>JAFJHL010000175.1:1200000-2400000 GCA_019425775.1 Rafetus swinhoei | reverse complement strand
GCCTGAGCAGTGTTTCTGGGTTGGGAATGAAGCGCCTGCCCCAGACTGTGAATTCACCTGCTCTGCCTCCAGAGTTAGGCTGGAATAGAGGGGGAGGCAGCCTGCCGAGATGCGTCCCAGGAATCTAAGCTGTTTGCTGGTGGGCCGAGCTGTTTCCAGGTGGGGAAGGGGCTTCCCTGCTCTTGCAGAATCCTTTTCCTCTAGGCAAGGGAAAGCACGGAAACGTTCACCAGAGAGCCGTGTGTGCAATGCACTGGCAAGGGCCCCTCCCCGGGCCGGCCTGGAGCAGTGCCAGGCAGCGCGGGAGGGGGCGTTTTGTGAGCACTACAGGCTGGTGCTGCCCAGGCTGTCTCTGCAGCGCGTCTCCAGCCCTGGCTGAACTCCTGCGGTGGATGACGTTGCTTTCACCCTGCGCTCTGGGTGCCCACGGCCCAGAAGGCTGGCGCTTCCTGGCACAGACGTGCGCTCTAGGCCCACGGTTTGCAAACCTTTTCTCTCATGACCCAGTTGAAGAAAATCATTGATGCCACGACCCAACAGAATGTGACTGGAGTGTGGGCTCTGGGGTGGGGCTGAGGAGGAGCTTGGGGGCAGGTAGATCAGGGCTGGGGCAGGAGGAACTTACCTTGAGCAGCTCCTGGTCAGCAGTGCAGTGGGGGGGGCTAAGGCAGCTTCCTGCCTCTCCTGGCCCTGCAGACCAGGCTGCGCCCCAAAAGCAGCCAGCAGCAGGTTCCCAGCCCATGGGAGTGCGGAGCTAGTGCTCGGGGCAGGGGCCATGCACGCAGCCCTGTGCACTCCACTACCAGTGCCTAGGAGCCGGGCCTGCTGCGACCCCTTCTGGGGTGCAGTGCAGTCTGCCATGCGCAACAGGCAGGGAGCTGCCTTAGCCTCCCCACCCCCACTGCTCACCTGATCCCCCTGCAGCGACAAGACCCAGCACCTGACATTCCACCCGCCAGTCCTGGGTCATGACCCGCCGTCTGAAAACCACTGCTCTAGGCAAAGTCTTTCCTAAACCTTGCTTATCAAGTCCAGACATAGGCAACTGGTGCCTGCGGGGGAAGGGCTGCAGGGGGTGGTCCCCCAAAAGAACAGGGAAGGCGCATGGGAGGGCACCTCATTTACAATCAAGATTTTGGCAGGGACAAAGCACACGTCCGGAGCACTACCATGAGGCACCTCAGAGTCCAGATTTTAAACCTGCGTCTTCCCAAAGGCCCAGCAGAGGCAAAAAGACGGAGGCACTCACTTCTGCAGGGCCACTGTCCTGGGAGCGCCTCTTTACCTAACTCTGGCCCCCCCAGCCAGCAGTGAGGGGGCAGAAGAGGTTACAAGAGGCATTAGCAGGGCTCCCAGCTGATGCTGGGTCTGTTTATCTCCGAGGCTTGGGCCTCCCCCTGGGCTGCCAGACCCCTCTGGCTTTCCGAGATTATGCAGTTGGCACAGCGGTTTGTTCCCTCTCCAGAGGGCGTGGGTGGAATTCCTGCAGGCAAAGGGGAGGAAAAGGGTTTGCACTCAACCCAGGGCATTTCAAACCCGCTCACCAGGCCAAGAGCTAATCCACCAGGACGAGCGTGCCTCGTTTGTCCTCATTGCAGCCCCACCTGCCCTCGCACTGAGACAAAGGAAAAGAGAAGGGGGGAAAAAGCAGCTTTGCAGGCCATCTGCCTCCCCCCTCCCTGGGCCAGGTGCGCTAACGGGCCAGAAAGGACCTCAGGGCCATTGGAGCGGAGGAAACGTTGCTTTCTCTGGCAGCCCCTTGGGGCGGGCGCCTCTGACAGAAGTGGGGCTTTGCGGGTTCACAGCCCCACCTGATGAATGACAGGGCATGTGCAGCATCTTGCTCTTCATCGCCACGAAAGCCTGGGGCTGTTTCTTCTCCCTGGACGTGGGCGTCCAATCCTTGAAAACAATGGAGCAGGAAGCCTCTGAGCATCATCCAACGGAGCTGGCAGGCTGCCTCGGCCCCTGGGCTCACTGGCGTTCCCTTACTAGCTGCACAGCAAGGCTGTGAGGTTAGCCAGGAGACGACAGCACCGCACGGCGTGAAAGCAGCTGAAAGGGGCCGGTCTCTCGAGCACTGGGAACTGTGGCCTTCCCAGCCCTGCGCGATGGGACATTAGAAGGACACAAGGCCATGGATTAAGGGGGCCTGTTAGAGAAGTGGCTAGTGACCCCTAGTGAGATCACGGTGGCTCCATTGTGCTGGGGTTGCATGTACCTAGTGCGAGACTGTCTCTGACCCCAAGGAATGTATAGTCCTAAATAAACCAGACTGACAAAGTGGGAAGGGAATATTCGCCTCACGGCACAGGTGGGGAACTGAGGCTAAGTGACTTGCCCAGGATCACATGGGGCAGTCGGTGGCAGATTTAGGAACTGAAGCCAGAGCTCCAGAGTCTCACCCCAGGGCCACCCTGCCTTTCTGGTGAGGGTTTAGGCATGCCCGCAAAAAACACAAGTGTACAAATAGATGTGAATGAACACCCTTCCCCTCCGTCACTGCCCATGTGTGCGTCTCCAAGGGACGTTCCTGGAGACAGACGCATGGGAACGAGCAGCCCGCGGCAAAATCATGATTTCTAGAAGCTGTTCCAGACACAGGGCCCAGTCCTGGCTCCAGGAAGCTGGCAGTGCACGTTAGACGCCGGCTGGGGAGGGTGAATTGTTATGCACAATTAGAGAGCGCGGTGTTTGCACGAGGGGCGGACAGGGTTGTCACTCCTCTGCCGACAGTCACACACATAGTGAGCTGGGCAGCAGCGTGATGCCCGAGGGCCAGGGATAAGGCAACCTGAGCTTTAGCACTCAGTGCGCCGGGGAACTCGGAGGCATTTCGGATGAGCTGTGCCGGTTCTGAGGGGCACGTGGCAGAGCACAGAGAAAGTGAGCAGGCCGGCTTGCAGGCAGAGGCTGCTCGCTGAACCGGCGTTGGAATACACCTGGCACTTCCCTGGGTTGGGGGGGACTGGAGGCATAAGCAGAGGCGCCTAACTCCACCACCCCGACACATGTCCCTGGGAGCACAGAATGGGACAGTGGCCCAGGGAGTTAGCAGCAGGCTTCCCCCTGGCTCTGCAACCAACTTGCTGTAGAGCTTTGGAGAACTCCCTTTGCCTCTCCGCCCATCTGTGACCGCCCGGCTAATGTTCGCCCCCCGCTCTATCAGCAAAGAATGAACTGACTTGCTAACGAACGAACGAGCAATTAGAAATCAGGTGGTTTCATGGAACAACCTTCCTGTGCTTACTGGGGAGACTTTCCATTTGCAGATCTAACGAATTTCCGAGCTCCCTGCGCTCTGCTACACCCGGGACCAACTCCCCCTCCGTTCACAAGCCTTAGCAAGCGGATGGGTTCTGTCTAGAAGAGCTTCCTGGGGCTGGAGTCTTGTCAAGGGACACTCGGTTCCACTCACTAACAGGGGTCCGTGTGAAGTGCATGGAAGCCTTCCATGGGCCATCATGTGCTAATGACCCTGAAATGCACCAAGACGGGTCTGAGCCAAATGATGAGGCACAGAACCCGCGGCTGTGTGGGTTTTTGCATGGTGAGGCTGAGACTCTGGACAGGACATGTGGTGGAGATGGATAAGAGGTAGGAGGCAGGGCTTAATTTGTGCCAGGGCTGAGCCCCAGCCCCTCCGGCCTGGCATTTCAGAGCCCTGGAGAGCCGCCCCATCCATTGGACGCATGGGGGTAGCAGCCCCAGGCCCTGTGCTCTTAGGGGTCCCGCAGCGGCCGTGCCAAATGTTGCATGGATGGGAGGGATGGGGGGGTTTATCGGGCCTGGCATGAGGTGGCAGCAGGAGTTGCCCCCCTCCTATCACCATGCAGGCCGCAAGGGCTGGAGCAGCCAGTCAGCCTGCTCCACCACACCATGCTGCCCTCTCCCAGCCGGCTGCACTCGGCTTCTCCGCGGCGGCAGGAAGCAGCGTGCTCCAGCCCCGGGGCAGGCCGCTTCCCGCCGCTGTGGAGAAGCGAGGGGCTCCGGGCCACACGGCAGGGTGGAGCAGAGCAGGCTGCTGTGCGGTTCTGGCTCCTGCCACCTGCACGGTGAGGGCAGGGCGCGACCCCGGCCACCACCGTGCCAGACCCTCTGTAATCCCGGCCACTTTGCTCAGGGGAGGGGGAAAGGAGGCAGGGATGGGGGCAGGTCAGGGCCTGCAACAGGGGGTTGCCCCGGACCCTGCGCCCATCCCCCCCTCATTTCCCCTGCCCCTGAGCATCCCTGAGGGGGGGTGTTGCTCCAGGCCCTGCAACCCTCTTGGGACGGCCTGGTCTCCAGGCTTGGCAGTTCATAGCCCCGGCCCCTGGACTTGCTGCAGCCCCTCTCATTATAAATCAAGCCCTGGTTTGAAACAGCCGACTCCTCCAAACGGAGGGCACGGCAGGGAGCCCAGAATTTTCTCCCTCAGAAGCTGGGCAGGAGGGCGCACCGGCACTGAGCCCTGGCATGCGTCTCGTGGACGACATGGTGCTAGTTACGAGACACGGATGGGCCAGGTCTGTCACGGGCACGTCAGGAAAGCCTGGGGGCTGCTCCCATGCATCCTAGCCTGAGCGCACTTCTCTGCTGCCACAAACCATGCTGTGCCCGTTTGTGTGCGCGCAGGGACACAGGCAGCTCGGCTGACCTACGCCTGCCAGCAACCACTAGCTGTCACCGCGAGAGGGGTACGCATGTGTGCTAGCCAAGCAGGCCTGGGGGCCACACACTCAGATGGCTTGGGACCCTTCAACTAACTCTTGCATAACCTGCGGTCAGCCATGTGGGAGGACTTTGTTTTGTTTTGCTCCAGCCAGCAAGTCGGTTCGTACTGAGCACAAGTCACGGGAGGCTGCCCCACTCAGGCGCAGGGGATGGATACAGCCCTGGAACCTCAGCGGATGACTCAGGACAAGCGAACGCCCCCGTCACAGCGTCTGTTGTGGGATCGACAATGGCCGGGACGAGAGGGAACATCTCGACAGCAGGGGCTCTCTGAGCCCAAGCTGCGGTGGCCTCATTCAGAGTCTATCAAGAGCAGGGGAAAGCATCACTGGACCCAGCTCCAGGGATGCGGCTGGGAATTCACCCAACAAATGAGGCAAAGCCTGGAGAGACGAGACCCCTCCAAAGAGACACGGGAACCCCCCGGAGAGAGTCGATGAGCCCAACAAAGGAGGGCAGGGACCGAGGGCACACGGCAGCCTCCGGCCGCTGGCTCAGACGCTTTCTGAGCTTTACAAGGCCAGACTGAGGGGAAGAGGCTCGGAGGGAGAGGCAACGCAGCACTAGAGACGACCCCCCAGCTACAAGGCTGGAGGCAGCAGCGCCCCTGAGGCCCTGACGGGGCAGCCAGCGGGGGTGAGGGAGCAGAGCGAAGGGCCGGAGGACAGACGGAGTGGGGCCAGAGACGAGGGTTGAAGGTGGGAGTGGGTCTGCTGCCGTGGTCTGTACAACCCCAGAGCAGAGGGAACAGGCAGTGGGTTTCTCCACTGCACCCCAGGGGAAGCCAGCGGCCCAAAGGAGATGCCCGTCTGTTCTTCTGAAGTGCCCCCTCCATGGAAAGCTGAACCTGCTCAGCCGCTGTGGGGCAGGACTTCCCACTGCACCTCTCCTCGGCTCCGCCTCTCCCTGTGCCTTGCCCTCTGCTCCCCCGGGCCTCCGCAGCCTGGGAGACGTCCAACTTGGCGCCATAGCCCAGTGCCAGAAACTAGCCAACTGGGGAGTGCTGCTGCCTTCCCCCAGCCCAGAAACGATAGGCTCGGTTCATTTACGAGGGTGAGAATCTGATAAGAGCATCCCCCTCCATCTGGGGAACCTAGCTCACTTGTTAACCTCTTCAGCCCGCTGGTAGAGACCTGGGAGCCAGAGAGATGCAGGCCCTTACGTCGACCCCCGCCCGCTGACCCCTCTCCAGTCTATTCCTGGAGGTTTTACCCATTGCTGCCCAGGAAGAAAGAGGACCTCCGGGGGGCGTGTATTTAACAACTGGAAGACAAATAAGCCCCAGCTACCGCTGCAGAATTACAGCACCAGCGAACAATGTGCTGCATTCCTCCGAAGCCCTGTAGGAACCCAGTGGCCTGCTCTCAGCCAAAGGAGGTACCAGACACCAAGTGCTCCTTAAGCAACCACACAGAGCCCCCGAAGTGCAGAAATGAAATAAGTGAAAAGCTTCGCGTTCCATAGAAACCAGCCGTTTGCACCTTGTTATTAATGGGCTTGCCTGCGCCCTTCGACCCTGGCCTCGCTCCGCGTCTTGGCACCTTCGCAGCCATTCCAACAGGAGGGGGTGGGGAGTAACAAGTGAGAGGGAACCAGGCCGCAGCCCAGCGGCCCCTGGGACGTCTTGCACTCAACAGCCAGGGCCAGGACAGGGCTTCCCCCGCGTCAGCATTGCCTTCGCGCTGTGCTCCCCCTTGCCTCGGTTAGCCGTGCATTCCAGCACTGTCACTGATCACGCACCGGCCCCCTCTCCCTTATTCTACAGGGCTGCGATGCTGTAAATAAATAACCAGGAACCCTAGCTCACCAAGGGCCTTCCCTTTTTGGAGCATAGGCCCCAGGGAAGTGAGGTCGTCTCATCCAGACCCCGCTGCCCAAAACATATTGCTACCCTCAGACTGCCACATCAGTAGCTGCTTGCAGCCAGTGGAAATTGTTTTCACCACAGGCTTTCTGTGACCAAAGTGGCAGGAGCAGAAAGTGCTCAGGTCTGTGCAAAGGGGACCAAGGGACCGAACTTCTAGCAGAAACTGGTTTCTTTCTCTGAATCGTTCACTGAGCCAGGCCTCCCTTTAAAAAGGGGTAACCCACACAGGGGTACTATGCTCCCCAGCTGTGTGTGTGAAATGGGCCTACGGGAATTGGTACCCGAGTTCACTGGCTTCCAATGGATTGTGGGCACTCACCTCCTATAGGTTCCTTGGGAATCTACATTCTAGATACATCAGCAGCGGAAAGTCTGTTGTCAGACAGGTGTGACTCGTGGTCGTGTGTAAAAGGCCCAAACTGGCGGAGAACTTAAGAACTGGAAGGCAAGAGACCACAAAGCCTAGTGAACAACCAACCTGGCACTATTTGGAACAAAGCCAGCTCTCAGCCTCCTTTCAACCATTTCCCTCATCGCTCACTGACCCTGACTTCTAGGCTTGAGCTTGTCTGGGGCTACTGAGTGTGCAGGTGGCAAATGACGGGGTTGCCCTGAGGAGCTGGGGGTGTTGGAGGTTGTGTTGTTCTTTGCTGAAATATTCTTCCATGGCACATATGGCGACGAGGAGATGTTTGTTTTCCCTGGATAGCCAGCATGACCCACCCCCCGAGATGTGCCTGTGCGTATGCACGGGGACTTGGATGGCACGGCTCAGGTGCTGGGACACTGCTCGCAAAGGGCCAAGGAAGGCACCGCAGAGCTGTTCCCTCATTGAGAAATCTCCGAGTGCCTTGGAAAGGCAGGCCGATTTTCACGGCCCAGCGAGTTGCTAGGACGGCTTTCGGCACAAGCCCACCCCCTTGCTGTCAGTGTTATGTCAGGGGGAGGACAGTGAGAGAAAGCAGCTCTTGGGATGATACATGGGAAGCCGTGCTTCATTTATTACCCCACACAAATGCTGGAGAATGTTCAGCTTTAAAAAGCATTAGGTTGGTTAGCGTATGGGCCCCCGTGGACCGTGAAGTGAAATTGCATGAGCACAACATGCCTATTAATCACTGCAATGATTCCACAGTGAGAAAAGGCCCCAGTGGCGTCTATTAGCTGGAAGGAAAAGTTGAGCCAATTACCTACCGGCAGTTGGACAACTCCGAAACTTTGTCAGTATCTTGCTCTAGATCTCCCCTCTTGACTCCTCCTGAGTGAAATCTCAGCAAAGGCCCTGTTAGTGCAAATGGACAGTAGGAAATAAAAATGCTGCATCGTGGCTTCTGCGTAAGGGGGGGGAGGGTGTCTCAGCTATAACAGTGGCATAAGAGGTACTTACGGACGGGAGTGGTTCAGAGTCCTTCAGTAGCAAATTAAGGAAGGAGCTGGCTAATCCGTGCTCATTCTCCTGCATCAGGAGGGCATTATGGGGCAAATCTGAACAGTAGGGGAAAACATCCCTTAGCAGACTGCACTGCCACTGCATGGGATCAACTACAGACCCTGAATTTGCTCATCTATTGCTTGGCTGGGACTTGAGGCTGGATTGAGGGGCTAGTGGGAAGGGATGCTTCCACATGGTCAAAGGTTTGGCTAAATGTCTGCACCAATGAGAGCACCCCATTCTCCTCACAAGCCCCAACTCCAGTAAGCACCACGTACCAAGAAATAGTCGAACGACCCGCGAGCACCACGCTCCTATACTGATCTGCGTTTGTGTGTTGGCAAATAGCAACATCAGGCTATGCAGCAGGCGGCAGCTTCTGCCATTAGCCATGCTGCACTTGGCTGGCAGTAACAAGAAGCAGTGTGAGAGAGGAGTCCACCGGGTCTGTACTCAGGGATCAGCAACAAGTATCGTGAGTCGCCGCATTCCTGAGACCTCTGTGTAGTGGTTGAACTGTGAGGACAGCAGCCTTGTACAGCCTTCCTGGGACCCCAGAAGGAAACGTGAGATGTCATGAATAGACACCTCCCCCAGCCAAAAGAAGAGACCTCCACATTTACTTGTTACATTTCCATTACTTTCATACATCCACAGGCCACAGTTCATGTGATTTTGTTTCCCAACAAGGAAACAAGGAGTGACAGAGACACAAGCCCTGTAAGAAAAAAAAGGCAGTTTCCCCCTAGGATGTGCCCTTTTAATCGTCCCAAGCCAGGCTGCTGCCAGGGACCTCCTTTGGCAGATTCTTTTCACTACCGAACAGTGGGAATCCACGTACGTGTGCGACCCCCTCAGGAGTGCTCCAAGTTTTCACACCTCGCAATCAGTGGAGGCTTTGCTAGTACGTGTCTTGGAGCTGCCTTCAGGAGTTGCTGCCTCACAAAATGGCTTCCATGCATGTACCTCAAGCATTTTGGTGGCACTTTAAAAGGCCATTTTAAAACCCAGTCACTTTGAAAACAAAGGCAGAGCAGTTAGCAGTTTAACCCAGAACAAGATGAATACTGAACCCAGATGCTTTTTCCAAGTTTGCACAAGGAAACCAAGGTGTAACACAAGCCTATGCCATGACATAGCAGGCTACGCATGCTGCTTACTGTACCTGCTGTGTTCCTGCCCTCTGGGACACCTGGCATTGGCCACTGTTGGCAGACAGGACACTGAGCTAGATGGACTTTAGTCTGATCCAGTCTGGTTGTTCTTATGTACAGTGTAACCTGTCAAACTGCCACTTAAAGGGACAAATTCAGCTCCCTCGCAAAAGTGGCCTCCTGATAGAGGTGCGGAACCGTACTCAGCCCTTTAGCAATGCTTAAACCAGGAGGCTGGCCAACGAAGGTATCACTATTTGCAGACCAGAAGGAAATGCCAACACTGAAAATATCTGCCTGATTTATTGTGTTCTGTAGTTTAACACAGAGAAAGTAGTAGCTTCGACATGTACAACTGGTTCAGGAAGCAAACAAGTTATTGTTCAACAAAAATGTTTTCTTAAATAATTACAGATCCGAAGGCCAAACAAGGGATTTGGTTACTTTAAGCACCATTAACAGGATGGAAGACAAGTTTAAGTAAGGCAGCTGATCTTCCTTTTGTTCCTCTAGCTGCCAGATCAGTGCTCCATGGCCCAACAGGAGCTGGTGGTAATGTTCCTGAGAACTCATTATTGTGCAAAACACGTCCCTGTCAAATTTGGGTCAGCTGATGCCAGAGACTGGATGGCATGAAGCGCTTAATCTTTTCCATAATGAAACTGAAGGGTGAAAGAAGCATCCCAAAGAACTAGAAGAAACAAAACAGAAAAAGTTTGTGCTAGAGTTAAAAAAACAGTGGGATATCTCGCATCATTGGAGCACGAAGGCAGAAATCCCAAATTTTTCTTCTGATCAAAACCAGGCTATGTCACGCTTCGTGCCGTGCTGCCACCATGAAGCAGAAATTTAATACTCGTACCAGTTTACACTTATCTCAGAACCTCAGTGCATATCACAAAATATTGAACCCTCATCTAAGGATGTTAAGTATTGGGTAACTGACTAATCGAATAATGAATGCAGTTTGCTTCAACTATTTGATTAGTTGATAGGGCGCCTCTGCCTTTTAAGTGTAGGGCGCCTCTACACTTCAAAGGTGAAAGCGCCGCATGGAGCCCAGGGTCAGCTGGGGATGGATGCTGGGCTCCACGCAGTACTGCCACTTTGAAATACTGTGAGGAGCCTGACTCCGGCCTCCCTGCAGTGTTTCAAAGCAGCAGCGCTGCATGGAGCTTGGGTTCCACGTGGTGCTGCCGCTTTGAAACACCGCGTGCAGTCTGGGGACACCCCAGCTGGCCCCGGGCTGCACACAGCTTTTCAAAGTGGCAGCACCGCTAGGAGCCCAGGGTCTGGCCCCAGGCTTCAAGCTGCGCTGCCACTTTGAAATCCCCCCTCCACATCCCTCCCCGCCCCCCGCGGCTGCCTCTTTCTGATAGAGGCAGCAAGGGAGGGGGAGCGACTAGTTGACTCTCCTGTCGACTATCCAATAAGCATTTGCTAATCAGACAGTCGACTAGTCCTTCACATCCCTACCTCCACACTTCTGTGACCCGAGTCTCATTTCCATTTTAGAGATGGGCAACTGGGGCAGAGGTTAAGTGGCTTGTCAGAAGTTGATGGGACAATGACAGATCCTGGCCTCCAATCCTTTGCTTCAATCCCACTGCAACATTTGCTTGGATGATGCTCATTGCCATAGTACAGTCCCAACAAGGAATGGGGTGGCATCCAAAAGCAACCTATAACTTTAAAAAAAAACCACCTTATCCTACACTGGAGAGTCTGACAAATCTATTACAATCAAGAGAAGTCAGAGGAGGAGCTGAAACTCAATTGAAGTCACCACACTGTGCTTAGAGATGATGCTGTCTGCTAACAGCTGGATGGCAGAATACTGGGGGCATATGTACACTGAAAGAGCCACAACACCCAGGCACACCAGAATGAGTTACAATGGAGTTCCCGCCTTGTTTTGAATCTTCCTGCTGCTCTGTTACATTCTACCTCTGATGTGACTCGGGGAGGCTGGGGGAGGAATGTGGCACATTTCCTTAGCTTTTCTAGCAAGCAGCTCTTAAGCCACTGATTCAATAGTATAAATACAATCTAACAAATAGACAGTGCTCAGAGATGCAGTTCATATTCTATAAACCACAAAGACTTTTCTTCCCTTCTAACCCTGCCCTTCTCCCCCAAATGAAGTTTGGTTTAAAATAAAATTTGTGAGCTATTCTCAAAAGTCAGAGAGCCCAGAGCTAGGACGGATACCTTATCCGCACACAAACCACGGTTTTCCATGAGACAGAGTTAATGACAGAGTTCTCCAGGCTTCACTTTGGCTAGCCGGACTTGGATCATAACCTAGTATTACATTTAAAAAGGCTTTTAAAGCAGAACATTCACATCAGGCTGCACTTTTCATTGTACTAATTCCTACGTCGCCTGGGTGCTTGTGGAAACTTCATATTAAGCCCATGAATTAAGATGTAGATTAACAAGGCAAGAACCCTTTGCTCTTGGCGTTGACACACACAACTTGTGACAGGAAACGTCAGAATTTTTTATATGAAGTGAAGAACTATAATCATTACACATTGGCAGGGAATTGCACATCGCCAAACAATGTACATTTTCTCTTAGATAAGCAAAAACCTCAAGTGTTTACAAATATGAAAAGTTCAACAGCTGGGTAAAAAGTTAATTCTCCAATTTCACTTAATGAGCCTTCAGACAATGGTAGGGGATTTGTTCAGAGAGTAAAGCAGATTGTCTCAAAAACATAGGGTTTGCCACACTGGGTCGGAGCAATGGTCCAGTGTCCTGTTTCCAACAGTGGACTTACCGGCTGCTTCAGAGCCCCCAGCAATTAACCTGGCCACAGAGAAAGTTTATTTCTAATCCCATCCGAAATTGGCTAGGTGGCATATTTAAAACAAATCTCCTCAAACCCTTCCTTTGGTTTTGTGAAATCATGTTTACATTATTGAGTGATTGTGTTATTAAAAGCTCCACAAGGCAGGGGCTGCTTTACCATGGGTTTGTGATGTACTCAGTACAGCGGGGCTGCGTTCTGTCTGGAGATTCTGGACGTGACCACTGTATTGCTACCCATGCATAAGAAACTAATAATCCCAGCAAGATGTCCTGGAGTTCAGAAAATGTGATTTGCAAAGTGAGACTCACTAAAATGACAGACAACCTGCTTTACCTCGAATACAAAATAATGTAGCTGGAATAAATCTGATGCAAATTGATGGCAGCTATTGTAGCACTCTGGAGTATCCCTCTGTTTGGCAGGATTTGATTTCTTTTTTTTTTTAATATAATTTCTATGGAGACTATCGATGATTATTTTTAAACACTTTCTGGATTTTATCTACAGTATTTACATTTTCACAGTTGCAGGAAATTATTTAATGACAGCAGACACTGAGATTCAAATAATTGAAGATTTACAACCATCAAAACACAAATGATCAAAATCACGTCAAAATATACCAAGTTAATACCCTTAAATCAAACTAATAAGTTTTCAAGCAGCTATTGTCTTACATTGCCTCTCTGTACGTTTTGATTCTTATCGACAAATATTTTTCGTTGGTTTGTGTATACTGTGAAATTGATGTGTCGTGATATTTACTGATAAAAATCAAGTCCCATTCCAAGCCTGAGTGTATTTAAGACCGCACACATTAACGAGTCAGGAACTTGCTTCTACAAGTGCATTCACACTTTTGAAGGCCCCAGTCATCACAGACGCAGACTTTAACGCCAGAAGGGGATCATCATGATCATTCAGTCTGACCTCCTGCACAGTGCAGGCCACAGAACCCCACCCACCCGCTTCTGAAATAGGCCTATAGCCTCTGGCTGACTTACTGATGTCCTCAACTGTGATTTAAAGGCTTCATGTTACAGAGAATCTACCGTTTTCCTGCAGTTCATACCAGCACGTTACCCAGGCCTCACAGTGCAGAGGAAGGCGAAAACACTCCGAGTCTCTGCCAATCTGACTTGGGCCAAAAATTCCTTCCCAACCCCAAACATGGCAATCGGTTAGATCCTGTGCATGCTAAATAGACCCACCAGCCAGATACTAAATTCAAGCACTAAACTGTGAAAATATGTAAACCAGGACTATTAAATTCAATAAAAGTAGTATAGGGCATCCCCACTATATGTCTCCCCGGTATACGTCACTGATGCTTGTAGGAATGGATGTGTTATAAGTCCTCTAATTCCTTGCCCTTAAATCACACAACAACAAAAAACAATTTGTGCAAATGGAAGTCAGCTGCAGAAAAAAATTCCCTGTTGTAAGTTGTTTTGCTATAAGTCCGAGTTTTTTGCACGTATCTTGGACTTATAGTAAGGACGGCCCGCATTAACATTTGGGCTTCTATGAAGCATATAATTAATTAAACAGAATCAACCAGCTGAAAACAATGGTTTTATTAAAATAATTTACTCAATGAATTACGATGTAAGAAAAGAGATTAGGGTTTACATTCACCTACAGCTTAATAGTGAAAAGTCCAGGTGTTACATACACCATTCTACCCCACCTACCACGTGCGTACTTGTGTGTCTTGAATTTCTTAAAACCCCATCCTTGGCATCACACTTCACTATGATTAAACCATTCAAAATGTCCGTTACAGAAAAAAAAATCTGAACAATGTCATAAAAACAAATGCACAGCTGTATTATGCTTTACCTGGAATTTGGATTTTTCCATTCAAAGGGATAAATTCAAGGCAATTAGACCTTTATGAATGTATAAAAATAAGATATGTAATATTCACAATATTGTGACACATTTATGCTTAGGAATAAAGACATTTTAACCACTCGAGTATGACTAAAGAGAGATAATCCTGGACTTTTCTAAATAGCAGAAAATCATTAGCTGTATCTTTGTATTCCTGATATTAACGTTAGTGGGTTGTTGTAGAGCTGACAAGTTTTACTTTGCTCACTGCAAAGAATACACCCCTAAAAAACACCACATTTCTACCTTACTGTTATTAAAACTAAAATATCACTGTGTGGCAAGATCACGTTTATTTTTCCCCCTACAGCCCCTTCAGCAGCAATCTGCCACTTCACAACCTACATTTTTCAAAAGGGACCTTTCCAAATTCACGATGTTTGAATCAAGTGAAGTTAGATTAAAAGTGAGTGTGTGAAAATTTAAAAATTCAAGCAGACCTCAACATCTCTTTTTATTCTGATGAAACTGTGTGCCAGTTTTCTAGCTGAGTTCCAGTTACATACACATATATGGCATTCTGCTAGAATCTGACAGACCTTCCTATGTGAGGCAC
This sequence comes from Rafetus swinhoei, assembly GCA_019425775.1. Classification (NCBI taxonomy): domain Eukaryota; kingdom Metazoa; phylum Chordata; order Testudines; family Trionychidae; genus Rafetus; species Rafetus swinhoei. Next base: position 2,385,564 of record JAFJHL010000175.1, on the reverse strand, counting down.
TGTCTCCTTGCTGAAATTTAAGGAAATCTGACCACATTTCGGATTCAACTGGTACCTGAAGAGACCAAATTGTGTCTAGATGGGCAGACATTCTACTGTTTGGCTCATCACTAGTTAGAACACTGGAATGCATCAAAATTAGCATTTTCTTTACATTTCAATGAAAAAAGCAACTATTTTGTTGAAACTGTGAATAAAGCAAAGTTGGGTGGAGATGCAAGAAAAATCACACAGGCCGCTTACAGTTTATTATTAATTACATACATTCTTATTAAGTCTCACAGCTCCCCTCTGGGAAAAATGGGGGGAAATTAGAGACTGGCGAAAGGATTTACTTAGGGTCAAATAGTAAAGGTGGGGCAGAATCAGGTTTTCAACTCCCAGGTTATGCTTTAACTAGCAGGCATTCTTCCTCCAAAGGAACCCTTTCCATTGGATATGGATAACTTGCTGGATTCATTTTTTTAAAAGAATCAATATGTTCTGAACGGCACTTTGAAAAACTATTATTGCACCCAGGCAAGGAAAAGAACACATCCAAGGATAAGGAAAGCCAATACAATTTCTGTGCTTTCCATGGAGGTGATCTGTTGGCCACTGCCAGTAGAGACACGGAAGCATGGCTCACATTCGTCTTTTCAGCGGAACAGTGATAAGGCCATCCCTTCCCATGGAAAATAAACACAATGAGAAAGCCAGGCTAGAGCAATTGCCCACAGTCACCAACTTTCCCCTTGATGTTCAAATTGCCTGTTTCAAATTGCAGAGCAAATGTAGCGCGCACACATTATATATTTTGGTTGAAGAAACTCGGCAGAGAGAACTTCCCCAAGCGATTCTCTGTTAGTATAACATTTGACCTTGTATCTCTTTGGAAATCAGACAACTTTGCTAATGCAGTCCTCAAAGAATTAATCAAGCAGATAGTTAGACCCTGGTTGCCATGAAGCCAGCCAATTATAAGCAGCACAGAAATTTGTCACTGGCATGTCCAACTACATTTTCCCACATAAAGATTAACAGAACAGGGTGAAAATGGGGCCCCACTCTCAGACCGGCATAGCTTGGACACCACAGAGCAGAAATGTCAGCAAAACATGGGTTTCATGAGAACTTAGTTATGAACTTTTTGTTCCGTTTGTCTCATTACCTGAAGTGCTATACAGCAGGAAGCCTGACTCTCTCATTCGTAAGTTATTTGAGGCTTTTCTAGTTACAAAACAATGATTTAATATGTGTTCAGTGGCTCTGTGGTTAGTGCTCCTTGCTACCATAGGAGAGGCATGCTCCAGAGGATGCCAAGCACACTGCAGCATGTTTTTGGTTTTCTTATTATTTTTGTGTGACGGATAAGCAGGGTGGCAAGCAGTTTGTAGGACTCCGTAGCTTTCCCTCTTTTCTAGAGCAGCACATCCAATTTTTGAGAGCTGGAAGGAAGGTTACCACCTTATATGGGCCTGCCAGGGGACAGAAACAATGAAGAGAAACAAAAGATGCAGGTGGGAAGAATCTGTTCTCTGGGAACATGCGAGATACTCCACATAGCACATGTCTAAGTGCCTCAGAGTGTGCTACAGAAGAGAGGCAAAAATCCCCATTTCACAAGTAAGGGGAACTGAGCACAGTGAATCAGGATCAAAGGCCACGTCCAGTTTCCATCCTGAGGCTGATACTAGCAGAGCATGGGGCTTCCTTAAGAGAGACTGGATTTGCCTGCAGTCACCCAGAAGATCAGCAGCAGAGCTGGAATAGAAGCATCCTGAGTCCTGGCCAGTGCCCTGTCCACTAGACCCCTCTCCCTCTATTCTATATTGGTTTCATACCATGCTCACCATGGTATCTGAGCACTTTCCAGAAGCACACTAAAGCTTCGTCTACACTAAGAAGTTTAAAACACAGCCACAACAGCACTTTTAACAGAAGTTTGGCCACGGCACCGCCTCCATGAAGGGAGCAGCTCCCAGCGCCGTAGCCTGGTTCACACTGGCGCTTTACAGCACTGTAACTTGCTGTGCTAGGGAGGGTGTGTGTGTTTTTTCACACCCCTGTGCAGTATAGTGCCAGTGTAGATTTGGTCTAAGTAACATAATTAAAACTTTTCATGTGCAGTTTGGCCTCTCAGATCTTTGAAGGCAAAGGAGGTGAAAGAGGCATGAGTGTGAAGTGAGATACGTGTGAAAAAAGAGCTATTTTATTAGCAGGTTTTCTGAGGGGTTCACTTATTTGGTTTCCAACTTTATCTGATGCAATCAAAGTGTTTTGCAAATAGTTTTCAGCCCTTACTGTCACTACTGGAGCATCATCTATGGCTGGTCGCTATCCAGTATGTTGCAGAATGAAAAACAGCAGCAGCAATGGGACAGCAGGAGGAGGTAAACAGCTTGAGAGGGAATGTGCAAAATGTTATTTAAGCATAGACAATGCCTTCAGCAGGGTACAAGATGCAGCTATAAGCAGAGTCCTTGCCTCAGACAGCTTACAATGTAAAAGTTCCCATGGCTTTATGGTCTCACCCATTAATTACTGCAGAGACCTTAACTCAAAATGCAGCAGCTTTTGTGTCTAATAATTCAGTTTACACTAAAAACCAGAAGTTGTGTCTGACATACAGGACGACTCTACACTAAACTCTTCTCCAGAGTCCTTCCTGTCAAAGGAGAGAGAGAGGACTGAGCTGCTCCTAAGTTAGTAATCAGGACTGATTATCTATCAAAACTGATATGCAGAAACCAGCTTAAAATAAAAATATTACTCTTTAAAAAAGGAGGAACTCTGAGCCCAAGTGAACTAAGAATCACGTTTAATAGTTGCATGACATGTCACTTCAGAAGCACATGACTGAACGCATATTTACTGCATCTCAAAACAGCTGCCCAGGCAGGACGCTCGGTTTCCGAATCTCTCTCAAACACTCTATGCAAGTCCAGGACTGGAGACAATACTTACTGCTTTAGCAAAAATGACCATGAGTTCAGGGAATTGGTGCGTGAGAACGGCAAGCATTGCCGAAAAGGAACACAGCCCTGCGGTGAAATGGATGAAAAAGGGAAGCTCCTTCTGTGGGTAAACGGAGACATCGTGAAACGCTGAAAGGGAAACGTAGGAAGGTTAGACATTTGAATACCCGTTGCTTGTTTGACAAAAGGGCATAATGACGTTGCTTACAGTAGACAAGGGTGTCAAAGAGAAGCACTGTTCTTACAGAGTAGCCAGGGCTTTACATTCAGATTTAGTGCCCAAGGACAGCAAGCCTCCGTGCAGCACAAGACTAAACTCTTGACATGTGCTCAAAGCTGATTTAAGTGGCTTAGCTCTGATATGCTATTTCCACAAATGCTACATGGTTTTGCTCTTCAGTTATGTATTGGTGTCATTAAAGCTATCCTTCCCCCACCACTTTTTTCCCTCCTTTATTTTTAAGACCATTGCAGGGTTAATTTTTGAAATCAACTGTTGCAACAGAAGAGAAGAAAGCAACAGAAAATTCACAAGATGTCATCAAGACAAAGGTTCCAACGAAAACACTTGGCCCAATTTAAATAATCAAGGAATTGTTAACAGTTACACATGCTAAATGGTGTTATTTTATTGTATGCCAATGTTTTAAAAAGCAAGCATCCTATTTTTCCTACTTTTTATGTAATGTTTTTCTATCTTAAGAATTCCCATGTCTAAAAAGCAAAACAATTCAGAAAGCAATCAGATAATATACATGGGCAGACTCTGTTAAAACTTCCCAAAGACTGCAAGCTGGCAGACTACAATAAATTTCAGAGTTATTGACAAAGCAGATCTCAAAAAAAGCAGCACTGAGACTGGGTTACAAATTTTGTACGCAGCCATTAGTCACACTTTAGGGCAAAGCAATCAAAATAATTTCACTAGACAACTCTTAGGAGCAGAATATGGATGGAGCTTTCACAGCTCAAGACCCTGAAAATAGTTGTCATCTAGAGACTGCTTCAGTTCTAGCTTTTTTTGCCCAACAATTTTGCAATGTTTTACAATAAAGAAAACAGGCAGGGTCAGTACATGCAACGGAGTATAGAAAGGTCCTGTGTATTCTTCAGTAAGCCACACTTAATTCTGGAGCAGACCCAACCAAAATTATGTTTTGATTTACTTAACTATGCAAAATATATATAGTCAATGCAATAGCCTGTGTTATTTGTTTTTATGCGATTCACTTTTGTGTTGTGCCCAGGTTTAGCTGTCAGTAGGCTGCAGAGGGAAATAGAAAGAGGACAGAGTTAAATCAAGATGATTGAACATCACCGAGCAACTGGTTGCCTACAAATTCAGGAAGCGATCAGTGCAAGCATGACCTGATTTGCAGTGCCACCTCTTCTTTGTAAACCATGAAAGGTCAGGAAAACGTTCTGAGTGAAAGCTGAGATTCCGAAGTACAGTTGTGAGAAATGCATAAGGCTTTTGGTAAGGCCACACACCAAAAGAAAAGAAAATAAGCCCTAATCAAATATACTTAATGCTGCCACCATCAAGATTCTCTCGCATTTCTTCTCCTTAGCATCTAGTCCACTCTGCTACTCAGCAGACTAGTGGGATACTCATATTGTTTGTCTAATGGACAAAAAAAGCAGCGACCGGCCCATGAGGAGGCATGGCATACAATACACTCTTCCATCAGCCATCTCATAAAACCCTAACTGGGACATGCTCAGAAGAGCCATGCGCAGATACAAAATTTGTATCCGCATCCACTTCGATATCCACAAAAATGAGCCGCAGATATCTGCATCCACACCCGTGGAGATGGTTGTGGATAACCATGGATATAAAGTGGATATCCGTGGATTTGCAGGGCTCTAATGATCAATTCATAGAACAGTATGTAACTGTATAGTAAGGACATATATGATTGGGGAGGGGGTGAACTAGAAAGAGGAGCCAACAGTAGAAAACAAGCAAACTAAACATAAGGGTTGGGAAGGCAGGAAAAAGCTGGCAGAGCAACAACTAAAATTGACAATAATTCCTTATTCTCCCAGAACTGCCACTAGACAAGGAATGCAGAATCAGGCTCAAGGTATGTAAAGAGAGTTAAACAGATTTCTGCATGGTCAGAGCTTTCTTACTGTGCATCTTTACCAAGTAGAGCAATTAGCTTTCTATTTGAAGCTTATCAATTTAAGCTTCAATTTGGTTTAATTTCTATTTAAAATATATTAAAATAATTGAGGTTTTTTTTTTTACATTTCAAGGCTTCTTGAGAAAGCTGAGAAAGCAATAGAAATGTTAAGATGGTTTTATTTAGGAATAGTCATATTTAAAACATAGCAGGAATGCGTGAATGATTGTGTTGAAATATATGCATGTGCTGGTTTGTTTAATTATGCTGGAAAGCCTACAGCTTAGAGTTAGTCACTAACCAAGGAATTCCTTGTGCAATATCCTGCATAAGTGAGAAATGAATAATTTAAAATAGTCTGGGGGCAGCCTTCAATTACACTTTTTAAATACAACTTTTCACTTTTGTAACAGAAACACATAGGTGTAAGTTTGCTCTTCTGCAGCTGTATCCCTCAGACACTTCAGCAGCAGCCCGTTATTCCATGAAAATGCTGAGATTTCAAGAGCTACAGAAGGCCACATATAGAGTCCCACCAGCAGGTGACTAGCCCCATTATCATGAAGTGAATGCTGAAATGTGACAGGCGGAGGGAGGGAGGATCCTAGTGGTTTATCTTCAAGTTGCTTTACAGACAGAATGGCTGTGTCTACATTGGCACCCCTTTCCGGAAAAGGGATGCTAATGAGACACGCCGAATTACAAATCCGGGATTTAAATATCCCCGCGGCATTTCTGTTACATAACTGCGCTTTTTCCGGCTCGAGGTTTTGCGGAGAAAGCGCCAGTCTAAACGCGATCTTGCGGAAAATAAACCCTTTTCCGGAAGATCTCTTATTCCTACTTTCTTATTCCTACTTTCAAGTAGGAATAAGAGATCTTCCGGAAAAGGGTTTATTTTCCGCAAGATCGCGTCTAGACTGGCGCTTTTCTCCGGCAAAACCCGAGCGGAAAAAGCGGCAGCCATGTAAATGCAAATGCGCGGGGATATTTAAATCCCAGCATTTGCATTCGAAATGTCTCATTAGCATCCCTTTTCTGGAAAGGGGTGCCAATGTAGACACAGCCAATATGCGTGAGTTAATACCTGGATAATGAAGTAACGGAGAAGCCTCATTCTTTAGTGTCAAATCTTAGGGCTCATTGCTGATGTATAGCAATGTTTGATAATCAAGATTCCATGAAATGTACAATCAAATCAAATTAAGGATCAATAAAGTGTTCTCTCAAGCCACAGGCTACCCAAGGACGATAAAGGTTCTGCTGGTCACGCTAATACAAGAGCTGAGAATGGTTATCAACCTACTGGCTATTTGCAGATGATAACAGAAGCAGGGATGTTAAATATCGGTTAATTGAATATTCTTATCGGTTACTTGACTATTCTATAGTTCCCAGGGGTGGCCTGGCAGCCAGTGTGCTCCAGCCCCACTCCCAGGGAGCCCCCTGCTACCCCTCTCAGAGGTAGCAGTGCAGGGTGCCAGGCGGGAGCTGGTCCGCGAGGGGAGCCCGTTTAAAAACCAGTGCCTCTCGCAGACCAGCTGCCTGCTGCCCCATACTGCTGCCTCTGTATCAGAGGCAGCAGCATGGGGTGGCAGCAGGCCCTGCCTTGGGGGGTGAGGGGGAGTCTGAGCTCTTAGACCTGGCGTGAGCCAGAACTGAGCCGGGCTGCCTGCCCACCTGGTTCCTAATACACTTTAAATGCAGAGCCACAGCAGGGTTAGGTCCCAGACCCGGCTCAGGCCAGGACTCAGCTAGGCTGCTGGCCAGCCTGCTAAAAAATTTACTGGCCCAGGGCTGGGGGAGGGGGAATGCATGTAGTCTATAGCACTAACCTATAAGCTTTTGTTTATTGGTTCATCGACTATACCATTACATCCCTACAATGGTCAGGGAATCCATTCTATTTTTTTTTTTAAATAAAAAGTGATCACCGAGGACTAGTCCAATTTTCTTTTCCTCCAATTTGGGGGATTGGATTTGGAAGCATCAGGTATGGAAGCCTCTTTCCTCCACACATGGTTACAAAATCCTAATGACACAAAGTAGCATTCACTGGCAACTCAGTACCTCTTGGTGGCACCCTCTGCTAGGGTTTGGTCCTGGTTTTACGATGCAGCAGAGGTGCGCTTTGCCACTGGCAGGGACCCCATCCAATGAGATTGAAAACTTAACTTTATAGCCAGTGGTCACTAAAGGTCCCATGACACTGGGTCTAGGTGCATGCTATACACTGGAATTTGGTAAGGGTGCCAAGAGCTATTATAGTCCACCTGCTTAAATTCCCCTTGCTGTTGAAATTAGAGGGGAGGGAGAAATGCCGTACCAAACTGTTGGACAGTGCCACTATTCAGTTACACCAGGACGGGGAACCTGTCCCCTGCTTAATTTCATCAGGCCCTCGGGCAAGTCTCTGCACCCTCGGCCAGAAGCCCCTTCACCTTCTAGGCTGGAGCTTCAAGTGCTGGCGCGTGGCGATCAGGTAAGCTCCACATACCAAGGCAGCACCTGCAGGCCACCTGCCCCTTCTTCTCCTCCCCCTGGGACTGCAGGGAGGTACTGTCTACTTCCAGGGTAGGCAGGGAGCCTGCCTTGGGCCTATTGTGCCACCGACTGGGAGCTCCTGAGGTAAGCACCCCGCATGCCCTCTTGCACCTCAAATTCCTGCCCCAGCTCTGAGCTCCCTCCCACACCCCAACCTCCTCGTCCCTCAACCCACGCCAGAGCCCAAACACCCCAACACCCTGCCCAGGCCCTGAGGCCCCTCCCGCACCCAGAACATCCTCGTCCCACAACCCACGCCAGAGCCCGAACACCCCAACACCCTGCCCTCCTGAACCCTAACTGCTTCCCAGGCCCTGCACCTCCACTCACAACCCAACCCCCTGCTCTGAGCTGCCTCCTGCCCTTCAAACACCTTCGCCCCAGCCCAGAGCCCCCCCCCATTATCCTCAATCCCATCCCAGAGCCTGCATCCCCAGTTAGAGCCTTCACCCTCTTCCACACCCCAAGCATCTGCCCCAGCCTGGAGCCCCCTCTGCAACCCAAACCCCTCATTTTTGGCCCCACACCAGAGCCTGGGGGAAGGACTGTGTGGCTCACACTTGATTTTTTTCTGGGGGTCAGTGGCCCCTGACAGGAAAAAGGTTCCCCACCCCTGAGTTACACGGTTTATTTCATCCCAGAGATGGCTGCATTTCAGAGGGAAAGTATGTAATAGTAGATATTTATATATGCCCCTGCACTCCCCACACTCATTTATGACATGCCTTGGGATCCTTTGGGATGCAAGGTTACAACTTATACTGCTGTTGCATTTGCATTGTGCAGTACAGACTGGAATTTTATTACATATATTTTATTCTAGTTATTACTTACAAACAAAATAGCCACTTACTTGGCAGAAGTTCTCTGTCTGCTGTCTCTGTGCAGCTGGGATAGGGATAGAAAAGATGGCCTTTCTCTAACGGATATGGGATCATTCTAAATGCTGAAGAGAAGACAGTCAGTCAGACTTACACTAGTCCTGTGCACAAATCAACCCCCCAATCTTCCACCACAAAGAACATCTCAGTCACAAAGACAGCACATTTAGCAAGACTGGAAATAGCTGCAAGCTGCCAGCTCTCAGCCCCTGACTGCAGTGGGCCTGGATCTAGGACTGGAGCACCCACCCCAGATGAAAGAAGCCCCTGTCTGCAGCAGGCCCCCTGCGGGGCTGGAGCACCCCCTGCCTGTGGCAGGCGGGCAGCTGTTCCAGCCCCCATGGGCTACTGGTTAATTGGTACCAGTAAGCAGTACCCATTGCTTACTGGTTAACCTCTCACATCTCTACTGCAAAGGCCACTCCTGGCTTCATGATTCAGCCCGCAGCAGCACAGGAACTGTTACCAGCAAGCTGCTAAGAAGCAATCACAGACCTCTTCCTAGGTGGCAGTTCAGGCCCTCTCCCTACCCCAGGTCAGTGGCTGGCTGTTTTCACCCGTGGTTGCACTCTAGGTAAGGAGGTCTGCAGCCTCAGTGGGGCTTTTTATATCCTGGCTGTTTGGTAGCCCTGGTTCCAGCTGTCCAATGACTGAGGAGCTTTTAAGGGAGGAGAAAACAAGTTGGCAGAGGCCACAAAAACTGGGAGTACAGTATATAGCTGTGATTAGCTATCATTTAGTGCCCTGCTGATGAATACAAATAGCTTTGTCTATTGATTGTAGCTGACTACATTCCCCAGGGTAAACCCCTTTGCTTTCTCATAATGTGGCATCAATTAAGCATTTCCAGCCAAAAGCCAAACAGCTCTGAGTTCCCTTTCGAAGTGAGCTGAAGAAGGCTGTTTTAAGGAAGCTGAGACACTGGTTAAGGTAGGCCAGTTACCATTGATTGGAATAAAAGGCCCAGAGATTAGCTAGCCGCACTGGAAAAAAAAGATACTTACTGCCTTCCCATGTACAGTGCAACAGGTTAAGGGCTCCTTCTATCCGTTTCCAGTGCTGAAGATGGAAGAAAGCATATGCTACTGCCTCACTGTCGCCTCTCTTCAGAATGTGCTCTGGAGGCAGAATTAAGCTTTTCATTTCTAGTAAGTACTAGGAGTAGAAAATGGAAAGAGAAAGCATGCTTAGTGACAGGGCCATGCCCAAACCTCTGTTATGCCGAAGGATTTCCCCCAATTTTTCAAAATAATCAGAGCCTACCACATGGAGGGCTTCATGCATTAGGGATGGGGATGTGAATGGCTAACCGGTTAATGGGTAAGCATCACTCTCACTGGGTAAGGCTTACCAGTTACGGTTAACAAGCAGGGTCTGGAGCAGCCTCCCGTCCAGCCTGGGCCTGCCCCGGCTGGAGCAGCGTGCTGCAGGTGCTCCAGCCAGGCCGGAGCAGCCCCTGCCTGCAGCACGCCTGGCCCGGCATACTATGGGCGGGGTGCTCCAGCCAGGCCAGAGCAGCCTCTGTCTGCAGCAGGACTGGCCTGGCCAGAGCAGCATGCCACAGGTGAGGGAACACCAGTCCTTCGTCCCCCGTTTAAGTGATTAACCAGTTAAACATAACATTTAACTGGGTAACTGATTAAACGGGATTTTGCCATCCTAATTAGGGAGGTAGTGCAATTTAGGGCCCAGTTCTGATAAATTCTTTCCAGATCTTATTTACACAGACAAGTTGGGCTGCTAAACTGGGTCTTTCACACTTCGAATGTTAAAAAGTACTTATACTATCAAATGGATTTGCATTTTACTTCACTGAGGAGCCACAAAACACTTCTGTGGCTGGAGTTTAGTTCCTGGATCGTAACACATAAGGTAAGTTATCTGGGGAAATGCACACACATATACACATATTTTACGCTGCATTAATTCATGCTCCGTGAATGCCAAAGGAAAGTGGACTGATTTAGCGGAAGTGTTTCATACACAGGTAGCCTAGAAGTCATCCAGTGCTCATGATTTGACAATAAAGTGCTTACTGTAAGTCTAGCTTGATTTGCACCTCAGTACCTTTGCCTTCTGAAAACTTTAATATCTGTTAGTTCCCAAGTGTTGGGTGCAAAGAAGAAACCGATGTGGACAGGCTACCAGGTATACCCTTGACTGCAAAGTTCAGAGCAGGATTTTCAGAAACACCAAGCCTGGATCTAATTTCGATTCCACTGACTTCAAAGGGAATGGAGTTAAACTAAAGCTGAGCACTTTCTGAAAATGCGATCCTTAATCCACAGCTGTGTTTTGCTGGCACAAATGATAACTGCTGTTACAATCTGATGGGAGAAAGCAGAAATGATAGTGCTCGGATACATGGGAAGAACACACTGACTTGTTTCCAGGCAGTAAACGCCCATGAAACTGAGCATGTGCACTATGAAAACTGCAGAATTTCTAAACAAATATTTTACATTTTTCTAAAACCTTTCAGGGTGTTCATTTTCCTTTTTTTTAAAGCAACAAAGAAAAATAAGCCAATTTGTTTTATTCCTCAACTTTGTTTTTAAGAAATGTTAAATAATTTTACAACTTTAAATTAATGTTCTGATTTTCTAGTATATGCTTATTAGTTGTCCTTTCATAGTTTAGAGTGTCCCACTTAGTAATGGGCAAAGTTAATCCTCATCTTTGATCAGTGTAACTGGCAATTCCTTTAACTCTCTCCCAAAGTATTAGAATGCAGCCAACTCACCGATTTATTTCAGCAGATGCCACAAACTATGAGATTATTTACTAATCCAGTTTGGGGACTTAACTTTTCCCATTCAGATTCTTGAAGGAATGTAGCAGAGGTTGTGCTTTGGCCAAATAAAGCACATTTACTGCCTGGCTAGGTTCTTCTCTTAGTGCCTTGGGCTTGCACTCTGGAGGGTAATATTCTTGCTAATCCTTTTTAATCCCTTCTATTTTTTTTAACACGGTAAAGGATCACTCACACAGGGCTGCTGTGGGAAAATGGTCTCAAATATCTGACCTTTGACATGACTCGGCATGCTCTCTGCAGTGACTAGTTGGCAGTTGAATTAAGTGCTTAAACAGTAAGGAAAGGAAAATGTAGCCGCAATGACGAAGCCTCAATGTAATTATTAGTGTCTCAACATGTTTGCCAGCTCCACAGGACAGGGATCAGGTCTTTTGGCTTGTATGTGTTATGCCATGCACCTTTATGGGTGCAGGACAAATAAAAGACGCAGTTGCAAATTTTTGAATTTAACTTCTTCTAGTCACTGTTTAACCATTTACTTTTTGGTAATAAAAAGCCAGGTACTAACGCTGAAATTGTCTATTTCCAAAAGCTATTCAAAGATACTAGTTTACCCAATTCACAGCAAACTTAGATTTGCAATATTGAGACACCCTTTCCTGTTACCTGGTTACATGCCAGTGCCTGCATTTCATTCCTGTTATACTAGAGGGATCTAGATTTAGAACTGACTCAGTGCCTCACCTCTAAAAGGGAAAGCAACATAATACACTAAGACCTCCCCCTCCCTTTCAAAATAAGATCCATCTCAAAGAAGCATCACTGCAACAAAAGGAAAAGGAAGCGCTTGTTCACTTTCCATCTCCTTTCTTGAAGTTAATTTTGTATGCTGGGTAATACAGCACAAAATTATTCCCCCAAACCAACCACTTGCATTACATGCAAAAAAAGATGGCTTTCTACCTTACATATGTACATTTTTAATCAGTGGATAGAACCAAATGGCCTGACACACAAAAGACATGGGTTCTTTCCCCAGCTTTGGCACTGATCTTCTGTGTGGCCTTGGGCAACTCATTTCACCCCTTTGTACCCAGTGTGTGTGTGTACGTGCGTGCGTGCCTGCCCGCCTGCTTTCTCTGTTTAAACTGTAAACTCATCAGGGCCGAAACAATGGGCTCCCACTCTCAACTGGGGCCCTTAGGTACTACTGTAATACAAACAATAAAAGTCTGAATGAGCATATGATCAAAGGAGAAGGTATGGTTATTGAAAGGTGATACTAATTTCTTTGTCTACAAAACTAGTGAATGAAACTCACATAAAGGATGATTTAGTTTCATAAAACTCTTTCTAAGAACATAAGGGTTCTGAAGGAACTGAAAGATACACAAAATAAAATAACTTTTAGATAATGATAATGTGTTATAATCTTCTTCCCCTAAAGGCACAGTCTGAAGAAAAAAATCTGTCTGAGTCTGCCTGAAATGAACTTGCTACACTCTTGATCAATCATGCGAACAAGCAGCAATTTCTCTCAGCAATTAGCTTTCTCCATGCACATTCTATTAAACTGGACAGGCAGACAGAACACAGTGGATAGAAAAATTCAGACTTTTATGGCTAGATCCATTTGGACTCCGTGACTATTTGAGGAGATTTAGGGCTAAGCCACCTTTCCACTTTCAAGACTACAACTTACATATATCAGGAGTGCTGGTAAAAGGGTGGCTGAGAGTTCAGTAAGGTTATCCAGAAAACAAGAATTCCATTTTCCAAAAAATTCTGAGCTTTCAATGCTTGTTTTTCATTGAGCATTGGAACATAATGTAGACCTTTTGGAATGTTTCATGCAACATATGTCTATGAGAGAGAGACCCACCCCAGAATAGCCAATACCCCAGTGGGGAGGGCACATGCCTGCTATATGGGGGAGATAGATCCACGCCCCTATTCTGCCTGATTTGGAGCAAGGGCTTGAACCTAGGTCTCCCTTATCCCAGGTGAATGCCCCAACCACCAGGGGTATGAGAGAGATGGTATGTCTCTTACAAAGTTTCCTTTTCAACAAACTGACATTTTCCCTAAGCAAAAAATTCCTGCCCTGCTCTAGAGTTAGGGTTGCCAGGTGTCCGGTATTCTACCAGACAGTCCAGTTTTTGGGCCCTCTGTCCGTTAAAAAAATCCAGAAAATACCAGACATGTGCAATGTCCACTATTTCCTGGATTTCTGGCTGGGCGCCAGATGGAAGCCTGGCGGGGACGGGGGGAGTGGCTGGGAGGCGGGGCGCGATCGGCGCTGGGAGCCCTGGCTGCGTCTGATGCCTTGGGGAGGAGGAGAAGCCCTGTCCCTGCTCCTGAGTGCGTGGTGGAGCTGCAGCCGGACTCACCTGCGCTTCTCTGGACCGTGCTCGGGACTGACAGCGCCCCGGGGATCTGCATGTGCCTGGGTCAGTCCCGCCCCCCCTGCTTCCCCTGACCCTTCCTGACCAGCTCCGCTGCCCCCGACCCCCTCCCGGCCACGCCTACTTCCTGCTGGCCGGTTCTTCTCCTCCCGATCTCCCTGGGCCAGCTATGCTGCCCCCTCGCCCCTCTCCCCCACGTATCTCCTCCGGCCAGCCGCGATGCCCCGACCCCCCGCCTGCCAGCCCCACCCTCCCATCTCCCAGCCAGCCGCGCTGCCCCAACCCCATCTCCTCCAGCCAGCCGCCCCTGCCCCCAACCCTCCCCTCCATCTCCCCGCGGCCAGCCGCGCTGCCCCGCCCCGGCCCCCATCCCCCTCCCAGCCGGTTCCCTTCCCCTCCCCATCAAGTGTGTCTGGTATTTTTTCTAAACCTACCTGGTAACCCTATCTAGAGTTCAGTTACATGTCCTACTTTTTCATGTCCTACTGTTTCATCTGAAGAAGTGGGTTGTGCCCATGAAAGCTCATGAGACGATCTACATGTTTTGTTAGTCTCTAAGGTGCTACAAGACTATTTGTATTTTAAGTATGTCTTACTTGGGGAGTCTAATATCTTGACCACTCCAGGTATTAGCAAATACGAACTACAGCACAAGAGTGGACCGGTTTTATTTTTGTTCATATACAGACCACAAGGGGAAAAAATGAACACATACTGTTTTTGAATTAGATATCTCAGATCTCGTACAATTATCAAGGTTTCAGAGGCTCTTCTGCCAATAATCTAGAAAAACAAAACAAGTCCTTGGAGAGGACTGTCCAGCTTTCGGGACTTTGGAGACCACACATTTTAATTAGCCCTTACTCTTGCCTGAGAGTGTCTTTAGTAGCACACACGCAGACTGTCCTGAGAGACCCAGGAAATTTTAGTATGGATTGTAAGCTTTTTGGGGGCAGGAACCATAACTGTGATTTTTATAGTACCTCACACAGACGCCTGGTCCTAGTCTCCCAGGACCACTGTAATATAAATATTAAATGGGCTCATACCAATAATGGGTTGGAATTACCATAATTCTCAAGACAATGTTCCTGATAAGGGGAGGGTGCAAACATAGGCCTGGTCTTAGCAGGAAAGACTACACAGTAAGGCTTAGACAGGCAGGGAATGGGCCTTGTGCTGTAAGCCAGTTTCAACCGCTCATGGGGATGCAGTTATCAGAGCATATTGTGCCAACCCTGGTGAAACAGCAAGGATATCTGCTGCAATATGGCTGCAGTTAGCTCATTTGTTCAGTTTTATATTTCATTCAGTTCTACTATAGACTGAAGCTGAATGAAAAGCGTGTGCTGACCTTTGTTTTTCAGCTTCACAGACATTCTCATAGTAATGAAGCTTCTGCCGTTGCAGTCTGCAAGTGATAAACAAATAAGCTATTTCTCATCTAGGCACAAATACTTTAAATATCCTGCTGATTTTAAGATCTTTGCATGTAACCACAAGGATGTAGCAGCTTACACGTGTCTATGAATAATGGTTACGATTAGAATTGTTCAAGCTATTATTTATTCAGATGAAACAAAGCCCTGTGGAAGCAATCAATGCTAATGAAATATCTGAAATTTGCAAATCAACCACACTACCTTTCCATCTTTAACCAAGTACATGATAGCTAGGCCCTCTAAAACCAGAAGGGGAAATGGCAAAGAATCCTTATTAAACAATTCTATCCATAGCCACTTGCTGCTATTTTTTTAAAAGATAATGCAACTCTTGACAATACTATCAGGCACAGTGTAAAAAAACAGTTTAACTACACAGATAAGATGCTAGATCCAGAGGGTGTTTAGGAAAATAAGCCTAGAAAGTCCTCAGGTAAGCTGATGGTTGCCAAAAGGTTCAGAAGAGTAGAATCTTCTGCCTTTGCCTCAAGTTTGCAGGTAGAAAGAGTGGTGTGTAAGGTGGTGAAGTAGCTTGCTCAAGATATCCCAGCAAGTCACTATCTTAGATCACAAAACCTCAAAACGTCCATACCTTTGAAAACTCATGGCTATTCACAGTGGTGGCAGATGACAGCACAAGGAGCAATGGTCTCAAGTTGCAGTGGGGGAAGTCTAGGTTGGCTATTAGGGAAAACTATTTCACTAGGAGAATGGTGAAGTGGTGGAATCTCCACCCTTAGAGGTTTAAGGCCATGCTGGAATGTTGTAGTTGGGGTTGGACTAGATGATCTCCTGAGGTTTCTTCCAACCCTAATCTTCTATGATTCTATTATCCTATGTAATCAATAGTTCACAGAGCCATTACTAGCCAGAACAGCATGAAATGCAGTCAATTTACTCTTTTCTCTCAGAATTTGTGTCATGGCTTCAGGGCCCTTACACATTCTATCAGCTTTGTGGCAGCAGAAAGGTTTCTTCTACTGTGTAATTACTGCTGCAGCAGAAGTAGGCACTATGAGCTAAACTAGACATATTGTGCAGTTTGTCGTGGAGGGAAATATGATAATATTGTTCCATACACTTATTTGTTTACAAGTGGGAGACATTTTTGAGAGTGGTACAGAAATTAACTAGTGGATAAAATAATGAGTCAGCCAACCTTTTGAGAATCATCTGTTCCCTCCTGTTGATTATTTCATCTTTTACATGCCCAGTCTTTATCTGCACTTGCAAACTCCAGAATTTCCGATGTTTAGAAAAAGCTTTACTTATAGTTAAAACACAGGAATTTGATCTAATAAATTTACTATCTGAAATTCCAGAGAAGCAACTACAGGTTGAACCTCTCTAGTTTGACACTCTCTGGTCCAGCAACATCTGTGATCTGGCAGGATTTTAGTTAGCTAGATGTCCACTTATCATGGGTGTTCAAGTTCCCAGTGGTCTCATAAAGTTTGTTTACAGCTACCAGTCCTGGCTCTCAGTGTTCTGTGCTGTTATTTAGCTCTAAGTTACCCCTAAATGTCTTCTAAGAGCTCTGTAAGCAATGGAAGTGTAGATAATGCTACTAGAAAATATTGACCTCCTGTGGTCCAGCAAATTCTCTGATTCGGCACCGGTCCGACCCTGAGGGTGCTGAACCAGAAGGGTTCAATCTATGCAATTTTGTTACTTATGCCCAAAGAAACTTCTAATTCAAGAACAGTTTGCAACATACAATAATTATACTTCCAATTCAACTTGGGTTAAATAGGGTGTTCCATCAAAGATGCAGTTATAAATTTGCCAAACTGAACAGCTTTCATCTATATCTGCTTCTGAACACCCTTAACCCCGTGGTTGTAATTTTCCCCAAGAAGTTGAATATTGGCAAAGATCAAACCCATTAGACAAGTACCAGTTTTGTGCCCATTTTACAGGTGGGGAAATGAACAGAAATTAAGTGTCTTGTTTGAAAAGTGTTGTGAGATGGATTATACATGGGCACAGTTATCAGGACATGTGGTTTCTAATCCTAGCTCTAACACAAAACTTTGAGAAAGTCATTTCTACGCTTTGTGCCTGTTCCTCCATCTGTGAAGTGGGAGCAATTGTATTTGAGACAATTAAATGTTTGGTGGCAGAGGTTGGATTAGAAATCAGGAAAACTAGCATTTCAGCCCTGTGCTAATTCCTTTAGGTCATATGTTCTCAGGATGATATCAGCAGAAGAGCAACAATTACTTTTAAACAGACTTTCCATTGTAGAGGCACATCACCATGCAGTCAAATAGCTGCTGCCACATGAATACTGAACCCATGCTTAAAAATGCCACTTGAAGTTTTCCACAGAACATGTGCTGTAATGTTCTTAACCTTTATTTTGCAACCATTTTATGTTCTGCCCAAAGCACAACCTTCCTATTATGAACTATGTACAAGACTGAGTTTAAAGGCTGAAACAGTTACAAATATGCATGAGCAGGGAGAAGCAGATTTGCAACCTTAACTGTAACAATCATCAGAAGTAGATGCTTTCATTTCTATCCATGATACAATTCACCCAGGATTTCCAAGTAGCTTTACATGAGTTATCCTCAGCCTACTTCAAACACAGAGAAACAGTCACATGTTCCACAAGGGCAATGAGGCTCCAGGACAACTGCAAATGGCAGCTGTATTTCAGATAGGAAGGTAAACTGACCCCCATAAGGAGAAAAAAAAAAGTCAGTTCTTACCTTTGGGACATGAGGGTTAAATTCCACTGCTCTGTGAATTGCTTCCACAGCATTAATTTCTGCTGTGCTGAGCCCTCTTTTGGAGGCTGTTTCTGGAGAGAACCTGCATGGAAAACCCAAACCAAACAATTTACTAAAGAAAATACAAACAAGAATGATACTTTAAGATTGAAGCTCATCATAAACTGTGGGAAAGACTGATTGCTGAGAATGAGAAAATTGCCTTTTGTCTTAGCCCTGCTTTGCTCTTTATGCAGCTAACCACCAAAAGATAACTAACTCAGGTAGCTTGATTACCATCCTTATTCATGTGCCACAGGCATCTGAAGCTTTTGGAAACAAAGTGGCACTATGGAAGGTTTTTCTCTGGAGTATTATCAGGGCTGTTCCCCACTCTGGCACTCCAAGTGCAGAAGGTGAGGGGCCGTTAGAGAGCTTCAAAACCTTCTCTATAGGCTCTGGTTACAAAAAGAATCATAATCCACAGATTTTGGGGAATCACTGCCACCATCAAGTGCTTTTTATCCCTAAAAACCAGGGGTGAACACTTGAAATCACCCCCAGAGGTACCCCAAGCTCTTTTGCCCCAAAAGAGCTTGAAAAAAGAAAAGAGAAAAAGAAGCTGCAGTCTCTGGTAGCTGACCCTTCAGTCAGAGGCCTGCAGAGACACACAGACAGACCTTCCAGGACACAAGAATCAAATCATCACCTTAAAAAAAGTGATTTTAATTACAAAACAAAAGATAAACTTGATAAAGCATACTCGGTTGCTAGATGTTACAGAGCACTAAGGAAAATAAATTAAAAAACACACAGAGAAAATTTTCTGGGCACAATGCAAGGTAGTAATGGGGAGGGGAGGCATAGTTCAAACCAAACCACAAAATAAAGAAAATTACCCTGAATGCAACTGGATTCACTTTTCCCTTTTACTTACTTCTAATTTTCTCTTTGTTCAGTCCTCTCCCATGCCCTGAATTCCTTGGAAATATGGCAGTCCTGCCTGGGTTTAAATCATTCTGTGTCTCTCAACTCCTCGTTTATCTCTCCCCCACAAAGAAAGCAGGCAGGGAATCTATAGCCAATTCAAATTTCAACCCTCTATCTCGACTGGTTCTCCAGCCCTCTGGCCAACACCTTTGCTAGCTACCTGAGCTTACTCCCTTAGTCACCAGATACTGGTCAGCACTCCTCCTATCCATTACAAGCATAACAAACAAGATGTTGAAGTGACGACTAAGATGCTAGAAACGTTTCCATCTAAAAACTGGACTGAAAGCCGAGTATTCAATTAATGTTATAAGATTTTATGATGACATACACTAAGAGGGAAAGCTAAAATTAGCTGGAGCTGCAGTCAGCAAGCAACCAGAGAAGGGGGAGCACCAGACAAACTCCATGTAGGGTCAAGCATCAATCTTCCACCCACACCCTCCACCATCTCAACACATGATCGGGAAGAGTGATCCATCTAAAATACAGAAGAGTGAAGATGATGTATATTTGGATGGACTAGTTGTGGGAGTAGTTTATACCTTAAGTGAAGAAGGAGAAAAATAGTAGTAGAGAGAAGCCAGACATTTGTTCATGAATAAAGAAAGGATCTGTCTTCAGAGATGTCAATGCTACACATGGGATTTAGGATTTTGTTTGTTTTTAATAATTGATTCATCTTTTCATACTGGAATCCAAGATTAGCATTATATACTGATTTCAGTGGTTTCTGTGTTTACTTACCTGTCTGAAACAGCTCTTGCCTTCAACAGTGCTGCTGTGTAACATATTGCTGCTGATTTTGGAAGACTTATATCTACGGTACAATAAATAGTTAACTTTAGGATTCTAAAGTAAGACAAACATTTTAAATCTGTCTCCTTTGAGCTGAATGATTTGCATATGGGATGGTTCATACAGTACATTCAACATCTGGAACATTTCAGTTATGACCAGAAACCTTCAATTCCTTAACTGCTTTGCACCAGTCCCCAAAATCCTCTCTCAGAAAAATCCCCTGGTTTTACAGTCCCAATTGCAGGGTCAGGAATTGATCTTCACCATTCATTTCTGAGCACAGTTGTCAAATATGACACTGAAAAAATGAATGTATGCAGAGGTACATTAGTGGGTTAAACTAGGGATGTAAAAATGCGTTTAAAAATGTAACCGTGTAACTGCTAAAATCATCACGGTCACAGGCGCTGCGGGGGCTACAGAGCAGAGCCCGCAGTGAAGCCTCCCCAGGAACGGGACCAACAAGGGCTGTTGCCAGCCCCACTCCCAGGGAGCCAGCATGCAACCTATGGGGGGGGGGAAGGAATGGGGGCCCGCCAAGGACAGGAGCTGCTCTGGCAGGACACCTGAGACTGGAGCAGCCCCCTTCCTGGGGCGGACAGGGAGCTGCTCAAGCCCCTACTGAACAACCAGAACTGGTAAGCCTCACCCATTAAGGATGAGGCTTATCCATTAACCTTTTACATCTCTAGATTAAACACTCTTTAAAAGTGTCTTTAGTTGTGTTAAACACCACTCAGCATTAAAACAAATCATTTGTAACCTTCAACTTCGTTTTTGCATTTCTTAACTTGAAAAAAAGTAGTACATTTCATTTTCAAGTTCTCATACATTGTAATTCAATGCTGAAAGATGCTAAACGCCACAGAGGAATTTAACTAAAATATCTTACGTTTAATTAGTTTTGGGTCAACGGAAAAGTATCTATTGGTTTTAGGTGCTATAAAGCCTGAATTTATAAAAAGCTTAAATTTGGTCAAAAAATTTGACCTGATGGCATCGAGAGATAACATTCTACAGTGCAAGGTTATTGTAAAAATAGACAAAAGATTCTGTTTCTAAATAAATTCCTGAATACTAGTCTATGCATACCAGTTGAAATCCTTCTGTTTCTTAAAAACCTCTCTCAGGCTTGTCCATCATGTAACAAGCCAGCCAAGCATCTGGTGAGTATCATATGGGAAGAATTTCTTGCAAGTTTCTCTGAGCCTACAGCCTTCTGAAGCTCACCTTAACTGTTCCAGATGTTTAGAAGGAATCAGTGCCCCTCTAAATAAGATAAGTGTCAAAATTTCTGGACATGAAAAAATCCCATGACCAAGTAAATGTTTTCATTGTGTTAATGAAAAAACCCACACAACACAACATGGGTAGAGTAATATCAGCATACTGTTAGAGTGGGCCAGATATTTGGGAATTAGGTTTTGGCAAAAACCTCATGCCACTTATTCCCTGGAGCCACAGTGAACAGAGCCTTTACAGAACACATTGACACCTGGGTGTGAGGAAGATTGCCAGAAATGCTGCTTCTCCAGGCCTCTTCTGAAGTGGATTTAAGGGACAGTTTTGATCACGACTTGAGTGTAACATTGTGACCCCCTGACCAAGAGAAAAACTGCTCTGGGAAACACTTCTGTGTTATAATGCTAAAGACAAAAACAAAATAGCTAGGCTCTTCCACAGAAGAAAGTTTAAGCGTATGGGACATTGGAAGCAGGTCAGTCTAGAGCAACGTTTCTCAACCTTTTTTTTATAAAGTACCCCTTTAAAAAAAAATTATAAGTACCCCCAGTACCTACAGTTTTCAGACACACAAAATTTTTTTTCTACTATTGCAACACATTTGTTTAAACAACTTAATCGCAGCCAGGCGGGCGATGAAATTTTTGGGTGTAAAAAGTACAAAAATAATAAAATGCTATAAAACTTAAAACAAAAATTCTGTTTTCTCCACATTTCAGTTTTGTTGCGGTACCCCCCAGACTTCTCTCGAGTACCCTAAGGGTACTCGTACCACTGGCTGAGAAACACTGGTCTAGAGGATTAGTAATTTTGCAACATCCTGAAATGTAAGGGATCAAATGCTTGAGTCCTGATCTTCCTGACAAACAGTGTTAACAAGTGGTATGAAAGATGCAGGCAGGTGGGAGGAAAGACTGCCTCTTTTCAGCTCACTCATACTGACTATTCGGGTGAGGGTAGCTGTGCATTGCCTGTGAAGGGCTGAAAAATGAGTCAATAATGAAGGAACTAGGATACGTACAAAAGAGGTGCCCTTGGAGCTCGTTTTGCTCCCACTACACAGAGCAGTGGCATTTGTTCTGGAATTAGAGCTGAGGATTGAAGAATACATGTCACATGCTCTGTGTTAACATACATAATGGCAAACATGAATGTTTTATGCTTCATGACAAATGTCACTCACCATCATACTTTGCTAAAACTGCCTGGACATCAGCATACGCCTGCAATTCCAGCAGTGCCTCCAGAAGGTTTTCATGAATATTCAACATACTAAGAAGTGGAAACTCTTTCATTAACTGCACATCAGAAAAGAGAAACACTTGTTAATCAAAGCAAGTATCCGTCAATTGCTCCAAAGTACAGTATCAGAATTGCATTCATTTTCCAGTGTTGTTTAGGTCACTGGTTCACATTCTTTATAAATTATCAGCTCTGAGTTGCTAAACCAAACCAGATGATAAATCTAGTCACATTGTTCAATAAATCCAGCAAGGCATTCAGATAAAACAGAGTACATAAATATTCAATGCCATGGTTTAAAATAACTTAATATAATGGCTGATGTGCCTTTAGAACCTTTTCATTCTTTAGTTCTCCCCCCCTCCCCACCTCCACCAGCAAAGAGACCTCCATAATTATAAAGTGCCAGAGTATGAAACAGAGCCATATTACATACACCCATATTATGTACTTCACAGATATCAAACACTAAAATTATGTTGAAAGCATTCCTATCTCACTATGAAACTAAGTCCATCCAAACTGTTCCATCACCTTACTGCGGCTATAAGCTAATATAACTCTATTGTCCAAATTATCTGAGTTGTTTACATTTTATTTAAAATTACTTACATCCCTCATCATTTTTACTGCTTCTCTTATTCTTCCAAGTTTCCTTGCGCACATGGCTAGTCTCCTTTTCACATAAACCAGTACATTGGTGTCTCTTCCTGAGTTAAAAAAAATAAAACAATTCATCTCTCTTCTAAAAACTCACTTTCGATCTTTATTTGTTTAAAGTTAAGATCCATGTTAAGATAAGCTTATAGTAGAAGAGGAGTAATAAAAAAGGGTTGTGGGATGTGTTGTGGACATCTCTCCTATAGCTTCAGGGGGTAGCCGAGTTAGTCTGTTACAGAAAAAAACAACAAATGGTCTGGTAGCACTTTATAGACTAATGAAACATGTAGATGGTATCATGAGCTTTCATGGGCACAGCCCACTTCTTCAGATGACCGGAGTTATGAGTTGGGGATATGAACATTCCTGTTAGGAATCTATCTATTGACTTTGATTTTTATCTGCTTAGGTTTAAGTATCCATTCTCCAGATACTTCATGATGCTCTGTCTCCCACCAGCCTCCATTTTTCTTTCTCTCCCCCCTCCCCTTCGCCTCTCCTATTTATTTCACGTTTTCATATCCCCAACTCGTAACTCCAGTCATCTGAAGAAGTGGGCTGTGCCCACGAAAGCTCATGATACCATCTACATGTTTCGTTAGTCTATAAAGTGCTACCAGACCATTTGTTGTTTTTTATCTCTCCTATACAGTGCCTAAAATGGCATGAGATGACATTATTCTCCAAAGGAATGTCTACACAGCATCCTAAACTCGAAATAAGATACGCAATTTGTGCTATGCAAATTGTGTATCATATTTCAAATCTATTTCAAAATAGCTTATTTTGAAATTTGGTGCATCTACACAGCGCCAGATTTCGAAATAACATGCTATTTCAAGCCATCCCTTAACCCTCGTACAACAAGGTTTACAGGGATGGCAAAATAGCACGCCCATTATTTTGAAAACTATTTCAAAATACTGGGTGGCTTGTGTAGACTGGTATCCTGAAATAGCTCTGCAGTGTAGACGTACCCCAAGAGTGACTGCACAACATCCTTTTCCTAACCAGTAGCAGAGAGAAAAGAGTATAGAACAATCATAAATATCTTCTCAGCCAAAATTCTGGCAGTGGTCCACCAAAAAAAAAAAAAAAAAAAAAAAGACCAAACCCAACAATTAATTTCAGCTAAGTTCCCAGTCATCATAGGGCAAGAACTTTTGAGTTTCTTTCCACCTACAGGGTGGGATAAAACCAGCGTCCAATGGTAAACTGTACCATTAATGCTTACAAAACCCGTTATTCCCCACCACCGAAGTAGCACATCAAGACATGAAGATACACTACCATGTGTATGCAGAGGCCCACCAACGCAGATTGATATATCATAGTGTGATGATGACAAGCTCCGTTTTTTTATAGATTTACTCACACGGCACACCATATCCTATTCATACAGCATATTCTGCTAAAATGTAATTACAGAGAAGTACCAACAATGAGTCTCCTTCTCAGGGTTTGATGTTTCAACAATTACCCTAAAACCAATCAAGTTTCTTTCATTTTGCTTTTGTGCTCAGACAGAAAAACCTTTGTGACTATTCAGTGCCAAAGTGCTTACTGAGCTGCGCTTCATGCTGGGCGTTTTGAGGATGGCAATGCTGTGACTTTCTGTAAACTGTTTCTCCTGCTTTTAGTGCCTGCTTAAAATATTTCTCTGCATCTGTAATAGTTGTTGCTTCTTCCTCAGCTAGGAGAACATATGCAGTGGCACAACTAGAATGGAAACAAAAAAAGAAAGCCACAGACACTCAGATGGAAGTCAATTGTAAGGATTTTTTGTGCAAGAAAGTAATGGCATCGAAGATATCTACAGGTTTTTTGACCTGTATGTAGTACTTGAACATTGATGAAAACCCATTACTAATTAATAAAAATTAAGCCTATAAGAATACTTATAAAAGACCCTGTGAAATATACAGCACCTACCAGGGTATTCACTGGACTACAGTCAAGTGACAAGTGCTAGGAAAAGAGAATTTTACAGTTTTAAGAATTTAAGGCAAATGTCCCAAATGGAAAAATTAGTTTTGAAAAAAGGGTCCTTGTTGCTGCAAAGGTGTGTGTGTGACAATGATGAAGATGGTTCCTTGTGGCCATGAATTCTGATTATGTTCACAACACTGCATACAATATTATTGGGGGTCAGAAATGACATTACAATAACAAGATTCCATAAGGAGATTTACTTTGTTTTATCTCAAAATAAAGATTTTCTGCTTGTGTACATTATTTCTACTTAACCAAAGACAAATGGCAGAAATCAAACTAATACTCTTTTTTAAAATAAAAAGATAGGCCAAAAGCTATCTTTTAATCAAACATGGGCTAAGCATTGCAGTGTATTCTGATAGCCACGTGTTTATTTCTAATTGATGCATAACGGAAAACCCTTACATTATCTGAAGACATTCCTCCTTGCTAATTATAAATTTAAAGAAAAAGTGACACTGTGTCCTGTGTAAAGCACTTTGTTGGGTTTTTTTATTCCAGTAACTTAGATTTATCTTTATATTAATTTCAGACTTACTCATTATTTAATTCTAAAGCTTGATATGCTGCTTTGATTCGGGCTTGAGGGCTTCTCTCTCGCCATGCCTTCTGCATAACTGTTGAAAAATGTTTTAAAATAAACCATGAACAGAAATGCCTATGTAAGAAACATAGCTAAACAGCATGAAAATTAGAGCTTTTTAAGAAGTAACCCTTGTGTTATTTATACATCAGCTCCACTTGCCCAACAATCAGTTATACTCTGAGCTTGACTGTATTCTTCCCTCAGACACATGCAGCAAAAAGAGATTGAAATCCTGAGAAAAGTTTCTTCCATTGCCAGCAGAATATTATGACACATCTGATTAGATTACAAATTCCACTTAAAAGGGAATATCTGCAAGGAGATTATTCATTGTTCATTTAAAACCTATTGTATATGCAAACCACATCCTTCCGGCGTACAGACTGGTATACAATTACTCAATAGGTGCACACTGTTTTTTGGATGCACTTACAGTGGCCCTGGCGCAGACTTGCATAAACTCCTGATTTTTGTTTTTTTATGGGCAATGCTTTTCTTTTAAGGAAGAACATGATACAAACTTTGTTGTTGTTCTGGTGCAGTTTTGTCGTGTTAAATCCTTGAGTAAGCGCCTCCTCAAAACTGTTATTTAACGGATTGTAAATGGTTAAGCAATTCCTATTAAAGTTTTGGTTGGAAAGCAAGAAGAAACTCAAGTGGCATAACATGTTACAGCCAATTCAAAATATACTACTACTATTTATCATCTTGTTGAAAGGTGCTACGAAGCAGCTAAAAATACACATAGTTCAGAACATGCTCTTCATCTAAACAATGTTTGAGTCTAGGAGGTTTGTCTGAATTATAATTTTCTGCAGAAGAATTACAGCAAGAAGAGGAATGGGAAGAAAACCAATTCAACACCGCACATCTCTGGACAATGTCAGCCCCCATTATGACAAAATGGAACCCAAATTCAAGAGCCCATTTTAACAAAAAAAAAAGGGGGAGGCAATGTTCTTACCAGTACCATTTCCTAGGCAGAATTAGAGTCTTCACACCCAATAACATTTCTGAAAGGACTCCAAAATTGTTTGTTCAGGGAACTGAATATCTGGCCTCACTCAAGTTTGATAAGAAAACTGAAGAATCTATACATGTTTCTTTTGGAACAAAAACTGCAACTGTCCAGTAAGAATAATGTGGAAAATATTTGAGTTTTCCTTTGGAAACAAAATATTAGTCTTGGCTTAAAAGACGAGACAATATACTCCATTCGTGCAACAAAAATACATTCCTCATATCAAACATGTCACCAACTAGCTGACAGCTAACACTTCCTGAACTTGACAAATTGATAAGAGTTAGCACCTCATCTGACAATAGCCAGGTAGGGCATACCATTTGTACAAAAATGCTGTACAGTACACTTAAAGAGACATGACTGTTCATTAGTTATGGCCCCAACCGTGAACCTCTTTAAAAACATTAAACTAGTAAAGAACACAGTCCAGGTTTTAAAAACATATAATTAGAAAAAACCCTGTAACCGCTAGTTTATGCATCATCCTAGAATATTTGGTTTTCTAGATGCACAGTCAACCTCACAGCCAGCAGAGACAGCACAAGAGCTCCCTTTTCCCCAAACTGTGCAGCTCTGTTTACCCTCCAAAGGGAAAGTCCTGTGGGCTACTTTAATAATAAATTGACTGAAGACAAACAAAGCAAGATGTTTTTTCCCTTCAACAATGTAATTGTTAGTGATCTTTCCTAAAACATGAATAAGTTTGCAAACATAGATCTATTATATGGCAAGAGGGTTAGTCCTGTGTTCAGGATGTCAAACCATCTTCAGGTGAACACTCCTCAGACCTGAAGCTAAGTAAGGCTGGACATGGCTTGTTCAATGGGAGAACTCCAAGGAAGATCTAGCCGATGCATGAAGCAGGGTTGGCACTTTTCTTTCTGAGTCAGTATTGAGCTAATGAGCAACCACAGTACTGAGAGCAAAATGCTGCTGAGGGACCATTTTTCAGGAGTCCGAACCATGATACTAAGCGTATTGCAGAGTATACAGCACCTTTTGCAAAAGCAGGAACATTGTCATGACTCAACTATTTCATGTATGTAACACACTTTTGTTAGTATGTCTTTCACCCAGGGATCTGAGAGTTTTGTTTAAGCAAACATGAAGCCTCATCATACGCCTGTAAAAAAATTATGTTAGCATTATCCCCATTTTACAAGTGGGTGAACTGAGCCAAAAGAAGGGAAGTAACATGCTCAAAGTTACAAAGTGAGTCAATGGCAAAGTTTAGGAGTTTCTTTAAACCTCTAAACCAGGGTGGGCAATAATTTTTGATGGGGGCCACTCCAAGAATTTAGTAAGTGGTCAAGGGCTGAACTGTTCCACGATATTAACGGAGGAGGTGCAGGGTCCAGGATGGAGGCTGGGAGCAGAAGGGAGCTAGGGGTAGGAGATTAGGATGCAGGAGGGGATATGGAGTCTGGAAGGGAGTCTGGGTAAGGAGAGGGTTGTGACAGGGAAGTGGAGCGTAGGAGGCGTCCAGTGTTTGGAGGGGTACGGGTACAGGAGAGGATTCCGACCTGAGGACGCGTGTAGGAGAGGGTGTAGGGTCTGGGAGGGTGTTGTGATTTATGGCAGGAGGGAGTTGAGACTTGGAGCAAGGGATTCGGGTGCAGTGTCTAGGAGAGGGTATGTGCAGGAGTGGGGGTGAAGAGGGTTTGGGTTGTGACCTGGGGAAGGGGAGCAGGAGGGGAAGCAGGTTGGGGGGAAGAAGAAGTGGGGTACCAGGTGCAGGCTCTGGTCAGGAGGTGCTTACCTTAGATAACTTCTGGCCAGCAGCCCAGCTGGAGCCCTGGGCAGGCTCCCTGCCTACCATACCCCTGAATGACACTCAATGTGGCCAGCTACAAGGGCCATGTGCTCTCTGCACGCTGGGCGCCCTTTGAGGGGCCCTCTGTGCACTGCCTGTGCCACAAGCATGGCCCATGTAGCTCCCATTCGCTGGAAACCGACCAACAGAAGCAGAGAGATTGTGTTCGGGGCAAGAGCAGCATGTGAACCCCTCCCCCTGGCATGTATAATGTGCAGAGCGCACATGGCCCCCCGCAGAAAAGCCATTTTGAGTGGCATGTAGGCAGGGAGCCTGCCTCAGGCCTCCGCTGGGCCACGGGTCAGATCTGGTGGCTTGGTGGGCTGGATCATATTTTGCCCATCTCTGTTCTAGATTGCACTCCCAATAGAACTCAGTAATGTATCACTAAACATATATTTTGTACTCCCTACATTGCAGAATTATGCAGTTATTACTTTATAGAAGAGATTCTTAACCTATGGCCCAATCAGCACACTACCGTGGCCCATGTGACATCCTCAAGGACATACAAGCAGTACACATATGTACCCCATAGTGGTAAATAGGTTGAGAACCACTGCTTTTTTTAGGTTTCCACTCAGTAGTTGGGATCACCTTAGAGCAGTGGTAACCAACAAGTAGTTTGGGATCTACCGGTAGATCTTGGAGCCTCTGACAGGCAATCCTGACTGGTTTGGACAGGAAGCTATCAAGCACTGGCACTTCAGCTGCCCCTTCACTCACTGTCGTGCTGCTCCTGCCCTCTGCCTTGGAGCTGCCCCTGGGAGCCCCCTGCTTGCTGTGTAGAGTGTGGGAGGGAGAAGTGAGGGGGCGCTGATGTCAGGGTGTTCTTCCTCCCCCCACTCCTGTACCCCAGCTCCACACAGAGAGAGGGGATGGAGGGAGCTTGACAATGCAAATCTCTGTCAAACTCACACTGTGTGTGTGTCTGTCACTCTCACAAACACCCTCTGTCCTTCACTCTCAGCTCCTGACCCAACACATACGTGGGGGGTTGTTGTTCCTTCTTTTACTGCTTGCAAAGGTTGTTATTTCATCATTTTTATTTCTCTCTTACGCTTAAATTTAATTCTTTGAGCAGTGAGTTCTAAAATGCAGAACCTGTCATGGCGGGAGTCATTATCCCTGTGGTAATTGCTCCTCTGAAAGTGGCTGGCATGTTCCTGCAGCCCCTGAGAGAGGCAGAGCAGGGGGCCTCCATATGCTGTCCTTGCCTCAGACACCGCTCCTGCAGCGCCCATTGATCAATAACGGGGAACCATGGCTAGCGGAAGCTGTGGGCTTAGTGCCTGTAGATTCCGGGGAGCACATGGCGCCATTGCTGTACGTGTCAGCTGCTTTCAGGAGTGGTGCAGGGCCAGGGCAGGAGTAAGCTGCCTTAACCCCACTGCTCCACCACCCAGAACCCATCTCAGTTGAACGGTGCCCAGCCAGAGCCTACATCCTGAACCCATATTCCAGCCCTGAACCTCCTCCTGCCCCAGATGTGAGTCCCCCTGCACCCAAACTCCTTCCCAGAGCTTGCACCCTGAAGCCTCTCCTGGACCCCAATCTCCTACCCTGGGCTAAGCCTGGAGCCCCTCCCACACTCCAAACCCCTTGGCCCAAGACCAGAGCCTGCACTCCAACCTCCTACCCCAGCCTGGTGAAAGTGAGCGAGGCTAGGGGAGGAATGGGGTTGGAGTGAGCAGGGTGAGGCCACGGAGAAGGGATGAAGCAGGGGTGGGGCCTCAGAGAAGAGGTGAGAAAGAGGTAGATCTTACATTGCACTTAAATTGAAAAAGTGATCTTGTGGTTAAAAAGGTTGGAGACCCCTTCCTTAGAGTGAATATTTCCTATATATTTACGATATGCCAACCATTTCACACATACATCCTTGTTTTCATGCCAAAATAGCTAGTACCTGTATCTGAAGGCCGAAGAGAGTCCGTATCACATGTGAAAAAGGTCTGATGATCCTGAGCAGACAAATTCATGTCGTAGTATGTAAGCGGCTCCTTCCCAGTCACCCACGTGTACCTTTAATAAAAGGCAAGAAAAGTCTCAACACATGCTGGTAACAGCTGATACAAAAGTATGATGTTCCCAGAAACCAACGGGTCATTTGTTAAGTGTATTTTCTAATCGTAAACTTGCAATGCCAGTGCTCTGTACAAGCTGCCAGAGGGCTTCCTGGGAAAAGGCAACGTGTGATTTTTGAACCTAAAAGCCAAATGGCTTGGCAACTGCCCATTTGAGAAATGCCTCTATTCCTGTGCAACAGTGTCACAGTTATGGTCAACAATGGTGCTCAAGCTGCAATTATCACTGTATAAAGAGAGAACGTGGTTCCCCTAAGGTGTTCTACATGAGATACTCTACTTTGGAACTTATTCCTCGAGCTTTGGAATGAAATAGCTCAAATCTGTCAGCTTTCAGGGCATGCTGCAAAGCTCAGATCTCTTCTTAGATTTGAGGGAAAGAGGGTGGTGATGAGCACTGGAATGGCTGGTGCTTTGCTTTTAGGAAGCTACAGAGTTCACTTTATTTGCAAGAGTATTTGTGTTACGAATATGGGATGAAGGTGCCTAAAACTTTGGACAAATATTTTGTAAGTGTAGGACTAGTATAAATCCAATAATTAGCCATGGTGCTCTTTGGAAATTAGCATTATTTCTAAGCAGTGCAACAATGAGAGCCCTGGCAACAACTTAACATTGAAAATAAAATGAAATAAATACCTGCTATATTCAGCTCCTCTGAAAAGATTAAGAGGGTTTCTCCACACTTTGCATTCTGCAAAATGAAAGAGCACTCTACTTCAAATCTGAATAAGAGTTCCAAAACTCATCACTTGTATACAAATAATTACAGCTCTTTCTGTAAAATCCACATAACTCCAATTCATCTGAATTCTCCCATCACTTCCTGCCGGACATGACTTTTGCAAAGCCAGAGGTTTTTAGCACTCCAGTCATATAAAAGCACTTGGAAGAAGGGTTCAATGCTCAAATTATATAATTTTTAGCCTGCAAACTAAAATGTTGGGTGTCTGCAAAAGCCTAGTATTACTGGGACAATTTAATGTGTTTTGATCTCTTGACTAAAACTCTAACTTCTAATAATTATCTACTAGGCAATACACAGGTTCTTTCTTTCAGCAATTTTAAGAAATGCAACAGTCTTCACAAAGCAATTCTGGATTTTACTTCACTGATTTCCATCATTATTTCTCTTTACTTCTGCAAGTCTCTTGCACTGATGGTCCCAAATAAGAATATCTTCCTCTGATTGTTACTATAGTCACTAATGTGAAAAGGCCATTCCAAAATAGAAATCCAACAAGCTGGAACTAGGTTTCTAAGTTTAGGAGAGACACTTAACATGTACCTCAAAGTAGGGTTGCCAGGTGTCCAGTATTTGCGCTCTTTGTCCGGTAAAAAAAAAAAATCAGAGAATACCGGACATGTGCAATGTCCGGTATTCTCTGATTTTTCCAGCTGTGCACCGGACGGAAGCCTGGCGTGGGCGGGGGGAGCGGCTGGAAGGCGGGGCCACGATTGGCGCTAGGAGCCCTTGATTGTGCAGAAGCCTGGCGGGGGCGGGGACTCCCAGTCACTCCCCCTGCCCGGCTTCTGCGCAATCACAGGCTCCCAGTGCCGATCGTGGCCCCACCTTCCAACCTGGGAGTCCCAGCTGGGAGGCGGGGTTGCAATTGCTGCTCTGGGCGCCCCAGAACGGGGGGGCTTATCATCCCGTGTTCCTTTTTTTTTTTGCTTGACCAAAAAATACTGGGTGTCTGGTATTTTTTGGGAGACCATCTGGCAACCCTACTGCAAAGTGAAAAATTATAAGCAATTACCTGACAAATTCTGCCTGTTTGTCTCATTTTCTCCATTGTTGGCTGAAAAACCTTGTACTGGAGGACTACTTTCTATTCCTCCAATGAGTGGCCTCAAATGGCTCACAGAAACCTGCTCAATGAAAGAGGTGCCATATTTTTGGAAGTACCACAATTCAAATATCTGCAATGGGAAAAGGAGAAAAATTGCCAACAAGTATTTCACTACACAAGTTTCCAATGGATATGAAACAAAAATGTGAGCCATGTGAACATCCCTTTGCAACTGATTACAGATAGTATTTATAAAAATTAACAATATTTTATAACTCCTTCCATTAAACAAAAGGAACATGTTTCCCACACAATGTGCAAAGAAAAAAAAAATTAAGAAATCTGTCAGATTTTAAGCCAAATAATGGATTATCATCCATAAAAGCATACTAACTTCTGAAGCAATGTTAACAAACAAGGTGTCTGCAGCCCTTACTTTAGCACAGTCAAGGGGACTTACCCTTGGAGTAAGGATTACATGAGTGGGCCTAACTTTGGGTTTCATTCTTTCAAATCCACCTCATGCCCATTTTGTATTACTTGCAATCTGCTTTGTTGACAGCATGTATGTCTTCAGAAAGGGAATCCATTTAGTTCATTTATGACAAGTTTAAGGTCAAGAGTATTTTTTTAAAACTATTTCCTTCTTTAGGCCTTATGAGGTATTTATGTATCAAATTCTAGACACTGGAGTTAAGGACCATTCTAGCCCCACTCATCTGGGTATTTCCATCAACATTAAGAGATAAGTCATTGTGAAATGTTGCAATAACGCATCCATTTTAAATGTCAACAAAATCCACTTTTTTTCTTTAAAGCGGGGGTTTTTCTGTATCTTAATTATGTAAAATGACTAAGGCAAACAACATCCACCTCCTTCTTAATCAGCCTCCCAAACCCCCCATTCAGTACTCACAAACAACATTCTTCCTGCAGCTATGGTAAACAAATTGTTTCCTTCACATAAAAAATATGTTTCTTTTCTTTTAACTTTAGCCACAAAAAAATGTCCTCTAAATACAGCTTTGGCATATTCTGCTAGCAGTGTGTGATGTCTAACAGTGAAAGAATGTTCCAAAAGGCCTTAATCCTGCAACCAGACCTGCCCACACAGACCTACCAGAATTCAGTAAGAGTCATTTATTTTATAACCCAAGCCCTCTCCCCCCACCAACCTCTCTTTTTAAGTAACTTTTTAGTGGATTTAGTGCCAGTGAAACATCCAAAAAGGATTTCACTCTCCAAGCAATTTGTCCAAACACCACTTGCAATGTGTCTTTGCTGCACACTGCAGCACCAGTATTTCACCTATGGCTTGGAGGGACCACCTTCAACAGTGATAGAGGTGACTGGTCTTTGTGGTCTGGCTGCAGAGACTGCCAATGAGAGAAAAGCCAGTTGTGGCAGTGGTTTTGTGATGCAAAATATCCATTGGGAAAGGGACTGAGTTTTTCCTATTTAAAACAAAGGAAATTATATGCAATATTGAAGGTTGAGATTCTATTAGCACAAGCTTCAGGAAATCTAGAGTTAAGGTTGGTGTGGGAACATAGCTATGCACTGTTCAGGTAACAATGGATAGAAACTACCGAAGAGTCTTAGTTTCTTTTACAGTATAAGGACACCACCTAGAGACTGGTCAGAGAACAGGAGGGTTTCTTCCATCCTCACTTTAACAAGAGACATGCAAAAGCTCTAGTGAGAAGAGGATTCTACTTACAAATATCAGTCCAGATATAAGAGATGAAGTCCCTGTAAGTGCAACGTAGAATTTTGGAGTCAAAGTGCTTAAGAACACAGTCACTGTTAAGAGGGAAGAACAGCACAATCAATAGGCAGAACTAGAAAAATCCAAACAATATGTTTGAAAGCAACATGAACAACCATAGCACACTAAACACATATACACACACAACAAAATTGCTTAAGTTTTGCAAGGGCCTCAGTAATTTCACAGATGGGAGAATACAGCAAGCAGAAGATGAGAGTTAAAAGAAGATGCTGAACCAAAATACAGCTAGTGTTTGCAGCCAGAATGATTCTATACAAATCCTTTGAACAGACAAACATTGTAAGGCTCTCTCTGCACTAAAGAAGGACCTTATCAGCAGCATGAGTAAATAATTCTGACAGACCACATGATTTATTTTAATTTAAAAGTGAGCTATATTATTTTGATACAAGTTTCTATGAAGTCTTAGCAAGTAAACTGATGAAAATTCTGTTTTAAAAAGGCATATGTTCTTTCCTAAACAACCTTAGCCACACAGAATCAACATAGTGTAATTTTTCTTAATTATAATAAAAATCTGAATCCAACTTCACATCAAAATGTTGAAATGCTAATTCCTCAGTGAGTAATCAATGTGTCCCTAGATCTCAGATATTAAAAAGCGTAACAAAAAAGAGTGCACCAAAAGTTATGATATTCAAATACATCACACTGTGTAGATTTGAACAGATTTCCATTCCGTGGTATTTACAGAACAAATGAGACCTCTTCAATGTCCCCACCCTGCGTAAATCTCACATTTCCAAGTCAGAAAGGCATGTTTGGTCTGAGCTGATCTACCAATCCACTATCGCAGTGAAGCAGCAACAGGAAAACTAGGAGCATATTGCACCACCAACTGGAGTATTACATAACAAAGGCAGCCTCTGTTTCCAGTCTCCAATATCTACTGCAGTCTGAGCACACGCTTAGTTTAATACTTAAACAACTAATAGTTCTGCAGCACCTTAGGGACGAACAAAAAATGTAGATGGTATCATGAGCTTTCGTGGGCACAACCCACTTCTTTAGATGACGAGTAAGGGGTTCAGGGTAGAAATAAATAGCAGAGAAAGAGAGGGAATGCGGAGGGAAAGGGAAGGGGGGAAAATTTGAAAAAATATTATCAATTAGAGTGTCTATGCTAACTGAGGCTAATAGGGTGGGCTGTAAATGCCCGGTGCTTAGCTTTTTATGTCATTAGCTTAATGAGTAGCGCCCCATCCAGGTCAGGTCTTTGTTGAAACCTTGATTATAGGTGTCAAACTTGTAAATGAATTCAGTTTTGAAAAACACACACACGCACACACACGCACCCAGCACAGCAAGTAACAGTGCTGTAAAGCATCAGTGATGTCAACAGGCTCCTAGCACTAGGAGCTGCGCTCCTTGTGGAGGTGATTTAGTTGAAATCACCCAGCACTGGTGATGTGGCCACACTGCCAGGTTCAAGCACTGCCACAACAGCACTTTAAGTTGGGAACAGACAAAGTCCTAGGTGAGGATGCTATTACAGAAACATAGTATAATTTCTCTTAAGGTAGATTTTAGTAAACTCAGAGAGGTAAGGTCCAATGGAAAAGACTACAAGGAAAAACAACTGAAGAGACAGTTGTTTTCAAAGGGACATTATTAAGGGCCCAAAAGCAAACCATACCACTGTGTAGGAAAGATAGAAAGTATGGCAAGAGACCACCTTGCATCGACCAGGAGATCTAACATGATTTAAAAATCAAAAAGGAGTCACATCAAAAGTGGAAATTAGGTCAAATTACAAAGGATGAATATAAACAAACAACACAAGTATGCAGGGGCCAGATTAGAAAGGCGAAGGCAAAAAACGAGCTCAATCTAGCTAGAGACAAAAAGGGTAACAAGACGACATTCTACAAATATATTAGAAGCAACAGGAAGACCAAGGACAGGTTAGGCCCATTGCTCAGTGAAAAGGGAGAAACAATAACAGGAAACTTGGAAATAGCAGAGGTGCTTAATGACTTCTTTGTTTAAGTTTTTGTCAAGAAGATTGAAGGTGATGGGATGCCTAACATAGTGAATGCTAGTGGGAAGGGAGTAGGTTTAAAAGTTAAAATAAAAAAAGAACAAATTAAAAATTACTTTGAAAAGTTAGATGTCTTCAAGACACCAGGGCCTGATGAAATGCATCCTCGAATACTCAAGGAGCCGATAGAGGAGGTATCTGAGCCTTTAGTTATTACCTTTGAAAAAATATGGAAGTCAAGAGAGGTACCAGAAGACTGGAAAAGGGCAAATCTAGTGCCCATCTATAAAAAGGGAAATGAGAACAACCCAGGGAACTACAGACCAGTCAGTTTAACTTCTGTGCCAGGGAAGATAATGGAGCAAGTAATTAAGGAATTTATCTGGAAGAAAATAAGGTGATAGGTAATAGTCAGCATGGATTTTTAAAGAACAAATCATGTTAAACCAATCTGAGAGCTTTCTTTGATAAGATATCAAGCCTTGTGGATAAGGGAGAATCATAGAATCATAGAAATACTAGAACTGGAGGGTACCTCAAGAGGTCATCGAGTCCAGTCCCCTGCCCTCATGGCAGGACCAAATACTGTCTAAGACCATCCCTGATAGACATTTATCTAACCTACTCTTAAATATCTCCAGAGATGGAAATTCCACAACCTCTCTGGGCAATTTATTCCAGTGTTTGACTACCCTGACAGTTAGGAACTTTTTCCTAATGTCCAACCTGAACCTCCCTGGCTGCAGTTTAAGCCCATTGCTTCTTGTTCTATCCTCAGAGGCCAAGATGAACAAGTTTTCTCCCTCCTCCTTATGACACCCTTTTAGATACCTGAAAACTGCTAGCATGTCCCCCCTCAATCTTCTCTTTTCTAAACTAAACAAACCCAATTCTTTCAGCCTTCCTCCATAGGTCAAATCTAGTGCCCATCCATAAAAAGGGAAACGGTGGATATGGTATAGCTAGACTTTAGTAAAGCATTTGATATAGTCTCGCATGACCTTCTTATCAATAAATTAGGGAAATACAACCTAGATGGGACTACTGTAAGCTGGATGCATAACTGGCTGGATAACTGTTCTCAGAGAGTAGTTATTAATGGTTCACAGTCACGCTGGAAGGGCATAACAAGTGGGGTTCCGCAGGGGTCTGTTTTGGGACTGGTTCTGTTCAATATCTTCATCAACGATTTAGATAATGGCATAGAGTAAGATTATTAAGTTTGCAGATGATACCAAGCTGGAAGGGGTTGCAAGTGCTTTGGAGGACAGGGTCATAATTCAAAATGACCTGGACAAACTAGAGAAATGGTCTGAGGTAAATAGGATGAATATTAATAAGGACAAATGCAAAGTGCTCCACTTAGGAAGGAACAATCAGTTTCACACACACAGAATGGGAAGCGACTGTCTAGGAAGGAGTACTGCAGAAAGGGAGCTAGGGATCATAGTGGATCACAAGCTAAATATGAGTCAGCTGTGTGACACTGTGGCAAAAAAAGCAAACAGGATTCTGGGATGCATTAACAGCTGTGTTATGAGTAAGACACAAGGAGTCATTCTTCCACTCTACTCCATACTGATCAGGCCTCAGTTGGAGTATTGTGTCCAGTTCTGGGCACCACATTTCAAGAAAGATGTGGAGAAACTGCAGAAGGTCCAGAGAAGAGCAACAAAAATGATTAAAGGTCAAGAAAACATGAGCTAGGAGGGAAGGCTGAAAGAATTGGGTTTGTTTAGTTTAGAAAAGAGAAGACTGAGAGGGGACATGATAGCAGTTTTCAAGTAACTAAAAAGGTGTTACAAGGAGGGAGAAAAATTGTTCTTCTTGGCCTCTGCTTACAGGACCAGAAGCAATGGGCTTAAATTGCAGCAAGGGAGGTTTAGGTTGGACATGAGGAAAAACTTCCTGGAAGGTTGTGGAATCTCCTCACTGGAGATATTTAAGAGCAGGTTGGACAGACACTTGTCAGGGATGATCTAGATGGTGCTTGGTCCTGCCATGAGATCAGGGGATTGGACTTGATGATCTCTTGAGTTCCCCTCCAGTTCTAATATTCTACAATTCTATGATTAACTATAATAAAATTCTGAATTAAACTTCAGATCAAAATGTTGAAATGCTAATTCCTCAATGAGTAAACATGTTCCTAGAAAGAAAATAATTCATTTGCTAGATTTTTTAATAGATCAACAGACAGAAAAGCAGCAATATGATCCTCAGTGTGTTAAAAAGGAGGGTCGGGCAGGAAAAACATTTAATTTTCACTGGAAGTCACAAGCCAGCATGCACAACTTCAAAACGTTTTTTGCACAAACAGTCCATCTTTTACAGCTGTGGTGATGCTAAATATACTATCTAGCCCAGTGATTCCCAACCTTTTTCCCATGGAGGAACCCCTAAAATAATTTTTCATATCCCGAGGAACCCCTACCTATGAAAACGTTTGCTTGGCCAGAAAAAGTTGACAGTGGGGAGCGCAATTCAACTACTGCTTAAACGCGGAGAATTCTGGGAAGCAGAAGGGCAGGCACAATACAACTAAATATAACCTTAGACATGAACTGACCAAAACAAAACAAAGAGGCAGTTGGTAGTGTACGAAGATTACTCCAGTATTGCCAATTGCCAGACAAAAATTCCCGCGATATTTCGAGGGATATTTGGAATTGTTTGCAGTATTTCAAAATTTTTATTTATTTATTCCACGATTTCTCACGGAACCCTGGTTGGGAAACTCTGATCTAGCCACTGGCTCAAGAAAACTGAGGCAATCATCTACTGCAGACATCTGAGAGTTAATTTTAAGGAGCAGGCCCACCACCTTAACAGCATAAACCTATTTAATCAGCCTCTGACCCTTGGTAAAGGAGAAATGGAAGGAAGTATCTCCTGACACCAAGCATGAAGCCTATGTTGTTCAGCAATAAATGTCATGGTCTAGCATCCCTTCAGTTTGTAATTATACTTGTGACTACTGCAGTTTCATCGAATCTTTACCTATTTCTATATTTGTATCTAGAAATCAACCGTATTGTTCTTGCAAATGTGACAATGTGAACATTACACTGAATTGGTGTTAAACTCCCACAACTCAGTGAATCTTACAAGCTCAAGAAAAATATCAAGTTTAATCTATTCTTCTCATCCACATGTAGTAAAGCAGACTAAAGAACCCCTTTGTGGCATCAGCTGGGGCACAGTGTTATTTCCACAGCACATACAACCACAAGTGACAACCCAAGCTGAGCTGAAATGATGGATATGAGGTAACCAGTACCTTCAAACTGATTGTGGCACAACCAATGAACACAACCTAACAGTCATCATACCAATGCAAGACTATTTATGTTACCTAATGGTGATCTACCATCTCCCAAATTAAGGATGTTAAATTTAGATTAATCAACTAATCAAATAGTCGATGTAATTTGCATTGACTTTTCGATTTGTCAATAAGGGCGCCTCTGCCTTTGAAATGTAGCAAGAGCCCTGACGGCTCTTACTATATTTAAAAGGCGGAAGGAAGTGCCACAGGGAGCACGGTCAGCGGGGGACTCAAGCAGAGCTGGGGAGGAGGGGGGAGGCTCTTGTACATTTCAAAAGCAGGGAGCGTGGGGCCAGTGGGGGATTATTTGAGTCCCCAGCTCGCCCCAGGCTTCCAGTTCCCCACTGAGCCTTTGCCCCTTCTCCCCACGGAGACCGTGCTTTTAAGCAACAAGGGGGGCGGGAGTTACTAGTCAAGTCACTAGTCCACTAGCCAATAAGGAAATGCACAAATAGTCCAAATGCACAAATAGCAAATGCTTATCAGATAGTCAACTAGTTGCTTGCATCCCTATCCCAAATAACTCAAAACCAGGACCAGAAGGGACATTTCCTGTCACATCGAACAAAACACACAATATTGACAAACCGCAGGGGAAATTTTAATTCCTGAACATCTCTAGGACTGGTTGAGTGAATTTCAAAGCACTGATCTTGAGGTGCTGCCTGCTAGTCCATAACCTATGATTACCTAAGGCCCAGCAAAATCCTTCTAATTTGCATATTTCATAGGAAATAAACATGCCAATTAAACCATCAACCTAACTCTCCCCAGGTCAAAAGAAAACCACGGCACTGAGAGATATTCACTTTTATTTCTTTAACTGCTTTTTACATAAGCATTGTACTAAGTATTAGAACACTGTCAAAAGCTATGTTAAGGTAATGTGTCTTTTATGATAGCCATTAAAAAGAATCAGAATGCATTCTGCACTGAAGGGACATAAAAACCTTGTCTACTACACTAACAAAAGTTACCCACTGTTGTTAAGGATTTGTGTAATAACCACATAAGTTGAAACAGCACTGAACACACTAACGACATTTTTGGAAAATGAAACCAGTCACTTTTTGTTAGGCAAGTTGGAAACTGGTACCAGAATGCTCTGATTCATAATGATTAATGCTGAGACTGCAGATAACAACAAAAGGGTGAGTGATAGCTGCAAATTAATCTTGCTGAATCTGTTCCTTAGCAAGGGTCTCAATTGTGTTTTGTGCAATTTCTTAAGGGACTCATTAGATTCTGCGGCTGCAGCAAATGACGATCTAGTGAATAAACATAGCAAAAGGTCAAGGATTTCTGAGATTATTTCCAGAATTAAGGGTGACAGTAATAATTAATATCTGTAAATAGAGAGCAATTTAAATCCTTCCAAGAATTTCCAAATATTTTACAAGTGTTTATAGACACCAAATGTCTAGGAGGAAGCTAATACAAAAAGATGATGCCTGAACCACACCCACCTAGGGCACCAATCCCATTCCAGCAGCTAGTGACATTCTGAGCTTCTTTCCAAGTGCTGGTACCTGCACATTAGCTCAGGAGGTTAGTATCACCCTCTGGCTAACAATTAGCTAAAAACACTGAAGTGTGAAGCCCTTTCCCATTCTCCTCTGACTCCTGGAAGACAAGAGAGCTTTTTCTCTTATGTCCATTGATAACTGCAGCATCCTCTATGAGATGTTATCCAGAATCCTATAGGCTGAAATGAAACTCGTCCATTTGGTTAATTTCACCCACTGTGGACATTATCAACTGGAAATGCTTTCATCCAAAGGGGGAGGGAGAGTGTGAAAGCAGTTACAGTTCCTCCACCTGCCTGAGTCTCCCTGAAAATGTTGTCATTCTATGGTCACATATGTGTTTTCTTCCATGCTAATGTATGAAAGATACACAAAAAGAAAACTACACAAAAATCTGCCAAATGCACAAAGTAAACACACTAGAAAAAAAATAAAAATATTGTTTCTTCTAGATTCTTTTAATTCTAGACATGTTAAATGTTACTTGCAACCATAATGGGTA
This sequence comes from Rafetus swinhoei, assembly GCA_019425775.1. NCBI lineage: Eukaryota > Metazoa > Chordata > Testudines > Trionychidae > Rafetus > Rafetus swinhoei. Next base: position 2,344,372 of record JAFJHL010000175.1, on the reverse strand, counting down.
AGACATTTTAAACTGTTGGTGTCCTCCTACATATCTGCACAAGCCAAGATACATGAAACTAGCCCAGTGTTTTTATTTCCAGTAGTACCCACCTGTAATTAACAACCAGGCCTAAAACCCTGAAGTCTTATCTATCCTGTATGTTAGCAACAAAAACAAAAGAATACTAGTTCAGAACAAATGTCCCTTTAGTCCAATATCCTGTCTTTCAACAGTGGTTAGTGCCAGGTGACCCCAGAACAAGTAATCATCCAATGAACCATTTCCTGTTACAGGTGCCCCGCTTCTGACAGAGGGTAGGGACACCATCCCTGCCCATCCTGGTTAATAGCTACTGATGGACCTATCTTCTATTAATGTATTGAGTTCTTTTGAACCCTGTTATAGTCCTGAATAGGACTATCCAGAAAAGCAAAGGTATCTTCCTGCTCTACCTTTCTGGGCTGCACTTGACAGTCTGCTATACCTGGTTTATATATAATGGGCACACAACAACAAAAAAATCACAATAATTTCTGGAGCTTGACAAGAATGGAAGAATATTTCCATCTCAGCCACCCTATTTGTTTTCTATGTGCATTTGACAGCACTGTGTACACTACAGTCAGTGTCACTATTTCCCCAGTGGGGGGAGACCCTTCACAAATCAACAGGGGTAGGGGATTAAAAAACAACAAATGTGATGGTAAAACCATGTCAGGCTCAGGAGGAGCACGCAGGGAGGAATCTGGGGCTGAAACTACCTTGGAGGTACTTATTAGACATTAGTGAGATTTCTCATGCTTGATGGCCCATGAGAAAACTCTGCTGGGCCCACAGGAAATTGGGCAAATGGCTCAGAAACCAAAAACACTCAGGCTGCGTCTAGACTGGCATGATTTTGTGGAAATACTTTTAACGGAAAAGTTTTTCCGTTAAAAGTATTTCTGCAAAAGCGCGTCTAGATTGGCACGGATGCTTTTGCGCAAAAAGTGCTTTTGCACAAAAGCATCCGTGGCCAGTCTAGACGCGATTTTGCGCAAGAAAGCCCCGATGGCCATTTTAGCCATCGGGGCTTTTTTGCGCAAAACAGTTCTTCGCTGCCTACACTGGCCCTCTTGCGCAAGAGGGCTTTTTCCCGAGTGGGAGAGTGAAAGTATTTGCGCAAGAAGCACTGATTTTGTACATTACAAAGTCTGTGCTCTTGCGCAAATTCAAGCGGCCAGTGTAGGCGGCTGCTTTTGCACAAAATCTTGCCAGTCTAGACGCAGCCTCAGGGTTTTAGGCCTGATTGATAATAACAGGTGGGCACTACAGGTAACCTATGACTGACCCACTTGCAGACAGCCTTCTCCTCCACAAATGTTCCCCCAGCCCTGGGGAGCCCTGCCCCCCCCCCACATACCCCGACTCTCAGCCTGGCCCCCCACGGACCCCTGCTCCCACACACCCTGACCTCAGCCCAGCCCCACGCACCCCTACAAGCTCTGCCCCGCCACGGACCCCTGCCCCCACGCACTCCGACCCTCAGCTCGGCCCCCACGCACCCCTACAAGCCCTGCCCCACGGACCCCTGCTCCCACGCACTCGGACCCTCAGCTCGGCCCCACGCACCCCTACAAGCCCTGCCCCACGGACCCCTGCCCCACGCACTCGGACCTCAGCTCGGCCCCACGCACCCCTACAAGCCCTGCCCCACGGACCCCTGCCCCACGGACCCCTGCTCCCCACGCACTCGGACCTCAGCTCGGCCCCCCACGCACCCCCTACAAGCCCTGCCCCCACGGACCCCTGCTCCCCACGCACCCTGACCTCAGCCCAGCCCCCCACGCATTCCCCTACAAGCCCTGCCCCCCACGGACCCCTGCCCCCACGGACCCCGCCCCTCAGCCCAGCCCCACGCACCCCTACGAGCCCTGCCCCACGAACCCCTGCCCCCACGCACCCCTGCCCTCAGCCCGGCCCCCTGCAGCCCCTCGGCCCTGCCCCCCGCGGACCCCTGCCCCCACGCACCCCGCCCCTCAGCCCGGCCCCCCCGCACCCTCTCGGCCCGCCGCGCCTCTCACCGGCCGCCCAGTTGTCCCGGAGCCGGAGCGGGGCCCGCAGCCAGTAGAGGAGCCCGAGCGCCGCCAGCAGCCCCAGCGCCCGAGCCCAGGGCCCGCCGGCCAGCCCGGCCCCCCGCCGCCTCAGCCGCTCCCAGCGCCCCGCGCCCGCAGCCTCCTCGCCGCCGCCGCCGCCCTCCGCCATGGCTGCCGGGGCGGGCCGGAGCGCAGAGCTGGGCCGCGCGCCTGGGGGCCGGACGAGCCGGACACGCGCCCTACGCTGGGGGGGGAGAGCTGCACGGGCCTGCCCCGCCCGGGATGGGGGGCACTGCACACAGCACCGGGCCCTGCCCGGAATGGGGGCACTCAGACACAGCACCGGGCCCTGCCCGGAATGGGGCACCAGACACAGCACCGGGCCCTGCCCGGAATGGGGGCACTGCACACAGCACCGGGCCCTGCCTGGGAATGGGGCACTACACACAGCACTGGGCCCTGCCCGGAATGGGGGCATCAGACACAGCACCGGGCCCTGCCCGGAATGGGGGCACTGCACACAGCACCGGGCCCTGCCTGGGAATGGGGGCACTGACACAGCACCGGGCCCTGCCCGGAATGGGGCACTACACACAGCACTGGGCCCTGCCCGGAATGGGGGCACTGCACACAGCACCGGGCCCTGCCTGGGAATGGGGGCACTGCACACAGCACCGGGCCCTGCCTGGAATGGGGGCACTGCACACAGCACCGGGCCCTGCCTGGGAATGGGGGCACTGCACACAGCACCGCGCCCTGCCCGGAATGGGGGCACTGCACACAGCACCGCCCTGCCCGGAATGGGGCACTGCACACAGCACCGCGCCTGCCCGGAATGGGGCACTGCACACAGCACCGCGCCCTGCCCGGAATGGGGGCACTGCACACAGCACTGGGCCCTGCCCAGAATGGGGGCACTGCACACAGCACCGGCCCTGCCCGGAATGGGGGCACTACACACAGCACCGGGCCCTGCCCGAATGGGGCACTGCACACAGCACCGGGCCCTGCCCGGAATGGGGGCACTGCACACAGCACCGGCCCTGCCCGAATGGGGGCACTGCACACAGCACCGCGCCCTGCCCGGAATGGGGCACTGCACACAGCACCGCGCCCTGCCCGGAATGGGGGCACTGCACAGCACTGGGCCCTGCCCAGAATGGGGCACTGCACACAGCACGGGCCCTGCCCGGAATGGGGGCACTACACACAGCACCGGGCCCTGCCCGAATGGGGGCACTGCACACAGCACCGGGCCCTGCCCGGAATGGGGCACTGCACACAGCACCGGGCCCTGCCCGGGAATGGGGCACTGCACACAGCACCGGGCCCTGCCTGAATGGGGGCACTGCACACAGCACCGCGCCCTGCCCGGAATGGGGGGGGGCACTGCACACAGCACCGGGGGAACATATCCCACACTAGAAATTTAAGGAGCGCCCCATAGGAGGGCTCTGTTCTCGCCTGCCCACTATCAAAATGGCGCCAGCAGCGCTTCCGGCATTTCCGCCCGGGCCCTCGCCCGCTGCCCCACCCCGCCCGGCTCTCCGTTCCCAGCGTGCTTTGCGGGGGCGCGCAGGCGGGGTGGGGCCCGGCCCAAGGAACCAAAATGGCGGACTTCGAGGATCGGGTGTCGGACGAGGAGAAGGTAGGGAAGGGGGCTTGTGTCCGCCGGGCGCCGCGGCGGGAGACCCCCCCGTATCCCCCCTTTCCTCGTGCCGCCGGGAGAGACCCCCCGCCACCCCCCTGGAGCGGGGCAGAGACCCCCCAGTGGCCCCCCTTCTCCTGTGCTGCTGGGAGAGACCCCCCGCCACCCCTGGAGCGGGGCAGAGACCCCCAGTGGCCCCCTCTTCTCCTGTGCTGCTGGGAGAGACCCCACCCCCTGGAGCGGGGCAGAGACCCCAGTGGCCCCCTCTTCTCCTGTGCTGCTGGGAGAGACCCGCCACCCCTGGAGCGGGGCAGAGACCCCCAGTGGCCCCCTTCTCCTGTGCTGCTGGGAGAGACCCCCACCCCTGGAGGGGCAGAGACCCCCAGTGGCCCCCTTCTCCTGTGCTGCTGGGAGAGACCCCACCCCTGGAGCGGGCAGAGACCCCCAGTGACCCCCTTCTGTGCTGCTGGGAGAGACCCCCGTACCGCCACCCCTGAGCGGGGCAGAGACCCCCAGTGACCCCCTTCTGTGCTGCTGGGAGACCCCACCCCTGGAGCGGGGAGAGACCCCCAGTGACCCCCTTCTGTGCTGCTGGGAGAGACCCCAGTACCGCCACCCCTGGAGCGGGAGAGACCCCCAGTGACCCCCTTCTGTGCTGCTGGGAGAGACCCCAGTACCGCCACCCCTGGAGCGGAGAGACCCCCAGTGACCCCCTTCTGTGCTGCTGGGAGAGACCCCAGTACCGCCACCCCTGGAGCGGGAGAGACCCCAGTGACCCCCTTCTGTGCTGCTGGGAGAGACCCCAGTACCGCCACCCCCTGGAGCGGGGAGAGACCCTCCAGTGGCCCCCTTCTCCTGTGCTGCTGGGAGAGACCCCCAGTACCGCCACCCCCTGGAGCGGGGAGAGACCCCCCAGTGGCCCCCTTCTCCTGTGCTGCTGGGAGAGACCCCCCAGTACCGCCACCCCCTTGGAGCAGGGGAGAGACCCCCCCACTACCTGCCACCTTCCTGGAGCGGGGGAGAGACCCCCCAGTAGACCCCCCGTGCTGTTGGGAGAGACACCCTCCCAGTATTGCCACCCCCCTGGAGCGGGGGAGAGACCCCTTCCAGTAACTGCCATCTCATTGGAGCAAAGGGAGAGACCCCTTCCACTAGCCACATCCCAGTCCCCTACTCCTTCTCCCTTTATTTCTGGGAGAGACCCCTGTTTAATATCCTCCCATTCACCTGTGTTAAGGGGGAGACACTCCCATTATACCCCTCTTATTGCTCTCCCATAGCAATGGCAGAGATCTGCCCCCCACCTCATATCTCCCTTCCTGCTGCCTTGTGAAGGGCAAGGGCCTATATCAACTGTTACCCCATAGGGAGGAGAGCCTCCCCCCTATTCTGTTCTCTTGCCTCTAAAGGACAAGACAGTCAAACTACACACAAAGAAAACCCTTGTAGCATTCTGCATCACACCCAATAGGAGGTGCACACACACCCCCACTCCAGAACAGTGGGACCATTCCCCTTTGCCCTTGCTCATTTCAGAGACGATTGGGGTTCAGGAGTAGTAGTACCCCCTTTCCTTTGTAGTCTTTCCAATGGGCTCTCCCTCTCTATTTTTATTACTTACAGATATGGGGTGGGAATGGCTGTTTGGCAGCACAGTTAATCTGGACAATTGCCACTTGCCATTGGGAGGAAGGCCCAGAAAGTCACTAGTGGGAAGCCAGGAAAGGAGCAATCAGTTCCTTGTGACAATTGCTTCCTTCTAAGATTTTTGTGCAAATGCTCTTTCAAGTATCTTTTTCCAGTGACTAAAAAGAACTGTAAATATCCATTTTTGTTCATATGTATCAACTGCTGCACATCTACTGAATAAACCAGCTTCAGTTTGGAGATCATTTGTCAGCTCACCTGAAGTTACGGAGTATTTAGTATCAACAGAGCAGACAGGCCCTCTCCCACAAAGCAAATACACGGTTTTAGAAGAGTTAAGATTAGCAGTATAGATGTAGTCAAGCTTTCATTTTACATGTATCATCATCAATAGTTGCAGTTTTCCTAAATGCTCTTCTGATAGTTCCCTGTGAAAAGAATACAACGAAAATGCAAGAACAATTATAACCATAATTTAACTGCATAAACTTGACCGTATATGGCTTTAGTCTGGGACTTATTCATGAACATGAATTTGCCAACACACTGTATAGGCAGACAAAGTATGGCCTGCTTGCTATTACAGTGTATATAACATGCTGGTGGTGTTAGTTTTCTTCCCAGATCTGGTCAGTCAGGGTGTGGCAGTTCCTTAATCTGCTTCTGCTACCAGTAGGAGTTTCTCTGTGATTAAACTTTGGTTTCATATGCAAGAAGCAACATAAGAGGTAGAAACGTATTTGAGAAATTGAAATACGGATGGAGGACTTTTGTGTTAAGGTTAGCAATTGGCATTGCACAACTTGCTTCCTACTCCTAATTAAGGTGATACTTTCTTTGTATCATTTATCACATTATTGAGACAGTGGTCATGGATTGTATGAGACAAGAAAGGTAGAATGAAATTGCTAGATCTCTTGCTCAATTTTTTCCATGTTTGAACAAGTAGCCATTGGGAAAGTTAATTTTTTCACTTTCTTCTTCCTAACTTTTTACCATTTTTTCCCCCATCCTAATATTCTTTGGCATTTTCTGATCAACTTCTGCTCATAAAAAAGGATTTATTTCGTAGATTTGTTTATGGACTGTTTATGTACTTTCCTTTCACTTGGATGCTAGAAATACCAGCTGATTGTTAATACTAAAAATGGAGACTTACTTTATAAAGCTCACACTAGTATTTTAAATGCTGATATTTTGGTATTTTGCCATCTTAGTCCGATTAGTAGTATAGGATAAAATATGCTCTCTTATGAACAATTAAAACTAATTTCTAACAGTTTTCTCCAGTTGCAAGCCACAGTTTTTAAGACAGAGTTAACAAATGATACCTGAACATTGTGCTCTTGGTCTTCTGTGATTGTAGTTTTCTTTAGTCCAGGCCTCTTCTAAATCAATTACCTTAGTGATCCTTTGCAACAGAAGGAAGGAACAAACCAGTCAAAGGAACATAGAGGTACATATCTTTAGAAAAATTAGGCTTTGCTGTGTTTCACAAAACCTCACACAGTAGCTGCTTACATAGAATCCTAGGGCTGAAAGAGACCTCAGGAGGTCATATAGTCCAGCCCTCTGCCCAAAGCAGGACCAATCCCAACTAAATCATCCCAGCCAGGGCTTTGTCAAGCCAAGACTTAAAAACCTCTAGGGATGGAGATTCCACCACCTTACTCCTGTGGACATCCAGATTTTTGCTGTAAAAGTTTGTAAGGCGTATAAGTTTATGCCTTTTGGCACATATATTACTGTCTCATACCAAACCCCAGTGTGACCATAAACCAGGTGTGTTAGGTGTTGCCCTGTGTTATCTTGCTTGCAGGGCCCTATCTGGTGAACATGCTCAGAGCATATTGAACTGTATACAGAGTGAATGGAGGAGTGACCATTCCTTTAATAACTTTAGCCCAGTGTTTAGGGTTTTCAGGTGGGGTGGGAAAACCCTGGTTCAGTTACCTTGCTTCTGCCTGATGAGAGAGGCTGTGGACCAGGATTACCCACTTACAGATGAGTGGCCTAACTAATGGTTTATAGCTGTGTTTCCCAACTTTATTTGTTCACGAAACCCTTTTAAACTCGAAAGAATTTTGCAGAACCCCTAATAACAGTCTCATATATGGAGCTGAAAAAGTAAACCACAAATAAGGAAGGATGATAATAAACAAATGCTAAACAAGGTCATGAGATCAACATTTAGTTTAATTGCACATATTTAAGAACAAAAATCACATAATATTTATTATTTATAAATCATAAAATGTTATTGTACTGGAATTTTCTCACAGAACCCTTATTTTCACTTTGCGGAACACCATTTGGGAAACACTGGTTTATAGAGTCACTCATGCTGCCAGTGGACTAATGCATATTTAATTAGATATATACGAAATGGAACAGCTGCAATAAGAGAAATTGAGAGAGAGAGACATCAGAATAACCCTTAGTTTGCTCACTGTTGTATAATAAAAATTCTAACCATAAGATGGTATATTTTGAGTAAATTCCATATCATTTTCAGCTATTAATACTGTATAGTTCAGAGTTACATTTCAGCTGGGGATTTTAACAAATCTAAATTAAGCCACCTTTTCCCCATCAGTAGATATTTCCCCAATTTTAAAAATGGTGGAATCAGAAGGGAACTGAGAATAAACAAGATACTGTGTCATCATTGATATTGGCAGAGTTGGGAATAGAAGTCCGAGCTCATAATCTTCTGCTCTAACCAATAGACCACCTAGCGATCACTTTGCAAAACTTTCTCTTTTTTACTTAGCTTTAACTGCTCTGACTTAAAAATAATTTTAAAAAATCAGTGCATATATCTGTAAGATCAAGCAAGATTAACTAATCTAGTTCAACACATCTATAAGTATTTGTTTCTCATATTCATAGATAAATGTTGGATAATTGAAGGATATGCAGCATACTGAAAGCTCTCTGTATATTGCGCTGGCTTCTTATGAATTCTTTGTACTGTCACCCTCTCTGCTTCCATTTTGCCAGTTTGAAAAAAAAATAGTGGTTGGGTGACTTCACTACTAGACGCTTTCCCCATTTTAGAAAGAGGAAGTTAGTTTCTGCTAGCACTCTGCAGAGATACCTGAAATGGTAATGATGAGCCAGGAAGTCGGTCAGTTTTGCAAAAATAGTCTGTTTCACACTTCTGCAACAAATATACTATCAGTGTGCGGACCTATGTGACAACACTGCAGAAACTTGGAATATAAAATTAATTTCTTTGCCACATACAAAGTCTGCTTCTTCCATTTCATTGCTGTTTTCAGTTATGTAGAATAAGGACCTCTTCCTTTTTTCAAATTGCTCTAGAGCAAAGAGAGGGGACGGAGAGGAGAAAGATACCCTTTATAAAAATGATTGTGTGTCTTTGCAGTGTGTGCTTTGCAGTTTTAATGGCACTTGTCCTAAATGTAGATTGGACAATCACTACCTTGTCTATTTAACTTCACCAGTCTTACTGAAGTGGGAGAAGTGACTTACAGATTTGTAATTTTTTCTCTACTAAGGGTCTGCGTTCTGGACTTAGTCTTTTAGGAAGCAAATTATTTTAGGTGCAATCAGAATTTGGGTCTAAGATGAGATAAAATACCAAAAGAGAGGTGATTACGTTGTCTTTACTATAAGGCAGGGGTGGGGAACCTCAGGCCTGGGGGCCGCATGCAGCCCCCAGCTTGCCTGGATCTGGCCTTTGAGGCTCAGGGTCCCTCCAGCCACCCCACTGCCCACCGTGGGGCTGGAGCACACAAAGACTACTAGGCAGGGCCCCTCAGGTTCTGATGTGCGAGGGGAATGTAGGAAGTGTCTTTTTATTCTGTTGGGGGGTCACATCAGTGAGGAGTTTTTTTCTTTTCACTTGTGTGTGGCCCCCGACTGATTTTTCTTTGGGTCAGTGGCCCCTGACCCAAAAACAGTTCCCCAGCCCTGCTATAAGGCACCTCTTCTTCAGGGCCCCAAATACAATGCAGTTGTGAATAGGGATGTGAAACGTTAACCAGCAAGCGTCACCCTAAACGGGTAATGCTTACTGGTTCTGGTTAACTGGGAGGGACTAGAGCAGCTGCCTGCCCGGGGCAGCTTCGCTATGGGTTCTGCAGTATAAAGCTTATTTACGCTTTATACTGCCCAGCCCGCTGCGTGTAACTACTAGGATTTTTAGTGGTTACACAGTTACTTTTTTAAATGAATTTTTACATCTCTAGTTGTAAAGCTCCTTAATGATGAGCCACATCATTTACCTTATTACCAAAATATTTCATGAATACAGACACTGTGTAATTATTTTTAACAGTTTGTCCAGCTTCCATTTTAGAAGCTCATTTTGAAGATTGTGTCCAGTTGGGGAGATGGAGCAGGGAGACAGTAGCTCCTGCTGTGAGCCCTTCCTATTGAAATGGATCTTGGCATCAGTTAGATGAAGTTGTGTGTGTACTGGGAGTACAGCAGTTGTAGTAATGCTTTAACACTTCCAGAATGACATGCCTTATGCTTATGCTTGCACTTTCTAAGAAAAGCACATACATCAGCCATGTAAAGTCTACACGGCAACCTGTGGAACAGCAATGTCCATATTAGTTGCTATACAGAAATCCAGATCACAATCCAGGATAGTCTAATGCTTTCTGGTGCACAGTCTCAGAAGTTACACGGCATCAGGATGAGAGTTATTTAAATAATGAAATTTTATTAAACAGTGGAAAAACACACTTTAGCAATGCTAAATGTCTATAATGCTTCAGCATAAAGCAGAAGGAAACAAAGATTGGAAAGGTGGGCATATATTCCATCCTAGTTCATGCCCTGGTTTATGCCTTTTAATTTTTTAGTCAGTGGCATTCAATTCATGTAAACATTTTGGGATAAAAAAAGAACATGAATTTTAAAATAAGTAGAAGTAGCTTTTGCTTTTCAAGATTCTGTGACACTGGCCCCTGGCTCGTGTTCAGCCCAACGAAGATGGAGATGATACTGGTAGGATGGGAAAGCACCAGGAAACTGTCAGTGAAAGGTTTTAAATTCCCACTAAGGATGTGGAACTGCAAAAAGCTGCTTCATCCCACTAGAAACCAGAAAAATGTTTTTGAAAGGGGTTGGCCTCTCAACTGTGCTTCTACAGATTAATTTGATATTTGTACGACTTTGTTTGGCTGTTCAAAATGGCCTTTACAGGACAACTTTAAAGCTACTTGCTGTGCTGGCTGAAGACAATAAATGTAATGCCTTATCCAGCAAGAAAGCCTTAGCCAGCTTTTACCATAATTGAAAGCTATGAATAACTATAAAACTAAGTGGAAAAATTGGTGTGTTTTATATAAGTCTTGTAATTGTGTGGCTGAGTCTACTGCCTCCAGAGTCCTGTCCAGTAGAATTATATTCCCTCAGGTATTGTGCAATCACAATTGTACAGGCCTGTCTTGGAATTAGGGAACCTGTTGTTTAGACTGAAACAATTTGCCTTAGTGCCAAAGCCACGTGAATTCAAATGATACAGCACACTAGCATTTAATACACTTTATAACACACAGGTAGTCAGGGTGGATAAAAATCAATGATTTTTTAAAAATAAAAAAATCTGATTTTATTTATTTAAATCAGATTTTTTATATAAAATGCTATGTAAAGATAGTTTTAATTAAGATACATCATAACTCAAAGATATCTCATGGAGTAGAGATTATAAATTCTAATTCATGTAATGTTTAAGAGAAGTTTTGTAAATGGGTTCCAATAGTTCATGGATTAGGGACCCAGTCTTTAGGGGTCCCAGAGGCTTCTGTGTAGATTATTTAGGTTAATCTCTCTATCTAGGGTTGCCAGATACTTTCACAAAAAACCCCGAACATGTCAGGAAAAAAAAAAGGTTGCTGTGCCTTTAAATATCATCTTGCTCCCCTCTGCCCTCGCCAGACGCGGCCGGGAAAGAATGTCCCTGCCACCCTTCCATCTGAGAGAAACAGAAAATACCAGACATTTTACATGTCCGGTATTTTCTGGTTTTTTTTTTTTTTTTTAACCGGACAGGGGCCAGAAGTAACGCAATGGAACTCAGTGCTCAGTCTAGAAGATACCATCAGAGATGCTTAGTTTTGCAGTTCTTTGAGTGTGCATTTGTGTCTCCAGAGATGACATGCTTGTTAACTGCAAAAATGCTTTAAATAAATAAATAATAGAGGTGAGAAATAACAGACCTCAAACCCATTGTCCTTCGGCAAATTTGTATACGCAGAGTCAATCCCTTATGTCTTGCTAAAAGTGCAAAGTTTCAAAAAGTTCAATGAATGGAAACTAATATTTTTTGTTTCTCATCGTGACCTGTCTAACATAGTCAATTTATTTACTATTTTAGTTAAAAACTATTTTAACAAAAACAAACTTGATTAAAAAAAACTTGAATGTTAATTAAGTTCAAAAATTCATATGCTTGTTTTGTTAAAATATTATGTTTACTGTTGAAGAAAAAAAATCCAGAATACATAATGTTGTGGGTTTAGTTACATAAAACAATTTAAATGACTATCTGGTGCTGTTCTCCTAATACAACATCGCAAGAAAATATTAATAGCAAATATTAATGATTAATCTGTTGAATTGCAGTTAGTTCACCTCCCAATGACTTCATAAATATTTGCTTCATTTACCAAAGAATCATTCATTTTCTCATATAGCTGTAAAACTAATCTGAAAAGTTTTCAGAATAAATCACTGTTTAAAAATGTATAGTGTGTACTTTCTAAAATGAAACCAACATATCTCTCTGAATTGTGAAGAATATGTTTTAAGATTATGACAACCAACAAGAATGCACTTGTATGTAGAAAACCATGATTAAGTTGAGCCTTCTTGACTAGTGATTTAAATCATTATTTAAATCAAATCTACCCTGCATGTGGTTTTGATTTTCCTTTTCCACTTAAGAATTCAGGAAATCTCAGGTATTACTTTCTTCAGACATCAACATGCTTATACCTTTATCATAGTACTTCTGATTCCAGATGCCTTAATTTTTTCAGTACATTTTGAAGCCTTATGATGTAATTTGTAACAATTAGTCGATACGGGTGTCTCCACCTTTGAAATGTAGCAAGAGTCCTGCCAGCTCTTGATACATTTCAAAGGCAGAAGCACCGCCAGGAGCATGGCCAGTGGAGGACTCAAGCAGTCCCCTGCTGGCCCCACGCTCTCTGCTTTTGTAATGTACAAGAACACCCCGGGTGGAGGGCTCTTGTACATTTCAAAAGCAAAGTGGTGCTGGGAGCCCGGGGCCAGCGGGGGAGTGCCTGAGTCCCCAGCTCACCTCAGGCTCCCTGCTGCACCCCTGCCCCTTCTCCCAACAAAGATGGTGCTGGGGGAAACTGGGTTTTAAGCCAGCTTCCCCCAGCACCAGATCCTGCTCCCCCACTTGCTGCCTCTCTCTGATAGAGGCAGCAAGGGCAGGGGGGAAGTGACAAGTCGAGTCACTAGTCCACTATCCAATAAGCATTTGCTTATCAGATAGTCGACTAGTTGTCACAGTACAAGTTACAGTACTCACAGTAGTAGTAACTCACAGTACAAGTTACAGTAAAATGTACAATTCTAGACAAATGAAGGAGCAATGTGACACAGAATGGCACCAAGTCCATTTATTGACACATGACAGAAATGGTTCCACATACTGTGTAGAATTGTTTTCAGTTTTTTCCTTAACCAGAGACTCCAAGCAATGATTCCAGAAGAGAGACTAACATGGCATTAATAATGATCTCAGCATTCTCCAATTAACCCTCCTTCAAGTCTCTGATTTAAAAAAAAAAAGCCCATGAAAATCCATGGTTTTCCATGACAAAAATGAAACATTAAACTAGTTTGAGGTCATCGAGTCCAGTCCCCTGCCCTCACGGCAGGACCAAAGCACCGTCTAGACCAGTGGTTCCCAAACTTTTCGGCATCACACCCCCTTTTTGATTGTTGAGAACCCCAATAGCAGCAAAACTTATTGAGGAAAAAAAAAAGAAAAGGAACTGACCGGGGCCGAAAAACAAAAATAGCAGTGAAACTTAGAGGGGGAGATTGACTGGGGGGGTGGTGGGTTGCCTCACATCCCCCCCCCCCGGAATTTCTTCACACACCCCAGTTTGGGAACCCATGGTTTAGACCATCCCTGATGGTGCTTGGTCCTGCCGTAAGAGCAGGGGACTGGACTCGACCTCTTGAGGTTCCTTCCAGTTCTAGTGTTCTATGAACTAGTCTCCCTAGCTACTGATATACAGTAGAACCCATTTATCCCAGCCTCCATTATGTGGTTTTCTATATTAACTGAACTACTAGCTGTCCACGGACTGTCTGCCTGAGCCCCAGCTGCCTGAGCTGTGAGCACTACGCAACTGGTGGTTTGGTTAATATGGAGAACTGGATTATGGAGGCTCAGATAAATTGGAGTTTATGGATACAGTATATATTTTGTGGTTTTTTACAACATGTAAAAACTAAAGATTCACTGCAAAAATGCAAATTCCACATTTTTCCATGACATATGGATTGTTACGATCCCTGAAAATGATAAGCTGTGATGTCCAAACCATACAGACTCAGCAACTAACTGGAGTCTTGTGTCCAGTTCTGGGTGCCACATTTCAAGAAAGATGTGGACAAATTGGAGAAAGTCCAGAGAAGAGCAACAAAAATGAGGAAAGATCTAGACAACATGACCTATGAAGGAAGACTGAAAGAATTGGGCTTGTTTAGTTTGGAAAGGAGAAGACTGAGAGGGGACATGATAGTGGTTTTCAGGTATCTAAAAGGGTGTTGTGTGTGTGGGGGGGGGTGGGGGGGGTGGATTGTTCTCCTTGGCCTCTGAGGACAGGACAAGAAGCAATGGGCTTAAACTGCAGCAGGGGAGGTTTAGGTTGGATATTAAGAAAAACTTCCTGTCAGGATAGTTAAACACTGAAATACATTGCCTAGGGAGATTGTGGAATCTCCATCACTGGAGATATTTAAGAGCAGGTTGGACAGACACCTGTCAGAGATGATCTGACCGTGCGTGGTCCTGCCATAAGGGCAGGGGACTGGACTTCAAGGTCCACCTTGCTGAGTATCTTCCGACAGTGGCCAATGCCAGGTGTCTCCAAGGGAGTGAACAGAATATCAAGTGATCTCTCCCTTCTCGCCCATTCCCAGCTTCTGACAGACAGAGGCTAGAGCCACCATTCCTTCCCATCCTAGTTAGTTGCCATTGATGGACCTGTCCTCTACTAGCTCTTTCCTGAACCTGTTAAGGACCTGGCCTTTACAACATCCTCTGGCAAGGAGTTCCACAGGTTTACTGTGTGTAGTGTGCAAAAATACTTCCTTTTATTTGTTTTAAATCTGCTACCTATTAATTTCATTTGGTGACCTGAGTTCTTGTGTTATGGGAATACATAACTTTTTCTTATGTACTTTCTCTATACCAGCCATGATTTTATAGACCTCTGTCCTATCCCCCAAAGTTGAAAAGTCCTAGTCCTGTTAATCTCTGCTCATGCGGCAGCTGTTCCATACCCCTAATCATTTTTGTTGCCGTTTTCAGTGGCAAGGTATCTTTTTTGAGATGAGGTGACCACAACTGCATGCAGTATTCAAGATGTGCGTGTATCATGGATTTATATAGAGGCAATAAAATATTCTCCGTTTTGTTCTCTATCCCTTTCTTAATGATTCCTAACGAGGGGTGTAAAATCCTGATTAATCAGTTAACGGGTTAAATGGTTAACCTAACACTTAACTGATTAACTGACCAAGTGGGATCCAGTGGGGGCTGGGGCTGCTGCTACTGTTGCTGGCAGCACGAAGCTCCTGGGCCCAGCTCCAGACTTCTGCCGTCGGCAGTGGCAGTGTGCTTCTAAGGCTGGGGGCTGCTGCTGCCGCCACCGGTAGAAGGAGGCTCCGAGCCTCAGTCCAGGGTTGGGCTGCTGCCGGTGGCATACAGTTGTGAAATGTTTAATTGATTACGTGGATAAAAATGCATATAACATACATTCGCACAGCTGTTACCATTTACATTGATACAGACTTTAAAAATACTTAAACATAAACATCAATATCCATCAACATTATAAAAAAAAATCAAAATCAGATTCTGCCAAGCTTAACTCAAGGACGCTTTTTGTGCCTAAATCTCTCCATAAATAGCTCTAAAAAGCATTATCTGTAGCTCTAACGTTCAGCTAGTGAGCTATGCTGGTGTAAATATGTTGCAGTTGTTGCTACCTAAACAAAAATCTTTCACTGTTTACTGAAGTTAATCTAATGACTGTTCTGCTTTACTGCAGGTCCGTATAGCTGCCAAATTCATCACTCATGCACCGCCAGGAGAATTTAATGAAGTGTTTAATGGTGAGTAAATAAAGAAAATTAAACTGTTCCTAGGATTTTCCAGATTTTAGCTGTTGTCAGAAAGGAAATGTTTAAGGTCGGTCACAAAATACGCTTGGCAAAGGGGCTATACTTTTTAAGGCCAAGATTTTTCAAAAAATGGTGAATGGTTTTAAATACTGACTTGTGACATCCTGCAAGAGGCTGGATACTCAGCACTTTCTGGAAATCAGACCCTGTTACAGTGTCTCAACTTTGGCTGTGTCTCCACTGTCACTTTCAACCGCGATGCTTGACTGCTGAGAACTGGGATGCTGGCAGTAAAGCTAGCACTCCTCATTTGGGATGTTTGTTCGTTTTTTAATTGCTGGGCAACCTCTTTCTCCAGCAATAAAGAATGACAGCGCTGTAAAGAGGGCAGCGTTGACCTACCCGTAAGCACTTAAAAACTGAGCACCCAAATCAGCCATTTTTGACGTCATGACCCAAGATCCTAGGTTTAACTTAAATTGTTGTGTGATATTTGTTTATATAAGCATGTCATCTGGATGCGATTCTGTTGTGTTTCCTTAGTACCTTTCAGGCTTGATTTCAACTATTTGAAAAGTCATTCATATGAATGCAACATCGTTTGTCTGGGTGCTCTTTCACTCTGCTACTTTGGAACAGCATTGGTTTGATGGTGGTGTGATGAATTGTAAATGTTCTAAACTGGCTTTTACCAGACAAATGTAAAACCTGATTGTAAAGGGATATCATCAGGTACTCTGAAGCTTATGTTATGGAGATAGAATAGTAACTGGCTTTCTATTTATGTAATTGATTGTGGACCCCATCATCGTAAAAGACCATGAGCTATTTTCACTGTCCAGCAATGGTGTGGCTGGACTTTTGTGGCTAGTTGTTCACTTATTTTCATTCTACCATAGCTCAAAAGTGGCTCAAGAGATTCTTTCTCTTAAAAAAAAAATTTTTTTTAACGGTGACCAAGAATGAAAACTCCAGCCCCAAAGGTACATGTTTCAGAAAGCTGTGATAAAGGGAGAGTATAATGGAAACTTTTAGTTCTTATTCTACTACGAACAATAATCTTATATCGAGTGTCCTCAGTAGATGTCAAAGCACTTTACAAAGCATCATTATCTCCATTTTACAAATGGGGAAACTGAGGCATTGAGAAAGGTGGCTTGCCCAAGGTCACACAGCAGGCCAAACGAAGGAATAGAATCCTGGTCTGCTGGGTTCCAGTCCAGTGTTCTATCCACTTTAGCAGTAGCTAATTCCCTGACTGGTAGTATAGCCCCTCTGCTTAGCATGGTTATGGTTTACCAGCCTTTAATCAGAATCATTTAATAGACCGCATGGAGGGGAGAATTTAGTCCCATTATACAACCACACACTGTGTTTAGTAAAATGATTTACAGCTACTCTAATGTTTGTTGAGCGTCTGGTTCCATTTTGGTTTTAGTGGGGCAAAGACAGACATTTTAATAACCTGTCTGAACACTTTCTTTGCTCTAGATGTCCGGTTACTGCTTAACAATGACAATCTTCTCAGGGAAGGGGCAGCACAGTAAGTATTGTTTTACAAACGTGTGTGTTTGTGTTTCAGTCTAATGACAACAGTGATGTGAACTGCGATCAGTGGCAGAGGGGGCGGAGGTAGTGTAATTTCCCTCTCCCAACCAAAGCACCGGGGAAGATGGAGGGAGGGTCATTTTCCACACGTTCTGCTTAGTCTTCCTTTTTTATAATAGAATGTGCACAAATGGGGAGAGCCAACATATGTATATTGTAACTTTTTAGCTTCCTAAGGATACCTGACAGGTACCTGTCACACTGTCTGGAGTGGCTCACTATTGTGAGTGCCATCCTTGGGGCGGGCAGACTGTCCAGAAGCAGGGCAGAGACCCCAGTCTGCTTGTATGTTCTACAATTCACTTTGCCCAACCCAGTAACAAGTGTGATTTCCTGAAGTGCAATAACAGTCTTACCAGGGGCCACCGACAGTCCCCTTGGGCACTCCAGTCTGTCTTGTCCCCAGAGCATGCTGGACTGAGGGCTTGGTACACATCAGTGCTGCAGCTGCAGTGCTTTAGTGAAGATGCTACGACACCGAAGAGAGATGTGGTAGCTATGTCAAAGGGAAAAACCTTCCCATCACCTAGTACTGCCCACACCAGGGGCTAGGTTGGTATAACTAAGTTGCTCAGGGATTTTTCGCATCTTGAAGTGACGTAGTTGTACTGATTTGAGTTGGTAGTGTAGACCTGGCCTTAGTGAGAGTTGGTTGTTCTATACCAAAGATCTCAAAATATTTCTGTTGCTCCCATCCCAGGAGACCAGTCATTTACCCCAGGTCAATTCGTACCTTAGCTATCACACCAAAAATATTTCCAAGAGCTCTGTGTCTATGCAAGTATTAAACATGGACATTTTCTCTGTCCTAGGGTTTGTATTTACTGGTCTCATGGGGCACGTCTACACAGCACAGCTAAAGCTGAAATAAGTTACGCAGCTTGAGCTATGTCAATTGCGTAGCTTAAGTTTAAATAGCATAATTTGGCTTTTGGCGCTGTCTGCACAGCAGGAAGTCCGAGTCAGACCACTCTTCCTCTGACTTCCCTTACTCCTCGTAAAATAACAGTTACAGGAGTCGGAATAAGAAGTCCTTCCGCACCACATTATTTTGACCTTATGTCAAAATAACTGCTTGCTTCGTAGATGCACACTGCTGTCTAGATGTACCCTCAGTGAAAATATAAATACTAAGATTGCACAGTCAAAGCTTAAATTTTTTTCAACTATTAACAGTGCATTTGCCCAGTACAACATGGATCAGTTCACTCCAGTGAAGATAGAAGGGTATGATGATCAGGTAAGGCAAAGTTTTGCTGTTTGTCTTTGCAGGTTTTCATGTTAGTGCCCATCCCTGCAGTATGACAATAGCCTTCCATAACAATCTAGATGGTTATGTTGATAAGATCTTCGGATCACAGCAGTTTTCTTTGCACTCAGCAAACTTCCATCCTTACAGAAGAATCTCAGCCTGAATGTTTCCTTTTGAGCATGCTCTATATTACTAACAGCATGGGGCTCAGTTCAGTACTGCTTCCGTAGGCACACCTCCCTGCTGAAGCCCATGGGAGTGTTGCCTGAGCCAGAGCGAACACAGACTGCTTTTCTGCTAGGGCTCTTTGACAGCACTGAAATGCTGTGCACTCCCAGCTCCCATTGGTTTCAGCATCAGGCTCTTAAAAATAGCATCTCTTCTTTTTCCATGTCCATCTGATCCAGGCATTCCCTCTCCTGTATAAAAACCACAGAGTAAAGAACTTCCCGTTTGCCTCCAAAAGATGGTCTGGTTTCTGAGCTCTGCACTGGTACAGGACTTGCGTCCCTGTGTCCACCTGAGCTCGTGGGTTTGGTCAAGCGGAGCAGGCACGGGAGGTATACCAGGACTATGCTGCCAAGAGAAACAGATTTGACTGACAGACACTCCACAACTTGGGAGAGAGACATATGATGCTTGGTCTGGCTCCTGAGATGACTAATCTGCTAGGGCAGGGAATGCCCTGTCTGGCTGCTAAAGACCATTCAGCCCAGCCTAAACCCAATACCTAGTGAAGTAACCACCTCTACTCTTTTTCCGTGATCAGAGGAGCAGTTACTGCAACATCAAGGCTTCTGGAAAGAATAAGAGAGAGGGAAATGATGGGTGCCTGAGGGACACCCACCCCTCTCCCTAGGAGTGAGGAAGAAGTGGGGCTTGAGTTATTTATTATAGTTTTACAGAAGCAGAATAATTGATGCTTGTGTAGTATTTTATACAAAGGGTCCCAAACCATGATGTAAGCTTTCTATACACCTCACTGAATGCAGTACCTCTGGACTGGACAGCTACAACATGGTCAGAGAGGGAGTTTGTCCACGGATTTTGCAGCAAACCACAAATCATTAAATAAACCATAGAACCATTAATGTCCTTGCAGAGTAGAGGACGCCTCAGGTCATAAGGTTTTATCTGAAACCAATAATACTGTGGGTGGTGAAATCTAGCAGACTTGCACTCGGGAACTGCAGGGACACAGCAAAACATTTAAATCAGCATAAGGAAACACTTTGATTTTTCCCTTTGTCTTTCAGGTTTTAATTACAGAGCACGGTGACCTGGGCAATGGTCGATTTTTGGACCCAAGGAACAAACTTTCCTTTAAGTTTGATCATTTAAGGAAAGAAGCAAGTGATCCCCACCCCGAGGACACAGAAGCAGCTCTAAAGCCATGGAGAGATGCCTGTGACAACGCATTGAGGGCATATGTGAAAGATCACTATCCCAACGGCTTTTGTACTGTTAAGTACCTGCCCTGTTTCATTGATGGCTTTTGCCCCCTGTCTGGTAGTCCCATCGGGAGACTTTGTACCGAATTTTGGCACTCATCTTCATCAGTGTCTGTTTTGTAGATCTTTATTCTTGCGCAGAATAGCATGATAAGAAGAAGAGCTTGGACTTGCTGGGGCTGGGGCTTTGTGTGAACCAGTGGCAAAACGTTTCCCTTTGTTCCCTCCACTACCTGTGGATAAATATGCACTAATGCACCTTGCAGCCCACTCCAGTGGTAAGCTAGCCAGGAAAGGGCACAGATAAGGCAATCGATGGTATGTGTGCATTGTCTGCTGTCTCTTAGCTCTGCTGTAGCAGGATGTTGAGGCTGCACCTCTGGTGCTGCGATTAAGAACACAAAGCTGGTGGAATACACACAGCAAGAACTCAGCACTGGAATTGCTAATTTGTCATTTCTTTATGAAACCAGGTTTATGGCAAGACTATAGATGGACAGCAGACAATTATTGCCTGTATCGAGAGCCACCAGTTTCAGCCCAAAAACTTTTGGTAAGAATATTGGGAAGGGTTCGTGCTCCTGCTCTTGCTAGCCGTTGGAGCACAAGCCTTCCTTTCCATGCCTGCTCCCAAGCAGAAGGCTAATCCAGAACAGGCCCTCTGCTTCCTCTCTTGCCCACTTCCCAAGAGCTTCTCCTTCTGGCCTGCTTCGCTAGCAAGCTGGATGAAACTGCTCTGAGAGAGGCCCTGGTGCTGTTGCATGAGCCAGCCAATGACAGAGGCGCTGTCGCCCTCATGGTTCCGAGGCCCAAGCAAACTGTACCCTCGGCGTACTGAGGCCCTGTGGCCTCGAGCTGCACGGCACGGAGCTGAAGGGATGAGTGGTCACAATGCCGGGAGCAGAGGCAGCACCCTGGGCTCTTCCCCATTGGTGCTGAATGCTGGGTTCTAAGATCGCTTGGGCGTTGGTTCTTTTTAGGAATGGCCGTTGGAGATCAGAGTGGAAATTTACCATCACGCCGCCAACGGCTCAGGTGGTTGCAGTGCTGAAGATCCAGGTTAGTGCCGCTGCCCAGCAAGAGTCACAGCGATTGTATTGCTGCTCCTCAAGTAGTGCTTGTGGGTGTGTCTCTGAACAGTACTGGTTAGGTGCACACAGAGATTGGGACACTTCATGTTTGGTGAATTATGCAGTGGCTGTTAAAGATATTAAAGAAATGCAATACTTTTAAAAGTCTGGCCAGATGGGGGATTGTATTACCATGTGCCTCAAGCTCTGCACTTCACTCCTGGTCCCTGCTAACCGGGAGGAAAGCTTACACATTGTCCTGTGAACCCTTTATCGCCTGCTCTCAGCCCAGTTGTATTGAGTGTTTATTGCATTAGCATAATATTGAAAGGTCCTCGCTGAGAATAAAGTCCCTTGGAAAATCCATCCAGACTTTGTTAGTCTCCACTGCAGGCTGAAAGTAGTATCACAGCACTGCAGCTGTGTGTTTTGCCTGGTCTTTGGCTCTCTCTGTGGACAGCACCTAGCATAATGGCTTGGCTTCGTTGGGGCCTCTAGGTATTACTTCAATGTAATAGTAATTATAAACTGTGCTTGTTCCTTCTTTGTGCAGGTTCATTACTACGAAGATGGCAACGTGCAGCTGGTTAGCCATAAAGACATCCAGGACTCTGTAACAGTTTCAGTGAGTATGGAGAATTTACAACCTTTCAGCAGCTCTTTCCTGCTGCCTTCAGTCAGCAAGGGCAGCTTTCCTCTTCAATATGACTCCCCTCTTGTGTCGCTTACTGCAAAGGCTTTGGATCCAGTTATAGTACGACCAGTCAGTGCAGCCACTTACACTGCTTGTAGACTTCACACTGCAGGATGTTGTCTGTTCTTCCTGCTTAGAGTAAGAGTCATGTATGCCTTAGGGGGAACTAGCTGCCTTCTCTTCCCTTTGCAAGGAAAAAGGAGAATTTGGACTAAAATGCAACACCACATTTCTGAAAAATCTTGCCTCTTCAGCACCAATGTCAGGCAATTATAGTTGCTTGGGAGTCCTTCTCACCCCTGTGCTGAAGAGAAGGTAACTAAGGCTATGTGTAGGGAATAATTCTGGACACTCTGGATGCAGGTGAAAACAAGTAGAGGATTTATTGTACACCAGCACTGGTAGAGTACCAACCAGGAGTTAACCTGGAGAGCACTAGTTAATCAAAACATTACATTGAATTATATAGGCAGCAAGTGGGCGGAGTGGAAGCAATTTCATAGGTTCTGGCAGCAAGACGTAATGAGCACATAAGCCAATAAACTACAAAAGTTACACAGTGTCTCTGCCTACCGCCAATTAAACATCTTATCAATAATACAGGTAGTTATTCCTAACAAGCTAAATAAGCCAACATAAACAAAAGATATGTTGATGGCAACTTTGTCTGCTGAAATTATGATGCGTCTACTGCGGGGGGTGATACTGCCGTGCATTGGCGCGGTCCTTGGGATCCAAGCTTATTATCTAGGGTTAAAGGAGACAGTGAGAACGACTTCCGTGAAGTTTGTTTTGGTACCAGCCAGGGCCTTATCGGAGTGAGGCCCTCTTGGAATGTGGTTGCTAGGGCAACCAGGGTCATGTTAGCTGCTTGTTCTGAGTGTTCTCAGGCCTGGCCTCAAATTTAGGATTTTAATAGGGATTCTTAGCAGAATACCATGGACTGCCTCAGTTTACCCATACACTATGTCTTACACTGGGAAGATTTGGTGTCAAATGCAAAAGTTGCCAAAAGTGAAAAACGGTTAAACCAGTTTTTCTGCCTCCCATTGTCGACATTTCCTGGCCACATGGCTAGCACCCTGTTGACAGACAGAGTAAAGCATTGTGGGTAAGCACCCCACAGTGCAGTGTGGTGGGAAGGCAGAGCTGATCTGTGAGCTCTCCGCGCTGGAGAATGTCCAAGCAGCACGACCGTCTCTCCTGCCCTCCCACTGCAGCAGCCGCCTGCCGCTGTGTCCTTAGCTGGGCAGAACAGGAGCACTCCAATGATTTGCTCTTTGTTCCCCAAATGGAGCAGCTCATTCGGCTGTCAGACACTTCTGGGAGTTTTGAAAGGGAAGGGGCGCAGGCCTGGAGGGCAGCAGAGATCACAAAACATTGAGCACAGCCATCAGGGCAGGCATTGTGGGATACTGTCAGAATTCAGTTCTCTTGACAAAACATAAGTAGAGTCCACGCTAGCTCTTTGTTGACAATAAAGGGAGGGGAAAAGACAAAAGTCTCGCAGGGCTAGAAGTTTTTTGTTGCCAAAACTGGGTGTTTTTCCTGACCAAAGTTGCATGGCTGAATAAACGCTCTCACTTTTGTTGCCAAAACCTGCCTTTTGGTGACAAAAATGTGCTAGTGTAGAGAAAGCTAAGTCTTGTAATGAGAAATAGGCTGTAAGGAAAAGCGGGGCAGTCTTGTCTGCTCACAAGGCTGTTTCGGATCAATAACACCCAGTTCTCTTTTGCTCACTAGAGGGCAGCCCTGTGTTTCACTTTGTACTGGATATCAGCTTCACTTAACTCTGGCCTCTGCTGCACCCTGCTGAGCAGCAATCACAGCTGCTAATGGGCACTGGCCCCATGCAGGTCTGAAACTGTCAGCTCTGTCTGGTGCCTAATCCCAGATGATCTAAGTCGGAGTCGTCAATAGGCGGCGGTGCTCAAATTCAGACCACCAGGCACTTTTAAATGCACCCTACTATCTCTTTATTTACTTATGATTATCATTATTGTTGGGGGTGGGGATTGTTGTTATTTTCTCTGCAGTCTGGACCTTCATTGTACCTTCACCAAGAAATGTGGATCTTGACCAAAAAATAATTGACTGCCCCAGTCTAAGTAGTTACAGAATTTTCATTCAAAAAAGAAACACATTGATTAGATTTTATATTCAGCCTTTGAACATGAAGGTAATTTTTGTCCTCTTACACTGTAGAATGATGTCCAAACAGCCAAGGAATTTATCAAAATCATCGAACATGCGGAAAACGAGTATCAGGTAAGAGAATGTAGCAGGGAGAGAGCCATGTGATTCCAATAGGCTTGTTTATTTTCATGGATTTTTAAAAAGATACTTCCCTCTATTTACAAATGATTCAAACTTGAGAGATTATTGCTCTAGTTTTGTTCCTTTCTCCTTTTTCTAGTTCCAGTTTATCTGGTTTGAACTGTAAATTCTTTGGAGCAGGGACAGCTGTGTCTGTAAGCCACCAGGCAAAGTTATGGGGCTATGTACGTGCATAAAAACAAATGGCAAAATCAGCAGAATAGCAAAGGATATTAACTAGGCAGCTGGAGTGGGGCCTGGAAGGTGCAAAGTCACTAATTCCGTTTCCTGAGACGGTCACACTGGGGCAGGCCAATGAGTGGGTGCGCTCGTCTCTACTTCCCTGTGATTAAGAGCCGTTGCTAAGGAGAGGTCTGCTGCAGCTTTCCAGGCACTGCTTGTTGTGTGTGTAAAAAGGGGACTGAGCACAAGGCCTTTTGCAGACAAATTCACTTGAGAAGGAGGAGGCTGCGAGAGACACCTTTCCTCCACACACAGACACTCCCCCCTGCTCAGTTTGCCTTGTCAGTTAGTTGGTAGGTAGCATGCCTGCCTCTAATACTGAGTCATGCTTTTGGAAAGGAGCCACCTTCCTGCTGTTGTAGTTCTGCTCAGACAGACGCTGTCACTGTGCTTGCTCTTGCAGACAGCAATCAGCGAAAACTATCAGACTATGTCCGACACCACGTTCAAAGCCTTGCGCCGGCAGCTGCCCGTCACTCGCACCAAGATCGACTGGAACAAAATCCTCAGCTACAAGATTGGGAAGGAAATGCAGAATGCTTAAGGCAGAACTGATGAGATAGAGGAAATGGTGTAGCGTACAAAAAAAAAAAAACCAACAAATGTGGTCGTATGCCAAGTAGGTGGTTTCCAAACCCGTGCGGCATTTTGCTAGGGCTTTCAAAGTTAACAAGTTTTCTAGCTTCATGGAGGACTATTGAACAAATAGCATTGTCTTTGTGTTTTGTGTTCCCTACTATATAAACTTCCTGTTAGTGCATTCACGGGTAGGTCATCTGAATTGATCCACATTAACGGTTCAGTGATAGAGCTCTGTTTGGGAGTCACTGTAATTGTACTGGTTGGAAAATTTCCTAGCCGTGAAAGCCCTTTTATGAACACAGGCAGGTGGTCTTGGGAGTGTTTTCCTTGTGCCCTTATGCAGCACTCCAGGTACTCCAGAACATTTGTCAGATCGGAAGAGGAGACGCATCTCCCACACGTGCCTGCCTCTGATCTCCACCTAGCAATGGGCCTAGAGGGTAGACTTTAATATCTGGAATGAGTTTACATGATCCCTTACAGAAATCCCAAACAGGCCAGATTTTCTGTGTAAGTAATTTTTTAAAATCCAAAGATTTGAGCCAGGTTCCCTCTAAGTGAATTTTTTTTCTTTTCTTTTTCCTGGAAGTATGGTTAACAGACATCTGCATTTTTACACAATAGCTAATCCGGTTAGTAGTTCTTTTTTTATTATTGTTAAAATGTTAGTATTGTGACTGCTGAGACATTTTGTCTGAATGGAGATTAAATATTAAA
Source organism: Rafetus swinhoei (assembly GCA_019425775.1). NCBI lineage: Eukaryota > Metazoa > Chordata > Testudines > Trionychidae > Rafetus > Rafetus swinhoei. Next base: position 2,318,707 of record JAFJHL010000175.1, on the reverse strand, counting down.
GATAAAAATGCAAATGTCTAAGGAATAATAGGTATGTTGTGCTTTAATGCTTTGTGGCAGGTTCCTAGAGTTTGTACCACAGGTGTATGAATGGATAGTGTATTAAATGATAAATAAAAGATTTGCGCCAAAGTGAGAGAAAAATCACTCCCACTCTGACTGTTTCTGTTGGGGCGAGTTCCTGGTTATCCTTAGAGGGAACATTGGGATTAATACCTGCTTTTGAAAACTTGCTCTAAATTATTCCATTTTTAATATAATGGAAAGCAGCTGATTGAGGATCATTTCCCCTTGAAAAAGAGAAGTATGTTTTATCTCTAGGGCAATGTCTGCATTAGCACTTTTGTTGGTATAACTTACGTCACTTATGGGTGTGAAGAAAGCCGCACCCTGAGTAATATAAGGTACTCTGTGTTGAATTATGTCAACAGGAGCTCTCTCCCCCATCGACATAGAGCAGGTACACAGCGGTGTTACAGCAGCTAGCTAGTGTAGACGTGGCCTAAGGAACCAGAACATGGATGCACTGCTAAATGAACTCTGTACATCTAATTTACTCTGCTTCGTTTACATTTTGTTGTCCTTACGCCTTTCCCAAGAGTGTTAAAACTGGCTGGTGTCCTCCTATTTTTAAAAATGCAAAGCATAGTGGCAGATTGTGCATTAAACATCAGTTTTGCTCAGTAATATCAAAAAATAAGAGTGTCAATGTTCCATCCTGTGTGAGACGTTTTGTCAGAATAAAATAGATTGGTATTTGCCATTCAGAATATCCACCCGTTCATCCCTCACATGCCCTGTGTGTTACCTACTCCAGTAGAAATACACCAGTCTTGGTTCTAAAGCTGCTTGTCTCTGTCCTTTATGATCTCTCTGATATTTATGCCTCATCAAAACACCATTCACCGAGACAGGAACTCAGCTCTGCCTCCTGCTACAATGACGCATAGCCTGGCAGGAGTTGTTTGGGGGTAGCAAAGATGCTATACACTAGGCCAACAGCAATTTCTCCACCGGCTCAGAGAGACCAGCTTAGAATTGGATTCCTGAACTGAAAGGTGTGAGATTCATCTGTTTTGCAGTTTACAGGCAATCTCAGCTAATCCAATATTGCATGTTATATTGTTTGTCTCTGTAGTACCGTGATATGCTCTATAGTATCCACCAAACTTTCAACAGTTCTTAGTGTTACTGCCTCCCTGCTACAGCCAACTCCAGGGACAATCAGCATTCTGATTACACATTGTACATAACTGCACACTAATGCGTTGTTACAAGGTCTGTTGGCATTTCCATTGCAAGTGCACTGATTTTCCCTTTTGAAAAACTTTTAAACTCCACATGAAGCTATCCACCCACATTAATGAAACCAAGTTTCAAGATCAAACATTTGTGTCAGGCACTTCTAAGAGGTTAAGATTGTGCAGCCATTAATTCAGCCAGGTTATGGTGGCACAGTATTTTCTAATCCTTTCTCTTTTAGTATAAACCCTACTGCACTGCACTTGAAGAATGCTTGCCACCAAAATATACAATCCTAGAGCAACTTTGGAATTTCCAAAGTTTGAAATGCTTCAGCTCTGAGTTGTCAAAATGCTAGAGCTGGAAGGGACCGCAAGAGATCATCAGGTCCAGACCCCTGCCCTCACAGCAGGACCAAGCACCATCTAGAGCATGTTACTAGTAGATTTAGTTAGTTTAAAAAATGGTGTGTGTGCAGTGTTGTAGCTCTGTTAGTCCCAGCATGAGAGGGGCAAGGTGGGTCAGATGAAAGAGAGACCCTTTCGAGCCTTCCAGTTGCGCAGCTCTCAAAAGCTTGTCCCTTTCCTCATCGAAAGTCAGCCTAGTAAAACATAGGGTGCCCAACCTACTACTGATCCACCAGAGCATTTCATAAGGCCCACAGCAGGGCTTGGGCTATCAGCCCTGGCAGAGAATTGGTTTCACCCAATTCTCTGCCAGGTGCTTAGACCTTGTTGTCTCAAACAAAATGTCACTGCCAGTAACTCGAGAGCGTGCTCAGAGCACGGAGCTGTGAGCAAGAGTTTCAGGGTCTGTTCCTAGCTCGGCCACTGCTCTCCTGTGTGACTTTGGGTAAACTGCTTCATTGTTCTGCCTCCATTGCCATGATTTTTCAAACAATAGAACATTACCAACTGTCCCAAAAGGGTATATTGACACTCAGTCATCTTACGGCAGCAGCACCCACGATCCTGATCAAACCCACCTTGGACAATGCCATGTTTAAATAAGCACAGAGACTCCCTTGTACTAGTTCCCACTCTGGGCCCTCATCAGCGTTACCAGTTAAGCTAAAACTGATTTTAAAAAATGCAGACTGGTGTAATTGATTTAATTACAGATGGCAAGTCAATAACCCAGATTTAATGGGATGTAAGAGTCTACATACAGAAGGTTTTCACTCGTTTAATTAAGGGCTTGTCTACCTGAAAGTTAATGAGGATTAAGGAGAAGTCTACACTAGCACTTCACCACACTGCAACTTTCCGCTTGTGGACAGTCTTTGAAAGCACTCCCGGCTTTGGCTGAGCAGGAGCAAAGAGCACTTCTGTGCCAGACTAAGGTGTTCACACAGGGAGTTAATCAGGACCAACTGCTAAGATAGACAATGGCCTAAATCAATTAAAAATCTAATGCTAGTGAAACTGGTGCCATTTGTAAAAGAGACCAAGCCTTAGCCCCAGAGAGTGCATAGCAGCTGAGCAAACAACCCCACACTGGTGGGCTGGACCAAGGTAAAGATGTTTGCATGGACTGTAGGCCAGCATCTCAATTGTCCTAGGGGTAGCCAAGCATTTGAAGTCTGTTGGGTGGAAGGTGCTGAACTACAATGAAGCCATTAACGCTCCACATTCCTTCCTTGCATTGCCCCAGGGTCCCAGAAACACCATCTAGTCCCTTTCTAATCAAGCAGCTGAGTGCCAGGGATGCCCTTTCCTATGGAAATGGACAGGACACTGCCTGGGGCAGTGGTCTCCAGCCTTTTTATGTGTGAGATCACTTTTAGAATGGAAGTGCAATCCAAGATTCACCTGAAACCTAAACAGCCTTGCCTTGCCTCCTTTGTGCCCCTTCTCTGAGGTCCCGCCCCTGCTCACTCCATCCCCCCTCCTTCCTCACTTCAGAGGGCTAGGGTGCAGGCTCTGGCCTTGGATTAAGGGATCTGCAGTGTGAGAGGGGCTCTGAGCTGAACTTGGGGCAGGTAGTTGGGGTGCAGGAGGGGTTCATGACTGGGGTGGGGTTTTGGGATGTGGGCTCCAGCAGGGCACTGCTTACCTCAGGTGGCTCCTGGGTGATGGTGCAGTGGGGCTAAGGCAGGCTCGCCCCTACCCTGCCCCTGCACCACTCCCGAAAGCAGCCAGCAAACTCCTTCCCAAGTCCTGTTGTCCCCTCTCTGCTCTGTGGAGATAGGATACAAAGTGGGGGAGGAGGCACCTTGACATCAGCACCCTCCTCTCCCACCCCTGCCCTGCCCAGAAAGCTCCTGAGGGGCAGCTCCAAGGCAAAGGGCAGGAGGTGCGCAGCAGTGGGGTGAGGGGCAGTTGAAGTGCCAGCCCTTGATAACAGTGTCTTGCCCAAACCAGTCAGGATCCCCTGTCAGAGGCACCGGGATCTACCAGTCGATCCCGATCGACTGGTTGGTGACCACTGGCCTAGGGTGTGTTTATAGCAGGCTCCTCCCTGTTGGATGCAGTGGACTCTATTATTAATTTCATCTACCTTCCTGAACCCGGCTTCCTTTCCCAGAATACTCCATGGGAAAAAAATGGCAGCTAACGAGGTGAGAACTTTAGAAATGAGTGGTCCTGTGGCATTTTAGAGACTAACCAAAAGATACAGACTCATGAGCTTTCGTGGGCAAAACGGGTAATACCTGTTCACCTTGGGCCCATTCTTTGCACAGCCCTCTTCCCTAGGCACAAAACCAGCCTCCTCCTACCTGCAAGGGAAGGGATCTGCCGGTATCTCCTCTCCTAGGCCAGGGCTGCATGCCCCTCTCCTGAACCCAGGCAACTTTCTTTTCTCGGAGGGAGAGAGGGAGCCAGCCGCTGAGTTTACTTACTTGACTTGCATGCCCAGTGGCTGAGTCACTAGCCTGTTGATTAGGGTGCTGCCGGGGACAGAGGGTTTTAATTTTTAAAAGGGACAGATCATTCTGTGCTGGGAGAGGAGGTCAAAAGCTGTAGCGCTGCAAGATAAGCACAAGGCCAAGTGGGGGAGGCTCACTCTGCCAAGAGCCCCTGAGCTGCAAACAAGCCAGACTCTGCTCTGGCAAGCCAGCCTGCACCCAGAGTTAGTTCAGTGAAATCACCCCGCTACCCTGGTACAAACCCTCCAGGCAAAAGGGATTTGGGCTGTAATCCTACAAAGGCCCATGCATGCCTGGCCCTGCAGTCAATGGAATGACTCACTAGCAGTAAGGTCACACCTGAATAAATAGGGGCAGCGCCTAATGGCTTCCCATTTCAGATCTGTGCCTGGTGTGAGTATCAGAACCACTGACTCCAATGCCTGCAAAATGGCCCCTTGGGGAGGCAAGGTGGCCTAATGGCTAGAGGGTGGGACTAGGAGCCAGGAGACTGTGGCTGTCAGTGGCCCAGGCTCTGATCCTGGCTCTACCACTGAGCTCCTGGGGCTAGTTACTGCACTGCCTTGTGCCTCAGTTTCCCCATTTGTAAAGTAGGGCTCATGATACTGCCCTCCTCTTGGAAGTGTTTTGAGAGCCAGGAACCAGCAAGGGATGCACTGAGGGGCACAGGCTCGAGCAGTGGTACATTATAGAAACTGAGTTACAAACATTTTGGGACGCAGTAATGGCCAACAAGCCACTGGGGACTTGCATGCCAGGGAAGACTTTTGGAGCACTCCCACGCTAGCACGCCAGACAGGGCGCTAGTGCCACGAAGGCAGAGCAGCCTGTCCCCTAGCCTCCTTTGGGGACCGTCTCCAGACAGCCACAGCTCCGCACTGGACCAGAGAGAGTAACCGGCTCAGAAGCACTGGCCAGTCTGACTCGCAGCCCCTTCCCCTGCACATTGTGGCCACCAAAGAGAGGAGATTTCTCCAGGAGATGCCCTGGGGGCATCCTCCCAACTCAGCATTTCGCAGAGGCGGCTCAGCTCTGCTGGGACAGCGGAGACACAGCAGGGACCGGATGGTCGTCCAGGGAGCAAGGGCAGAGCAAGGAGACCTCAGCTCGCCCTGTACCGCACACAGTGGGCCCACGTTGCCTCAGGGCAGGATTCCATCATGCGTATCCGTGGGCACGAAGCCGCCAGCACACAGGAGACTCCCAGCAGTGCAGCGCACGGCCCAGCAGCCCCTCAGCCACACCGGGTACATCAGCCCTGCCTCCGCACTGGCTTCCCCAGGACTCCCAGTCTAGCCCAGGGGCCTTGTCCTACTCAAGGCTCGCGGCTGGGCCCCGCGCGGGTTGAACGTTCGCCCTGTGGCACAGCAGAACCCTCCACAATTAAGAAGCGCATCTGTCCGGGTTGGGGGGCTGCCAGAGACGGGGGCATTAATTCCTCCAGGAACCACCCTAAAGTTCACCTCCTGCTCCCTGGGCAGGCCCGTTGCTTTGTCCTGCCACCTCCAAACTAAACAGTCATCTGGACAATGCGGGTAGGAAACTCACCAAGCCCTTCCCACCCACACCCCTGCCTGGCACACGGCCCCCTGCCCCAGGGCGACTGAGAGCAGGTCCCTGGCTGAGGCTGTGTCTGCACTCAAAGTGTGGCCACTCCAGGCTCTATGTACGGACCCTCCGCGAGGGGGGGGGGCTAACGGTGCTGGGCAGGCTCACACGGCCACATAGCAGGGGCAGGTGCTTTTCTACACCCCTGCGCCAGAAAGGGGCAGCGCTGCGAGGTACCAGGGTGGGCTGGGCCTCGCACCATAGGCAGAGGAGCTGGGGGGGGTCCCTGCACGGAACAGGCCAGAGCAGATGGCAGAGAACAGAGAGGCCCACACAGGAGGCAGGGAACGGGGGGGTGTGGGGAGGGCGCACAGGTGGCAGGGAAGGGGGGGGGGTTCCCAAGGGGGCAGGGAACGGGGGGCTGGCGCAGCTGAGCTCTCCAAAGAGGGGTGCGGGTCTGCGCTCCCCCAGAATCCCCTGTCCCCGCCTGGGGTCCCCGGCGGAGGCCGCCAAGCGCCGCCCGGGCCCGGGGCTGGGACATCCCCGTGTCCCTGTGCCTGTGCCGGGAGGAGCAGAGCCCGCCTAGCCCACCCCGGGAGCCGCTCCCCGCCAGGCCGGCCCCGCCCAGAGGGACCTGTGTTTCGGGGAGGCTCCCGGCCCCTTTCACTTTCGTTTCTGCCCGCGGAGCCCGGCTCCCGCCCTCCCTCCCCGCCGGGCGGCGCAGCGCAGAGATGCCCAAGCCCAGCTTCGCGGAGTGCAGGGCGAGCGGGGAGCGCTTCGTGCGCTTCCTGGCGGACACGGCGCGGGGCGCGGAGCGCAGCCGGGAGGCGCTGCGGGACATCTACAACCGGGAGTTCCGCGCCCGGTAAGCGCGGGGCGAGCCCCCCGCCCCGAAGGCGCCTCCCCGCCGCCCGGCACCGGGATGCGGGGGGAGCGGCGAGCCCCGAGCGCTGCGTGGCCCCAGCGCGCAGGCAGGGCAGCTGCAGCCCGTGTGGGGCCGGCCATGGGACGGGGCGGGCTGGGCAGGGGGAGAAGTGTAACTTCAGGGCTGTTGGGAAGCCCCCGGACTCCCAGGCCGGGAGGGGACAGTCGCTCCAGACCAGGACACTCACCTGGATGCTGGGCAGCGGCCTCGCTGGGGCTCCCCGTTCTAAGATGCAGTTCTGGGCAGCCCCTGGGTGCGGGTGCAGCTGGGGTGCCCGCGGGGAGGGGAAGGGGCCGGTCTGCCCCAGGGGCAGAAGGCAGCCAGACACATGCGCTCCATGATTTCCCCATTCCTGGCCCCCGAGGCGCCGGGCAAGGAGGTTTTCCTGAGCCATGGGCCCTCCTTCCCGCAGGAAATCACTCCAAGCTTCCCACGGCCCGTCTTTTCCAGGGGTCAGACCAGATCTGCTCCCTGCGCCCATCTGGCTTGGATCTAGGATTTGGGGTAACTCCTGGGGGGGGAGGCTGCTCCATTGCAGTCCAGAGCCGGATTTGACCCATCGCAGCCATAGAACTGGGCCTTGGAACGGGATGGGGGCAACGTTCCCTCTAATCTTTTCCATCCACGTGCAGAATACATTTTGTTCTGTGCACAAGGCCTGTGCGGGTGTGCACCACCCACAGAAACACAACCCCGGCTGCGGGGCGCTGCCAATCAGCTGGCTGGCGTTTGAATCTCTCCTGAGCGGCCGCACAAGCGCCCGGCTTCCAGGGAACGGTGGAGGGTTGGGGGAGAGACACAATTGCCTCCCAGCCCCTCGTGGCTTTGGGTGGGCGTGGGCCTGGCACTGACAACAGGACGCCTGGGGGGTCAGGCACAGGCCTCTGGCAGTATGCGGGCGGGGGGGAGGCACAGGCTCAGGAGAGCCCCAGCTCTCGTGGTTCTTGTGCACCCGCGGCCCCACACTGTCTGGGGCAGAGCCTAGGGCCCACCCAGGCCAGACAGAGGCAGGCCCCAGGGTGCTCAGGCAGGGCTTGGCCTTCCTGGGCAAACATTCCCCTCCCCCATCCCGTCAACACCAGGCAAGCGTTATGCCTGCTGCTAGGGAGCTCTGCCCGGGCACCGTCCCTGGCACCTCTGGGCAGCAGGGCCCCTTTCTGGCCCTTGTGTGCCTGCCAGCAGCCTCATGGCCCCTTGCCCGGCCTGTGCACTAGGGCACATGGGGCCCTGCCCCGCACTCGCCCCATGGGATCTGGCCCACAGCCCTGCCCCAAGATCTTCCACCTTCCTGGCTCACAGGAGTGTGCCCCGCCCCCGTGCAAAGGCAGCTGGTGCACATGGGTTAGCCCGGCCCCCGTGCAAAGGCAGCTGGTACACATGGGTTAGCCCGGCCCCCATGGAAGGGCAGCTGGTACACATGGGTTAGCCCCGCCCCCATGGAAAGGCAGCTGGTGCACATGGGTTAGCCCCGTCCCCGTGCAGGGGTCCACCTTTGCCCGCACAGCGAATCCGTGTCACTGGAGAGAGACCCCCGAGTCCCAGGCTTTGCTCTTCCCTCCAGCCAGGCTGGGCTCTCTGTGCCCCCTGCTCGCCCTGGCCAGAGTGCACAGCGGGAGGGCAGCTAGTGCAGCCCTGCCCCGGCCCTGAGCTTGCTTCCTCGCGTCAGAGCCGGAGCCGGGAGCAGCCCAGCCCTGCGCTGGCGGGGGCGGCTGGGAGCAGGGGTGTAATATCGGGACATGTTACGCGGCTCACTGTGATCCCGCAGGCGGGGGCTGCTCTGGCTGCGCTGGAGCGCCCCCCCCCCCCGCACGGTGCGCCTAGGCTGCGGAGGGCTGGGGCTGCTGGGACCAGGGTCCCCCCTGCACCTTCCTGGGGCCGTTGTGGCCACAGTCCCGCCTGTCCTCACGTGGGGCCAGGGCTGCTGTGGCCCTGCCTGCCTGGTCTGGGTTCCTGCCCCGGGCCGGTTACCTATCCAGCAAGTCCACTGCTCACCAGGTAACCTTGTGGCTCCTGAGCTGGGGGCGGAGGGGGAGGACTGGAATTGCAAGTACTCCCACCCCAGTGCGGGAGCCCAGCGGGGCCGCAGTTGCTGGGGGCAGTTGCCCCCAAGGGAAGACGCCAGCCCAAACAGTGGCAGAGCCGAGGGGCCCGTTGGGAGCAGCCCTGGGCTCCTGGTGGTTGCCCCATGGCAGGGCAAGGCTGGGTTGGAGACAAGAGACCCTGCAGTTGAGGACCGCCTCCCCTTCCCCCCCGGAGCAGAGCACTGCTGGGTGGCAGCCAGGGTCCCGCTGGCCCATCGCTCTCCTCATGAGCAGCAGGGCGAATGCCCCGGCCCCCAATGCTGGCATCTTCCTGCACCGCCCACTGCCAGCCCCATTGCTCCGGGCAATGCAGCCCCGGCCCTGACACTCCCGCTCTGTCGTCACTGCAGGAACGGCACGAGGGAGCCCAACTTCTCCTCCATTCTCTTCGCCCTGCGCCAGAGTGGCCTGGCCGAGGTGCGGAGCGACTTTGTGCGCTTCGGGAAGGTAGGTGCTGCCCCCAGCGCCGCTGCGGCCTCTCGGCCCCCGGGCAGCCCTTGGGAACCCACTCCTGGGGCGCGGTCCCATGGGAGGGGGAGCCCAGGCAGGGGGCACGTGGCCCCACGTCGCACTGCTGAGGGGGAGCTTGTCAGCTCCCCCCGCCAGCCCGGCCCTCCATCCTGCCCACGCGTGGGCCGAGCCAGCTGCCGTGGAAGCTGGCACGAGCTCTCCAGCAGGCCGGTGGAGACTCCTGGGTCGAGCGTTTGGCAGCCACGCCAGGAACGGCCCCCGGGTCTCCCCCCCGGCCTCTGGGCTCGAGGTCCCGGCTGGCTGGAAGCAGCTCGAGCCGTGAGGCTCCTGCCCCATCCCCAGCAGGCTGGTGCCCACGGCTCACTGCCTGACAGGGGGACCCAGAGGCACTCTGCTTCGGCTCAGCCCGGGGTCCCCGGCTGCACCCCGAGCCAGGCTTGGCTGCATGCTGAATGTGGGACCCTGGGGCCGGTCCCCTCTGCTCCCCGCCCTAGCTCTGCAAGGGCTGCCCCCCACCCGGACAATTGCTCTCCTCCCTCAGGTGAAAAAGAGAGTGAAGATTAGAGACCAGTATTGGACCCCCAAGGAGCCCCCCACGGACAGCCAGGAGCCAGGCACCGAACGGCCCCCTGCCAGAGGCCGTGCCAAGAAAAGGTACCAATGCCCAGTGGGCTACACTGGCAGCTCACGTGCTGTCCCTGGGCTCCCTGCCCAGGGGCATGGGGCAGCGGGGCAGCAGGAGGACTCCGGAGGGCAGACCTAGGAGTGCCTGCCCCGCTGGCCAGTGCCTCTGGGATCGAGGGGAGCCTTTGCCCCCAGGGCGCTGGCCCAGCCGGGTGGGGACCCCAGGGGACTCTGTTGTCCAACACGCACCCTCTGCCCTCAGAGCGGAGTTCATCCAGGGGAAGCACGGGGTGGAGATCCTCTCCGAGCATGACCAGGGCAACGGGCGCATCCGCTTCTCTGTCATGCCCACGGAGCCGGCAACGACCAGCATCTGGGTTCAGAACAACGGCCAGGAGGCTGTCACGCTGCTGGGCTACCGGGCGCTTCGGAAGCAGCGCGAGCTTACCTTCCACGACGAGGGCAAGATGACCAAGCAGCAGCCCCGGGTGCTGGCGCCGGGTAAGGGTCCAGCTTCCCCCAGCAGCAGGGCTCTCCCTAGGAACCAGCTGCCGCGCTCCAGCCCAGAGGTGGCCGCATGACAGTGGTGGGCCGGCAGCAGCGAGGGTTATCCAGTTAACTCTTCGGTCAGATGGTTAGCCGGATTTTACAGCCCTGCCGTTCCTCCCGCCTTTGGCTGCAGGGGACTCGTACGCGATCGAGGTGCGGTGCCTGACGCAGCTCTATGGCTACTTTCCCGCCACCCTGCTGTTCCAGTTCACCAAGGAGCAGGACGGGCCCTTCTCCATCGGGCGCTTCGTGTCAGCCGTAGCCAGCAGCCGGCTGGCTCGGGAGCTGGGGCCCTCGGCACCCTACAAGCCTTACCAGGCCAAGCTGAAGAAGTCGGTCACAGTCACCACCGAGGAGGGCTTCCCTCCCAACAGGTATGGGGGGTGCCCAGCACCACTAGCCGAAGGGAGGGGGTGCCGCTGGGGTCTAGGCCGAGTGCGTCCGCTGAGCTGTAGTGTGAGCCGCTGGCCGGAACCGGCCTGGCCCTGCCCAGGCTCCTCGGCCGAGCCCAGGAACGTGTTCCAGTCCCGCGGTGGAGAATCCGCAGACCCAGTGGTGGCTGGGCTGGGTTTGCTGCCAGGGCTGCCTAGCAGCACTAGATGGGCGCCAGCTCCCAGTGGTTCTGCCCCGGGGTGGTGACCTGGCCCCCTCTGCTACGGGCTAGAGACACCCGAGTCCCAGGAGCCAGCGTGGGGATGTTCTGTGCCGCAGCCCCCCAGCTGGAGTCGGTCCCGGCAGCTGGGATCGCTCCAGGCCCAGGAGTGACATCTTCCCCGAGCTCCCACCGAAGTCCCCCTGTCTCTTGCCTGCCTAGCACCCGGCCCCCCGAGACCACCAAGCTTGAGCAGCTGATCCCGCTGGGCGCCTACTTGTACCCGGAGAGCCTGAAGGACACGGTCGGCACCGCGCCCAGCAGCCTGCGGTGAGTGCTGGGGGACGGGGGCGGTTGCCCTGCTTGCACGGGCCCGGGGGCCGGTGTCCCTCTAAGATTTTCCAGCCACGTGTGGAGTGAGTCATGAGCAGTCGTATTGAGGTCCTGTGCTCTGGTTTGGGTGTCTGCCACCGTGGCTCTCAAGTTATTAACATGCACGTTCCCGGCCGCCATAGCAGACCGCTACCCCGCCGCCATGCGGCAGGTCCCGTTCCCGGCCCCAGCTGCCGTGTGGCAGCCCCAGACACTGGAGCAGGCCTCCTGCTTGCCATGTGCCCACGGCAGGTCCCGGTCCCCCGCGCCATGGCTCCTTCACCACACCATCTCAGCCGGCCCCGCCCGCTGGCCCAGCCGCCTGTCTGCACTCTCCAGAGGAGGTGCGTGGGGAAGAATTGTTTGTGTGCGGCTGCGCAGGTGCACGCCTTAGTGCGAACTATGCCAGGGGCCTCCTTGGCCGCCCAAGGGAGAGCACCTTTCCCACCCCGTTGGGGGCCCTTATCCCAGAGCCAGCAGCCCCCAGGAGCATCCCGGTGGGTCCCTGCACTGGGGCCTGGCCGGGTCCCTCCTCCAGACACTGAGCCGCAGGGTCACTGCTCGCCCCGCCCTGGCCTCTGCAGCCCAGCCCTGCCCCAGGAGCTCACTGCCTGCCCCATGCAGTCGTCCCCGTGCCGAGCTGAGGAGCTGAGCTAACCCCTGGGTGGCCCTGGCCCGCAGGTCGTCCCTGGCGGCCGAGCTGCAGTTCGAGAACTACCGGCAGAAGTTCCAGCTGCTGCTGCACCTGGAGGAGCTCCAGATGGAGGTGGACATCCGGCGCTACGATATGGAGGATGCCTGCATGGTGAAGGACGCTAAGATCAAGAGGCTGCTCGTCCTGGAGGTAAGAGGCCGGGCCGAGGTACTGCCTGGGGGATGCCCTCCTGGCACTCCCTGCTGAGCGGCCCTGCTCTGTCCCCAGGTCCCCGGCGTGGCAGAGAACCGCCCGTCCGTGCTGCGGGGCGACCACCTGTTCGTCAGCAGGAGCGAGCAGCGCGACGCGCCCCACCTCCTCCGCTACAAGGGCTACGTGCACGACGTGGAGCTGGAGAGGGTCAAGCTGGGATTCTCCTCCACGTGAGTGCCGCCCGACCCTGCCTGTGGCCACACCTGGGCCTGCATGGGGAGGGGTCCCCAGGGCAGTGTGGCAGCGGGGAAGGGGCTGAGCTGGGGGGCGCAGGGCCCCGGCTGAGGCTGGGGAAGTGCGGTGCCAGGGAGGGGTGCCCCAGCTCCGCCCAGCCCGGTTTGCCTTTCCAGCCTGCTGGACTCCTTCGTGGACAAGCTGAAGTTTGACGTGACCTTCACCTTCAGCCGGCTGCCGCTGCGGGTGCAGCACCGGGCCGTGGAGCTGGCCGAGAAGAGGCGCCTGAGCTGCCTCCTCTTCCCATCCTTCTCGCTCAAGCAGTCCCTCCTCCCCGAGGGGCCCCCACTCAGGTGCGTGCCCTCCCAGGCCCTCGCCGGGGGCCGGCTGTGCGGCGAGCGGGGCGCTCATGGGCAGCAGGGCCCGGCCTGCCCCTCAGCCCCTGCCCGGCTCCATTTCCCTCAGGCTGTTCGACCGGAGCCTGGAGACCAACCAGGAGCAGTCCAGAGCGGTGAGGCAGATCGCCATGGGGCTGTCCCGCCCGGCGCCGTACATCATCTTCGGGCCCCCGGGGACCGGCAAGACGGTCACCATGGTGGAGGCCATCAAACAGGTGAGGGGGGCGTGTGGCCCACACCCTTCCCCCCCTCCCCGGTGTTCATTTCCTCCTGCCGGGGCTGCCCAGCTCTCCCCGTCCCTCGCAGGTGGCACACTGCATCGAGGGCTCCCACATCCTGGCCTGCGCCCCCTCCAACAGCGCCTCGGACCTGCTCTGCCAGCGCCTGCTGAAACACCTGGACAAGGGCAGCATCTATCGGCTCAACGCCAGCAGCAGGGACTTCCGCCAGGTGCCAGAGGAGATCAAGGTACGCGCCCCCCCAGCAGCCAGAGATGCCCTGGGCAGGGGGCTTTCCTGGGGGCTAGCGCCCCTTCTCCATGGGCAAGCTGAAATGGGGGGCTGCGGTTGCCGCGGTTCCCAGCCCCGCTGGGGCAGGCCTCCCCTCTGCCACGGGCGGGGGGCTGACCCCGGGCACCAGTTAACCGGTCCCCGGGAAGCGTTCACCTGGTGGGGTTCACCGGCCGCCCGTTCCCATCCCTGGGGGAGTCGGTTTTGCATTGGGCAGCACAGCCCTGGCGCGGGAAGGCTGCCCCCGTGGGGGCCCCCGGCCCCAGCCCCGAGGCGCGTGCTGTTGCCCATTTCCGGAGGGAGCGCTGCTGGCCCCCAGCACCCCCAAAGGAAACGCCCCTGGTGTTTGCAGCCCTGCTGTAACTGGGACGCCGCCCAGCAGTGCCACGTGTACCCAGGCAAGAAGGAGCTGCAGCACTTCCGGGTCATTGTCACCACCCTGGTGACGGCAGGAAGGTAGGAGGGGCCTGGGGCCAACCCCCCCGGGGAGCGGTCCGGGGCAGGCGAGCGCGGGGCCCTGCACAGGACGGGTGTGACTGGGCAGAGAAGAGTCCTTCGGGTGGGGTCGTGGGCAGTGGGTGACCCTAGGGCAGGGAGAGGCAAGCCCCCAGCCCTGCCCCTGCTGCCCCCATAGGAGCCAAGCCCCCCACTCTTGGGGCAAGCATGGACAGCCCCCAGCCTGCCCCCCGGAGCGCTTGTGCCTGCAGCCCAGGAAGCCCAGCCCCCACCCGAGCATGGGGAGAGCGGGCGGCCTCCCCGGCCCCAGGCTTGGCAGGGCTGGGCCGTTTGGGAAGTGCCTTCCCGAGGGCAGGGTCTGCGGGGGCAGGGTTCCCCAACCGATGGGTCGCCATTACATTTCCAAAGGGTCGTGTCTTGCCACGTGTCTGCCCAGGTGGCTCTGCCCCCCGTCCTCCCCCCGCTTTTGAATTGCCCTGGCTCACCACGGCTTCCTGAACTGTCAGACTGGGTCCCCACCTGGGAGCGGTTGGGAGCCGCTGGCGGGGGGAGCAGTGACGTGGCGAGGGCCGTTACGAGGGTGGATCTGTTGGGCCCTCGCGGGCGTCTCTTGGCCCAAGGGGAGGGTGAGCCCCTCGGCCTGCAGGGGAGACGCTCTCTCCCTGCCTGGCCGGGCCGGGTGCCCCCAGGAGAGGCCGTGCGGTGGGGGCACGCCCTTGCCAGGGGCTGGAGCAGCCCGTTCACCGCCTCTCCCCACAGGCTGGTCAGCGCGAGCTTCCCCGAGGGCCATTTCTCCCACGTCTTCATCGACGAGTGCGGCCACGCAGTGGAGCCGGAGAGCGTGGTGGCCATCGCGGGTGAGTGGGGGCCCGAGGGGGGGAGCCCCACCCCCACCTGGGGCCTGGGATCCGGCGGCTGGCTCCGGCTCCTGGCGGCGGATTCGGGGCTGTTCTCTGCGCCAAACGCTCGGGGGTATGGTCCCTCCACGCTGCTCGGAGCCGATGGAGCCGCCCGCCCGGGAATCCCCCACCCGTGTCAGCCGCCTCTCTGCCCCAGGGATTCTGACGGCGATGGACCCGAAGACCAACCCCGGCGGGGGGCAGCTAGTGTTGGCAGGAGACCCCAAGCAGCTGGGCCCGATCCTGAGGTCCCCACTAGCCATCGAACACGGGTTAGGTGAGTGGATGGGGGCAGGGGTAGCTGGGGGGTCTCAGACACACACTGATCTCCACCCCCCACCCCTGGGCCGGGGGCACCTGGCTTTGCCCCACTGCTGCAGGAGCACGTTAGCGCCGGCAGGGTGGGGGGTTTAGGCTGGTGCGTCTCACCCGGGAGAGTGACTGAGTCGCCTGCACCCTGCTCAGAGGGGCCAGGCCAGGCTGGGACAGACAGTGGGGCTGCTCCCAGGGGCCATGCCAGGCGGGGGTGGGGACTGCTCCCAGGGGCCGTGCCAGGCGGGGACTGCTCCCAGGGGCCGTGCCAGGCGGGGCTGCTCCCAGGGGCCGTGCCAGGCGGGGGGGGGGTGCTGCTCCCAGGGGCCGTGCCAGGCGGGGGGCGGCGGGTCACAGGGCCGTGTTCTCTCTTGCAGATGTCTCGCTGCTGGAGAGGCTGATGCTGCACAACGCGCTGTACCAAAGGGGAGCCGAGGGCTACGACCCCCAATTTGTCACCAAGTTACTACGGAACTACAGGTGCCCTGTCCGCCCCGCCGGGACTGATTCCGCCCGGGGGGGCCTGCTGGAGCGGGGCGGCCAAGCCCTGCGGCTGGCTCAGCACGGGAGGCACGGGTCTGGCCCTCGGTCCGGCACCCGCTGCCCTCTGTGCCGCTCAGCTAATGGCAGCGCAGGGCCGCACAGCAGCCCGGATCCCTGGGGAGCCAGGCTCTGGGCTCAGGGCGGAGCGCGCTGGGGAGGGGCTGGAGGGAAGCTGGGCCCTCAGAGCCGCCGACCGCCCCGGAAACACTGTCGCGCCCCTTCCCCAGGTCCCATGCCACCCTCCTGGTGATCCCCAACCGGCAGTTCTACGAGGAGGAGCTGCAGGAGTGTGCTGACCGCCTCATCACCCACTCCTACTGCACCTGGGAGCAGCTGCCCACCCAGGTGAGGGTGGCAGGGGAGGCGAGGGCGGGGTAGGGAGCAGGCTGAGGGGGTAGGTGAGGGCGGGACAGGCATCCAGCCCAGGCAGGGGAGGGCAAAGCACCCGGCTGGCAGCCCTGACCACGGCTCTGTGCCCCTGCAGGGCTTCCCGATCATATTCCATGGCGTGTCCGGGGAGGACCAGCGAGAAGGGAACAGCCCCTCGTTCTTCAACGTGCAGGAGATCCACGTCCTGGTCACCTACCTCAAGCAGCTGCTGCAGAGCCAGGGCAAGCGGGGCCGCGCCCGCCTCTCCCCCAAGGAGATCGGGATCATCTCCCCCTACAGGAAGCAGGTGAGAGGCAGGGGAGACGCAGCCCCCCCAGCGCTGCCTTCCCGGGCCCCACGGGCCCTGTCCCAGGCACCTCAGCCCCACGCGCCATGGCCCTGCTGCACCCCGGGAAGCCCCCTCCCTGCCGAGGAGCTGGATGGCGCCCAGGTGTGGAGGCCCTTGGGGCAGGGCCCAGGGAGCTGCCCCAAATGCAGGGCCCAGCCGTGGGGCTGGGAACCTTTTCTCAAGGCAGGTGCATTGGAAGGCCCCGGCGCAGAGGGGCCGGGGCCGGGTGTGGAGGGGGTGGGAGAGGGGCAGCTAGGCCTGGTGGGGGCTGCAAGAGGAACAAGCCGGGAGTCCCAGCCCCTCGCCCTTCCCCCAGGTGGAGAAGATCAGACTGGCCATCACCAGAATGGACCCGGAGCTGAAGCAGCTGCCAGACATCAAGGAGCTGAAGGTGAGGCCCACCCCCCATCGCTGTGGCTGTGCAGGGAGCCACGGGGGCACCCGCAGGAATGGCCGGGGCTCCACCCAGCTCCCAGCGCTGCCGGGCTAAGGGGCAGGGGTAACACCCCCCTGCCCACCACTGCCGGGGGGCTACGCCCACAGCCACCCCCAGCCTGAGGCGTACCTGCTCCCAGTGCATCCGGCCCCCCGCAGACACCAGGCCAGGCTGGGGCCCCTCCCCCCTGGGGCTTGGAGGGCAGTGGGAGAGAGGGGGCTGCATCCCCTCTCCCATCACAGAGTAGGGCAAGGGGAGGATCCTCTGCAGCTCAGCCAAGGGAAGCGCCCCCAGCTGGGTGCACCCTGCACAGATAGGTGTGTGCGGCCGGGGGCGTGCGAGGGAGCTGTGCGTCGGGAATGCAGGTCCCTGCCCTCTCCCTGCTAGGTGGGCTCGGTGGAGGAGTTCCAGGGCCAGGAGCGGCGCGTGGTCCTCGTCTCCACCGTGCGCAGCTGCCCCGAGTTCCTCGCCATGGATGAAAAGTTCAAACTGGGCTTCCTCAAGAACCCCAAGGTAGGTGCCGGGCCCCCAGCACGCCTGGCCCACAGAGCCCTTAGCTAGGCTGTGGAGCTGGGGGTCACCCTGGCCAGCCACCCCCACTCCCTCTCCCTCCCCACCCGCTTTCCCAGGCCGCTGCTGAGTGGTGGGGTAAAATGAGCAACAAGCTGCCTTCCAGGAAAGGAAGCGTGAGCTAGTGGGTGGAGCAGGGCTGGGCCCTGGGTGCCATTCCAGGCTGTGCTAGTGCCCGGCGGCGGGGCCTTACTTACCCCCGTCCCTGTGGGGCCCTGGGTACACAGCCCTTCCCGCAGGGAGCCAGCATTCAGGGCAGTCCTAACGGCCAGGCCTCCCCACTCATACCCATGGCAGCTGCTTGGCCACGGAGCCGCCCCTGGGACGCCGGCACCAGCTGATGCGGGCTGGGTCTGGCCAGGGCTCGCGAGCTACACGGCTCATCAGAGCCTCTCGCACCCAGCCCTCCCACATCAGGCACCTGCACCTGCTGCCTGGCTGGGCCCCTGCGGATCCCTCATGCTGCAGAGAGGCCCCCGGGCAGGGGCCCCCTTTTGCACTCCCTCTGCCTTATCCCCGGCCCCCATCAGCCCCCGAGTGCTGGAAGAGCCTTGCGCACCCGGCTGGCAGGGGCTAGCGCTGGGGGCAGGGCTGGCTCTGCTGCCGGGGAGGGCACTGCGTCCGGCTGGCGAGGGGGCTCACGCTACTCTCTCTGCCAGAGGTTCAACGTGACCATCACCAGGGCCAAGGCGCTGCTAATAATCGTGGGGAACCCAGCCGTGCTCTGCAAGGACCCTCACTGGGGCATGTAAGTCCTGCCCTGCCCCTTCCCCGGGCCCCCAGATCCCTCCTTCGGGAAAACACTGGGTGCTCCTTGGCAGGGCCCCTCCACTGCCCGGCTGGGGCCTTGGCGCCGTGCCTGGAGCCCAGCCTGCAGCACAGACCAGGCAGGCCCTGCCCTGGGAGCTGGGGCACTGCGCTGGCTCTGACTGGGTGCTCTCCCATGGGTGCCTCCTGCAGCCCCGCCCAGCCAGCACTAGCGGCACCTTTGCTTGTCCCCGCAGGTTCCTCAAGTACTGCGTGGAGCAGGGGGGGTACACGGGCTGCGCCTATGCCCAGGAGAGCCCCGAAGAGGAGGTGCTGGCGGAGGAGCTTAGCTCCCTCCACTTGGACACGGAGCCAGCAGGTAAGAGCCATCTCAGCCTGGCTGGGAGTGGCCGGACCCCTGCCCTGCCGCACTGGGGGTGTATAAGGCCTAGCTAAGCCACATGGGGGGGCGGGGATCTTACAATGTGCCCCCTGGGGCAGGTCTCCAGCCCCCGCCGCCCCTGTGGGCAGAGTGTCCAGGCTGCTCTTTGGGTGCTGCAAGGCAACTGCGGGCTCCTGCCGCCAAGCCTGTTCCCCCCATGGCGGGGTGGCCCACACAGGCGCTGCTCTCCTCCCACCCCCGGCCTGCCTGGGCCAGCTCCCCTCATGCCCACCCCGGCCTCTCTCCACAGGGATCCCGCTCGGCGAGAGCCACGTCCAGCAGCAGCTGGGGCCGGAGTGGAGACACGAGCACTGAAGGGCAGCCTGCTGCTCGTCCCGCTGCTGCCTCGGCACCCGCCTGGCTTCCCCGCCCTCTCAGCAGCCGCGCTTTGTGGCCCTCATTCCTACCCACCCCCCCGTCCAGCCTCCGCCCCCCGCCCTGCCTGGGCTGACGGCTACCTCATGCCTCACTGCAACCTGTGAGCCCAGCTCGCTGCTCGGCGCGGCGGGAGGCAGGACACCTCCCGCCGGGAGGGCTGGGCTTGGCCACAGGTGGAGTTGGGGTCAACGTGTATTTTACACCCTTTGGGACAAGGGCTTGTTTTTAAAAAAAAAATCATCTCCCCCCAACCCCGTGGCGAGTCTGGCCCACCACATGCGGCCCAGCAGCACCTTGTCGCTCCACGGTGGCGCCCGCTTGCCACACAACGGGCTGCGACCGTGCACTGCCATCACAGCCCCAGCTCCCGTTGTGTCCGAGAGGCCCGGTTCCAGAGCCCAGCGGCAGGGCCGGGAGCTGCGCCACGCGGCCGGCAAGAGCCTTGCTCAGGTCTTTGTGATGCTGCTGGGGGGGGGTCGCTCAGGGGAGCCAAGACTGCTCCGCAATAAAGGGTTGGGGAAAGCATTGGTGTGGGCCTGCCACTCCCGCGCGGTGCCCCAGCTCTCGCGGGAGGCCCAGCCCTCCTCCCAGGGGGGAGCGGGCACCACAGTTGCCCACAACGCTGAGTGCTGCCAGCAGGAGCCAACGCACAATAAAAATGTCGTCGTGGCCACTGTGGAAGGGACCCCACAGTGTTCCCCTGGCTCATGGGAGCACTGGGGAGCCACCGTTGGTGTACAGAGGGAGTTCCCAGCAGAGTCAGCAAGAGGGAACCGCCGTGGGCCGTGCAGAACCCACTGAGACCTTGCCTACTGTGGCCTATTTTGTTGCCAAAAACTGCCTTTTGTTGACAAAACAGTAGGAGCCTTTACACAGCTATGCAGCTTTGGTTGGGAAAAACACCCCGTTTTGGCAACAAAAAACTTCCACCCCTGCCCGCGTGGATGCTATTTGTTTAGTCCAGAGACCTGGCTTCTGCCAGTATCCCACAGTGCCTGCCCTGATGGCTCTGCTCAGTGTTCTGTGATCTCTGCTGCCCTGTGCCCCTCCCCTTTCAAAGCTCTGGGAAGTATTGACAGTGGAGGGAGTTGCTCCGTTTGGGGAGCAAAGAGCAAATCATTGGAGTGCTCCTGTTCTGCCCTGCTAGGGGCACAGCGGCAGGCGGCTACAGCAGGGGAAGGGCGGGAGAGGCTGCTGTGACATCCCAGGCACAGAGAGCTCACAGAGCTACGAGGGAATCTTAAGAAGTGCAGGGATCAGCTCTGCCTTTCCCCTGCACTGCACTACAGCATGCTTCCCCACAGTGCTTTGCTCTAGCTCATAGGTTCCCCACCTGTGGGGCAAGGGGGAAACAAAGAAATTCCAGGGGGGGGGGGCAAGGTGACCCAGCCACACACACACCTCATCAATCCCACCCCAAGTTTTGCTGTTTTTTTGGGGGGGGTGGGGGGCGTGATGGTCTCAAAAAAAATCAAAAAGGGGCGTGATGCCGAAAAATTTGGGACCCACTGCTCTAGCTGCGGGCAGGGTGTTAGCTGTGTGGGTAGGAAACATCGACAAGGGGAGGCAGAAAAACTAGTTTGAGCAGCTTTTGCTTTTGGCAACTGTCGCACCTCGCCAGCACCTTTGTCACCCAACCTTCCCCGTCGAGACTGCCTCCCCCCCCCCGTGCTGGTTAGAGAAGGAAGTTGAGCCTCCCCCTTTGGAACAGCAGCTACGTAAGACCTCTGCCATTTCCTTCCCCGTTTCATTGCTGGGAACTCACCTGCCCAGAGCAGCTGGGCTGCTCCAACCCCCCTGTACTGGTAGGGATGTGTGAGCCTCAAGTCCCAGCCAGAGTGTTTCACTCCCACCGTAGTGCTAGCTGGGCACCCTCTCCTTGTCCCACAGGGGAGGGGGGAAGCAGCCTTGGACAGTCAAACAGTGATGAGGAGGAAGGCTTAAGAAACCAAAAGATGCGATAAGGAGCTGCTGCTCCTCTCCAGGCCTTCCTGCACAAGGTGCTCAGAGCTTTAGTGGAGCATCAAGCTGTCCTGCAAAGCAAGGCGTTGAGTCGTGCTTTGCAGAGACCGAGGTAGGAGGCATAGAGTCCATGGGCCACTCTGGACCAAGCCACGCAATTCCATCCGCGAGAACCAAAACCTAGTGGCTGGCCCCTCAGACCGACTGGCTGGCCCAGGGGCCAAGGAGGGGTGTCCCAGTAAGCTGGAGGAGAGGAAGCGGAGCCTCGTGCTAAGTCACGGCTACCCAAACGCCAGGCTGTATTGATTCTAAGCATGGCGTGGTCCAGGCAGGCAGCAGTGGTAAGCAAAAAGGCCCATTTTACAAGACCTTGCTTTATGGCAAGAGGAAGGCGGCCAACAAGACACGCCAGGGCAGGCCCGAGGCGGAGGTGTGGCAGAGGGCATTCCCCACAGGAGCAGAGGAGCTCCTTGCAAAAGCCCCGTGCAGCTGGGCAAGGCCCCCAGTGCAGACAGAGCACAGACTGCCTGGGCCTATGGGTGTAGAAAATGCTGGTGGGTGGTGTGCACCTTCAGAGGGAGCAAGAAGCCCCCGGGGCAGGCGTGTCTGGGCTTGGAGATTGCAAAGAAACACCCCCCGCGTGCCAGGACAGAAACCACCCACACCCAGAGTTTGCAGCCAACAGTGTCGGAACTTCCCTATTCTACAGAGACTCACCACTCCGTATGAAGGTAGAGAGATTAAATATTGCAGAGAATCTGTACAGAGCATCGGGGGAGGAGGGATTAGTACCAAGCGGGACTGAAATACAGCATGGAGAGCTACTCAAATGCACTGTATGGTCTTCACAGAACCATGGTGTCTGC
The DNA here is from genome assembly GCA_019425775.1 of Rafetus swinhoei. Lineage (NCBI taxonomy): Eukaryota > Metazoa > Chordata > Testudines > Trionychidae > Rafetus > Rafetus swinhoei. Next base: position 2,297,117 of record JAFJHL010000175.1, on the reverse strand, counting down.
CAGAGATGCTCCTACCGGCTTAGGACAGTCCACAGCTGAGACAGAGCACCGCTAGACACCCCCCGTGTGCGCTGCAGGTGGGGGCTTTGGGCCCTGGGGGGACAGGCACATCCTCAGAGCGAGGAGCGTGCTGCCCCACACGCCCGCGGGGGGCAGACGGATACAGTACAGATGGCAGTCACTTCCTTCCCGGCACGGCCGCCTCACAGGAGCGGGCAGCCTTTACGCTTCTTGTTTTTCCGGACTTGCAAGCCGGCCCGCGTGGCCATCTCAAAGACTTCCCGCACACCGTCCTTCGTCTTGGCCGAGCACTCCAGGTAGCCAAAGGCGCTGATCCTGTTCGCCATGTCCCTCCCCTCCTCCGACTTCACGGGCTCCTGAGAGGCATTCAAACACGTGGAGTGAGGCACCAGGGCAGCAAGCCAGACATGCCGGCAGGCAGGCTCAGTGGCGCCTCCAGGCGTAGGTTGGGGATGTAAAAAAGGGTTAAAACTCCCGTGGTTACACGGTTACCTGGTTTTGGGGGTATGGCCAGGTGGGGCTAGGGATGGACAGTGAGGGGCGCTCCCGGGGAGCTGGCTGCTGCCCTGCGCTGCAGTACAAGGGTCACACAGCAGAGGGCGCCACATGCAGTTGGCTCCCCAGCAGTAGGGCTGGCCGCCGGAGCCGGTGCGCACTGGATGCTAGCAGCTGCCAGCCCTGCTCCCGGGGAGCTGGCTCTTACGCTGCAGAGCCCCACACAGGGCTGCAGCTGGATCCCCAGGAGCAGGGCTGGCAGCCAGAGCCCCAGCGCTTCGCCAACCCCACTCGCAGGGCACCGGCCCCCCTCCCAGCAGGGCAGAGAGTCACCAGGAACAGAAGCCTCGGCCTCTTGCATCCCGAGCCCCTGTCCAGCATGCCCCTGCATGCTAGCTCTTGGGCAGAGAAGCGAGGGTTGCCCCTGCACCCGCGTTAGGCCCCTGCCACAGGGTCTGGATTCTGCTGGAACAGGAGCCGGAGGCAGCGGCAGGCAAGAATCCTCTGCAGCAGCAATTCCACAGGCCCTAGCAGGGCAGAGGTGCTGAGCCGAGGGACGGCCCAGCAGGGGTCCCCACCCATTCCCTCGGGCACGGGAAGTGGCTCTGCAGGGTGGCCCCTCCTACCCACCGAGCACACAAGAGCCCCAGGCAGCTACGCGGGACGCTTTTGGGGCACAGCGCCGCCACCCCCCCCCCCTTACCTGCTTCATCTTGGCCAGCTCCCTGCGGGTGTGCTCGTCGTTCCGCAGGTCCTTCTTGTTCCCCACCAGGATGATGGGCACATTGGGGCAGAAGTGTTTCACTTCCGGCGTCCACTTCTCTGGGATGTTCTCTGCAAAAGCCATGCCCCGTTAGGCACCAGGCAGGGAGCGGGTGGGCCTCCCTTTGCAGCAACCCCCCGCAGGCCAGGCCATCGCTGCTGGCTGCCAAGAGGGTTCCCTGGCTGGTGGGGGCAGGTGCTTTCCTGGAGACACCCCACCGCTGAGCAGCACAGGCCAGGGAGGATGCAGCAAGAGCCAATTTGCACACCCTGGCGGCTGTGACACCGGAAGAGAGGCTGGGTTCCACATCCCTCCACAGCTGACAAGGGGCTGTTCACATGGCCCAGAACAGCGGGAAGGAAAATCTCCCTCAACTAGCGGCACTGGTGAACCAGTGTTCCCCATAAGCTGTGCCCTTGGGCAGCTGCCCAGGAGAGATTCAGGTGCCGCCCCACTGATTAGCAGAGTGCCCACCGCCGTGTCTTGCTAGTGGTGGTCCACATCCGCACAGGTCTTGGTGCACAACACAAAATTTCTCATGCACATGGGTTGAAACCGGGGAGGCCAGTGCTGGTGACACCCCTCTGAACATGGCGAATGGAAGGGCCGTCAGAGCGTAAATACGCCAAGGAGAAGGGACCACCCCCACAAGGTCTGCCCGCCAAGCACATCGAGTCCAGCTGCTCGAGTGACAGCATCATTTGCAAGTATCCCCATGTCCTGAAAGAACCTCGTTGTCCCGTCTCGCTGAGTGACGGCGCTGAAGGGCCCTCGCGCAGGACGTGGTACGACTCCACACCGGCCCGTACGCCCAGCTGCGACTGACAATTGTTCACTCATGAGCACGGCCGAGGGGACGTCTCTTGCCAATGGCCCCAAGGCAGCCAACCCTGCCTGGGTCCAAACAGTCCCTCTGCCAGCCCTCACCCCCCACCAGCTGGGATGTGGTACCAGGCAGGGAGCTCCCAGGGACAGCCGCTGGACCCTGCTCCTCGGAGCGTGACGGGTGGGGCCTTGGCTACGCTCACGAGCGGCCCAGATTCAGCAGCAGCTGAACGGGCCACTGAGCACAGATGAGGCCTTGCCAGCCATTCGAGTGGGCATGAGGCTTTGCACAGCCATTGTCCCAGGAGCAATTGCTTTGTCTTGGCTACTGGCAGGGGACGCACCCAGGGACAGATCCGGCCCAGCGGCTCCTGGCTCCGCTTTCCTACTGGGACAGGCGCTGTGGCCCTGCCAAAGCCAGGGCTGGGCACAGAGCAGAAGTGCCACGAGGCCCCTAATCCCCCAGGACGGACCGCCCAAGGGGCTGGCAGGGCTCTGTCTGGGGTGAGAGCAGCTCAGGTTTTGTGCATGCCCAGGGCAGGATACGCCCCTTCGGCTACTGGGCAGAGCTCAGGGCCTGGCTGGGGACTAGAGCGAGCTCGGGAGCAGCACTCTCGTGAGTGCCTGCGGAGGGTGTCGGAGAAGCACCCGGGAAGCAGCGGACGTACAGAAGCGGGGCAGGAGTGATGCCCTGGCTTGCCGAGACGCCTCTCTCCACAAGCGGAGCACGCTCAGTCCCGGCCAGTGCTTGGGAGCTTTGGACGAACGTGTTTAGAGGGAACATCACCCCGGGGGGCGGGGGGATGCAGTAGCACAGGCCACCCAGCAGGTGGCTGCTCCCGTTCCTATCCGCCCCCGCCTGGCCCCGGTGGCCCTACCTAAGCTGTCTGGGCTGTCGATGGAAAAGCACATGAGGATCACGTCCGTGTCCGGGTAGGAGAGGGGCCGCAGCCGGTCATAGTCCTCCTGCCCCGCCGTGTCCCACAGGGCCAGCTCCACCTACAGGGGCAGAGATTTCAAGTCAGCCGCATCAACGTGGGGCGCCCCAGACAGCGGGAACGAGGGCACTGCCTGCCGGCATCGCTCTCGGGGGAGGCAACGGAGCTGCTTGTAACTCTGGGGGATCTGAAGGGGAGCAGGCAGCGAGGTTCCCCAGTCATGCCGGGTGTTTTATGGGGCAGGGAAGGGAGTTCAGCTGGCAGAGTGAAGGGAGGACGCCGCCTAGCCTGACGCAGACTGGGGGTGGGGGGGTACACACGTTCCTGAAGCGACCCGACGGGCCGAGTGCCCTGCCTGGCTCCGGTGCAGAGATTGCCCCGGCTGGGGAACAGAGGCGCTAGAGCACCACGGCTGGAGCCCCCAGGAAACAGACCTGCTTGCCGTCAACTTCTATGTCGGCAATGTAGTTCTCGAAGACCGTCGGCACGTAGACCTCGGGGAACTGGTCCTTGCTGAAGACGATCAGCAGGCAGGTCTTCCCGCAGGCTCCATCCCCCACGATCACCAGCTTCTTCCGGATGGCGGCCATGGCTGCGGAGACAGGGCCGGGGTCAGTGCCCCTGGGAAGGCTGACGGCTCACTTGGCACTGCCCTCTGACAGGCCGGGGGCCGAGAGCAGCACCGGGGCTGGTGTGGGGGAGGAGGGGCATGGCAGGAGCTCCCTTCCTCCCGCTGACACACAGAGGTCCCTTTGCCCCTCACACGTAGAAGCCCTCGGGGCACATCTCACAGCCAGGCAGGGTTAAGCCCCGGGGCCCAGCCTGAGCGTGCTCAGCATCACGTGTACCCCCGGGACGGCTTGGGGCCCCGCTGAGCCCCGGCAGGTGTTCGAGCAGCAGGACGAGCGTTGGTGACACGCGGCTCCCAGGGCAGGCAAGGCAGTGCATTACTAGCACCCCATCATCAACTGGGGTTGTAGAAATGCGCATGAAAGAGCCCAGAGCCTGGGACTTTCTACAAATCCAGTTGCTACAAAGAGAAAACTACTGCTTTTCAACGCAGCTTCCTGCGTTCTCCCCAATCTCCAAGTGAACCCATGACGCGGGGAGGTCTCGGGGGGAGCCGGGTTAGTCCGTACACCGGGTAGCCCTGTGGCACCGTAGAGACCAACACGAATCTCTCTCTACTACCATGAGCTCTCATGGGCACAAGCCACTTCCTGCGAGGGGCTGGCGTGCAGCGGTGCACTGCTTGCAGTTGCCAGGAGGGTGCAGCAAAGCAGAACTTTACAGCAGGGCAGGGAAGGAAGAGCAGCACAGCACGGGTCCTGTTCCCGGCTGGCGTAACTCAGCTGCAATCAGCCACCATCCCTCCCAGCTCCTGTGTGTGCATCTGCCAGGTGGCGCTCAGCAGCCGCCTTCCTCCCCCATCGGGAGCCATGCGCCCAAGCGGCAGGAACAGGAGGCGCGGTCAGGGTTGGACTCGAAGTGGGGGCTCAATACCGTGGACGCCAAGAATTCCAACCCTTAACCTGTGGGGACAGCAGTGTAGGGGAGGCAAGGGCAGGGACTGGCACAGCAGCGGGCAGAGGAAGCAGGCAGCGAGGGTTTGTTCCTGAACAGTTTCCAGCCTCGCCTTTCAACGCAGAACCACCCAGCCTGAGGCAGCCTCTCCAGACAGGGAAGGGCCAAGCAGGAGGCAGAGATCAGGTGCCAGCTGGACTGCCCTTGACAGAGGCCTGGGTTACACTAAAAAGTCACCGTGCTACCTCACAGCGCTGTGAGAAATGTAGCCGGGCTGACCCCTCCAGGGGCGCAGTGCCTGCACGGAGCCCTGCCCCACCTGCCAGCGCACCTGCACCTGGGAGAGCCCAGAGTCCCCCCGCAGAGGGGCTGAACTGGCCTCCCCTGGTCCGGCAGACTCCCTCGTTGAGCGGTCCCCAGGTGCCGGACTAGGGAGGTCTAACCCATAGGCATCGTCTTACCCTGCGAGGTTGTGTTTGACCTCCCACCGAAGGCTCACACGCAGGGGCTGCCTTGCAAAAACCGACCTGCGGCGAACGCATCACAAGCGCCAGCCGGTCGCAGCCTCCTGCTCAGGAAGCAGGCAGGGTTTCAGATCAGCCTGCTGCGGGGTGACGCAATCCAGTCAAGAGGCAACACGGCTCAGTTATTCGCACTTGAGGAATGCCACCCATCCGCTGCCCGGGCTGCGGGAGGCGGCCAGCAGTGAGTGCACACAGAAATCCCGCCCACAGCCCCGGAACGAGCGGAGACTCTCCAGTCTAATAAGCAGCCGGGTTCTCGGAGGACACCCAGGCTGGCTCGCTGCATGTTTGCTGCTCCCCAGGCCCAGCCTGCGAGCTCGGAGACAGCCCCCAGCGCAGGAAAGAAGCCTTGCCTCGGCTGCCCTCGTTTCAGGCTGTCAACGGAGCTCCCAAGCTAGCGCCCTTCTCCCGTTCCCGTCTCTGCCTCCCAACCCCATTGCACCAAGCACCACCCTCTTCATTCAACTCCCTCCTGGGCTCGCTCCCCTGACAGCACCCCGCCCTGGTGAGTACAAGAATTCTCTCCCCTCCCAGTGACACACGCCTTGGGTTTGCTCCTCAGCTGTAAGGTCTTGGGGCACAGCCCGTGTTCTGGGCCTTGTGGCACACATTCGTCAGCACCCGAGATCGATGCGAAAGGCTCAGCCGAGGGGAAGCTGAGCTTCTGGAGGGCGGGGTGGGTAAGGAACGCTACGTCCCTGGCACCCGGCACCCCACTCCGAGCACAGCTGGCATCACGTGACCCAGCGTACATAGCGACGCCATCTCTGCCAGACAGTCCCTGTCTAAGGGAGCCGGGTCTGGAGCGCAGCCGGGCTGCCAAGTTGCACTCAGCAACAAGCATTGAAATCCCCCCATAAAGCAACCATTCTATTTTCAGCTCCGAGTTACAAAGGGACAGAGGGTTGGGGGTGGGGGGTTTAAAACAGGAATTACGCCTCCATGTCCTTGAGTCCCCCACATGCCGTTATAGTGGAGCCAGAGAGGGATCCGAGCTCAGGCAAAACGTGTGAAACTAGCATCAGGCAGCTTAAAACGAGGCTGAGCAAAGCAATCGATGATAAATCCCCAAGGGAACAACAGGCCGGGCCGGGGAAACGTCACTGCGAGCCAGCCGCTCTTTCCCCTCGGCCATTTACGGGGCGCTTTGATCGCAAGTGTCTGGCCTGTTCTTTAGGAATCTCCAATTCCCCGCGTCCACACCAGGCTGGGGCAGGGCTTGAGTGACAGGGCCCTGGCTAATCCCTTGTTAATTACAGTTCATTAACAGGGTGGGGAGGAGGCTTTTCCCAGCCCTGCAAAGCAGCACCAGCCCTGACCATTCTGAACCCTCGCCTGGAGTCAAACATTTACTTGCTGCATGCCTGCCCTGATAAGCTGCCCCAGGGATTAACCTTTTGTGAGCCAAGGCTGCCCCTAAAGGAGGCTGGGGGCTGGTGTGCTGTAGCACAGGCACTCCACCTTCACAGCTGAATTTGATTTCCCCCTGCAATGTAACAACAAGGTTTCGAAATATCCCAGTCCCTCTAGGACACAATTCAGCACTTCTACCCCACCAAGCAACACCCTGCCCTGCGGGCTCTTCCCTCCCTCCTCTCCCCCAGCAGGCCCGGCACAGATGTGATGGGCAGGTCATGGAGGGAGAAGGCCGTCTCTGAGGTTTCTCCAGGGCAGTCCCATTGCAAGAGGTGCGGCCATAGTTTTGCAGCTTGTTCAGAGCTGTAGACTGCAAGCCACCCCCTTCCCTTTTAAGAGATGATTTTCCCTGCTTCGATGCATCATTATCCATGACTCCCCGCCCTTGAAGCGGCATGGGGCAGCACCAGCAATTTAAAGGCATTTTCATTGCAGTCACCATGTGCACACTCTGGGGTCACACTGGGATAGCTCTTTGGGGAAAAGAAACCCAGGATGCTAACAGAAGTAGCTGCAGAACGTGTGTCTAGACCAGCCTGCGTAAAGCCAGGGTCACAACTTGCGGCTCCTGGCTCCCAGGGTGGGCTGGGACCATCCTCACCCGAAAGCACAGTGCAGGACGTGAACAGAGGCATGCGGATTGGTCCTTATGCCGCTTCGTGGTCCAGTTAGAGGGCAGACCGAAATCCCCTCGGCTCACTCAGTAAGGGTCCCATATGAGGAGAGGTTAAAGCGACTGGGACTTTTCAGTTTAGAAAAGAGGAGACTGAGGGGGGATATGATAGAGGTGTATAAAATCATGAGTGGTGTGGAGAGGGCCGATAAAGAAAAGTTATTTATTAGTTCCCTAAATAGAAGAACTAGAGGACACCAAATGAAGTTAATGGGTAGCAGGTTTAAAACTAATAAAAGAAAGTTCTTCTTCACACAGCGTGTAGTCAGCATGTGGAACTCCTTGCCGGAGGAGGCTGTGAAGGCTAGGACTATAACAGAGTTTAAAGAGAAGCTAGATAATTTCATGGAGGTTAGGTCCATAAAAGGCTATTAGCCAGGGGATAGAAATGGTGTCCCTGGCCTCTGTTTGTCAGAGGCTGGAGAGGATGGCAGGAGACAAATCGCTTGATCATTGTCTTCGGTCCACCCTCTCTGGGGCACCTGGTGCTGGCCACTGTCGGCAGACAGGACACTGGGCTGGATGGACCTTTGGTCTGACCCAGTACGGCCGTTCTTATGTTCTAAGCTAAGCCAGACATTTGCCAACATCGGTGCAAACAAGATTTCCCTGACTGTCCCCAGGACGCGTGGAGAAAGCCAGGAGGAGGAAACGTCACCACTCTAACACGAGCCGGTTGCTCCGAGCAAGCAGAATTTTGCCGGGTTGGTTTTAGGCACAAATCAGCTCAAAAAACAAAGAGCAGTAGCTGCCCAGTCTGCTTAGGTTTAAGTAGCCATTCTCCAGGTACTCAATGATACTCTGTCTCACCTCCCTTCCTTTGCTTTTTCTTCACCCTCCCCTTCCCCTCTCCTATTTATTTTGAGTTTTCATATCCCCTACTCATAACTCCGGTCATCTGAAGAAGTGGGCTGTGCCCATGAAAGCGCACGATCCCATCTACATGTTGTGTTAGTCTGTAAAGTGCTACCAGACCATTGGTTGGTTTTTTCAGTCCCTTTAAACCCAAGATGCCAAGGCCTGGTCTATACAGTTGTGTACTGGGTGGCCATTTCTGTCAGGGCGTGATCCTTTTTTAACCCTGCGTAGCTCTCCGCACACAGCCCCATCGTGTGGATACCAGCGTAAGTACGTCTTAAGCCACTATTCCCATTTTCACAACGACAGGGAAGTATCCATCCCACAGGACTTGCCTCTGCACCCGGAGGCTGCACCACTTTAATTGTACTGGTACAGATCAAGCGAGACAACTTTCGAGTGTAGACGCAGCCGAGGAGCAGGACGCTTCGTAAGCCGAGGAAGGAACTAGTTTGTCGTACTGTGCTCTCCAGGGCTGGATTAAGAAAAGGGGCTTTCGGGGCCACAGCCCAGGGGTAAGGGGGACCCCACAGAAAGACCTCCAGGCCTCCAACAGCACGTATCTTTCTGTGGGGCCCCGGGCTACAGGCACTGAAGCCCCTGTGTGTTATGTGGCCCTGCCTGGCAGTGGGAAGATAAGAGGACTCCAGTCTTCCCAGCTCCTCTTGGCCGGGAGGGTTTATCTAGCAGGGAGGCGACTGGCCGTGGCCACATGGCAGCACTAAAGTGCTACAAAGTGTTTAGTGTAGACAAAGCCCAACACTAAACACGGGAGGGCTTTGCTCTCCCGCCGGCCTACTTCAGCTGGGCTGGAGGCGAAGCCCCTTGGTTAGCTCAGCTTGCCTCCCCAAGTAGCTTCCCAGGCTGATGAAAAACGAGTGGCGCTCCCCTGGCGCCGGAGAGTCCCATTTCACTTGACCCATTTCTGAACGGGTTACTGGGCCACAGCCAAATCAAAACCCAACTGCTCGACCTCCAGCCTGCCGCCGAGGAGAGGGCCAACGCGGAGAGCTCAGAGCCCTCCCACACCTCCTCTCAGAGGCCCAAGTCCGTCTGATTTCCAGCTGCAAAAATGCAACTCTGCAGCAAGCTTTCTGTGCGCACCCGGGGCCAGGCTGGGGGGAGCGATGCACGGAGCAAGCTGTAAGCGTGTTTGCAGCTCACACGGCCATCCCAGAGCTGCGCTGCACAAGCAGCGCCTGAATGTGCGGTCGCAGTGGGCCCAGATGGCACAGTTTTATCAAGTCCAACTCAATTCCAGGACAAGGGGAGCAGCAGGCAAAGACGTCCCCCCATCCTCCAGAATGCGCACTGACAGCCAAATGGAAGGGAACGTTGCTAAGTGCCTGGACTGCAAACACCAGTCTCCTTCCCTGCCCATGAAGTGTCTTAATCTCAGGAATTGTGGGACAATGACCAGTGGGCCAGGCAAGGTGGCTGGCTCACCATACTGGGGATTCTTGCTCTGGCATCAGTACAGTCGTGCAAAAAAGGCCCTCTCCCACTTTTGAGCGTGCGAGCCGTGTGCAACATCGGTGCACTGTGCCTACACAAGGCATCTCAACTGGTCCTCGGGATAGCCAGGCCCTGCGAGTCTATAGGACAAGCTGTCAGTGCCTCAGTGTCAATTAAAATAAAAAAATAAGAGACTACCTCTGACCAGAGAGAAAACGGATTGCAGGAAGAAACAGAAGGGAAGCCAGGTTTGGCCAGTGGAGAGTCTCAGCGAGCACACGTCAGACAGCTGTAAGTTAGTGTCCTTGCTCCTTTCACACCCTCCTTTCCTTGGGCCAGAAGAAGGGGAAGGTGGTTAACAGTCTACATGCACACGTCGCACTAACCAGGACTTCTCCTAAGGCGGAGTCACGCTCCCAAATGAGCTATGAAGGAAGAGATTCACTCACACAGCCCGGAGTCCTGGCTGGGGACAAGTATTGTATTCCCACCCCATGCTGGGATGGGAGGGTAACAGAGTAAAAAGCGCCTGTAAGAGAGCCCAGGGTGTGCCCAGGATGACTGCACATGCATCCAAGCTCTTGCATTAGAGTCAGAGCGCAATAGACGATTAAGGCTGCATCGTAATTAGCTGGAGGCGAAGGATTAAGAAATGAAGTTCGGCGGCTGACGTGCATTTCTAAAGCAAGCGGAGGAGGCTTCTCCTCATCTGCATATTTAGTTCTGCTGTAGCTCCCGCTACGAAGCCTCTGGGCAAGAATCCCATTGCCAGGGCCTTCCCAAAGCTGCACCGCGCACAAAAGCGACAGCCCTGCTTTCGCTGGACAAGCCACCTCTCTCAACCCGGGGCAGCCGGCCAGCTTTTCCAGCCTCCGCACAGCACGCTGCAAACTGTCCACCGACGTTCCTGGTGGCAAGGGCAGCGGGGAGAGGTTCTACCAGGGACCGGCCAAGTCTTGTAGTACCCCACAACTTCCCAGCTCAGGAGGCCCCACGGCGCTAGCACAGGGCCTACGATTGCGAGGGAGTGACTGATAAAAGCTAACCTGGCATTTAGCAAATGGGGAGGAGTGGAATGCGGGGTTCAACGGAACGAGACCCGACAGCCCTGAGCCAGGAGAAATTCAGGACTTTAAAATGAATTTAAATCCAACTACAGCAAAGAGTGGAGCAGCAGTATTTCAATTCAAGAAACCGCTGCAGTGGCTACTGGTTACGTTTTTAGGAGCAGGCTGGTTTTACACAACAGCTAAGATACCCGGCTGACCTTATCTGGAGCTGCCAGATACCTTGTCAACAACTGTTAGGACAGTCCCTGCAATTTGACTGGAAACAATCCTTGCACATCAGAAGGCCAGACACCCTGGAAATAGGTGAAGCATTGCATTAACCTCCCTTTAAACACACACACACACACACACACACGGGGATGTATCAGCCTCTAAGGCCAGAAGAGACCACAAATTATCTGTCTGACCTGCATAGGACAAGCCACTGAACCTCTGCCAGCTCCCCCTGTACTGAGCCCAACACCGTGTCTTAGACTGGAGTGGTATCCCCCACAGCCCTGACGCCACATTACTGTGTTCCATAGTTTAGACACAGACTCACATCTGCAGCCCCTGGTGAGATATACCCAGCTAGCAATCTGCACTGGCTGGTTTGTTCCTGGTGCTCTTTGGACCAATGGAGACTTGGCTTCCAGTACCCATGGAAAAGACATCCCCGTCTGCCCCAACGTCATCCACAAGTGTGGGTTTCCACACTCAGGCAGCAAAAGCCCAGCCAGCAGCCCGTGCCCACCGTGGAAACGCAGGACTAGCCAGGACAAAAGCAGGGCAGAGGGGCTTTTGGCAATGTATTGCCCCCCCCCCCAAAATGCATTTTTGGGGCACCAAAGCAATTTGAGCATGAAAATGAGTTCAGCTAGTAGTTGTGCCCTCTCCAAGACCCCACCTCGACATGATTCAGACCTGTCAAACCATTTCGTTTCGACATGCTCTTTAGAAAGCGTTCTTAGACAGGAACAGTCAAAATGTTGCAGTCGCAATGATTTTTCTTTGTTTTTGCCAGAAAAAGCTGAAAATTCAGTTTCCGTTCAACCCAAACAAGCACCAGCCTCCCCCCAATTATTTGCTCACCCCACCATCTCCTTCCTCCCCTCCACGACTTTACTCCCCTGGCTAAGCGTGGATGTGGCTGAAAATAAGAGACTGTTCTAAGCAGGCGCGTTTAGACGTGGCCAGACTCGCTGCAGACAGCCAGGCGCTCACTGACTCCTGCCTTGCGTCTTACCGGCTGTCCGCAATTGAAAAGTCACCAACAACATGTTACATAACTTACGAACAGCCCCTTGCAATGGTCAGAGATGGAAATTAAAGATATTCCCAAAGTTGTGGGGCTTGTCAGGCCACAAGGCAGCTTCTCCATACCAGGGTTCCCGCTAATTTTTCCTACCCCAAGTGGAATGAATTTACTTATGTGCACCAATGTGGAGGGGATGTGCAACACGGAGGGGGTGTGCGACATCACCGTCGTACTGGTGCACATAATAAAATTCATGCAACGGGAGTGGGCCAAGGGATTCTGAGTGGGGGGGGGGCCCAGGGCTGCGGCAGAGGGTTGGGGTGCAGGAGTGAGAGGGCTCTGGCTAGGGGTGCAGGCTCTTGAGTGGAGATGGGGTTTGGTGTGCAGGAGGGGGGCTCCAGGTTTGGGGATGGACTCAGGGCTGGAGTGCGGGGGGGGGGGGGGGGATGTACAGGCTCTGGGCTGTGTAGTGTAGACACAGCCCAGCTCAACGTTTGCTCTCTCTGTATCTTCATCTATCTACGGAAAGCCACTAAACCCACCCCCTCTATTTTTTCCACATAAGTCAAAAGTTGAGAACCTCTATTAACTCCAACAGCCGGACACAAAACATCTTTCACTAGACATGTGTAATCAGAAGTCTGAGGATACAGTATTCATTTGTGCAAACGCTATCTTCTTCCCCCTCAAGAGCACCATTCCAGTGAAGCCACCTACAACAAAACTTCTCTGGCCTTCCAATATTTGCCCCTTCAGCTTTACCCGGAGTGCATTCATCCTCTCTGCGATTTACTTTTGGAGGCTTGCCTGAAAATCACAGATGCACATCCCTTAGGATCTGCCATCAATATGCATAAAATACCAGCCTGGATTCTTTTCATAAGGAGATTAGCTTATCTTTTCAGGCAGAGTGTGTGTCACTCAAGACGACAATGGCCTTCCTGAGGAGTAAGAGATGCAGAAGGCAAGAGGCTTTGTTTTTGTTTGAGGTAACAGTCCCTAGATGACAAGTTCACAGAGAAAACCATGGAGAAAATTTCAGGAGGTTAGTTTTATTGCAAGCAGAGAATCTGACTGATTCAAAGGCAGCAGCGTCAGACCCGAGAAGTCTCTACAACCAAAGTTTTCAGGAGCAGCTAGCGATTTTGGGTATCCAACTCGAAAGCCCTGAAAGGGGTGCAGAGGGGCTATTCAGATTTTTAAGAAAAGCAGGCCCCCTTTAGATGCCTCCAGTTGTGGAGAGTGATTTCTGGATGTTCTTTTGAAAATCTTATCCCAGCCGGGAGTTTCAGGGAAGAGAGTTCAGTGACTGAAGAAAGGATGCCAGGTTTCAAAAGACAAACAAACAAACCCACCACACACACCCTGCCACAAAACAAGACCAGTAGCAAGACATGTCTAAGTTAGGGATGTAACAGTGGAGTTGATTAACTGATTAACCTATACGCTTTTGCTAATGCTATAGACTACACACATTTCCCCCCCCACCTTGCCACTATATTTTTTAGCAAGCTGGCCAGCAGCCCAGCTCAGTCCTGGCTTGTGCCAGGTTGGGACCACCCCCTGCTGCAGCTCTGCATTTAACGTGTATTAGGAGCCAGGCAGGCAGCCCAGTTCAGTTCAGCTCACACCGTGTCCTGGACCTCAGCCCCTCCTCCTGGACAGGGGCTGCTGCCGCCTCTGTATCAGAGGCAGCAGCACGGGGTGGCAGGGTGTTCCTCGGGAGTGGGGCTGGAGTGCACTGGCTGCCAGCCCCGCCCTTGGGGGGCTATAGAATAGTCGAGTAACCGATAAGAATTCATGAGGTTAATTGACTATTCAATTAACTGATACTTAACATCCCTAGTCTAAGCAGGCTTTGGAAAGAGGTTTTCTTACATCCGATGTTAGGGTTGTTCTGAAGGGCTGTGCCCACTCAGGTGCCAATGTTCACCATCTTCACTATGGCTACATCCACAAGAGGCGTTTTGGGCTATTCTCTCGCTGGTGCAGTTTTATCTGTGCTGTGCTGGGCAGGAAGAGCCAACACCATCCATGCCCCATCAGCACAGATGCTCCCACTGTTACCAGTACTGCTGCTGGAGCAACAGGGGAGGACTCCCTAAAGTTTCCAGTGGAGACAAATACCAAGGGCTCATCTGCCCCAGTCGGCTAGAGGTTGCCAACTAGGAACACCGTAGCACGCACTAGTCTACGCTCCTAGCAGCTACAGCGAAGTGAAGTTGGTACTGCAAAAAAATAGCAACAATCTGGTCGTAGCTTTTATAACAGACATCCCTCTTGGGTTCAGATCTCAGGGCTGAAATTCCAACCCGCTAGGAAGCAGGGAATTTCCCTGGTAGAACACATCCCTCAGCCAGTCGCCACTGAGAGCTGGCGAGATTGGTAGAGAAAGGTGTTAACCCTTCAAAAGAAAGAATCAGAGCCTTAGAATCAGATCAGAGATGCAGAGACCCATTAAAGCTTTTTATTGGCTGGCCCCTCCCCAAACCAATACATGATAAAAGTTTTGATCTAATGTATTGGGTGGAAGATCCGGCTCTAAAGCTCAGACAGTTTCAGCAGGCACAGTTCTCTCAAATACCTGCATTACGACTCAAGTTCTAACACGTGGCCACAGTAAAGGAGGTTCACATCAAGTCAGGAATAAGTTATACTATAGAGAAAATAGCCAGCCAAGAAGCAGGGACGGTATCCTGACTCACTGCTTACTCTCACCCAAACCTTATTACACACAGGTAGGAACTAAAGCTGCACGTACCTGCTTGGCACATAAAGATTGGCTAGCGTGTGGTGTTTAAAGTAATTAGCAGTGTTCCAGAGAGAGTAACTGCCTTTGTCTTCCCTGCCAAAAAAGGTGAATTTTGGCCCCAGGATAACTACAGTGTTTGGCTAATCCACCGTACAATGCTGGTGGTGAGGAGACGCTGTAGATTTTACCATGAGGTAGCCAGCTAGGCAAAGCCAACGCTAGGCCCCTGCCTGCGGCTGACTTCGCCCAGCGACCTCCAGGTCTCCACTAGAACTTTGCAGTAAGATGGTGGCAGCGCCTTGTGAAGCCCAGCACACCTGTTTCTGTGCAGGGAGGACACATGCATGGTGGAAGCCTCCCTTTCAGCTAGTTCTGCAAGCAGCGCACCTGCTTCAGTCAAGCCCCACCAACAGACTGGCTCAAGAAGTGCAGCAACCCAAGCGACGGCTTCTGCAAGGACTCCACTGACAGGCCGGCGACAGATGCAGCGCGCCTGTCTGAACGCCGTGACGATTCCTGAAGAGCAAACGGCCTTCGTCTGCATTTCACCTGTCTGTGCTGGATCTGTGTGCCCCGTCAGCTCCACCTCGGGTCCAGCGGGAGCCTTTCAAGCGCGTCAAAGTTCCCAGAAGGCACCACTCAGGTAACCGATTCCTCGTCACGATAGGATGGTCTATCCATCTACGCACTGAGCACTATGTTGACCACACGGGGACGAGAACTTTCCACTACAGTGGTATGCGGGCTTTCCTCCAGGAGACGAGCTTGGATCGCGAATAGATCCCCAACCAATTTCCATCCCCATCGGAGTATCACTGAGCAATTTCCATCTCGCCACACCACCTAACACCACTGAACCTTAGGAAGGATTTGGGCATTTCAACAACTAACTTCACACATTTTTCTTAGTTTCAAGAAAGATGTTCTCAGAGGCTGGGTACGTTTCCCACTCTAGATAGGAGGAATCCCTGAAACTTGCAACAGGACCTAAGCACATCTGTGCCCGAAAGCCAGCAAACACACTGGACCGACACACCCCAACATCCTTGGCACCTGAATGGCACCAAAGGCCATTACAAAGAGTGCAGAAAAGCAGGGACTGGTGCAAGTTGAGCAGGTCCAATCGACTTTTGATAAGGAAGCTGCAAGAACAGATGCAAAGTGAGCAAATCCAGCGAAGACAGATCTGAGGCCACCACCACGCTGAGGACGGAGGATAAAATAAACACCCCCAGACACAGGATTAAACTGCTTATGTAAAAGTCACTAAGCTAGAGACAGATGCATCAGAAGCAGCAGTTCAGGCACAAGCCAAGCGTGGGAGGGAGGAAAGGGAAAACCCTACTGCTGCCATGTAGGTTGAGTCATGACCACAGAGCTGCTGGAGAAGGGCTGAGAAGAGCTGTCTCCGGACGAGGCGCATTGTTTCAGGGGGAGCCTTTCACTTTCTCCACAGGGATGGCCACTGACCGAGGCAGCGAGTTCCAGCTTTCCACGGCCCAATCCTGCAGAAGCTCGGGTACACGGATGGCAAAGCCAAGCTCATTTCTCCTGGCTTGGGCGTTTGTCTCCAAAGAGGAACCTGGAGTCAGGCTTTTGATGGCAGCGTGAGAGACTGAACAGCAGGAGTTTATTGAGCCCTGCGGAGCTGCCCCTGCTGTAGCACAGCAGGAGAAACCTTGTTCTTGTCAGATAACAGGAACAAGACCAGACAACACACGGATGCCAGACCAGGTGCTGCTTTTATTGTTTCCCAGATTCCTTCGGGCAATTTTGGGTAGTGACTCCAGACAGACGGACCAGACACACACACGCCCTTTCTATTCCCCTCAAAAAGGGGAAAGACCAGCTCCTTTTGGCTGTACTGTACCTCACCGAGGCAGGAGAGGGAACAACGTTCTAGTGCAGCAGGCTGAACACAACACCAGCGTATGGCACATAGCAACTGAAAATGATTTCCAAAAAGGCCATCTGGAAAGCAGAGATCAACGATTACCTAGAGACACAAAACCTAGGCCCCCCGTCAGCTGGCATCCCCAACTCACCGCTTCCTGCGGCAGCCAACTCCAAGCCACTCAAATCGATTATATTTACTATTTTCAAATCCCCATGGGCCCAGCTGGCACGTGCAAGCCCTACACTAGCTGTGCAGTGGTTCCATATAGCACTCGTGCAAGGTGGGGCTATGGAGTGCCAGCCAAAGTCGTGATTCCCTCGTCTTCGCTTTCAGGACATGGGCACGTTGCCAGCCCAGCGCCCCATAGGCATGACCACGAGCAGAACACGCCACTTTGGTCTGAAACAACGAGGGGCTCATGGCCGGCCGGTTCAACCGCAACCAGCCTCCCAAACTGTTCTCTCTGCAAAGAGCCCTTGCCAGAAAGGCTGACGGAAAGGAGCAAAGATCTATCAGCAGCTCTCTCCAGCACTCAGGTGACAATGCCCTTTTAGCAGCCCACGATTCCAGGAGCCGAGGGGAGTCAGAATCCCTGGCTGTGAAGGTTTAAGCATGAAGGCTTTGAAGCCCTTCTGTCTGGAATCAGGCCTCAAAGCATTCGCTCAAATAAACTCCCTGAGGTTAGAAGCCCTGCCTGAGCTGAAGACTTGTGTAAATTACTGGCCCAACTATGTAGGCTTTCATCAAGACAGTAGCTAGGGGCCTGCCCACAGCTGGAGCCGTTCCGGATTAATTCCACGTGGGAACGTTCCATCTGGAATAACCTTGGTGCTGCCCGGCTCCTTCCAGAACTGCAGTGTCCGTGCCTGGCGCGAAGGAGGATCAGCGCCACGCACGAACAAGGCCTCCCTTCTCCAAACTTCAAAACCAGATTACAGAGGGAGGCAGCGGAACTGGAGCTCGTTTGCAAGCTCAATACCATCAATTTAGGATTGCATAAGGATCTTAAGTGGCTAACCCATTACAGAGACCATTTCCCCTCTCTGGATATCCACATTTCCTCAGCCACTGCTGTGAATGAGCCTCTTCCACCCTGACTCGATTACCCTCATTTTATCAAGTACTTTCTTTCTTTGTTGCCAGTCATCTCAAGTGGGCTGTGCCCACGGAAAGCTCATGATCCCATCTACATGTTTTGTTAGTCTTTAAGGTGCTACTAGACTATTGGTTGTTTAAGTTTTTCTTCTCTCTTTCGTTGTCCTTGTATACACCCCTGCCTCTGTAACCAGGGCTGGACCGAGCCATTTTGGCGCCCCGGGCCCCAGGTGGGCGGCGCCGCCCCAGATGCATGGTGCATGCGCGAGCCTGCCCCCCCGGGGCGCGCAGGCCCGCCTCCAGGCACACGGTGCATGCACTGCCCAGCCACCGCCACTGGCGTGCAGCCCGGGCAGGCTGTACAGGGCCCCGCAGCTGCAGGGGGGAAGGGCACTGCGGGGTTAATGCGGCCCTCGCCCCAGGCGGCCACTGCAGCCCGCCGGGAGCCGGGTGCGCGGCACCTGATGGCAGTTATGAGGGGCGCCGTGCGCCCCTTACAGCTGCCATCAGGCGCCCCCCATCAGTTGGCGCCCTGGGCAGCTGCCCGGCCCGCCCACCCCTTAGTCTGGCCCTGTCTGTAACCTCCACTCCAATTCACCTGATGATGTGGGTTTTACCCACGAAAGCTTATACCCTAATAAATCAGTTAGTCTCTAATGTGCCGCGGGGCTCCTCGTTTTCACAGATACAGACTAACACGGCTCCCCCTCTGAGGCCTCTCTTGTAAGAGATGCACACAGTCCGTTCCAGAGACCGGAAAGGTTATCCCAAAGCGCCTCTGGGGTCTGGCAGTACGCCCCCCTGCGATTTCAGAAGACTGTTCACTTGTGCTACACCCCCGGAAGGGCTCGTTTTCCAATTTCATTGCCTTTTATGCCTACTGGTCCTAGTCTGGACTTCAGATTTTTTTTTTTTTAAAGCTACAAATTTCTAAGTTGCGATGTGACTGTCTCTCTTACGTCTGCAGCAGGCAACAGGAGCCAACACTTGCATACACTGAGAAAGCGACATCAGTTCAATTTACAATTGGTTTTAAATCAGCTTAAGGCAATACGTACCCCTGCGTGGTGCACTCAGCAGTTTAAACCTGGTTTATATTGATTTAAAGACTTTCCTCCATACAAAGCTGCAGCACATCAACCATCGCATCCTTAGGAGCTTCAGGGGGTAGCTGAGTTGGTCTGGTAGCACTTTATAGACCATTTGCTTGCTGGTTTTTTTTTTTCCTGTAACAGACTAACAAAACATGTAGATGGGATCGTGAGCTGAAGAAGTGGGCTGTGCCCACGAAAGCTCATGATCCCATCTACATGTTTTGTTAGTCTATAAAGTGCCACCAGACCATTTGATCACATCCTTAGTTAAACTGGTGTAACTCTGTTTTTATACCAGGCCTTCAATACTAGGCTCACCGGAGCATCAGCAACTCCCAAGGGGGACGTTAACCTGCTTTATTTCATCAAGCACCTGGTTCCACACACTGACAACAGCCTAGCAAAATTCCATATACCCAAGGGAAGACCACCCATGTCTCCTTAGCCATCACCTTCGGAAAGGCCTGGCAAGTACATTTTAGACCGGGACTCATGCATTCCCAGGACAGTTTCGCACAGAGGCTATACAGTGTTCCACTATATGGGCTCCTTGAGGGGCCATTAAACAAGAGTTCCACATTTAGAAGTTCTCTAGACCCTTCTTTTCTTAAGCTGGAGCCAGGACGAGCATTTCAGCACCACTCTGGGTTTGGGTTTTGTTTTTTAAATCTAAGCGAAGCATGTCTCCAGAGCCACCACACAGAGGCCAGTTCGGGGGACAAGGAGGGCGGGAGAGATGGGAAAGCCTATCGGAATACAGAAGGGGACCAGTCAAGCTCAGCCTGAAGTCTGCTTCCTACCGTCCACGCAGCAGTTAACAAGTCTCTGTGCTGCTAAACAACCGTCTCCTGAGTCTGGCTTCCATGGCAGCGGCGTCTGCATTAGCATCTGTAAAGCAGTCCAGGAACCACTAGCCAAGCAGCCGCTGCAACCACTGACACCCTCCAGGGGTTCCCCACCCCCAAACACTTAAGAGGCATGTCTAGAGTGGTCCTACACGGGGAAGGGGGCAGGGCTTGAAGGGAGCACGAGACACAGAAGAGCAGCATGTTGTTTGCCATCCCTTCTGTCCTCAGCTATCAGGGCCTTTGGCCCCGTCTCCCCTGGGCGTGCAAAGACTCGACAGCTCACCACCACTCCCAGAGTACTTCATCGGGGTCTTTGGCTCTCAGCAGGGCAGCCAAAACTCTGCTGGCCTCTCCCCCGCTACACTTCTACTTTCACCGGCACCACCACGGAGTGAGCCGCACTGGGGCGGGGAAAGAGTCAGAGAGGCCATACAACAGCCCAGGGGAGACACACAGGCTAGGCTCTTAGCACAGTTGATTACCATGTAGATCAGGGCTGCTCTGCGAGCCCCTTCCAACCACAAACATTACTTCATGCACCCAAGGAGGGGGCCCACACAAGCCCCACTGCCCCAGGTGGGGAACGACAGGTGGGCGCCAAAGGGCTTCAGCCCCAGGTAAGGGACCTGCAACCTGAGCCATGCCCCCCCAGGGCCTCAGCAAGTCTAAGCCAAGCCTGGTGACCCCACTGAAAGAGGTTCCCGGCCCGCAATGCGAGAACCGCTGCTGCGGGTAACGCTTTCACCTCTTCCCCACTCTAGCCATGGCTATGCAGAAACAGAAGAGAAACGCCATGTAAGCATCAACTAGCTTAGTCCTTGGCTGTGTTGTAAAACTGCACTAGTTTAAGGCAATTTACTTTTGAGCAGTGTAAGTTAATTCATTAGCAAATTAAGCCAACTCAAGAGAAGCCAGTTTTAAATCAACAGAAGGGCATGATCACTAATTAGTGTAACCCTCCCCCTTTAAACCAGTGCAACGTGTAATGCAGACATGGACTAAGTGAGATCACGGCATGTAAACACACAGCTTCCAACATGAAAAGGGAGTGCAAGGAAAGGTCTCTCACCACACAGCCAAGTACACATCGACTCCACTTCTAGACGTGGCCATGTGCGCACACAAAAGGGATGCCACAAAAGTGCACAAGTCCGAGTGCACAGCAGAGGGCAGGACCTACCAGGGGTGTGATTCCCTCAGAACTGGGCAAACATGAGTTTGCCACAGGCCTGCCACATTGTCAGTTCTGGAAGTGCCAACCCCTAAAACTGGAAGCGGACAAGTGGAAATAAATAAGCAAGAGCTGTTAGCGAAAGCCACTGACAAATTTCAATGACAAAACTCTTCTTTGAGAGCCCCCTAATCAGCACTATTTGTTTCTCATATTCCCGAGGCGCGATCCAACACTATCACATCATTGCAACCCACAAACACATATTTCTTGGGAACGAGAGAAATATCAAGCGAGACAAGACAACTCTGCCTGAGCTGGCTAAATGTATTTGGTCTGACAGGAGGCAAAAGGTACACACACAGGCACATGCCCAAATAAAATCCCTTAGAATTGCTTGAGTCACAAGAGGAAGTAAAACCCTCCAAGAGGGTACAGAATGGTCCTAGCAAGTAATGCATTTTTCTGAGACAGGGCTGTCAAAAGAAAAGGAAATTTCCCCAGCCAAGCTTAAAAAGCACCCTCAGGAGAAAGAATGCTCACAGAGCTACCTAAATATGACCCAACATCATACTGTACTCACATGCTGCACGTATGACCATTCTGAAAAAGACTACAGGGGGAAAAAAAAAGAAAGTTCTCCAACTGGCTCAAGAGAGAAAGAGGCAACACCTTCTAGTGACACACATCAGAAACCAAAGACTATTTTTTGCCTTCCGTTTCTGGAGCGATCCCTGTTTTCAGATATCTGACCAAAGTGGCATGTTTTGGCAAAGCAAGTGACCACAATTTCACATCTATACAGGCTGTAGGCAGCACATTCTGGGAACTACACATAAAGCCAAGAGCTCAAGCCTACAACTCTTACTCACACAAATAATCATTACTCACAATTAACACAGGAGACCCATGACTACAAGCATGAGCCTCACAAATGAACAATCCAACTCCCACACAAACTTGCATTGTCCCCACAACCTTCCCCAGAAGCACTTGTTGTATTCCTTTACCTAATCATCTCTCTTGAGGGGCATGCTGGGTCTCTCAGACAGATGCAGGTACCTTTTCTTTATAACTTATGAACACCTCTATTCTGGCCCTCCAGGCCCCAAACACACATGGCCACTTACAGGGTGTTGTTAGAATAAACCTATGGACTATATCTTAAAGGAGCTTCATCTCAAAACTGAAGTTTACATGTAAAGATCCTACAAATCCTCACACTAGAAATAAATATGTAATGAGACCAAGTGAATTGGATTTAACCCTTTCCTTTGCAAGGCTTGTAGCATGCTTCATGAAAAGGAGGAAGTGAAACGGTCTAGAACCCAACTATGAACAGAAGTGAGACTGATGCCTTTGCTTTCTGTCTCAGCTCAGTAATGAACAGTCAGGTGGCAACAGGCATCAATAAATCACATATGCATTCAGCATGTCCTTCACCTACTACTGAGCACAGATTAAAGTGCAGAGCTACAATTCTGAAGAGAGATATTTTGTGTGTCACAAGACACAAATGCAAAAGCTAACTTTTTTTATCGTTGCTAAGCCAGCCAGACTCCTTTGAGTCAAGGATCTGACTGAAGAACTTTTGAGCAAAAGGTGCAGCAACCAAACTGTAAGGAAGGCTCCTGTCATCCTAATCCCATTTAATTAGTTAACTGGTCAAATGGTAAATTTAACGGGTTAACCAAATGAACGGGGCTGGAGCAGCCCCCACTGGTTAACCGTAAGCACATGGGCAAGATTTATTGATTAACCAGCTAGCTGCTCACATCCCTACCAGCATCTGAAGACAGCTTTCTTCCTTCCATTTCTTCTGACTCCATCTGTCCCCTGGTCCAAGGCTTGCCCTCATGCCTTTCCCCAAAGGCAACACCCACTGTGCATTTCACCTGTTGTATGGACGTGCTTATGAAGCAGCTTGCCAATTAGAAGGCTCTTCCTTATACAAGTGGCAGAGCAAGAGCTCCTTGGAAAACAAATTAATTCTCAGCAGCATCCAGGAATCAGGTGCCTGCTGAGCAGGATCTCATATGATGCAGGAACCCTGTAGAAAGACCAGATTTTGGCTTTCTATGCAGTACCACCTTTCCTGCTCTGTGTATCCCCACGCACGGCGCGGCACAGCAGTGCGTCGGATTCCTGCCGGCTCACCTGGCTGCCATTTTACACTTGGCGCGCACACAAGGGTTTGTTTGTAACATTGTGTTGGGAGGGATGCTGGGCAGGATGCGAGGATTATTCCCTGCTCTGAGAAATGCTGCAAGATCGTAACTTCCGTGGCTGTAAGTCACTTCTGAGTTCGGCTGATGGCAGCTGTACTTGTGGAAGTTTATGTTCCACAACATTGCTTTTCAAGTGAGAGAAACAACTGCTCAACATCCAAAGCCAGCTGATGTCACTGCGGTGCATCTCAGTCTTCCAGGAGAGGAGCCTTCCAGGAAACATTCTTACAACCCACCACACTTTGGAGTCTACAGACACCTTAACCAGTGTTCCTTGTAAGCGGTGTGCTTGTGCGGTCACCCAGGAGGGATTCAAATGCCCCCCCCCGCTCGTAAGCAGAGTGCCCACAGCCAGGTCTCTGATTCTACTGGTGGTGCACATACACACATGCCCCAGTGCACACAGAAAAAATTATTTCACATATGGATGGAAAAAAATTGGGGGGGGGGGAGGGGGGAGACACTGACCTTAACTCCCCCTCCACATTAAGCTTTCTAAGGCAGCATAGGTTTCTTATTCTTCAGTAAGAATGTGTAATAAGTGATATATCAAATTCCAATAATACATCACAGCCTCAGGAACAGTTTCTACGGGTTTAGTTTTGTACTGCTATTGCTTTGGGCCAATCAATATTTGTCTAATACATTCCTTACATTTCATGGCATTCCATGCCAAACAAAAGATTACAATGTGTTTTTGTTTACAAAAACTTCTGATAACCTCTTGGAAGTGGGTCACATAACTCTGTGCTTTTTCCATTTCAATAGAACCTCTGCAAGCAAATATCTTCTACTAGATCTAGGACTCCACTTTAAAACCCCTACGCTCTCACATGTAGCTATAAGGAGGAGAAACAGATCATAAATTATGGCTGTTTGGGAGGCCAGACAGACACTTGGCACAGAGACAATAAAGTGTGACTGAAAGTGGAATATAAGTGGGAACACATAACTGAAGCCCTTAAATAGTTTATTGACTATAACACAATTTTAAACCTTTTCACAATTTGTGTAAAAGGTGACATTTTCTTTATCCGTGACCCAGTTTAGTTTCCATCAGCTTGAGGTCTCAGCACACAACATGTCTCCCAGTCAGACTGCACACTCTAAACTGACTCACAACTTCTTACTGTTTTACGCTCCCACTGTCAGGAGGCAGAGGCTGGATTCAAGGGGCTTGGCTGCCAGAGGGTTAGGGCTGGAGAAAGCAGCGCGGTCATGGTTTTGGAATGCTTCCGTACTCCAAAGCCATTACAAAGCTCCTAACGCAAATGTTTAAAGGCTACCGCTGCAGGAAGCAAGGAGCACTGCTCGGAGGAGATGGACATGCTGTTTGTTAGCACTGGGAAACGGCGCCTAGGACATGAAAATGCACCCCAGGAGCGTGCTCGCACACACAGAAAAGCCAAGTGTGTGTGTGTGGGGGGGGGGGGAGGGAGGGGGAAGACCACCACCATTTCAGCCTGCTTAGTTCAAGCAAACTTCTGTCACTTGGGGGCATGCCACACTCGGGCGTGACCAGGGGAGCCCAAGCAGTGCGCACTAGCTGATTAACAAGTGGATTGTACCCACCACAGCAAATGCCCGTTAGTCTCTAAGGTGCCACAGGACTGCTGGTTGTGCCAGAGATACAAACCAACAGGTACGCAGAGATTCCTGCTCTACACCCCGGCAGCTCCCCAGGCAGGGGAAGTAGCTGTGCTGAACAAGAGCGGGCCAGGGAAGGGCTCCCTGGCATGTTTGCTCAGCTCAGCTCAGCTGGCTGGACTCCCTCCCCACCCCGCCCTCTCTCAGCCCCCACCCAGCCCCAGCAGCTGAGCACACTCCCAAACTGGCGGGAGGTGGGGGGACACCTAGCCATAGCATCTCCTGCCCTGCAGCTGTGGCTAGGCTGAGACAGAGCTGGGCCCAAGGGGGCTTTGTCCTGCAGCGCAGGGGGTGACTCCCGGGAGAAGGGGGGGGATAAGAGCCCTTCCCCCCCCAAAAAGTAGGGGACAGAAGGGCTGGCCCCCATTCCTCGCTTGTACAGCCCATCACCAACCTGTGACCCCCCAGAACAGCCCTGCCGCCACCACACCCCAAAGTCCCATAACCAAGCCCCACCCCAGCTCCCCATTGTAACCCCTCCTGTCCCCCAGCGCACCCCTAACCCCACAACCCCTCAGGCAGCGGGTGCCCATTGTAACCCCCCCGGCCCGCGGTACCTGGGGGCGCTGGCTCCGGCTGCTCGGGCTCCGCGGCGAGCGGGACTTAGCGGGGCAGGGCGGGGCCGCGCCGGGACCGACAGCGCCGGCACCGCCCCCCCGCCGGGTACTGCGGGGCGGGGCCGGCCGGGGCGGGGCGGGGGTTACGGGGAGCGGGCGTCACAGAGGAGGGGAGGGGCTGGCGGGGGGCACAGTGGGGGCACAGGGTGGGATACGGGGGTGACAGGAGGGGAGGGCTGGCAGGGTGCTGGCGGGGGCACAGTGGGGGCACAGGGTGGGATGGGGGGACAGGAGGAGGGGCTGGCAGGGGCTGGCGGGGGCACAGTGGGGGCACAGGGTGGGATGGGGGGACAGAGGAGGGAGGGGCTGGCAGGGTGCTGGCGGGGGCACAGTGGGGGCACAGGGTGGGATACGGGGACAGGAGGAGGGGCTGGCAGGGGCTGGCGGGGGGCACAGTGGGGCACAGGGTGGGATACGGGGGGGACAGAGGAGGAGGGGCTGGCAGGGTGCTGGCGGGGGCACAGTGGGGGCACAGGGTGGGATACGGGGTGGGGACAGAGGAGGAGGGGCTGGCAGGGTGTTGGCGGGGCACAGTCAGGGTGGGATACGGGGTGGGGGTGACAGGAGGAGGGGCTGGCGGGGGCACAGTGGGGGCACAGGGTGGGATACGGGGTGGGGACAGAGGAGGAGGGCTGGCAGGGTGCTGGCGGGGCACAGTGGGGGCACAGGGTGGGATACGGGGTGGGGGTGACAGGAGGAGGGCTGGCAGGGTGCTGGCGGGGAGCTGGGAGACTGGGCACAAGCCGGGAAGGGGGAGGGGGCTGGAGCTAGAGCCTGGGGAGGGGGCCGGGGCTGGTACCCTGCTGGGGGAAGGGCAAAGGGGGCTGCGGTAGAGGAAGGAGCAGCAGCTGCAGGAAGAACTCCCCAAGACACTCACACCCCAGGGGCCCGCTCCAGCCGCCTCCCCCGCAGCTCTAGGGGAGCTCTGCGGACCAACATGTGCACAGTGGATTTTCAGTGACGCTTCAGCTCCCATTCCCGCCCCAGAGCCTGGCACCGCGTGCCCTCTGGGAGTGCGGCCCACTCCTGTGGCCCAGGGGATAGCAAGGGCACTGTCTGCCAGGCAGGGGGGAATCTTTACAACACCCTTTGAACGGGAGGCAGGTGAACCTGGGTTTGTAAACCCCCCTGGGTTGGGAGTTTGGGATCCCTGTCCTGTATCGCCCAGCTGAGGTTCCCAACCGGGGGCTCTGCTGGGCTCAGCCCCAGGAGGACTGAGGATTCCCCCGTCTCTGGATTGCACCAGCAGGAAAAATACCCTGGCAGCGTCATTGGGACCTCAGAAATTAGAGCTGGGATCTCACTTAACGAGACAGGGCTGGGATTAGGACGAGAGACGGATCTTATCTCGCTGGCTATTTCCTCTGTTCCCAGGGACTGCACTTTCCCTTCACAGAGAACTTTTCCCACCTCCTATAGTATTATTTCATTGCCAGCCTTAATAACAGGCCTCCAAAGCGCAGGCGGCTTCCCAAAAGCGTATCTGGTCCAAAACTCTGATAGGTATGAAAGATGCAACTCTGCTCCTTCCTCCTTACCCCGAGCCCCTTTCCAGCAGGGGCATTTTGGCAAGATGTTGCTGCAGGCCAAGACAGAGGGACGAAGGTGGCTCTCTCCAGAGGCTCACATAGAAATCACTGCCACGCCTCAGCCTCAAACAGATGCTCTGTTCCAGTTCTGTTTGTCCAGTGCCCGTCCTGGAAAGGGTTTCTCTGAGTAGGCAACACTTGCTGCAGCGACTTCCCAAAGGCAGGACGGCAAATGCCTGTTTGGGAGCCAGACAGAAAACCTGCAGTGACCTTATCTCCCTCTGCAACTGGGCATATTGGCTGGCATGTAAGAATGGGGCCAAAGTGGCTGAGCAGGACTCGCAGTTGTAGCGGGTGAAAGCAGACCATCGCTATGCTCTCCAATGTGCTCACACCGGAAATGGTAAAAGACACAAACACCCCATCCCCGGGGGTGTACCCTTTTCCAAATGCCATCCCGCTGTGACTGAACTGTCAGGCCTCATCCCCAAAGGCAGCCTGCGTACTGCTTTCAAAGAGCATCTCTGGGAGCTTACATTCATAACTTTGCTAGGCCCTGCCAAGCATGGTCTTGAAAAAGACACTGGATCTGTGGCTTATTGTAACAATCCGCTGACCTCCTCTTTTTGTCCCAGGACAGCGGTGGTGTTCACAGGTCACTGCCTGCAATGATCCCAGAATATGTGCTAACTACTTGTGCTAAACAACCTGTTCCACCCTGCATTTAGCTGGGAGGCTGGAGAAGAGCTACCTATGGCTCAAAGCTCCGCTCTCACCAACAGAAGTGGTCCAATAAAAAATATCTCACCCATCTTGCCTATCTAATAGTTTATCATTTATATTGCAATGCACCCAGACACATCTGCCTTGTGCTAAAGCCCTAGGCAACGACAATGCTTGTCCTAAATGCCTTGCAGTAGCCAGAAGGGTAGCCTGGCCACTCAATCATGGATTGAGCCATTCTTCTACAAAGGAATTTCACTTCGGGTATGCGTACACTACGGGACAAGGTCAAATTAAGCTACGCAACTTCAGCTACGTTAATTGCATAGCTGAAGCCAAAGTCGTTTAACTCGGATTTTGGCACTGTCCACACTGCAGGAAGTGGAAGGGAGAACACCCTTCCTTCAAATTCCCTTACTCCTTGTGGAAGCAGGACTACCGGCATGGAACCGAGTACCCCTCTCACTTCAAATTAGCTGTCTTAACGAGACCTGCTAATTCGAATCCTAGAAGATGGACAGTGGCAGCTTCGATCTTCTCTGTGGTGTAGAGGTACCCTAACCAATTACACAGAGAGTCTGCGGAACTGGAATTCAGCTATAGATTTGACACCTGGGCTTGAACAAAGACATAACTGGTTGGTGCATTACAAACCCAATCTCTCCTGCCTTTAACATCTGCATTTCAGGAAGGCTGAAAGAATTGGGCTTGTTTAGTTTGGAAAAGAAAAGATTGAGGAGGGAGATGCTAGCCATTTTCAGGTATCTAAAAGGGTGTCATGAGGAGGAGGGAGAAAACTTGTTCATCTTGGCCTCTGAGGATAGAACAAGAAGCAATGGGCTTAAACTGCAGCAAGGGAGGTTTAGGTTGGACATTAGGAAAAAGTTCCTAACTGTCAGGGTGGTTAAACACTGGAATAAATTACCCAGGGAGGTTGTGGAATCTCCATCTCTGGAGATATTTAAGAGTAGGTTAGATAAATGTCTATCAGGGATGGTCTAGACAGTATTTGGTCCTGCCATGAGGGCAGGGGACTGGACTCGATGACCTCTCGAGGTCCCTTCCAGTCCTAGTATTCTATGATTCCATGATTTCTACATCAAAAGCTATGAATGGGACACATCCAGCCCACTTAATTAGCTAAATTAACAGGGGTCCTACAATTTACAGGTACTTTCTCTGCTGTTATATATACCTCTTGCTTTCCGTTATTTCCACTCCAATTCATCTGAGGAAGTGGGTTTTGCTCATGAAAGCTCATGATTCTATATATTTTGGTTAGTCTCTAAGGGCACATCTACACTGCAGGGTAAAACTCAAATTAAGCTACGCAACTTCAGCTATGTCACTTGCATAGCCACAGTCGAAATAGCTTAATTTGGCTTTTGGCGCGGTCTACACAGCAGGAAGTCAAAGGAAGAACACTCCTCCTTCGACTTCCCTTACTCCTCGTGAAATGAGGGTTACAGGAGTCGGAGTAAAAAGTCCTCCAGCTCGACGTTATGTCGAAACAACGGCTTGCTGTGTAGACGCGCACTATGTTATTCCTAAATAACGTTGCTGTGTAGACGTACCCTAACGTGCCACAGGATTACTCGTTGTGTTTACAATAGCCAGTCTGTATAGCATGGCCGGTAGCCAGCTGTGCCTAGTAGTCTGTCTCATATCTATCACATAAGAGCATGACACAGGCTATCTGATTCCATGTATCTAACACAGGGCCGGGGAACCTTTTTTGGGTTGGGGGCCACTGACACACTGAAAAACCAGTTGGGGGCTGCACACAAGCAAAAACCAACCAACCCCTCACTGACATGGCCCCCGACTGAGAAAGAGAAAGAGGCTCCCCACACTCCCCTCACACCCCAGAGTCTAGACCTGCCCAGGCTAGTAGATTTGGTGTGCTCCAGCCTCATGGGGGGACGGCGGGAGGGCTGGAGCGCCAGCGTGCAATGATCCCAGAATATGTGCCCTCTGGGGAGCTCTGAGCCTTGGGGGCCGGATCCAGACAAGCCAGGGGCCACATCCGGCCCCCGAGTCTTAGGTTCCCCAGCCCTGATCTAAGAGCTCATCCCTTCTGTATGGCTAGTAGCGAGACTCTCTTGTGTCTCAGAGCTAGTCTGCTGTGGCCAATAGCCAGCGGACTTGAGATTTAAGGCTTCAGTGAATTAGGAGCACAAAAAAGTGTGTCACATTTATCACTCACACACAGACAGCCATGTGAAGCTCACACAAACACACACACACACACACACACATTCCTGCAGCTGTGTGACACGCAAGGAGTGTCACTTATGAACATAAATAAGAACCCCAAGACAGGAATCAGGAAACAGGCTCTGGCTCTGCCGGCGATGGCATTTCCTGTCTTTACAGCCATCCACCGCAGCAAAAAGAGGATAAAGCTCTTTGTTTATTTCAGACGGTAGACGTTTTGTGCGGCATCACATGGTAAGGAACTGGAAGAAGAGGGGGCAGAAGGTGATGTAAGCCCCCACAAAGCGGATACAGCACAGACTGAACCTGGCTGGTCCTCCTGACCCATCACTTCATCTGTCAGCAGGCTGGTGTCTCAGGGGAGAGGAAGAATTCTTATTGATTCAAAGAAGGGATTAGACCTCCACTGTAAGGGAATAAGAAGAGTGTTCACTAATACAGTCAGTAGGGCCATCAATGCTCAGGGCAGAAGCTGATCTCCGGCCGGTGACGTGCAGCTGCGATGGGACAGCGTTCCAGGAGTGATCAGCTGTTTTGGTCTTTGCTGGGGTCAGGATAGGAGACTGGCTGGACCATTGGTCTCTTAAGAATGGCCACACTGGGCCAGGCTAAAGGTCCATTTAGCCCAGAATTCTGTCTTCGGACAGTGCCCAATGCGAGGTGCCCCAGAGGGAATGAACAGGTCAGGTAAGCATCAAGTGATCCCTCCCGTCAAGCCATTTCCAGCTTCTGGCAAACAGAGGCCAGAGACACTATTCCTACCCAGCCTGGCTAATATCCTCTGTGAATTTATCTTGCTCTTTCTTGAACCTTGTTAAAGCCCTAGCCTTCACAACAACATCCTCTGGCAAGGAGTTCCACAGGTTGACAGTGCACGGTGTGAAGAGCTCAATAGGAAATGGGACAACCTAATGGTGGTACAATGACTGAGGCACTGAACTGGGAATCAAGTACTGGGCATTATTCTAACCTCAGCCTTCTGCTCTCACCACTCTGTGCCTCAATTTCTCCATCTGTAAAATGATGGCAATGATGCTTACACACCTTTGTCACCTACTGTGCGCATGGTAGGTGAAAAACCTCCTACCAACACAAAGCTCTAGATTGATTCTATTGTGGTTGCTTCTACTGTGTTGTGATAGCAGATTCCAGAGCTGGTGTGGGCTAGAGTCCGCTGTTGCGCTGGGCATTACCGAGAGCAAAGCTGGTGGAACCATTTCCAGCGGTGACAAGGAGCAGAGGAAAACACCAAGGGGACGTTTCTGTTATCTCTGCCTCCTCACCACTTACCCACCCACTCCCGGCATTCTCAGCACCTTTTTCTGCCATATGGTTCCAGGAATAGCTGGATGCGCGTCACCCAACCCCTTCCACCAGACACTGTTACCAGCACTTTCCTCCTGGAACACAGGGAACTTGCACCGTCTCACCATGCATCCCGGCCTGTCTCACCTCTCCTCCTTGACCACCACTATCCACAGCAGGGCTTAGAGGACTCGCCGAGGGGGGCCCTGCAAACACCGAGCGAAAGATGGCCCCTCACCTGGAGAGCTGGCAGCCTAAACAGGCCAGGCAGGCACGGGGCAGAGGAGAAAGCACTGATGCATGGCCACAAAGCAGGTCAGTGGCAGAGCTGGGAACAGGCACCTGACCCCTCGGTCTGTTGCCCTGTCTGCCAGACTGCGCCAGGAGTGCCAAGGTTTGCTAAAATCTGTATCGCAGGCCAACTATCCCTCCACCTCACTGCCTGCCCATTGAGCTTCTTTGCCCCCTGCGAGCTGCCCGTCTCTTACTTCAACCCCAGCCGTTCTGCCTACTGACACTTCCCGTCTTGCCCCACTGTCACCCGCCTGTCGCTCTCCCACCCTCCCGGAGCCCCTTCCATTCCTTCTGGACTTGCCCCGGGCCTGCATCGATCTGCCCGGCGATAAACAGGTACCAGAGCCCCCGTCAGGAGCAGGGTCCCCTCGTGCAGGCATGACACAGGTACAGAGTAGCAGGCTGCAGCGGACCTCGCAATCCAACGCCAGAGCCAATGGCCAACAAGGGGGGAACAAGCAATGCAGGGAGTGGGAAGGGAGGTGGCCGTGGGTAACACATGTGCACAAGCCTGTTGTTAGATCTTCCACTTCGTCCCGCTTGGTGCCGAGCACCCAGCACCCTGGCTCTAACGACGGGGCTCAGCGGTGTTTTCCCGTCAGACACAGGGATTTGCCAGGGAAGGAAGGGGAAGGCAAAGCGTAACCAGTAACCCGCTTGGAAATCCCCCTGCCAGCTGTGAATCAGCAAGGAGGGAAAGTCAGCTCTGGGACCTGGCTCAGACCCAGCAGAATCTATTTCAGAGGGGGGGTTGGCCTCAGGGGGACATTTTTTCTTAATTTACTGCGTTTCAGATTTGGAACTGGCTCCAAAGGAAACATTTCCCTGCACCAAAAGGGAACAGAAAAGGAAGATTTAAATACAGCTCCTTCCAGACTTCCTTTCTTTTGTACAGCCCTCAGCCTGGGCTCCAGGAAAGCAAACGCCCCTTCTTCTCATCAGCAGCTAGCAGCTAATGCACCTTCCCCTGCAAGCAGCGAGAGCACGCGTGTCAGAGAGCATGCGTGTGTCAGAGAGCACTTATGTGTCAGAGAGCGTGTGCATCAAGAGAGTGCGTGCGTGTCAGAGAGCATGTGTGCCTGTCAGAGCGTGTGCATGTTAGAGCGCGTCAGAGAGTGCGTGTGCGTCTGAGCACGTGCATGTCAGAGAGCGCGTGCGCGTCTGAGCATGTGTGTCAGAGAGCACGTGCATGTGTCAGAGAGCACGTGCGTGTCAGAGAGCACATGCGTCAAAGAGCACGTGTCAGAGTGTGTGTGTTTCAGAGAGCATGTGTGTCAGAGAGCGCGTGCGTCAGAGAGCACGTGTGTTAGTGTGTCCATGTCAGAGAGTGTGTGCGTGTCAGAGAGCGTGTGCGTCAGAGAGCATGTGTCAGTGTGTGCATGTCAGAGAGCACGTGTGTGTCAGAGAGCACGTGCGTCAGAGAGCATATGTGTGTCAGAGTGTGTGCGTGTCAGAGAGCACGTGCGTCAGAGAGCACGTGTGTCAGAGTGTGTGCGTGTATCAGAGAGCACGTGCGTGTCAGAGAGCGCGTGCGTCAGAGAGCACGTGTGTCAGTGTGTGCGTGTGTCAGAGAGCACGTGCATGTCAGAGAGCACGTGTGTCAGAATGTGTGCGTGTCAGAGAGCGTGTGCACGTGTCAGAGAGCGTGTGCACGCACCTAGTAACACTGGAGACAGGAGAGGGAGAAAGTGCAAGCAGGAGTCACAGAAAGGAACTGAAGAGAGAGGACTCCAGCAGCCCCCCAGAACTATACCGGCTCCCTGCAATGGCTCACACTTCCCAGCATGAGGCTTCTACGTCTTCCTGCCCCCCGAGGAGCACAAACACTGCTGGGAAGAGGGAGTCCTGCTCCCAGGACTGGGGTCCGAGATCACCTTGGGCCCCCTGCAAACTGGCACAGAGAAGCCCTTGTGTGGCCAGTGAAAAGGACACCCTGCCTAAGCCGTTTGCACCCAGAGGCTCTTGGGAATTGGGTGCCCAAATGCCAGGCACCATCCAGGTGGTATGTCCACACACCACCCCTTCAGGCTTCCTTCACCGTGCTGGGAGGGGCAATCTTAAGCCCCACTTCTCCCCACCGCCTGCAGCTCCTGCTGACACTTGGTCTGCACCTCCAGCGTCTCCTCTTCAAGCCAAAAGCCGGGCTTCCCAGCTCGGCCACCTCTTTTCCTTGAAGATCAGCCCCGGGGAGGCAGTGTGTACTTCCCTACTGCTTTCCGGTGCCCCTTGCTCCTTTTTGGCACCCAAACCCAGACAGCGTCCACATTGCGACGCGACAAAAGTTGCGACAAACGCCCAGTTTTGGTGGCAAAAAACTTCCCCCTCCACATGAGACTTTTGTTTCTTTCTCTCTCCCTTTATTGGACAGTCACGTATGCAGTGGGCACTGTGCAGCAGGCTTTTTGTTGAGTTGATTGACCTTCAGCATGTTTCCCACAATGCCCGATTAGCCACTCTGGCCAGTGCTTTGAACTCCGCTGCTCTGCAGCCATGTAAACAGGTGAACAGATGTGCTCCTCTCACCTGCAAACCCCGGGAACTTTAAAATCCATTTCCTGGTCTCTGGCTCACTGTGGAGTGATGCTCTTGGTGACTTCTCAGGGAAACAGGGCGCTCTCCTGCTTGGAGGAACGCAGAGCTTTTGGATCTGTGTGTGTGTGTGTGTGCGTGTGTGGAATTGCAATCACAGCTGTGAGTGGCCTGTAGGACACATACAACCATATTTCTCAAGCCCAGTGCGAGAAGGGGTGTGAGCAAAACCCCCTGCAATGTGGAGCCAAGAGAGAGGGACTCTGGCAGACATACCAGAGAACAATTAGTTTTATTCAGGACTAGCTGGAGTTACCTGGCATTGCTTGGGGCGGGCGGTGGGGTCCAGCCGGGGGTGCCCCATGTGAGGGGCGGAAGGGGGCGAGCACGGTACCTAGGGTGGGCGGGGCGGCCCAGCTCGCGCCTGGGGCTGCAGGTGCCGCGGGGGGCAACAACCTCACCACCCGTCCTGTAACTTTTGCCCCACTACCTGCCGCACCATGGGGCTGCGCCGGGGGCTCCCCTCTCCCGCGGGTCACGGCGAGCAGGTGCCGGGCTCCCCGCCATGCAACCAGGAAGCTGCGCCAACCCCGGGCCGCTCCCAGGACCACCACTGCCTCCCCGCTGGGCTCGCCCCGCTGCACCCGCAACCGCCCCCTAGTGGGGCCACGAGCTCCAGCCCATCACTTGGCAACCCTCGGCCGCCGCCGGAGGGGAGGGGCCCGGGCTGAGTGACATCACAGGTGGGAGAGAGGAGGGGGCTCCCCCGCCCCAGACGCGCCTCTGCAGTGGAACGGCCTGAGAGGCGAGTGGGGCAGCTGCCGATCGGAGCGCCGCCCCTCCCCTCACGCCTCTGCCGCCAGCCTTAGTGAGTGACTGTCCCCGCCGCTTCCCCCGGGAAGCTGCTTCTCCCCACACTGCCAACAGCGCCTTAAAACCTTCTCCTGGCGGAAAGGTTACCCCATGCAAAGTTTGGTTGCGGTAGCTTTTATAGTGCCCCAGTTATTAGCGCACAAACAGACAAACACTCTCCTTTCTCGATTAGATTCCAAGAGACTGAACGGTCGCTCTTCTCAGGGCCCAAACACTTAGCGCTGCTTCTAACGGAGCCTGTCTACCCAGCATCTGCTGCTGCCCTGCTTTGGGGAGCTCACGCCCTGCAGATCAGCCTGCAAGAAGCGGTGCCTTTCCCTGGCAGGCCTGATTTTTCACCGTTCTGCGCACTGGGGGAGGGGAGGGCGTCTGCACCAGTGCAAAGTGGGTGCAAAATCCTGCCATTCTGTTTCAGTAGTGTTTTTACACCCTTTGCACTAGTGCAAAGGACAATGCCTGGTGCTGCACAGTTAGGCCCACTACGTCCAGTGGCTGGGCCAGGGACTCCAGCTCCCCACCTCTGTTTCAGTTTCTACATGTAGATAATGGGGATAAGACCTGCCGTGCGCTGGGCTATTGCAAGAGCCGCTTGTAAATTCATCTCACACTCGCCCTCCTCCAGCCTTTGGCTCAGAGTTTCTCCACAAGCAGTTTCACTAAAAGGTGGGATTTTACACCACTTTTGTTAAACCAGGGCAAAGGTTGTGTTCTTCCAGAGGCTTACTGTGGTTTAGTTTAAGTCCATTCGGGACAGCCGTAGGCTAAAGAGCATGAGCCACGCAAAGCTAACGAGAGGGCCCATGCAGGGCTTGCACAGTTCAACCAAACGGTTTCCGGTAAAGCCAGGAAGGTTTGCATGGAGACAAGGCCGGGGCAGAGGGGGCTCACCTCCCCCTGGCGCCCGTGTGATTCTAACTGAGGATTTCTCCGGGCGGGTTTCAGTTGGTTTCTAGGGTCTCCACCCATTTCCCCCGCCCCTCAACCTGTTTGAAAGTGTGTGATGGGGTGCGGCGCCCCCGTCCCCGAGCCGGAGCAGCGGCTGAGGAGCATGGCCGTCCCCCGTGCCGGGAGCTTTCAACGCCGGCGGTGCGGAGAGCGCAGGGGGACGACATGGAGGCAGCAGCGCGCCGGCCGGAGAAATGCTGTCCCACCAGGCAGAGGACGGGGGGTTTCCCGACCTCTCCACCACCCCGGGCGCCAGGGGTGGTTGGCCCCATAGGGCCTCGACACAGGGGAGACCAGGAGCCGCCTGACACTCCCCCAGAGCCTCCCCACTTGGTGGGAAGACTAGGAGGACGCCAGATGCCGAGGGAGACGCAGGACGCCAAGCCCGAGAGAGCGTCTTCTCTGGTACCGAGCGAAGGGAGGTAGGCACTAGCGCGGGTAGGAAGTGGCCCAGGGCAGGTACGGAGGCCCGAGAGGTTGACGGGTTTCAGGGTATCGCCCCCGTCAACTAGGTAGCGGCAGCTGCCCCTACCTTTAGGGCCCTGGGCCGGGACCCTGAGGAGCGGGAGGGCCCGTGTCCCCTACCCCCACTCACAGAGGGGTCAGAGCTCTTCGTCGGGCCGGAGTAAGGCCCCTAGATCGGAGCCGCTATGGAGCTGTTGAACTGGAACTTGGACCCAGACAGGGCGTAGGGCCGAACTACGGACCCTGGCTGCGGGCCGTTGAACCGGCCAAGGGTGAAGGGGACGGACAGGCCAGGGTGGGAAGGCGATCCCGGAAGTGGGGAACACGTCCTGAGGGAGGTGGACGTCGGAAGGGTCATTGGTTACCCTGGTTCCAGCGTGGTTCCCTCAGCAGGGTGAGAGCAAACGGGGAGCTAGCCATCGCCATGCCCCCCCCCCCCCCCGCCGGTGACCAGCTCCTGATAAAGTCTTAAAAAAAACAAAACAAAACACCCAAAATCCCACGTTCTGAAGCGGCCCGAACCCAACTGGAATCTGTTTGGATGAGGGGAGGGGACAAGGAGGGGACCCGCCTGCCAGCAAGCGCTCTGCGGCCCCTGCACGGAGCTAGCAGGAGGCTGGGGCAGTGAAGCGTACAGCACGTGGTGGGAAAGACGAAGGGGCGGAGGCCTGGGCCATGCCCCCAGAGAGGAATACATGTTCATTGGAAAGGCTCTTGGGAGCCTAATGAATAGCCCATTAGCCAGGCCATCAATCAGAGCCTGCCTGAAGGCTCCACTCCATCTCCAGGCCATTGATTTGGCATCAGATTTATGGGCAGGGCTGGGGAGGGCCCGGTACCGAACAGCGCTGCTGCCCTCTGGTGCCCAGCTGCCTTCACCACACGGCTGCACTCCCCTCCGTACCTTCCCAGGCACTGCCCGCTCTGTGCTAGCCGGCCCAAGGTGGGGCAGGCTCCAGGCTGCCGGCGCAGTGACAGCGCCCTCACCAGCTGTGCAGCCACGTGGGATGCAGGCACACAGCCCCGGCAGGTCTGGGGAGGAAGGAGACGGCCCCATTAAAGCCAGAGGGTACCTCTACATTGCAGCCAGCACAGACAGACTCAGGCTCGGCCTGCTCCAACCAGCCGTGTGGCTACTGTGGCTCGGGTGGTAGAATAGGTGAGTCCAGGCCCATCTGAACACCTGCATCCACCCTCAAGCAGCCAGCCCCGCCCACGGCCCCTGCAGTAACATCACGCTGCTATTTTAGCGTGCTAGCACGCGGGGAGCTTGCACCCATCTGCCGGCCTAGCCCCGGGGCAGCCGCTACCGCTACAAGCCTTCTGAGCCCGAAGCTCAGCACTTGATAGGTGAAGACGGCAGGCTGGAATTGGACCGGGGCGCTTGGCAGCTCTGAAAAGGAGGCCACTCCTGTGGGTGCCTATGGCTTCAGAGCCGCCTGCTGGGAAATGCTAGCAGGAATCTGCCCCCTTCTCCTGGGCGTCACAGGTGACCCTAGTGCAGTGGTCCCCAACGCAGTGCCCGAGGGCGCCATGGCGCCCGCCGGGCCACTTCTGTGCACCCGCCGAGTGATCGGAGCTGGCCCTGGCCCCGCCCCCGGGCGCCCGGCCCAGGGACGGTGCCAGCCCCGGGCACCAGCACATGGGCGGCCCTGCCCCCGGGCACGCGGCGTAAGGGCGTCCCGGCCCCTGGGCACGCGGCACAGGAGCGGCGCCGGCCCCAGGATTGTGGCACATGGGTGGCACCGGCACCAGGCACGCAGCATATGGGTGGCCCCGCCCACGGGTGCGTGTGGGGCCCCGCCCCCGGGCGCCCGGCAGCCCCAAAAGGTTGGGGACCACTGCCCTAGCGTATGCCACAGCGGGCCCAGAGACAATCCCATACTCCCTGAGGAACCATGGAGTTTAGTTGGCCTATCATATGGCAAGAGATTCTACCCTTTTCCATTGCTGCAGGACAGCACTGCTCACCTTGGGCATGGCCCCATTAGGAACGGGTGGGAGTGCTAGTCTGAGACGGGCTGTATGGCACTAATAGCCTAGACAGCATTCGCACCCAGCATTTGCACCCGAGCCTCTCAGGACTGGAGCCAGGGGCTCACACAACTCCACATCCTCTAATGTGATCAAGCCATCAGGTGCCATGCCATGGACATTGGCCAAAGCGGACAGTCTCTGCGCCAAAGGATAAAGGGACACACATCAAACATCAGAAATGGTACCACACAGAAACCCGTAGGCAGCATTGTAACCTGCCTGGGCACTCCGTCATGGATTTAAAAGTAGCCATCCTCCTACAAAGGAATTTCACCAGCCAGTTACAGAGAGATCTGCAGCACTGGAATTCATCTCCACATTTGACACTGTTACCCTGGGCTTGAACAGAAACATTAACTGGTTGATGCACTGCAAAGCCAATTTCCCCTGCCTTTAACATCTGCATTTCCACATCAAAAGCTACATATGGGACACATCCAGCCCACTTAATTAGCCTCATTTACACAGCTACTACGTTTGTCAGGTACTTCTACTGTTATACAGTTCTTGGTTTCTGTTATTTCCACTCCAATTCATCTGATGAAGTGGGTTTTACCCATGAAAGCTCACGGTTCTATATATTTTGGTTAGTCGCTCAGGTGCCACAGGACCACACATTGGTTTTAAAGTCAGAGAAGTTATCCACTTACTTAAGAGCTTTGGATCAGGCCCTGGATCCCAAGAGTCCCAGCCAGGCCCCAGAATTCACCTGCTCTTTAGGTCCAACCTGAGTGATCATCAGCAGAGGTAGCCCAGCTAGTAGTTGTGGAGACACTGGCCAGCCCAGGAGGGGCATGAGCAGTACATAAGAACATGAGAACAGACAGACTGGGTCAGACCAAAGGTCCATCTAGCCCAGCGTCCTGTCTCCCGGAAATGGCCAATGCCAGGAGCCACTGAGGGAAGGAAGAGAGCAGGTACTCAGAACAGGTGGAATGCTAACCAGGAGTTGTTGTTTTGTTTGGGGGTTTTGCTAATCCTCCCCACCCAGCATCATATATATAGTAGCCCAGTGTCTGTGACTCTGTAACGCTGCAGCGTTACAGAGTCACCTCTGGGGGGCGCTGTTGCCTCGCGCCGTGGCGCTCGGCTGAGTTCTGCGCCACTCAGCCGGGCCGCCGCGGGGGAGCAAGCGGCGCAAGTGGCCGTTTGGGCCCCGCGCTCCCCATGCAGCACAGGGGTGCTGCATGGGGAGCGCGGGCCCAACGGCGCTGCGCCGCTTGCTCCCAGCGGCGCCCAGCTGAGCGGCGCAGAACTCAGCCAGCGCCACGGCGGGAAGAAGGGTGGCGGTGACGCACACGGCCAGGGCGGGGCCCGGCCGTGTACGTCACCGCCCCGCTCCCCTTCGCCTCCCGCCGTGGCGCTCGGCTGAGTTCTGCACCGCTCTGCCGGGCTGCCGTGGGGGAGCAAGGGGCGCAAGCGGCCGTTTAGGCTGCGCATTCCCTGTCCTGCATGAGGAGCGTGGAGCCCAAACAGCCGCTTGCGTTGCTTGCCCCCACACAGGGAGCGCGGAGCCCAAACAGCTGTTTGGGTTCCGCGATCCCCCGCATGAGAGTCAGGACGGGGAGGAGAGAAAGAGAGACGGAGAGAGAGGCAGGAGGCGGAGGAGAGCTGAGAGAGGAGGGGAGGCAGAAGGAGGAGGAGGAGGAGAGAAAGAGAGAGACGGACACGGAGGAGAGTCCCAAAAAATCCCGTTGTGTGACGGGTTATTGGCTAGTTAAAAAAGGAAGCCTTTGCTCACTCACAAATCAACCAGCACAGTAGGGGGCAGGAGCCGTTTTCTGGACTCTGGCTGCTGGGCAGTTAGTGGGAAAGGTGCGACCAGCTGGAGAGCTCCAAGGGAACAACCAAAAGATTCAATTTCCAGAGAAAGAAACTCTCTTTGCAGGTGCCAGGCAGCGCATTATGGAGCAACACGGACTCCATCTCCCCGGGAGCTCACATGGAACAGCCTGTGTCAGCTGGCACCCGGTGTTCTGTGTGCTAGCCAAGGGCACCCAGGATCACATCTCAGATGAGCCGGGTAACTCTCACTGAGTCGGCACAGAAGAGCAACTGGCCACGGCAGCCCGCTGACAATATGCACAAATGGTTTGACATCAGAGAAGGCAAAGTCCCACTCTTTGGCTGTGTCTAGACTACACAGTTCTTCCGGAAAAAGATATGCAAATTGTGAACCGCAATTTGCATATCTTTTTCTGCTTCTTTTTTTGGAAGAGGCTTTTCTTACATTTGGCCTGTCTACACTGGACCAAATGTCGGAAAAAAACCCTTTTTCGGAACATCCCTTCTTCTTCATAAAACGAGGTTTACAGGGATGCCGAAAAAATGCGTCTGCTCTTCCGAAAAAAATTTCAGAAGAGCAGACCCATTCCTTGGATGTGGCAGAGTGTTTCTGGGATACCTCTGGTATCCCGGGAAAACTCTGCAGTCTAGACGAACCCTTAGCATCTTTGGAGCGGGGGAGACTTTGCACCATCCCCTCGTTGGGAATGAGGAGGAAGACACTGGCTCAGAGAGATCTGCCTGGGTGTATTTGCTGGCAGGCCTATCCTCATAAACTACGCACAAGCAACTGGCTTTCAGACAATAAAGGCCTGTTGGGATCCCTGGTGGCATTCGTTGTTTAAAAACACAATCTCCTTCCAGGACAGAAATGCCAATAACACTCCCTGGATGCCTTTTAGTTCCAAGGAGGCCTATGCAGTTTATTTACATCTCACCAATTAGGAGTTACAAACAACATTCATCAGAAGGGGATTTGCCCCATTTCTACCCTGGGGCAGGGTTTTATAGATACAATGCTGCACTTGTGTCCTTCCCCTTCATCACACTCTGCAGAGACCCAGAAAGTGCATGTCCAGAGCAGAGGTTTGCAGGATGGGTCACTTTTTCTGAATCAAGCGTTCTGCAGGGCTGAGCCGAGCCACGGCCCCCACCAGAATAGAGCTGGTCATTGCTCTGAGATTAATACCAGCAAGAAGGGGATTTGCTTTTTTTTTTTTTTTTTTTTTTTAGAGAGACACACAGCTCATTAATTCTCCTTGGCACCCAGCGAAGCACACGGATGCACCCCTCTTAAGTTGCAAGACCTTTGGGGCAGGCCTGGTCTGTACTCGGAACAGAAACAAGCACCAATTCAGTACGGCTGGTGGGAAAATGGGATGACCGGGTCACGAACATTTCAGCCCAGTTGTTTTCACTGACATAGGAACGTGGACACTTTTGGACCAGCTCTTCCATTGACAACCAACAATAATTGGGCCAATCCCCCGTCTTGGCATCTGGGAACTCACCCTGGGCCGGGTGCTAATGCCGCTCTGATAGAAGTCCCCGGGTGTTTATACCGTGCCCATCGCTGAGAGAAGGACACAGTGAGCGGATGGACGGTTGCCTGGCCGGCAGGATGGCAAGCATGAGGCAAGGGTGCCAGGCCATGCCAACCACAGCCTGGCTGGTTCCCAGAGCTGTCCTGGCGCAGCTGTTCCCTTCGCTACGAGCAGAGGGGACTGGGCGTCAGAGCTGCGCAGGCCAGGCGACCAGGACGAGTGCCGTGACTAGAGCTGGACAGGCGCCCGCCCGTCCATGGGGATGTGGGAGCGGCAGCTCGGAGCTCAGCCATACCGGGCAGCAATGGTGCAGATCTCGAGGGGGGAAAGGGAGGGTTTGCACAGGGCAGCACCTGTTTCCCAGGCCTGGGGAACTGTCGCCCCTCCAGCTACCCCATTCTCACATTACCAGACCAGCCGCCCCAGCCTGGGGGCGCTCTCCTGTCTCTGCAGAGGAGCCTCGGAGAGCCGAGTAGGAGCCCAGCCCTCTCGCAGGGACCCTGTCGGGCAGGGCTGGCTGTGGGTGATGGCAGCAGAACAGTCCTGCCTTGATCTCC
The DNA here is from genome assembly GCA_019425775.1 of Rafetus swinhoei. Taxonomy (NCBI): domain Eukaryota; kingdom Metazoa; phylum Chordata; order Testudines; family Trionychidae; genus Rafetus; species Rafetus swinhoei. The sequence continues at coordinate 2,255,166 of JAFJHL010000175.1, read as the reverse complement.
CCACCGCGGGCCCTGGGCGGCTGTTCCGTTGCTAGCTGCTCCAGCTCTCGCTGCCCGGGGCTGGGGAGCAGCAGGCGGAGACGGGGCGTGGCGGGCAGCCTGGGACTCCCGGGTTTCTTCCTCCTCTTGCCTGAAAGGCAGGCAGCACCAACGGTCTGTGGCCAGGCCGGCCCTGTGCCCCAGCCCTGGTCCCACGGCGACGGCAGCCGCCTCGCGCCCCGGGACAGCGTGGCCTCACGTGTAATTGCCAGGGCCACCCAGAGGAATCACGAACACGGAGATGTCGTCTCCAGAGCCCAGCTTGTCGTTGGCCAGCCGCCAGCCCCGCTCCTTCAGCACCCCTCTGGACCTCACCACCAGCTCGTGGGCCACCATGGTGTACCTGCAGCGCCGCCAGGCCCAACAGCCAGTCAGCAGCACAGGCGCCCCACCTCCGGGCAACCCCCCACCCTCGCGCCCGCTCTGGGGCTCCCTGTACTCTGAGGAGAAAGGGGGCCGCTGGCGGGGCCCGTGGGAGAGGAAGGAGACCGCAAGAGGGGAGAGTCGTGCATTGCTCTCAGAGGATCCCTCCCCTCCAGCGCTCTATGGCAGGGGTGGGGAACCTGCGGCCTGGGGGCCAGATCCAGCCCCTGGCTTGCCCGGAGGCTTGGGTCCCCCCCAGCTTTGGAGAGCCCCACTCCAGAGCTTGGGGGCCCCACAAATCTACCAGCCTGGCCCCCCCAGGCTCTGGTGTGCGAGGGGAATGTGGGGAGTGTCTTTCTGCTTCTCAGTCGGGGGCCACGTCAGTGAGGTGTCCTTTTGTGCAGTCCCCGACTGGTTTTCTGGGGGCCAGCGGCTCCTGACCCAAAAAGGGTCCCCTCCCCCCGTGCTAGGGGAAGCAGCATCTCCCAGTCAGGGGCCGTGGGGCGGAGACACGGGCCCTCTGAGGAGAGAGGGGGACAAACTGAGGGAACTGTAGGGGAGGACGTGTCTCCTCGGCCCGCGCCCAGGCTTAGCAGCCCTGAAGGGAACAATGGCAGCAAGTGAGCCGCCTGAGGCGGGAGGATGGGCGTTGGGGGCCTCGGGGCCCAGGCAACAGGGCGCCTGGCCCTTGACTCACCTGCAGGGGTCGTTTGGCTCGTGGCCCATCAGCACCTCCGTGACCACCTCGGCCACCTCCCTGTCACTGGTGACGTCCCAGAGCCCGTCTGTGCCCAGCACCAGCACGTCGTCGGGGCAGTGCTCGTACTGCGTCAGGTCGTAAACGCGGACCTGGTGGGAGACGGGGACTCAGCGCCAACAGCGGCACCGGGCCGCACCGGGCGCTTTGGGAAAGGGCCTGTCTGGCGCCGGCCCAGCTCCCCAGGAGGTTCCCGTCTCGCTGTCTCTTCCAGTCACCCCCCGTCCCAGCAGGGCTCACAAGGCCAGAGAGGGGACAGAAAGGTGGGACCTCTGCACCCAGCCACGTGGCCCCAGCTCCCCTCTGTCCAGGCAGGACAGCCCTGCCCTCCCCTGCTCACAGGGGCGAGGGAGGGGGGAACTGAATTTAGCACTGGGAGGCACTTGGCTATCACGGAGATGGGGGCCAGATGCCTAGGCCCACGTGCCATGGCAGAGCCATGCAGCAGGCCCAGGACTGCAATAACCGGGGTGGTGTAAAGGCAGAGGAGCGGTGCCTTGGCAGAGCTCATGAGGTGCCAGCCCATGGGACCCTATCACTCCCAGCCCCTCCCTGAGGTGCGCCCTCCGTCTGCTCACGTGCCCCAGCCCCCGAGGGGCAGTCCCGGGCCGGCCCGGCTCACCTCAGGGACACAGGAGAGGAAAGGCTTGATGTGGATATTGGAGTTGTACACCTTCAGGTCGTGGTCTCCTAAGCCCCGAGTGACCCCGATTGTAGCCATCACCCGGGCCTGCGGAAAAGCAAACCAAACCTAGAGCAAATCTCTAGATTAAAGGTCTAGAGAACATGACCTATGAAGGAAGACTGAAGGAATTGGGTTTGTTTAGTTTAGAAAAGAGAAGATTGAGGGGGGACATGCTAGCAGTTTTCAGGTATCTAAAAGGGTGTCATGAGGAGGAGGGAGAAAACTTGTTCATCTTGGCTTCTGAGGATAGAACAAGAAGCAATGGGCTTAAACTGCAGCCAGGGAGGTTTAGGTTGGACATTAGGAAAAAGTTCCTAACTGTCAGGGTGGTTAAACACTGGAATAAATTGCCCAGGGAGGTTGTGGAATCCCCATCTCTGGAGATATTTAAGAGTAGGTTAGATAAATGTCTATCCGGGATGGTCTAGACAGTATTTGGTCCTGCCATGGGGGCAGGGGACTGGACTCGATGACCTCTCGAGGTACCCTCCAGTCCTAGTATTCTATGATTCTATGAAACAGTCACCGTCTGCCCCCTCGTGGCACCAGGGAAACACACGCACAATGGGTGCCACCGTGAGTGCGTCTGCAGAGGGCATGCGTGGGCCCTTGGGCTCGCTAGAGAAAACAGGGCGGGAATTTAAACCTTCAGAGACCAAAATCTCCCCTTCCCCCCAGTCCACCCGGCGGCAGAAGTCAGACAAGAAGAGTCCCCCCAAACCATTGCAGGCTCTACCGTCCCGGCTCCATGCTTGGATGTCTACATCCCTATAAACTCCCAGCTTCTGTTCAATGGGGATTGTGTCGGCATGACATCCTGTAGCCCGTGTTCACCGCTTTGATATGGCTATGATACACGTCCTACAAAGTAGGCCTGGCGAGGGATCATTTGAAAACCCATAATCTACTGAACATCACTGTCCTGTTAAAACATGTGGAACATCACTGTGTGGAAAGCTATGAGATTTTGCTGTACGCTTGTGTTATATGTTGTAATGCTGGGAAATGCTCACATACCAGCTCCTCAGAGACTGGCCTCAGGTGTGAGAAGACTATTAACTGCAGGGGAGAGTATAAATAAAAGAATGTACGTGTCAGCTTCAAGACGACTCAAACTTCACGTACACAGATGGTGCAGGCAAGAAATTGACAATGCCCCTAAAGGACGTTTTGAATCTCCTCTATCTACACCCCAGCTGGGGGTATCCTCAAAGAGGGGAAAAAAGGAATAAAAATGGACAGCTGACAGCTCACAAGTTACCTCTCCTCCCCATCTCTGCTCACGGCAGCAAGTACAAGGCATGTTTCTGGGGGGCATGGCTGGGACGGAGGCACGCATGCAAGGCTGGGAGAGCATTAGCGTATTTAGCGGGGAGGAACTTAGCATGCCAGTGGCTGTGAGTGAGCAGAGGCTGGAGGGGCTGCAGACTGGGGAACGTCAGGATGTAACACCTGCAGGCCCTCAGCTCTTTACCTTTTTCCCTTCTCCGTAGATAAGTGGAAACTTCAGGTCGTCCTCTACTATCCTTTTATAGGCCCTGGATACAGACAGAGAGGGGAGCTGTCACAGGAGAGGTAAAGTGTCCCAGCAGCACCCTGGGCTGTTTTCAACAGAGCAGCCGGTGCCCATCGGACATGCAGGCCCTGCCTATGCTGGAGAACCCACTGGCAGGTGCCAAGGGGTGCAGCGGACCCCATCCACCAGGGTAGGGCTGCACAGCAGGGGCCTTTCCCTTTGCTGGGGGCAGGAGGGTCTAAGCAGCTAAGCCCCCCGCTGGGCCCAAGCGTAACGAGCAGGTGGGGGGCATTACCAGCCACTCATGTTCTGGTCTCTGTACAGCATCTTCTTCCCCAGCTCCTTGTGCTGAATCCTCCGGGGAAACTCCAGGTGCGTGAACTCATTCCCCAGCAGCTCCGGCCTCAAAAACCCCTAAGGGGAGAAACCAGCAGATTGAGCCTCAGCCTCCCCCTGCCCCACACACATAACCCACATGGCCCGGAGATCTGCAGCAGAACAGTTAACCAGGTAAGTGGTGTACCTGGGATTGGGTAATCGGTTAACAGTGTGGCAGGGGTCCCGCAGCTGGCTCCTCCCACCAGCCCTCCGTGGGCAGAGGGGGCTGCTCCAGCCAGCCCTCCGGTTAACCGGTTACCTCGTAAGCATGCCAGGAAGGCTAATACTTAACTGGCTAACCAGTTAACCTTGCCCATTCCTAGAGCAGGCCGCAAACGCTGGCCCAACCCAGAGACTGTACCGGGAGCTCAGACACGCAAGCAAGAGGGAGTGACTTCTCCCCTCTCCGCAGGAGTCTCCATGCCACGGTTAACACCATGGCCTCTGTTCATCTGCCCGGACATGGACAGGAAGCACTGGGAGTTAGATACTGCACTAGCCACCGGGGGCAGAGCCATTGTCAAACATCCACTCCTGAGTGGAGCTTCTCCAGTTTCATTCCGCAAAGCGGGGGTTCCCCTCAGGCCCCCGATTCCCTTCCCAACCCCCCAAACCTTTAGCCCCACGTTTCTTCATGGGCCAGGTTCAGAAAAGGGTCACAGAAACGAACAGGGGTTTGGAATAGCAAGAGAGATTAGGAAGACGGGGACTTTTCAGCTGAGAAAAGAGGAGACTAAGGGGGGATAGGAGAGAGGTCTATGAAATCATGAGTGGTGTGGAAAAAGTGAGTAAGGAAAAGTTATTTACTTGTTCCCATAACACAGGAACTAGGGGTCACCAAATGAAATGAATAGGCAGCAGGTTTAAAACAAAGAAAAGGAAGTTTTTCTTCACTCAGCGCACAGTCAACCTGTGGAACTCCTTGCCAGAGGATGTGGTGAAGGCAAGAACTTTAATAGGGTTCAGAAAAGAGCTCGATAGATTCATGGAGGTTAGGTCCATCCATGGCGATTAGCCAGGATGAGTAGGGAGGGTGTCCTTAGCCTCTGTCAGAGGCTGGGAATTGGTGACAGGTGAGGGATCGCTTGATGGTTCCATGTTCTGCCCGCTCCCTCTGGGGCACCTGGCATTGGCCACTGTGGGCAGACAGGTACTGGGCTGGATGGGCCTTTGGGCTGACCCAGTCTGGCCGCTCTTATGATCACAGAGTGAGACCCACTGCTCTACCCACGGCCAGTTTCCCCCAGCAGACCCCTAGCCAATGCATTGGCAGCTCAAACTTACAAGTGAATCTTCTGTCTCAGCCCATCCCCTGAGCCCGCGGGAGCGGGGCAGGGACGGGGACACACAGTTATCACCCTCACCCCAGAGTTCAGGGTTAGCAAAGACCCGAGGGCCGAGATGCAGGGAGGGACATGGTGGGGGGATTCTAGCGCCGCTGGCAAATGCCGATGGGTTAGCTGAGGGAAGATGATTGGGAGATGCGGGGGCCCAGTGCGGAGCTGCAGACAGGTGCTGCTGCCAGGAATGCTGTTCCCAGGGGCTGGCAGCTCTGTCGATGGAACAGCACTCTGCGAAGGGAGACACGCCCTCCATGGAAGCTGTGCAACGGGCTGCAGAGCTGGTCCCCAACCTGTGGCGTGCCGCGCCGTTGCTGCAGTTCCTGCCTCGCTGCCGGAGTTCGCTTTGAATGCAGAGCCACCAAAAGGAGGTTGGCTGAATCGATTCCCTCAGGCCCATGGAGCAAATACAGAGCTGGTCCTCCGATTGCTCAGCTTTTCTGCCACCCGCAACGGCAGCCAATCCACTGCTGGGTGCAATTTCCTCCTCTCCGGGGCGGTTTGCAAACAGAGCGGAGGCCAGGCCACCTCTTGGTGGTTTTCCAAGGTATATTCTGAGCCAGCAAACACATTCAGCAACCCTCAGCTAACTCACATGTCACCTTCTCCCTCTCGGGTAGGGGGGAGGGGAGCAGGGTGTCTTTGTAACCTTATCAAGTTTCACCTTGCAGCAGACTCAGCTTCCCAAGGCGAGCTGGAAAGGGAAGCTTTCAGGAACCACAAGAGCGATGCTCAGCCTTCATCTGGTTCCTGAGTGCTGTAGCGGACACCTTGGTGCGCAACCAAGACTTGGCACTAATGAGCCCAGTCCTCCGGAGGGGCCTGGGAACGCACTGGACAAAGGGGGAGGATGCGTATTGGCCGGGAGATGGGCAATGGGGTAGCCCTAACTAAATAGCCCCAGGGTGACCGAGAGAGAGGGGACTCGCTCCTCCCGTCCGACTCTCAGGCCCAGCACACGGCCACCTTACACACTAGCACTGCCTGCCAGCCCTGGGAAGCGATGCCCGCTCTGTGCCCGGAGCAGGTGCAGGGCAAACCACAGCAAGCCCCAGCTCCCCACACTGGCCTGCGGGGACCTAGCGGCAAGAGGAGTTCGGTCTCTCCGCTGCGGCTGCGCCGTCAGATGCGTGTCTGCATGAGATGATAGGGGCTGAGGCCACTGACACTCCAGAGAGCTCTGAATTAGCGTCCCTGCCCACGGGACCCCCTGCGCTAGAGGGTCCAGGCCTCCTCTGCCATTCCCACCGCCAGAGACCTGGGGCTGGCATTACAGGCCCCATCTCTCCTCCCAGCCGGGCCTCCCCAAACTGCAGCTATTTCACCAGCTGGAGCAGAAGGCGGATGCCACCGCTCCCCCCCGGAGGGTCCCCCCAGGTGACCTCATGCAGCTTTCGCTGTGGCTATCTCCCCCGCAGCCCTGCGCGCTGCCTGTGGGAGGCGGTGCAGAAAGAATCGGAGGAGAAGAAAGTTCTTTCTTACTAAAAACTGCAGCCTCTGTCTCTCTGTCTCTGGAGTAAACTCCCTGGACATTGGAATGATTTCCCCCGTTACGGATGATAATGGCCCTGCAATGAAACATGGAATGATGAGATTAGTGGGGCAGGCAGGCGGCGGCTCGTTCCCGTCACAGCCAAGGGAAGCAACAGTCACGGTGGCCGGAGGCGCCTGGTTCACTGACCGCACCTTTGAGGAGTGGTGTGGCGCACGCTGCCCATCCGCCAGCACGGATTTGTGTCTCTGCTGCCGTCAGATGCCACCAGCCCCAAGCTAAGAACTGGCTGCTGGCTCCCAGCAACTTGACACTCCTTACAAGTGCTGTCCTGCTGCAGCCTGGGTCCCTGCCGGCTCTTTGAGCAGCTCCCTGCGGGCTCTTGCCACAGCTCAGCCTGCTCTGGCTGGAGCTGCCACTGGGACGCCCCTGCGGCCTGTCCCCTCTGCTGGCTACGCTACCACAAACTGCCCCAAAGCTGCGTGTGGGAGAGGCAGGCGGAGTGGGCACAGTAGGCCTTGGGAAGACTAGAGAGGACAAAAAGCAACAAGCAGAAAGGGGGAGAGCGCCTGCGTGACGCGTTTGCTGCCGGCGCTGTGCGAGACAGGACGGGATGTTCCTCCGAGATGTAACAAAAGCTGCTCACGGCACGTGGCCAGAGGTCACCCAGTGCAGCCACGGCCCTTGGGGGTCAGTGGCCTCTCTCTGCCCTCTACGGCAGCAGGGTCCCCCGGGGCCTGCTCGGGGTTTTGGTTACTGCTGGTCCGGGAAGCAGAGACCCCGTCTCTCGGGAGGGACCCATGTGGCCAGCCATGGATGAGAAGCAGCTGGCCGGCGTCCAAGGCTGGACAGTGGCTGGGCGAGACCAGAGCTCACTTATGCAGCAGGTTCTGCCCCCGTGCGTGCTCTGAGCCACAGCCTGCTGCAGCCAGCCCGCAGGCCTCTGAGAGTTCACTCAGCTAGATAGCAGGCTCCTTGGGGGAGCGCCCAGCCCCCAGCAGGATGGGGCCCTTCCCCATGCTGCTGCATCCTCCACAGAGAGCCCAGCCCGCTGGCTGGCAGGGTGACTGTGCGTGGGGGTTGGGGGGAAACGCCTGTTACCCGAGCCCAGGGAACCTGGCACCACAGACAGAGCTGAGCAGGGGCGCCCTGGGCAGCATGCTGGATGTGAGCTACCCGCAGCCACGCTCTAACAGGGACCCGAGAGCTGGGCCTCTCCTGGCCTCGCTGGCTCTGCTCAGCGGTGGCTTTGCCCAGACCCGCACACAGCACAGCCTGGCAGGGCTCCCGCCAGCTCCTGAGACTGTGACAAAAGATGCTTCCTCCGTTTGGCCCACAGCACCTAGGCCAGGGCTGGGCAGCAATGCGGGCTTCATGCTGCCGGCAGCCCCAGCGCGACCCGCTCCCCCTAGCCAGTGGTCAGCACAGGGCTTCAGCAGCTGGCAGGCCCACTCCCAGCCCTCAGCAGGGAGCAAAACACCCCCGCGCAGGGAACCGAGGTCGCCCGCCAACAACGAATTCCACCCCCCCTCCACGTTTGCAGGGATGTCATTTAGGCAAGGGGGGAGGGATACCGTTTTCAAAGGTGCCTAAGTGATTTCGGATCCTAAGTTCCACTGACTTGCACTAGGACTTGCGTGCCCAAGTCAGGCTGGTGCTTTTGTAAATAAGACCCAGACTGCAGGTGCCAAAGGGGCTTGTCCACACACGGCTTCTGCACCACTCACGCTACCAGCCTCCCCCCACCGAAACAGCTGCGCAGGTCCAAAAGGTGTCTGCCCCGCCGGGGTCAGCCACGCTGCAATGAAACCCGTGTGGCACCACCACAGCTGGCCTGGCTCAGGCAGCGGGGCTAGAAACGGCAGTGAGGAGGTTTGGGCTCAGACTGGAGCCCGGGATCTGAGGCCCCAAGGGGTAGTGTCAGAGCCAGCCGGAGCCCGGACGGCCACACTGCCATTTTCAGCCCCCCGGCCCGGTGCTCCCGGCTCCCCCAGTGTTGCCGGGTTTCTACTGCAGCGCAGGCGTCCTCCTCGGCGTGTCTGCACGTCTCCCGCAGGGCGGTGTCCACTCCCCGCTGGCTGGCGACGGAGCACAACGCTGGTCAGGAGCCCCATTTCAAACTCTCTCTAGACGGCGGAAAGGCCTGCTGGGCAATACAGCTGGGGGACAGCAGCCCACTCCAATAGGAGACTCGGTTCCCCCGCCTGTAATCACGCACCAGGAGACGCTGCTAAGGAAGGGTCTGGAGCTTAGGGAAGCAAATCTCAATTCTGCAGCTAGCACAGTACTCCGGCTCAGAGGGAGGGCAGCAGTGTTCGCTCCTTCAGGCCTCCCTCTGCTGCTCTGAGGGCAGCCATGTCCGACAGCTTTGGACAGCTGGGCGTCGAAACGCCCCCGGGAAAGCGCCCGAGCCTGCCGCGTCCAGCTGCGTGCAGAGGCATGCGGCCCCCGCCTTCTCCTCAGCCCCGCCTCAGGGCTTGGGATGCACCCCAGGAGCTGGGAGGCTCCGGGTCTTTCTTTTCCATGGCTCCTCAGCCAGTCTGTGCCTGGGCTCTGGAGGGGAGTCAGACCCACTCCCACCTGGCAGCAAAGGTGTCTCCATCCCGACTCGCGCTGTGACTGACGCTGCCCTGGGCCAGACGCCGACCCCCGCACACGCTCGCTCGCTCCTACCTACTGTCGCCCGCATTGGCCACGTAGAACTTCCCCAGGAGGTAAACGGCCGCCAGGGCGCAGCAGCCGCCCGCCACGAGCTGGGTGGTCCGCTCCCGCTCCATCTGCTCGTCCTGCAGAGACAGACAGCAGGGCCAAGCCGCCCGTGGGGTCAGAGCCCCACCCCGGGCCAGGCTCTTCTAGGGGGGCTGCAGAACCAGACCGTGGGTGGGAGATGGCCATGCAGATGGAGCCGGGGTTACCAAGGTAACAGGCCTTCCGACACGGCATCCCTCAGCAAGGACATCCCAGGACCAACCCGCCCTCGCCGGTCGGCCGACGGCTCTACGGCGTAGACACCATGGCTGCTCCCCGGCCTGCCCTCGGAGCCTCCTGGCCTCCAACCCATGCAACTCTGCCCCTGGGGGAGCAGCAGCAAGAGGGTTACGGCCAGCCCCTCCTCTCCCTTCTCGCCCGCTCCGCTAGGCCCTGCTGCCTGCCGCTGGGGGTGTGCAGCCAGGCCAGCCCGCCCCGCCAAAGGATGCTCGGCACTGCACACGGGCCCCGGGTCCAGGCAAAACAAAGTGCCCAGCAGGCCAAGCACCCTTCCTCCCCAAGGCCCTAGCACAGCTCTCAGCCGGCGGGGGTCAGCCAAGGCAGGGCCCGGCTCCGGAGTCCAGTGCTGAGCCCAAAATAGCCCTTCGCTGTCCTGTCAGCACGGGCCGCGAAAGGAAAGGAGCCTCCGTTCCAGCTGGAAGGCAGCTGCCCAGCCAGGGCCAGGGCACACCCCCGGCCTGCTCCCAGGGGCTCCGGCCAGCCGGCACTGAGCACACGCTGCGGTTCCTACGGGGCAGGGCGAGAGGAGTGCTGCAGAGCACTGCTTCCCGCAGCCTGTCGGGAAAGCAGCTGCAAAGAGAACACAGCCTGGGGGCTGCGTGCACAGAGCCCTCCTTCCCACCCCGGGGCCCGGGGCCTCCGAGCTGCTTCCTGGGGTGCCGCGAGGCAGCCCCCGTGTGACAGGGAAATGACACACCCGCATCCCTTAGCACTTCCTATTGCTAACGCTGACAAGCAGGACGTGGCACTGTGTGGCGCTGCAGGAGATGCTGCTCTCGTGTGGCATGATGCCCAAAGCCAGACCCCCGAGCAGAGTGCCTCTGGCAAAGGGGTGCCAATTTGCACAGCGTGGGGCAGGAAGCAGGGCTGGGGGAGACCTCGGAGGGAACTTTTCTCCTCCCTGTTCTCACTCTGCATGCTGTCACTAGCCACACACACGCCTAATTCTTTCGGGCATCCTGCTTCACTCTTGGAGTCAAGGATCTCTTGTGGCAGTGAGTTCCACAGATTAACAATGCCACGAGTGTTGCAGGAAGGACACATTCATAGGCATTGCCTCCTCAGATGGTTCTTTACCCTGCTCCTCCCCTTCCACCTCCTGCCCTGGGGACGGACACTCCCCACACTGGCTCACCATCCGCTTGAAGGCGTTTTCAATTGCACCGATCACCAGGCTTTCCCGAGAGACTGCCTTCTCCAGATGGAAGCGGGGCAGGGCATCGTTGGGGAGCTCCACGTCCTCTTCTGCGAGGGGGGCCCGGTTCCGCTCGGCCAGGGGTGCCCGCGAGTTGCTCTGCAGGCAGATCGGGGCCGGGGAGGCATCCTGTAAGATACCCACCAGGTCCCTGAGCTGGTCACGGATGTGATGGTGAAGCAACTTGGATGCCATGACAGCGGCGCCGCTGCCCGCGTGGCCGTCAAACAAGCCCCAGTAGTGGAAGTAAAGGTCCCGCCTGCCCTGCGGGGAGAAATGGGAAGGTTAAGGGAATTCCCCGGGGCAGCAAGACCAAGGGGAAGAGAGATGGGCCCAGCTGAGCAGGGAGGGGCGGGATCCGCGGGTGGGGGCCTGCCTGGGTCTGTCGGCGCTCAGTGCCACGTGTAGTCCAGCTCAGGACCAAGCCGGCGGTTCAGTGGCTGCTGGGAGATGGGTTAATGGGTGGCTCCAGCGCGGTTCCCGGCCCCGAGCGGCCTGTTCCCCAGGCTCTGCAGCGAGGCCAAGCACTGAGCGGACTGGAACCCACTCGCAGCCGGAGGGGACCTGCCCCGTCAGTGCACAGCGCGGATGGGACGTCTCCACAGGCGCCGTCGGGGCCTCGCCAGGCGCAGGAGAGTCAGCGCGAGAGCCACAGGACGCCCTGCGAGGAGCCCGCCCGCCAGCGTACATACTGCTCACCCCCTCCGCTTCCTGGGGTGCCGGGTCTCCCCTCGGACTGCAGCTCCGGTCCACCAGCACCACCTGACAGCAGGCCTGATCCTCATTGTGCTGGCTCTTCCCAGCATTTATCACCCTGGGGGACGGCAAGAGACAGCGATTGGGGCAAACACTCATTCACCGGGCATTTCACTCGATGACCATAGAGAGACGGCAAGCGCCAGCCAGTCCTTCCCTCTCCCTGGTGCTACAGCATGCAGAGAACATCGGAGAGAGGCCAGCGGAGGGCAACCAAAATGATGAGAGGGCTGGAGCACATGACCTACGAGGAGAAACTGAGGGATTTGGGCTTATTTAGTCTGCAGAAGAGAAGAGTGAGGGGGGATTTGATAGCAGCCTTCAACTTCCTGAAGGGAGGTTCCAAGGAGGATGGAGAGAGGCTGTTCACAGTAGTGAGGGATGGCAGAACAAGGAGCAATGGGCTCAAGTTGCAGTGGGGGAGGTCCAGGTTGGATATGAGGAAAAACTGTTTCCCTAGGAGGGTGGGGAAGCACTGGGCTGGGTTCCCGAGGGAGGTGGTGGAATCTCCATCCCGAGAGGTGTTTAAATCCTGGCTCAACAAAGCCCTGGCTGGGCTGATTGAGTTGGGGTTGGTCCTGCTTTGGGCAGGGGGCTGGACTGGATGGCTCCTGAGGTCTCTGCCAGCCCTGGGATTCTATGAGCTCCCCACCGAGAGCAGCCAGCTGATCCGGGAGGCTCTTCCCTCCTGGTGCACCAGACAAAAGTCAGACTCAGAACCTGCTGGCAGCCCTGGCTGCAGTCGTGTGCAAGATACCCCTAGCAAGTCCTGTGGCCCCAGGCCCTCAGCTCACGGGGCTGGCCTCCTTTCAGTGTGTGCCAAAACCCTCACCATCTCATGCAAACCTGCGCGGGCATAAGCAGGAGCGGGCCAGCCAGAGGTACCAGCAGAAACGTTTGCCAGCACACACACACCAACTAAGCCATCTCCCCTCGCCGAGCACATTGCCGATCTCGATTGCAAAACCCGCGTTGTGGGAGGAAGTCGTGGATATGCACAACAAGCCTGCACTTTCGGCAGCAGCTCTTCTCGCGGTTTGCAGGGAAGGGAGGCTGTCACATGGCCGAGAAGCAGTCAGAGCTAAACTCAAGGGCACTTTTCACGAGTTCCTCTAATATCTGAATGGTTCCTACTTCTGAGAGCTCAAGTGCAGGGTTTTCTGTTCCCATTCCTGCCCTGGAGCAAGTGACATTTCAGAATTCAGAAGCTGGAAAGAACCCCCCAAAAGCCCCTCCCATCCGAGCCCTGGCTTGCTACCATCACACGCTTGTGAGCACAAAACCCCCAACTGGGGGTAAGTAATCTAGCAAGGTAGTAACATCAGAACTATAGTAACGCCAAAGGCTGGCTAGTGACTGCTTGGTTTATATAGTGAAATAGCACCACAAGTGCACACTTCTACAATATACCCTCTTAGAGCGTCTCCAAGTTTTCCAGGATCTTCGTTAAATAAAGACAAAGTTCTGCTTAATGACAGACCTTTGCTTGTCCCTGGGGGGGCAGAGGGGGAGGCTTCACTGTAACACCCTGCAGGGAAGCGATGTCCGGGCAGTGTGTGTTAGAGAAGGACAACAGCAGAGCTGTGAGCAGCACTGACAGGACAGACAGGAGACTAGGAAGTGCTTGGGAAGTCCAGGCCCAGAACTGGAGCAGTGCCCAAACGCACCGTTGCGAAAAGCAGTGGCTCAGAGAAAAACCACACAGAAGTGAACCCCTTGCATCTCTCCCGTGCAAGAGGCGGCCTTGGCAGAGAATCCCCCAGAAAGTCTAGTTTTTACCCTCTTTGCGGCTGGCGCGTCAGAAGTCTTAGGGCCAGCTACAGGGCAGAGGTGACGGTGCGAAAACCAGCCAGGCTGTAGGAGGGTCCCTCGTGATCCTCTCCAGGAGTAGAGCTGACTCTACTGGCCTAACATCTCTAGAAATGGCCCAGGCAGTGCAGCCAAGTTGGCTGACGGGGGAGGGGAGGGCAATGCTGCTCCGAAGGAGCACAACAGGAGCAGAGCTGTAAGGAGGAAGTGGGAGGCTGCTAGTTCCTGAGCGCCTGGGGGGGTCAATTCCCTGATTCTCATGGTCTCCTTGAGCCTCAGTTTCCCCTGTCAAAAGGGTTGGAGTGAGACACAGCCAGAAACGACACTGCAGGTCGTCAGACGCTCGGATGCTGCAGTGACCGGGCTGTGAAAATGCCATAGACACCCGCATGGCACCAGAGACTGGAAGAGCCAGACACCCTATGGGACAAGCAGCAGATGAAAGGGCAAACCAGCAGCCCAAATGAGGGCTCCTCTCAGGCCTGCTTTTGAATGGTCTTAGGGCCAGGTTCCAGCACCCTGGTTCACACTTCCTCTGCGCGTCGTCCCCGACAGCCAGCGGGGCTGCTCCCCCGCCAAACGTGGCGGGCGCTCCTGGGTAAGTCTTTGTAGGCCTGGGGCTAGACACTATTCATGGGAGAGCAGCAGGCTCTGGCCCATCACGTTTGTTGCCCTGCCGAAGGGACTGGTGTCACCTGAGCAGGTACGCAGGTAAACCAAGACCCATCTATTTACAAGGGAAACAGCTTCTGTCTTCCAGGACAGGCACCCAAGGGAGCCAGGGTCAGCCCAGCCCCCAGCCCCTTGGCCAACTAGCTACCGAGATTTGCAACAGCCTTCTTCCAGCCAACAGAGGCTCTCCTGCGGCAAACAGTCAGGCTGAAGGGCAGAGGCCATGGCGGGGGTAGGGAACCTCAGTGGAACCTGTAACAGGATGAAAACAAACGGAGCTTCCCTCTATCTGCCCCACAGGTTTGAACCGCAGGGGAGGAAGCGAAAGTGGGTGGTCTCCATGGCCGCCCAGGCCCAGGCCTTGCTCCAGCTCAGCTCCTGGCTTCCAAGGCTGGAAAGCGAACTGCAAAGACGGCTAAAAATGCAGCTCCCATGTGGGCCTTTCCCCTCTGTCCCACACCTCGGGGCCTGCGGGCAGCCTGGTGGCCAGGACAGAGCCATGTGCAGCCATTCACTGGGCAGAACCAAAAAACCTCGGATTCACGGCAAGAGTCACGGCCCTCCGGGGAAGCTGGCCACAGCACAGCCACCATCCTGCCATCAGGCATCCCCGTAGGGATGTGAACAAGTAACCAGTGACCTGGTGACCTGGTAACCCTGAGCGGGTGATGCATAGCAGGCACCAGTTAACCGGTGCCTGGGAGCAGCCCGCTGTGGGTGCAGGGCTGTCCCACTGTGGGCGGGGAGCTGGTGGGATCTGCAGCTCTCGGGCCAGCACAGGGTCGGGAGCCCCATGGGCGTAGCCGTTCCAGCTGGCAAACGCCCGGGCCCAGCGCTGGGATCCCGCTTAGTCGGGGAAATGTTTAACCGAGGAAGGAGGATTTGACACCCCTGCCCCCGTTCATGCACACCTCTGGGCTCAGGCTCACGCCGCTCCCCGATTACCCGTGTGCCCAAGTGTTGGCGGCACGGGGCCCCGGCCAGACGTCCTGCCAAAGGGTTTAGAGACGCCAAGCGCCACACGCTACTGGCAGCGGCCGAGACCTTGGCTAAGCCAGGAAGGGAAGTGCCTTGGGGAGTTAGACGCTGCTGCAGGCTGGGCTCTGCCAGGCGCAGGGGGGAACCTGGAGAGACCCCAGGGCAGAGCAAGGGAGCTATTCAGGGCGCAGGTGCTGGAACTAGCAGGCGGTTTCCATCCTGCCCAGGGTTCAGAGCGGGCTCTCAGAGCCCCTGACCGAGTCAAGTCCTCACAGGGACCCGGCCGGGCAGCGCCTATTCCGGGCGGTGCCCCCGCCGTGCGCGCTGGGCAACTGTTGTCACTGGCCTGCCCCGAGCTGCGGCCCTTCTCTCCGCCCCAGCGGCCCCGGAACAAGGGGGCGCCGACGCAGCCCTGACCTGAGCCCCTCCCGTCCCGGGAACGGCCGGTGCCATGGCTCCCAGCGCCGCCGTGCGCCCCCGAGCCAGCGCCCCGGGCACCTCCCCGTGCGCCCTGCCCGGCCGCGCCGCGCACCTCGGCCGGCTCTGCCCCCCGCCCCCGGCCCGGCGCCCCGCGGCTCACTCGGCGTAGCCGGTGCTCCAGGGCAGGCGGCGGCTCTCCCGGGGGCTCTGCACGGCTCGGCCCGCGTGATCGTCCGCCCGCTGCAGCTCCTCCGAGGTGAGCTGCAGAAAGGCCGGTCTGCTGAACACGCCGCCCTCGGGCGGCCCCCGGAAAGCGCTGGGGCCGGGCGGGACCGGGGCCGGAGCCGGGCTCGGCGGAGGAGGCGAGTCCCGCGGGGGCTGAGCGCCGGGCGTGGGACCCAGGCCCCCCACCAGCTGCGCCACCGCCGTGCGCACCCTGCCCAGCATGCTGCCTCCGCCGCCGGCCCTGCCCGCGCAGCGCCTGGGGGCGGGCCGGCCCCGCTCCCCGCCTCCCGCGCACCCGGCCCCGCCCCGGCACCCCGAGATCCTCCGGCGCCCCCAGGCCTGGTCACTGACCCCCAGCTCCTTAACCTCCTGCACACAACTGCTCCCTCCGGCGCCTCCAGAGCTCTGCCGGGCCCCCAGCCTCACAAACTCCCGCTGCTCCCTTCGCTGACCCCTAAGCACCCCTAAACCCCTGCACCCTCCTCCAGGACCCCCAAACTCCTGCACCCCACTGCCCCTCCAACACCTCCCAGAGCCGTCACTGAGCCTCCTCCAGCACCAGAGACCCCCCAGCGCCCCTCCCTCAGAACCCCAAGAGTCCTGCCCTCTCCCCACCACCCCAAGACTCTCCGCTGTGCCCTCCTACAACACCAAGTCCCCATCCCTCCACCCTTGAAACCTCCAGTGCTTCCCCCTGCAGTGCCCCATGCTCAACTCCATCCCTCTTGACACCCCCCACTGCCCTCCCTACAACAGCCCCTCTGACAGCGCCTCAGTCCACCCAGCACTCCCTTTGCTCCCCACATCTCGGGGACCATGTGGACCCCTGGAGTTCCCTTGGGGTTCAGAGGGGCCAACAACTCAATTTTCGCTTGGCCCTGCTCCTCTGATTTGTCTCCCCCAGACAGCTGGTGCTGGGTGATTTTAAAGTGCTGCTGCTACCCTATGGCAGAGTGCCTAGAGCGCAGGGATGGGACCTCTTTGTAGCTCTCTTAACTAAATCAAAGATTTTACTTCCCAGCTCCCTAGAGGAAGGTCTCTCACTGTGCAGCTCTGTCCCCGCCCCCCCCATCCCCACATTTCCAGATATACACAAGGATGGGGGGACATGAGAATGAGGAGCTATGTTATGTCCCCTAGCACAGTGGCTCTCAACCTCTCCAGATGACTGTACCCTTTCAGGAGTCTGATTTGTCTTGTGTCCCCCCCAAGTTGCACCTCCCTTCAAAACTCCTCACCTACACAATCGGACAAAAACAAGCGTCACAGCACACTAGTGCTGGAAATTGCTTCCTGTCTTATTTTTCCATAGCATTATAAAATAAAGCATCTGAAATATAAAGTGTATTTGTATGTCAGTACACAGAGCGGTACGAACAAGTCATTGTGTGACTTTAGTTTGTACCGACGTTAGTGCTTTTTATGGTGCCTGTTGTGCAACTACATAAATATCTTGATGAGTTGATGCACACACACCCCGCCCTGGAGTCCTGTGTGCTCTCAGGGGTGCATGTACCCCAGGTGAGAACCACTGTCCTAACCTATCCCTCAGCCAGTGCAAGGTTGCCGCTGCTATATGCTGTTCACTGCTCGTTTCTTACTGCTGTAATTTACTAACCTCTCGACACTGGCATCGCAGAAACAGGGCCACCTCTGCACTGCGGGAGAAGGTTGACCTAAGATACCCAACTCCTGCTACGAGAATAGCATCTCCCTTGTCAACTTCCTTTATTCCTGGTGACCCAGTGGAGTTCCTGAGTTGATGGAAGTGTCAGTGGTTGATTGAGCAGGTCTTTACTAGACCCTCTAAATTGAACCCCAGGAGCTTGATGTCTGCAGTGTTTGATCTCTAGGTAAGTGGAGACAAGCCCCAAGCCTCCTAAGTCTTTTTTTTGGAGCAGCTTGAGGAGCCAAACCACCTCCCTCCCCCCTTTTATACAGTGTCTCCTGCCTTATCTGATGCCCTGTTTTTCTTTGGTATTGTCATTTGTATTGACAGAGGATGAGAGATGCTGTGGAAAACCCTTCAGTAGAGAGACTAGTAAATAGCTTTGTTTCTACAAAACATGGTAAAATACAGGAGCGTAACAACATTTAACATGACTTTCTACATTATATAGTAGAAGGGGTGCACACCCAGAAATGGATTGATTGAAAACGCCCTCTGTTTTTATCACTTGGGTCCCTGGCTTTTCTCTCTTTCCTCAAGTTGTAGTCAGTCTTCCACATGGCCTGTCTGCCTGTTCAGTCTAATACTCGCAAACCTCTGTGTAGTCTCTGTATGGTGTCTGAACCGTGTTTCCCAAAGTTTGGCGTGCACACCCTGCAGGAGTTCAAAGAAAGGGCGGGGAGGACGTAACGTAATTGTTCAGGAGCATTTCAGCTTCAAGCTTAAAAATAGAAGGAGGGAAAGCTCAAAACCCCTCTAACTGTGATAGTTTTGGAGAAAACCTTCACAATGAGTGTGACATCTGCTGAGACACTACCCGCGAGTGAGCCTGCCGCAATGGCCCCTACGCTTTGACCGGTCCTAACTGGGATTCACTTGAGAGATGACCGTGGCTGACTATTTTACTGCTGCCTTTGCAGTAGCTGCGAGAAATAGTCTGGAGCAATGGCCCTGCAGCGCTTCTCCCCAGTGCTTAAAATCATGCAAAGAGTCCGAGTCCTGCGGAACACATCAGGGCAATGGGAGAAGGTCACCGGGCCGTGTGTTTTCCGTTGCAATCAGTAGAAGGCCTTTCCGGCAGCTGCTTGAAATTGCTTCGCGGGGATGGGGCAGAGGCGGGAGCTCGGATTGATTCAGGGATGTGTCTCCTTTTAGCGGTGCTTGGCACAGAGTCCCGGGAGAAAGAGAGCTGCTAATGGCTGCAGCCCGACCTTTTTGTGTGCTGCAGCCCCTTTAACGCCAGCTAAGGGGCTTCGGTGGGGCAGGCCCGCTGCCTGCATCTTCCGCAGCCAGTTTTAAATTGCAGCGCGACGGGTCACAGTGTCACAGCCTCGCCCAGCATGGGCTTGGAGCCTGGGGAGGGCGTAAGCGGGGGAAGACAGCAGGAGGGATTCAGGAGGCCGGCGGGGCTTGGCAGGTTAAAGGTATTGGCGTCTGTCTGTCCACTCTTTGCACTCGCCCTTTCTTGCGACGTTTGCCGCTCACCGGAAAGGTCCGTTGCTGGACTGAGGGCTTGGCTCCTCCCCCTGCCCCTTGGCCATCCCAGCTACATCCATGGGCACTGGGCTTCAGTTGCTACCCCTCCTTCTATCACGTGAAACCCAAGCTCCCCCTTGCAGAGCGTGGGCTGTGTTGTGCCAGGCCCGCTGGGCCACACCCCCGGGGAAGCCAGGAGTTAACATGGCGGTGGGATTGACAGCTGTCTCTCTGTGCCTGTCACAGGCCAGGACTCGGTTTCATCCCTCGATTAGCAATGAAGCCGAGGCCCGGGGACGAGAAACCAGGCGTTTCACCCACCCTCCAGCCTCTTCATCCCCCTGGCTCAGCTCTAGCCCAGTGCGGTTCAGGGTTTCTATGACAACATGGAGCACTGCTAAAAAAGTCCGCTGCCTTAGCCAGGCCTCTCCAAGGGAGGGAGACGGAGCAGCGAGTGGAGGCAAGGCCAAGGGAGGGAATGGAGCAGGGCAACACACAGAGCCAAGCAAAGACCCTTTCATGACTGCATCACAAGCTAGGAACGTGCAGCCTCCTGCTCGATGGAAGGGTTAGCCCTGTTTTTACAGATGGGGAAACTGAGGCACGGAGGGACGAAATGACTTGTCCAAAGTCACACAGGGAGCTCCTGCCACAGACAGGTGCAGAGCCCGGAAGGGCTGGTCTCCGCTACCCACGCAGAGATGTTGTGCATCAAACCTGACTCAAGGTGTTACCTTGTTTCCAATAGCCCCTGCCTGGGACAGGTGAGCCAGCCAGTGAGAGCAAACAGAATCGGGGCTCTCCCGCTGTTGCTGTTTGATTGCTGCCGAGGAGACCCGTTTCAGCCTGGCAGAGCTGGGGAGAAACACTCTGCTTCTACTGGCTCCCCCAGCCGGACCGGTTCGCCTTCTGGGACTGGAGAGCAGCGCGCTGTGCGGAGCCGGGTGCGTTCCACAAGCAACCCAGCCGCTCGCTGTGGCCCCCCAGCGACGCTCTGTTCTCCCGGGGCACTGGCGGTGCCTTCTCCAGGCCCCGATCCCCGAGGCAATCGCTCCCCTGGGTGGACAGGAGCGCGGAGGGGGAAGCCGTGCTGCCTGGCCTGGAGCGCACCCCATAGCGAAGTCCTTTTCCCGAACTGTCTGCTCTAACGTGGGCTCCCTCCGAGGCCTGGCGGGAGTCACTTCGGGGCACAGCTGACACGCGGTGTCTAATGTCGGGTGCGGCCTTCTAGGCAGAGCACCTAATCATATGGGGGTGGCTCAGCACCTTGGCAGGCTGGGTCCGGAGTGGCAAAGCTGGGTACCCAAGATCAGAGGCTGCTTCTGAAGGCCTGGCCTTACCCACTGTGTGCCTCAGCTTCCCCTTGTGTACCAGGAGGGGACGCGCCTTCCTTCCCACGCAGGGACGCTGGGGGCTCAGTGCCGGGAAAGCCTCTGAACATTGCTGTGTACAAACCCACATGTACCTTCCCCTCCATCGTGCAGCAAACATCCAGGCCCTGCCCCTTCGGGGCTGAGCTGCCAGGCGGCCAAAGCCCTCCTCTTACGCCCCACCCCCATAAGTGTCCCCCTCCTCCTGTCGCTGATTTGTCTTCTCTGACTCCATAGCCAGCAGCTCTGCCTTTCCCTTCTCAGTCTCTTCCCCCTGCCCCACAGGTGCCCCCATCTCACCGCCCCCGCCGTTCCTGGTGCAAGTTCACTGACTCCGGAGGTGCCACAGCAGGGGTGAATACGGCCTTTCCATCCACTTGCCCTCGGGCCTCACCCCAGGCTCCTGCCCCTGACTGGAATGTTCTGCTCAGAAAAGGGGGGTTCAGTTCCCGCCACCCCCAGAAGCTCCGCATGGTTGGGAAGGAGGCAGCCCCAAGGGACTCTGGGATCTTGGTATGACGCCGCAGCTAATGTGACTGCCAAAGTGAAACTCAGCCACAGCTGATTCCGAAGGAAAACTTAAAAACCAACCAATGGTCTGGCAGCACTTTACAGACTGACAATCTGTTATTGGGCCAGCTCCTGAGGGGGAGAGACACGTTTTCATGCTGCGCAGGCCGAGCGCTGCCTCCTGTCTGGCCGTGCCCACATGCAGAGGGCGATAACTAGGGTGCACTTGTCCCCACAGGATGGCAGCAGATAGCCAGGCTGGGGACCATCTCTCCATGGCAGCGACTAGGGCAGGAGCAGCCCTTCAGAATCAAGTGCTGCAGGGGGTAGCCGAGTTAGTCTGTGCAGGATAAACTTAAAACCAACCAATGGTCTGGTGGCACTTTACAGACTAACGAAACATGTAGATGGGATCGTGAGCTTTCCTGGGCACAGCCCACTTCTTCAGATGATTGGAGTGTTGGAAGTCCAGAACCAAAATAAATGGAGGAGGGGGGAGGAACAGAAAGAGGCAGAGGGTAGATAAGCATCAAAGAGAAAGCCGAATATGTATGTAACTGTTGGTGAGCACTTTAACCTACCTGGACACGCATTAAGCATGGGTTCCCAAACTGGGGGTGTGCCCCCCTGGGGGTGTGTGAAGAAATTCCAGGGGGGGCATGAGGCAACCCATCCCTCCTCCCCCCCCCCCGCCCCCGTCAATTCCCCCTGACAGTTTTGCTGCCATTTCTGTTTTCGGCCCCGGTCAGTTCCTTTTTTTCCCCCTCAACAAGTTTTGCTGCTATTTGGAAGGGTGCGGGGGGGGGAGGGGGCATGAGGGTTTCTCAAAAATCAAGAAGGGGGTGTGATGCCAAAAAAGTTTGGGAACCACTGCATTAAGGGATCTCCAAGTTGCTGTTTTGTTACAGACCAGCACCACAAGCCAAATACACAGAGAAGGACTGGAATTACAATTCATTCACAAGTGTAATTCTTATGCTAATGGTTTAAATCGAGATACTGGATGGCTGGGACATTATCAACCAACCAAACAATGAAGGTGCCAATGGTTCTTTATGTCTTTGTACAATCTGGTTTTAGCTCTCTTCCTCTCTAATTGCTAACCAATGGTTCTTATCTGCCTCTTTTAACTATCTAGTTTTTAGGTGCTAATAGACTATCTGTTGTTTTCCAGTTTTTCCAGTTACAGACTGGCTCGGCTTTCTCTTTGATACTTATCTACCCTCTGCCTCTTTCTGTCCCCCCCATCCATTTTTTTCCTCCCCCCTTCTTCCCTCATTTATTTTGGTTCTGGACTTCCAACACTCCAGTCATCCGAAGAAGTGGGCTGTGCCCACAAAAGCTCATGATCCCATCGACATGTTTTGTTAGTCTGTAAAGTGCCACCAGACCATTGGCTGGTTTTAAGTTTATCCTGCACAGACTAACTTGGCTACCCCCTGCAGCACTTGATTCTGAAGGGCTGCTCCTGCCCTAGTCGCTGCCATGGAGAGATGGTCCCCAGCCTGGCTATCTGCTGCCATCCTGTGGGGACAAGTGCACCCTAGTTATCTCCCTCTGCATGTGGGCATGGCCAGATGGGAGGCAGCGCTCGGCCTGCGCAGCATGAAAACGTGTCTCTCCCCCTCAGGAGCTGGCCCAATAACAGATTTCCCTCCCCCACCCTGACTCTGTGGCATGGCTGGGTGCAGACTCTCCTAGCCAGCACTCCCCCTGAGGTGGGGGCACTCAGAGATTTCCCCTGGATGCTCCCAAAGGGCAGTTTTCTCAGGCGCCCTCCATAGTCTGGGCTGCTCCTTAACGTGCCACTAGTAAATACCGAGGCCGCTGTTCTCCAGAGTCTGCGTGCTGCCTTTGCAGTAGAGTCCAATAGGAAAGTAAGATCCTGGATCACCTTATTTCAGGGGTGGGCAAATATCGGCCTGCAGGCCGGATATGGTTCCCCAGGCTCAGCCCCGGCGGGCTGCCGCCACTATATGTACCTGCGCCTCCACAGGTACAGGTGCTTGCAGCGCCTGTTGGCCACGGATCGCCATTCCCAGCCAATGGGAGCCACGGGAAGTGGTGTCCCGGTCCATGCTACTTACCACCGCTCCCATTGGCCGGGAACGGTGATGCGTGGCCAATGGGAGCTGGAAGCGCCCAGACCCGTGGCGACGCAGGTAAACACAGCGGTGGTGGCCCTGGCAAGCCACCGCCATTGTAGTGCCCACCCCTGGTTTATTTGCTAAAGAACCAGGCAACGCCAGTCCGTGGAGATGGGCCCTTTGTGCGGCCGAGCTCTGTGGGGCAGGGGCTGTCTTTGGCCCTGTGTTTGTACAGCCCCTAGCACCGTAGCAGCATGGTCCTTTGTTTTAGGGGCCTCTGCAGGACCAGGGGGAGGATATCAGTAATGCATGGGACACTGTGCTCCCCCAGCACTTACCCCTGTGGCCGGCCGGCCTCGTCTGGCTTCCCCATGTGGCCTCTTGTCCCAGCTGTGGCAGCAGGCAGGAGGCCCTGCGGGGAGGGGGCTGGGTTTCCCGGCTGTTGCAAGGGTCCCTTTATCGTGCCGCTAATCGGAGGGGAACCAGCAAGCGGGGCTGGGCACGGGGAGCTTTGCTGCCTGGTTCCTAGCAGTGAAACGTCACTGGCTTTGTGTTTCAGCAGAGAGGCCCAGAGCTGAACGGGGCCACGGAGCCTGAGTTTCCCCCTTGCCCCACAGCCCTCCAGGACAGGGGGCAAGCCCCCTAGCTCAGCAGTGTAGTGGAAGCCAGCAGGGCTGGGCGGTGGGCACACACGGGCTTCCTGCTGAGCTGGCACCTCCCGCCAGCGCTCCAGCCACCTCAGGCACATCCAAGAGAGACAAAGGCCAATTAATCAGAGCTGTAGCTGGGCGAGGCGGCACTAGAGGGCAACACAGCCCGTGCTACAGCCCTGACAGCGGCCACAGAGTCCCCAAGTCTGGGAGACAGCTGCCAGGCGGGGGGGAGGAACGCCCTGGCTGCAGCTGGTCCCCACGCCAGGGCCCGTGGCGCTGTTGAGGAGCCAAAGGAAAGTGGAGAGTGAGCCAGGCCCAGGGAGCATCCCTGTAAATTCGTGTGAGCCGGGCTGCACGTGCTCCAGCCCAGAAGGGACCTGCCCTTCGCCCTCCCAGTTCCACCGGGGTCCTGCAAACCACAGAGAAGATCTTACCAGGGTGCAGTGCGGCCAGTGGGGGGCACTGTGCGGGCAAGGCAGCTTGACAATCTTTTCCTGGGGTGGGGGGGATGCACACTCCAAATCAGGTGCCAAGCAGCTGTATTCGGAGAATAGGTTCTGTGTGCAGGAAGGGAGAAAGACAAAAGCAGCCGAATCCCCCCACCCCCAAGTGGCCAGACATGAGGGAGCCAAGGGTCAGTGGGTGCCGAGGGCCTGGCTTGGAGTTATGGGTGCTCATCACCTCTGGGAAATTAACCCAGGCCAGAAGTGGGCTTGTGTGGCTGGCATCCTGAAGTGCTCCCCCTTCTCTCCTTTCCTCTGGACTCCTTACAGTGACGGGCACCCTGCGTTTCTCCCCAGGGAGTCTGCTCAGACAGGGCCGGCTCCCCAGGGTGCCGCTGTGGGGCCCCACGGCTCTCCTCCCTCCTCCCCCCGAGGCTGATGCACATGTCCCTCTCAGCCCCCTGTGGAGCAATGCCCGGGCTGGGGCAGGATTGGAACTGGGAACGGAGCCATGAGCTCTGGTGCCCAAATACACGGATTAGCCTGCAAGGCGCTACAGGACTCCTGGCTGGTTTTGCTGGAGGTGGTTGTGACGAGCCGTGCCCTGCTCAACGGTTGAGATTTCACTGCCATCTCCCCACAAGGTCGCAGGTCCCCCTGAGAGTCCCCCAGGAACAACAGGGCAAACAGTCTCCAAAGGGGAGCTGTGTGAGTCTGTAGCTTTAAAAACAAGTAGTCCTGTGGCACCTTAGAGACTCACACCACAGAGGAGTGTGTGTTGGGGAAGGGGGGACCCCCTCACAGAAATCCAGGCCCTCGTCCTACCCCACACAGCCCCAAATGAGCAGCCAGACACCCAGGTTGCTCCCCTTTGCGGATTACCCTTCCCTCACCCACCCGGCAGAGGATTTGGGCAGCCTGGCTCCATTTTTCCTGTAGGCTGACACTTCAGAGCAATTCTGATGCAATCTGGCTGTGCCTGGGGAAGGGAGCTCACACTTCATTGTCTGCCTAATGGCCGGGCGATTGGCTTTGTCTAATCATTACCCAATATTTAAGGGCTGTGTTAGACACTCTCCTATGGAGAGGCTGCAGCAGGAGAGCGTGATTCATGGGCCCAGGGAATGGGGAAAGATGCAGGAGCACAGCTCTGGGACTCAAAGAGAAGTCATCTCCCCCGGCCAGGGAGAGCGGCAGTGGTGGAATGTGACTTCACCTGGGGGTGGAGCAGAAGCCCCAGGCCAGGGGCAGTGTCAGCTGGCTGGCCAACTCTCCCCGATTGGGAGTGACTCTCCTGCTATTGGGCCTTTGCTTGGAGTCCAGTCCTGAGGGGCAGGGGATGGGGTGAGGGTGTCAGCTTCTGGCTCTAGAAGAAAGACAAAACGTCCAGCCAGATGGCTGTGCACCTCGGAGGGCTGGCAGGCAGAATCGAACCTACGACTTCTGGAGCTTAGGGCAGCTCCTTGGTGTGGTGTCCAGGAACCCGAGGGAAAAGAACAACCCAGCATCTGATTTGTCTTTAATTTCACAAGTTTGGAGTACTCGAGAACCCAGCCTGAGAAGGGTGGGAAATGCCTGGTTTCCAGAGAGTCTACACGCAGCCCCTTCAGAAACCAGCCCTTTAATGCCTCTCTGGGGGGCCGACAGAATTGCCAAGCCCTGGGGGAGGTGGGGAGGAGCTGTGTAGACGTACCTTTAGCACTAACTTGGCTTTAAGCAGCAAGTCAAGGTAGGCGAGGCCATATTTCACAAAGCGCCCCGGCAGTGCAGGTATTTGTTCCCACGCGGGAACAGTCGCGGGAATTCACAGACGCTGTTTGTCTGAGCCCTGTGACACCCAGAAGACCTGCCACGGAGGTGGCTGACATTTTTTAACAGAAAACATTTTTGTCCCAAAAAACTGGCCTTTTTTCCCCCAAAACGTGGCCCCATGGCGACCAGGAGACACAGAACCCCTGAGGGGGTTTCCAGCCAGTCTCCCTCACAGCGAGGCACGCGGGGCTGGCAGTGCTGAAGGGACACAGAGGATCACACGCAGGGGAGGGTGTGCATTAGGGAGCCAGCCGGGGCGAGGGCCCAGCACACTGAACTGGGGCTCAGGAGACCGGGGGTTTATTCCCAGCTCCACCACTGACCCGCTTTCGGCAACTGCCCCACGCTGGCCGGAAGGGGTTAAAGCAGGCTGGAGGAAGCCGTCACAGAGCCCCAGCCAATCAGGGGGTAGCTTGCTGGGGCAGTCCTGTATAAAAGGAGCTGCTCAGAACAGCGGCAGGGAGAGCTGGGTTTGGACCAGGGAAGGTGCAGGACTGGTTCCCAGAGGGGCAGCTTTGGGAGGGCAAGGCTGGGGAGGCTCCAGCCTGTCACCTGTCAGGCTGTGGCCTTGTGACAAGGGTCAAGCAGGTGCAGTGGTCACAGGGGAAGTGGCCCAGGGAAACAAAGGCAGTGGTGGGAGTACAGCAGGGCAGGACAAGGCTGCTGCCAGAGGGTCCCTGGGCCGGGACCCGGAGTAGAGGGTGGGCCTTGCACCGGGCCTTGCCACCACGGTGTGGCCAGTACAGGCTGTGGCTCGCCCGAGAGGCCAGACTTTGGGGCCGCCGTTGGCCACAGTGGTGGGTGAAACCGGGAACTGCTGAGAGGCTCCTGGAAGGAGGGTGTGGCCCATGCAGACTGTGGCTGGCCCCTGAGGCAGAGGGGTGGGCTTGGAGGCCACAGCTGGTCACAGAAACAGAGGACTGCCGATAAAGGAGGTGAGAGGCCATAGTAGTGGGCAGTGTCCTGGAGAGGATGCCAAGGTCTGGGGGCGCCGTGGGTCCGGAGCGACAGTGGAGCAGGGACGGGTGAGACACTGCCTGAAGGAGGCGCCCTGCTGAGTAGGGTGAGGGTGAGGGACCCTTAGAGTTATTAAGCAAAAAAAACCCCCAAAAAACCCAGTGTGGCCCCTTTAAGAAATGCCTTTGAGGCTTTTTGGCCCTAACAAGCTGCTGGCAGCCGTCCTGTCTTCCTGCTCCGGGCCAGACAGCTCCCCTGCGGAACCAGGTAAGCACCCGGGATTTTCACCTCCTGGCCGGGAAACAATCAGAAAATCCCGGACAGTTTAGGTGTCAGCCTTTTTCTGAATTTTTTTTACTGGACAGGAGGCAAAAATCCCAGACTGTCCGGGTCAATACTGGGTACCTGGCAACCCTACCCCTGCCCGGTCAGCCCAGCCTGGATCTCGGCTAGCATCAAAGCCAACACAGTCACTGCCCCTAGTGATGGCATGTGCCAACCTCCTGCTGATGGGTGAGTGGGGCAGGAAGAAACTTTCCCTGGGGCCAGGTCATCCTGTTGCTGCCTGCTGCAGGTTCCTGGACTCTCCATCTCAAGCACCTGGTGCTGGCCAGTGTCTGAGGCATGACACTGGGCTAGATGGACCACGCGTCTCAGCAGGTCTGGCACTGCCCATGTGCCTGTGTTGTGATGCTTAGTTACCAATGCTTTGTCAAGTGCTTGGGGGGCCTCACTCGGCAGGTGCAGGAGCAGGGCACAGGGGAATTATTTTAGCTCCAAATAGTTTGCTCTCCGCTACCAGTTTTGCTCCGCTCAGGGCTGCTCCCAAGCCAGGCTGCCAAGTGGGTCTTGTCGTTATTAATAAGTGTGCGCAGTGTCTTGATTAAGATGCTTGGGCGCACCCCATCTGACCCCCCCGTGCGGTGGCGCTCATGGAACATGCATTTCTGCAAAAGGTGCCACATTGAGGGGCTCCCAAATCCCTTGCTTCTCGCAGTGCTGCGGACGTGCACATGTGGGAAGGGAGCCGGCCTGGCGGCGGGCTTTGAAAATGCTTTTTAATAAGGTTCACGCAGGCAGGGGGGAGCCGTAACTGCTCAGAGCTCTCTGAGTTACAATCCGTGTTCCAGTGGCTGCCAGCAAGGGGTCCGTCTCTTCCCCTGTTGGCGTTTTGCCTTGCTACCTAATTATTTGCTGGCTATTTTCTGCTCGGAGGCCTGGCTTGCGCTGGGTTTCACAGTGATAACTGTGTGCAGTGTTGTAGCCGTGTCGGCCTCAGGATGTTAGTGGCACAAGGTGGGGTGAGGTCATTTCTTTTATTGGGCCAACTTCTGTTGGTGAGAGACGAGCTCTGGACTCGCACGGAGCTTTTCTGGGTTGGGGAAGGCGCTCCTAACGTCACAGCCAAATGCAGGGTGGAACAGGTTGTTTACCCTAAGTAGTTAGCACATATTTAGGACCCTTCATTTTCTGTTTTTATTTAATTTTTCTCAGGAATTTATTAGTGTTTATTACCACCACAGCAAAAATCAGGGGAAAATCAGTGTTAAAAAAAAAAAAAGTGATACTTTCTCTGGGTAAGTTTTGGGGTTTATTTTTATGGACTGGGAAAAAAGGATCCAGTAGATTGCTTTGAATGCCGTTCATAGCTGTGGTTTGCTGGAGAATTAAAACAGAACTCAAAACGTCATGCCACCGCTGAGTTTAAGAAAACAATCGATCTCTCATCCTCAAACACAACTTTTCATTTGAATAAACAGTTCACCGCTGTAGACTGAGAACTACCAGCCTGTGAATATTTCCATTTAGTACTTGGGCTCCTCCATTTGCAGAGCGCACACACAACCTCTTCCTTTCCCCGATTTTGTTTTTAAAGAACTTCCAGCTACTCTCTTGTGTTCCAGCACGTGTTCTGCCACAGATTTCTGAGGCGGGGCGGCCTCTGTGTGTCTGCCAGAATTCAGCACGGCCGGGCACCTGCTCCAGGGGAGTCTCTGGCTACCACCAAAATAGCAAATAAAAATAACCTGGCCAGGCCCACGCGCTCCCAAGAGCACAGGGAACCACGGCGCCTTCCCTTCGCAGCCCTGTGGCCCGTTCACTGCTGCTCCTTTGCAGTGTCTGTAGTTTTGTCTCGTAATTTTCACCGGGCCGCTGGCCCCCTCTCTGCAAGCCGCCACAAGATGAATTCGTGAGAGAGTTTGCGGCCGCAGATGGCCTCGCTTCCCCCAGTGCGATTAAACTGCCATTTAAAGAGATGGGGACTGTAAGAAGTGACCCATTATGCTGCTCATTTATTTGCAGGCAAAGGTGACAGGGCGGGGAGGACGTTTTTACGGAGGGACTGGGGAGACTTGTGGGGGCTGCTGTGAGGCGGCAGCAGACGGGGCAGTGGCAATGGGCCCTAGTGGGTGCTAATGACCCATTGCGGGTCACGGGGAAATCTTTCCCTCTGAAAATGCAAATGTAAAAATGCTGAGTGGCAGGGCTATCGACCTGAGAACCTCCCCGTGGGCTCCCACGAATGCGGCGCCCAGGCCAGGACCGCACTGTCAGCTAAAGGGAGACTAGCCCCTCCCAGGGTGGCAACGGTTTGGCAGCCTGTGAGAGCAGGGATGGGTCCACCCAAGGGTCACGTTTTTTCTGTCTCCCCCCCCCCCTCCCCCCGTGCATGCACTGTAATGCACCCGCAGATCTGGCCGGCGCCATTTAAAAAAAAATTAAATGGAGAGACAAGTTCCCGCTGGGGCCGTGCAGCTGTCGAAGGCGTGAAATGGCTGCAGCGCCCTGCCTGCTCTGCGCGTCACTCGCCGGCGTTCAGAGGCGTGTTCCGGCCCCCGAGCGTTCTCGTTCACGGCGGGAGGGCTGCCCGACGCGCAGACTTGCTGCTGTTTGCATTGTCGATGGATTCGGCAGGTGGCGTCCGCCGTTCCTCATGCTGACGCGGCATCTCCGCAAGGAGGGCATCGGGTTTCCAGAGCGAATGCCACCTGGGCGCTCTTGTTCTGGGCCTAGCTTTGCATTTGCGGTGTTTGGGCAGGAAATACTTGTGAGGCCCAGAGAGCGGGGCCCACCATCAAACTCAGGGCCAGGCTACTGCTCAGTTCCCAGGAAGGAAACCAGATCTCCTGTCTCCATTTATAATCCCTCACCCCTTAGGGCTTCCCGTTGGGGAGACCCTGTTTTCGGCTGTGTCAAGGGGCACCCCACTTGCCCCTGGACTGACGCTTGGAGTCCCAGGGGTTAGCCCCAGGCCAGCGCCCCATCTGCGGTTTGCATGTCGTCACTTCATCTGCCCGCAGCTCTTCTCCGCAACCAGTGTGTCGTCTTCGAGTCCCAGCCCTCGGCGTGCTCCCCTTCCAAGGGAGGGTCAGCCGTCTCCAGCCCTAGGCAGGTCTCTCGCTCCGTGCCGCTTGGCCAAGGGCTGGGGGAGCCCAGGCCTGCCCTCTGCTCCCGGTTCTAGCCCCGGGGCCATCGACTCAATACTCTGGGTCTTCTCTCTCTGGCTTGCCTGGGCTGCTTCCTCCTGCTGGTTCTCCTTGTCTTCTGGGCTCGCCAGCTCCCTCTTCCCAGGAAGTGACTGTAGTCTGCAGCCCCACTCCTCCCCATCGGCTTTCTGCCTCTCCCAGCCCTGCTCTGCCCTCCAGTCAGCTGCCAGTGGGCTAAGCAGCCTAGACCAGGGTGTGTGGGGTGAGGTGAGCGGGAGCGCCCCCCCCCCCACAGCTGGTTCTATTTCCCTAGGTCACCCCTAGTTGACGTCTCACAAGGGAGGTTTCAAAAGCTCCCAGTGCTGGCTTGAAACTGGGGGGGAGGAGGACCTCCTTTTGGGGCCCCCGGGAGAAGAGCTGGGCTGGCTCCGAGTGCTCCTGAAACCCCCTGCTCTGTGCCTGGTGGGGCTGTGTCCGGCAAGGCCAAGCCATGGGGCCCAGTGGAGGGGGGAGGAGAGCAGGCCTGCCCTAGCTGGGCTCTGAAGGGCCCCCTCATGAGCGTGGATGCACCGGGGTGCCGGTGCCACAGGGCCTGTGGGGCTCGGGGCTGGTTTGGCAAGGCCCAGGCCCAGGGCACTGCACATGCATACGCCCGGGCTCTCGCACAAGGGGGGGAGGGCGCAGGAATTAGCCAGCCCCGCTGCTGGGAAGAAGTTTGTGCCTGCACGAGCGGTAACTCTGTCAACGCTGTGGGCTGCGTTGCCCAAACCCGCCCTAGCCACCGGGCAGGTTTCCCTCAGAGGCCTTTCCCCTAGTTCCAGACTCGGCCCAGTCTGACAGGACCAGGCAGCAGCGTGCGCCGTGGCCGCAGGTGGTGTGACTCTGTCACAGCCTCATCGGCAGCCCCTGTTTTCCTGTCCCCATCCCTCCTTGGCGCCTCTCCGTGTCCAGACCGGGCAGTGGAGAAAGCACCGCACATCTTGGCAACCCCCGGCCTCCTTTCCGCATCCTGAAACTGCAGTGATTCTCCTTGGCTAGACACGAAACTGCCTGGCCCTTGGAACAAAAAGTTGGAGGGATGAGAGATGTTCTGCAATGTCCTTGGAAGACACGAGGCAGGAAAACGCAGAACTTCAGCTCCTCGCAGGGTTATTTCAGTCCTGGGGCTTTTCTCTGATCTGCTATCTGAAGCTTTCACCGCGAGGGCACGGTGCACCAAGGGATGCGCAGAACAGTCTCCTCAGAAATGCAATTAAGACTCCTTTCTGTGAGGCTGGAAGCAATCTGGCGTGTCTAGGTCTGCCTCTTCCCGCTCTTTGCCTTGGGAACGCAGCCGATTACCAGATCAAAGGCCTCAGCGGGAGGAGCCGCGCTCTAATTCACCTTTCCCTGGCCTCACCTCGCCATTAAAGGGAAGCTGCATTGATTACCCCCCTCCCCGGCTTCCTGGGCTGGTGTCAGAGGACACCACGGTACGTCTTGGGGGCCGAGCAGTTCCGCTTGTTCAGGCAGTGGAGATGGACGCATCCAAAGACGACGAAACAAACCGGCAGGAAGCTGTCGGGCCGCGGGGCCTGACCAAGCCGGGAGCCACGTACTCCGGAGGACTACGAAGGCCTCTCTCTGGATCGGACCCGTTGGTTTAGGAACACGTATGCTCCCTTCCGAGGGGTTTGCACTGCAGAGGAGGGGTCAGCGAGGGCGGGTTTCTGAATGTGGATGTTCTCTGGCCTCGCTAATTAGTTCCCCTCCCCTGGAGTCTGATTGATCAGACAGCACCCAGCTCCCAAGGCAGCCCTTTCCCTAAGGGGCTAAGCCGGCTGGATTCATCCTCTCCGCAGGTTCTCCCTGACGGGGCTTGGAGCCTTCTTTCTGCTTCACCCCTGCCCCCCACAACGCTGGGCAGCACCCTGAGTCCTGCCTGGTGGGTCTAATGACCCCAAAACAGCCGAAGGGAGCCCTGTTCTCCCCATTCCACCAAGCTCCTGATCCAGGGGCACCACCAGCCTCCAAGGGCACCTGGGAAAGGTGTGTGTGTGTGGGGCTGGCTCTGCCCCCCCCAGAAGTGGCAGGGCCTTGGCCAGAAGGGGTGGAACGTGGGGCAGCCAGCCCTCAGTGCCGCCTGGACTGTGGGGCGCCCTACCCCCCACTCTAAGAATCGCCTGGCATGCTCCCTATGGCACTGGGGGGAGATTTAAGCCACGCTGGCTAAGAGCCCTGGGCCCTTTTGAATCGCCGGGCCCTGGGGCAGCTGCCCCTGGTCCCCCATCGGCAGGCCTGTCCCGATCCCAGCCCTTCAAGGAACAGTAGCCTGGAATCTTCTTACACCTTCCCTCTCCTAGACACTCACCCTTCCCTGGGACATCTTCCTCTCCCCTGCTTTGGTTATTCTGGATGCCTGGCCCAGGGTAACTGCCCTCTTAAACGACCTCTTCCAGCCTCCAAGGGCCATTTTGTGCGGCAGTCCCCTCCCCACTGCCCCGCGGCGTGTGCTGCCCCTCGCACCAGCGCAAAGCCAGGGTAGAACGCCCCCAGACCGGCCGGGGTTCGCACAGCATCTAAACCAAAATGTTCCTCTGTGGGTCTGTTTTTGGAAACCTTCCTCAAGCCTTTGGTCTGTTTCCTTCTGCTCCCTTTTATTTCCCTCTTGCAAAGGGGAGCGGGAAGGGAGGAAGGGGAGGAGGAGGAAGGAAAATGGGGAGGAGGCCGTGAAAACCCCAACCTGGAAAACCCCATTTGCCAATTCCCTCTGTCTCAGTGCAAGCCGGGGCCATTTCAAAGGAAGCGAAACATTTAATTACCATCAGAAAGATCATTCTTTGAGCCAACAACAAACAAAAACCCTCAATTACCTCTACTTGGATCTGGAAAGCTAAAGATCCGGTGTGACTCAGTCCCTGAGACACCGTTTCATGCTGGCAGGGTCCTTGGAGGTCTGGACTGATGCCCTGGGGGTGCAGTGGGCATGTATGTGCATGTGAGCGTGTGTACCACAGAAACGCTTGTTCTGCTCTGGCCCACGCTGTATTAGCTGTGGCTAACAAGGGAATGTCGGGTGACAGGCTTGCCTGTCCAGTGGTATGAAAGGCTCTGCTTAAAAATAAACACATAAGGAATTCGCCTGTTAAAGGCTGCCATTGTCTCCCATTTACTGTACGACTCTTCAGCATAAAAGGTTCATCACTTCCGTGTGTTTCCCAAGCCCCGGAGGAAGTCGGGGCTATTTCCCTCTGAGATGTAACGCACATTGAGGCAAACCCACCAGAGTTTTCAGAGACTGACACTTGGGTGACACGTAACCCAATACAAAGTAAATTAAACAGCTAGATAATAAAAAAACCCAAAGGCTGTTTTCAAATAGCCTCTTTGCAGCAGTGCATTAGTTGACTGCACAGCTGTAGTGCGTAATGAGCAATATATTAATTTATAATTAGTGTAATACAGTAAAGCTCAGCAAATAGCTCGGTGCACTCTGGCTAATTCATCAAGGGAAGAAGCAGCTTTTTAATGGCTTCCAAGGTTTGCCTGTCCCCGGTAATTGGGAAGTCCAGAATTTATGGTTCTGTCTTTTAAGGGGGGATGTGATTGCAGCCACACATCTTCATTTGGTGTCTGCTCCCACGCCAGTGCAGGGAAGGAGACTTCTCAGGCTGTAGGGGCTCACGAGGACTTTTCGTGACCCCATTTGCAGCTTCCCCCTGCTAGTGTTTTGCAGCCCAAGTGACCTCTTGGTCTTAACGACATGCTGCAGCTCTTCTCCTGCTGCCACAGAAAGGGGTGATGCCGGAGGCTTGGCTCGGCTTTGGATCCCCTCTTCTTTTTAACTTCGTAGCATTTGGGAGCGACTTTCTCCTCTCGGGGGTTGTAGTCCCTCCCTCTCACAGGATATCCTGGAACAGACAGGGGAAGAGTCAATGGAGGACAGTAAGGGAGTAGGAATTAAGCACTTAGCTCCTTGAGGCCCGTTGGAAAGTCTTAGCCTTTTCCATTGGTTGAGCTGAAAAGCCGGTTCGGAAAGGAAGGACCGTTTGTGGTTCAGACTCTGATGGGGGCGCAGGAGATGTGGATTGATTCCTGGCTCTGCCACAGACTTCCCCAGGCAAATCACTTAGGTCAGCTCTTCACTACGCAGGAAGGTGGAGTTAAGATATGCAGCTCCAGCTATGTTAATTATTGGCTGGAGTTGATGTATCTTAATTCGAGTTTCCACACAGTCTCCACAGCGGGAGGTCAATGGGAGCAAACACTTGTTGGCTTCCCCTACTCCTTGCAGGAGCAGGAGTATTGGCGCCAATGGGGATACCCTCTGAGTTTGATTTAGCAGGTCTTTACTAGACCCGCTAAATCAAACTCTGGAAGATCGATCGTGGCTGTGTCAATCTTCCGTGTATTTAAGACATGGCCTCAGTCTCCCTGGGCCTTGGTTTTCCACCTGTCAAACAGGGATAATTATCCTGCCTTTGTTTAAAGT
Source organism: Rafetus swinhoei (assembly GCA_019425775.1). Classification (NCBI taxonomy): domain Eukaryota; kingdom Metazoa; phylum Chordata; order Testudines; family Trionychidae; genus Rafetus; species Rafetus swinhoei. The sequence continues at coordinate 2,220,677 of JAFJHL010000175.1, read as the reverse complement.
CTCTGGGGCAGGGGCTGAACTCTGACTTTGTGCCTGGATGGTGCCCAGCACACACAGGCCTGCTCTTGGTTGCAGCAATGTAGTAATTTGTTCTGTGTACCAAGGCATGTGCAAATGTGCACCACCAGGAGAAACACAAATCTAGCTACGGGCGCTCTGCTAATCAGCTGGGTGGCATTTGAATCTCTCCTGAGTGGCTGCACAAGTGCACAGTTTATGGGGAACACTGCCTCCTGGTGAGGAATCCCCATTTTACAGGTGGGGCACTGAAGTAGGGGTGGATGAGAGTTTTGCAGGGCCCAGGGCATGGGGCCTATTGAAGTGTGGGGCCCGGGGCAGTCGCCCCGCTCGCCCTGCCCTATATCCGCCGCTGCACTGAAGTACAGAGGGGCTAAGTGACTTGCCCAGGGCCCAGTGGATATTTGTAGCAGAGAAATCGAACCCACCTTCTAGGCTGGTGCTGTAAACACTAGAACACCCTTCCTCTCATAGCTCTGGCTCAGCTGCACTAGGGTTCACTGGTAGTACAACTGAATATGGGAATTACTTGCTGACGTTCCCTAATGTAGACAAAGCCAAAGAGACAGAGAAAGCAAAGCCCTCAGCAGGGGATGTCACATGCTCAGTCGAGCTGGGTGAAAAGTTTTGGTTGAAACTTTATTCATTGAAAAGTCAGAGACACCAAAACTTTTTGTGAATTTGTGTCAGTTTTGAAATGAAACTTCATTGTTTTTTGGCTTGAAAAGACATTTCATTTCAATTTTATTTTAAACAAACTCAAAGAATGTTAAAACCGAAGAACACAGATCACAAAGGGCCCCCACAGACCAAACCCCCCAATAAATCTGTCCTGTGTAAAAGTTTTACACAGAGTAAGATCATAAGGTCTGCTCCCTTCATCAATGAGAGAGAGAGATGCCCTAACAATTATTTACCCTGGGCTTGATAATAAACAAAAGTGTTTGCTTTAAGTATAAAGAGTAGGATTTAAGTGATTGCAAGTGACAAGAGTATGATTAAAATAAATTACTAAATTAAAATAAACAAAAGATACCAGCTAGTTCTAATCCACTAAGAAACCTGTTACATGAAAATTCTGACCCTAACTAGCTGTTCTTATTTAAAAAACAGCTAATAGTCTTGCAGTACCTTAAAGACTAACAAAACATGTCGATGGTATCATGAGCTTTTGTGGGTACAACCCACTTCTTCAGACGATTGGAGTATTAAAAGTCCAGATCCAAGAATAGATAAGGGAAGGCCGGGGGCGGGGGGAGGAGGGGAGAAAAGAAAAAAAGAGGAAAAATAGTGAATTAGATTGTTCAAGTTACAAGAGGCTGATAAGAACAATTAGCACCTCTATAAGCACCCATTGGTTGGTTGGTTAAGTCATTAGGATGTGGAAGGTAGTGTGCAGCTAGCCAATTCATTCCTCTCTGATAAGAATCAAACTTGTAAATGAAGTTAAGTTCCAACCCTTCCTTGTGTATTTGGCTTGTGGAATTGGCCTGAAACAGGGTGACTTTGAGACCCATTGATGAGTGCCCAGGCAGATTAAAGTGTTCTCCAACAGGTTTCTGTGTGTTGCCTTTTTGGATATCTGATTTGTGTCCATTAATTCTTTCCGGCAGCGTAGAGACTGTCCAGTTTGGCCAATATACATGACAGTGGGGCATTGCTGGCATTTGATGGCATAAATCACATTACTGGATGTGCAGTTAAATGAGCCTCTGATTTGGTGTCGAATGTGGTTGGGTCCAGTGATGAAACCGCTTGTGTAGCTGTGTGGGCAGAGTTGGCACCGGGGCTGATTGCAGGGGTGGGTTCCTGGGTGATTATGATGGAGGTGTGTTGCGTGGTTACTGGAAAGAATTTGTTTGAGGTTAGAGGTTTGTCTGTAGGGGAGGATTGGCCTTTCCCCCAAGGCCTATGAGAGTGAGGGGTCATTTTCCAGGACAGGTTGTAGATGATTGATAATGCATTGGAGGGGTTTGAGTTGTGGACTGTAGGTGATGACAAGTGGAATTCTGTTGTTTTCTCTTCTTGGCCTGTCTTGAAGTAGTTCATGTCTGGGTACTCTTCTGGCTCTGTTGATCTGTTTTTTCACTTCTCCAGGTGGGTATTTCAGGTTTAAGAATGCTCTGTATAGATCCTGTAGGTGTTTGTCTCTGTCTGTGGGATCGGAGCAAATCCAGTTGTATTTTAGGGCTTGGCTGTCTACAACAGATTGAGAAATGTGTCTGGGATGGAAGCTAGAGACATGAAGGTAAGTGTAGCAGTCGGTAGGTTTCCGGTATAGGGAAATGTGTCTGTCATGTAATTGTACTGTAGAGTCAAGGAACTGGATTTCTCTTGTGGACCGATCCAGGCTGAGATTGGTGGTGGGGTGGAAGTTGTTGAAATCCCTGTGAAATTCTTCAAGGGTCTCTTTCCTGTGGGTCCATATGATGGTGTCATCAATGTAGTGTAAGTAGAGTAAGGGTGCTAGGGGGCGAGGAAACGTTGTTCAAGGTCAGCCATAAATATGTTGGCACATTGTGGGGCCATGCGGGTGCCCATGGCTGTGTCACTGACTTGAAGATACAAATTGTCTCCGAATCGGAAGTAATTGTGGGTGAGAACAAAGTCGCAGAGCTCTATAACTGGGTGTACAGTGCTGTCATCAGGGATGGTGTTCCTCATAGCCTGTAATCCATCTTCATGTGGAAAGTTGGTGTAAAGAGCTTCTGTGTCCATGGAGGCCAGGATGGTGTTTTCAGGAAGATTACTGATGTTCTGTAGTTTCCTCAGGAAGTCAGTGGTGTTGCGGAGGTAGCTAGGAGTGCTGGTAGCATAGGGTCTGAGGAGGGAGTCGATACAGCCAGATGATCCTGCTGTAAGTGTGCCAATGCTTGAGATGATGGATCGTCCGGGATTTCCAGGTTTGTGTATCTTGGGTAGCAGATGGAAAACTCCTGGTTGGGGATTGGGGCTGTGGGGGTGGTTAGTGTAAATTTGGTCCTGAGCAGCATCAGGGAGCTTCATGAGCAGTTGTTTCAGGTTTTTTTGGTATTCTTTAATGGACTCAGAGGAGAGAAACCTGTAGAATCTGGTATTGGTGAGTTGTCTGGTCGACTCCTGTTCATAATCTGTTATGTTCATGATGACTACAGCACCCCCTTTGTCAGCCTCTTGGATCATGATGTTAGAATGGTTTTTGAGGCTGTGTATAGCATTGCGCTCTGCATGGCTGAGGTTGTATGTTATATGATGTTGTTTGCTGACTATGTCAGCCCGGGCACGTCTGTGGAAGCAACCGATATAGAAGTCAAGACTCTCCTTGCAACCATCAGCAGGGATCTACATAGAAGCCTTCCTCTTGTGGGGTTGGTGGGGGGGGAGCTGGAGGATCAGTGTGTTGTACATCTGTGTGTGGAAATATTCCTTTAGGCCAGTGTTTCTTAAACTTTTTAAGACCGAGGAACCCCAAACAATAATTTTTGTTTAATGAGGAACACCAAGGATTTTTTGTTGAGCAAAAAAAAAAGGCACTTGCCCCTTTAAGGAGGCAGCCATTTTGAACTCTATTGTTCTCCGTGGCACACCTCTGACTGCCTCATAGCACACTGGTGTTCCCCGGAACACAGTTTAAGAAACACTGCTTTAGGCCATGGGTTCCCAAACTGGGCGCACCCCTCTGGGGGGGGTGAAGAAATTCCAGGGGGGGTGCGAGGCGACCTAGCCCCCCTTCCCATCAATCCCCCCAAGATAGAGACCCGTCCATCTGTCCACTCGGGCTGGCCGGGGCAGACTTCAAAATGGCTGCCTTAAAAGGGCAATGCCTGCTGTGCTCTTAAAAGGGCGATCTTTTTGCTCGACAAGTTTTGCTGCTATTTTTTGGTGGGGGGGGTGAGGGTTTCTCAAAAATCATAAAGGGGGCGTGATGCTGAAAAGTTTGGGAACCACTGCTTTAGGCAGAGGAGATGGAAATAGGCCTACAGACCTGCACAGAACTGAATGATATTCGTAGGGGTGGTGGGACAGAAGGAGAGTCCTTGATATAGGACAGATTCCTCTTCTGGGCTAAGAGTGTGGTTGGATAGGTTGACAATGTTGCTAGCTGAGTTGGAAGCACCTTATCTCAGGTAAACTGCTATAAGTCAGACTTGATCTTTACTCTAGCCTGGGTCTACAGCTTTTTTTTAGAGATCCTTTTTCCATGTGTATCCTCTTAGGGTGGGCCAGGCAGTTTCAAAGGCCACCTTCCCATTGCTTAAATAGATCTCTCCCCACATCCCGGGCAGGAACCCTTTTTTCAGTCTCACCATCCTCCTGGAAAAATACCAGGTTCGAGATGGATTCCAGTATTAGGTGGCCTGGCCAAATGTCCTTTCTAGGACCAACCCCAGTTTGGCTTACAGGACAAACAAGACTATTCACAGGTGGTCTGTGTGAGTACTGAGCCATTATGTTCCTGAAGTATCCTTAATGGCCCTTATCCGCACATTGAGAATTAAAACCCGATTCGCACTTCATATTTCTGACTTCACATACAAGAATGATAAGATAAGATATACAGAATCAGCAGATTGTAACTTTAAACTTGACATGCTACGTGGTGCATTTTCCATACAGTGTCTTTGTGTTATGTGTATCCATATTCATAAACCAACTTTCACCAAGCGTGGGGGGCCGAGACAATCTCTATTTTTAAATGTGATATTTGTAGACAAGTTGATCCCATATTAACAATTGAAAGTATTTCTGAGATGCCAACAACATTCCAGCATCTGCTTGTCTCTCTTGTTCTACCCCCTCATTTAAATCTTCATTGTAACTGTCGCATCGTCTGTAAAATGTGAAGCCCAGAGCTAACAGCAGAAGCATGTGTATAACTTCAAGCAGATGAGTAGGCCTGGGGTTTTAATGTGCGTAGATTGGGGATCTTGCTCAAGCACAGTCAGAAGGACTGACATCAGACATCTGGAGAGCTAAAGGAATGACTCAGGAAAATGATAGTTGCCTAGGTAGGTCTAGTCCAACCCAGGTCTTATTGGAAATCCTGTATGATATTGTGAGATTAGTCTCTTTCATTAGGATTTGCGGTGTCAATTCTTTGCCCTGCTAAACGGTGTCTTTTTAAAGGATATTAAGAAGTCTCTTTTGCATGATTATGATGTAGTGGAATCCTTGCAGCTATCGAGGAAGGAGAAGGGAAACAAACAAACAAACCCCAGATGGAACCAAAACAAAACATGGACCTGTTGATGAAAAAGCTAATGATTCAGGTGAGGATCAGTTATGGGATTCAGATGGAATTAAATCAGTTTCACATAAGTCTGATCCCCCCCACCCCCCACATGTCATAATCCTGTGGTCTGAAAAGTGATGTGTTTGTATTTGCAAACCATGTATGTCAGTTAGGAAACTATTTTAAAATTACTAAATTTGACTTAACTCCCAATTTAACAAATTTGAAATAGTGTGTTTTCACCACAGGGAAGCATTGAATTGAGCGCAAGGCTACCTCAGATTTAGAGCCCCAGGAAGCACTGAGGAATAATTAGTTCGAATGATTCTGGGGAGTATTCATTTCAAAATAGTGCCATTAGAGTATTCCACACTACTGCTATTTTGAAATAACTATTTTGAAATTAGCGTTTTTCCTGATGAAAAGCAGGAGTACAGATTTTGAATTAAGCGGCTTCTTATATATAATTATGCATGGACGCTCCGCTTATAAATTCGACTAAAGGGAGATTATTTCAAAATAAAGTCCTAGTGAAGACTGGGGCTCTGTGTCTACATTGTGCAGAGGTCCTTGTTAAATAATATGGTTCTAATTTATCTGATATGAAAGGTAGTTTCAATAGTGTTTCCTCTTGTTTGTTTTTATAAAAACATTGTGACGTAAGAAGGATTATGTTTGTATTGACTCATGACCATATCAGCAGATGCCTAATTTTGAGGGTTTTTTCTTTCAAATGATCTGATGAATATAAATGGCAGATTTCAGTTAGCTTCTTACTGATTTTGTTATTAAAACTCTGTGATCTGGAAAGTAAAATGTTTGTATTTACTTAACAGATTATTCAGGGAGGCTGGGTTTATAGGTTTATGGGACCTTTCCTGTTGTGCTGACAAGGGCCTAGTTTAACATATTAAAAGTGCAATTTTGACCTGGCTCTTAAAAAAGAAAGAGCTAAATTCCTAGGTGAGCTCCTTTTTACCTGAAGCCTGCCCCAGTGCCTGCTGAGTCTATGGGAGTCTTTCTGTTGGTTGCATTAGCTGTTGGGGGGAGGTGGTGGCGGGGGGGCTTTCACCCCAAGCAGAGACCAATGTATCACAAGCCCCCTGGAGCCCTCAGGACCGGTTCTCAGAACGGCCATGAAGTTCGGCTGGAGCAGAGGGCTAGTACTGCTTAGGAAATAGTAGGCTGAGCGAAGAGATGAGGCCGCTCCCTTTGAAACGCAGAGAGTGGCCTGACCTTTTAGTGAGACTGCTTTATTAGTCTCCACTTGAGACACGCCGCTGGTAGCTGGTGTCTCCGCCGGCGTGTGCACGGAGGGGTGTGACGTAGTGTGGGTACCTTGCTGGTTGCTAGGCTTGGGTTGTGAGTGACCTCCACTGGCTGCTGTCTGCAGCACGGCCCAGGAGGGCAGGGGATGAGTCATTATGCAAGGGGGCTTCATAACCTGTCTGACCAGTTATCTCCCAGGGAGTGGAACAATGGGAAGAAGGGGGGAGTGGAGCCCTGGATGGGGGCAGGGCTGGAAGTGAGTGAGTTAGTTTCTGTCTGGGATCATGGAGGAGGCAGCCTAGGGAAAGGGGCTGGAATTTAGGGGCCCAGTCTCCCCCATCTCAAGGGGGGGCTGAGGCATCCTAGGCCCGGTTCCTGTAACCAGATGACATCTGTGCTGTGCTGTATCCTGGAGAAGCAATAAACTCCCTCTATTCTACTGGCTGGTGGAGTCTGTCCGTGTCATTACGGGGGTGCAGGAGACGGGAAAACCGCAACGCGCCATCTCAGGGGCTGAAGCGGGGGGGCGTGCCCACAGCGCTCACACAGTGTTGTATCGCGCCCACTCTGTGGAAGGGTCCCTGCAGGCTTTGGATCTGCTGGCACATGCTACAGCTGTGAACGGTTCAGGAGAGGGCAGTTCTTCCCAGTCAGCGCCATGCGGGGCAGGGAGAGAGGGAACCCGCCACTTCCCTGCAGTGTTCTCAGCTGCAGAGATCCCTGGTGCTCTCTGGAGCGATGATAGCTGCAAATGGGTCAGCCCCCCAGCTGAGTGCGGGGCGCTCTGGCTCCTATCGGAACAGTTCCTCACCCCTGGGTGGGTCCCCTCTCTAGTCAGCTGTGCCCAGCGGGGTGCTAGCCGCAGGGCCTGTCTCCCCAGGAATGCCCTGCGCAATGGCCTTGCCATGGAGGGTTTAATCAAGTGGGACAAACTAGCAAAACAACTCGAGCCCACGTGGGTCTCAGCCTCGCTGCCAGGCTTCCTGCCACGCCACCCCTCTGCCAGCTGGAGCCAGGCCTCTTCATCTTCATAAAGGCTCCAAACAAAAATAAACCAGTGTTTGTGGATTGCTGCCTGCCGCCAGCTGATCCAGCCCCGGGGGCAGCGCACAGGCCGGTGAAGGGCCCCAGGGGGACATGCACACTGAGGTCCCAAGGCTGCACCCCTAGCCTAGTAATAAGGCCTAGTCTTACACAGAGCTTCCCGGCCCTTGCTCTCCCAGCCCTTCTCCCCTGGTGCAGCTGCAGCAGCTAGTTCTTGGCCCGGTTCCCAGCAAGCGAGCCAGTTTATGATGTGACACCGGCGGGCTATCTCCTCCTGAGTGCACACTAGCGTGGGGCCAGTGCGGCTCGCACTGTGTGCCGGGCAGAGCTGGGCAGCAGGCCTGGAGCCCTGGGGCCGGGGCTGAAAGGGGGCGCAGGGCGCTTGCTTCTAGGGGGCCAGGGCAGCACTTCCCTGCCAGTGCTGGGGGCTGTGCAAGGTGGGAGCGGCGCTCACCGCTCGGGTGGCGCTTCTCGGGGCGGGGGATCCCGGGGAGGAAGGGAGCGGAGCTGGCTGGGCAGGGGACCCTGGCGGGGAGGGATGCAGAGCTGGGGGGCGCTTCCCGGCGTCGCGCGGGCGCTAGAGGTCGCTGCGCCCCTTCGCAGCGCCCCGGCTCTGCCCGGCGGCCCCCGAGGAGGCTGCGGCGGGCGGCGCAGGGGCGAGCCAGCCTGCGCGGTGCGAGCGGAGCCGCCAGACGCTGCGCCTCCGAGCCGAGCGCCAGCAGGGAGCGGCCAGCCCGGCGGGAGCCGCGCCCGCGGGGCGGGGATGGGCAGCGGCTGCGGGGCGCGGCGGGGACGCCTGTGACGGAGCCAACAGGTAGGGGCGCGGGGCCGGGCTGGGGCGGCCCCCGGGGCTCGGCTCCGGGACAAGGCAGCCGGGGGCGGAGCTCGGGACGCGCCCCGGCGGGGCCGGGCCGGGCGATCCCGGTGCGCTCCGGAGCGCGGCTGCCTTCCGACGGGAACTTGCCGGCGCCGAGCCGTGGGGCCAACTTCGCAGCGCCCGGGACCCCCCGCCCGGCCCGGCCGGCGCGCTGCAGGGGGCGGGCTGGGGGGCACCCCGGGCTGGCCAGGGGCCGGCCCCCGAGCGCGGCTCAGCGCTAAGGCACCGGCGTGGGCAGGGGCAGAGGGGAGCCGCCCGGGCACTTCCAGGGCAGGTCCGGCCCGCGGGCTTCCCGCTGCGCCTGTGGCCCCCCCACCCCCCGCGCTCGGCGAGGGGCCGGGGAGGCGAGAAAAGGCAGAAAAATGCAGCGCATCAGACCCCCCCCCGGACACTGAGCCCGGCGCCGCTTCGGCAGCGGGTTCCGCAGTAAGAGCGTCCACACGGGCCAGAGCCCCCCAGCCACTGCGCTTTGAAACCCGCGCGCTGCCTTTCTCCGGGGGGCTTCCCCGGGCCCTCGGCAGCTCCCGGCCGCCTCCCCGCCCGGGCTGGGTGGAGAGGGCTCCGCTCCAGGCAGGAGCAGCCGGAGAGGTCACGGAGCCCGGTTCAGGACATGGGAGGGGCGGCGCTGGCGGCTCCTGGCTGGGGCGGCGGGGCACCTTTTCCTCCAGGCAGCCTTTCCCTGCCTCTCCCGTTGCTGTTCGGGGTTGATCCCCACCCCCGGGTCTCTTTTGCTGCCCTGACGTGCCCCCCGGGTGAGGTGGCGCTGCTGGGCTGAGAGCTGGGCTTGAGCAGAAGCGGGTCCCCAGGGCTGGGGATTGGGGTGCTGCAGGGCAGGGTAAGTGTGGGGGGGACAGCTGGCCGACCCTGCCCTCCCTGAGTTTCCCTGTCCTGCCTAGGATGCAGAGCAGCCAGATCTGGCTTCCCTGAGCTGCAGGTACGGGAGGGAAAGGGAAGGCAGAGGCAGGCTGGGTGTTCATGCCAGGGCAGGGGATAGGTGCTGGATCATAGGTCCCCGGGGATGGATGCGAGGAGGCCGGGGCTGCATGCCAAGCAGGGCTGGTGCTGAAGGACCAGCACCCCCCGGTGGGTGTGGGGCTGAACCAGCAGGGACCCTAATTACATTATCCGCGCGCAGCAGGCAGCTCACAAAGCCAGCCCCAAAGCTTGCAGAGGCAGGAGGCGGGAGAGAGCCCTGAGCAGGCAGTGACTCATGGCAGAGGCAGGTCTGCCAGGTCCCCGTGCAAGTGTCTGTGGTAGGGCTAGGCAGCAGCTTGCTGGCACGGTGAGAGTGGCCGAGGGCTCCCAGCGTGGGTTGCTTGGCTGGGAATGCGGCTCCCCCGGCACCACGGCTGTCCACACGCCCTGGAAAGGGCCAGGTCCTGTCCCCGCTGCAGGGGCCTGCTGGATGCACACATGGTAATGTCCAGCCAGCCAACGGGGATCGAGGTCAGTCCTGCTTCTGGCCCCCTTTGAGAGAGAGGGAGCCTGTTCCTGAACTGTCCCTGGCTACTGCAAAACCTCCAGCACGAGTCCAGGAGCTGCCAACCCTCCCTCCCAGCTGAGTCTTCTGTTGCCGGCAGCCTCACAGGAGCAGCGGAGCCTGGCGAGTTACATTTCCCTGCTCCGGCACTTGCAAAGCCCTCGGTTAAAACGGCTGGCTCCGGACCGGAGAAGAAGCAAATGTTTCCTGCTGCCGTTGCTCCGTCGGCCAGAAAATGGGAGGAGAGCAGCCCAGGGCAGAGAGCTGGAGTACAACTCAGTGCCTGGTTTGCCACTGGCCTGATGCTGGGCCAGTCACGTCCCCTGTGTGACTCAGTTTCCCTTCCCCTGTAAAAGGGAGTTACTTCTGCTGGCCTTTGGAAAGCAGGTGGGGAATGCACAGTGCTGTGTGAAAACTCAGTTATCGTAGCGACAGCTGGTGTTCTGCCTGGGAAGGACACCAATGGCCCCGCTGGGCAGCCATTGTTCCCCACAGCAGTGGGTTCAGGCAGCAGTTAAGACCCAAGATGGATTTGATTGGAATCTCACCTCTTTCTCCAGCTGTAATTCATTGGCTCGGTGGAGCCATTCCAGATCTCTACCAGGCCAGAATCGGGCCCGTTGGATCTCTACCAGGCCAGAATTGGGCCCGTTGGAGCTCTACCAGGCCAGAATTGGGCCCGTTGGATCTCTACCAGGCCAGAATCGGGCCCGTCGGATCTCTACCAGGCCAGAATGTCCTCAGACCCTCTGTCCTCAGGCTGGCTCACAGAATGAGGAAAGCGTGGGAAGGGGAAGGCACTGTCCTTATGCCTACGTGAGCAGGCTCCTCCCGGGCCCCTTAGTGTCTGGGGAAAGTTTCTCCAGAGGGGTCTGTCCTGGAGGAAGGAGGAATGTGCCAGCCAGAGGCGTGGCCCTCCCAAAGAGATGGAAAGGGGGATCCACTGGCCTGGTGGAGAGACGAGGAGGGGCTCATCTCTTGCGTGACTCAAGCCGATTGTCCGTCCCTGGCGACGTGGGACGGAGCAAGCCAAAGGGCTCTCCCTGGTAGCACAGCATGCGGGCTCCGGGAGAACTGGCCCGGGCCAGCGCCACTTGGCAGCCACTGGGCCAGCAAGGTTAGCCGTCCGGTGCCCTGCCTACCTCGACTGCCGAGACTGACTGAGCTGCTGTTCACCTGGGGTTTCAGCCCCCGCAGAGCTGCCTCGCTCCATCTGAGAGCAGCTCCTGGTGCTGGAGGAGTCGGAGGATGGAGCAGTCATTAGAGCTGCCCTGCAAAATGCCAGCAGCACCTGGGAGACAGGACTCACTGAGTACAAGAGCTAGAGTCGGACCCAGCACGCGGGCAGAATTCAAATGAAAACTCCCCGGCTCGCCCTGGGCTGAGGCCAAAATGTGGCAAGGACGGAAGGTAGGAAGAAGGAGGTGAAAGGAGATTGGGCTGGAAGAGAGAAGGAAAGAGCCCCTGTCACACGCAGCCCTGCTCTGTGGGGCTCCTGGCGTTTCTCTGTGCTTCGCTTGGGCCTGCCCTGCAGGCTCCCAGCAGCTTCCGCCATTTCACGCAGCGTGTGATTAGACTGTGGAACTCATTGCCACAGGACTTGGTGAGAGTCACCTGCAGGTTGGGTGTTTGTATCGCTAGCAGCAATAGCCAGAGCTGGAACAGCTCATGCGAAAATGAAAACTTCCTGCCTCGGGGCTTATGCCAGAGCCTAACTTTTGGGGGTCAGGAGAAGACTCCCTTGGGGAGGATTTGTCCCCCATCTGCTGGCTGCTTGGGTTCTCGGGTCCTGTGGACTCGCTGGACTTGGGGTCTGGTGCATTCTGCCAAGGCCCGAGCTCTCTGCTTTCCCATTTCCCACGGGGCTCTGTTCCCCGGCATCCCAGATCCAGGAGAAGGGGAGCCTGCCCCTTGCCCTGCGCCTTGCCCCCTTGGAGCAGTGCCTTGGGAGGAGTTTGTTCCCCATGGGCCAGGGAGTGCTCAGCTTCCCTCCTGGGGCTCCCCTGAGGGATGCCAGGTAGTGCCAGCTGTCAGAGAGCCTCTTTAGTGGGCACACCGAGCCATGGCACCGAGAGGCTGGGCTGTCCCCAGGGGCGGTGCTTTGGGAAAGGACAGGGCGAGCTCCCGAGCTGTCCCTGCCTTGTGGGGACATGGCATGAAGGGTAGTGACCCGGGAGGCTCATCCCCCGCTAATACCAGGGACTTGGCTCAGCCACGGCTCTAGGGAACACTGGCAGCCCTTGCATCCAGCCGGGCACCAGGGGACAGCACGGTGATGCCCACAGTTCTGCCCTGGCACACTGCGTGGGCTGAAGGGCTAGAGTCCGCCTGGGCAGAGGTCTCGCTTGGCTTCCAGGGAGGCAGCGGCAAAGCCAGGGGGTGCAATGGCGCGTGGTCTGCCCCCTCAGCTGACTTGGATTTCTGCGGCGGGCTCACCCTGTGTATCCCGGCCCTTATGGACCGTGGGCATGGCTACTCCGCTTCCCTGTGGCTGCAGCCCGCCCCAAACCTGGCCTGTCCCTCTGCCTGAGCTCAGTGCTGCTGTGCATGGGCTGCAAATGTGGCAGGATGAGGCTTAAGTTCAGCAACCTGTCAATAACTTGCACTGCCCTTTAGGAGCCCAGTCACGAGACCATTTCGATTAAAATTCAATCCTCCCCCCCAGTTTGCCGCTCCTCCCCCGTGCCCGATTGGGTAATAAGCAGCCCGACATGCTGCCCCTGCAGGCTTGTGGGCGCTGCTGGTCCTTCCTAACCAAGCAGAAATGTGGCAAACTCGTGGCTGTGCAGAGCGAGCTGGAGAATGCAGACAGCTTCCCGAAAGCGGGCCACGGTACTGTGCCCAGTGTGCGCAGCGGGGTGTGCGGCAGTCTCGTTTCAGAGCCCTGTGTCACTGGGCGTGAAAACCCCGTGCCGAATACCGATTCCCCCGCCGCCTCTCTCTAGTCCCGGGGAACGACCCTGCCTCCTCACACCGGTCCCCAATGTGCCAGGCTTCCAACCCACAGCGGGTCAGGAACGGTGCCAGAACCGCACGCCGGCAGGAGCCCGACCAGCGGGAGCCGCAGCATTTCAAATGCTGCTTTAACACCAGCACCCGCAAGACTCTCGATTGCCGACCATCTCGTTTGGTAAAAATGAAATCCGCACCTGACTGCTGAGAACATCACATCCGTGGCTGCTGGTGATTAACCTCTGCTGAGTTTCCTTAGCACTTCATTACTCACCGCTCCGCACCGCACTTAATGAGGGCTTTACAGAATTCAAGACAAGCGCGGTAATGACTCAAGTACGTTTGGGCCTGACAGGAACAGGCCCCCACATGGCCCATGTTAGAAACACTCTCTTCCATTTGGATAGTATCGTCCAGGTTGGACCTCTCTAGTCCGGCACTCTTTGGTCTGGCAACACCTGTGATCCGGCATGATTTTAGTTAGCCGGATGTTCACTTAGCATGGGTGAGGCCAACTTTCCCGTGGTCCCATAAAGTTTGTTTGCAGCCACCAGTCCTGGCGCTCAGTGTTCTGGGCTGTTCTTTAGCTCTAATTTACCCCTAAATGTCTTCTAAGAGCCCAGTAAGCAGTGGCAGTGTTGGTAATGCTTCTAGACAATATCGACCTCCCATGGTTTGGCAAATTCTCTCGTTTGGTCTAGAAGACATGAACTGTGAGGAAAGACTGAAATAAATCAGTTTGTTTAGTTTAGAAGAGGGAAGGCTGAGAGGGGACATGAGAGCGGTTTTCAAGTACCTAAAAAGATGTTACAGGGAGGAGGGAGAAAAATGGTTCTCCTTGGCCTGTGAGGATAGAACAAGAAGCAATGGGCTTAAACTGCAGCCAGGGAGGTTTAGGTTGGACATTAGGAAAAACTTCCTGTCAGGGTGGTGAAACACTGGAATAAATTGCCTAGGGAGGTTGTGGAATCTCCATCCCTGGAGATATTTAAGGGCAGGTTGGACAGACACCTGTCAGGGATGGTCTAGACGGTGCTTGGTCCTGCCATGAGGGCAGGGGACTGGACTCGATGACCTCTCGAGGGCCCTTCCAGTTCTAGCGCTCTAGGATTCTATTTCTTTTTGAATTGTTCACATTTGAAAAATCGCCTCAGTATTTCAGTCTAGACTGAGCCGTCACTGAGGGGGCCAGGACGATGCAGGCCATGGTAAGCAAATCGGAGTGCAGAGCCGGCCCCGTGGCGTCATAGCAGCGCATGCCCACCTAGGCAGAGAGTGTTGGCGTGGCTATTAATTCACTAGCACCAAAGGGAAGAGTCTCTCTCAGCGAGGGGGTACCCAGTCTCCTCGCTGGCCTGCACCTGCAGTGCTGGGAGCAGCCGGGGGCAGGGGGCACTCGTCATGCTGGGGGCATCCGCCCAGCACTGCAGGGGCTCTCCCAGGCCACAAGGGCATTGGCAAAGCTAGCTGGGGGCACAGAACTGGGAAATGGATTGGAGGAGAAGCTGTAAGTTGGGTTTGGGGCGCTGGCGGGGCGGAGGTGCTGGGCGGGGATTGGAGGAGACGCTGTAAATTGCGTTCAGGGTGCTGGTGGGCGGAGGGGCCGGGCGGGGATAGGAGGAGACACTGTAAGTTGGGTTTGGGGCGCTGGCAGGCAGCGGGCCGGGTGGGGATAGGAGGAGAAGACGCTGTAAGTTGGATTCAGGGTGCTGGCGGGGCGGAGGGGCCGGGCGGGGATAGGAGGAGACGCTGTAAGTCGGGTTTGGGGCGCTGGCAGGCAGAGGGGCCGGGCAGGGATTGGAGGAGACGCTATAAGTCGGGTTCGGGGCGCTAGCGGGGCGGAGGGGCCAGGCGGGGATAGGAGGAGACGCTGTAAGTCGGGTTTGGGGCGCTGGCAGGCAGAGGGGCTGGGCGGGGATAGGAGGAGACGCTGTAAGTCGGGTTCGGGGCGCTAGCGGGGTGGAGGGGCCGGGCAGGGATAGGAGGAGACGCTGTAAGTCGGGTTCGGGGCGCTAGCGGGGCGGAGGGGCCGGGCGGGGATAGGAGGAGACGCTGTAAGTCGGGTTCGGGGCGCTGGCAGGGCAGGGGGCTGGGCGAGGATAGGAGGAGATGCTGTAAGTCAGGTTTGGGGCGCTGGCGGGGCAGGAGGGCTGGGCAAGAAGGCGATGCTGTAAGTCGGGTTCAGGGTGCTGGCGGGGCGGGGGGGCTGGGTGGGGATAGGAGGAGACGCTGTAAGTCGGGTTCAGGGTGCTGGTGGGCGGAGGGGCCGGGTGAGAAGGCGACTCTCTAAGTTGGATTGGAAGGGCACGTGCAGAGCAGGGTGGGGAAGGCGCCCGCCCCGGCACATTGTACAGTTTAATGAAAACCCACAAATGGAAAGCGAAGGGCATCTGCACCCTGCTGGGCGTGTTAGGGGGGATCCTGCCTCGCTGGGGCCCTCTCCCATCTTGGTGCTTTTCCAGGTCCCCTCTGTGCTGGTTTTGCTTCCCATGAGTCCCTTCCCCCCGCCCCCCATTTCTGTTCTTCCCATGGCACTTTCCCACTGTGCCGGCTGGATAATCCTATTTGTATTGGGCTTTGTGTAGATGCCCATAGCCAGGCGGGGCCCGAGGCAGGGAGACAGCGTGTGAGGGGGGAGCCGTGCAGGAGTCCAGCCCAAGAGGATGAAGGCCCTGCAGATCTCTGAAACCTTCCCCAGCAGATTTCAGAGCCACAGACGGAGACCTGTGGGGATAAGCAGCCCCCTGTCTGATTATCAGCCTTCCCCCATAGCTCATGTTCTCTTGCCTTGAAACATTCTTGCTACTCTTCTCTGGACCCTGTCCAGTTTCTCCACATCTTTCTTGAAATGCGATGCCCAGAACTGGACACACTACTCCAACTGAGGCCTAACCAGCGCAGAGTAGAGCGGAAGAATGACTTCTCGTGTCTTACCCACAACACACCTGTTAATGCATCCCAAAATCATGTTTGCTTTCTTTGCAACAGCATCACACTGCTGACTCATATTCAACTTGTGGTCCACTATAACCCCTAGATCCCTTTCTGCCGTACTCCTTCCCAGACAGTCGCTTCCCATTCTGTGTGTGAGACACGGACTATTCCTTCCTAAGTGGAGCACTTTGCATTTGTCCTCATTCAACTTCATCCGGTTTGCCTGAGACCATCTCTTCGGTGTGAATGCAGGCTGCCCTGCGGGGACCCTCCCACGCTGTGCTGGGCGGGTGCCAGCTGCAGAGCGCGAGAGCCTGCGCCGGGAAGCAGCAGTTCAGCCTAGAAGGCGCGGGTTGGAAGGGCCCTTGGGAGGTGAGTTAGGCCGAGCCCCGCCACGGCCAGGCGGGAGCCAGCGCTGGCTTTGCCTCCCATGATGGGTGCATCCTGCTGGCCGCAGCTTCGCTCCGCCAGAGAGGAAACGGCGCTGCATTCCCTGGGGCTCCTTAGCCCAGCCTGAAGGGCACATCCCAGGGCCAGTTCCCCATGGCTGGGGGCAGGCTGAGGACCCTGGCCCAGGCCCTCGGGGGCACCGTCTCAGCAGCTCCCCCAGTTTGAGCGAGCAGGTGTCTCTCAGCCCCCCTCTCAGATGGCGCCTACTGCTGTCCCCTGCAGGCTCTGTGCCCGTGCCGTTAGCTGGCGTTCGGCGCCCGTCCGTGTGCGTGCCCGGTGGCTAGGGCTCCCTGCTGTCCGTAAGGGGGGTGCTGGGCCCAGGGAAAGCAAAGCAAAGCCGCTCTCCCACCATTACCCCGCCCCCCAAATGCTCGCTGCTCAGGCCTGGCTCCTGGATATTGCTGTGTGCTCCACAGCCGCTCGTGAGCTGGGTTGGGCAGAGCCAGCCAAGCAGCCAGCTGGCGTAGAGACGGGCCCGGGGCAATGCCCTTGAGTCCGAGTGTCTGACAGCGCTCCTCCAAGGCAGGGCGGGTCTGGTCTAGTAAGAGGAGTGCTGGGTCGAAGTGGAAGAGAGGCCTTGGCCCTCCTCCCCCAGCCCAGCCCGGCCAGGCTGCCCCACGCTGTTCCTTTCCTGGCTTTCCGCTGTGGTCCTGGGCCATGCCATGCCGGTCTGTGCCGGGCCAGCCTGCCCTGGCCCTCCTGTAGACTTCAGGTCCAAGAGACCGCCATAGTGATCTGAGCTGACCTCCGGCATAACCCAGCTAGACAGGAAGGCCTGGCCATGGGGAACTGGAGTCCGGGGCCTTCGGAGTGATCGCTGAGCTAGGCAGGGAGCTCTGGGCTTGGCTTAACAGCGCCCAGCGACGGAGAGCTGGCCGCATCCCTTGGGAAATCGCGCCAGTGGTTAATTACTCTGCCCGCTAACCAGCCTGGGTCCGGCGGTGTGCCCCATTACTGCCCTGTGCCAGGCCTCGCTACCCAAGGCTGGCTGTGCTCCCCCTGTGTCCCGGCTGGCTTGTTGCTCCTGTTGGGACCTAGGAGGTCCAAATTGATCCAAATTGCCCGTGAGGCCTCCTGAGCTAAGGTCGGTGCCCATCTGAGTGTATAGACCATCCGGCTGGCGGCCTCCCTGCTGCCCTGTCCCACCGGAGTCTCCCCAAGGGCTGGTGCCTGTGAAATCCCAGCTGCTTGTTTCTGATTTAACCCCAGCGTCTGTCCAGCGCAGTCGAGCTCCCTTTCCACCCCATGAATTATTCCCTGGGCGCGACGTGCAGCCGTCTTTCATTTCACCCTTTCCGGCGGCAGCCTCGGCCTCGCTCATAAATATTTCCTCTGGCTGCGTGCACAGGGCTGTAATGAAACGATCCGCACAGGAGAAGGCAGGGGCTGGCTGGCCGGGCACTGGGGGAGTGGTTGGAGGTGTCTGTTACAGTCCCTGGCTCACATTACCGCCAGCCGCTGTGCACGCCGCCCGGATCATTGGTTGGGCAGACGGTGCCGCGTACGAACCGCGTGATACTCAGGGAAGCTGCCCTGGGCAAGAAGGGATACAGCCATGGCCTGTCTTGGGATGTTCATTTTGTTACTCAGGGTATGATGGTCAGTCCTGCCAATAGTCCTGGGACCCAGCGACACAAAAGGGCCCAGAATCCTTGAAAGTGCTGCTGCAGCCTCAGTTTCCCCCTTTGTGAAATGGGCTCAATATTCCTTCCTTTCCTCCCTGCCGATGTGTGACTGATCTGATCAGGCTGAAACTCACCCGGGCAGTGTCCTCTGCGGGGCGTCCCCAATCGCGGCTGGGGCCTGGAAGAGCTCGGATGCGATCGCTAATAATCCCCATTGGGATGGGCACAGTGCAGTGACGGAGCTGCTGCCCCTGGTTCTCTCTCATTCGCAGGCTGGGCCCCAGTCCGCCTGGACAGAAGAACTGCACAATGGGTACCAACTCTCGCCATAGGCAGGGTCCTTTCGACTCGGCACCTGCGGCGGGAGCCCCTGGGCTGGCCGTGCATGGGAGGGGAGACCCCTTTTGCTCTTTTCTATTTCATGGTGAAAGAATAGAGAGGCACTCGGGGTGTCTGGTCGGGCCGGAGGCGGGCCCCTGATCCGGTGAGACGAGGGCGCCCGGGTGGGCAGCCCCCCTCCCTGCCGGGCTGGCGCCATAATTATTGAGTGGTTCTGTCTTGCCGGTGGGCGATCTCCCCCAGTGAGAGCTAAATAAAGAATCCTCCGTGCGGGGGAGGGGCGCGGGCTGTGGCGCCGAGGGGGCGCGGCGGCTGTCGGGGCGCGGGCTGTGGCGCCGAGGGGGCGCGGCGGCTGTCGGGGCGCGATTCCCGGCCCTTCCGAGCGGTCCGTTCGTGTGCCTGTGGCGCGCCCGTCCCTCCAGCAAGATGGCGTTTGTATTGCCAGCGGTCCCCTCTCCCCGGGAGCCGGCTCTGTCGCTGGGCGTGGGCTGGAGGGACGGGGCCGTCTCTGGACAACGGCCCCACGGAGCCAGGGCCGTAGGGGAGGTGGCTTTGTCTCTTTCCAGCTGTGTGTGGCGCGCGGCTTCCCTTGCTGCTGGCTACCGCAGACTGCCGGCTGCTGGTGTAATTCATGCCTTGTGCAAACGCCAGTCGGAGTCACCTCGGTTAGCGGCCCTGCAATCCCAAGGGGCTGGCCTGGAGCGCTCAAGCTCCCTGCCAGGCCGACATTGGGTGATTTGCCAGGCTGCAGGAAGGGGGTTTCCAACACGGCAGTGTGGTGGCTGGGTGGAATGGAGGCTCCTTTGGTTTTGCGGCAAAGTCCTGCTGTGCCCACGAACGAGGCAACTGCGAAATCGAGCAGCTGAAAGTCAGAGGCAATTGTCACTGACATGGACCCAATGCTGCGAGGAATATTTTCCAAAAACGTGCCAAACTCAACAGCGGGGAGCATCCAGGCGCTGTCACGCTACAAATGCAAGGAGAGCCTGGCAAGCAAAGTAGAGAGGGGGGATTATCCCCATTTAACAGATGGGGAAACTGAGGCACGGAGCATTGACCCAACTAGGGAGCATGCGTATGACAAGCTGTTTGCTTTGCTGCTGGGTACAGCCGGTGCATGGGAGCGCCAGCTCCTGGCTGGCTTGGGTAGTGAATGCATTGTTAGCTCGGGGAGCGCCTGTGCATGGTGCCAGACAGACAGTGCGGAAGGCAGGGCCCCTTGGCTGTAGGGCTCATGGTCGAGGGCCAGATGCCTCCAATGGGCACGGTTGACGTTCAGCTGGAACGAGGGCTGGGAATGGGACTCAGACTGAGGCAGGGCGGAAGGGAGTGGAGGGTGCTGAGGGAGCTTGGGGGGCCGAGAGAGGGCATACCGGCAGCCTGTCAGCAGGAAGGAAGGGCTGTCTGGACTCTTCTCCCGGGGTTCGCGCCGCAGCGGGCAGGGGCAGTCGGATGCCAGGGCAGCCGCACTTTGCAGCAAACCCATTTTGTTTGAGGGCAGGAAGCCGGCCGTGGGGGAGTGGCTGCCTCCGGGCGGCTCAGGCAGAGGGAGGCCGTGCTGGGCTTTCCGGCAGCTCCGAGCAGGGCCCTGAAAGGTCGTGGGTGCAGGCCCTGTATCAGCCGCAGCCCCCCCACCCCGTGTGACCTTGGGGCAGTGACAGCCGCGCTCTGCAGGATAGCCACACGGCCTGGTCTCCCAGCTGAGCAGGAGCTCAGACATTAAAGGTGCTCAGACGCTACCGCGAGGGGGCCGGGGGAGACCACAGGGCAGCAGCGAGAGGGCTGGGAGACGAGGGGGGATGATCGCCAGCCTCGTTCATCTCTGCGGCCACAGCAGCTGGCCCTTGGCGCGGTTCAGCTGGCCGCAGAGTGTACGCGGCCTGCTCGGGATTATTCTACCTCCTTCCGTAGCCTGGCGCCCACCCTCTGCCCCGTGAAACGCTGGTGAGCGTGCACGGCTGCCGGCGTGAGGGGCGCGTGCGCTCACCAGCATGACGTGCGGCCAAGGCGGGCTGCGTGTGCTGAGAGTTGCATGGCAGGCTTGGGACCCCTGCCCCTGCCCAGCTGTGCTTGTTTGCCTGGGCACCAGGCTCATGCCCAGCCCCTCCGCTACCCTGTCAGCCTGGCTCCTTTCCGCTCTTCGTGGCGGGTTCCCCTCGTCGCTGCTGTGTCTTCACCTTGGAAAGGCTGGGGGGTGCCGTGTGCGGGGGTGTGAGCAGGGACAGTGTCCCAAACCAAAGCCTTGACAGCCCTGCCCTCTCATTTTACAACAGGGAAACTGAGGCACGGAGCGCTTCAGAGACTCGGTGGCAGAACTGGGAACAGTGCCATGTCGGCTGTTGGACAGTGCCACTTCCCAGGGTGGGAGGTGGAGGATGGCATCCTGTGGGACACGTGCTCAGCTGCACTCCAGCTGTGTCCTGGCTTAAGAAAATCCAGCCAGCTGGCCTGGTGGGATGGGCGTGGCATCGGAGAGCCAGCTGCTGCCAGGAATCCCATCTGCAGCCAGAGCTGGGGGGAATACAGGGGGGAGCCTGGAGCAGACGGGCCGGGCGCTGAGCCAGGGGGTCTGCACGAGGACAGCTGCCCGCGGCTAGGCCCGCTCGGGTCCACTCCTGGCAGGTTCCCTGCGGGGCACAGGAGGGGCCGTCTGCCTTTCTGGACCCTGCAGCCTGCCCACGGCACGGCACCCCCTGCTGGTTAGACTCTGGGAGCAGCGTGACAGCTGGCTGAGGCCCCCCCAGGGTCAGCACACGGCCTCGGGGCAGAGAGCCACCCGATGAGGGGCAGAGATGTCCTGGGGCGTGGAACCTGGCGAGAAGGGCAGCAGGAAAGGGACAGGGAGAAGGCTCGTTCTTTGGCTCGGCTTCCCGAAGCAATGGGGCGATGGTGCTGGCTCGCTCTCTCCCTCGCACTGGCCTGGAGGGGGGCTCAGTGTTCATGGGGTCACACCGCTAGGCAGACCCTGGGAGGGTGCTGCATGTGCATGGACGGTCCCGTAGGGAAAGCTCTCTGTAAGGCGCTAGCCGGCGGAGCCTCACGACCCCCCCCACCTCATCTCACAGATGGGGAAACTGAGGCAGGGAGCGTTTCGGTGACCTGTCCTGCTCGGTGGCAGAGCTGGGACAGTGCCCAGAAATCCTGACTCCTCGCCCCTCCTCCAGTCCCTGGCCGGTGCTGCTTCCTTTGCATTCCCGGCGGTGCCCCGGGCCCGGCCAGACATGTGCGTTTGTACAAATCATAGACGCACGGGAGCGCCCCAGGCAGGTGTTTGACGCGGCCCTGCCAGGCAGGACTCCTCCTGGGCAGGCAGCCAGCAGCCCCGCGAGCTGCCAGGGCCGGGCCAGCAAGCACGTCTCGCCAGTTCCTTCCGCTCCAGCCTGTGTCGCTTCCCTGCATCCTCAGCAGCCCCTTCCCCTCCGTGCCCGCTGGCGCGTCCTTGTGCTTTGGGCGTCGGTGTGGGATTGCAGCACTCCTCTGGGAGCAGGGGAGATGTTCCTTGGCAGCACGGGGCCAGAGACGGCTGCTTCCTGCGGGCGGCCTGCGGACAGCACGGTTGGCATGAGAGCGGCTCCGCTGCCCAGCTCTCTCCGGCACCGGCAGAGGCCAGAGCGCTGCGTGTTCAGAGCAGAGCGCAGGGCTCCCCGAGAACGGCCCCCCCAGGCTGTGACGTGCCTGGGAACGGGTGCAGGTGCTTGCGGCTACACTGGGGGGAATCCCGCCAGCTGGCAACCCAGCTTGTCTGACCTGCCTCCTGAAAAATGCCGGGCCACGGGGCCTGTTTGCATCAGGGCTGGGGAAGAGGGGACCCGTCAGCAGACTCCCAGGATGGCAGGTCCCCTCCCCCATCTCCGTGCTTCCCCCTGCACGTCCCTGACCCTGGGCATGGCCAGTCTACTCGGCAGTTCTGCGACTTCCCCTTCCGGCACGTTGTGCCCCGACTGGGGCTGGGCCGTCTCTGGCTGCGGTGGAGGGAGGGAGTGACTCCGTCACAGGCAGGGGCGGGGGAGGATTTGGAACGATTCCCTGCTGTCCCGGGACTGCTCATGCCCAAGCAGACGAGGCTGCACCTGGGGCGGGGAGCGGGGTGCAGCAGGGGCAGGGCCCGGCCTGGAGAAGGAGAGCTTGGGCACAGCGTAGTGACGGGCAGTCGTAGCAGCTAGAGTGGGAAAGGTCTCTTACAGCCGAGCCATTTAACTCCTCTGGTGACCAGTGCAGGCGTGCTCCAGACAGAGAATGGCTGCTTCCTGGGCTCCGGGTGGCCCTGTGTCTGGGCCACCCTGCGCCTAGCAGGGCTCTCCAGAGGTGCATATGGCTCCTGCCAGGCTGCCCGGAAAGTGGCAGCAGCTGGTTTTGCATTTAGGACGGGACGGGAGCTTAGGAGATCTGGGGTCTCTTCCCTTGGGCAAGTCGCATCCCATCTGTGCCTGTCCTGTCTGTGTAGATTGTAAGCTCCTTGGGGCAGGGGCTGTCTCCCACGTGGTGCACACACCCCCTCACTGGCTGCGGGGCCTGGCGTGCCAGCCTGTTTGGATGGGGCGGGGCTGCAATAACCACCGGCCTGCAATAACCACGGGAATAAATTGCCCAGGGAGGTTGTAGAATCTCCATCTCGTGAGATATTGAAGAGCAGGTTGGACAGACACCTGTCAGGGATGGTCTGGACGGTGCTTGGTCCTGCCATGAGGGCAGGGGACTGGACTTGATGACCTCTCGAGGCCCCTCCAGGCCTAGGATTCTGTCAGCCCGTTCTGATGGGCAGGTTGCTCCCTGGCCCTATGTCAGGTCAGCCAGGCTGTCACATCAGGGATTGTATTCGCTGACTCCAGCGTTTCTGCCAGAACTCCTGGCTCGGCAAGGAAGTTTTACAGGGACGTGGCTATTTGCCCTGCCCCCCGTCAGGTTCCAGCAGGCTATAAAGAGGGCCCTGAAGTTGCCGATGTACCTGTGGGTGGCACACAGGAGACCAGCTGAGTGCAGTGCCCGGCTCATGACCGCTGGGGACCCTTCCAGGCCAGCTGGCTCAGGGGCCGGGATCCTGTCCGGTGGAGGCGCCTCG
The DNA here is from genome assembly GCA_019425775.1 of Rafetus swinhoei. Taxonomy (NCBI): domain Eukaryota; kingdom Metazoa; phylum Chordata; order Testudines; family Trionychidae; genus Rafetus; species Rafetus swinhoei. Next base: position 2,197,418 of record JAFJHL010000175.1, on the reverse strand, counting down.
AGGGCGTCGTTAGTCGCGTGGCTCTTTCTCTCTCTGCTTTCAGATGCCCTGATGTTTGCCCTCCGCGGGAGAGAGCAGGCCTCCCGCAGATCCGTGGATGCACAAGCCGTGGCTGCGAAAGCCCAGTAAGAGGTAAGTGCCGGCGCGGCACGCCCATAGAGGAGATGGCTTCCAGAGCCCCAAAGAGCCCTCTGTGGGAAGGGTGAACGTGTCACCGCAGGGGGGGGGTGGAACCTGAAACACCAGGCCCCTTTCGCCCTGCTCAGTGTAGAAATGCTTTGGGCCCAGAGTGGCGCCTTCAGTCGGGTTGGGGGAGAGGCTGGGACAGTTCGTCCTTTTAAACTCCAGCCAAGAAGGGAGCTTCCCTCTCGCCCCCCTGGCGCTGCTGCCTTTAAGGAGGGAAGGGGGCCCACGGGGGTGGGGAAGCTGGGAAGCCAGAGAAGAGGCATCCCTTGGAACAGGAGAACAAGCCCTTATCTGACTGTGCAGTGAAAGAGGCGCGTGGGCAGGTTTGGGTGGAGGCCGATGGGCGGAGTCTCACCAGCCCCGCACCCCGGTGCGCCGTTCCCGGCCTCCCTCCAGGGCCTGGGTCTCACCAGCCCCTCGCCCTGGTGCGCCGTTCCCGGCCTCCCTCGCAAGGGCAGCTCCCACAGGGGCCGCGCTGCGCTGGGAGGCCCCCAAGGGGCTGAGCTGGTTGAGCGAAATGCCCGCGTGCGCCCCGTGACCCACGCAGGAGCCGCAGCCATTCCAGCTGTGACCCCGGGGCCCCGCACGCCAGTCCGCAGAGCTGTGAAGGCAGCCGCATGCCACCTCTCTCCGCGCACCAGGCTGGCTCCCCTTTGACCCCCCCTTCTCTCTGCTCTCGCTAGAATGAGTGACAGCGACCCCCAGAGTTGGAGCAAATGGGTCTGGCTGCTCGCTCTCTGCCTTATCACGCTCTGGGGGAGGCTGACGCTGGCCTCGTCGCACCACAGAAGCCATTCAGGTAGGTGCAGGGCATCTCCCGCTGCATTCGGCACGCCCTACCTGCGCCCCAAGAGCGCCGTGCATGGGCGGGGGGGAGAAGGTTTGGGAATGGGGCAAGGGGGCTATTTGCTGTCGGAGCGGCTTCAGTCGCACCCGTGACATTGCCCTCGTTTTATTAGCCCCGCTGGCCACCAGCTGCCCTGCAGACTGTGCTCACAGCGACCTGCCCAGCCAGGCGGCAGAAGGTAACCGGGAGCCGAGGGCAGGGCCCTGACCCTGGTGCCCAGGAAGAGAATGGGGAGTAGCGTCCTGTCCAACACAAGGGCTGGCTCGGTGAATGGAGAGCCTCGTGGGTTCCCGGCAGGAACTCTGGGCTGGCTCACGGCCCCATGCAGGAGCCAATGACCGATGTCCAGTGGGTTCTGTGTGTTCCTTCTCGCCCTTAGAAGAGGCGTCCTAGTTTTCACGCCAAGCAGTGACTGCAGCTCCTTGCGTGAATAGCGTTGTTCAGCCTCGTGGCCCTTTGCTGGAGGGCACTGGGAGCTTTTTCTGAGCGCTTGGCTTGTCAATCTGTGAAGCAGATTCTGAGTTGTACTTATTTTGAAACAGGCCCTTTCCCAGTTGTTACAGTTTGCTGAGCCTCACCATTTGTTGCCTCGGATTTGGAAACTGACTCACCTCTTGACTGTAGCAAAATCTAAGGCATCTGTGTTTCAAGTCTGTTCATGTCCGGATTTTTGCTTGCTGAATGGTGTTAGCCATAATGATGGTTGGGAAGGACGTTGGTCGTCAGCTAGACGCTCTAGACTTTGAGCATTCATTAAAAATAAAGCGTTGTCCCTTCGGTTGGGAAGGAAATCTTAAAATACGAACTGAGTGTGAGGTCACGTTGAGCCCAAATCACGCGGCAGGACACCTTGCTCTGAGATGTTAACGTGTGATCGCATTGTACAGCATGCTCTGAATGCACCTACCAACCATTCCCTGTCTGTGAACTTCAGTAGCATTCCTGTGTGGATCTGGATTTTGCCAGTGCGTAGTGTGTGTAACTGATCAGATTTTTTCAGGGTCCTGGGCCCACGCGACTCCAAAGGAGAGTTAGTAAAATACTGGTGGGGTTTCATAGCATGCTGGGAAAAAGGCCTAATGCTTGGAGACTGGTACTGGCATAGGCCTGACTTGTGACTTTCTAGTGCTGGGGAGGAACTAGACGGCTGCAGTCGTGAGTTTTTGGGGCGGGTGCATTTGTAAACGTGGGTGTAATGACGCAGCCCAAATGTCACAATCCAGCTGGCAGAGACGCGTCCCAGGTCCCATGCCATCTCCCAAGCGAGAGCCGGGCCGGGGGAACACAGACAGCTCAGATGTGGCAGGGTCCCGGGGTGAGCTGGCCTGATCCCTGACCGCCCCGAGTGGCTGCTTGCTGCAGCCCTGCAGCCAGGGTAGCGCACAGCTGGCTTCATTGCAGGGCGTCTGGCTTCTGGTAGGACTTGCAGAGCGAGGGAGATGGCAAGGGGCTGAATGATGAGCAGCGCTCGGGGGAGAGGGCATGCAGGCTTTGCTCCGTTCCCAGCTGCTGCTGGCGGGGGAAGCTGGCGATGCGGGGCCTGTGTCCTGCAGTTGAGTTTCCATGCCTCCTCTGGAAGCAAGCCCCTGGCACGGGGTGCATAACTGGGCTGTGGCTCTGAGCCATCAGACGCATCCAGTATTAGGGTTCCGCTAACGTGTCCCCCTCGGTGTCCCGTGGCTTCATGTCTCCCCCTCCACTTTCCATTCGCCCCAGGCTGCAAGCCTTCCCACCGGCAGTCCAGCCTGGCTCCGGGACAGCAAGAGGCATCGTTTCCCCTACCTGTGCGTGCTCTGAGCCAAGCGGCCCAGCCTTCGCCTGGCCCCGTCTGCGGGCACAAAGCTTCAGGCCCCTTCGGAGCCGCGTGATACTCCGTGCAGGGCAGGAGCCTCCATGACAGCCTGGGAAGGAGCAGGGGCCGCACACTGAAGAGGCCCAGAATAGAGGCTTACAACAGAACCATTCCCCGTGGCTAGAGAGGGGGCAGCGGCCTGGGCCAGACCCTCTGACACGGTCTGTGCTTGGGAGAGGAGAGAGTTACGTGTTAAACCGGCTGCTCTGTGGCACGACCCTTCCCCAACCCTCCTCCCATCTTGGTAAAACGGCTCCAATCCCATAATCCCCACCCGTAAACCCACCTGTACCTCCTGCTGGCACTCAGCCAGCTGCTCGGCGTTCCCTGCACCATGCTCTCTCTCACCTGTGATTATAAACCCCCGGATCATCTCTGGCGTTCCCTTTGGCAAGAGCTCCAGCATCCCTGGTCTCCTAGCGTGGCCCCAGAGGTGCTCTTGGATTGCTGATGGTGAGGTCTGAAACGGAAACTGCCGCCCTGGCTGGGGGCGCACGCCTGCCAGACACGCTGGGGCGGGAGCGTGCCGGGCGATCGATGGAGGATTTGCAGTGTTTGCAGATGTGTTTGTTCAGCTAGACAAATACACAGAGGTTTTTAGTTTAGCATCACGCGCGGTCTGCTATCACAGCCCTTCCCCGGAGATACTCCGGATGGAGACTGGCAGATAGATCGCTGGCAGCAAGCCTTCCCTTTGGTCCGGATCACATTGCACAGAGTGTAGAACCGTGACCTCTTCTTGGGGTCCAGCCACTAGCAGCTGGACGATCGGGAGCACGGCAGCAGATGCTTTAAACAGGTCTCTGTTCCCCTCCATGAGAAGAAGCGAATGTATAGTCCTGTGGAAGACACAGCACACGCTTGCGGGCCTAAAATGAGGTGCCTGTATTCCTGCTGGTCCCATTTTCAGAGGTGCGGTGGCACTTCTGAAAATCACGGAGCAACTGCTTAGCTGTAGGGCTGGGGTGTGACGTAAATCCAGAGTTTACGCTGCTTTGTACGTACGTTTGTGAAGAAGCATGTTGTGTTCATGCCTACGGGGGGGGGGGGTACGTCAGTGTCGTTTTGTGCGTGGGGGGCGTTACACCCAGATACAGAGCCCATCGGTAATGGGCATTTTGCCTAAGCATGAACCTCAGTATTTAGCCCGAGTGCCCGCAAAGGGTCTGAGGAATGCTTGAGCTGGAATTGGGTTTGGCCCAGTCTTGTCTCTGTAGAAATGTCTTTCCGCACTCCCTGATTTTCATGATATTAATAGAAGTTCTCACTTCTGGGGCAGTGCCGTTCTCCTTCCTTCCGGCCGTGGCTTGGCGCTCCCTCACCGTGGGCGAAGAGTTTCAGGCTGCGGTGGAGGCTGATGGATTCTCTTCCACTCCTTCCCTCCCGGTTCATGCAAGGAGCCTGTCAGCAGGGGTTACATTTTGTGCCACGTTTTCAAAAGGCTGGGCTGCCACTTTTGGGTGTCATTTGACCCTGAAAAATCTGCCCTTCCGTTTCTGCACCTGGAACTGACCTGCAGAGGGGGAACTGGGCACTCGCGTCCCTAGCGCCCGTTTAGGGGGCGGATCAGAGAGTTAGAGGGGTGCATGATTTGCCTGCATGATTCATTTGCAGTTGCAAATTTCACCCACACAAAGCGGTTGCTGGGGACCTCTCCCGGTTGCATCAGAAGACTTAAAGGCCAAAGATTTTTTTTAAAAGTGAGACACGTGTTCTGTGTTTTGAAACTGTCGGGGTCCCATTTCCCCAGCTTTTCTCTGCACCCAGGAGAGCTAGACACTGCCTGTGTTTTAAATGAAAGCCGAGGCTCTTGTGTAATACGATTCTAGGAGCCGAGGAAAGTACCCATTATCATGAGGCTTGCGGTAGCTGGCAACACTGTTGGGAGCAAACAGGAAACTCAGCATCTCCTAGAGACTGCAGCCAAGATCAGGGCCCCCCTGTGCTAGGTGCTGTACAGACAGCGTGAGATTCAGCCGTTGGGTCATGGAGCTTGCAGGCTAAGCTCCTTGACCAGGGTGTCCTAGTAGATCAGTGGCAGAGCTGGGATTGGAACTCCCAGACCCATGTCCTGGTCACACTACTTCTTAGCAAGGGGACGGCTGGGATAAAACTCTCCGTTGGGAGCGTGGATGGCGGTGGGAATATCCTGGGACACAGCCGTGGTTTATGAGGTCAGGGGCCCGGGGCTGGAATAAATCCCACAGTCCTCACTCCAGCCCGTTGCATTTGCAGATTCTCTGCTCCCTGCCCCTCCTCACCGCTGCAGAGTTTCAGATGCGCTCGCGCACAGGCAAGCAAACAACGGATTTTAAAATCTGGCCTCGGAACTAGGATCCAATCGCCAGTGTCCACCTAGCACAGGTCTGGCGTCGCTTCCGTGATTACGAGGCTGGATTTAAACAGCCCCATAAATCAAGTGCGCAGATGAAGATGTGTCTAAATGGAGCAGGGAGGCACTTTGGTGAAGGATGGCTCCCCGGGAAATGAATCCCCTGCACAGGTTGGTGGCCTCTAATTGGCAAGCTGGGTTTGGTGGTCCATGCAGTGCGCTCAGTAAGACGTTATCAGCATTGCCCGATTGAACTCGTTAGCACGTTCGTCGTGGAATGAGTGGGGGCCAGTGGGTTTAGTCACTCGAAGGTCTGAGATCGGCGTGTGGGCAGGCCCCAGATGTGCGTTTGGCGTGGTGCAAGAATGACGAGCGGCTCTCTCATCGGGCAAAGTGACCACAGCAACGCGGTGTTTGCTGATCGGTTGCCTCTTGCCTAGGGTGGGGCATCCCCCAGCACTTGAGCTCTGTACATCGAGATAGGAAGTTTCTCAGGCCAGGGCTTCACGACATGAGAAAGTCGACCTAAGATAGCAACTCCAGCTACGAGACTAGCCTAGCTGGAGTCGACGTACCGTAGGTCGAATTTCTGCAGCGTGTCCTCGCGGTGGGAGGTTGACGGGAGAAACTCTCCCGTCAATTTGCCTTGCTCCTCACAACCCCACGGAATAAATACCAGGGTCAATGAGGGCGCCATCAGTGGTTGATGTAGCGGGTCCTTACTAGACCTGCTACATCAAATCCCAGGAGATCGATCTCCAGAACATCGATCTTGGGCCAAGTGTAGACTTGGGCTAAAAGACCTGTGCTAACGTATGCAAGTACAGGTTGAACCTCTCTGGGCCAGCACCATCAGGGTCCAAGTAGTGCCAAACCAGAGAATTTGCCAGACCACGGGAGGTCAATCTTGCCTAGCAACATCACCAACACTTCCACTGCTTGCTGGGCTCTTAGGAGACATGTAGGGGTACATTAGAGCTAAAGAACAGCACAGAACACTGGGGGACAGGGCTGGTGGCTGCAAACAAACTTTATGGGACCGCGGGACGCTTTGCCCCACCCATGCTAAGTGGACACCCGGCTAACTCGAATCATGCCGGACCACGGATGTTGCCAGACCGGGGAGGCTGAACGTGTAGTAGACATGAGGCAGGGCTCACTGGGAGAGGCTCACTAGCCCTGTGCTGTGCAGGTCAGCTCTGAGACTCTCTTTATGGTTGATGGCTTGTTGTGAGCCCTGATGATGGGTAGCTGTTCCTGGCTGGTGAGGGGAGGCAGCCACGGGGATAGGAGCCCTGGATTCTAAGCTGCCTGTTGCATCTGAAGAAGTGGGCTGTGCCTACGGAAGCTCATGATCCCATCGACATGTTTTGTTAGTCTGTGAAGTGCTACCAGACTGTTGGTTGTTTTTTAAGTGTATCCTGTGCAGACTAACTCGGCTGCCCCCTGCAGCTTCTGTTTCATTAGTGCCGCTGCTCCGCTCCCATTAAACATCAAACAGGCCCCGTTCGGCTGAGCAGGAAAGATTGCAGCTTTGAGCAGGAAAAGGGCTTTGAACAGGACGGAAGGCGCAAGTCCCAAAGGCCTTTGGAAAGGCCGGCGGGCAGAGTCCCGCCCGGGGACACAAACACCCTTCTGGCGAGCCGAGCGGAGAGGAGCAGGAGCAATTCTCTTGGCTGATGAAACTCGCACGCCTCTTCCAAACCTTTCCATGCCATGAGCTGTTGAGCTCCCTTGACCGAGTGCGTTTGCACAGGACGTGTGGGTGAGCCACCAAGCCGGATTCTCCAGGGTGCTGCGCGTCCAGGGCCCAGGAAGCGTGAGATGCTTCTGTTCGGATGTAGTCGTTTTTCACCCAATTGCACGGGCGCAAATGACCAGCCAAGGGCCGGGACACCGGAAAGTCAGGCTTGTACGGCAAAGGGAAGGGTCGAGTAGATCATCTGACCCATCTCCCTGCCAGTGCAGGATCATTCCCCATTGGGCACCGGGGAGGAAGTTTGCCAATCCATCTATGAGATTTTGATGGCAAATTTCTATTTAAAATAAATGGAAATTGCCTGTCTTAATCATTAACAATAGTAGTAGTCACACCCGGCCCTGGTGTCATGGTTTTCATCAGTGGATCTCCAAGTGCTTTACAAAGAAAGGTATTATTGTACCCATTTTACAGAGGGGAAAACTGAGGCAATGGGAGGGAAGTGACCTGGCCAGGGTCACTCAGCAGGCTAATGGCAGAGGAGGGGGAACTAGAACTTAAGGGTCCTGTACTCCAATCCACTAGGCTACACTGTCTCCCATTGAGTGGCTTTGCGAATCTGACACTTGGCAGCATGATGTATAGGAGGCACTCTGTTTCTGTGCCAATGTAGCTCTGTATGGACACAGAGAGGAGTGAATCCTCACACCGGTGTGTGTATGTCCGTGCCCCTGGGTTTCTGTGTTGAGAGAGTCGGTAGGTACACGTTTGTAGGTGTGACCGCACTGGCCTTTGCGTGTGTGTGACTTTAGCAATGGAAGCACAACATGCTCTGTTGTCTCTGCTCGGCAGTGCTGTAAAACCCCCCACAGAGGTGCAGCAATAACGAGCGATAAAACCAGGCCTGGCTCTCGCCGAAAGCTGTTTAATAATGGATACGGAAGAGACAGGGACTGAGTTTAAAATGTGAATTATTTAGTGAATATCAGTAGTTGTGGCGTACCAGGCAGTGCTGCTTACATCACGGCTGCCAGGGGATCAATGGACCAGTCTTCAAATCTGTGCGGCTCAGAATTTCATCTCCGGGTTGAGGCTCTTTGGGGCAGATGGCAGCAGGCAGGTTGGTACCCATCCCGCACCAAGGTACTGATGATAATGCTGAGATATTACAGTTGTGATCCTTTGCCCAAAACTAAGTGATTGGGCAACAAAGTGGCAAATGAGATTTAATGTTGATAAGAGCAAAGTAATGCACATTGGGAAACATAATCCCAATGGTACATACAATATGATGGGGACTAATTTAGCTACAACTAACTACTCAAGAGAGAGATCTTGGAGTCATCGTGGATAGTTCTCTGAAAACATCCATGCAGTGTGCAGTGGCAGTCAAAAAAGCAAACAGAATGTTAGGAATCGTTTTAAAAAGGGATCGAGAATAAGACAGAAAACACCTTATTGTCTCTATATAAATCCTTAGTATGCCCACATCTTGAATGCTGCCTACAGATGTGGTCGCCTCATCTCAAAAAAGATATATTGACATTCTAAAAGGTTCAGAAAAGGGCAACAAAAATGATTAGGGTTTTGGAATGGGTCCCATATGAAAAGAGATTAAAAAGACGAAGGGGGATAGGATAGAGGTCTATAAAATCATGACAGCTGTGGAAAAAGTGAATAAGAAAAAGTTATTTACTTGTTCCCATAACATAAGAACTAGGGGTCACCAAATGAAATTAATAGGTTTACAACAAACAAAAGGAAGTTTTTTTTCACGCAATGCACAATCCACCTGTGGAACTCCTTGCCAGAGGATGTGAAGACCCGGACTTTAACAGGGTTCAAGAAAGAACAAGATAAATTCATGGAGGTTAGGTCCATCAAGGGCTATTAGCCAGGATGGGTAGGGATGGTGTCCCTAGCCTCTGTCAGAGGCTGGGAATGGGTAACGGGAGAGGGATTGCTTGAAGATTCCCCATTCTGTTCTCTTCCTCTGGGGCATCTGGCATTGGCCACTCTTGGCAGACAGGACACTGGGCTAGGTGGACCTTTAGTCTGACCCAGTGTGGCCCTTCTTATGTTCTTATGTTTGCATTGTGGTAGCACCTCGGAACACCTGCCGCGAGCAGCTTCCCCGGTACAAAGGCGGTAGAAATGCAGATAAAGAGATAAGAGCCAGACAAAGGGGAGAATGCAGGCACAGAGAGGGGATGTGACCAATGTTCCCTCTAATGCTTTCCACCCATGTGCGGAATAAATTTTACCACATGCACCAAGGAATGTGTGGATGTGCACCACCAGTAGAAACATGTTCTGCCAGCTGTGAGTGGCTGCGGGCGCTTTGCTCATCAGCTGGGCGGCACCTGAATCTCTCCTGGGCAGCCGCCCAAGTGCTCAGCTACCAGGGAACACTGCCCACCGTCTCCCAGCCCCACGCTAGGAATAGGGCCCATGTTTTCTGATGCTTACTCCATTGCCATGGCCATGAGCACACAATGCCTCTGAAAGGCGTGGCTGGGAAGTTAAGGGCCTACCTGGTCCGAGGTGATCTTTGGCTTTCTAGTGGGGACCCATGGGTGGCCTGTGCAAAGCTACTCACCGGGGCATCTGTGCGGAGGCTCAGCCGCATTTCAGCCCTGCAGCAGGAGGCCTGCCCTGGAATAATCTGGCTTTGCATCCCTGTCATAGTCTCAGCTTCTCTTCGCTTAGCAACACCCTGCAGGTGTACACCAATGACATTTCTATCCACTGAGCAGAGCAGGGGCTGCATCTCTCCAGGGGGAGGCAGCTGGTGTCCTTTCGGGCGATGCCGTCGGCTGCTCGCGAGAAGGTCCCCCGGAACAGGACACCGCGTGTGTGTGGTGTGTACATGCAGGATTCAGAAGCCTGGTGCCTGTGTGCTGCTGGAGATGGGGGGGCCAGAGAGGGCTCCAGGGGAGGAGTCACAGTGAAGCTGGAAGGAAATGCCTGTGAGCAGCCAGGCAATTGTCCCGGGCTCTCTGTGGGTTTCCCACTGTGCCGTGGATTTGCAGTTTCACACAGAATCAGGGGGAGGTTTCTTGCGGCCCAGCGGAGGAAGGAAGCACCTGCAGGCGAGCTGAGAAAAACCCTCTGGCTCTGGTTCCCAGCGCTGGTCTCTTTCTGCACAGCTGACTGACCTCAAAGGGAGACCTAGCACGGAGCAGAGCAGTGCAGCGCGGTGTGAGCAACAGCTGCCACCTCCTGCATCGTCCTGTCGCTCGTTGAATCTCTCCAAAGCCGCCCGCCACAGCCAGCCTCTGCCCTGACGAGCTGCTGGTCACTCAGCCCTGGAACGGGGAACAGCAGAGTCGCATCTTCCAGGCCCGGGAGTCCAAACATCTGATGCCAAAGGATTCACTTGCGTCACATAACACCCCTTCCGCCCAATAGCTTCCTGATCTCACTGTGGGAATTGGCCTCGCACAAAGCCCGGCCCACGTGGCCCTTGGCTGAGAGGAGGCAGACCCGGTCCCAGTGAAATCAGAACAGCCCCAAATCTTGTTCCCTGACCTTGGCTCAGGGGAATGTGTCTGGAGCTGTGGAAATGTCGCTCCCTTTTCCCATCCCCCCGTTGTCTCCTCTCTCTGTGGCTCTTGTTTTCACCTGCGCTGTGACGTCGGCAAAACCTGGGGGGAGGAGGTTTGCTCGTGGTGTTTTCAGCCGGGCGGACGCCGAGCAGGGCTGCACATCTGTCTCGGGGCAGAAAGGCAAGGCCCTGCTGACCTATGGCCATTGAAGAGGGTGCGGCGCAAGGGGCTGAGAATTTGAGGGTCTTGGAAAAATCCTTCTCTTCTCCTTTTTATTCCCTCGGCGCCCGACTGAGATCTGGGCTCTGCTGAGCTGGGCACTGGGCAAACGCGCAGTGAGAGACAGACCCGGCAGCGTGCAATTTAAACCGGCCAGATCAGCATCCCCAGCATATGGACAGGTCGCTACAGGGCCAAGAAATCCAGGGCCAGAGTCTCAGCTGGAGTAAATCGATGGGGCATGCCTGGCACTGCACAGGCAGCCTGTGGCCAACCTAGAAACTGCACACAGGTGCCCTGCCCAGTGTTTTAACCACAGGCACGTCCGTCTCCTCCGAGGGAGCTGAGCCCTGCCCCTCCACTCAGCGGGAGAGGGGAAAAGGGCACGAATGGTGCATGCCTCCACCTTGGCTTTCCTCAGCCCAGTTCCAGTGCCGAGTGACTCTCAGCCGGGCCCAGAGCCGGCGGCGGCTCCCTGGCTTTCCCGCTCCTGCTCTGACTGACGGGCCTTGAGCACCAAGCTGGGGTAATGGGGGGCCCATCCACGGAGTCGCAGGCGCATCTCTGCTGTCCTGCAAGTGCCTGGGAGCTGGGCTTGTGCCCTGAAAGGCAGAGGCAGCCTGTGATTGACGAGATGCAGGTGTGGTGTCATTTCCCCCCCCAGTTCCCCATCGCAGCCACTCAGCTCCTCCCTGCCCCAGGTGGCCAGGGGTCGCCCCCCACCCTGCGGGCGGCACGAGGTCATGGCTGGAGCAGCCCTTGCCTGTGGCGGTGAGGGGGGGGTGCTCCAGTCCAGTGGCAGGGGAGGGGCCGCCCTCCCGCCTCCCCCTTTAACCAGTTACACAGTATGCTAACGGGCTAACCGGTGAAATGGGATTTCCATCTCTACTGTCAGTCCCACCTTCCTGGGTCTCTCTGGGCCCTAGGCAGCACGAGGCGTTCGCCGGGAGCCCCAGCCGGTGCACCCCCCCTTGGGCCAGCTCTCCTGGGGCTAGCGTGCTAAACGGAGCCGGGTGGCCGTAACCAGAGGTGCCCTGAACACAAACCTGCCCGGCTGCGGCTGCTGTCCATGGTGCTGCAGCCTCCCGGCTCCATTCTGTGCACCAGCGCGGGCAGAGCTTGCACGGGCACCTCTGTGCGAGTTGGGAAGCGCTCCCCCATGCGGATGTGCTCGTCGTCCCAACGTCTGCCCCGAAGCCCCAGCCTCTCCCTGGGCACGCTCAGCGCCCTTTGCTAGCCAGATGCTACAGGCCTGGCTCCGGCCTCGGCCCCTTCTTTCCTGGCTCTGCTCCCGTTTTATTGCTGAGCTGGGCCAGGGCAGGTTCGTGTGGGGCGTCGAGCACTTTGCACGCCTGTGAGCGCCGCGTGCTAGTGTATTGCTCTGTTTGCTTGCCCAGCCCACGGCACCCACTGAGGGCTGCGGGGGGTGGGCTGGGTGCTAGAGGAGGAGGCGAGCAGCTGTTCCCGGGCCCACGGGAGAGGAGAGAGCCAGTGTGTCCCAGGGGGCGGTGTGTCATCACCTGGTCGCTGCCCGGCCCTGCCTGTTCTCTCCCGCAGGCCGTGAACGCCAGTGTCGCGCCTCTGCCGACGGGGCTGTTCTGTGTCCTCCTCCCTTGGGCCCCTCCACCTCATTTCCATCAAGCTGCTGGCTGTGGAGGGGAGATTTTGTTCTGCTCTGGGCAAGGTAGTCCAGGGATCTTGCTAATGGCGAGCAGCCATCCAGCCTGCTGTGGAGAACTCAGACGGAGGGTCACGTTTGCAGGTGCTTAGCCTGAAACCCAAGGGCGGAGTTTCGGGAGGGCAGGGGGGGGCTGCAGCTTTACGCTCCGGGATGCAACTTGCTTTTTTCCTGGTGCCCCGGACTGTCAGGGAGCGAGGGCAAAGTACTTGCGTTCTGTGCATGCCTCCTGGCTGGTGACGGGAGGGGCCGAGGAGTAAGTCACAGAACGCAGGCACTTTCCCCTCGCTCCCTGACAGTCCAGGGAACGGGAAGAAAAGCAAGTCGCGTCCCGGAGCGCACGGCTGCCCCCCCCCCGCCAACTCCGCCCTTGCTTAAACCTGTGCGTAAGTCCCATTGACTTCAAGGCTGCTCCCCTGAGCCAAGGCTGAGGCGTTCTCTGGGCCCCGCGTAAGGCCATTGGGCTGGGAGAAGGAGGTGAGTGGTTTGGTTTGGTTTGCCGTGCCTCCTCCTTTTAAACTATTCATACTAGTGGCCTCATGTAGTGACAGGCACGAGTCCGCTCCTAGGCAGTCCGGAATGACGCCCGCTGTGCCCCTTCCTTCCTCCTAAGCACGTTGGCTCCCTACCCGAAAGGAAGAAGGTCGCAGGGACACATGGGCACGCCCCACTGCAAGAACGCCGCTGGGTCTGCTGTGGGTCTGGCCCTTCCGGTCCGTACTTGTCTGTGCTGCCTGGGGTTGTGCTAGCAGCAGGCAGGCCAGCCGGGAGGTAACACAGTGACTTTGGAGGGAGTGTGATGGAGAGCCATGTCATAATGAGTTCCTGTAGCACTGAGAACTGCTTGAGCTCTCCAGCTGGCAGGTAGCGAGCGCTGCTCGTAAAGAAGGCGCCAGCGTCCGTCCCTGAGACATGCAGAGAGGGGACTTGATTGTAAAGGAGAGCAAGGAGCTAAGCAAAATGTTAGCAGCTCCCTGTGGCGAATCTGTAATGTCCAGGGGCACAGCTGCCAGAGGGGTGCTCTCAGATCTGCCTTCACACAAGAACCCGAGCCTCAGGATGGCTGCCTGTTCCTCAGCTTACGCGGCCAAGCCCATTCACTATTAAAACCACAGCGGCGACCGGACACAGCCACTCCATCACCAGTGACTTGGCTTCCGGCTTGCCCCGGAGTCCGTCACTCCTCAGCCCGAGAAGAGCCAACCCTCCATTCCCACCAAATGATGATGGAGCTTAAACGGGGAGATGGAATGTATGGCCAGTGCTGTTATTCCAAAACGCTTCCAGGCTGGGTAATTGTGTAATTATTATGGGCAGGAATGAAAGGGAGGGCTCATTAGCAGAAAATGGCCCTGACGTAACACTAAATAAAGCCAAATGGAAGGGATGGAAATTGCATAATCTATACTGCCTGGCAGCCAGACGGCGGGCGCTGTGCTGGCATGTCCATTTAACCCTGGCGGCTGTGGCAGCTTGGATTCGCACTGGGACTTTTTCCCAGTCCTAGGCACCAAGGGTCCCTCTAAGCTGCCTAAGAAGCCCTGCACAGTGCTGCCTGTCCCCCACCCCAAATGGGAGCAGCCCCAGGTACGCTGCAGCCACGCAGCTCCCTGCTGGGGCTGGAGGAGTGGGCCTGTTCCCCGGCCGTGGCAGCAGCCCCTAAAGCCCCTGTGTTCTGGGCCAGCCCTTCCTGGCATGGGGAGGGGCCCTTCCTGGCTTTGCACGCTGCTCCCCCCCCCCCCCCCCCCCCGGAGCCGCATTGCTGAGAGCGTGGGGCAGCTCTGTTCCCGCGCTACCCTCGCCTCAAAGCTCTGGCCCCACCGTTCCTATTGGATGGGAATTGCAGCCAATGGGAGCGGTGAGATGCCTGCAGGTGAGTGCCTGGCCTACCCAGGGCTGCCTGCCCCCTCCCACCATGGGAGCAGCCCCAGCCCTGAGCCCCCTACGTCCCTAGCTCCTTCCAGAGCCTCAGCTCTGCATCTGCTCCATCACCCTAGCCCCCTCCTAGACACCAGGCCCCAATGCTGAGCCCCCTAACCCCAACCTCCAGCCCTGAGACCACTCCTGCCTTCCTCAGCCCCAGCCTGGAGTCCCCTCCTGCCTCATCCCCAGCTGCACTCCAGAGCCCTCATCCTCCCCACCCTGACCCCCTCCCACACTCCAAACCCCTTGGCCCCACCCTCCGCCACAGGTCATCCATGCGCAGAATGCATTTTGTTGCCTGTGCCAGTGTGGAGGGGAGGTGTTGCACGTCTTCTCCATGTCGGTGCACACGCAATTCATTCCCCACCGGGACGTAGCGATTAGAGGGAAGGCTGCTGGGCGCTGTTACCCCGGCAGAGATTTGTCTCGTTGCCTCCGGGTTCCTGACGCGACTCTGAAGGCGACTTTGCCGGGGTTATTCCCACGGCCACGGGGGGCAGCCTGGCCAGTGTTCTCACAGACGGGCACCCCACGAAGTGAGGCACCCGCTCGACGTGGCCTCACCTTGCAGGGCTGCCCATCCCCACAGCGCTCGGAGACTTGAATGGGAGCTGCCGGCGCTCGCTGCCTCTGCAGCCCAGGCCTCTTTCATCAGGGCCTGTCGCTGCTGAGGCTGGCCCTGTGATTTCAAACGCCCTGGTGTGGAAACCGTTAGCAGCGTGCGTTGCACGGAGAAGCGCTGGAGAGTGGGAGGCGACCTGTGCTCCCAACTTCATGATAAGGGGACGGAGCCTGAATTCGTGGTTAGAGCAGAGACCCGGCGGGCAGGACTCCGCGGTTCTTTCCCTGCTCTGCCACAC
Source organism: Rafetus swinhoei (assembly GCA_019425775.1). Lineage (NCBI taxonomy): Eukaryota > Metazoa > Chordata > Testudines > Trionychidae > Rafetus > Rafetus swinhoei. The sequence goes on along the minus strand of JAFJHL010000175.1, from coordinate 2,182,274 downwards.
ACGTGCTACGTGACCAAGGAATCATTAACCCTCCCTCCCCATGTAGAGCTTGAGCTCCTGCCACACTTACCGCCTCCCAGAGGGGACCTGCTGCCTGCCCCCTAGACCCAGTCTCCTGCCCCCTAGACCCCACCTCCTGCCCCCTAAACCCTGCCTCCTGCCCCCTAGACCCCACCTCCTGCTCCCTAAACCCTGCCTCCTGCCCCCTAGACCCCGCCTCCTGTGCCCAAAACAGGCCAGAGAGGACAGTTATGGCATCTGGCCCCACCCCTACGGAACGTGCTGGCTGGCTATGGCTCTGTCTACACACAACCTGCTACAGCGGCCTGTTGCACTGCATTGGGGCAGGCAGCCGCCAGGAGGGGTCTATACTCTGCCCTTTGGAGAGGCAGGAGCAAGACTGAGAGGAGAATTCTCCCGTTGGCCTCGCGCTGTCCCTGCCGGGGGCTAGGTTAGGGTCACTGCCCCCCTCGAGGGGGTGCAGCGCTACACCCCCAGCAGAGAACAGCTCTACCCCCAGCCCGATGGGGGCAAGGGGGCGGACGTTGAGCTTCCTGCTTGGCTGGCCTGGCCCAGAGCCGCTGGCCGCCAGACGGGGGCTAGCGCACGGTGCCAGTGGAGACTGCAGCGCTTGGGAGTAATTGATTAATATAGACAGCTGAAACATCGTGTCTGGGAAGAAATTACCCAGTGATGCGGCGGTGCCTCTGGTGAGCCACCCCGCTCTAATGCGCTGTTTGTTCAGCTCAGCGGCGGCTCGGCACAGACAAATTCCTGGGTTAAGGGGATATCAATATTTGATGCCTTCCCGGGGCGGTAATTATTTGCCAATCTGCAAGCTGGCGAAGAAGGAAGAGCGCGGTGTCGGGGCTGGTAAATTGGCCATTACAGGCAGTGGCTGCTCCTGCTGGAGTGGCGGGGACGTTACTTACCAGTGCAGCAATAAAGCCAACTCCGAGCGGGGAAACGGAGAGCGCATGCATGCCGGGGATCCCAGCTCAGGGTGGGGCAGCCCCCACAAGCCAGGGGGTCAGACTCTGTCCCTCTTCAGGTCTCAGCCCCCCCACGCTAGAGCTGTGTTGCTTGCGCGTGGGTGGAACGCGCCCGGGTGCCGCACAAACCAGATGCACGGCTGATGGCAGCAGGCCCCGGGTGCGCCTTTGGTGGTGTGTAGGCTGCATTCCAGCCGGCTGCGTGGGGGGGGGGTTCACCTGTGACGGACGCATCTCTCTGGCGGGCCAGGAGACGGGCAGTCTGAGGTGTGTGTGTCCTGCGTGGCCACAGTGCATGTCACACCTAGGCAGCAGCTGCAGAGGGCTTGTTGCACTAGTGCTGCATGAAGGCGGCACTGAGAATGAATTCCCTACTCCCCGAAATAATCCCTGCAGCCCAGAGAGAATTAGGGTGCCCAGCAACAGCTTCTGCCCATGCTGCACCCTGGCCCCCACTGGCCATACACGCCCAGAATGCAGAGGGCCATGGCAAAGCAGGGCTCCATGGGACACAAGCCAGGAGACTTGCACGAGGCCCCAAGCTGCTATGCGAAGGCAGCAGCAGCGGGAACGTCTCTCCAGCCCCTAACTGTGGTGCAAACGCACGGAAGTGCTAGAGCACGGCACCCTCTACTGCCCGGCGGACAGTGCTTACTGGCCGTGCCCTGGCACGCTGCCTGCCTTTCCCTCGCTGGGGCAGGTTCCTGGGCATCACATACAGTACGAGTCAATTTCACCTTGCAGCAGGGGAGCGGAGAGAAGGTCATCAGCCTGGCTCTGAGCTCTCTGGGCCAGTTCAGGGGGTGGGGGGGGACTTCCTGCCCGACTGCCAGGATGGGCACTTTTGACCTTGCTGTATGAAGGAGCTGGGTTTGAGACAAGGCAACTGCAGGGTGAACAAGTTTTGGCCCCAACCGCTCCACCCACCACTCAAGAGTGTCACGAACAGCCTTGTGATCCAGGGGGGTAAGTTAATGACTCAGAACAAAGCCATCCTGGGAGCTTAAAACCAGGGACCAGCTGTAGCTCCAGCAGAGCCAGAGAAGTTTCACGGATGTAGCTGGGTAGTTTGTTTCCTTGTTATTTCCCAGCAGGGAGTTGAAAGCCTGTCGTAAAGCCGAGTAAATCCCCCTTGGGAACCCTGGAAATGCTGCCATGGGGAGGACAGAAGGTGTTCCTGCTCCTCAGCCACGTGAAAAGCAGGAGGCAGTTCCCAGTGGCTTTGCCGGGCTGGTCGCAGAGCCCAGGAACTGGTGCCAAGGAAATGGGAGCTGGACGGTGGAAGGAGCAGGCGGCATGACAAACGTGCATTCTGGGCTTGGACTTGAGCTGAGCCCCCTTCTCACACACGCGTCTGTGGCAAATTTACCTCGCTAGGAGACAAGCCTGACTAACCCTGGCTGTAAAGCATTTGCCGCGCACGTAGGTACACGCCCACCCAGACTAGCGCCGACAGCACACAGCCGAGTCATTGGCCCCCTCACTAGCCTGGGTTGCCTGTTGCTGGCCTGTTGGATTAAGACAGGCCTAGCACCGGAGTCTGGCTTCCCAAGGGAACGTGCCCCTTGCTAGTGGATATCTACCCGGTTGGAAACGGGAGGCAACCAGCATCTCCGTTCAGCTAGAGTTTGCCCCAGCAGCTGTCCCACCGAGGGGGTGTGAACAATCTGCCAGGGCCTGCCAGAAGCCAGACACCCAAGTGTTTCCTTCCTCCCCCCTGCTGCTGATAAATGTTGGGTGCCTGGAACTTGTCTGCCTCCTGGCCCTGTATGGAGGCCTGCAGCCCGGCAGGTGTCAGGCTGGAGTCTCTTTCTCCCTAGCTCCCCCTGCCCTGCCCTGCCCTGCCCTGCCCTGCTCTCTAAAGTGCTTCTGCAGGTACCAGTCCTGCATGCTGCCTGCTCACGCCCCAACTGCCCTCTGCTGTGCTGAGCAGCTCCTTATATACAGGGCTACCCCAGCAAGCTGCCCTCTCATTGGCTCCCTCTAAAGCCCTTTCTGCTTGGCCAGGGTTCTGCACACACTCCCTCCAGCCTGCTTTAACCCCCTTCTCTCCAAAGCGGGGCAGCTGGCCCAGTACAGCCATTTAACCTTGCTCCAAGCAGCTCCAGGGCGCCCAACATTGTTAACAACTGCAGGAGAATTTTGCAAACCTCCCCTAATGTAGACAGGACTCTAGAGACAATAGGCCAGATGTTGAGGTCTTCTTTCCAGGAGCGGACTGGCAATCAAAATAGGCCCGGGGAATTGGGTTGAGAACGGCCCTCCCTATGACATCACCCCTCAAGCCCCGCCCCCCCGTCATGTCCGGCACTCGACGCAGGCGGCGGGTCGGGCTCTGTGTGCCGCATACAGTGCGGACACGGAGCCGCTCGGAGTGAGAGGCAGTGGCGTGCGGACACAATGGCCCACCGGGAAATTCCCAGTATCCCGCCAGTCCACCCCTGCTTCTTTCACTCTGTGCAGACAACCCCACCCCCATGAGCCGTGGCCAGCAGTGCTGAGCGCCAGAGCCCTTTCCCAGCGGAGCTTGCCTGCCCTGCAGGGTGCCCCATGGAGGCGGGAGCACCCCGGGAATGCGGCACGCTCCTAGTAGGAGGGAAATTCACGCTAGTTTAGCTTTGAAGCCGATGGGTGCAGAGGCCAGTCACCCTGCTGCAGATCTCTGATGTCTCCGTGGGCAGCTGCCTGCTGCCCTGGGCAGGGGGCTACGTGCACACAGAGCATGTTGGGGGAACAGCAAGGGGCAGAACAGAACAGCCCTGGCGAGGGGGCAGGGCTGCAGAAGGAGAGCAATGGATAGGGAAGGACTAGCAGTAGTGGGCCTGGAAGGCCGGCGTGCTGGAGGAGGTGAATTCTGCCCCATGCCCTGGGCTTTAAATGGGGCCTGGTTAGAAGAGGGGCTCCTGCAGGAGGTGGCAGCCACTCTCAGATGGTCTGACTGGGCGAGAGAGGCCTCGGGTGGGGTAATGGTAGTGGCAGTCTAGCTGGATGGCTCAGGGCCCTGCTCACAACCGGCGGTGAGCGAGGCAGGGCCAGGGCCATGGCCCGGCTAGGAGTGGAGTTGCCACTTCCTCACCATGAAATTCCACCCCCCTTGGCAGAGAGAGCCAGGCTGGGCCCCCCGGCTTACTACTGCAGAGCACGCAGCAAAGCCCCGGGGAGCAGGGCTGCCAGCCCCTGCCTACCCGGCTCCCAGGCAGGAGGCTTCACTGCCTGCCGCAGCAAAGCTGCCGCCCCAGGAGGCTGAGTGTGACCGAGCCAATTAGCCGATACGCATCCGCTTTCTCTGTTCAGTTCCCCACAGCGCCCACTCGGGGACCCATGTCCCGTGAGCGCCGGAAGGGAAGTGGAGCTGGGCATCCCTGCCAGCTGTTGCCACGTGCCCAGCCCATAGAACAGACCCTGGCTGGGGAACCCGGAGTGTTGTTGCAGGACTTTGCTGCCGTAGAGGGAGGCCCCAAGTGTCACTGACAGGCTGTGGCCGGCAGGTTCCCAAGAGTGAAACTCTTCTGAAAGTGGCTCCTAAGCCCTGGAGCAGCTTTGGAAGAGGTTGCCCCCTGGCCGCGGAGGGGGCCCGGTGGCAGAGGCAGCAGCAAATGTTCCCCCATTAAGTGTCATGCATGTTTCAAAATGAATCACGTGCCGGAGAAGCAAGGCTGGATTGCCACCCGGTTAGCAGACCAGGGTGCAATCAGCCAGGTGCAGACGTTGCGGGACAGGCTGCCTTTCCTCCCTGGAGGGCTGGGCTGTCACTAGAAAGAGCCCTCGCTGGAAAGGCGCTCGGTGTCCCACCTGTTTAGTATTTTCTCTTTGGTTGTGTCCGTTTGCCCCCCGCAGGGTCACACGTTCACAGCCGGAACTGCGGGGGCACTGGGTGAGCCAGGCTTGGGGGCCCAGCCCGGCAGCGGTGGGCTTCAAAATGTGCCATTGACGACTCTGCCCAAATGTCCGGCGGGTGCATGGGAAAAGCGCAACAGCCTAAAGCCGCTCACAGCCGGACTCCCGTCCCCGCATCAGTCAGAGACGGGGTGTTCTTGGGACGGCCCAGAGTCTGGCTCTGCAGCCACTTCTGTCAGGCCTGCAGGGATCCCTCGCGCCCGGGTGGTGGGATCCAAGTCTAGCCAGACCTCGTTGAGGTTGTAGGGGGTGGGCCATTGCCCAGTGATATGCATTGAGCTGTGCAGCTAGGCCAGAATCCCAGAGGGGAGACGCCAGTGCATTCGCTTCCCTTCCTCCTTATTGGAATGGGGGCAAAGCGCTGCCGAGAACAGCCGCCCTACCTGCTGAGCACGGAGCAGCTGCAGCCGTGCTGTGCCATGCACGCACCCCGGTCAGATCGCACACTCCTCCGGCGCCGCGACCCCGCATCCTGCGGCTGGACTGGCGGGCTCTGTCTTGTCTCGCCTCTGGTTTGCAACTCCTGTTCAGCACCCGCCAACTAATCAGCCAGCTGGGCTGAGGGAAGCCCTGGCCTCTGGGGCGGAGCTGGTAGTTCTGCTCAGCCGGGCAGGGGGTTAGGAGGAAATAGAATTCAAGCGGGATGCGGAGATCAAGCCAGATCCAGGGCTCTGCCTACAGGACTCAGCCACGCAGGCGGGCCTGGCGGCCTGCAGGCCTGGTTTCGGCACCTGCCTTGGAAACACCGTGTTGCTCCCTCCCAGCCATGAAGCCCAGCTCCCCCGGGGAGGTGGGGAAACTCCCCCTGGCCTGCCTGTTGCTGGCTCCTACAGGGCTGGGGAAACACCCCTCAGCCTGCGTGCAGCTGGCTCCAACGGGGCTAGCAGAGGGACAACAGGCTGCCCTAAATCCGGTCTTGCCCTGGGCTGCCCGCTGCACCTGCTCCCTGCTGGTGGCATAGCGGGGAGCTGAGTGCACTGGTGCACCCTGAGCGCCAGCGGCTGGCCGGGCGCTGTGTGCTCCGGTCCCCGGCGTCTCCCTGCTGCCAGAGCACCAGGCCGCCGAGGGAGAACGTGATGGCGTCACACGCGGGGCCCTGTGGTCTGACCATCCCGACCCGTCCGCACTCGGTGACCAGCCGAGTGCCAGACTGCCCCGCTGGGCCAGCAGGTGCTCTCTGGCGTTCAGGCCAGCTCTGGGCCCGGCTCGCGGCAGGTGCTCCGGGCCGAGAAGAGACGTTGCCCTGGTGGCGGAGGGTTTGTCTGGCGGTGCAGCACAAGGGGCGTGGGCAAGGCGCCGCTGTCTCTGCACGGGCCGTTCCCGTGGCTCCGGGTAGCGGCTGAGCTGGAGTCGGGGGCAGGGCCCGGCGGCGCAGCCCCGGCTCAGGCATGGCCGTTTGCCTCCCCGCAGTGCACATCGAGCCTGGCACGTGCGAGGTCATCGCCGCCCACCGGTGCTGCAATAAGAACAAGATCGAGGAGCGCTCCCAGACGGTGAAATGCTCCTGCTTCCCGGGGCAGGTGGCAGGGACCACCCGCGCAGCGCCCTCCTGCGTGGATGGTGAGTACCTGGCACGGGGGAGCTGGGGCCTGGTGCCTCAGGGGCCTGGCAGTGGGCACCGGCGCTAGCCTGGGGACAGTGCATGGCCGCAGGAGCTGCTCCCTTTGCCCCTGTGCAGTGGGTGCTTGGCGCAAAGCCCCGGGAGCTCCCTTTGGCTGGAGAGGGCTGGGGCGCGTCCCCTGGGCGCAGGAAGTGCCCGGCTCTGCACTGGGCAGCGGGCCCTCGGACACTGCAGCACCCCCGAAGGGCAGGGAACTGGCCTGGGGTCTGTTGGGGGTGGGCAGCCCGGGAGACGAGCTCTTGCTTTGGGCCTGTTGTGCCTTGTGCGTGGGGCACGCAGTAACAGGGCTCTGTGCTCGCTGCTCCTCCGCAGAGCGGCCTCTTCAGTGTCACCCGGCACCACAGGCTCCCTGGGGGTCCCGCTTTGCACGGATGCTGCCCCCAGCCCCCTCATCCCCCCGTGGGTCCTGTGGCGGGTTGCCCCTCTGGTCGGTGCCCAGGGGTGCCGTGGGCTGGGTGGCCCCCTGCAGCAGGGCCTGCGGGAGGAGCAGGAATGCCGGGCCAGGCGGGGTGGGGGGGGGGTTGAATTGCCGTGGGGCCAGATTGCCTAATGAGCTTGGGGGGGGCTGAGCCCGTCTGACAACCTGGCCGCAGCTGGTGCTGAGCTCTCAGAAATGGGGCTGGATGGTCTCTGCATTGCGGGCTTTTTAGTTCGGACCATTGCTACCCTTCAGGGGCTGCGTTTGTTTGTGACTTGGGAGGAGACTAGGCCACGGCTCCAGCACAGGCTGCTTTGTGGAGAGCCAAGGAGACCCACCCCCGGGAAGGAAACTGAGGCAGGGAGCCCTTGCAGTGCCACACTTGGCCAGTAGGCTGCACTGTGAGGCAGCCATGCCCCATGATAGTTCCTGATAGTCCTGTATACAGTGTTTGTACCGTTGCACCTCATAGAAAATAATAGCTCATCATATATAAGTATGCACAAATTATCATCTCAAACATTCAAACAAAACATCGTGTAAAAATAAAACGGGGAAAAATATTTTGTTCAGACATCAGCAAAATGGGACATTCCAACATTGCTGGAACTTTTTTTCCATTTGCTAAACACAAGTCTGGTGAAATTGATCCGGTTTCACAAAGTGGTTTGATTTAGGTGGAACACCAATAAGTACGGATGCCAGAACATGGTGCACACATTTTTCAAAAATCTTTTCTTTTTTTTTAATGTCCGGAGGCATTTTTGATTTTTCCCGCGAAAGACTTGAAAGAAGCAATGTTCAGCCTTCATTTTGTATTTGGCTTGGTTTGCCTCCCCTCTCTCCTGTTTAGCCACTGGAGCTGTGGGGAGGGGGAAGAAAAACCTAACCCCCTGGTTCAGTGTTGAGGACCACCGTGATAACGTTCCATCTTGCGCACAGAGCCATTCTCCGCCCCGTCACGAGCTTCTTGCTGATCCCGTGCTGGCCGTCCCTACTAGTAAACCCTGACTCCTCCCCTGCCCCCACCCCGCCGCAGGCCCGCTGCCCACGTGTGCTCTGTTCCTCACCGGCCCTTTCTCCTTCCAGCCTCCATAGTCCTGCAGAAGTGGTGGTGTCAGATGGAGCCGTGTCTCGAAGGGGAGGAGTGTAAAGTGCTGCCGGACCTGTCTGGATGGAGCTGCAGTACGGGCAACAAAGTCAAGACGACCAAGGTCTGGGGCCAGGCTGTTCTGAGCCCTGCATGAGCCGTGGACAGTGGCGGGAGCGGGGGGCATCGGCCGAGCTGGGGGGGCTCGGGACAGCAGGCGCTGGGAGGAGTTACAGCACTAACGTGCTTTGGCCAAGCTGGGGTGCGGCGTTTCCACCCTTCCCTCATGTCGGCCGGCTCAGCCCCTTACACCCACAGCCGGTGACTGTCCCTCCATGGCTCTTAGGCCAGGCAGAGAGGAGAGGCGCCTTGCCCAGAGTTTCTGTCTGTCGTGTTGAGGATGGTCCTGCCTGAGTGCCAACCGCGAATGAGGCCCCGTCGGGCCAGGCCCTGCGTAGCAGACAGTGGAGAGATCTCAGGGTGGGGAACCTAAGGCCCAGGGGCCGGGTCCAGCTCCTGGCTAGCCGGGATCTTCCCCCAAGGCTGGGGGCTTCCCCCCAGTATTGGGGGGACCACGCTGATGCTCCAGCCCCACAGCCCCTATGGGTCTGAAGCACCAGCGCCATCTCCCCACTGCAGGGAGGAGCCCCAAGCCTCGCAGGCTGGAGTCAGGCAAGCCAAAGCCTGAGCCGACCCACAGGTTCTCCCTGGCAGTGGGGAGGAAACTTAGGGGAGCCCCCCACCTCTACTAGCCTGCCCCCCGGCTCTGGTGTGCGAGGGGAATGTGGGGAGTGTCTTTCTGCTTCTCAGTCAGGGACCACGTCAGTTGGGTTTTTTTGTTGCTTCTTGCTTTTGTGCGGCCCCCGACCCAACACAGGTTCCCAACCCCGAACAGCCCAGCCAGGCACAGGGCGGGCCGGGGTCGGTGACACACAAGCCAAGCGAGGAACATGATGGCGGCGAACATCATGTTAGTGCCCTGGATCTGTTCTGATTCTGCCTCCTTCGGCGGGTTTTGTCCGGGGGTCACGTGCCCGGTGGATGGCGGGGAGGGGTTTTCCCGGGGGCGTACGCCTGGGCTCGCACAGGACCGCTCTGCAGTCTGCCCCAGCATTGACGCGAGGGGCGAGATGCCTCAAGATGGTCTCTGGAGCAGCCCGCTCCTCCCCGCCCGCCTTCTGCCACAGCAGCATGAGTCAGGCGAGGGCTTTCTGGGATGGCAGTGCTCCCCCCGGCGGGAGCGCTCAGCTGTGACAGAGAGCGACACGATTATTATTTTCATGGCTTGCTGAATGCCCCGGAGAACAAGGTATAATTAAAATTTTATCAAACTCATTAGTAATTACATGTGTGTCACGGTTAATCAGTTGCATAATTTTGTAATCATTGTTCATACAGTGGAGGATAATTATTCTTTAGGCTTTAGCTTTGCTCACCCTGCACCCCCTGCTGTAAAATTATCCTCCGGAAAAAGTGAGGCAGGGCTTTATTTGTTGTTATTATTATTATTATTTTCCTCCACCAACTGCACGTTCGTGCTAAAGTGTTTTTACGAATGTCAGAGCAGCCTCCCCGGGACAGGCATCCAACGCTGGTGAGCAATGGCACACGTGTTTCCAAAGCATTAACCTTCCCCCCCTTTTATATGGCTCATTTAATCCCCCCCCCCCATTGCTGTCTTAATGTGCTGCCATGAGGTCTTGCAAGGGACAGGTCAGCCATGAAGGGGGCTGGAGGATCCGGTATCTCCCCCAGCCGCAGTGTTGATGTTCTGCCAGGAGGTAAAGCCCTTTATGGTATTCCTCCCAAGATGCACTGTGGTTTCATCTGCCCTCCCCTCTGGACCAATGTCCCCTCTAATTTTTTCCACCCATGTGCAGAATACATTTTGTTCTGTGCACCGAGGCTTGTGCGGATGTGCACCACCAATAGAAACACCTGCCACCAGCTGTGGGATGCTGCGAGCGCTCTGCCAGCGAGCTGGGTAGCACCTGAATCTCCCAAATACACCGCTGTCAGGGAACGCTGCTCTGGACGAGATGCACCCTGGAGCCGGAGTCTGACTTTTCCCAGGCAACCAGCGGTAGTCAGAGCCCAACTTGAGACTGCTTAACAAGGCTTGGTTTTAAAGTGCTGGGAACTCCCCTCCCGCCCCCCAACATCACCATGCCGCATGAATAACAAATTACAGCGCATCCAGCCTAGAAGCAGCAGCCAACGCAGAGTGTGCATCAGCAATCCGCAGGGGGAAATTTGCATCAAACATCTTTGTTGAAGAATTGCAACTGTTGAATCCGCTTGCATCCATTCGAGTCTGTTCAGTCACCGTTCACAAGCAGGACAATCGGCTGGCTGTGTCGGCTTGCTTGGCCATTTCCATTAGCAAACAGTCTTCAGACCCGCTGCTCTCCAGGGAACTCACCTGGGAAATAATTTCAAACTGCAGAGAAACGAGAGGAGAGTGTGACGTTGGCACAGTTCATCCCTGAGTGTGACGAGTCAGAGATCCGTCCCCTGAAGAATGTTGTCACAAATGATTTACTCTGCAGGGAAGGGATTTGCCTTTTAAAACTCTACAACTGACCCCTGCAAAATACGGGATCATTAACACTGAGTGGTCAAAAGTTAGGAGACAGATTCCCAGAAAACCTGGCATCAATTTAAAAAGTGTAAAATTGAAAAACTAATAAACGTTGGGTAATTTTTATTTCCCATCTGGTTTCTGAACATTTAAAGGGATGTGCTTTCCAGCTTTTCTCTACAACCAGGAAAGCTAGAAACTTGTTTTTCTTTTGTAAATAGATGAAAGCTAAGATTTTCTCATCATCATGTGACTGGGGTGCTAAGGAAAACATTAAATATCTTGAGACTCAGGAAACAATTGCTAGAGTTGGCAGCTCTGAAAATATGTTGCCACCCTTTGCGGGAATACGGCTCAAAGATGCAAGAGGCAGAGCAGAGGAGAACCATAGGAGGGAGGGTTGGGGGAAGGTGAGAATTGGCTAGCATGGAGAAAGGAATTCCTGCCTCGACCTGAAGAAGAGCTCGGTGTAAATTTGAAAGCTTGGCTCTCTCACCTGCAGAAGTGGGTCCAACAAAAGGCACTAATTGCCTCACCATCTTATCTCTCTGATTTGTTTGGCTGTTCACGCATTTCCAGTACTCCGCTGAGTCACTTCAAGCCAGTACGCTCCACAGGTATCTAGAGCCGGATGGAAACGGAATTTTCCGTTTTGCTGGAAATTCCACAATTTCAAAAATATTTGCATTCACAAAGAGAAGCAAACAATATCTTTCAAAATGTGTTGTGAAACGAAATTAAAACAAATTATTTTCTGGCTGATTAAAACATTTGGTTTCGGGGGAAATAGAAACTTTTATGGGGGGGGGGAGTTATCTTTTAAAAACTTTTAAAATGTTTATTATGTAACCACAGTGACCTTCATTATGAATGTCATTTCAAAATGAAAAAAATCAGACCTTTTCCTTTTGATAGTGCTTAAACGGGACATTTTGACATTGTCAAAATGAAGCATTTGGGGGTTTTTTTAAATAAAATTTTGTCAAAATCAACACATATTTGGAAACATTCTGATTTAGACCAAAAGGGCAGTTTTCATCAAAAATCGTTTTGATGGAAAATTTCTGAACAGTTCTCCTGGTAAACTCACTCCTTCTTCCTTTCCTTCTCTGCATCATTTAAACCTGCTCTGTTCTCTCCATTTTTTTAAATGCTTTGGTTTATCTGCGGCATTATTAGCAGCGGGGTAGTGGAGTAATAAGCACATTTCTTCTCCTTAGCTGTGGGTCTGTGCTGTGCACAAATTATCCTGTTTTGCTTTGGTTTTTTAATGCTTCCAGTCTGATCCTCCTGCCACTCTGCAATGGATTTGCTGACTTTTTTCTGCCGAACGTGCCTGGTGCTTGCACGCACAAGTGGTGAGGGACGGAATTTAAATAGCAATATTTCAAACGCTTCTGCCCCTCTGATGGGTGCCTTGAGAGAAATCTCTAGCCCTGCTATTGAAATCAGTCTGAAAGGACATTGTAATGGATAAATAGGGTATGAGCGTCAGAAAGCAGTAAAACAATCCACAGCCATCCGTAGAAACCAACATTGAAAAGGCTGGGAGACCATTTTCATTCTGTTTTCGTGGAGAATTTACAGTACACAACACACGCAGCGTCGCAGAAGAGCATGCATGGGGATCTAAGGCTACCAGGACCTGCCTGGTTTGTAGATCCTTCCCCCAGAGTTGTTGTTGTTTTTTTTTAAACGAATTTTTCTCTCTCTGAAATAGACGTCCGTGCTGACACTCACTCACACACCTACCGCCCGGCGGAGGACTCTGTGCAAGTTACATCTTTCCCAGACTGCATGATGCAAGAGTTGCATTTAGATTGGCATTGCCTTTGCCCTGACGGGAACTGACCGGGCTTCATGCAGTCGGGCTGTTACCCCGGGTTACCCCTGGGGAACTGAGGCACGCAGAGGGGGAGTGACTCACCCAAGGCCAGCGAGTTAAAGCGGGAAAGAGAACTCAGGAATCTTAAGCCTCCAGCCCCTGCTTTGACCACTAGACAACACTCCTGCCACAGAGTGTTGTCTGTGGGGTGGGGGCGGGTTCAGCCAGTCCTCCATGCTGCCCAGAGCATGGCGCGTCTCCTCTCCCCCACCGCCCTCAGAGCCGCATGGGGTGCGCAGTGCCATGCTCTGGCTGGGAGCCCTGAGAGCCTGTGAATCGTCAGGCCCTGGGGCAGCTGCCCCCTTTGCCCCTCCTGCCCCCCGGCAGTGGGTCTGCAGACAGGCAGCAGAGCACAAGGCAGCAGTGATGTACTCTTTTGCCTGCTCCGTGTTCTCCACTGGGCGTAGGGCGGTGTGGCAAGCAATGCGTTCCCCTCTGGGTTAGGAGAAACACACCCTGCTCTGCCTCCGCCGCCTGTGGTCTGACGTGTGCTTCTCTGTTCACAGGTCACCCGATAGCTGCGGTGGAGCTCTGGCCGGAGGGTTCCTCTGCCTGGCGCCTCGCGAAATGGCACAGGATCACTGGCGCTCCGCTGCGGGACGGTCCTGTCGGGTTCTGCGGAGCTGGGGCGGCGGCAGGACCACGGCAGTGGTGGGAAAGGCTGGCTGCCCCTCTGAGCACTTTATGGTTCTGACGGCCGGGCGTCTGACAGCCGGCTTGGGCTGCCTCCTTCCTGGGGCAGCGCTGGGATTGCAGCGGAAGTGGTTGCTGCACCCCCGGAGTCCTGGGAGTGAACACCACGCCAGCCACGGCGCCACGCGAGGATCGCGGTGCCGGAGCAGCGACCAGGAGTGAGGCTGTGGGGATGGGTTCTGAGCACAGCTGTAAGGACTCCCTTTCCCTCCGCTTGTTCCCGTTGTGTCAGGGAGGCGCACGCCAAGAAATTCTTGAGTCACGTTGAATTTGCAAAGAGAAAAGCCGGCGTCCATTTTTTTCCTGCCGCATATTCAGAGAGGAGAAAATAATTCCCATGAAACCCGTCCCTCCCCTTCCCCGCGAGGTCTCGAGTAGGTGTCACTGTCAGGACTTGAGAACTCAAGGTCTATACACAACCTTCCCTGCCTTTGTTTTGCTGGTTTTGAATGAAGACAGGTTCCCAGGAAGAGTCTCAGCCGACAGGGGCCAGATTCCGATCTGTCTCCCATGGGCGCCAAACTCAGGTAGCTCCACTGAAGTCTGTGGAGTTGCTGCGTCTGTCGTGGAGTGCAGGAGCCCGGAACCCGGCCCACTGTGCAGAGTGACACAGCTGCCGCGTTGCAGGAGACTCCCCGGCGTGCGCCAGTGCCCTCGCGGAGCGAAGCTAGGCTACCTTTTCCTTGCCTGTTCCTTGCACTGACCAGGCGGTTCGTTTCCGATCTCTGGGATCCAAGTCATAGGAGCCAAATTGCTATTCAGGGTTGCAAATGCACTTCACGATAGGGTATGTGTGTGTGGAAACTGCTTCTCCCTGTTGGCTTTCTTGGGCCTGGCACAGACATTGCGTCGGCTCGGCTCCATTAAGCCAAGAGATTAAAACCTACCATAAGCGCAGAGATCTTTCCAGGACAAGCTATTCTTCCAAATTTGCTACAATATACTGGGGGGAGGGAGCCCCATCTAGCCCCCTTCTCCCTGCGGCAAACATGGCCAGGAAAAACCCTGTTGTCCGGGGGACTAATCCACGCCCCCCCCAAGAAGACTGTGGGTAAACTGCCACTGAAGTCAGGAGAGCAGGACTGGGCTCTGGGCTCCCAAAGGAGAATTGAAACGGTTTTCACCCCCCCCCCCCTTGGAAGTCCCAGCTCCAATAGGCACAGAAGCCTGATGCAGGGGAAAGCAATAGTTAGAACCAACTTAATTCATACGCAGGGGAGCCGGCAGAATTGTTGGCCCCCTGGGCACGGTCGAGTAAGGGCGGCTCTGAGCTCCTGGAAGGGGCATGGCCTAGGGCAGGCGGGGCTTTGGGCAGAAGGGGCAGGGCTGGGCAGCCAGCCCCCCAGTGCCATGCAGAGCGCACCGTGCCATGCTCTGCCCCAGGCAGCACTTAGAGCTGTCCAGAGCGTGCCACGCGGCGCTCGGACGATTTAAAGGGCCCAGCGCTCCAGCTGCCCCCTTTGCCTCCTCCATCCCCTGCTTCCCTTAAAAGTCGATCAGACCCCACCCTAGCGGCGTGGCACCCCCAGACCTTGGTACCATTATGTCCTATTGACTCAGGAAGGCCCCAGGATTTAACCCTTGGCAGTGAAAATACCGGTGTGCTCGTTAGTTACCCACAACGCAAAGTGCAGCCCAAAGGGACCCTACGGCTGACGCCAGGGTTGCTGCGGAGATTACGTGGCTTCCAGGACTAGCGGGAGAGCCTGGTGTGGGCAGAGCCAGGCAAAGAGCCTGTTTCAGACGCAGCCCGGCTCCGGTGGGTTTCGCAGCCGCCGGTGTCCAGGAGACAGTGGTACAACCTGCCCGAGTTGTTATGGGAACGTTTTTGTCGCGGGACTGTAATCCCCGCCTCGGCTGCGATGTACATACCAGACTGTGAAATATTAAATTCATTTTAATCTCTGCACTGGGCCTTTTCGTTTTTGGGAAAACAAAGAAAAGGAAGAGTCTGTTTCCGAGGGTTTGCTTTGTGAGGCCTTTGCTCTGGGCCGGATCCGACTGCTGCGGAAGGGCACGAGTGGGCCGTTCGCAATGCAAGTGGCTTCCTGTCGTTAGGGTAATGAGCAGATAACGAAGCTCGCTCAGGGCTGCTTCCAAACGCTTCCTTCCTGGAGTCGGTGGCGTGGGGCAGCTCGCGGGAGTGTCCATCGCTGGCGCGTTCAGATACCAGACGGCAGCTTCCCCCGAGGAACCTCTCGAGGCCCCTTCCAGTTCTAGCGTTCTGTGATTGGAAGCCCGGGCTGGACCCCCAGAGGCCGTTGGAGGGAGGGAGGGTAGAAACAATGGATGTGTGGTTAAAAATACAGGAAGACAGCTGTGCGAAGGAGGGACCCGTGTGGCATGGCAGGGCCCCGCTGTCACACAGCTGTGAGAGAGATCCCCGGTCTCACTGGCATACCGCCCCTCAGGTGCTCTCCCGACGGGAAGGCTGAGGCCAACACTGCTTCGTCACACGGATGGAAAACGAATGCGTCTGACATTTATGATGCCTGAGCTGGAAACATGGCAAGAGAAGCGTTTTGTCAGGCCGAGGCCACGCTTGGGCAGGAAGTGGGCAGAAACACCAGCTCCTACCTAGAGCCCTGTGGCTGTCATGGGTGGTGTAACCCACACACCACCTGGGGGTGGGGCACTGCTCTGGCTAGTGACACCAAGACCACTCACTGAGAGACTAACAAGCGTGCAGCACAGCTTTAGCTGATAGCCAGCTGGCTTTGCGTCCGTGCTCTAGGCTCCTGCACTATGCTCCGGAGGTCCTGGGTTTGATTCCGCCTGCAGGTGACTGGGCTCTGTGGTGTTACTGCTGCACTGACCAAGGGAGGTGTTAACGCTGGTTGCAAGTGGATGTTGAGCAAGGAGGTGGACAGCAACATCCCCAGCTGGTGCTTGGATTTGTACTTCTTGCTGAAAAGGAAGTGCTGAATGTGGGCTACCAAGGATTGGGCCCTCCCCAGGCAGCTAGCGCATCCAGATGTGTCTATGCTCCCCTGCTGGCTGGGGCTAACACTGTTCTCTTATGTCCCTGTTCATAGGTGTGAACTTCCCCTCTCGCCATGGGGCACTCAACTCCCACCTCTGCCCTAGGGCCCTGCCTCCACCCGTCTCCTCCCCACCCCCTCTCTCAGGTGCACCTGATGCCTCCTCCCCCGTGCGTCTGATGCTCACAGCACGCTGGGAGAGTGGGGTGCCAGGAGCTGGTCAGCAGGGCCACCAGCTGAGAGGCCTGCAGGGGAGCTGGCTGCTGGTGGGTGCTAAGTCCTGGAGCCCCCACCGGCGCAGTGCCTGTCCCCTTATCAGTCTCTCATTCTGCCCGGGGATGGCGTGCTCCATTCTGGTCAGTGCTGGGAGGGGCCTGGCCACAGTGACAGTGAGGGAGCCGTAAGCAGCCGGGTGGACACCAGGCGGCAGCCCCGCTGTTATCCGAATCCCGAGGAGGGCTCTTTCATGGACAGCCTCTGGATGCTCCGAAGATGACAGACAGACAGACAGACAGCTAACAACACCCTCCCCGAGCTCTCTACTCGTGCCTCTGAGAACTGGGACTTTGGAACCTGCCTGTGCTCCAGGCCAGAGATCCTGATGCTTGCCTCGCTGTCGTCGATCCACTTTCCCCTTTCTGCGGCCCTCCCTGCACCTGTGCCAGCACTTTGGGATCCTTTGGGGTGACAGCTAGGACGGAACGGGAATCCGTTTTGGCTGAGCTTCCCTTTACCAGGAGCAATTATTCACTGTGTTCATTTTTTAAAAAAACCTGATTATTTACCCCCTTGATCATTCTGTAACCCGATTATTAATTCTATGACAGGCGGTGAGACACATTGAACGTGCACGCTGCTCCATAAAACATTGCTGTTTATTGTCATGCTGATAAGCTTTCTGCCATTTATTTGCCTCAGACTCCTCTGATGGAGCCGCGTTTCACGCTGATGGATGCAGTCAGAAGAGCCGTGGCTAATTCTCGGAGCGTAGCTCACATGTTCTGGGCTGCTCCCTCTGTTTCTGTGACACCCTCTGAGTTATGCTTGCGTTGGCGGGGGATGGCCATAACTTTTTTGTGTACAGAGACGCGGGCTGTTTCGAGAAAGAGAAACCCTTAAGCCATTATTGGTGGTTGTAATGCATACAAATAAATGGTGGTGTCATCAGAGAAGAAGGATTTACACCTCATTTCTCTGGTATTCAAATCCTTTGCTGACTTTTTAGTTCTTTGAGCTTCTGCACAGTGCGGGACCTTCGGTTTCTTTTAGTTTAGTTTGTGAGTAGGTGAGAGGGAAGGATAGATTGCGAATGCACCTGGAGAGCTGGTTTCTGTGAATGGGACAGAGGAGCTGTGGAGGAGGGCAGGAATTGGTCAACCGCACTGTTTGTGCTGAATGCACATCTTCAACTTCTGTCCGTCCTGTACTAAAACGGTGCCAAGTCTGTCTCCTACTGCGCTTGCAAACAGGGACAACGGGAGACCAGGCTGACTTCGGGGGCAACTCCCCAGCGATGAGCTCCAACGGGCCTTCCAATTAGTCTCTCCAGGGAAGTGGGGTAGACCCGTTACCCGAGGCATTTGAAATTAGGCTGGACAGCGCCTTGCGGAATGGGCACCCAGCACAATACTGCACTGTCGTCAGGGGCGGTACAAGATGGAACAAGGCCGCAGCAATTGCCTGCCTATGACTCCAGCTCGAAGGCAGTCAGGTTAACACGTGAAAACACATTTTCTTTAGCTGCCAGCCCTGCAAAGGGAAAGTCCGGCTGGAGTCTTGCTTTCTCATGGACCACCGTGAGTGACAGAGGAGGTGCCACTGAGCTCTGGCTGGCTCCGCGGGGCTAGGAGAAGTAAGTAGCAGTACAAACAGTTAGCAGGCTGCAAGCAAACCCCGGGAGCAGGTGTCAAGGAGCAAGTGCCAGTGCTGGGTGGCAGAATCGCATGGCATAGTTCTAGCACGTGTGACCCAGCAGCCCAAAACACACAAAGAAAAGTTCAGTAAGAATTGCTGACGAGGGCGTTGCAGCCCAGGGAATTCCCCTCTGGTGTCCCTGGCCTCTGCTTGCCAGGAGCTGGGAGTGGACAGTAGGAATGGATCACTTGATGGTGGCCTGTTCATTTCCTCTGGGGCACCTGGCATTGGCCACTGTGGGCAGACAGGATCCTGGGCTACATGGACCTTTGGTCCGACCCAGTCTAGCTCTTCTGATGTTCTTACATTGAGCCTGGCTCTGTCTGCTCCCTGCCGTAACCCACTAGACCCCACTCCCCTCCCAGGACAGAGACAGAGCCCAGAGTCCTGACTGTCTCTCTGCAGAGCTAGGACAATAATAAGAGGGTACATTGAACATAAGAACATAAGAACGGCCGTACCAGGTCAGACCAAAGGTCCATCTAGCCCAGTATCCTGTCTGCCGACAGTGGCCAGCACCAGGTGCCCCAGAGGGGTGGACCAAGACAATGATCAAGCGATTTGTCTCCTGCCATCCTCTCCAGCCTCTGTCAAACAGAGGCCAAGGACACCATTTTATCCCTGGCTAATAGCCTTTTATGGACCTAACCTCCATGAAATTATCTAGCTTCTCTTTAAACTCTGTTATATTCCTAGACTTCACAGCCTCCTCTGGCAAGGAGTTCCACATGCTGACTACACGCTGTGTGAAGAAGAACTTTCTTTTATTAGTTTTAAACCTGCTACCCATTAATTTCATTTGGTGTCCTCTAGTTCTTCTATTTAGGGAACTAATAAGAGCAATTTTAAGAGCAACCAGTGTCCCTTAAGATGTCAGGACATGTTAGCCCTAGAGCTGAGTGGTTCTAATGTTTACTTCATGTTCTTTCTTTTATGTAGGAGTTAGATACAGTGCTCCTCCCAGCTCACTGCTAAGTTCTCGCCCCAAACACCAGAGTTTTCCAGTGCCTTAGTAGCCCCTGGAAAGAGGTGATGTGTGTGTGCGGCGGGGAGGGGACTAGGCCCTTAAGGAAACCAGTCATTGGCAATTGGGTTGCCAAGGGAGGGCAGCGGGGCGCTGTGGTCCGGCAGGAGCGTTGCGGAATGGCACACGGAGACAGAAGCCACCTCGGCGAGCATGACACAAATCGCACACGCTGAGCACAGCAGGCGCTGCGGCATTGTGAGACACCTGGCTGAGCACAACTGCCCCTGGCTGAGGCCAATGAGGGCAGCAGGGGCTCAGCACCTCTGGCCAATCAAAGCCAAGGAGTCCCGGGCTGGACACCCCTACACCAGCGTTCCCTGGAAGCCGGGCGCTTGTGCGGCTGCTCAGGAGAGATCCCAATGCCGCCCAGCTGATTGGCAGAGTCCCCACCACTCGGTTTGTGTTTCTACTAGTGGTGCACATCTGCACATGCCTTGGTGCACATCATAAAATTATTCCACACATGAGTGGAAAAGGTTAGAGGGAACATTGCCCTGCACAGAGGCATTTTAGCCACTTCGCAAATGTCTGGCCTTCATCTGCAGAGAGGGTAAAAGGGTGGGCAGGGCTTCTACCGTGTCCATGAAAGAATAGTGATAATCTCTATCCCCAATCATGTGCTGATGTTAATGTACATTACAAAGGAGGCCAGTATTTTTCTCCCCATTCAATAAGCAGAGAAACTGAGGGAGGTGAAGTGACTCACCCAAGGTCAGCCAGCAGCTCAGTGGTAGAGCCCAGAATAGAACCTAGTTCTCCTGAGTCCCAGACCAGGGCACTAGCCATTAGGCCTCCTGGCTGAAAGCCCAATGTAACCCTGACAACCTCCATGCTCCACCTGCATAGCAGAGCAGCCCTTTGGGTTCCCAAGGCTGACTCCCTGTTAGAGCAATGCACATGGGTGCCTGTCCCTGGATCCAGGGCGAGCAGAGGCCGGAGCTGGCCATTTGGGCGGTGTGTCCATTTGAAGCAGGAAAGCTGGCCCGGGTCTCAGGCTAACACTGCCTTTTAGTCCTCCCCCTGCCTCCCGGTGCGGCGGAACAGGCCAGAGCCCCTGCCTCAGAGGAATTACACAGAACAGCGTGTGTGGGGGGGTGTTAATACTTAAATAAATCTCCCTTTCGTTGTGGCTGCAGCAGCAGGACCATCGCTGTGCTCCAGGCCCCTGGGCACGGGGCTGTTCGGAGCCCCGGGTGTTGGGGAGCCCTGATTCACTGCGGAGCGGAAAGGCCAGGGCACTGCGGCTGGCAGGGATTCCGGCTGGCATGTCCCCTGCCGTGGGAGGGAGCCGCCTTTTACCGCCCTGCAAATGAGCCCCCAAGCAGGGCTGCCTTCCCTCTGACAGACGGGCCGTGGCCATCACTGCCCTGTGCTGTCTGGGCCTAGGGCTATGATGGGGGTGCGGCGGAGACGGGACGCATGCCCTTCCCTTGTGACCCCAAACCATGAAACGAGGTGGCGCCGGGGGCTGGCAGTCTGACATGGATGGCAGTGGGCGTGGGCCGGGCTGCCTTGCCTATCTATTGCTTGTTTACAAGTATAAATAATTCAGCTGGGCGCTTTGCAGGCTGACTGTTGGGGGGAAGAGAGGGGCTAGATGGGGAGGGAACACAGACACGCTTCCGGCCAGCCTCCCCGCCCAGCGCAGGGAAACAACTGGGATCTCCCTGGGCCCGGGGCCAGGCGGGAAAGGGTTAACGGGCGTGGCACACCCACAGCTGGGCCCACTAGCCCACCTGCGCTTTATAAAGCAGTGAGTCAGTGACCAGGGAGCTGTGCAAGCAGAAGCAGCAAACGGAGTTTTTAGGGGGAGTGGAAAGGGGCCATGGGACACTTGCCAGTCTTTATAGTTTAGTTCAAAGGTTTTAATCAAAATGTCCTGATTTAACGAGAAAGCCCTGTCAATAACCTAGGGAGCTGCAGGAGAGAATGCAGGCAGAAGCCCAGCAGCAAAGTGGGGGCTATCCTGTTTATTGCACTCAGCGTAGCATGTATGATTACCTGCCCTGTGCACGGGTGGCGTACGTGTGCATTCGGTGCAAGGAGCTCCTGGCGCTCAGAGACTGCGTACGGGCTTTGGAGGCCAGGGTGGCTGAACTGGAGGAGCTGAGGGAGGCTGAGAGGTACGTAGATGAGACTTTCTGGGACACTGTAGAACTGTCCCACCTCCGGTCAGACAGCCCCTGCGCTGTTAAGGAGGGTGAAAGGCTCAGGGAAGAAGAGCAGTCAATGGGAGCAGAGGGAAACCTTCCCATAGTTGGGACCCTCCTTCCAGATGTTGGGGTCTCCTCTCGCACTGAGGTTACCTCTCCGGGGGAGGGGACTCCGGTCAGTAGGAAAAGGCAGGTGTTAGTAATGGGGGATTCGATTATTAGAAATGTAGATAGCTGGGTTTGCGATGACCGGGAGAGTATGGTCACTTGCCTGCCTGGTGCGAAGGTTGCAGATCTCTCGCATCTAGATAGACTTGTGTAGTGCTGGGGAGGAGCCGGTGGTCGTGGTACATGTAGGGACCAATGACATAGGGAAGGGTAGGAGAGATGTCCTAGAGGCCAAATTTAGGTTGCTAGGAAAGAGACTGAAATCCAGGACCTCTATGGTGGCATTCTCGGAAATGCTTCCAGTTCCACGCGCAGGGCCAGGTAGGCAGGCAGAGCTTCAGAGTCTCAATGTGTGGATGAGACAATGGTGTAGGAAGGGTTTAGCTTTATAAAGAACTGGGGACACTTTTGGGATGGGGGGAGCCTATACAGGATGGATGGGCTCCACCTAAACCGAAGTGGAACCAGACTGCTGGCACTTAACATTAAAAAGGTTGCAGAGCAGTTTTTAAACTAAGAGATGGGGGAAAGCCATTTGGTGCGGAGGAGCATGTGGATTGGACAGAGATGTCTCTTAGAGGAGAGTCTATTGATAGAGATTCTCTAGGTTTTAGTCAGGAGGAGAGGATGGAAGAGGATAAAGTATGGGACAGATCAGACAAAAAACATTCCCATAAAAAAGAATCTGACACATCAGAAAAGGGCAGACCACTAATCAGTGACAAGTTTTTAAAGTGCTTGTACACAAATGCTAGAAGTCTAAAAAATAAGATGGGTGAACTAGAGTGCCTTGTGTTAAAGGAGGATACTGACATAATAGGCATCACAGAAACCTGGTGGAGAGAGGACAATCAATGGGATACAATCATTCTGGGGTACAAAATATATTGGAAGGACAGAACGGGTTGTGCGGGTAGGGGAGTGGCACTACATTTGATTCTAAATTTTCTCTCTCAAAGTAAAATCTTAAATGAATCAACATGTTCCATAGAATGGCCATGGATGGTAATTCCCTGCTCTAATAAGAATGTAACTGGAGGGATCTATTATCAACCACCTGACCAGGACAGTAATAGTGACTATGAAATGCTAAGGGAGATTAGAGAGGCTATCAAAATAAAGAACTCAATAATAGTGGGGGATTTCAACTATCCCCATATTGAATGGGTACATGTCATCTCAGGATGAGATGGAGACAAAATTTCTTGATACCTTAAATGACTGCTTCTTGGAGCAGCTGGTGCAGGAACCCACAAGGGGAGAGGCAATTCTCGATTTAGTCCTGAGTGGCGCACAGGATCTGGTCCAAGAGGTAACTATAACAGGACCGCTTAGAAATAGTGACCGTAATATAATAACATTTAACGTTCCTGTGGTGGGACGAACACCTCAGCAGCCCAACACTGTGGCATTTAAGAGGGAAGATCCTTTCATGGACACAGAACTGTTTAAGACAGGAAACAAAGAGTAGGAATAAATGGTACATTTTCAGAATGGAGCGGGGAAACTAGTGGTGTTCCCCAAGGGTCAGTCCTCGGATCAATCCTATTCAACTTATTCATAAATGATCTGGAGAAAAGGATAAACAGTGAGGTGGCAAAGTTTGCAGACAATACTAAACTGCTCAAGGTAGTTAAGACCAAAGCAGACTGAAGAACTTCAAAAAGATCTCTCAAAACTAAGTGATTGGGCAACAAAATGGCAAATGAAATTTAATGTGGATAAATGTAAAGTAATGCACATTGGAAAAAATAACCCCAACTATACGTACAATATGATGGGGGCTAATTTAGCTACAACTAATCAGGAAAGAGATCTTGGAGTCATCGTGGATAGTTCTCTGAAGACGTCCACGCAGTGTGCAGTGGCAGTCCAAAAAGCAAACAGGATGTTAGGAATCGTTAAAAAAGGGATAGTGAATAAGACAGAGAATATCTTATTGCCCTTATATAAATCCATGGTACGCCCACATCTTGAATACTGCGTACAGATGTGGTCTCCTCATCTCAAAAAAGATATACTGGCTTTAGAAAAGGTTCAGAGAAGGGCAACTAAAATGATGAGGGGTTTGGAACGGGTCCCCTATGAGGAGAGATTAAAGAGACTGGGACTTTTCAGCTTGGAAAAGAGGAGACTAAGGGGGGATATGATAGAGTATATAAAATCATGAGTGGTGTGGAGAAAGTGAATAAGGAAAAGTTATTTACTTGTTCCCATAATATAAGAACTAGGGCCCACCAAATGAAACTAATGGGCAGCAGGTTTAAAACAAATCAAAGGAAGTTCTTCTTCACTCTGGCTGTGTCTACATTGGCACTACTTGAAAGTAGGCATAAGAGATCTTGCGGAAAAGGGTTTATTTTCCGCAAGATCCCCGTCTAGACTGGCGCTTTTTGCCGGCAAAGCCCCGAGCCGGAAAAAAGCGGCAGCCATGTAAATGCAAATACCGCGGGGGATATTTAAATCCCTCGCGGATTTGCAATTGCGACTGGTCTCATTAGCATCCCTTTTCCGAAAAAGGGTGCCAATGTAGACACAGCCACAGTGCATAGTCAATCTGTGGAACTCCTTGCCTAAGGAAGTTGTGAAGGCTAGGACTATAACAGGGTTTAAAAGAGAACTAGATAAATTCATGAAGGTTAAGTCCATTAAGGGCTATTAGCCAGTATGAGTAAGGAATGGTGTCCCTAGCCTCTGTTTGTCAGAGGGTGGAGATGGATGGCAGGAGAGAGATCGCTTGATCATTACCTGTTCGATTCACTCCCTCTGGGACACCCGGCATTGGCCACTGTCGGCAGACAGGGTACTGGGCTGGATGGACCTTTGGTCTGACCCAGTCTGGCTGTTCTTACGTTCTTAAGCAGCCCCTCTGCAATGTGGGAGGGGAGTGAGGCTGGGCCGGCTGCTCACATGGGGCCGTGGTGTCTGCGCTGGGGAAGAGCAGGAGGGTTTGGGGAGGCTGAGAGTAGCTCTGCCCTGCTGGGGGTTGCTCACAGCTCTGGGGGTGAGGGCGGGGCCGGGGGCGGGGGCTGTGTGATAGGCTGGGCATAAATGCAGCTGGAGGGGTGGGAGGTGCATTTGCCATCAGTGGCCCCCAGTCTTCCCTGCGAAGGCGCTTTCCCTTCTCTCTGCTGTCCGAGCGGTTCCAGGGGGGAGCATTTCTGCAGCCTCTTTCCAGGGCCCTCTGGGCCCCGGGGGAGGTGAGGAGCCATTTGTGCCTTGCATGCCTGGTACCTCTTGGCCTTAGTCTGCTGGCTGTCTGCCCAGGCTCGGCAGGGCTCCCTTCTAGGCCGGTACGCACTCAGCAGACCCAGCTGCCAGTGTTGCTCCTCCAGGCTCCAGACAAACGGGGGTGCAGGTGTGTTTGGGCGAGGCCCAGGGCTCGGCTCCTGCTTAGGCACCGGCTGAAATGGCCAGAGGTCTGGAAATGCTCCTAGCTCCCTGTGGCGTAGTGGGGGGGGGACTGTCTGCTCTGTATCCTGGGGTCCCCCTGCGCTGTGATGTGAGAGTCCCACTGACTCACCCACATGTGTATTAGCCCCCCCCCCCCAGCCTATAACAAGACACAGTTTTCCAGGGGGAGGGGGACAGAGCCCTCCATGTGGAGGGGATTTGGGGGAGCTGTTGTGTCCCTTTCAGAGGGACCCACCCAGCTGTGCAGAGGGGGCCATCCTGCCGAAAGTGGGGGGCTATTTCCCTTCGCACAGGGTGGGGTCAGGCCAACAGTGCAGCCTGCCCCACACTCTTAGCTGGGGTGATGAAAACGGGACACCCCCGGAGGAGTTGTGGAGCCTGCTGCGGGGGGGAAGCAGGCTGTGCCAAGGGGGGAGTAGCTGTCGGCTGTGGTTGGGGGCGCCTGCCACGCGGGAAGGGGTGGGACTGACGGGGAGCGGACGAGGAGCCGAGCAGCCAAGGGGACACGAGGGCCGAGATCAGGGGCATCCCACCGAGCGTCCCTCGGGTTCTTGCCAGGAAGCAGCAGTGAATTGCCAAGGCCAAGCGGCGAGAGACCCAAAGGGACACACACGTTAAGGACTCCCCAGGCCCCGCCAAGGCCACCACTCGAGTGAGGGGCTAGTGGCTGCCCGGGAGCACCAGGGACCCCGCAGGACGGGGGCCGGTCCCAGGGGAAGGCTGGGCCGAGAGGAAAGCGAAAGCCAGTGAGGAAGAAGGTGCAGGGCAGCCTGAGGCCTGTGCCTGGTTGTACCCGTTGCTCTGTGCCTCCCAGCGCAGTGAACACACAGCTTTGTTTGGAAGCCCCCCGCTTCCGAGCCTTTTAATCAGCTTGCTTGGCATGGCCCTTTGCAGCACAGCCGGTGCCAAGCAGGCCGGTGTAAAAGCCACCAGGATGGGCCTGACGTGGCTGAGGGAGGTAGTTGCATGCTCTGAAGCAGCCGACCCAGCGAGGGGGGAGCGGTGTCCGCTGCCAGTGCCACTCATGCTGCGTTGGGTCTCAGACGTGGCTGTTCCTCCGTCCCTGTGCCACCCTGAGCACCGGGGCAGGGACTGCTCCGATCGCAGCCTCCTCCACAGGTACTGTTAAGTTCTGTGAGCGTCCGCTTCAAGCCCCAGTCCTGGGAGTGTGGGCTGTGGCCAGGAGCCACAGGAACTGTGTGTTAACTGCTTGTGCTAAAGCATCTGCTCCACCGTGTACCCAGCGGTGACGCCGGCAGCACATTTCCCAGGGCCGTGTGGCTAGAAAGCTTTTCTCTCTCACCAGCTGGGCCAATAAAACCTGTTACCCCCGAGCGCCGGTCTAATAGCTTCTCCTTACCCAGAGCTTTTCAGCTGTAGCTCTTGAATGAGTTTATAAATTGGTCGGGATCGTCACCCCCATTTTACAGGTGGGAAAACTGAGGCCCCCAGCAGGCACGCAGAAGAGCCAGATGTAGACCCCAAGTCTCTGCCATGTCATGCTCTACCCACTAGGCAATGGTACCTCTGCACTCTAGAAGGGTGCTGGCTTCCGTAGGAGAGGAGGGAACCCTCGAGGGGCCCGGGTACTCCATCAAACACGTCCAATTGCTCTTCCAACCCTTAGCTACACAGACGGTCTCTAAAAACACTCGATTGGGCTCAGGCTGCCCGTGAGCTGTTTGTTGCCTCTCCGCAGGCCGGTGACCGCGCGCAGCTCCTGTGTACCAAGTGGGGCGTGAGACAACCCAGGAGGCTTTTTGTTGAGTGAATTTTTAATACACTACGACGGAGCGCTGCTTGCAGATTAGCACCGCGCAAGCTCGGCCCC
Source organism: Rafetus swinhoei (assembly GCA_019425775.1). Classification (NCBI taxonomy): domain Eukaryota; kingdom Metazoa; phylum Chordata; order Testudines; family Trionychidae; genus Rafetus; species Rafetus swinhoei. The sequence goes on along the minus strand of JAFJHL010000175.1, from coordinate 2,155,609 downwards.
TTTCCGGGAATCAAAGGATCCCGTGGCCCGGGGCCGCTGCCTGCCGCTAGCTCTGCTCTGGCGCACATCTCTCCCTGCGCACGCAGAGAGCGTTGGCCATTGACTCTGCGCCCCTAGAATGGCACCCGGGGCTCCGTTTCTGATGTGCCAGAAGCCAAAGGCAGGGAAACTCTGTTCTGACATCAGCACTGTGGCCAGAGGTGTTGGCTGTTGACCCGCACGGGGCTTCTAAGACCCCCGATCAAATGTGTGTCCCCCCGCCTAGGCCCTGACCCTCCGCGGGAGGATGCACAAGAACACAACCCCCACCCCGTGGCCCTTGCTCCCCAAGCCCTGCAAACACTCCCGATCTGCTCAGGGTCCTACCGGGCAGTGTCATGGGGGCCCAGGTGGACGAGCAGCATGGGCATAGCAATCAGAGGGGCAAGGAGCGTGAGCCCCCTTTCTGTGGGTCTCAGCGGGGGCTCCGGGCTGGCAGCGTGCTCCCCGGTGGATGGCTCCCTCCCCCTCCTGCGGGGTGGGGTGCTGCTTTCCGGTTGGGGGCACCCCCAGGCATGCACAGGTCCACTCTGGAGCCAAGGCAGGGCAGTGGCTGGCAGTGGTTTGCGCCTCGCCGGTTTCCTGCTGCTTTCGGACTCGGCTTCAAAAGGAAACGCCGCGGCCCTCGCTGGCTGTCCTTGGGGGCTGCGTGGCGGGCAGAAGAAACACCCTTTCCCGTTGGCTGCTGCCTCTGCCCCTTGACACTGATCCAGAGTTGGGAGCGTTCATTGGTTCCCCTCCTTGGGTCAGGCCCCCACCTTGTCCTCTGCACAAGCACAGACCCTGCCCCCCGGCTGCTCCCGCCTTCCCCGGGCATCTCATTAGCGGCAGCTCCCAATGCCAAGGCGCTCCGGGCCCGGCCGCCCGCCGAAGGGCTCTGCCCAGTGCTGCTGAGCCAGGGAGCTGCTGCCAGCGGCTGGAGCCGGGACCATGGGGATGGCAGCAGCGGGACGTGGCATGGACCAGACTTACCAAAGCTGCCTTGCCCCCAGTCCTGTCCTGGGCTGAACCCAGGCACGGCTCCATGCAGAGCCCTCGGGTGGTCCCCCTGCCTTCACCATGACCTCCAGGGGCCAGTAGATCACACGTGTGGATGCACAACTGTGCGTGCTCACGTGCAATGTGTATGCGTGCGTGTGTGTGTGTGTACGGGGTGAAAGGCTTAAATCTGGCCTGTCTGACTGGTTCCTTCTGTCTTCTGTCTCTCAGAACGGCCACCAGAACGCCCTGGCGCTAACCTCCCTGCACAGGGCCTGGCTGCGGCCAGGGCTACCGCCATTTTGCTGAGCAGTGGAACCGGTTGCTGTCCTGCGGTAGCGACTTCCCGCGGCGTCGGTTAGAACAGGGATGCCAATGACTGGGGGGTTGCTTTCAGCGCCCGGGAGGGAAGCGTCAGGCCTGCGCGGTGATGCTCTTCACTGGGTTTTGCTCAGGACAGCAAAGGCTGATTCAGCTGGGTATTTCCAGAACACCGAGCTGTTGCTCTTTAGGTACTGCTGTCTCCGGGATGCGTCTCCCAGCAGGACAGTCATTTCACCTCCCTCTTGCTGTTTGGTTTTGGTGTTTGTAGATAAAATATCTGTCATCACAGAATCTCCCCTGTGGCCCCTGCCTTCAATCCGGCCCCCGCCCTTAACCCGTAATCATAGAAGCATGGAACACGAGAACTCATCAAATCCAACCCGGGCCCTCACGGCAGGACCAAGCACCATCGAGACCATCCCCGACCGGTGTCTGTCCAACCTGCTCTTCAATAGCTCCAGGGATGGGGATTCCACAACCTCCCTGGGCAATTGATTCCAGTGTTTAACCACCCTGACAGGAAGTTTTTCCTAATGTCCAACCTAAACCTCCCTGGCTGCAGTTTAAGCCCATTGCTTCTTGTTCTATCCTCAGAGGCCAAGGAGAACCATTTTCTCCCTCCTCCTTGTAACACCCATTTTAGTGACTTGAAAGCTGTTATCACATCCCCTCTCAGTCTTCTCTTTTCCAAACTAAACAAGCCCAATTCTTTCAGCCTTCCCTCCTAGCTCATGTTCTCTCGACCTTTCATCATTCTTGTCACTCTTCTCTGGACCTTCTCCAGTTTCTCCACATCTTTCCTGAAATGTGGTACCCAGACCTGGACACAAGACTCCAACTGAGGCCTAACCAGCGCAGAGTAGAGTGGAAGAATGACTTCTCGTGTCTTGCTCACAACACTCCTGTTAATGCAGCCCAGAATCATGTTTGCTTTTTTTGCAACAGGGTCACACTGTTGACTCCTATTTAGCTTGTGGTGCACTCTGACCCCTAGATCCCTTTCCGCAGCACTCCTTCCTGTGTACACACTGGACAGAGGCGATTGCCTACATCTCCCTTTCTCCTTTGTACAACACCTGACAGTGTGGCTCACGAGCTATTCAGGGCAGTGCCGATGTGTTTGTGCAGCTCCTAACACACTGGGATACCACTCCTGATTATGGCAGCTGGGTGCTGTTTCAGTCTACATTTATTAATTCTGCTAATTAATAAACAACACCCACATTCTTCTCCTTCTCTGGCTGCAAGCACCCCAGCTTGGCTGAACTCAGAATCCCAGCAAGCGACTGAAGAAGCATTGCGCTCAACATGCACGATGCTATAAAACCATTGTGTTGTCTGCATAAGAGCCACCCGGCCGTAATGCTTATTTTTCACTTACTGCACTCTGGTGTTTTGTACAGAAATGGCCCCTCGTGTCTCTGCTGAGCGCTGACCCTGCCTGTACTGTAATCTGTACATGCATCAAGGTAACTCAGGTAAATATAGAAAATCATGGGCTTTTCTCTCAGAGTGTAACCGATTTCAAAGGGAAAAGCTACAATAGCTGCTTCTCTCGTACAAGTGGAAACCACCAGGGTTCCATGCCTCCTGTACCCTCCACGCTTTTCAGTGTTTTCGGGAGGCAGGTATTAAAACGTCAGATCTCTTTCTTGGGCAACAGTCAGAGAACAGATTTATTTTTATCTGCAAAATGAGACCACAAAAGAGCAGTGGAGTGCATTCTGCCTTGGTCAGTGTCCAGTTCTGCGAGGAATTAGCCTGCATGTCCCCTGGGAACCAGACTTTCTCACCTCTGATGCCTGGGTGGCTCTGTGATATTTTACCACTTCCTAGGCAAGGTCGCAAGCCATGCCTGGAAGGATTTCCCCCCCTGAGCTCGGCATTGTTCCCTCCACTCAGTAATCGACCGCCAGCATAGCCAGTCACAGCCATAGCAGCACCCCGCGGCAGCTGGTCGTGAAGGGAACAACCTGGTGGCACGCTGTTCCTGCCTCCTGGGTCACCTCCATGGCACAGCTGCTGAACAGGTCTGCTGCAGAGGTGTCACACCCAAGCCCAGTCCGCAGCGTGGGCTGGAGGTGGCCCCAGCCTCTGCCTGGCACATGTGGTTGTATTTCTGACCTTTCACACAACCACAGCCAATATAAAAATGGGGCTGTTAGAGTCTTGTCTCTTCTTGCCTGCATGCTGCACAGAAAACACCTCCCCTCTGGCTCCCAGCTACAGGAGCATTTTAAAGCCTTGAGTTACCATGTGAGCAACGCCCAGCTAAGCCTTAACACATTGATGGGACCGGGCACAGCCAAGATTAGTGTGTCAATGGAGGAGCTTTTAGTCCCAGGAAACTGTCACAGTGAAGGTACTTTCACTATCATCGCCTGGAAGGTGACAATTATACACCGTGCAATTAGTTGTGGGAAAAAAGCCTTTTGTGTTGCAGGTTATTAGCAAATGAATGAAAAGACAAGGATTCCATTTGACTTCCCAATAAAAGGGCCTAATGTATAAAATGCCCCCAAATTACCAGCTGACGAAACGCACAGCTGCATGCAGAGGGGAAATGAAAGGTAAAATGAAAACTCTTTGAGCAGACGTGACACCCAGAACAACGGGGGTTTTATCCAAGAAACAGGCTGGAAACATGATTAACCAGCCGGCAGTGCGCTGAGAGAGGTACCACTTGAAATGGAAGGCAAAATGAGGTGAAATTGTTAAGCCGGCTCCTGTTTCTTTCTGCTTTATAAATCACAGCTACCCGTCAGGGATAATAGAGACCTGCCGAGGCCAGGCGCGCACCGGGCCAGGCTGCTGCTGCCGCATGTCACTGTGCTACAGGTTGGACCCGCCTGGTCGGCATCCTTGGGACCCAACCGGTCCCAGACAAGAGAGATTGCCGGAGCAGGGGAGGCCTGGGAGAGGGAGCACCAGTCTTCCTGCTGGGCTTCTCTCCCCACCTTTCCATCCTCACCAGCCTCGTGGCCGCCCCACCACAGCTCCCAGTGGTCCTGCCAGCTGCGGGTTCTGGGGCCCCACGGGCTCCGTTGCCCGCTCGCCCCACTGGCAGGCTCCGTTCTGGACTGCTGGTAACCTCTGCTGCTGGGGATCTCTAGTCCCACAGCATCCACGGTCCTGCTGGACCACAGGTGTTACCGGACCAGAGTACCGGGCAACAGAGATTCAACCTGTAGTACATTATTCTGCTATGGTCATACATAGAGCAGCAGCCTATTTGCTCAGGGGCTTCTATTGTTTATTTAGATGGTCTTGTATTTCTCCCCTACACCAGGGTGTATTTTCTCCCTACGCCCGCAAACTAAAAGTCAAGTCATCTTCCAAAAGGCCTCTGAATCCTGCCGTGACCGTATTCTGCTGGGGACCAACATTTCTCCGCCAGCACTGAGCTGGCTTTATCTGCAGCCTCTTCAAACTCGCTCCTTGCAAGGGTCCAGCGAGCGCCCACCTCCACCACTCCCCAAAGCCACACAAAACCCAGAAGGGGCTGCCAACGCTTTGTCTGAGCAGCTGCCTACGTCCATCTCCCGAAAGACAGGCCCCGATCCTGAGATGAACAAGGGCCGGTCCCTCTTGCAATGGGCACTGAAGGTCAAAAAGAGCCCCACAAGTTAGGGAGGGGAACCTATGAAGAGTTTGGAAGTGGGGTTTCAAGTAGCAGCCACCATATTGTCTGAACTCTTGGAGTCTCGTGCCAAAAATGTAACGACAGCAGGGTTTCCCTCTTGGACCTGACCTTGGAAGTGCTGCTGTAACACGTCGCGGTCGACAAGAGAAGCCCTTGTCGACCGCCCCGTTATGCCTCGTGGAATGAGGTTTACCGGGGTGGTCGACAAAGGCTTCCTTGTCGATCAGCGCGCGCCCAGACTGCCCGCTGTGCCGCCAAACAGCTGATCGGCACAGCGCCGGCATTTTGATGTAAATGAAGCGGCGATTATTTAAATCGCCGCTTCATTTTCCTATGTCTAGTAAACTCATCTACATGGCTCCGTCGACGGAGCCATGTAGTCCAGACATACCCCTAGTGGGGTGGGAGTGTAAAACCAGTCATGCCCGACATCCAGTCATTGTTTCAGGAACTCAAGTCAGACTCCGTTTCAGCTTGGTCAAGATGTAGGGGAGCCTTATTTCTCCTCCCTGTTTTAGCAGCTCTCATCTCCCTTGTCTGGGCTAAGGTCAGTGGGTGACCACGTCCGGGGAAGGCTGCGCACCGTTAGCTATGTTCTGGGCAAGCTCTATTTACCGACTGGATCCAGGGTTAAAAGTAGATTTTCATTTGTGTAGAGTGATGTCTAACCTGTTCTCCTGCCCACAACGGCTGCTTGGGAGGCAGCTAGGAACGAGGCCCCTGGCTTGTGCAGGGCCACAGGAGAAAGAACAATTTAATTTGTACATTTCCCAGCCTGCTGCTAATCTCCTGACTTATTGTGGGCATTTGATTTCTGCAGCTTTACGTTGTAATAAGGGGATTAGCCCGAGCCACGGGGCTCTTGTCCGCCTCTCATCTGCTGGGGATTACACCTAAATATTGCAGTTAATTAATGGGTCAAGGCAGTCAGATTGAAAAGCTGGGTAGCCCTGTGCCCCACATCTAGGGAGCATGCAACTCTGAAGTCCGGAAATACTTGCTCCTCTGCCTGGTCTGTGAAATGCCCACCTGAGTCCTGGAGCCTTCTGTTTGCGCAGGGCCCTTGGAACCCGCTCGCTGCCCGGGGCCAGAGGGGCTCGTCTACACAGCGAGGCAGCAAGCGGCACCCGCGCCGGCGCTCCACAGGCAGCCATATCAGCAGCGCGGTGAAGTCACGGTTCGGGCTGGAGCTTTTGCTCTCAGCTCTAGGGAGGGGGCTGGGTTACAGAGCCGGAGCCGGGGCCCAGTCCATAACTTCCTAGCACTTCCTAGACTGGGGGGCTCAGGCCCTGTGGGCGTGCCCAGCAAAGCAGTGGAATCGGCGAGAGGCAGCGGGGCCACGGTGAGCGGGTTTTTGCCTGCAGGCGCTAAGCGGAACATTCCTGGCTCGGGCAGCTGGCTCCGTGCCCGGGCCCAAGGCGGCTGAAAGATGCTCTAGAAGAAGCAATTGCAGCAGAGCGGGGTGGAGGTCGGCAGTGTTCCCTGTACGCAGAGCACATCTCAGGAGAGATTCAGGTGCTGCCCAGCTGATTAGCAAAGCACCCACAGCCACCCACAGCCGGCAGCGGGTGTTTCTACGGGTGGTGCACATCCACACATGCCTAGGCACACAGAACAAAATTTATTCCACCCATGGATGGTAAAAACTGAGAGGGAACCCTGGATGGGTGTCAGCCATCTGTGTGCGAAGGCCTGTGGGCCAGGGTCTGACAGCCGCGGTCACGCTGCAGACTGCAGCGGCTGGCTCCGGGGCTAGCCCTCGTGTGCAGCCCTGACCCTGGGGCGCACATGGCTCAGGAGGACAACTGAGCCTGCCCTGCAGTCAGCAAATGCAATCCCAGGCGAAGCCGGGGGACGAAGGCCTGCGGGTGCCCCGGCCGAATCGGGGCCGGGGGCCAGTGGCTCCAGTGGAGCAGCCGGTGCCGAGTGCTGGTCCTGTGCTGCACCACTGCTAGTCCGGAGCCCGACTCTCACTCCGGCCTGAGCTCTGCCGTCATGCCGGGAGCCCCCCCCTCCCAGAGAGGCCTGTGTTCTCAGGCAGACTGGGAATTTCCCATCCGAATCCAGGTCAATGGCAAAACGCCTGCTTCTCCTTCATTCCCTTCCCTCTGCACAGCACGCTGGGAAAGCCTGGCTGGCGGCTTTGCTACCGGGCGCCCTCCGGGCAGCAGCCCTCCATCATCCTGTCTCCTTGGCGCGGTGACTTCTGCCTCAGCTCCTTCCCCCCGGAGATACAGAATGGCTCCCTTGTCCCCCATTTCCTCCCCCCTCCCGCCCTGGAGCTGCTCAGCACAGGGGCTGGGGTTTGGCATGAGCTGCAGGGCTGGGGGGAGGAGGGAAACTGGCCGCCAGTCACTAAGCTTCTCCCTGCCCAGGGTGCGAGGAGAAACACCTTGTCACCGTTGTGGCAGGGGGCAGCGAAGGGAGCCCTGCGAACGCTTGATAAATTGCTGAAAGCTGTTTAAAGAGAGGCTGCAAACTTTGGCCCCCTAACTGGCACCTGTCTGGCTAGTGCTTGAGTTCCTCCAAGAGACCAAGAGCTGCTATTGACCGTCTTCCCGTAACGGCCGGTTTCCTTCCGTGCGCTCATTTCCTTCCTCTGTCTAGACGTGGCAATAAAGGGCTGGCGCGAACAGGCCCCGGCGCCCTGCGCAGCAGCCCCCCGCATGCTAAGAGCTGTGGCCCTGACGCGGGGGCTTGGCACAGGTGGGGGCAGACCAGCCCCCTGAGCGGCTGGCTCCCTGTGGAGAGTGGGGTCGGCCGATACAATTTTCTCCTGGAGAATCCCTGTACAGATGGTTGGACTTGGGCTGTTCACAGCGGTAGAATCAGCAGCTACTCTAGCCTCTCATTAGGTCGCCCTGCAAACGGCTGCTGACTGAAAACACAAAGTGGCCCATGTGCTACTGTCCTGCCTTTCTGCCTCAGTTTCCCCACCTGGGGGAAGAGCTCCTCCCCCCAGGGCGGGCTGAGGTTTTAACCCATGTTGGGTAGGAATGAGTCCTTCCTCCACCCCGCCACCCTCATGTGCGCCCAGCGGTGCTGGAATGAGGGGCACTGCGGTGTCCTCAGGTTTGAAGTAGTAATAACCAAGCTGGTTTTCAGCAGCAGCAGCCCGCCCAGTAAAAATTGCTGCAGCCCCCTGTGTGTGCAAAGCCTTGAGGCTCTGCGCAGGGCTCCCGAGACACAAGTTCTCCAGTCCCCGCTGAGGCTTGCTGGCGTCACATCAGGCTGGCTCTTTTTATGCCACGGGGGCCTTTATCTTCTGTGTCTCCTGACCCTGGTCAAAGCAGTTCACCCTAATTCCCCCAGGAAGAAAGCGTCAAAGGACGGCGGATCTGCATAATGCGCATTGGGCACCTGCATTAATGACTCCCCTCCTGAGACTCCGCAGGCCCAGCGAGCCAGGCACACAAATTCCTGGCACGGCTTGTTGGTACATTGCTCAGCACCGCAGCCTCTGGCAGGTCTCAGGATACGACCCTGGGCAGCATCCAGGCTTCTGGAGTCTCACGCCTGCCACCCCAGCGCCTCCAGCCCCTCGCTTTCCCGGCGGACACGTTTCTGGGACCTGCAGGTTGCTGCCGTCGGCCTGCCGCCAAGCCCCAGGAAGGGAGCAGCGCCTCAGGAGACAGGGGAGGGTCTGTCTTGAAAGCCTGTTGCCTCCAGCACATCAGTCCTGACACACGTTCCTCTAGGTTCCTGTCCCTGCAGCAGCCAAGGGCCTCGTGGGGACCCTCAGTAAATGCAGCCCAGGGCGGCGGTGACTTGGGGCCACCTTGGAGGCATCTTGGCAGCGTAGGGGAAATGAGACGAGCAGTTGCCACTTCGTTCTCACACTGCAGCATCCCCCCCTCCCCGGGCTAGTTTGTGCTGCTCTGTTTGCTGAGAGGGCCGAGGAATGGGCTAGCCAGAGACTGCGCCCCCTGGTCCCTCACCTCCTGGGCAAGGGGGCAGCCGGGGGAGGCTCACATGGCTTCTTCCTAGGGAGGAATCCAGGCCTTATGCTGCCACCTTGGCTCTGCCGAGCGGCTTTCAAACGGGGGGTGTTCCTGAGGGTTCCCTGAACCCCGAAAGCCAGGAGGGGCCCGACCTGCCCTCTTGCCGTGGATCCTCTTTGACCAAGCTGCGGGCCGCCCTGCTGTGGTGGGAGGAACGGAAAAGGCCTGCACCTGCCGCACTCCCCGGGGGCGGCCGCCATTGTCATTCGTAAGAATCCCACTGCAAGCTGCGGGGGAAATGGCTGACACCGTGGTCTCTGGGCGGCTGAGGGGAGACCTCAGTAAGAGCTCAGAGGAGGAGCCCAGCCGGCAGGCGGCAAGGCGTGTCCCAGGGCCGCGCGCCACAGACGCACTATTGGGTGTGAGTATTTGCTGGAACGTGAGCGGCCCGAGGGTCAGGTTCCCCCTGCAAGAGGCGCGCGTTGGACCCAGCGTGCGGAAGTGCGGGCGCCTGGCCTGCTCCCAAGCGGCTTTGCCAGTAAGAGGAACTGGGTCAGACGTGCTAGTGGCGTCCCCCTTCCTGGCCCGGGCACCGCGCTGTCTCCTCGACCGTCTCTGCCGACCTCGCTCTGCTCAGGGGAGAGCACGGCTCTTTGATTGGACCCCGTCCCGGCCTCCCTCCCGACACGGGCTGTCGGCCTGATTCAGCTGGGAACGGGCGTGCCTCCCGCAGCTTCTGCAACGGGGGCGCCAACCCAACCCAGCCGGCTACGGGGCAGGAAGTGTGTGGCTCCCACACCTGGAGTGGAGCAGTGTGCCCCAAGTGGTAGGGGCAGGCGAGGCGGCTCCGGAGAGAGGCCAGAGAACACCCTGGCCTGGGGCATTCAGGTGGGTCCCCAGGACTGCAGAGGAGGGGATCCCTGGTGCGATTTGGCTCTGCAGGTGAAGGGGAGGGGAGCCGTCTCCTGCTGCAAGGGCCAGCCCCCAGCCCGTCCCTCTGCCCACCCTTGGGAAGGCAGGAGACCGGCAAACACGACAGGCGAGGGGCGGTAAAGGTTAGTCACTCTGGAGTGCAGTGGGAAGAGTCTTCACAACCGCATGGCCCTGTGGTGAGGGCTCTGACCCCACTGGCGGCGTCTAAGAGCAGCGGGGCCAGGGAGCCCCACATGGCGGGGCCTACGAACCCAGCTCCCCCTGCCCCTGTGGTCGTGCTGCCGCCCCGTCGAAAAGCAGGGCCCGGGCCTCTTTGGAGCAGATCCCCACTTGCAGCACGAGGAGCAGCAAATTCTGCCCATTCGCCCCTGTCTGTCATCGGGCCTGATGCTCCCAGCCTGCAAGCCACCCCGGGAGGCTGCCCTGGAAGTGGCCTCTCTACGTGCGGCTTTGCCGGGGGGAACGGAAAGGGTAGAACCTTTCCCAGGAGATTCTGCCAGGAGAGCAACAGAGAGCCGCTTCGCTCCGGGCCCTGCTCGCAGAGCTCACTCCCCTCGGGCGGCACTGCCGCTTGGGACTTGGTTTGAAATCAGCGGCCGGATGGAGCCGGGCTGGGGCGGGGAGAGGCTGAGTTCTAAGCAGCTTGCAGGGCAAAGCTGTGTGTGGTTATTCAAGGCCGGAGGTGGGGAGAGAGCAGGAGAAGAGCAGAGCAAGCGTCTCTTTGCTTTTACGTGCTGCTCCTCAAGACCTAAGGGAGGGTTTATTCATGGGAATCTGAGACATGTTGATACATCAGGAGTTTTAATGCCTGGACTCTTTTTTGTTTGTTTTTTGTTTGGCTTGGGCCCATTAAAGACACCCTGCGTCCAAAAATACCCTCTCCGTGCTTCTGTAATACAAGGGAAAGTAGTGATCACACCCTTGGAATAAGGTAACCATGACGAAGCGCACTTCTCCACCTGGAGTGGATCCTGGGAAATTCTGATTAGAAACTTTAAACCACCAGTCATTTTACAAAACCAACCCATGTTCGCTTCCCAGCCCATTCACTCCCCTTGCCCAATCCCAGAATGCATCTGGTAAGTGACGTCCTCTGCGCTCGCTGTTAGAAACGAGTTGCCCCCCTCAGAGTGTTCGGCACTTGCCTGCAGATTACACGTAAATGGGGGAAAATGGCTAAAATACAGATTTAAAATGTCACTTTTTTAAAAACGTGCCCCAGGGCCGCGCACCACAGATGCACTATTGGGTGTGAGTATTTGCTGGAACGTGAGCGGCCCGAGGGTCAGGTTCCGGCTTGCAAGAGGCGCGCATTGGAACCAGCGTGCAAAAGTGCGAGATGATTCCCAGAGGCACGCCCAGGCAGCATGTGGGGTGAGCAGGAAACCCTGTTGGCCGGAAAGACACAGTGCCTTACAGAAGGGGTGCAGACAAGGGCTAATCAAAGGAGGAAAAAGGAAGTGAAGTACAAGCTGGAGCAAGGGTGGCCAACCTCAACCTGAGAAGGAGCCAGAATTGACCAATGCCCATTGCCGAAGAGCCACAGTTCTAGGTCACCAGCCCTGCTCATCTCCCCACCACCACTGTCAGCACAGCCCGCGCACGGGCAGACCCACCGGTCAGCGCTTCCCTCTCCTTTGCCTCCTGCCCACTGGGATCAGCTCTTTCTCAGTGGGAGACACAGGAGGGGGGAAGCGTGGGTGTGCCCGGCTCAGTGGAGAGGGTGAGACATGGCAGGGTTCTAGGGGGAAAGGGAGGAGGGGAACAGCACCTAGAGCAGAGCTGGGGGTGGAACAGTGAGCACCCTCCGGCCCAGTGGGAAGTTGGCACCTGTAGCTCCAGCCCTGGATTTGGCACCTGTGCAAGGAGCCGCATATTAACTTCTGAAGAGCCGCATGGGGCTCTGGGGCCACAGGTTGGCCACCCCTGAGCTACAGCATAAAGCTGTCGCAGGCGGAGTGAGGTTGAAGTAGTTAGCGTTATAGAGGTTAATGCAGCCTTAACCCTTTCAGTCTTTCCGCTGAAGCTGAAAGTCAAAGGAGACGTGTTTTGCTCTCCAGTGAGTATAAATATTGTTCTAAGGAGCTGCATGCCCACAGAACTCCTGAAACGCTGGGCTGTGTGTGTCTGAATCCCTCCCCTCAGCCCCTCTCTCTCTCAGCTTCCAGAAGTGTCCAGAAAGTAGAACTTTTTTTCCCCCTTTGTTTTGGTTCCTATGTGGCTAAAGGAGGAAAAATCAGAACCTCAAGTTCCCATCCTTCGTATTCATCGCGATTATTCCTGTTGCAGTAGCACGGAGGGACCCCTGCCCCAGAGGCCTTACAGTCTGGGACTAAGGAGATGCCATAGCCCAGTGAGGCGCACGAGAGGACGGTAAGTTCTGGAATATCGGCACGTTAGCAGCACTCGCCGGGGTCTCGATGGACAGTGCCTCTTTAGATTCTCCCTTCCGGGTTGACCCCAAAGGGGAGGAGAGATATGCTGGAGGATCACTTTAACCTCTCCTCATTCATGGGACAACACACACCTGGAAAAACTCCGGTCATCTGAGGAAGTGGGCTGTGCCCACGAAAGCTCATGATCCCATCTTAGTCTCTAAAGTGCTACCAGACCATTGGTTGTTTTTTAAGTTGATCCTGTACAGACTAACTCGGCTCCCCCCTGCAGCTTCTGGTACAAATAGTCATTCCTATAAAGTTGGGATGGTGTCATCCCTTCTCCGGTACGAGCTAGGAACCCAGACAGGGCTGGGTTCTCCAGAACAAACAAATCAATAGGGAGTTGGAGGGGAAGCCTTCCCACAAAAGACCCATCATCTGCAGCTTGCAAACATGGCAGAGACTGAACAGGACAGTTATTGGTACAAACGAGAGACAGAAAATCGATAATACTATTAGAGTGCATTGGAGACTGGAGAACTAGGTGGGACATTATCATGTACTTTGCTTTGTATGGCCTAGGTTTGTCCCAGATGATCCTAGAATCATTAAAGCACCGTTAAAAACACACTGCTAAAATATTTGTGACAAACACACTCTTAAGAGAAGAAGAGGGGACATATACAGAAATGCCAGTGCAGCATTTAAAATGAATCTATCCTAGATACCTACAGGACCCTATCACTCTAGTATCAGAGCAATTTATGTATTCGTATAACACTACTCTGAAGTGGGGAAGTATTAATACCCCTGATTTTTTGGATGGGGACACTGCGGCACAGAGAAATTAAGTGACTAGCCCAAAGTCACACTGAAAAACTCCAGCTCTCTGGAGGCCCTTTCCAGTGCCTTCACCACAAGACCATTTTTACTCCCTCTTATGAACGCAGAGAGAGATCCTGTTTTGCATGTTTTCTGTTCATAGATACTAGGGAAAAGAGTGCACAAATTATTTAAGCAGGCAGAAGATAATTAACTCTAATCAATCTGGATTCTGCCCAGATTATAGCTCGAGAACAGCATTAATCTTACTAATTACTTAATTTTACTAACACAGTTTTCGATGAGTTCAACAATGCGTTCAATGACTCCGGCACTAAGTAATAGATGTTGTGTGATTGATTTTGAGTTGAAAAACCCGTCAGGGCTGCAAATTTCACCATTTTATTAATCAAATTATCTCTTTTAGGGCACTGGAGATGAAACTGCTCAGTCTCAAAGGAAAATCATTTTATTACACTCGTGGGTTGTGCAGAGATTGAATTACGGAGCGAGTGACTGAGGGGACATAAAGGAGGAATTTAGGCTAAATTAACAGTATCTTGTGTAAAGAGTTCTTAAAGTTACTGGCTGAGCACAGAAGGGAATGAGCCTTTGTCTAGCTCGTTAGAGGCCCTCTCCTCTGGACTGTGAGGAGACTCAGAGAATCCTAGAGCTGGAAGAGACCTCAAGAATCATCCAGTCCAGTCCCCTGCCCAAGGCAGGACCAACCCCAACTCAATCATCCCAGCCAGGGCTTTGTCAAGCCGAGACTTGCTGCAGAGAATGTGGGAGCAGCACATCTGCTGGCGCCATTCCTCCGCCGTTGCTGTTGTTTCTATTATGCTGTCCGGCCCGAGCCAGGCAAGTGCCCACCTGTGGTGGCGGTTTGGGGTGGTCCCAGGCGAGAGGTGGGACCTGGCGCTAGAGGCTGTACAAACGCACGGGGAAGGACAGTGTCTGCAGAATTGACACGCTGAAAGGGACGGGCTGAGAGGGGAAAAGCCCAAGGTCTCACAGTGGGGCAGGCCGGTGCTCTGTTGACGGGAGCCCAGAGCCTCTCTTGGGCGCCTTTCGCCATTGGTCTTGGTCTGATTTTAGCCCTAGATACTCAACCTGCTGTTGCAGACACCGATGAAAGGCCCATATTCCTGCCGGTTTGTGAGCATATCAGAGACCTGTCAGGCCCCACCCCGGGCACACGCCCTGGCCACCAAGCTGGCTCCAGAAACCTCAACTCCTGCCAGGTTAAAGAGGGGGGACAGTTGATTGATGGGCTCATGGTGCTGTGTGTGTGTGGGGAAGGGCAGGTTAGCTCACTCTGTCAGGGAGAATGAAGCCAGCTGCTAACTCATTGTGTGAGGGGGTTAGTAAGGCTGCCCCCCGCCCCTCCCCCAAAGGGCTCAGCTTCACCCTCGCTGGCTAAAAGGAACCTGTTAAAAATGTCACTGAGGTTGTAATTTGTGGTGAGGCCCGAGTGACTAAGAATCCAAGATGGCTTCCCCTTCATCAGTACCTGAAGACCAGGGTGCTGGGCCCTTGGGAAATGTTGTAGGCAGGCCGGAAAGAGTCCCCTGAAATCTCCAGCTGCGGGGCGAGAGGCAGGATGTCGGAATGGAGAAGAGGCTGTTCCTTCCCAGCACGGTGTGCAAACCAAGCTGCAGCAGTACCGTCCAGAGGCATCAGCTGCCATCCCTGCCAACATCAGACATCTCCTTCGGCTGTGGGAAGGTGCCCCCGCGGGCGAGTGGCGGGAATGTGGGGAAAGGAAAAGGTGAGAATGCCTTATTGATTAATTACTTCGTCATCTCCAAATGGTTATTGAGCGCCACAGTGACTGTGACAAATGACTCCCTCAATTTTTGTGACTGAGATGCAATTTGAATAATGGCGTTTTACTCTGCGCCTGTCAGCCTGTGACATGGAATATGAATCCAGTGTCTTGCAAAGACAGCGGGGTCCTGCTTAGGTAATGGATAATATTTGCAAATGGGGAGCTGAAAAATAATTAAGCGCTGTGATATTTTCTTTGGAAGGAGCATTGGATTAATTAGTTGAGTGGCAAGTGAAACATCAACTTTCGGTTATAGCCACACTGAACAAGAAAGTCCAAGGCCACTGCTCTGGGAAAGCTAGTGAGCGCCTGAACTTACTGACACCAATTTATCTTGTGCTCTACTCACAACCTGCTCCCCCTGCCCTAGATATACGCAAACCGTTCGCATGGCCGCCCTGGCTCGCACACACCGCCTCTCCATGCAAACGTACTTGTGCATGCTCACCCCCACGGTGAAACGCACCCAGGCCCGGCCCGGCTGAGTGCACGCTCGCCACTTGTTGTCCCGTCAGGGTGCCATGGCTTGGATCCCTGACAGCTGGACCCCACCTGCAAGCCTAAGGTCTCAGCCTGGCTGCCAGCAGCCTAGCTTCTCCTGGCAGGGTGACACCAACAGCCCTCCCCGTCCCAGGCTCCCCAAACCCATCCTCCCTGAGTTCTGAAGGACAGACACAGGGACAGTTCCCTTCTGCTTCTTCGCCCCCACAAAACCAGCCCCCCAGTGATCAGTCCACTCCGGCACCTACCTCGTTTGCATGCCAGACCCCTGCTTCACCAGACCCCTGCTTCACCAGGCGGTGCTGAAGTCGTAGTACAGGTTATCAGCAGTTTTCTAGACACACGGCGGCAGAGATACATCACCCCACTCTGTCTGCATAGCTCCTAATGACCATCGCACGCCCAGCATCGCCAGCTTTCAGGAAAGGCTTCACTGCATGCACTTCCATAGCACAGTTTGCAATGTGTTGGGTCAACGGGCAGGGCTGGGTCAGGATGCCCTCTCGAGGTCCCTTCTGGTTCTAGGATTCTAACTGTGCCTTTTGGGGGTTTCAACCTACCTTGCGGTGCCTGGACCCAGGCGGTCATCCCATGGGACTTGCTGAATTCCTTGGTGGCCTCAGCCCTTGGCAGCTCTTGCAGAGCAGGTAACGCACAGGGCTGGTGCAGTGGTTTCTGCTGTGAGCCAGAGAGAGGCGAAGCTGGGCGAAGGAGCTGGAATAGACATTGCAAGCAAGAGCTCAAAGGCCTTGCATCACACAGTTTTCTCAGTAAATAAACCTGTTTATGCCCAGCATCCT
This sequence comes from Rafetus swinhoei, assembly GCA_019425775.1. Lineage (NCBI taxonomy): Eukaryota > Metazoa > Chordata > Testudines > Trionychidae > Rafetus > Rafetus swinhoei. The sequence continues at coordinate 2,139,419 of JAFJHL010000175.1, read as the reverse complement.
CAGGAGCTGAATAGCTGACCTCACGCTCAGAGCAAATACTATGGGGCCAAGTGCACGAGGAAGCCACGTCTTTCAAAGGGGAACCCAGGACATCTAGCCATTCAGATTGCAGGAGCGGCTGAAGGAGGTTCATTCCTGCCAGAACCACCACCCCCACCCCCGTGGTGTCCAGTTCCCTGTAACACACAGGGCTGCTCTGAAAAGTGACCACACTGCAAATGCCTCTTTCTCCCTCCTTCAGGCGAGAGTGTGTGTGTGTGTGTGTGTGTGTGTGTGTGTGTGTACGTGCCAAGTAGCCCTACCCAGCCAGTGTAGCTATGGGAGGGGCAGAGGGACACTTCTGTCCTGCTTGTTAATGCTGGCAGCAAACACCGGATGAAAACTCAGCCTGGAAGTACTCTGACCCTGCCGCCCGTGTGCGTGCCAGGCTGGGTGCCGCAGACAGCAGGCTGCCAGGTGGGCTGATGGTCACCTGGCTGCCTTTTTCAACTGTCCCCGAGAGGAAGGAAGTAGATCCTAAGCAATACAAATGCCTGGTCGTGTTTTAAAGAGACCACGGGATCCTCCAGCAGCGGTCTCTTCGGCGGGGGAACCCTGGGAGAGTTTCCTCTGACAGATTTCAGCCGTCCAGCGGTGAATAGTCAGGGAAATCTCCTGGCCTTCAAAATAAGCAAATCCCATGCAGGCAAGACGTTATTCTGGCTTAGCCCTCGCCTCGCCTCGCCTCTCTCCAATGTGTCATCCCAGGCCAGATTGCACCGGCTTGTTCACTAATCAAACTAACGAGCTTCCATTGGGGAGGAATGTGGAGTGCCGGATAGTAAGAGTGGATTATCCTTGTGTGGTGCGTGAAGGCGTCGTCGTGATGGGGAGGCTCCTCTGTAGGGCTGAAGGCAGGGCAGAGGAAGGAATTTAAGGCTTTGATGAGTTTGCTCAGCTCTAATGCAGCAGCCGACCGAGCAGAGCCCCACCTTCCCAAACGGAGGGGCCTTGAGGGCTGATCTCCGTGTCTGAGTTCACTGGGAGTCAGGTTCCTAACTGCCCGTGGGGATTTGGGCCTCCACCCCCCAACCTCCAAGACCTTCAGCTCCCAACTTCCAAGGCCTGCTCCCCCCTCCCCCCCCGCCAACCTCCAAGGCCTCCATCCCCACAACCTCCAAGACCTTCATCTCCCAGTCTCCGAGGCCTCCACCCCCCAATCTCCAATCACCAGCCCCAAGCTGCTGGGGACGTTGTCAGGGGCTGCAAGGGGAGCTCAGCTCTGATGAAGCAGGTGAGGGGGGGGGGATGGGCGATGCTCACAGTGTTGAGTCACTCGTTGCATACTCACTTGCTCCTCCGGCCTTGAGCCCTGGACTTCAAATTCGAGTGCTCCCTGCTCTGGGACCTGAGAGACAAACCCCCAGCTTCACCCAGGTGCTCCAGAGCCAGCGAGTCCGGGCAGCTGAGCTAAGCCCAGTGGTTATTTTTAACCGGCCGGCTCACACTCTGCCTTTCCATGCGGGGCCTTTCGTACTCGGATGGGGCGGAGGGGTGGTGGCGCCGCTTTGGACGTAGGACACTCGGTGCCGTGCACATGCATAAGGGGGAGTTTCCTGGGCCAGCTCTCCCTGGCTCTCTGAGGGTTTCTTTCCCCTGGGCAGTTCCAGCAGAAAGGAATCACATGAGAGGCCAGGGGGGGCGGCTGAGGGATCTGTCAAGCGCCAGATGAAATAACCACCATGATTGCAAACTGCCATCTGCTCGTCCAGAGAGGCTCAGGCTGCCGGGCCGTTCTAGCCAGGAGAACAGGGGGGAAAATGGGGTGGGGCGGCAGCCAGACCTGATAAAACAGGTGCTGCCCTCTGCCAGGGTGTTCAGGGGGTCCAAACGTTCTAGTCACGGCAACAGCTCCTCTGAGAGCCCCGCAGGCCCGCGCAGAGCCGGATTTTTGCCACTATGGATACGGCTGCAGATACACATTTTGTATCTAGCACCCTGCACATTTGCAGCTCTCCGCTTTATATCCACAGGTAGCTGACTCTGCGGCGATGAATGCGGGTACCCACGGCTCAGGGCTGCGGATGCGATAGCTTTGTATCCACGCAGGGGGGTACTCACCTGCCTGTTAGTCACTCGTCAGGGCAGAAAGTCAGGGCCTTTCCATCCATGCAGCCCGCTGGGCTGGAAGAACAGAAAGGCTGAAGGAAACCGGCGTGTCCGTAGGGTGCCGGGGGCTAGAGATGGGAAGAGCTCATAGGGCTTCTGCCCTGTTCGGTGGGGCTGCTTCGCAGGGGCTCAGACTCACAGGGCAGTTCTCCGAATCGCTGCACGCTGAGGCTTCGTGCCCCTGCGGTGAAGTCTTGTGCCTTCCTTCCCCCTCCCTGCCATTTGGAACGGGACACGCTGAACCCAGGCAGCAAATGGCAGCTTCCAAGGGAAATGCTGCTCCCACCCGGGGCAGGACCCTGAGAGCTGTGTCTGCTAGTTCTTCGCCCCCAGCACGGGCCAGTTTATCTTTATGCCCCTCACAGTGGGCGATCCCAGCACAGGGCGACGCCCCTGACTGAGCCTCACAAATAACAGCGGGGCGAACGGAGACCATGAGCCACCGCAAAGGTCACTCCTGCAGGCCAGAAGACAAGCAGCCTCGTAAGGAACAATTTCCCACTATTTAAACAAGCCCCTGTTGGCCGACCCGCATGACTTCTTGCGCTGGTAATAGCCCCAGGGCTGCTGTTGCTTCGCTACTGCTAGGAAATAACCCCCTTTGCAATGAAAGCTGATTGGGAATGAGGAGTGTCCCGTGCTTAGCGTGAAGGGGAAGGGGCAATTGTGTGCCACGTGTTCTGTGCCTCTGCACTTCAGTGTCCACTGGGACCTAGCTGGGCCCGGGAAGTGGAGCTAGGAGGTCGGTAACGCAGAGTGACGGGATGGAGGGAGCCGGCCACACTCTGACTTTCCAGAATGGCTTTCTGGGAGCCGCTTCTTTTCTTCCTGCCTGCGAACGTCTCCCCAAGTCCCCGCTCGTTCCCACCACACCTCCCGTGGGCACCCCAGCCGGATCCAGCGCTCCCTGGTGGTCGGTTCGCACGTGTGCTGCTCCACTGATACCCACGCTGGTTTACACAGGCACCAGAGAGAACCAGACTCAAGCAGCGTCTCTGCTGCGCCCGGCCATGGGCCGCTGGCGTGAAGTTCACTGAGGCTGGGCCCGGGGCTTTCAGAAGAGAACCTGCTCCCCATGGGAGGGGAAGAGCCTGGTAGTTATGGCACAGGATGGGACTGCACAGAGTTACAGTCAACGCAGGTCCCTGCCACTGACTCTGGGTGGCCTTGGGTGGGTCAGTTAACCATTCAGTGCCTCAGTTCCCCAGTGGGGGCTAACAATCCCGCCTTCCTCCCTCCCTTTTCTGTCTCATCTCCTTACACCAGCGGCTTGCAAACTTTTTTCCCCATGACCCAGGTGAAGAATACTGATGCCGCGACCCAACAGAATGTGACTGGAGTATGGGCTCCGGGGTGGGGCTGAGGAGGAGCTTGGGGCGGGGCAGGGCTGGGGCAGGAGGGACTTACCTTGAGCGGCTCCCGGTCAGTGGCGCAGCAGGGGAGCTAAACAGCTTCCTGCCTCTCCTGGCTCCACAGACCATGCTGCCCCCAGCAGCAGCCAGCAACACATTCCCAGCCCATGGGAGTGCGGAACTAGTGCTCGGGGCAGGGGCCATGCACGCAGCCCTGTGCACTCCCCTACCAGTGCCTAGGAGCCGGGCCTGCTGCGACCCCTTCTGGGGTGCAGCGCAGTCTGCCATGCGCAACAGGCAGGGAGCTGCCTTAGCCCCCCCACCCCCACTGCTCACCTGATCCCCCTGCAGCGACAAGACCCAGCACGTGACATTCCACCACCCGGTACTGGGTCACGACCTGCCGTCTGAAAACCACTAACTTAGATCATTAACTCTTCAGGTCAGGACATGTCTCTTCCCATGTTTGCATACAACATGCCACATAATGGGCCCTGGATGTGCTCACCAGCTGTAGGGGCTGCTTGGACAATTCCTAATAACTTCAGCCAGCCTCTAGTGCGCTTCCCCAAGGAGCTCCGCTGGGAGCAAATAGCTCAGTGCAGAGCTTAAATTCTGCCAGAGTTTAAACAAACATCCCCTCTGGCTGAGCCTACAGCCAGCCCTCCCCTCATTGCCTTCACTCACCTTATTCATTTGCTACTTTTTTGGGTGAGTCTAGACTACAGGCTTTTGTGGACAAAAGTGGACTTTGGTCAACAAAACTATACCTGCGTCTACACTACCGCCAAGTTCTGTGAACATAACGTCCACAGAACTCGGCAGGTTTATCGACAGCGGTAAACCTCATTCTATGAGGAATAACGCCTTTTGTCAACAGAGTTCTGTCGACAGAAGGCATTATTGCATCGACACTGTCCTTAGCGTCTACACTGTCATGTCAACAAAGCGGCTTGCTTTGTCGACAGAACGGGATGTAGTCTAGACGCTCTTTGTCAACAGAAGCTTTGTCGACAAAAGCCTGTAGTCTAGACGTACCCTTTGCCTCTGATTACTTTGTAAGAAATTAGGCTGACGTGCAAGTCCCTTGGTGTTCAGTGTTCCTGGGGCAGGCTCAGAAGCGAGAAGGGCACCTAGTAGATGGATACATACTTTTCAGGACAGATTTGATGTTCAATGCCATAATTATCAGTTTTCTAGTTTTGTCAGCTACGTTGCCAACAATGTGGACTATCCAAATCCTGTTAGATGGTTTTAGGGGGGTTCTCCCAGCCCTGCAGCTGGGTGGGTTCATAATTTACTTTCAAAACAAATTGGCTGTGCATTTCATTTGGAATCATGTCTCTCCTGCTGCTCGGTGCTGCATGTACAATTTCGTGCATTTAGCAAACGACATATTTTTAATTTTCACATTTGTTCTGTGTGTGGAGTTCTATTTACTGTTCTTGCTCCGACTGCAGGCGTTAATAATTTGACTGCTAAAAATGCAGTTGAGTGGAAATTCATTCCGATGCGAGCTATTTCTGCAAGTCTGATTGACTTTTGTTAGCACCTTTTTCACTTGAGACTTTGACTGGAGTATTGACATTCTGAAGTTCTCTGCCTGGAGTGAACAATTATTGACAGTACACAGGGAAAGGAGAATTTTAAAGGTGGCAGGACTAGTAATGAATATTTTAACTGCTTTGCTGGAATAAATTCAGCTTTAATGAAATAAACCTAAAACAATGGCCTTGTGCCAAATGAAAACAAGTGACGGAGCCCGGCATGAGACCATCCCTGGGAGGAACGCAAAGTTCCAACGGTGAATATTTAAAGACCCAACACATTTCAGACAGTACTAAGTTATGGCCCTCAGGTTGTCTCACCCTAACAGCTTCCCATATGTAAAGCTGGCTCCATTTGTTGCTTTATTTGCTCTGCAAACATTAATTTTTTGAGGAAAAATATCCTTTGCAGAATCAACTTTTCTGGGCACATTGGTCAAAGCTTTACCATGGAATAGGGGTGTGTGTGGATGAATATTTGTTTGTGACCCAACTACTGGGGTCCCCAGAGCAGGGGAGAGGACATTTTAGGCTGGAGGACTTGGACTTTTCTACTTTGCCCATTATTCTCCCAGAGCATCAGTCTGTGAACAGCAGAGCGCGGTGAAAATTGCGCCTGGTTGCTCGGCTCCTCCTGCATTCCAGCAGGGCGGGTTAAAAGAGGCTGCGTCAGCATCTTGCCATGAACAGGCAGGCCCAGCTTCACGTGTGCCCAACGGAGATGAAAACTGCCAGCACGTTTCAACATGAAAACTCTTTTGTTGCACTTGGTGTTTCTGAGGCGTCTTGGATGGCAGCCGCTCCTTTGTTACAGTAGCCTTGTGCAAATCTCATCTAGTAAGAGACACTGGGCTTTGCCATGAACACCAAGAGAAGCAGGCTCCAGCCCTTCACGCCAGCATCAGCTGGTGCCAAGGCTTGTTTTAAAATGCCTCTAGCAAATGGATAGTGCCGTAAGGACCAGCAAAGCAATTCTCTTTCTCCATGGCACAGTGTCGTCCTAGCTCATGCCGATCGGGAGTAGCTCACATGCATGCAAGCAGAGACAGCAGGGCGCAGGGTTTGAACACTGCTGCACAGCCATAAGCATCACTGCTCACAGGCTGCCCCTTTCTGGGAAAGTTTGTCTTCTGGAAAATATATTGTCTGTTCCTGTAGCAACGAGGCCAGCCTGCAGAACTGGGAATGCTCATGTGTTTGTGGGAGTGGGGGGATGTGGTGGCACATTTGCAGGGGAGGGGTCCTCTGGTCTCCCCCAGACAAGGCACAGAGTTGGGGTCACCCTCCCCTCCCCCCTGCCCGCAGAGCAATGCAGACACTGAACCACTTCAGCTCTGGTAGGACTCAGCACCCAGGAAACCAATCCCCCAAATGGGAGGGGAAACCAGGGAAAGCTCATAGGTTAGCTTCTTTATCAATGAAAGAGAGAGATGCACACTTGTTGTTCTCCCCCAAGAAATAATTATTTACATTGGGCCTGAAAGTAAACAAAAGTGTTTATATTAAGTTAAAAAAATAGGATTTAAGTGGTTGAAAGAGAAAACAGACAGATCACAGTAAGTTACTAAATTAAAATGAATAGAAAATCCATAGCAAATTCTAATCTGCTAAAAAAAACTTGTTACATGCAAATTCTTACCCTAAACAGTTGTTCTTATTTCAGGCAAATGATTCAAATAGTTGGCAAAGCACTGGAACAGTGGGACGATTGAGTTGGGATTGGTCCTGCTTTGGGCAGGGGGCTGGACTCAATGACTCCTGAGGTCTCTGCCAGCCCTAGGATCCTATGAAATCAGAGTCAAAATCTTTTACTCTGACTTGGGTCTCCAGCTCAACAGAATTCTTCTGTATCCTCGTGGGGTGTCTAAGACCATCTGAAGACCAAGGGCTGATAGCTTCCCTTCCTTAAATAGACTTTCTCCTACAGTGGGACTCTTTTGTTTGGCATCCTCCCCTCCCATGGAAAAACCCAGGTTCAAAATGGAATCCCAGGACCAGGTGGAATGGTCCCATGACTTTCTAGACCAACCACCATTTGGACTTACAGGGACAAACAAGTGCGGTTACAGGGTGTTGAGCTGCTCACTGAGTCATTAAGTTTCCAGGGCACCAAGAATGGCCTCTATAAACACATTCAGATAGATCCACACTTGATAGTTCTAACTTCACATACAAGAATAGCAAAATAGGATCTGCAGATCCAGCAGATTGTAACTGTAAAATTGATATGTTGCATGACCTGTTTCGCATAAAGCATCTTTCAGCAGGAGCGGCCCTAGATGAGCTGCCGGCAACTGGCGCCCTAGGTGAAACGCACGATCGGCACCTCTGCCTCCAAAGCCCTCAACGGCCGTTTATCTTGGCGCCCTAGGCGACCGCCTAGTGCTCCTGTATTGACGGCCCGCCACTGTCTTTCAGTTATGCATAGTCATATTACCAAGCCAATTCTCATAAGGTATGGTGGGGGGAGGACACCCTGAAGCCAAAATCCCTTCTCTTCCTAGAGCAAGAACTCCTAGCAGCCTCCAGGGAGGGGGGCCTCTCCCTGGGAGACAGAGGAATCGCCCCAAACCTTTCTTCATTGGGTTGGACTTTTAACACTGGGTTTCTGGGGCCCTGTGTGGAATATCTCACATGCTGGCATGTTCTGGGTTGACAGAGCCCAGGCACTGTCTCCAAGGGGAAGGTTGCTCATGGCGATCAGGAGAAACCTGTTGCAGGGCTAAGCAGAGCGGAGGCAGGCTCCCTTTCACACGGATCTGGTACTTAACTGCGCCTGCCGCTGGTGCCTTGTCAGAACTGGGGATTCCCAAGCAATGTCCCCCCATGCCAAGAGATAGAAAGGCGAAAGAAAATCAGCCCATTAAAAAAAACCATTGTTACTGAGAGAGGGGCCAGGCCACTGGGAATCAGGTTTCTCCCTCTATTAATCAGTATTTGTGCTGGTGTTAATGAGCTTTGATTGCAGTTTACAAATGTAAACGCATCTCCCTTGACAGCCTGCTCATCTCCTGGGGATCTGAAATGAGTGTTTAGAGCAACATACCGCATTTCTGAATCATGCACAGAAAGAAAAACACACAGAGGATCCCAGTGCATCCAAACCACTGCACGTCCCCACTTCTTGGTAGCGTCAGCTGCAAGACTGAGGACTGAAGGGGTCATGCCGACTAAGCTGCCCTGGAGCACCCGTTCCTAGAAGGGGCAGGACTTGGTAGATGGAGCAGTTCGTGCAGAATTTGCATTCCCGTTCTCTGATTTGCCATGGCCACAGAAGACGGAGGCGAACAAGATGGGTGCGTTTTGCAGCTATGTCTCCACAAATGCAGGATTGCCCACAGAAAGGATCTCAGACCCACAGGGTCAGCCTTTTTGTCTGGATTGCACTCGCCATCCAACATGGGAGGGCAATAAAGTTTGCTCAACTGTGTGAAACTGTTTTCAATTTCCACCTCCCTGAGCCAGAGTGGCTGGTTATGAAGCGTGAGGAAAGTGGGTGTTGAAGATGGTGAAATTAATGAGGCCTCATTTAAACATGACTAGCAAAGGGCAGACATGCAAAAATTGCAATTTTCGCCACACGTCTGAATAATTCAATGTGGCTGCACGTCCAGTTTCCTCCACTCGTAGCCTCTCAGAGTAACCAGTGCAAAGTCACCCCAGCGCAAGCCCAGAACAAGAGAGCGGTGGGAAGGGAATCTGGCACAGCCAATCTGTATTTGTATTTAAAATACAAAAGGAGACACAAATAGGAAACATGGCTGCATTGGCCTAAAGAGTCTTTGATGAGCTCCAGATATACGGAAAGGGGAGGAGAGCCTTGAAGAGAGAAGAGCAATCAATCTCGGAGGTTGTTCCAGTGTCAGATGCGCCAGGAATTGGTCCAAGGATCAACGCTTCAGCAGCGGCCAGCTGTGCAGGAGTTCTTGGCTGCCCATCATGCAGGGCCTTGAGCTTGGCGGGAGGAATTGCAGGCGGAATATTCTGTCTCTTGGCGGGGCTGACATCTTGCCCCCGGCCCCCGGGCACAGAAGTCTCACTAAAGGAGGATTTGCTGCCATCCGTGCCTGGAGCACGTGGGATTCCTCCATCACCCCACAAGCACCATGAACCCCGCTGAGCGCTCCCTGAAGCCGCTTCCTTCGTGGCGAGAACAGCTTCTGTGCCCCAGCAGGAAATGGAGTGTTTCTCAGTTGTGGTGGTTATTCCCGGAGCGCCTAGAGGCCCTGGCAGAGACCAGGGACCCATCGTGGCAGGCACGGCTCAGACATAGACCCTGCCCCAAGAGCTTACAATCCGGCCAGGCGAGACTGAGGAACGGGGAGAGGGAAATGACGCACCCCAGGTCCCACAGCAGGGCGGAGCGAGAGCCAGGAATAGACCCAGGCCTCCCAGAGCGGAGCCCTGGCTTCCCAGCAGAGCTCGGGGAGCGAAAGCCGGACATGTACACAGCTAAGCAGTAATAAGCCCTTTGGAAGGACCTTCCCCTGGCATCGGACTGATTCACAGGAGAGGAAAACGTCAAAAAAAAAATTGGACGCCTTTAAACTTTAGTTTAATCTGGGTTCATAACTACTGAAATTCCTTCACCCTGCCCCCACAGTGTTAGACACGTGGGTTCACTGCAGGGCCGGGCTAAGGTCAGGTAGCAGCCTCACCTGTGCATTTCCAGGCCTCCGCAGATTTGGATCGAGGTATTTTAGATCCGGCTTTCCTGGGTTCACAATGCTCTGGTTAGGGGAGCAGTGCAAAGATCGCCGTGACGTATTTTACACTCACTTACTGATATGTACCGTCAGCCTTAGCCACCTTCGCATAGCTTTTGTCCGGGAACATGGACGCCCCCACGGGAACATGGACTCCCCCGCGGGAACATGGACGCCCCCTCAGGAACATGGACGCCCCATCTCTCCAGAAGAAAGCCGTTTGTTCCCTTTCTCCTTAGAAAGGAATTCCTTGGGGGGATGGGACCTTTGTTTTGCCTCGAGAGTTTCGTCAAACCAAGGAAAGGTTCCTTACTGAGAGATTACTACGTTTGATTCACCACCTACAGGAATATCATCTTTCTTATTAGTGTTTGCCATCATACCATTTAATTAAGGTCACCCAGGGGGCCCGTAAATGACATCTTAATTAATAGCCTAAGCTGTCTGCCTCTGCCAGCCTGTCCTGCCACAGAGGCAGCGCCCGAAGAGGAGGGAGAGGGACGAGAGGATATACATACCTGCGGTTAGTAGTCGGGAGGAAAGGTGACAGGCATGTTCCAAACACACATGGAGAGAGAGACTGCCAGTTTCTAGAAGCGTCGTGATCAGCCAAGTGTCAGTTCAGGGGAGCCCTTATCCAAGCATGCTCCTGTCCCACAGGCCCGGAGAGCTCCATGAATCTGGGCACCATGCCCAGACAGATGCCACAGAGAAAATCAGAGACCAGCAAAGGAGGGGAGTGTGAAAAAACCAGTGGGAGAAGATGAGCAGCTGTAATGGCCTATCAGGAGCTGAGCACCGTCCTTCGGTTTTCGTCCTGGCACTGGAGCCAGGTGGAGGTTAGATACCCTATATATTGGAGCCAGGTGGAGGAACTGGCTGAGTCAGCCAAGGAGAGGCCTGATAGCCTTCCCCGCAAGCTTCTTGGAGGGTGGAGACTGTTTGCTTGCTTGCAGTTAAGGTGACAGTCGCGTAATTTTCAGTCTCATGCCCCATGAATGAAATGAGCCTGACATCAGCTTTGAATCTGGCCGGGCCCAGAGGCTGGGTGAGGATAGCTGGTCGAGGCAGCCAGCAGGCAGAGATGGGATGTCTGGCTCCACTACACAGGGGGGTTGCCTCATCTCCACGTGCCATCAGCTGGTAGGTGTGTGTGGGGGGTGTCAAGCGCAGGGCTGCTAGCAAGGCATTCTGGTTGTGCTTGCAGGGAACACTGGGCAAGTCCAGACCTACACGCTCCATCATGGTGTTTACCAAGCTGGGGGTCATACAGATTCACTCCCCCGGCTCACCACTCCCTAAATATTGTCCTGGCCACCAAAGAGCCCAGCAAAGATCAAACCCACCTTTTGTGGCCAGTCTCAGCGGGGGGCTCCCTGCACAGCTGGGACCTTTGTGTTCAATCAAGGGTTTAGTGTTGGTGCAGGTTTGATGAATGCAGATTTTTGCTCAGAGTGGCTTACAAAGCACAGCCATGATTTGCGAGTCACTCAGCTAAATCCATCCCCCATTTTCCAAACAAATGCAGGAAATGGATATTCCAGCACCCGGCCAATCAGTAGAGAGTATGTGATACAGTTACATGACTTGCAATTTAGTGGCGTGTCCAAATGACTCTCTCTCCTGATTTATGACTCTTCTTCATGACGTATAGTTCCGAGACAGCCTATAACTCAGTCCCATTACTTATTCATCAGTGACACTCAACTCGGGTAACTCAGGAATAACTTCACAATTAATTGTGTTACGTGGAAAGTTACTTGACATGACTTATAAATTGTCAGCTGATCAATAAATCAGTGAGACACCTCAGCAATCCAGATTCTTTTTTTTTTTGCAGTCAGAAACTTGATGGTCCTTATAAATCAAGCATTTGAACGGTCCATTATTTGTATGCCTAACCTGCACTTTGAAAACAACCATGGGCGGGGGGGAATGTATATCCAGCCCCAAATGCACAGCAGGGTTAACTACAGCATAAGAGCAGATGGCGAGGAGCATGCAGAGGTAAGATACATTTCCAGGTACGAGCTGCGAGAAGCGGGGTGAGGTATGTGAGTAGCATACGGTTAGGTAGGGCACTTAGGTGCCCCGAGTTCAAGAGCATCAGAGTTTTATTCTCGGCTCAAGCAGACCTTGGGTAAATCAGTCACTTTGCTTTGCTGCCTCCATTGCAGTGGGTTGGATTCTGCGCTGCTGGAACTAGCCACGTATCTATTGTCTGTGCAGAACATGGGGCCCACTGGTCAGTGAGGCTAAGCGCATTATCCACTCAGCTGAGGACCGGAGGATTCATGAGTTCGTGGTCTCTGCAGAAGGCTTTCCAGGCATAGTGCTAGAGTATATATAGACAGGCTCAGATCCTCAGCTAACTGCCGGATCTCTATGGACTTCCATGGAGATACACTGATTTGCTGATGAGCACATGTCTCTCTCTTTGTTTTAGAATCTGTCTGTCTGTCTGTCTATGAGTCCGTTTGTTCAAGAACTCCTCCTAAACAGGAAGAGCTAGGACCTCCAAATGTGGTAGGCAGCTTCCTCTTCTCCTGACTTAAAGCAAGGGCCAGGTTTGGCTGTGCTGATCAGAGGACAGCGATACTGCAGAGTACTCACTGGGGGCAGCCTCACCAGGAAGGGAGCAGCCAGCTGGGGCTGGGGCTTTTGCTGGCCACTGGCCACTGGCCACTGGCCCAGGTAAGTGGCTCCCCTGCCCCAAACCTCTCCCTCCATGGCCTTTGGCTGCAGCACCGGACTGGGATGAAAGCCCCCCAAATCCCAGTGCTGCACCCCTCCAGGAGCACTGCCGGGGCTGGGTAGTGCAGTCAGCAGGAGACACAGCCCACCCTCCACCAGCGCCATCGGGCCTCCCTGCCCCCCAGGCTGGGTCCGATGACTGCGGCAGGAGACCCGCATAGCCCCCCTACCCCTGGACAGACCCAGGCAATGCTGGACATTAGGAAAAACTCCCTACCTGTCAGGGGGTTAAACACTGGAATAAGTTGCCTGGGGAGGTTGTGGAATCTCCATCTCTGGAGATATTTCAGAGCAGGTTGGACAGACACCTGTCAGGGATGGTCTAGATGGTGCTTGATCCTGTCATGAGGGCCGGAGACTGGACTTGATGACCTCTCGAGGGCCCTTCCAGTTCTAGTGCTCTAGGATTCTCTGATTCTAGTACCAAATACTTGCTGGTACTATCCAGGCTACAAAGTGCAATGCCATTTATCATGCCTCTTTTGACAACTGCACCTGTACTCTGCCCCCACCCCAAAAACAGTCTCCATTAAACCTGCTCAGCTTGAAACAGCTGTTGGTTGTTTATTTTAAAACAGCTTGTCAGAGAAATGGTCCCTTTTTTCCTCCCAATGTGAACTTCCCCAAAATAGTCTCCTGGAAGGACAATATTCAATGCTGGACCGCTTAATGTCATGAAAACTCTCATGATCCATCCGGGCAGGGCAGGGGGCATTTCTGTCTTTCCCTGTGTACTCACAGCAGTTTCTTGTAGTTTTGGATTGTCCTGATGAGAGTTGGCTGGAGTCTGAGGAAAGAACAAATAATTTGGTGAACTGTTTACCCTTTTCCTGCTTCCCAAACTAAGCTTCCCAAACAAATCTAAGATTTGTTTATTATAATATATGTTCATTACTCATAAACATTCAATGATGCACCTTGCTGCAAACAAATTTCAGTCTCGGTCTGCATACCGGCTATTCATTATACTTTATTAATTAGTTTCTGCTCCTTGAGTTGGAGGAAGGGTTTGCCATTTGAATACTATACTGGCGTGCCCGTGCTCACATCGGCACCGAGAGCATTCTGATCTGCAAGCAAACAAAAGCCTATTGGCACCAAAGCTGCTGGGCAAAAATGAGCCAGAAGGGGCGAGCCCAGGGTGGAACTGAAATTGGAGTCCGAATGTGCAACAATTGTCATGAATCGTTTCCCCCGCAATTTGCCAGTTTTCGTCTCCGGGGATTTAATTCCCAATCATAGCGCTATTGTGCATTAATCATTTAGCTGAGGTCACGTGGAGAGGGTTCTGCAATACACTAGTTACAATCTCTTCTCTCCCCGCGAAGCCTGGGCCGTGGTGATTCATGCCAGTAAGTGCCAACCCCACTTTAAACATCAGCTCTCTAGCATGCCACGTCCGGTCAAGAAGTGGCCTCTCTAGAACACAGAGGGGCACACAAGGTGTCATGCATGGGTGGCTTTGCCACCTGTGAGCCACACGGCCAGGGCATACGCTTCCTTTTCCTCTCATGTGTCTACCCAGAACATGGGCGTTGCATTCCCCGGGCATGCAAGGTTCTCCCTAATAGAGGGCTCCAATGTATGGCTCAGAGACACTCCCTGCAATGATGTGTGTTGACTGTAAAGGGGCATCGTGCTGCCACACACCGGCATTAGACAGGTGCGTCTGTTCATGCCATCACGCCAGTAACACGGGCGTGGCGCAGGCCTACCAGATCGGGCTGTGTCGTTTGCTAGACTGGAGCTGCATTCTATTCCAATTCGGGGCCGCGTATGGTGCACGCGATTAACCCTCCTCCCCCTGAACTGTTCTGTTCCACGGTGCTGAGAGCCAAGTGCCTTGCCCAGCAGAGAAGCTGATTAAGGGACATTTAGCATGATCCGTGCAAGTGAAGTCTTCAAGCTGCTGAACGTCTATGATAGTTGTCTCAGGGCAGCCAAACAGTAGCCATGAAAATTCAAAGCAATTCTCACAAGGGCAGGGTCAGAGACCATGGTCCAGGGAGAGGCCCAGAGGTCTCTGGTTCAAGAAGCCTGTTTAATTTGCTCGAGCAGCATGTTCTTAGCCCTCAGTGAAGTACCTGGATCTGCAGCATTTTTTGTAGTTCCTTCTCTGCCGGACAAGCACCAGCATGTGGACGTGCTGATGACCCTGGGGCAGCAACAGGCCAATTTCAAAAGGCCGAGTCCCACTTCGGGGCAGACCAGAAGCAGCCAGGAGTTTGGATGCTAAAACCTCTGCGATCAGGCTTTGGAGAGTGTTTTCCTGTGTTTTTCCTTCTGCTGCCAGACTAAAGGACCAAGACAAGTCCTGCTCTCACAGGTGCGAAGGCGGAGCACGGAACGAGAAAGGCACAGCAATTTCATCTCAAAGCAGCTGTGACTTGACTTGGAGTGTGAGGCCCAGCAAAAGGCCTGGGGGGGGGGGGGGAGGGAAGCTGCTTTGCATCCTTCCCCTCCATTCCCACCCACACCTTTGTCTACACGTAAGAGTTTGAAGCGCAGCTGCGGCTTAAACGGAAATGTGGCCCTGGCAGGAGCGCTGAGAGAGAGCTCTCCCAGCACTCTATGGAAGCCACCTCCGTGCAGGGAGTAGCGCCCAGCGCTGGGGGCCCGGTTCTCGCTGGCACTTTACAGCGCTGTCACTTGCTCTGCTGGCGGGAGGGGGAGTTTTTTCACACCCCTGCGCCAAAAAGTTACAGCTCTGTAATTTGGCCCACGCCCCGAGAATTCACCTTCCTCCTTGTTTTAGGTTCCCCCGTCTCTGCTGAGGAAGCTCCCGTTCTGACACTCCATGGCTCCTCTTTTGTGACCCAGGCCCCACACCCTGTGCGTGGACAGCAGCAGGTCACAAGCAATGATGTGCACGGCCCGCCCTGGCCCCGCCTCTGCAAGCAAAGTGCCAAAGCTCCCCAGCAAACGCAGGCCAGCAGGGCCTGAGTCTTCTCTTCTCTCCGCTTGTTTTGTCCCCTTCAATGTACCCTCGGGTCTCTGCCCCTTGTGCCTGCTCATGCTCACTAGCTGGGCTTGCTAGCCGCCAAGGCGCTTCGTGGTCTGCTAGCGTCTCTCCATTGCCGCAGCGCACAGAATGGGGCCGATTCCCCTCTTGCTCGCCCCAACGTGAATCTCCTGGCTCCTCTCAAGCCAGGGGGTTCCCCTGGTGTCCACCAGAGCCATGGTCTCACGGTATCTCCCCCCGGGGGACAAGGCAGATCGCTGTCTTCTCCCCTCTTCATTTCCCCTTTTTTGTCATTCACTCGTCTAAAGCGAATGGTTTGGCTTCTCGGGCCCATCTCGGGCCCAACCACTTTACTGCTGTCAGCTCATCTGTCTGCATCTTCCCATTCTGCTGCTTTCCTTCCCCTGTCACATCTCATCTGCCTGCTCAGCTGTCTTCCCTGCCTCCTCACCCATCCACCTGCCTCGCCTCTCAGAAACCTCATCAGCGCTTTCTCCTCTGAGCTGCGCCTTTGGGGCCCGATCCAAAACCCCTTGGAGTCAGCGGGAGACTTTCTACTGGCTTCAGTGAACTCTGGCTCAGGTCCCCACTTCGTTATCCTTCTCCAGAAGAGGCAAGATACATGTATATATCAATGGCACTTTTGTCACGTCCGTACTAGACATTAACCATCGCCTGATGGTATTTGACGGTGCTTGGATGGCTGCATATTAGTGACTATAGGATTTACCCGGCGTTGCTTGGCTCCTTACCTCTAATACGTTTTGTTTTTCTCCATTTGAATCCTTGCTCTGGGGTGGGGCTGGAGGTGAGGGTTCAGGATGCAGGCTTCCCTGGGGAGAGAGGACACCCCCAGCCCTCACTCACCCAGCGGCTTGGGGCCAGGTGAGACGCACCTCTCCATGGCAAAAGCAACTGACACTTTGCCTGTGTTATTCCCACCAAACCCGGCAGGCTGTGTCCCGCCGAGAGCAATAGGACTGGCTCCTCACCAAACTTGTGCCTGGGCAGAGCGCTCTGTTCCACACAGCCACATTCCTCCCCCGGGGCAGCCGCAGCGTTGGAGGAAGGGGGGAATTGCTACGCCGCTGTGTTGAAAGCGGGCCCTTTGTGGTGGCGCATCGGGGGAAAGATGCTCGTCAGGGGCCAGAACTGAACTCCCACGAGATGGCAGCTTCTTCCCCCGTCGGAATGGAAAATCTGTAGGCTGAGAGTTACACACCCAGGCTACATCTACACTGCAGGATTTTGTCAGCAGAGGCTATGCAAATGCAGCGCTCATTAGCATTTCTCGTGCTCTCATTTTGCATAGTCTCTTCCGATCCGTTTTGCGGGAGAGGTTTTTGCGGAAAAAACCCGCAGTGTAGACGGGGCAAAAAACCCTTTTGCGCAAGATCCTGTACATCTGCTTTTTTGAGGAATAAGGGTTCTTGCGCAAAAGGGATTTTTTTGCAAAAAATGGTCCCGTCTACACTGTGCTTTTTCTGCAAAAATCTCTTCTGCAAAATGGATCGGAAGAGACTATGCAAACGAGAGCACGAGAAATGCTAATGAGCACTTCATTTGCATTGCCTCTGCCGACAAATTCTTGCAGTGTAGACGTAGCCTGGGGCTACTTCAGTGGGGCTTGACCCCCAGCACGTGGGCTGAACCTACGGTGCTCTTCGCAGAGTCAGAGCCATATGTAGCTATCCATGCCCTGCCATAAAAGTGTAACAAATGTGCACTTAATGAAGGTAATCCATACATTCAATGATCAATCGGATTTTGTTTAATGTGCAATTCAGTTACAGCCTGATGCATCTCTTTGGATTTATTGACGCAATCCTTGTACATTGATTCCATCCTGAATCAGTACATCGTAGTCTGGCTTTATACTCAGGTGCAAGAGAGCCATCTTTGATATGCTGTATTTAAGCCATGGCAAGTACAGTGTGTATTTCATTTAGCATACTGAATCGCCTGGTTTCATCCTATATGGCATGAATGGATGAGTGTATTGACGACACATTTTAGAAGAGGGTTTCATGGCTTTCATGAATCCGAGGCCAATTTACCATAAATTACACATGGAAATGTAAAAACTAATCAAGTAGGCACACAAGCAAAGCCATATGTGCAGGAGTGGAAAGTGGAAATAAACAAATTAAAGGAATACATTGGAGATGATTTGAATACATCAAGCCGATTTTTGAAGTGCTTCCCTAAGAAACATTGGCTGCACAAAGCAGCGTCACTAATAGAATGGAAATTCTTGCCAGTAAATATTTACATTAATAGCATTAGATGGAAAAACACAACTCAAGGCAAAACAGCTTAGATGTCTCGTCAGGCTCATCTCTGAGATTTTCTTTCTTCTGACACTGGTCTTCCCGGTGGGAGAAAGATCCTAGAGATAACACGCTACCTAACACAGGGGGATTTTGCCTGAAAGGGTTTCTCTCTAGCATCAACGTTGCTGGCAGCTCCTGTGACTTTACTGCACTGTCGCGGGGGTCATTGTTGTGCTCCTTTGGCTCCTGGTGCACAATCTTTCCGTCAGCTTCCCGGGCTTTGGAGCAGGGGCTCAGTTACGGCAGGACCCTTCTTGGTGAACTGGTCATCGGCTCTAGACACACAGCCAGCTTTTGGCTTTCCTCACAGGCTGCAGAGCTATGTTGACACGTCTTAAAAAAGCCAGTTACTCGTACATGCCAGGCTGGATTCTCAGTTACACAGGGGCCCGGTCATGGCTCTTCAGTGATACTCAACGGCATGACTCACTTCAGGGCCTCACTTACTGGAAATGCAAATCAGGCCCATGTTATTATAAGAGTTCTCTCCGTTTGTATCGCTCCTCCTCCTATTGAAGTCATCGTCAACATTCCCACTGGCTTCTTTCCAACCGTGTCTGAGCTGTTTTGCCACAGCACATCTGTGCTCTGTGTTGGGTGCCATATGGATCCGGACTGGAGGGCCTAGCAAGCTGCCTCTGGCGTAATATTATCATATACGGCCCAGTCCTACTCCTGCCCCACACAAGAACGAAGCCTTCACGGTCGTGGAGGAGATTTCAGATCATGTGGTCAGTGGTGTTTTCAAAGTAAGTGGCTCACCAGGAGGAGAGTGGCTCATTTGAGACATACTCTGATTCTCAAATTCATAGACTGTGTTCCTGAAGGTGGAGAGACCTCCCAAGCCAGCAACGCGTCGCCCAGCCGTGCTGGGGGGTAAATGCAGCACACCCCAGTCATTTGGGCCATCCATTCTCAAGAGTGTCCAGTCACTTTGAGGTGCTGCCAATTGTTAGCAACCCACCTGAGACCCCTCTGGCCTGGTTTGTGCTGAGCACTCGCCCCTTCAGCTGAGGCAGTGGGATCATGGGACTGCCCAGCATCGGGCCTGGGCCTAAATTTTCAAGGGACCAACAAGCTGGGTGCCTCCATGGAGGCTGCTTCAATCTGAGACCCTTTAAAGGAGCCTGATTTTCTGAAAAGGCAGAGCCCCCGACCTCTGAAAAACAAGCCTCTTTTTAAGGCGTCCAATGCCACGCACCCCAAAATGGAGGCACTCAGAATTAGAGGCCCCTTGAGAATGTGGCCCTTAACCTTTCTCTGACTCCCTCTCCTCCTGTGCAAAGGGCACAATAATCCCAATCTTCCTCACAAGGGTTAAGTACTTGAAGACCTTGGATGGAAGATGTGGTAGCACAACAAAACTTTCTACCACTGGCCTCAGAATGGACGTCCCCAGAATGGTTGTTGAGCAGCAGTATGGCTGCTGGCGAAAGGGCCCGGTTCCACCCAGACACTCAGCCGTGAAGGTAAATTATTAAATAATCTGTCATGTGCTAAGGAAACACTCTTCCGACTAGAACTTTGTTTACATGTCTCCTGACTGACTGCGCTGTCAGTAAACTGTTGCCTTTCCCCATTGTGTTCACTCAGCCACAAAGAACTTTCCTCTCAGCATGGCTGGAAAATATTGAGCTCGCCCCGCCAGCGGAGTAGATTACTCAGGGCGCGTGTCTGCAGTTCACCTCAGCATGAGTGGTCCCAATAACAGAACAGACATGCAGTAGGGTAGGTCACCGTTGTTATTCAGCTGTGAGAGAGAGAGCAGCTAAAATTAGACAGTAATTGCTCCATAAAGCATGTTTCTCTGCCTCTCTCCTCTGGCATCAGCTTTGGATTTCCAGATGTCTAGGTACAGACATTACTTTCATCATTGGTTGAGGTCGAGAGCTACCACCATTTTAACAGATTGGGAATTGAAATTTAGTGTAGATTAAATGACTTACCCAAGGCCTCCTAGGCCATCTGTGGCAGAGCTAGGAATTGAGCTCAAGTTGCTTGAGCCTTTAGCGACAAGCACCTCCTTTGTAGCCCGTCGCCATCATCAGCTGAGTCATGCCGCCCCTGTCACAAGGGAGCTTTGAGAAGGCTTAGAATGGGGAATTTGGTTTGCAGTTGCCATAAATATCGTGGGGCCCTGCCTACCCTGAGAGCATGGCCTGTCACTGACAATGGACCCCGCCCTCCGACTGGTGCAGAAAATGGCTGCTCAGCGGGGGAGGTGAGGTGGTGAGGGGCTGGCTCGTGCACAGGGGCGGGCCTTCGCGAGCGGGGCCTAGAACGTTCCGTCACATCCTGAACCGCCAGAGTGTGATCCTGCCACCGCTGCCCAGAATCAGGGGCGCCAATCACGGAGCAAAGCACCGTCAGGGAACCTGCCCCCGAAACGGGGCTCACCCCACAGGAGTCAGGGGCAGACTCTGTACCCCACCTCTGACGGGGCGCTGCGCGCTCCCCTACTGCTGGCACCTGAAGGATTCCTCTCTGTTCCCCCCACAGGCTGACAGGTCTCTCAGGACCACGGGGTGGAGGCAGAAGGGGATTCGCCTCCCCCACATTTTCCCTTTATACCCAGACACAGTGTGGCCCTGAATTGTGTGTGTGTGTGTGCTGCAGAAAGTGAGGGCCTTAGAGATATGATGCACCATTCCCCGTCAGTCATCACGAGAGAGTGATGCGGGGCAGCATGGTGGGACTTTCTGTGCTCTGAGCATAGCCAGCGTCACCGTGCCGACCGACACACACGGAGGAATTGACAACTGGGCAGCTGCTACTGGACAGGGCATTTGGTGAATGTGACCTCTTTCCCGGCCGATGGGATGTCTGAAAGATGGTTCGCCAAAATTCATCTCCTTTTTTCTTGTCAACCTACAAAAATAATTCTGCAACTCTTTGGCCAAAAGTTTGAGTTGTGTCGCTAATTGAGAATGTGATGGGATGGGCAAGACAGTTGACATGGTTTCTGCTCCCTGATTGGATGAGTGTAACGCTTTGAATTTGTTTTTTGGTGCAACTAAAATTTACTTTCTACACATAAGTCAGAGCTGGGAACAGAGGTTTGTGGGGACCAGATCAGTCTTCCCATAACACAAGAACGAGGGGTCACCAAATGAAATGAATAGGCAGCAGGTTTAAAGCAAACCAAAGGACGTTTTTCTTCACTCAGTGCACGGTTGGCCTGTGGAACTCCTTGCCAAAGGATCCTGTGAAGACCAGGACTTTAACAGGGTTCAAGAAAGAACTAGATAAATTCAAGGAGGTTAGGTCCATCAATGGCTATTAGCCAAGATGACTAGGAATAGTGTCCCTAGCCTCTGTCAGAGGCTGGGAATGGGAGACGGGAGAGGGATTGCTTGACGATTCCCTGTTCGGTTCGCTCCCTCTGCGGCACCTGGCATTGGCCACTGTTGCAGACAGGACACTGGGCTGGATGGACCTTTGGTCTGACCCAGCCTGGCTGTTCTTATGTTCGGACTCCAGCGAGCACAAAGGCAGGTGGAGCCAACCCGTTAAACATTCAAGCCAACATTCACACCTCGCTCCAACCCCCTGAGCACCAGGCGTGTGACAGTAATGGGCCGTGCCTGGCCCTGGTTTTCTGCTCGCGGATAGGACAGCAGGGCCATTCACGCCAGCACCAGGCTGCTGTCCGCTTGGCTTTTCAAGGGCTCTAGAATAAAGGTCTGATCACAAGCTTTAATCCAATGGCAGCCATGACACCACAGCGCTATGCAATTGGTTTCTATGGGAACAGGTTGCGCTGGTTGATTAGAAACTAAGTGGAGGAGAAGGGGGGACAGCGCTGCCTGGTGCTGCTGAAGTAGAGATTAATTGGTAGGAATCAGGCTGGGTTGCTGTGTAATTTGCAGCCCCGCCCCCAAATGCTGTCTGTGCATCTGAAATGGGGCGCAATGGGCGAGAGAGGCTCACACAGGAATCGATCCCCCGCTTGTTGCAACAGTTGTGGCCGCTTTTGGGGGGAGAGAGGACAAGTCTGAATAGACGCCTCTAACGCTGCGCTCTCTGCGGTCACGTGCTGGCCAGACAGACCCTCCGGCTGCCCTCGGGGCACCCGCAAGCTTGTGGGAGCTGTGGGGAGCTCCGTTCTTGGTTCTAGAGGGCCTGGGTTGGCCCTCCTTCTGACAGGCTGCAGTCTCGTGGAGGCCGCGTGCTGTACCCTGGAATGACAGCGCTGTGCCCTGCGTGCACAAAACTCCTTGCTCTGGCCAGTGAAGGGGATGTAATCAGGAACACAGTGTCGTGTGATCCTAGCAGGAAACCATTGGAAATAGGAGATCCAGGGATCCGTCATGGCTTCTTACAATCGGCATGAAATGATCACGGACTGCCACCTGCTATTTATCCGGGAGCTCTTACATAGGAGCTAAGAAAAAACAAGGAGTCCCGTGGCACCGTAGAGACTAACACAAATATCTCTATAGTATCGTGAGCTTTCGTGGGCACAACCCACTTTCGCAGATGAGCTCGAGTGGAGAAAAACAAAAGGAGCTCAGAAACATTAACGAGATTACTACTCAGAAATATGCCTGTCTGAAGACAACACTGGTTTTCCCGGAGTCAGTAACAGACTCAGAACCTTGCAGGAGATGGTTGGTACTTCCTGCCTCAGGCTAGGACGAAGGCAATGTGAAAGAACCCTCTCTTTGGGGTTTAGTTCGAAAGACAGGCATGACCATGCAAAACAGGAATTAAATCAAAGTGTCCAGTTTCCCGAACCAGCCCCTGGTTTCTGCTGCAGTCCAGGGCTGCGTTTCAGCCTCCTCTCACATTGCCACATGTTGCCCACCCTTAGGAGATGATAAGAAACTGCAGCCATACTCTGCAGCGAGCCCTTTGCCGGTGTAGACATCTGGACCCTGGCTGCCTGATTCAGCGGGACCTTACCCATTACAAAGATAGCTTTCCCAATTATCACCTCTAATATCATTAGCTCACAGACATTTACCTCCCCCCCCCTCTTATCCCCCCTCTGTTCTGAAATTTGATTTGTCCTTTCTATATGTGTTCACTTTTTTTTGATTGTATCCCTTTGGTATATATGGCCAATTTTCTTCCACTATTTGATCTGAGGAAGTGGGTCTGGCCCACGAAAGCTCATCACCTAATAAACCATCTTGTTAGTCTTTAAAGTGCTACATAGTCCTGTTTTTTTGTTTCCTGGAGGGTTTGTTTGTTTGTTTGTTTGTCATGAGTCAACAGTGTGCCCTTGTAGCCAAGAGGGCTAATGGCATATTAGGGTGCATTAGGAGGAGCATTGCCAGCAGATCCAGAGAAGTGATTATTCCCCTTTATTCGGCGCTGGTGAGGCCACATCTGGTGTATTGCGTCCAGTTCTGGGCCCCCCACTATAGAAAGGATGTGGATGCATTGGAGAGGGTCCAGCGGAGGGTAACCCAAATGATTAGGGGGCTGGAGCACATAACCTATGAGGAGAGGCTGAGGGATTTGGGTTTGTTTAGTCTGCAGAAGGGAAGACTGAGGGGGATTTGAGAGCAGACTTTATTTAAGTTAATTAATTAATTTATTTAAATATTTTTACCCTGCCTTTCTATTTAAAATATTCAAGGCGGCTTACAAAAACAAACAAAAAAAATACAAATATATATATAAAAATTTAAAATATGAGACCTCAGAGGGACATAACCAGCTAAAAACATATAGAGAGGAGGAACACACACATCCAGACTCAAACATTAATAAAAGCAGGAGTAAAAAGGGTAGCTTTAGCCTGATGCCGAAACAACGCTAGCGTTGGCGCCATGCGAATATCCCGAGGAAGAGAATTCCACAGCCTGGGAGCAAAAGCTGTGAATGCCCTGTTCCGTGTAGATGTTAATCTTATTTCCACAAGTGGGGGAACACAAAGCAAAGCCTCCCCAGCTGACCTCAATCTCCGGGTAGGTTCATATGGGAGAAGACGGTCCTTCAGATACCCTGGACTTTAACTACTTACAAGGGAGTTCCAAAGAGGCTGGAGAGAGGCTGTTCTCAGTGGTGGCAGATGGCAGAACAAGGAGCAATGGGCTCAAGTTGCAGTGGGAGAGGTCCAGGTTGGATATTAGGAAAACCTATTTCACTAGGAGGGTGGTGAAGCACTGGGATGGGTTCCCTAGGGAGGGGGTGGAGTCTCCATCCCTAGAGGTGTTTAAGTCTCAGCTTGACAAAGCCCTGGCCGGGTTGATTGAGTTGGGGTTGGTCCTGACTTGGGCAGGGGGCTGGACTCGATGACTCCTGAGGGCTCTGTCAGCCCTGGGATTCTGGGATTCTATGTTTCTGAATTCCAGCTCATTCACAATTTACAACAAAGCATGAACACTCGGCCCCAGGAGTGCTTCCAGTGGGTGGCTTTATTTTGTATATAGCGATAGAAGGCCCTGAGTTTTTGCTTCCCTGTGCACAGCTGGTGGAGCGAGTACAGAGGATTCTGACCGGAAGCATCTTGCCCATAAACTGCACAAGTGAAAAGGACTTTGCAATATGCAGCCGGGGAGGGACAGGAGCAAAATATTTTAAACATAAGGGTTAAAAAATGGAATTCTCCCCACTAGGCAGCAGGGTGATGGCACTGGGTTCTGGGTTTTTTGTTGGGCTGGGTCTAACGATTGATGTGGACACACCTGTATGTCTAAACCTGTCTCTTCATTTATAGCCCGAGCTGTCACCATGCTCTGGAAATGCGCCTCTCTCTAACCTTTGCATTGAAATGTGTGCAATTAAAAGCCCTTCTTTGTCTAGTTCAGTGTCACTGTTTGGCAGGCAGTGGCCTTCTCTTGGCCTGAGGAGGATAAAGGCTGTGGAGATTATGTGACTTACCCGTTTAAAATGGCCATTAAAATTCCAGCCATGGCCCCTATGGGAAAGGTTAGAATCTGCCCCCGCTGGCTATGGAAGTTTGGCCATAGTCCAGAGTTCGATAGTCACTGCGCAGGACGGTTCCTTTTTCTGTCCGTTCTCTTTCCTCTGGCGTTCTCTGTCCATGGAGCCTGAGGTAAAGGGCACCCCCCGGCACAGATGCATAAGGTCACGGAAATGCCAGCCATTTCCCGGGGCAGGGATCAGCAAGGGTACTGGAGAGAGAGGCTGACTGTGTGTCTTCTCCATTTTTCCCCTTGCAGCCCATGGGCTTGAGGCACTCAGACTGGTCCCTTGCTCCCGGGGCTCAGAGCTCAGCCGTACAGACCTGACCAAATTCCACTGGCCATTGGGTTGGGCCCACTCGCGTTGTATGGCTGAAATACCACCTGCAAACTACGCAGGCATCATGTATGCACATCTAGCCCCTGGGTGCCTCACAGTGCCCGAGGGTGCTAGCATGCATCTAGACCCACAGATCAAAGCCAGAAGAGACCTCTGCGTTCACCTGGCCTGTGCTCCCGTGTGGCTCCGGCGATAGATTTTAGCCCATTGTTACCTGCAGCAGAAGGAATTCTACTTCTTTACTACCCTTGGGAACCCTATTAAAGCTGCAACTGGCTGAGCATTTGATCAATAATTTATTCAACAAACTTCATAACTGTTTCAAGTGAACAAAACGTCGTCCCTTATCCATCCAGCCATAATGGCAACCCAAAGACCATTCAGCTCTGAGCTGTTCCTCCCGGCTCTAAGAAATGGCACCTTTTCATTTTGGGAAGAAATTCAAGGGAGCCATCGAGTTGTTTTTTCTCTTCGGTGAAAATTGTCAAACTTTTGAAAAAATGTCCTGTCGTGATTTGGGACCAAAAGTCGAAATTTTGAAAGGTTTTGGTTTGGCTCGATCAAAATCTTTTGTTTCCATTGAAACCATTTCTTATTTTATTGTATTTTTATTGGCTTGAATTTCTAAATGAAAAGCAGCTGGGAAACTGGCATTCCTGGTCTCCAAAAGATGCGAGTGGAGAAGTGCAGAGGGTGCAAGTCCCAGACACCACACTGGAGACTTGTGTGGAAGGGGAGTGGGGATCCGCCCATTTGGAAGGTTAGGCCTGGGCTCAGGGGCTTGGCTGAATCCCGACCTCAGTCTGATCTATCTGCTCCTGTCGCCACGGTGCCTGAGCCGCTCGTGTAGCTGAGGAGTCCGTTCCCCCTCTGGCTGGTCCCATGGGGGCTTGAGAGTTTGGTTTGCTCTGGGGTGTGCTTCTAAGAGAGATTGTCGCGTTGACGTCCAATCCCCCCGCTGCGTTTCTTTGGCTGTCGGTGTCTCCTGTGCCCATCCTGAGGTCTAATCCTGTCTCGGGCTCAGCAGCATCCCATTCGTGTGCACTGAGCAGCTGTCAGGAGGCCCACGTTTCTGCTTCGTGTTCCTCGGGCAGGAGCTCTAGCTCAAGCGTGCCCGCTTTACCTGCCACAAGCGCTCTTTTCCCCCCTCCTCCCCCGCTCTCATTAGCCACAGCTCCCCTTCTCCAACTCCTGGGATTAGCGTACCAGGGAGCAAGTCCTTGTTAGCAGCCCAGGGCTCTGACACGGCAGTCTGCTCTCTGGACTGTGAAATCATTGACTCAATTAATTCCCAGCCCTTCCTGCGGCGCCAGGGCACGAGCATCCCCTTGCTGGTGCAATAAGGATTGTTGCTGCAGAGCAGGGAGGAATGTGCCAGGCTGGCTGTGAGCCGTAACAGGACAGCTGTCCCATGGTGACATTTACAGCACACGGAGCCTCAGTCAGTGTGCAGTTAGCCGTTGCTGGCTTACAGCCTCCCTCCAAAAAGGGGCATCAGTACACCACACGGCTTCGGTCAGAGCGAGTGAAGGAGCAGACATGAGTCACTGGGGCAGAGATCAGGGGGGGTTTTAGCAACACCACTAGCAAAATAAGAAGCCATTCAAAAAAGGGGCTGCCAGCTTCATGCTTCAGCATTCCTGAAACTCCACCTTCTTCGCATTGCTTCCGTGGCCTGGGGCCTCTGCCACTTAAAGTAGGGGCTGAGATTTGCACAAGTGACTACAGGTTGAACCTGGCTAGTCCGGCACCCTGGGGACTGGAGCCGAACCAGGGAATTTGCCAGACCTCGGGAGGTCAATACTGTCCAGCAGCATTACCAGCACTTCCACCACTTCCGAGGTTTACAGGATCGGTCGGCAAAGGCTTCCCCAGCCGACGGATCCGCGTCTAGACTGCCGCGCTGTGCCGGGTCAGCTGATCGGCGGCACAGCGCTGCGGCCATGTTTATTTTAATGAAGCGGGGATTATTTAAATCCCCGCTTCTTTGACTATGCCGAATAAACTAATTTACATGGCTCCGGCGATGGGGCCATGTAGCCTAGACACACCCTTAGGGTGAATTAGAGCTAAAGAACAGCATGCAACACTGGGAGCCAGGACTGGCGGCTGTAAACAAACTTTATGCAACCACAGGAAACTCGGCTACACCCACGGTAAGTGGACACCTGCCTAACTCAAATCATGCCGGACTACGGACGTTGCCGGACCAGAGAGTGCCGGACTAGAGAGGTTCAACCTGTGGTGATTTTGGATGCCCAGCTGGGGACACCTTACTCCTAGCCCTAGTCCCAGAACACCAGGTTTGTTTAGCTACCTTGAGCCCAGGCCAAAATTCCTGCCTGGGGGAGTCCCCGAGTGTTGCCAAAGCAGAGAGCAGCGGTTGGCTGGCTTGGGGGGAACGGAGGGAGAGGCGTTGTGGCTAGAATGTTTCTCTACTCTGGCTGTCCCAGCTGCAGGCCAGGCCTCTCAGAGGTGTGGACAGCCTGCCCGAGGCTGCTTTCTCTTACACTGAACCCCAAACCAGCTCCTGCAGGCCGTGTCTGTCTCCTCCCAGGCTCTGCACCAAGCACAGCTCAGCCAGACCAGCAGCACGGCCCGGGAATGTTGCCCCATGAACCTCCCACAGGGAGCTGGCTTCTGGTGCGAGGGCTCAGGCACCGGCTCAGAATTCGTTCTCTGTGAATAGTTGTGCTCAGTTCTCCAGCTCCTCCCACATTCCTGCCAGCCAGGTCCCCTCCTGGGACACAAGAGCAGCAGGTCTCCCTACAGCCCCAGAGACTGGGGGGTCTGGACAGTGGTGGGGCCGGGCTGCTCCTCTCAGCATTTAGGGTGCTACAGCCCTGCGCCATGGCTCCATGACTTTGCTCCTCCGGCACAGCCCTGCAGAGTGAATACATGGCAGGCCAGCACTCATGTATTATAAAACAGGCTGAATCAGCGGGGGACGCAGGCTTGATCGAATGGGCTGCCGAGCACTCTCAGCCCCCGGGAGAAATCTCTGAGAACGGATGCGGCTCAGAACGGATGCTCGGCTCCCTTGCAGGAGCAGCTGCTAAATGCTCCGTGCCAGATTAATGTTTGATGCCGCTGTAAGGACTTCAGTAGTTCCCCTAGGGCTGAACTGGGCCCTTGGTATGGTTCTGTTTGATTGGAATTAACGAGCGAGAGGCGGTTTGGGCTCGGCCTTCATCCATCAGGTTTTCCTCAAGAGAGCGGGATTCGCAGTGTGCGTTAGAGCCAGCTCCGGAGTTTGCCGTGGGAAGGCAGTGACCTAAAGCCAACCTGCTCGGGGCCTTTCTGGTGTTGGTATCTGTGCAGCCAGCATGGGCCCTTCTCGGCCAGTCGGAAGGGGCTGTTTTCGGCGAGTCATGCGTGGCTGTTATTGACTGAAATGGCAGAGGAATTTAGCACACTGTGCGGTCTCACAGTAGTGTGCCTGGCCTGCAAAGCAAACCCAGCAAACAAAGCAAGGCAGCCGCTCTCCTACACTGTCAGACCAAGGGGTGAGGGAAATTCGCAGCACTCTGGGGGTCTGAGGGCTTGCAAATACCATGAAGCTGAACGGATAAGGGTGTGAATATGGAGACATGCAAGGGATGTTGTTTGGAGAATGTGTCCTCACAAAGCCAAGTAAATGCCTGGGATTTGATTCCATTAAGGTGAAATTTGGCCTCGACCAGGAAGCCAAAGGTATGAATTTAGATGGAATGTGTAACATAACCTGGTCATGGTCCAGCATTAAACCCTGCGAAACAAGGTCTGGGGTGTGCTACTCAGAAACCTCAGCCAGTTTAGCCCCTGGGCAGACACACCCTTCGACATCCTTCTCGCCTTTTCTCCTAGATACAGGAAAGAAAGAAAACGGGTGAAAGCATTAGACTGACCCGCCTCCTTCATGCTTAGCAGTCCACACAGCACCCCTTGTGCCCTTCCCCTGGAGAGACTTTCCCCAGGAACCTGTCCCAGCCTCTGACATGGTCTCCCAGATGGTAACGAGGACCCTAGGGGAAGAAGAGAAGTCTGTTGAAATGAGCTGGCCCTGTAGCTGCTGCTGCTGCTGCTAACGTCTGATCCCTTTTTGTCCTGGGGGGAACTGGGGTCGGCTGGAGCTGGTAGAGGGGCTGACCAACAAAGAGTGATGTGAGAACGTGCCCTGTCGGGTGCAGAGCAGGAACAGCCCCCCCAGAATCCTCCCCCCCCCCCAAGTTGGGAAAGTGCCTAACTCCCCAAATCCCCAATCTGCTCCCTTAGCCAGAATGTCAAGTGTGCCCATCGTAGGTACTTTCCTACTCCCCACTACCATGGTACCTAAGCACCCCACGGTCGTGCATTTCACCTCACAGCACCCCGGGGAGGGAGGGACGTGTTGCTGTCTTGCAGAAGGGGAGCCAGGGCCCAGAGACTAAACGACTCACCCAAAGACTCAGTCACACAGGGACTGGAATGTGGTTCTCCTGCGTCAGAGGCGACAACCCACCCTGCTGGTCCATCCTTCCTCTCTCAGCCAAAGCTGAAGGAGTCCATGTCTAGGGCTCTCTAGGGCGTCGCACAGGGAACGCCTACTCCTAAGCCCTGTTGTGCACAGGCCTTGTGAGAGCGCTCACACGCCCTCGACTGGCTGTGAATGGCGAGCAAGCGCGTTGCCCAAAGTCATCTGCAAAGAAACCCGCCGGCCGACACTTAACCTGACCAGCCACACGTCTTCAGGCCAGAGGATTCCGGGGCCTGGTCCGATCCAAACTGAGCCAAGGCATGAGGAGAAATCGGCCCCGGTCACAGGCATCTTCTTGCTTAAATCCGCGGTGGGGTCTGGCCGAGCGTGAGCGGCCACAGAGGTGTGCCAAGCTCTGTTGCTGGTGGCAAAGCTCCACCACGGGGAGAGTCCAGTCTGTTCTCGAGACACGTCACTTGACTTTGCAATCGCCTAGAAAATTCATAACACACCAGACCTTGGCGCCTCCCCTCTCGGAAGTGATGCAGCTGCTCCAAAGGCCGTCTCCTTTTCAGTGGAAGGGGGAAGAAGCCGTGAACACCGGTGTGCCTGGCCCCTCGGCCTTGGTCCCGTGATTTACTGGCAAGCAGTCCGGCTGCAAAACGGCACTGGTGGGTCCACGGGCTTGGTAATACTGAATTGCCCTGGAGAGCCGAGGCTGGAGGAAGCAGCCACTGCAGAACAGGGCTGGGCGGTGGGAGGCTGGGCGGCGTGGACGATGATCCCAGCGGTAACTAGCGGGGTCAGTCCGGCGGAAGCAATGATGACGTTCAATCTGCAACGTGGCTTGTGCGGCCAGAACACCTCCAGCCCCATGGCTCAGGCTCACGGAGCACGTGCTGAACCCGTCCTCGCGGGAGTGAAATCCAGCTGCCGCTGTGCGCTGCTGCTATTGCCTGGGGTGAAGAAACAAGGGGGGGCAGCTTCTTCCAGTGAGAGCTTGGCCTGGGGACGGCTCCACCCCGAGTCCTGAAGCAGAGACCACTTAGCTCTTTGCCAAGCGATGTTTTCAGCAAAGGGGGAATTCCTCTCCTGTATGGAACTCTTGCAGTTTGGGCGGTGGGGAGTCCCCAGGGTTGTATTTCTACACAACGGCAATTCTCTTTTCCAACACCCAGCAGGCAGGCCGGCATTACCTACGGTGGAACAGGTCACTTCTGTTAGCCTCCGGGCCAGACTCTCTTCTGCCTCCTCCTCTTCTTCAGCCCTCCACTGGAGGATAGGGCCAAAAAGCCTGTGTAGAGCTGGTGTGGCGAGCTCCACTGCCTCTCCCTGGCAGCCCCGGCCTGAGGGCACCCCGTGCTCTGACTGCGTTTGGCCTGCGTCATGGCCAAAAGCGGCAAGGCCAAGAGCGGGCAGTGCTCAGGTGCGCCCCACCCATGCTCCAGGAACCGCTCACACTCCCCGCCTCGCACGCCACAAAAGGCAAGCCAGTCAATCGCATTTCCATTTGCACAAGCTGCCCATCGAAAGGCTAAGAGGGGTTTAGAATAAGTGCCCTTCATCTGGCAGCAGGAGCGCAGTCTAGAAGAGGCGCGCGGGGTCGCGCAACGAGCTGGAAAACACGTATTCCGAGGAGGGATGCCACCATTTTAAAGTTGCGGCTCCCACATTTCCTTTCTTGCAAGAGTTGTGAGCTCTGCCATTCAGCGGCGGATCTCTCACAGCTGTAAAGGAGACACGCGAGTTCTGAAAGCAATTTAAAAAAAAAATTCAGGATCATCAGAGCAAGGTAGAGGTGAAAGTGACCTAAATTGTTAATGCATTGGCTCCTGCCATTCCCGTCCCATTTTCGATCTTATTTTTAGGTTTTTCACATACATATTTAAGAGCCAAGCCATGTGGTGGGCTGCTGCGTTGTCAGGTCATGGAGGTATCTGCTTGCGAAGTGGCACACACTCCCGCTGAGGAGGGAGGGAGCGTGTGTGCTGAGGACAGAGGCTTTAGATGACCCGGCCATCAGAGGTGTTGCTTTGTAGCAGAGAGGGACATTCCAGGCTAGTTTTGGATATGATTTCTGTGGCCAGTTCTACACTATAGACAAAGGTCAAATTAAGACACTTGACTCATGCACACTCCATGCTGGTGCTCAGCGGTGACCCTGGGAACTCACGGTCAGGTGTGCTGCCTGCTCTGAGGTCTGCTCGCCGTGCTGGCCACACAGGAAATGAAATTCAAGTTTTCCTGGGACTTTTCCGGTTCATCTGGAGGGCAGTAGAGTTGAAAGTCATGGCCAGAGTGGTCACTGCAAAGTGGGACACCTCCTGGAGGCCAAGAACTTTGACTTCCACAGCGCTGTGTCATAAAGTTGACCAGGCAATGTCAAATTTAGTATTACTCCTTGTGAAAAGCTGGAGTACAGAAATCAGCCCTTAAAGTCAATGGAAGAGGCTTGATGGTGTGGACCCGTTGTTTAGAAATTCAACCTAATGTGGTTAAATTCAACCTAAACTCCCGGTGTAGACCAGGTCACCACGGGTGGACACTTTTATTCTGCAATAAGAATGCCTTATTCTGAATTAGTTTAATCCACTTCAAAAGGTGACATGGTCCAGGCATGGCTTTGAGGCACTGTAACAACTAATGTCAAAAAGCAGAACTTCAGACCATGGGGGGAAATGGCATTTGGAGAATTTCAAACAGGAGGATTCACTTTCTGGTGTGATTTCACCTATAATGCTTCTGCTTTGTGGTTTGCTGCTGCTGCTGCTATGTTTAGATCCTATTAATTAGGGTCTAAAGTGTATTTCAACAGCAAACTGGATTTTCCCTGAAACAAAAATTTGCATGTGAAGTGTCTGCTTTACATGGACAATTTCAACCTTTCATCAAAGCCGAAAAGTGAAAAGTTTTCAGACAAAACCTTTTTAGGCTTGGAGTGTTTTGATGTAAACTCCAAATTTTCCATGGAATATTTTAATGAAAAAAAACCCCTTTTTCATATTTGTTGAAATTTTCAGCAAAAACTCACACTGCCCATTTTCTAATCAGCTCTACTATTATTGTGGATTTCCTTTTAATTAGTTATAGCTTTTTGGTGTTACTTTGGTGGGCAATTTTTCTCCAGGACAAAAGAGTCTGTTCATTAAGCCATCTAAGCCCTACATTTCCGTTCTGGATTCTTCTGTGTTTCGGAGGAAGGGATCCGATAGCACGGTTCATTAGTGTGCAGCTGCGACAGTCAGGACATTTGGACGCTACTTGTGGGATTGAC
The DNA here is from genome assembly GCA_019425775.1 of Rafetus swinhoei. NCBI lineage: Eukaryota > Metazoa > Chordata > Testudines > Trionychidae > Rafetus > Rafetus swinhoei. The sequence goes on along the minus strand of JAFJHL010000175.1, from coordinate 2,106,690 downwards.
GGCAATTCAAGTGCTGTTCAAACTCCTTGGCTACGTCTACACTGGCATGATTTTCCGCAAATGCTTTTAACGGAAAAGTTTTCCGTTAAAAGCATTTGCGGAAAAGAGTGTCTAGATTGGCACGGACGCTTTTCTGCAAAAGCACTTTTTGCAGAAAAGCGTCCGTGCTAATCTAGTGGTTTTATAAGAAGAAAGCCCGATCGCCATTTTCGCGATCGGGCTTTTTTGCGCAAAACAATACCGCGTTGTCTACATTGGCCCTCTTGCGCAAAAGCATTTGCGCAAGAGGGCTTTTGCCCGAACGGGGAGCAGCATAGTATTTCATAAGAACACTGACAATCTTACATGAGATCGCCAGTGTTCTTGCGGAAATCTGCCGCCAGTGTAGACAGCTGGCAAGTTTTTCCGGAAAAGCGGCTGATTTTCCGGAAAAACTGGCCAGTCTAGACACAGCCCTTGTGTTTCAATTTGCCCCTCTGCAAAACTGGGATGACCCTTCACCTGCCCCTGTTGTGACTGGAAGGGTGAGGGAGGGATTTGAAAGTGCTTGGCAATCTAGAGGAAAGGTCCCACCACAGTGCTTTATTAATGTTAACACCGCCACCTCGTCTGGAACGCAAACGCATCTGGAAACCGAAATCACAGCACAGGGAAGTGGCCAACACTGTCCCAGCTCTGTGGCAGGCACTTGGCAAGCAGAATTTAAGACATAGATTGGGAGGGATCTGTTGGGTCTCTGGGATAGAGCAGCTGCACCAGGAGAGCTGATTAGCAGCACCATGGAGCACTCTGCGATTTTAAAAGCCAAAAGGTGGCTGTCAATATTAAGCCTCATTTCTTTGCGGGGAGGCCCTTGCCTGTTTCCCAGATGCTGTCTGGTACAGGGAGCCCTGAGGACTGACTTGCAGCCCATTCCCTGTCAGGAGCAAGTTGTGTCAGAGAAGGGTGTGAAGTCCGACCCCTGTCTAACATGTTGCTGACAGACAGCTCATCCATGCAGAACTCTTAGCTAGGGCTCATCTCGCTCTCGAGATACAAAGGAAAATGCCATCAGAGGTTTCTGTTGGTACATCTGCTCCATTGTCTTGTAACAGGCCATTAATAGGAAACAGCCTAAAAGTCCAATTTCAGAGGCATTTCCCTCAGAAAGCTGGCTGTGGTGATAGGCAGTGTTCCCAGGAAGTTGTGCACTTGTGTGGTCACTCAGGAGAGATTCAAATGCCACCCCGCTGGTCAGCAGAGCACCCTCGGTGAGGTTTTGTTTCTACTGGTGGTGCACATCCACGCATGCCTCAGTGCACATAAAATTTATTCCACACATGGATGGAAAAGGTTAGAAGGCACCTTAGTGACAGGCCATCAAGTCAAACTGCTGTGGCTGTCCTGATGCAGACAGGAAAGGAGGAAGAGAGGTGTGAGATGGGATGCCAGGCAGGGTGGCTCAGAACACACGCATCGGCTTGATCACAACCCTCCGATGAAGTTTCTCCTTGCCTCCTTTACGCGCGGAAGCAATGAAGATTCTGAAGCCAATGCTACATGGACACAACTCCCTGAGCTCTGCTGAGCACCTGCTTAGAATCATAGAGTCATAGAGCTGGAAGAGACCTCAGGAGTCATCAAGTCCAGCCCCCTGCCCAAAGCAGGACCAATCCCAACTCAATCAGCCCAGCCAGGGCTTTGTCAAGCTGAGACTTAAAAACCTCTCAGGATGGAGATTCCACCACCTCCCTAAGTAACCCACCCCAGCGCTTCACCACCCTCCTAGTGAAATAGTTTTTCCTAATATCCAACCTGGACCTCCCCCACTGCAACTTGAGCCCATTGCTCCTTGTTCTGCCACCTGTCACTACTGAGAACAGCCTCTCTCCATCCTCTTTGGAACCTCCCTTCAGGAAGTTGAAGGCTGCTATCAAATCCCCCCTCACTCTTCTCTTCTGCAGACTAAACAAACCCAAATCCCTCAGCCGCTCCTCGTAGGTCATATGCTCCAGCCCCCTAATCATTTTGGTTGCCCTCCGCTGGACCCTCTCCAATGCGTCCACATCCTTTCTGTAATGGAGGCCCAGAACTGGACGCAATACTCCAGATGTGGCCTCACCAGAGCCGAATAAAGGGGAATAATCACTTCTCTGCCCTTCGTGAATCCATGTTGACTATTCCTGATCACGTTCCCCTCTTCCAAGTGCTTCAAAATGGATTCCTTGAGGATCCCCTCCATGATTTTTCCAGGGACTGAGGTAAGGCTGACGGGTCTGTAGTTCCCTGGATTGTCCTTCTTCCCTTTTTTAAAGATGGGCACTACATTTGCCTTTTTCCAGTCATCCGGGATCTCTCCCAATCTCCACAACTTTTCAAAGACAATGGCCAAAGGCTCCGCAATGACATTTGCCAACTCCCCGTTCCCTCAGATGCATTAAATCCAGACCCATGGGTTTGTGTATGTCTAGCTTTTCTAAATAGTTCCTAACTTGTTCTTTCCCCACCAAGGGCTGTCCACCTCCTTCCCATACTGCGTTGCCTAGTGCATTAGTCTGGGAGCTGACCTTGTCCATGAAGACAGAGGCAAAGAAATCATTGAATACTTCAGCTTTTCCCACATCATCTGTCACTAGGTTATCTCCCTCATCCAGTAAGGGCCCCACATCCTCTCTGATCACCCTCTTATTGCTATCATGCCTGTAGAAACCTTTCTTGTTATCCTTCCCATCCCTTGCTAGCTGCAATTCCAATTGCGCTTTCGCCTTCCTGATAACTCTCGAGCAATATATTTTTACTCCTCCCTAGTCATCTGTCCAAGTTTCCACTTCTTGTAAGCTTCCTTTTTGTTTTTAAGCTCACCAAGGATGTCCCCCAGTAAGCCAGTCTGGTCGCCTACCATATTTGCTTTTTTTTCTGCACATTGGGATGGTTTCTTCCTGTGCCTTCAATAAGGCTTCTTTAAAATATTGCCAGCTCTCCTGGACTCCTTTACCCTTCATGTTAGCATCCCAGGGAATTCTGCCCATCAGTTCTCTGAGGGTGTCAAAGTCTGCTCTTCTGAAGTCCAGGGTGTGTATTTTTCTACTCTCCTTTCTTCCTTTGGTCAGGATCCTGAAATCTACCATCTCATGATCACTGCTTCCCAGGTTGTCACCCACCTCTACTTCCCCTACTAGTTCCTCCCTCTTTGTGAGCAGCAGGTCAAGCTGCACATGGCCCCTGGTTGGTTCCTTCAGCACTTGTACCAGGAAGTTATCGCCAACATTCTCCAAAAACGTCCTGGATTGTCTGTGTACTGCTGTATTGGTCTCCTAACAGATGTCAGGGTGATTAAAGTTGCCCATGAGAACCAGGGCCTGTGATCTGGAAGCTTCTTTCAGTTGTCTGAAGAAATCCTCGTCTACCTCATCCACCTGATCCGGTGCTCTATAGCAGACACCAACCACAACATCACTGCTGTTGCTTCTACCTCTAAACTTAACCGATAGACTCTCAACAGTCTTTTCTCCCTCTATATACTGGAGCTCTGAGCAATCATACTGCTCTCTTACATACAGTGCAACTCCTCCTCCTTTTCTCCCCTGCCTGTTCTTCCTGAACAGTTTATACCCTTCCATGACAGTGCTCCAGTCATGAGAGTCATCCCACCAAGTCTCCGTTATTCCAATCAAATCATAGTTCTTCGACTGGGCCAGGGCTTCTAATTCTTCCTGTTTGTTACCCAGGCTTCTTGCATTTGTGTACAAACACCTTAGATAACCAGTTGATCACCCTGCCTTCTCCATACGAATCAGGAGTCCTCCTTTGTTGCTCATTCCTCCTTGTGTTTCTTCCCGGTGTCCGACTTCCTCACTTACCTCAGGGCTTTCATCACCGTCCCGCAATGAACTTAGTTTAAAGCCCTCCTCGCTAGGTTTGCAAGCCTGCCCGCGAAGATGCTCTTTCCTCTCTTGGTTAGGTGGATCCCATCTCTTCCTAACAATCCCTGTGCCCGGAACAGAGTCCCATGGTCGAAGAAACCAAAGCCCTTTCTGCGACATCACCTGCGCAACCACGCATTTACTTCCTCAATTCAATGATCCCTACTCGGACCTTTTCCTTCAACCGGAAGGATGGACGAGAACACCGTTTGCGTTTCAAATTCCTTGATCCTTCTTCCCAGCGCTACATCATCTGCTGTGACCCGCTCAAGGTCATTCTTGGCCGTATCGTTAGTTCCCACATGGAGAAGCAGGAAGGGGCAGTGATCCGACGGTTTAATCACTTTCGGAAGACTCTCGGTCACATCCTGAATGCGAGCTCCCGGGAAGCAGCACACCTCTCGAGATTGCAGGTCTGGATTGCTTCCTTCCTCACCTGCTCTGCAAGGGCTTTGCTAATCCAAGCGACTCTTGGCTCTGAGGTTGGGGCAATGAGGCGTAGCGACCATGCCGCTCCACTGGTCCTTTCAGAGTGCAGCGGGCTCCTATTGCCCAGATGGGCACAGAGACCTGGGTCTGGCCGCAGGCAGGGAGCACAGCACCTCCCTGTGCTGTGCTGAGAAACCATGCGACCTGCGGTGCACACAGTGCTTTGCTGGGGAAGAGGCCGGCCCACTGCTTTGCCTCTGGGTCTTGGTATTGATCCAGCGCCCCGTTGCCACCGCATCTCTGAGCACTTTTCATTGGGGCAGGGGGCATGCGCTCAGAGCCTGGGACGCAGCAGGGCTTGCTGCCACAGGGAGTAAACTTCATCCGCCCTCTCTTGAGGCAGAGTGGGGGAGCGGCGCTTGAGATCAGGCCAAGCCAACGTGTTCACGCCAAGAAGAAACCCCCCACCAGATGGAAGGGGGAAGGTGGGCTGGATTCAGAGCAGAGGCCTTGGAAAGCAAGCAGTCTCTCTCACAGTGCAAATCCTGATGTAAACCCCCAGTTACCACCCTCCACCCAGGCATCCTTAGGCGCTGCAATTTCACAACAGCTGCGCCGCCACCGGCACCAGGGCCCCTCACGCGCCAACTCTCCGTCAGCGGAACTCGCCTGGCTGGTTCTAAGGAGGAGACTATAAAACGTGGACGCTGGTTTCCTCACTGGGTAAAGCCCGTGTCTGCTGGGCAGCATTCCCAAGCGCCACTCCCCTGTCAGCAGGGTCCAGACGGGGCAGCTTTGCGCTGTACCTGGCAGCGTTACTAGAACAAGCGCGAGCCAAGTTGCGTGTGAATCTCCTGCTGGAGGAAGGAGCTTCACTGAGAGCCCTGGAGGCCACACACTGTGAATGGGCATCAACCGAGACCTGCATGGGGAGATGCTTCTAGGCCTAAGCAGGGAGCTTCCTCTCTGTGGCTCCCTCAGCCTGTCTGTGGAGACGGCCCCTGATAGCGGTGGAGGGGTTTTGTTGTGGATGTGGGTGTCGGGGGTTGCTGGACTGAGGTCCCCAGTTTCTGCACCACATGTGAGGACAAAGCCAGAGTCTCTGGGCAACGCTCCCCCTGCAACAGGCCAGCACAAGGCAACCTTCACGTTGATATTTCCGGGCCTTGCAGTGCATCACTTGGCAGCCATGGTGCCCTCTGAAGTGGGCAGCAATGACGCCTTTCTGGCAGGCGCACAAGGCCGTGCAGTCCAGATCTGCCACTTGTTCACTCACACAGCCCTACGGAATAGAAAGAGACAAACATCTCTTTTTTAAAAAGGCAGCTGACAAGCCAAGAGCCAACCTTCACTCTCCTGCCTGGATACTGTAGCCCGTTCCCCTCCCTCTCATCTGCGGGCCGACTTCTTTTCAGCGGCCAGCTCTTGGGGACACCGGCTGTGCCGTCTTGTGAGTCGCGGACAACCCAGTGCAAATTGGGTGTTCCTGCTGTGTGTGTCATAACAATAGCTAAGTCCAGCGGGGCTACCTGCTGACGCCCCCTTGGGCTGTGTGGAAGGAAGGAACAAACAGTGTCAGAAATCACCTTGCAGGCAGTGATGAAAGGTGGAAGACGCGATGATTCAGCAGCGGGCGTGATAACGACAAAGGGATTTGAAGGCACAAGGCAGTGCATTCCAAGCTCAGCTGGAAGAGGAAGGATATTCCTCGCATCTCTGCTGCCACGGAAATTAGGAAATGCCACCCACATATTTTTAACCCTCTCACTGCCATCAGGAGACGCTAACCTTAGAGCAGAGCGAAGCAAGACCTTTTTGTTAGGGTCTGAATTTCTTGGTCAAGGTACAGTCAGGATCCAGCCTCCAGAGAAAACAACAAAACGCAATAGCAATGCTAATAATACATAAATAAAAAGATTTCAGGGTCCATTCAAATGCGTCTGGTGGTGTGGATTTGGCCCGCGGTCCTTTTATTGACTACCCCGGCCCTAGAGCATACAAACAGGCCTGCTACTAACCAATGGCTAGCTGCTGTTTTCTAGCCTCTTCCTAATGGATGATGCTTAAATGCAAATAAGGAGACATTATTTATGTGCCAGTGGCTGATGAATTATTCATTGGTGAAAAAATCGCCTGGGACCAGCCAAAGGAAAGCACAATAAGCAATTAACTGCTTTCATCACTACTGCTTGCACCTCATTAGTCTGTATTCATTTAATCAATACTTTTCCCCAGGAAAATATTTGTGGCCGAAAGCTGTGCGAGGGCATCCGAGCTGCAGAGCCCAGGCTAATGCATGCTAACATTGCCAGGAGGGCAAGGCCCACTGAAGAGAGTGCCCCTGTTTTGTCCTCTGTGGCTGTGTTGTTTGGTTTTTTAATTGTTTTTTGAATGGTGTTGGCTTTGGCAGGCTGTGCGTGCAGGAGCCAGAATTCTGGGGAGCCGGAGAAAGTTTCCATCTTTCGCCATCACGCTCTCCAGAGCCTCTCATTCCCGCAGTTAGGGTCAGAGCCAGAAAATGAAAAAATCCCCGTAGATTGCAACGGATTTTGGACCTGCCCCTTTGTGCTGGATTTGCAAAGGAACAGGACGCACCTACAGCCCTCAGCAGGGCTGTCCATAGAGTGCAAGCAAGGTTACAGTCTCAGTTTTGTGTTTCCTTCTCACTGTGAATCCCAGCGCCGGGCCCGCCGACTGGGGTGGGTGGGTAAGGAGGGCAATTTCACACGCCGCAGCAATGCCATTCTGCATGGCTCTGAGGGCTGGGGGGCTGCGTCACGCTCCGGGCTGACTGCCTTGGCCCCGCCCCTTCTGGGGCATGGAGCCAGCCCCCCCACTCCCTGCCCTGGGCCCACAGTGGCCTAGTGCATGCCAGTCACCAAGGACACAATGACTCTTTTGTATCAATCTCATTCAAAAAATGTTCCTTCCCTACGTACGTCTCCAGGAGGCCATCGCTGTGCCCTCAGACAGCCGCCCACGGCTCTGGACTGGTGCTTCAGCCACACACAGGCTCCCGGCAGTGTCCCCTCTAATGCTTCCCATCCGTGTGCAGAACACATTTTGTTCTGCGCACCGAGGCATGTGCGGATGTGCACCACCAGTAGCCATACATACTGCTGGCGGTGGGCGCTCTGCTAACCAGCTGGGCGGCATTTGAATCTCTCCTGGGCGGCCGCCCGAAGCGCTCAGCTTACAGAGAGCACTGGCTACGGGGTGTAATGTAATGGAGTGTTACGGCCTACTCGGGACAGGCTGTGGGGCCTCACGCTCTGGGAATCCATGACGTCTGTGAGGAGACCCCTGGGCGTCCCCCCAACCTCCCTTCAGGTTTCCCCCTCACCAGAGAACAAACCCCCTGCAGCGCATGCTGCAGCCATGGTGACGGTAGTCCCTCCCCCCTCGTTCTTGGCTCTCCAGAAGCCTCGTCCCCCTGAAACGCACTGAGGAGGGTGATCCCCGAACAGCCGCAGAGTGGGCCACAGAAAATGGGCTCTTGTGAGTCACTTCTCCTGCCCGGTCTGCCCGCTGCGAGGGGAGGTTTCCAGCGCCGCGCCCTGGGCGGCTGTATCTGAGGGCCCTGCAATGGCCCCCGCGGGATCCGCACATGCGGCAGGAACCTTTGCCCTGGCCCAGGGCGGAGTGTGAGAAAACGCTGCCCCTCCGAACGGCACCTGTCGGTCCGTGGCTGAAAGCGAGGCATTGGCCGTGGCCCGGGGACCACGCAGGTCTACTGGTCCACGCTGGAAGTTGGGACTCCGGGGTTCTCTGCCCAGCTCTGGGCTGGCTTGTAAAACCTCCGTGCTCCTGTGTTCTGCTCTCTAGCTCGCCCTTGCCCCTCTGCTGGGCTCCTGCGCTCAGCAGCGGGCGAGTGTCTGGTGCACACTTTGCGGTATTTATTAGCGGTGCCAGAGTGGCGCGGCAGTGGCCCGCTGTGTAGGGAGCTGTACAAACTCACAGGCTGTGCCCCCAGCCGGCCCAGCCCAGGCCTGCCTTCCAGCCATTGCGGGTGCCGGCAGAGACGTCCCGCCCATGGGAGGAGCAGGAGCACATGCCTCAGGAGCACCAGCGTCTGTGGGGAGCTGTCACTCAGGGGAGCAGCCTCCAATGAACTGCCCTAGGAATTCGGGAGGTGAAGGTTTAACCGCTTAACCTTAACGAGTAAGGCTTCCTGGTGCAAGTTAACCAGTGGGGGCTGGAGCAGCTCCCCGCCCCGGACAGGGGCTGCTCTGACCAGGTTAGCCAATTAAATGGGATTTTACATCCCTAATAGGAATGGCAACAGGAACTGCCAGGACACCCCTGCCTGTCCCGGCAGCACCATTCGCAGCCAGCTCCGCCCCTTCCCCGGCAGGGTTTCTCACTTCGCCTCAGCTCAGGCCCCAGTTTCCAGAGGAGACAGGCGGAGCGATTGCCTCCTGCCGGGGCTGAGGGCTGTGAGGGAGGGGAGGTGCCACCAAGCACGGACAGGGATGAGGAGGGGTTTGACTCCTGTCTACTGGAGTCGACCATCCTGAGGCGGGAGGAAGGGATGTGTCCGTAATTCAGGCACCTGACTGGGATGCAGGAAGTCTGGGTTTCAGGTTGGGCTCTACCACTGATGCCCTGAAGTGTCCCTGGGCAAATCCCTTAATCTCTTTCTGCGCTTAAGCTGTAAAATCAGGGTAATTTTCCTTCCTTGTCTTTGGGGCTGGTATCGTCCCTCCACATGTGTCTGCACAGCTCCTAGAACAACTGAGGCAGGGCTCTGGGGAACCTCCAGGTGTCACTGCAATAATGGCATGAAATTTTCTATGGCATTTGTGTCTCCTTCCCCGACACGTGGGGCTGAAATATAGGCCTCCTGCTCAGATCAGTGCACAGCAAATAAGTTCTATGCTTTTTAATTGCCAATTGGTGTTGAAGATTAACACTTCTCATGATCTGATTAAACACTGACAATCAACTGGAATGGGTTTTTTAATACAATTTACATGGAAACAATTGGCCGTAATTATAACAATTAGTTTGTTATGAGAATTATGTGTGTGCAGGGAGATGCAAACATTCTTGCAAAGAAAAAGAAAAAAATCAATCATAATTAACTCCCTGCCTTCCTCATTTAGGCCAGGGTCCTTGACTTTCCGCACACATACGTAACATTAAGCATTAGCTGGAGGCGGCCATTGCATTTTAATCCGCACAATTATTGATTGGATTATGTGTAAACCAATAGAAAGCTACAGAAAATACATATATTTTAAAATCAGCCCTAAATTTTGACAATTGATTTTTCTAACTTTTTAGCAAATCCTTTTTATCTTTTCGGTGCAAAATCCTGAGCTCTTGGAAAATAAAGGAACCACTGCAGGCTGCAGAAATATTCACAAAAATTAAAGAGAGTATGAGGTTTATTTAATCAGGTGAGAAGACCAACCGCCAACTCCCCCACTCCCCTGAAACCACCCCCTAGCATTTCTGAGCTAGAAAACTCAGGGAGCTTGGAGGGAAACAGTGAAAACTCCAAAATCAGAGCTGTCCCACAGTTTGAGTTGGCCAAGACAAAACAAAATATTTCTGGAAACTCCTAGTTTGACTCCAGAAGTCATTAACGTGGCAGTAAAAGTCATTCTTTGCTCTCTTCACAATTGTACCTATTTTGTTAATTTTAATAAAGTACAGAAAAAAGCCAGAGGAATCTAATGGAGTGTAATAATTATGAAGGGAAAGAAAGTTAGAACAAGGCTGCAGGAGAGCAAAGAAGAAAGTGGCAATCTTAGCAAATATTGGCTTTTATTGGCAGTTTAAATCCTAAACCCTTTTTAACGTCACCATTCATAAACAGAAAATGTTTAAGTGATGTTCTTCGCCCTTGGGAAATTCACTAATGCCTGCCTGGCTGGTACGTTTAGCATCCGGCTAAGCACTCTTCAGGGAAGACTGATTCCTAGGGTGAGTAAATCTCCATCCATCCCCAATTCCCCAGTAAGCATTGCCTGTGTCTCTGGATGACACTGGGACTTAGGATCTCCGGCACAGCTATCTGTGACATGGGAGGAGGCTTGTTCCTGCTTGCAGGTGGTGGAAGGGCTCTGGCCAGGTTTCTCGTGGTGGCAGAGATGCCTGCCTCTTGCTGGGGACAGAAACAGAGGCTTTGCTACCACAGGGATGGGTGCTTTGGAAAGGGAAGGAGAAAGGGGAGAGATGAAGACCTCTGTGCACCAAGCTAGAGACTGAGAATTCAGATGCAAAGCAGCTTGAGTGGTTCTGCACCCCGGAACCCTCTATTTACATCTATTTACACCCAGCTAGCCTACATGGGGATGGGTGCTTGAGAACAACCAGCAGGGATCGGACGGGGGGGGGTGGGAGGGGAAACCAGTGCACTTGCCAGGTGTGTTTTCACAGGAAAAGCAGGGCTGGGCAGGAGATGAGTCACAAAGGTGCAGCCGTAAGTCCCCTTATAGACAGGCGGCCACAACATCTGATTTAGCAAAAGCAAGAATGAAAAGAAAGAGAGCGAGAATTACAGGCTCGGGTGCCCAGGTACCGTGGCCACGAGCAGCCTCAAAACACAGAGAGCAGGCAGGCAGCCTGGCCTGGCATCTGGAGACCTGGCTTCTCTTTTCATCTCTGTCCCTGCTTTGCTGTGTGACCTCGGGGCAGCCCCAGTGGCGGGGCGCTTCCCACGCTTGCAGCGCCGGCTGGGTGCAATGTCCAGCGGCTGCAGCTCGGAGAGTTTCTGGTCACACTTCCCCGCAGGGAGCAGAGCTTGGCAAGAGGAGCCATTTCCCAAGCCCATCGGCGCTGGACTGTTAGCGGCGCCCGGTGTCCCCGCTACAGACCCCTGCAGTGAGGATACTCCTGCCACGCAGAAAGCCAAAGCTGAGGGGCAGCTCCAGGCCCATTGCAGGGCTCAGAGTTACAGCAAGTCGTGTGGTCATCAGCACCGCTCAGTGGCTGTAACTGGCTGGAAAGCCAGTGAGCCAGCCACACACGGTGTCTCACACAGGGTACTTGCTGCAAGCGAAATCGATAGCACCTCAGAGGGGCAGCCGGGTTAGTCTGTAACTTCACCGTCATCTGCGGAAGCGGGCTGTGCCCACGAATGCTCACGATACCATATATTTTGGGAGTCTCTACGGCGCCACAGGGCCACTTGTTTTGACATCTCTAGAAACTTTCTTTGGCCCATTGACATAAACATGTCTCATTCCTGCGAAATACTCTCCTGCATGACTCAGCCACCGTCCTGCCTATAGCTAAGTATGATTTTTCCGTTGCAGGATATTTGATCCGGCTGCTTTGCTAAAGCGATGCGGAGAGCCTTTCTCAGCTCCTAGCACCCTGCGCCACTTTCCACAGCGCTGGCGTGTCAGGCTTGGCATCCTCTGCTGCTTTACAAAGCGTTTCCCCCTACCTATTTTCCCTCTGCTCAAGTGAAACAGGCGTTCAGCTTTGGGTTTGGCACCTCTTTCATCTCCCTCCCTCTTCCAATTTTCTTTCACTTTAATCTGACGGGAGGGCACCTGTTGTAAAAGAATCAGAGGGGGAGCCGTGTTAGTCCAAATCTGCAAGAACAACGAGAAGTCCTGTGGCACCTTATAGACCCACATGCATCTGTCGAAGTGGGTCATTGCCCATGAAGGCTTATGCTCCAATACATCTGTTCGTCTATAAGGTGCCACAGGACTTCTCGTTGTTGTAAAAGAAATAGCTCAGTGAATGAACGAAAGCTGCAGATTTCACTGCTGTTGGGATTGCTAACCAAACGCCTGTCCAGTGCCCCTGCAAGAGCCCTGGCCCTGTTGTTCTGAACCGAGAGGCTCACATTTAAACACCAGCTTCTGGCTCATCTCTGCACAGCTGCTGCTCCACTTCTAGTTCCCTTCTGCCATCTCCTCTTTCCCCGTCCGCGTGCAAGGCCCCACTGTGGCTCTGTGGGGGCCGGGGAGAGCTGGCCAGAGAGATGTCTCGCCGCGCTGCAGGAGCAGCATGTGGAACCAGCCTTTGACTGGAGTCTCTGCCTTTTGTATGTATGTCCAGCTCCCTTCACTTCCTTTGCTCGTCTCTGTCACCAGACCCCTGCTGCCTCCCCGCAGGGGAGCCAGCAAAGCTCCCTGGCTCTGCACACACTCAGGCCTGATCTCCCCAGCTAATGAACGCCCAAGCCTCCCACTGAAGCCAGCAGCCCCAGGGGTGCTGTGTGCTGCAGAACCGCAGGTAGGTTGAGCTGCTGCGTGGCTGGCTGGGCGGGCACCTCGTTCAGCACACTGCCGAGAGGAAGCCGGCCGGGAAAGGAGGTGCAGCCCACGCCCGGGGAGTTCTAGGTATGCACGTGAAGTGTTGGCCGGTAGGCAGGAGAGCTGGGCTCCTTGTTTTGTGCAGACTCCTTGTGCGACTTGGCAAGTCCCACTGGGTATCCCTGGACTATGGGATCCAGATTTGTGCAGTCAGAGTTCCCAGGCCCATGTCTGAGTGCCCACACTGCATCCCAACCCTGGCTTTACAGTGGCTGGGCCCATATCTTACAGCTGTGCGGATACATCCCCACTGCGCTGCACGGACCTTCTGACCCCAGGCTCTGGCTTGAGCTGAGTCCACACTGCAAGCTGAAAGGGGACTCGTGCTCTGATTCCCCCCACTGCCCGCAGCAGGGTCCTAGCACCCAGGGCCTGAGGGCCTGCTGAGCCCAGTCAGATGGGTCTGTGTGTAGATGGAAGTGGCTTGACCCTGTCTCAGCGGCCCTTCTGTACCTGGACAGACAGACGTAGCTCTATTACCAGAGCCCCGAATGCTACCACATGAGCTCAGCATTCTAGCTCTGCACAGCAGATTAAAATAAGGGACCAAACACCCATGTGGTTCAATGGGCAGGATCAGGGCCCTCCTTTGTATTGCATTGCAGACGCCCAATTACAGCAGAGAACGAGTGATACCCCTGAGTCCTTCATCATTTACCGAAAGCAGGAAACTCCTGCTGGCTGCATGACTCGCTCCCCAGCACAGCTCCAGATAGGATGGGAAACTTGTAACGTGGCAGTTTCCGTGCCAGGCCTTGATGTAGAGTTCAAAGACACAGCGCACGTTGCCAGCGAAATGAAATATTTAGCGTCACTATTAGACACGTGTCTGTTTTGTTCTCATCTGTCTTGTGAACAGCATCTCTAATGCCCACGTCTTCGCCCGCTCCCTCTCCGCCCCGCCGTTTGTGCCGAGCAGATAGGAATGGAAACAACAAAAGCTGCTGAATTATTAAAAGTGTTAATTTTTTTCCAAGACAACACTGCGTTCGCAGAGAGGGAGCAGGGCAATGGCAGAGGCCGGTCCCGGCGAATGGAAGGTCATCCCAGTGTGGACCTCTGCCCAGAGCGTCTGGTGATGGTGGGCTCTGGATTCTGCACCAGGCCTGCTGTAGCTTCCCAAGGGCAGGAACGCAAGCACTTTGCAAAGGAATCCAGTGCTTGCGGTGCCAGCGTTGGCTTAAGGACTGAGGCTTGGGTCGTGGAAAGGATTGGTGACCGCTCTGGTTTTATCTACACGGAGTCACCCAGTCCCAAGTACTCTTGGAAAATCCTCCCAAGCCAAGGGCCAGCTTCTCAAGTGCTCCAGACCCAGCGCGCTGATAATTTGCCCATCAAGTAGCCAGGAGGTGCCTCAGCCCATCACACACAGCAGGATGATCACTTCCCCAGGCAGAGCTGGAGAGAGGGAAGTTACAGCAACAGGCTCTCTGGCTGCTCCGTAGCTAGGTGCATCGTACAGGGTGTAAACCATGAGCTTGCTCTCAGATCCCCAAGAGTCTGCGATTCCTCCTTCTACTGGCGCTGCAATCCCGCCGGTTTTCTCTCCACTCCGAACAACGTTCCCTCTCCTGTTCGGATGCAGATGTTGATGGGTTTAAATCTGACCCCGCTCAGCAGCAGGTATATTACACCTGACTCAGCAACCCTCCCCTCCCCACACAGCCCCCAGGGCGTTGCTGCCTGGTGTAAGGCAGGCTCGTGTGTTCCCAACGCTTTCCCCACTGCAGAGAACCCCTTTCTGAGTCTCCGCGGCCTGTCCGAGCAGCCTCTGTCTGTCTGTCTGTCCGTTGGGGGTGATGTGTAGCATCAGGAGCGACCGCTGATTGCTCTGCACTTAGAACGCCGCCGGGCTCTCTGGGGGAGCGCCAGTCGCGTATGCTCAAAGGGCCCCAGGCTGGTTCTGCGCACAGGAGTGGGTCTCGCTTAAGTATCTGATCCGATGCCTTTTTCGGTTCCTTTACCAGCTCGTCTGTATCCCCTGTGCCAAGAGCACAAACCTCCTCCTCCTTCTGGCCTCAGAACTGACACAATTCAATACCCCCGCCTGGCTCTGTCTCCTCCCCGCTCCCCGCCTGTTGGTGTCATGACCAGCTACACTTAAGTTCCTCTTCTGTGGTGGGGAGAATTTCACATCTGGCCGAGGTCACAGGCCTCTGACAAAGTGGCCGTGGAAGGCTCTGCAGCCCTGTTAGGCCTGGAGGGTTTCGAACCTGGTCACTGTCTGGAGCAAGAAGACAGAGCAGAAAAGTGTTTCTCTCTCCCCGCCTCTCTTAGGTCCCACTTACCCAACCCCGCGCTCTTATTTTTCCCCGCTGTCTCCAAAGCAGACGGAGCCGTGTGCCACGAAGACAGCTTCCTGGCCCCTGGCGGGTTTATTTTCCTGCAGAGAGCCCCGAGCAGGGGATAGCATTGGGGCCCTTTGTTGCACAAACAAGCCAGTTTTAGTCTGTCCAGCGGGAAAAAAAGTTAGCTTGCTGCACTCGAATTTCCACTCCCGCTGCACCCGGGCTAGTGTGCGACAGGTGCTGCCGGGGGAATTATGGAAGAACATAATCAATGAGGAATCTCCTCAGCCTGAAATCTGTGGGTGGTGACCCCAGTGCTTCTGAGCTACGATCTTCAGTCTCTCCGGTTGCCAGGGCTGTCTAATGAGACTCGGAGGTGGGTGCTGCTCCGAGCGGATGCAGGGATCCAAGTCGCCCTGGTGATGTTTGTCATTCCCTTGGAACCCTCCCGTCACTTTCTGACCAAAGCGGCAGCTGTTCAGAGCTGGGGTGCTCGCTTGCTCTGCAGGGGGGGGGGGTGCTGAGACCTGGAGCAGTGGGGGGGCTGGGCTTAGAACCGTTCCATCGCCCCACACCCCAGAGTGGAGTTAAAATGAGCCGTGTTGGGTGTCCCGCTGCATCTCCAGCACGGTGACCGTTGCCAACTTGCCAGCCATGTGTTTTCCGCTGTGCTTGGCTGCTCAGCAAATGGATGGAGCAAAGGAGCCAGTTTATTGTTAGCGCAGAGGGCCAGACAGGCCGCGCTGTGTGTGTGTGGGGGGGGCGGGAATGCTGAAATGAATATGAAAATAACGAGCACACTTTGCCCGGGACAGACAGCTCCCAATATGAATCCCTGGGAGACATTTACAGATACTTACACATCCCCCCCAAAGGTGGTTTCCACTCAGTGGAATAGATGCTTTCTCAGCACTTTTCCATTCTGGTCACCTGCATTCCTTGGCACTTGCCAGTTCAGCAAAATCCTTTTTTCAAATGCGGCCCTGTGTTTGGGGCTGCCTTGAAGTCAAAGCTCTTCCGGGGGCTAGACAGAGAGCGAATACTTTAAAATGGCTCTCAAAAGCCTGGTTTGAAAGGAGACTGCTAATAACTGCGGTACACCCCTGAGAGGCCTGCCTCCGGTGCTCTGAGCAGGGAGAGTCCTGTTCCTCGGAAATCAAAGCTACAATCAGGAAACGAGAAAGGAAACCACACCTGATGGATTCTGTATTTCCGCTGTCAAGACCCAGCTGTCGTACTGCCTCCAAGGAATGGACCAGTAATTAAGAGCTCCAAAGGCAGGTGGGATTAGATGGTATTTACTATCATTCCATCTGATTTTAATAATACAGTAGCTCCACTACATAGATATCATTGTATAGCACTGCAGGGAGAGAGTGGTCATCTCGTCTTAAAAAAGATACCTTGGCACTGGAAAAAGTTCAGAAAAGGGCAACAAAAATGATGAGGGGTTTGAAATTGGTGCCATATGAGGAGAGATTAAAAAGATTTGGACTTTTCAGCTTAGAAAAGAGGAGATTAAGAGGGGATATGACAGAGGTCTATAAAATCATGACTGGAGTGGAGAAAGTGAATAAGGAAAAGTGATTGACTTGTTCCCATAACACAAGAACGAGGAGTCACCAAAAGAAATGAATAAGTAGCAGGTTTAAAACAAACAAAAGGCAGTTTTTCTTCATGCAAGCAGTCAACCTGTGGAACTCCTTGCCAGAGGATGTGGTGAAGGCCAGAACTTTAACAGGGTTAAAAAAGAAGCTAGATAAATTCAAGGAGGTTAGGTCCATCAATGGCCAGGCTGGGCAGGGAGGGTGTCCATAGCCTCTCTTTGTCAGAGGCTGAGAATGGGCGACAGGGGAGGGATCACTTGATGAGTCCCTGTTCTGTTCAATCCCTCGGGGCACCTGGCATTGGCCACTGTGGGCAGGCAGGACCCTGGGCCGGATACACCCTCCCTGCAGCCGGCAGGCTCTGGCTCTGTGACACTCGCCCAGCTGGTCCCCTCCCTGAAGCGGGCCGAGCGGGGCAGGGTGCACGGCCGTGAGGAGAGTCGCTGGCTTTCCTAATGCTGGGGCGTGTATGCTGTGTACTGGTGGTGCTTGAGCCTGGCTCTTGCAGGTGCTGAGTGTGGTACGAAGAGCACATGAGAGCTCTCGGTGCCTTGCAAGTGATACTCGGTAACTGGCAGGATCGGGCCTTTCCTATGCGCCCCTTACCATGGGCAGCATGAGGCCTTTGTTCGGCTCTAGCAGAGCCCCTCTTTGATACCTGCCCCTGCCACAAGGCCTTCCTGGGTGCTGCCCACGTGCACTTTGGGGCCACTCCAAGGTGTTTTCTCGGCTGTGCCTGGCAGGGCGATGTTTCCGGGCCTGCGGCAGTTGAGGAGTGTCCCTTCACTCGTGTCTCTCCCCTCGCCGCGGCAGGAGAGCGGCTGCTCTGGAGGGGCTTCTGGGTGCCACCGGGACATGGCCGTATGAGACGTGCCACGCGGACCAGTGCGGCCTCCGCCGAGCTCCCAGAGAGCAGGAATCTAACCCCAGGGCAGCAAACGGGCTCGCTCAGAGGCTCATTCACGGTCTCCCAGTGGGTAGCAGTTTCTGACCCAACAGGACAGCAGCCGCCACGTCCCACGGGTTTGCTGACACCGTGTCCGGTGGGGACTCCCGTGGCCCACAGCACACAGCCCGGCTCCAGGTCGTGGGGGCGCTGAACGCTGCCGCGGCGAGGGTGCCTTCGGAGGTGGGGTGGTCTCCAGAGCGTCGATCCCGGCTTTCGTTTCCGGCAGGCTGAAGTCAGCGGCGCTCGCGCGAGGCGGGTAGTTTTCCATGCTGCCTGAGCAGACAGGAATGGGATGCCGGGGAGCCCGGCGTTTGGGGCTGTGGCTATCACGTGGCCCATGGACATGAGGGAAAGGCGATATGGTGACCACATCCGCACACTGCCAGCTTCGAATCCAAAGACCTGCAAACAGCCCCAGGGAGCTGCAGGACACCCTGCTGCTCGGAGGAGTTCAGAGAGGACACCCTAGCTCCTTTGCCGGGGGAGGAGTGGGTCCTCCCATCTGCCTGCACGCACATGCACCGTGCACACATGCACCTGCCCCCGGTCTCTGGTACACTGACCCAGCCGGCGGGCTCATCACCCCCCCCAAACAAGGAACCTCTTCCGAGAGCCACCCTGGCCAGCCCCTCAGCTGCTCTGCTGATGCTCAGTGCTTTCCATCCCAGCCCCGCCCTCACCCCCCGCGTGCTCTCGAAAACCTTCCCCACTCCTCGCTGCGAGGCCCAAACGCACATCCGCAAGGCCACGCAAACGCCCAGGGGTGCAGCCTGCCGAGGGGGGCCAAAGGGGCAAGTGCCCTGGGGCTCGGAGATTCAAAAGGGCCCGGGACTCCGGCTGTCACCACCGCTGCTACTGCTACTGGCTGCAACCCCGGGCCCTTTAAATCCCCGCCGGAGCACTGCGCAGTGTGCCCTGGGTGGCTCTCAGGACTGCTGGGGAGGGCTGCGGTGCGGTGCGCTCCAGGCGCTGCTGAGGGCTGGCTCCCTTGCCCGGGTCCTGGCCATTCTGTCGGCTCCCTGCCCGTGCTGAGTCCTGCCCAGTGTATCAAGGTGCTGGGGGAAATCCCCCCGCACTTGCCTGGCCAGCACCCCGGGCAGCAATGCTCTAGAGATCTCCGCAGGGCATGGCCCAGGTGGACGGTGGCAAGGCGGCATCGCACGGCCGGCAAAGGCCAAAGTGCCCCTGGACCGGACCGGATCGGTAACACACACGGGAAAGCTCCGTTCTGCCCTGTGGGTTGTGCCAGGACGTACCGTACGAATATGAAACGCCCCTGGCTCAGGAGCGCTACAGCCGTAGCCTTATTTGGGCATCAGCTTTTGTGGGTCAAACCCACTCTGGAGGACTGCTCGGCGTCTCTCTCGGGATCACAAGGAGCCTTGGCAAAGGGGTCACGGATCCTTCTCCCCATTCTGTCCCCAAGTGGGGTGCACGCCGGGGTGAAGTGAGGGGATTTGCTCAAGGTCACCCCGATATTTGACTGGTCTCCAGCCTGGCGCCCTCCCCACCAGCCCCGTCTCTCTGCAGCTGTAATAACCTTGCGAGCCGGGCGCTTTTCTGAACACCGGTCAGCACAGCGCTTGTGTGCAGAGCTAACGCCGCTGGCGGGAGCTGGGAGCGTAACGCCGTGGCACGGAGCCGGGGGCGCGGTGCCACGTGGCGGGTATCACTACCGATCAATCTGTCCCTGCGCCCCGCTCCATCCCGGGGCCCCGCACAGTGCGTGCCCTGTGAGTAGTGAAGGCAGCCGCCGCAGACCCGTGTACGGAGCCTGCAGGTGTGTTCTCACCTTCCTCGTCGCATTTAACAGAAAGCGAATGGAAGCGCGCGGCTCAGGGCAGCTTCCTGGAATACTTATTAGAGGCATCTGCACATGGGCCTGTCCTGAAACTGCTTCTGTCATTGGATGTCAAACAAGTTTCGTCCTGTACAGTCTGGTCCATAGAGCAGTACACCCAGGAGGCTCATGCCAGGGACAGCAGGGTCGCAGGGGAAGAAGGGGCATTGTATTTTCCCAACGCTGACCAGGAAAATCAAGTCTCCGGCTCCCTCCTCCTTGCTGCTCACCCACCCTTAGAGCAGCGCGTGAGAATACAGCCACAGGCAAGCGCGTACAGCAAGGAGCAAACAATGCAGCTCACCCTTGCAGAATTGGAGGGGGGGGGTTATCCGGGGAAGCAGGGGCTCCAAAAAGGATCATGTGGGTAACCAGCTGCAGACAAGCTCCCAGTGCAGTGATGTGGCCAAAAGGCCTCGTGCAGCCCTTGGGAGCCTGGGAGGGGAGCTGCGAGGAGCTGCAGGCTGCTATGACCTCTGTGTTGGGCGGCCCTGGGACCTGGGCTGGAACATCCCATGCAGTGCTGCTGGGCACAGGGCAAGGAGAAGTGGATCTGTCGGAGAGGGGCAGGAAAGAGCCGTGAGACTGATGAAACGTGCTTAATAGGCTAGACTCAAGCAGCTCGACCGAACTGGCTTGCCCAAGAGCGGGTTACAGGGAACCCACCGGGGGTACAAGCACCGACGGACGGGCTCAGCGAAGGCGTAACACGGCCCGCGGCCGGAGTGGGAAGCTAGATGACTTGCAAGTGGCAATAAGATGCCAAGCGGGGTCATTGCGCACTGCAGCCACATGCCAGAGGTGTGGGGGGTTCTCCTGCTCAGCCTATTGGCAGCTCAGGTTTGGCTGGGTTCGAAAAGCTCTGCCCTAGCTCCAAGAGGCCTTGTTTGGGGAAGGACTGTGACGCAGGGCAGACCCGCTGACCAGAGGTCCCTTGACTCCGTGCAGAAAGGCGGTCCAGCGAGGCGGAACGGGGGGTGGCCGCAGAGAGAGCTGGCAGCCCCTGCAGCTAGACACCCAGCCGCTGGCCCAGAGCAGTGCGGGGAGGAGACCAAGGAAAGCAATGGAGACATTTCTATTGCAGAGTTTCGCACCTGAGCCACGCAGCCAAGAGCTGAGGTGCCCTCCCAATGGCAGGAATACAAAGCAGGCCAGCTGCTCTTGCTGGTGACTTCACCCCAGAGGGGAGCTGATGGCTAGAATGAGACCAGCACGGCTGCTTCCATCCACCCTCAGCTCCTGGGCATGACCCTCCAAACGCAGCTTCCTGCGATGAGTTGGTGCGTTCTCAGCCAGCCTCGGGGTTGTCTGTTCAGCTCCGTAGCAGTATCAGATTTCCAGCCTGGGTCCGTGGCCTGCCAGGCTTCCCCCTCGCCGGACGGGGCATCGCCAGCCCCAGCACTCACATTAGGAGACGCCCTCCAAGGGGCCTGAATGTGGGAAAGTGCTCAGAGCTCCCCCGCTCCCTTGCGAAAACCAGAGGGGCGTCTCCCCAAGGACTGGGGCCTCCTGACTCAGCAGGGGGCCTAGAGGGAAGGGCTAACCCTGCAGCCGACGGGCCGGACACATGCACGGGGGGGACGTTTTATCACAAGTCTCAGAGATTTGAACGGTGTAAATACTCTGCTTGGTAAGAGGCCCCTCTCAGGGCTTTGGGAAGGAGTGGAGGGGAGAGAGCGAACTCGACAGAGCCATGCCACGCTTTCCCGAAGAGAGCTGACTGTCCCCAAGCCCGCGCTGCATTGTCAGCGAAGGGCACAGAGCCGCTCCAGCGGCCGGGGAAGGTGCTGTTCCCAGCGGGGCACGTGACTGCGCAAGGCCCTGCAGACGGGCTTTGCGAGGGAATGCCCCAGGCTCCCTGGATGCCCCACGGCTGGAATACTGGTGCAAAAAGACACGTGGCACCTGCACTTCCCCGCCCGGATCCAAGCCCCCAAACTCAGCAGAAGGCCCGGCCCCGTCCTCTCTGGGCTCAGTCCAGCCCATAATCTGGCTGGAAGGTGCCCGCAAGCAGCAAGGGCCTGTATTTTGGACCCCTCCCTGAGCCCAGTCTAGGAGTGAGAAGGCGGTCGCCTGCCCATTTCCGACTGTCCACACTCCCCAGGCTCTCCCTTGGCCCGTGCAGCCGGTGTGCCTGGGACACACGGTGGCTGACGCCCAGACCATACGATGCCCTTAGAGCCCCCTCCAGCGTGTCTTTGCCCTGACACGTGGTGAAATCCCCCAACGTCCCCTAAGCCCGGCTGCCTTGTCTCCAGGGCGGTGCCCGGACGTCGCCATGCCAGCGCGGCCAGGTTTATCAATCAACCCCGCGTCGCATAACTCAGCATCCCCACTGGCCCCCTCCGCTCCCCCAGCCTCTTCAGACACCTGGCCTTGGTGCAGGGGTGGCCTGGGACCCTCGTGGCCTCCCCCTTGTTGCCAGGGTGGGAAAGGCCAGGCCGCTATTTTAGAGCCCGTCATCCCAATCTCGTGGCTCATTAGCCCTGGTGAGTAATTAAAACTCTTTTCGAAAAGCCGCGATCATTTGCCAGAGTACTTGGCATTTCTCACTGTTGGCTGTACTCAGAGGGACACTGGGGTGGGCGGCACATGGCGATCATCACAGGTCATGCTTCTGGGGGCAGAGACCTGTCTTTTTGTGCTGTGGTTGCATGGCACCTACTCCCAGGGGGTTGCAGACACCGAGCCTGGCCGAGGGCTCCTCTGGACGACTTCCGTATCATTAATACCAGCAATACGTACGCTGGAGGGAACTTTGTTCATATGCATAGACCCATGTGACTCCCGGGTGGGTACAGGTGTGCACATGGGTCACGGTATGCAGGATTACGGTCTTATTATTCATTGTACAGCAGTAGTTCCCAGTTGTGTTCCCTGTAAGCTGGGCACTTGTGTGCAGCCACTCAGGAGAAATCCCAATGCCTCCCAGCTGATTAGCAGAGTGCCCACAGCCAGGCTTGTTGTTTATCCTGGTGGTGCACATTCACACATGTGTTGGTGCACAGAACAAAATTTATTCCGCACATAGATGGGAAAAATTGCCCATGGAGGGAAAAGATTAGAGGGAACATTGGTTCCCAGCAGCCCCCAAAAGCCCCAAACAGAGGGAGTTTACAGGGTTTGCTTCTCTAGATCCAGCCAAATATTGGGTAAAATAAGGCCTGAAAATGTTGCGCAGTATTAGCAAAAAACTCCAAAAACATAAAAACAAAAATCCCAAGAAATGATATTTGAGCAATGGCAAGAAAAGAAACCGAGGTTTTTTGTGAGTGAGGGCAACCCCACAACTTGCATTTAGTTTCATTTTCTTCTTGTAGAAATGTTTCTGTTGCCTTTTAATTTCCGTGGAGTGTGCGTGAAGGGATCTCTACGTAGGGCCAGTTCCTGACAGCTGCAAGTTCAGGAGTGTGCTCTGGCTGTGAATGGCCAGATAAGTCCCACAGTGGGGAGTGAGGGCTGTTCTCTGGACAGTGTGCAA
The DNA here is from genome assembly GCA_019425775.1 of Rafetus swinhoei. Lineage (NCBI taxonomy): Eukaryota > Metazoa > Chordata > Testudines > Trionychidae > Rafetus > Rafetus swinhoei. The sequence continues at coordinate 2,083,912 of JAFJHL010000175.1, read as the reverse complement.
ACACTTCTGCCATCACTAAGCATCCATCTGAGGCAACAGAATGACACCAGGGATACAGTATGAGGGGAAGGAGCGGTGATCCAGCCCCAGCTGTAATTTGCACAGAGTTGCCAGCCCCTGTGATGGCCAGTGCCTACAGAACAGAGGACGTCATTCCTCTTCCCTACACTTCAAGATTCATACAGTCCAAATCTGTCACTGCTTTAGCCTGGGCCCCTTTGCAATGCACCCAGCTACCCCTGTATTGGGTCAGTCACTTGTGCCTGACTCATCCAACAAGCCGGAAAAGAGAAGAACTGTTACTAAGGGCTCTATCTCTGTGGGAAGAAAGAACCGTGTCTGGCAAGTTCTGGGACTCCCCCACGCTTGGCTGTTACGACCCTTTGAAATAAAAGTCAGTACCAATGCTATTTTGAAAACCTGAACTGCGCAGTGGTACGAGAGACGGTCTGGGTGGGCTTAGAGAGGTGAGGTGGGGGGGACTCTCGGGAGCTCAGCGCTGTTTTCCGGGGGAAGAATGTTTGATTTGCTGGCACTGAGATTTGACTCAGATCCGTCTTTTAATGTAGCCTGGGTCGTGCTAATCCCCATCTCAGAGCCTCCTGCATTCACCATGTGGCCTCAGCACAGGCAAACAGGACTTAGAAGTTACATTTCATTCAGAGCTGCGGCACCGAATAAAATCCCACCAAAAAAGATGCAAATGAATGGCAGTTTCTTTTCATTCCCCCTCTTTCCCTGCCGTTATTCCGTCACCAGTGGATTTATGTCCATTGGCTGCGGGTATTAATTGCTGTTTGCATATGCAGCAGTGTTATTTCCAGGCAGTCAAAATGCATTTCCAAATCTAAACCCTGCCGAAAAAGGATTGCCACGTGCGTTTGAGACCAGCCATGCCTTAATCTGCATATAGAGTTAGTGAGGAGAAGGGACCAGAGACACTTGTTTTACTTTAACCACTTTGTAAAATATATGACGAGGCAAGAAGAGAACCAAATGTGAAATGTTCTATCCGAGGACAGGCAAGTGGCAGAGGCGTCGTTTGGCTCCAACACTGGAAGTGAATGTAAGGAAGTAAATATTACTTTGTGATGTGATAAATTCTCCATTACCCCAAAATGGTGCCAATAAATTCCCATGCCTGATGCTTAGCTGGTTGGACTAGAGTGTTTCATGCTAACCAAGGCTCAGATGCAGTTCTTATTTTGTTTAAAAAAACCCCTTTGATCCCATCTAGCACACACTCTATTTCTTAATTAAGCAAATCTAGTCATTTAAAATAAATCCCGGTACTAGCTGTGAGGCCAAACTTTTCTGCAGATTGTCACTAATGCTGCCTTGACAAATATATAATGTCCCACCCCATCTTTCACATACGATCAGAGGCCCGGGAAGATTTCCAGGTGGGGAACAAGAGTGAAAAGGTTGGGACTCTGGTTTAGTTTGAGGGTACATAATTTTACTTTGAGGCTGAAGTACCCCAGATATTGAATCCTATAGAGAAGAACTCTCCTCTTTCACCATACAAGACCAAGAATGGAAACAAGCAGCAATGAGCTAGAAAATACTTCCTTACACAATGCCCAGTGGAGCCTGCTGCCACAAGATATCACGGAAACCAAAAGTTTAGGGTTTTCAGAAGGATTCCTGTAGCTAATGAGAATCTCCACAGTCACTTCAGAGGGTCAAACATTTGTTAAGGGCTGGAAACCCACAGGCATAGGGCATAACCAAATGGCTGATGCAGGCCAGGAAGAAATTCCCCAGGGGACAGATTATTCTGTGGGGCTGGCTACTATCAGAGACTGGAGATTGGGCTAGAGAGGCCCCAGTCTAATCAGCAATGACAGTCCCTATGTTCCAGTGCATTCCCCCGGAGACCGGACACTTGGTAGTCTGTAAGTCAGTGCCTGGAAACTTGCTGGTGTTGAGCTCTGGACACTGAGTTCCCAGGCATAGCTTCTGCTGGATTTGCTGTGGAGCAGGGAGTCCTGGTTCGCGAATGCTTGTGAACTTTGTGACCCAAGCCGCTTGACCTTTTGTCTCCTGGCTTCCCCATCTGTAAAATGGGTGCAATGCTACTTCCCTTCCTGAGCCCCGGCTGCATGTCCACAACAAGTGCGCTGCACAACAGTTACACACAAACCCATGATGGCCGGTCGGCCTCCTCCTCCTTACCAGGGCTCTGTCACACCTGGCTAAGCACCGCTGGCAGCTGCTTGGGCCACCGCTGTACTCACCAATGTCTATTACACCTGGCTGTTTTCACACTGGTGAATGCTGCCTTGTAAAGTGCTCTGCGAAGTTGGGATCAAAGCTCCTTGGAAAAGGGAAACAAGCCAAGGATTCTGCTGGAGCAGCGCTAACTTTGGAGGCTTGCGAGCAACAGGCGGGGATGCATTAACAATACTTTGATTGCTGTCACGTCTAGGAATCCCAGTCATAGCCCAGGACTCCACTGTGCTAGGAGCTGTACAAACACAAAACGAAAATTGGTTCCTTCCCAAAGAACGTACCGTCCTGCATGGCTTTTACTCACAAATCCCACACTGCAAAACTCTCTTCCTTAGTACGCTTTTCCAGCAATGGCAGCCTGGTTGGGCTCCTCGACTTTTTATAGAAAACGGGAATACAATCAGAAACACGCGGGGAGAGCTAGGTAGCCAAGTGCAAAGTCCGAGGGGGTTCTGGGAAGAGGGCAGGTGGGCTCGTGGTGGGTTTTTGTGGCTGCTGAGCCTAGCTTAATTTGACAGGTTATTGGTAGGACATTCTGGAAAGCAAATCACTCTGGGCTTCCTACCTTGCCACTCACTAATTAATTATTTAATTAACCCCTGCCTGAGGCTAGTGACTCCGGAATAGTATGACATGTTCTGCGCTGAATGTTAAAATGTGTGTGTTTTCTCTTAAGCTAGTTACACTATACAGATTTCTTTCTTCTCCGGTCCCTGGTTGATCAATTATTTAATGCGTTTCATCCTGGTTCTGAGCTCCCTGAAGTGAGTTGTTTTAAATTAAATACATTTCTCTTTGAATCAGCTTGAGTCCCTGGGAAATTTTTAGCTCTGCAAATGAGCTCATTTGAATTTTGGAGGTGTACCTGCGACTGGTGTGTGTTTCTTTATTTTTATTATTTCAAGCCTCCTTCCACTTTGTTCCAGGTTCAGTCTTTTCCCTGCAGCAATGGCTCTATGCGCTGACTTATCTGAATAATTTTTTAAGACTGTATTAAGGGGTCCAATGTGAAATTTCCTAAGAGAACTGGTGCTGGTTAACTGTCTGTAATTTACCGTGCCAGCTTCTTTCAACAGCTTCTAGCAACCGTTCATTCTAATTACAAGTCTAAATGCTGGGGAGGCTTAGAGGAAAGCAGAAAGAACGGCATTCTGTACGAAAGAGCTGGGATTTTAATACACATTTGGCTGCTTGTTTCCAGCCAGCCCAGACTGAAAAATGCTCCCCCCTTGAAAACGTTTGTATTGTTTGCAGAATGCCAACTTCCCCTTGTTTGCTAACTACATTTGCAGGCCTCAAGACACAGAGGGTCACAGCTGCTAATATCTAACCGGCCCCCTCGTTTGTCCAGCCACATGTGGACAAAAAGCGCAGTTTGCAAATGGAAATTGGTGCAGAAGCAGCTACCTGGTGGCTGGTTGAGGCTCCCAATGAGATACAGCACCGGAGAGCCCGGAGCACTTTGGGGTGTCCCTGCAGGGCCCCAGAGAGTCCCTTTGAGGGCAGAGCTCCGTAGCCTCACTGAATTCACCAGTCACCTCGCTGATGCAGAAGTTCCTCTTGGTTTGGGCCAGGGACCTCCGACCGAAGTGGGATTCTTCACCCTCCCAGGGGTCCTTCCCTCGGACCAAGAAGGGCTGGGTGTAGCTTGCCCTGCGGCTGGTCAATGCCCTGCAGGCGTTAGCCAGGGGAGGTCAGTTCAGACGAATGCAGGATGCGGCCCCCGCAGAGAAGCCAGCAGGAGACGCTGAGGCCGGAAGGTGCCGGTGCCGTGCAGAGGGGGGTCTGCGGGATGCAGGGCGCCATGCCAGTCCCGTGATGCGCAGCAACCCCCGCTCTGAGTATGCTGCATGGACAGCGCCGACCCCTGCCAGCGGGGGAGAGTCAGCCACCACCAGGCCACTCTGCTCCAGCACAGGCCTGTGGGTCTTGCTTCAAGATCAGGCTCATTCCAGTGAGTCTTCCCCTGCTGGGAGCAGTGTGCCCTGTTCAGGCAAGAGGCTGGCACTGCCCCCGCCCGGTGTCATCCTGCGCCCTGAGCTCCAGGCTCGGTGTGCACTGGAGTGGTTCCCGTTTTCAGTCTTGCCCTGGGCACCTGTGGAGCTGGGTGGCGTTTCCCCCAGACATCAGCAGGGAAAGCGGCTTCCTCGTGGCGACGTTGTAAAGCCAGGCCCGAGGCGTGGCATTTCGCACCTGGCCCGCGGAGCAGCACGGTCTTTGGCATCCTCGGCTGGCACTTCCCTGAGCCCGGATCGGCACTGTGCAGGACTCCAGCCCGTCTGTGCAAGGGCCCAGAGATGCTTCCCATCCTGCCGTGCACCCAGGTCTGGGCCACTCACAGCCTGGCATGTTTGCTAGCCTGCGCAGAACGAGCTGCAGAATTTCCGCTTCCCACGGGGGAAGGGATACACACTTCGATATGCCGGCACGCCTGGCTTGGAGCAAGGTGGTTGCTGACTGAGTGCTTCGTCTACACTGCTGGTTTTGCCAGCAGTGAATATGTAAATGAGGCAGGGATTAGCATATCACATCACCTCATTTTCATAATTTATGCGTGCCGTTTTTGCGTGGGGGGGGGGAAAAGTAGTGTGGACGGGGTTTTTTTGCACAAAAAACCCGTTTTCCGCAAGATTCTTATGCCTCTCTGGGATCTTGTGGAAAACGGGGTTTTTGCACACACAAAAAAGTCTACACTACTTTTTTTTCCGCAAAAACCCTTTGTGCAAAAAACAGTGTGCATAGATTATGCAAATGAGGCACGGTGATATGTTAATCAGTGCCTCATTTGCATATTCACTGCCGGCAAAACCGGCAGTGTAGATGAAGCCTAGGAGAATAACTTACGCCTCTGGGCTCAGTTTGCTCCGTTTGTTCTCCTGTAACAAAGGCCTCCAGCGGGTTGGGGTGGAGCTCTCTGCACTCCAAGGAAGATGTGCCCACCTCCGGCCTACATGTGGTCAGCCTCCTCCAGTTTACACAGGGCCGCACTGGGAGACGGTGCCACACAGAGTGGCAAAGCCTGATTTTACCTGCTATTCTGCTGCCGCTGATGGCAAGAGTAAAGCATAATAGACACAGATACAGTCAATAAAATGAGGTAGCGGATAAATGACTAGGCCAGCTCATTAAAGGGGAATTTTACGGCGTGTTCACGGTGTTGGCTTTGAATGCTCACTCCCTGGCTGACAGCCACAGCAAGGGCGTTCTGTCCTCCAGTGGGAAATGGAGAGAATTGAGGTTCAATGTGTTCATTGCTTCCAGGGGCTTTTCTCCCAAACTTCAGACTGTGGAAGTTTGGCCACTATTCCCTGCATACCCTGGGTTTCTGTCACTGACAGCCAACTCGTCACCCAGGGGAAGTGTCGCATTAGCAACAAGCGCGTTTGCCAGCATTAGTGGTGCTTACAACGCTGCCACCCCTGTGTATGTGTCAGCTTCATCTTTCGCTGCATTGGCAGAGGAACAGAGTAAAAGAAAAGGAGCAGATTTTCATGCTTTTCATTGCACAACCTTTCCAAAGGCCAAGCTTCCTGGGCAAGTCTCCTCAACCTGAAGGATAGCAATAGGAGCGTTGTTACTGATGGGGGCATTTTGCTGGTAAGTGACACTGATAACGTGGCTGCAATATCTATTTTCTACTCTATCAGGTTTGGCCCAGGATTCCCAGAGGGGCCTATGGGAGCTGGATGCCCACATTCTATTGAGTGTCAGTGAAATTGATGCTCAAATTTGTCAGGCTCTTCCGAACTCCAGTTTCCAGTGGGCAGAAGGAAGTGCCATTGTGAGGTGTGTACCATGGCTATGGTTTCAGAAAACGACTCGTACACCATGGGCCAGATTCGGACTCTCTCTTCCAATGCTTTAGATTTGGCACGACTACACTGACTTCAGTGGAAACCTGCTTACAACAGTGTCCGCATGGCTCCCTGAATCTACACGTATTACTACACCCTAAAGCTGGCAAAAGAAAACTCAAACACCCCCTGGTTGCTAACAGATGACTACTCAAAGACATTGCAATGAAGCTACTCTGGGAAGTCACGCTGGAGATTTTGATTTAGGGTATTGGGTCGCATTAGACAACACTCCACCAGCTCCCGTGAGTAACAGCTTCCTGGTTAGATGCTCCAAACCGCCTTGAGAAGGTTATGATCTTAACATGGATCTTTTATCCCAGAAATCAATCCTTCAAAGGACAATTTTCACTCCTCTTTAAAGATACTGTTGAAACAAGATACATAATTTAAACCTGGATCTCTGCCTTTACAATGCAAATGTGCAGTACTTCAAACCCAGGCTGGCTTTCCTAGTAACCTGCTTTCTTTTCATCCAATCCTGGAAGTGAAATCTCTACCCACAGTTCCTTTCACACAGCAGCGTCGTTTTGATCACATCATACAGTTCCAGTCCCAGCCTCTGTGAGCAGAGGTTTGGTTGTACCCACAGTAATATGGATGGGGCGGGCTTGTCAGACATGCTCCCTTATGCAGCTCATCACCTTCACCCTCACCTCTTTGTCTCTAAGTCCTTGCCCTGTCTCCAGCTTCTATGCTCAGCGGTTGCTGGAGGAGATAGTTACACAGCGTGCGCCAGGCACTAGCTCCAAACTAGGATGGGAAGTAGCTCAGGAGACAATTTCTATATATTTTAGAAATGTGCGTCTGTCGGCCTGTTTGTTTGTGAGTCTGTTTGTTCAAGAACTCCCCCTAAACGGTATGAGTTAGAACCACCAAATTTGGTAGGCAGCTTCCGCTTATCATAACTGAAAGGCAGGTCAGGGTTTGGTTGTGCCAGGATGATGGGATGTGCCTGGAATGGGATTGGTTCTCAGAAAATGGAAAGGGAGGGGTCTGGTAGGAGGGACAGTTATATTGTAGTGTAGAATGACCACAGGGGGGCTGCCAGGAACCAGAGATGGGGACTGGGACAGCTATAACCCCACTGGGCCAGCAGGGGGAAGGGGTGGAGAAAGGAACAGCTACCTACTATATATTTCAGAGGGTGTGTCTGTTTGCCTGTGTGTCTGCCTTTCCCCCAGCTGGGGGACATGCTGCAGCGGCCATGGAGAGGTGCATCTCACCTGACTCCAAGCTGCTGCGGTGAAAGAAGGCTGAGGTAGTCCTCCCTCCCTGGGGCAGCCTGCATCCTGAACCCCTCCTCCCCAGAGCAATGGTTTAAATGAAGACAGACAAAAATGAATTGAGTGAAGGACCTGAGCCAGGTAAACCTTCTGGTCTAATAAAAAATGAGCACAGAAATAATAGGCTGGGAATTTCAAGTGCCACTAAGCTGCTGGACACCCAGCTGAGAGCTGGGCTCCCAGTTACCGTCGGCCCTTTTGGAAAATCTGAGCTATAGGCACTGGGGGGGGGGGGACAAGAATAGCTGTCTAGACCTCCCCCTGCCCCCCACAACATGCACGATGACCCGGATTGCAGCCTCACCAGTGTTAGCTTCCCCTAAACCTCTTGACCAGAGTGCTGGAGAAAGCAAGAGCACTTGGGATGTGAAGTCCCACGCAAGACAAGACTCTTTCCATCAGAGTGATCAGGGCAACCAAATCGCAGCCGTCTTTTGTGGGATTCTGGAGCAGGGGGGTAATCCCCCCCCACCCTGGCTTGTACAAAAGCCACCTGACATTTCAAGCAGAAGCAGGAAGGAAGAGGGAAGCCATTTCCCTGCTGTTTCCTTGCTCATTACTGGACCGTGCCGTTTAGATAGTAAAATTGCTCTGAATTGTTTTAATGTTGTAGTTCTCTGTGGATAGGTGGGACTGGGGGGGAACAAAATTGCTCACTGGCATGGCACAGTCCTCCCCGATCTTTGTCACACAACCCCAGGTTACAGGCTGGACAGACTGTCTGTCTCTTTAGGAACACTGGGGAACACTGGGGAAAGAATCACGGCTTGCATTATGTTAAATATGCATGTTGGGCTGCAGCTCCTAAACAAGCCCTTCCAGGCAGGTGTTACCATGGCATAGCTGGAAAACATGGCATGAGACCAGTTCCTAACCCTGAGCACAGTTGGGCTCCTTAAGCCAGTCTACACTAGGCCTGGCAGCTTGGCTTTAAGGTATGTAGAATGTGTAGCAGGAGTCAATTTACCTTAAGCCAAGCTTGTCGGTACCCCTGACGGGAGCAAACACTCTGGTCAGCTTCCCTTACCCCTCTCAAGAGCAGGCGTGCTGGCTGCTGCTGGGGGTGCCCTCTGAGTTAGATTGAGTGAGTCTTCACTAGACTCGCTAAATTGAACTCCGGAAGATCGATTGTAGTAGCAGTGATCTTGTGCGGAGTGAAGACGTGGCCTCAGTGAAGTGAAAGAAGTGCCATCACTTGGACCCTTTCCAACTGGGTCAAGCACTCGGAGATAGTATTATCCTGGTAGTGCCCAAAGCTCCAGTCAAGGCTGGGGGCCCATTACAAGGGGCACTGGGCAAGCACAGGCAAAGCAACGCTCTTTTCCTCTGAGGCTTTGCAACCTAAGAGCCTAATTCCACAACCATTTATGCCAGCGTAACCCACAGAGCTGCTGGGTGTGGGGCACTGCCCCATGTATGGCCAATGAGATCACTTACAGAGAGGGGCCAGTCTGGGGAAAGCCCTAGGTCTTTTGGGTCTCTTGTAACTTCGTAACCTTCCATAGCTCAGAGTTGCTGGAATGTGCCCCCGGGCCCGCTTTTGCTGGAAGATTGTATTGGCTAATTGCTGTAATATGGGCTTCGTCTCAGTGGTAAAGTTTCCAGTAAACAAAACCGCACTGCAGGCCTGAAGCATCGCTGTCTCTGGTCCTGTCATTCCGACACAGGAAAAGCGTTCATAAAGCCGGGAGGGCTGACATGAAGAGTCCTCTGAAGATCTCCCAATTAAAAGCTGCAAAATGCAGTCATAGATTCCTTGCTGTTTAGTTGATTTTAATAAACTGCCTTTGCCTCTCCCAGCTGAGAGAGGGCCATTTGGCTTGTTCGCTGGATCTTAGAGAGTTGAGTCCATTTTCTGCTGTGGTGTTATTTTATTCGAATCATTACTCATTTAAAGACCAGTAATCAAGGTAAACCTTGATGAGCTCTCGTTAAAACCGCCAGCCAAATAAAGACGCTCCCGCTACCTTCTCTTGCACCATGCTGTATTGCAAATGGCCATGCACAGTCAGAGCTAGGAAACAGACAGCAAGGGTTAGAAATTGCTTCCTTCTGCTGTTCACAGGTTCTCCACCTTTTAAGGAAATGCTTCTTTTGATCCTCTGAGCCAAACTTGAACCTTCCAATTTAAAGTTCACGCCTAGCTCATTTCTTTCCAAGAGGATAATTTCGGGTTTGCTCACAGTTTAAGCCACGCTGTTTCCTTGCTCATTACTGGACCGTGCCGTTTAGATAGTAAAACTGATTGCTTTGTTCAGATGGCATTTATGGTCTTCTGGGGTTCAGTTACCTTTCTGGCAGCAGCAAAAGGCAAACGAAAAACAAATGGAAAAAGTAATGTCAAAATAATGGAGACTTTCTTACAAAAAGTCCAGCTTTTGTCCTTCAGTTCTCTCCCAGACCTGGGTCCAAGTTGGTTGGTTGGTTTGTTGCCCTTATGCAAGGCAAATATGATAGAAGAAGATTGAAAATAAAGGAAAACGCGTGTGCAGAATAAATGTTATGTGCACCAAAGCATATGTGGATGTGCACCACCCACAGAAACACATGCTGCCGGCTCTGGGTGCTCTGCTAATCAGCTGGGTGGCATTTGAATCGCTGCTGGGTGGCCACCCAGGAGCACAGCTTAGGGGAACGCTGGTGTCATTCTTTGATACAGTGCTCATAGGGCAGGGCTCCAGCTTGCCAGGGCTCTAAAAATCTTACCTGTTGCAGAAACTCCCCCAGCCCCAAAGAGGGCAATCAGGTTGCCATGCAAAAATAATCATTAGAAGGGCTATTGCCTGGGTTGGAAACATACTCGCCAGACGCTTCATCTGAAATGTTTTGAGGACAGCAGAAGAGGTTGCTCTCCAGATAATGAATTTCATATTTTGGTAACCGCACCTGTTAATTAGTTCCAGGTGCTGTTAGAGACGGATGTCAGCGGTAACAGGTGTGAAAACTTACACTTCCAAAAAGCCTTTTAATAGTCCCTTTAATATGACACCTGGGAGAAGGATTTAGACAAGTCGTCACAGCAATTTCAAGAAAATCTAGTGGAAAATATAAATAGAGAGTCCATGGGAAGTGAACTTGGCAAAAAAGAAAAAGCTCTTTTTGAAATGAGAGCTAGTGACTAATACCTGTGACCCCAACTCAGGCCAGGTCTGCACTAATGGGGAAGGTCGAATTGAGATACGCAACTCCAGCTATGTTAATTACGTAGCTGGAATCGACATACCTTGATTTGTGTTCCCCTCCTCCCCCGTCCCCACAGCAGGAGGCCGACGGGCGCAAATGTTCCCATCAGCTTCCCTTACTCCTCACAGGAGCAGGGGTGATCCTAGACTAGCTGCCAGCAACTGGCGCCCTAGGCGAACCATGCAATCGGCGCCCCCACCTCCAAACCCCTCAATGATATTGCGCCACCATTTGGTGCCCCATTTAACTTGGCGCCCTAGGCGACTGCCTAGTTCGCTTATACGGACGGGCCGCTCCTGCACAGGAGCAGGAGTACTGGCTGCTGACAGGGGCATCCTCTGAGTTCGATTTGGCGGGTCTTCACTAGACCCACTAAATCGAACTCCAGAAGATTGATCGTGACAGCGTTGATCTTCCCACATGTGAAAACGTGGCCTCACTGAGGTACTAAGGCATGTCTGTGCCTGTTAAGCTCAGGAATAGCCCCTCTGAAGTCATCAGGACTCGCCTATGTGCTTCAAGTGAGGTGTATTCTTTGGCAGCTTTGACTGGGAGCTGGGACAGCCAAGGAGCCTGGGCATGAAATGAAAGGACGGGCGGCTTTCAGCACTGGTGGGAGCAGAACTGGGTGGGCGTAGGAGACACTCCCCCTATGGGAGGGTCAGCGTTTGTGTCTGACCATTCAGAAGGCAGCAGCCGTGTCGGGGGCCCTGATTGAAATGGGACGCAGTGTTTGCAACTCGCCTCCATCGTGGCCCTGCCAGAACCTAGGTTTGGTAGCAGGGAAGGTCGCCAGGTGCGTCCTGGGGGAGAGGCAGAGGGTGTCGGGACAAGGCAGTTGTTGCAATCATTGGCTCAGTTGCAAGGGGATGGAACGTGAGAGATCAGATGCTGGTATTGCAGCCTCCCGTAGGCTCACAGAGCCAGTAGGGCACAGGCTGTGGCCAGACCCCCTGCTCTCCCAGCCCCACATCCTGACCCCTACCCATTAGGCTCCCCTGCACTGCTGGAGGCGGGGAGTCCATCTCCTAGGCCCGGCCAGTCCTTGGCTTCTTTGCCAAGCAGGGGCAACTGATCCTCTTGTGGTCCCTGCTGGATACTCCCATCATAGCTATGAGCACGACCGGACACAGCCCACAGCCGCACTCAGTAGGACCCGTGCTGTCCCACTGAAGACTGACTCTGCATGTAGGTAACACACAGAGCTTGCCCGTTCCCCATGCACGGGGGACATTCCCCAGACAGGGCAGAGCATGGCTTGTGCCCAGTTAGGTTCTGCTTGGCTACTGGGTCTCAGGCCTTTCCTCCTGCTCCCCGCACTGGAAATGAAAAAGGCCTCGCTCTTATTCAGTATTTTCAAGCCAGCTCCCATTCTGGGACCCAGTTCTAGCTTATTGCAGCTCGACAGGGGATAAGCACGCCCTGTCTTTGCAGGGACCAGAGAATTTCCAAGTGATCAGCGAGGTCCCGGCCGAGGTGTGCTCTGGCGCTCACTGGGAGTAATGAAAAGATGCTCGACTTTATTACTTCAACATGTGGATTCTCTGCAGTCCGGTAGGGGCAGATCGCTGCCTCCTTGAACAACTCTGATCATTTCTATTTTCTCAGCTTACGTTTTCCAGAGGCAGCTACCCGTCCTCCCCTGCCAAGCGCATGCTCTCCCCACTGCTCCGAGAAGGGTGCTGAGGGGGAACCCACCGATTTGCTATTCTAGCTGAGCAGAATCCAGCAGCCAGACTCTGCTTTATTGCTCCCCATCCCCTTCATACTAAACTCGCAAGGAGGCAACTGTCTTATTTATTTATTTATCCACCAGTCATGAATATAGAAAGTGCCTTTGAAGCTCTCTTATTTAGCTCCTCAGCTGGCGAAGGAATATTGCACATCTTTGTATTTCATTCCCTTTGATCTTACTACACTGATCTCACTACCGCTGCCAACCTACCTGCTCAGGTCTCCATCTTTGATGTGGGTTAACACTACTTTCCAGATCCCTTTGATGCTCCCTGTAATATTTCTCTTACATTTGATAGCCGCCGAGCAAACGGTTTCGGAGTTGATCTGCCGCTAACAATGTTCTTACAGCAAGTCTTGTTCGAGGTTCTCCTTCCTACTGATGTTCAGTGACTGACCTCAGAGATCCCATTAGTGCAAAGCGAGCCTGTTAATGTTATCACTGAATTACTTATTTTACACTCATCGCAATGACATTGACAAAGGAAGAGCGCGTACAATGAATCACATCATTACAAGGCGGTACAGAGCTGTAGCAAATCATAGCACTGAAATCAACCCCTTTGGCCCAGCCCTAGCACGGTATCCCTCATCTGGAGGCAGCTTCCCGCTCCCCCCTGCCACCTCTCCGGCTGGCAAGTGTCCGAAGGGCTGGCACAAACGGGTTCCCTTCTGCAAGCTGGGTGTTTCACCAGGCTGGGAGGCTCACTTCCAGCCGCACAGCAGACATACTTCATAGAGCCCCTGGACTAAACCTGGCTTCTGGGTTGGAAAACTCTCTTCATAATGCTTAGGGCAAAAAATATCCCTCGGGGTCTGGGGGAAACCACGTAGGAAGAAATGCCCCCCAGGACACTCAGCCCTAGGCTCCAGCCGAACCAGAGTGGCACCTTTGTTGGGTTCTTCAAAGCGTGGCCAACTCTGTTTTGCTCCCATCGAAAATACACTGAGCAAGGCTGTTCTAACCCCCTTTGCACATACAAGTGGGCTGGGCTGCACTTTTGCCTGCTTGGGGCTCACCGACAAGTTCTGTGCTTCCACGTTCACTGAAGGAGGCCTCAGTGACTAGCAAGAGGGGCTGTACCAAGGGGAGAGATAAACGGTCTCTTCAGATCAAACCCCCAGAGGTGTCGCTGATTCTCTGCAGAATCCTAGAGGAAACGCCATCTCCCTGCCGCACCCGATGAAGCTTTGGTTGACCAGTCCTCCAGAGGAAGGCAATGAATAATTAAATACCATCTCTTGCGTGGCCAGTCTTATCCTTCCTGCTTTCAATTCGGGAGTCCCCTGGTTCCCCCTGTCTCCCTGCAATCTGGGAAGTTCAGCTCTCTCACTGTCACTCTTCCTCCATGCCCAATTTCTGCGTTGCTAAGTGCTTGTCCAGGGTGGAGTCAGTACATAAGGGCTTAATGTGTCGGCTGTTACTCCTCCTTCAGCTCTAAGGCCACATTCACACTTACCACACCGGAGATCGATCTTCTGGCATTTGATTTAGCAAGTCTAGTAAGGACTCACTAAATCAAATGCTGAGGGCATTCCTGGTCGATGCTGTTACTCCTCAATTTGCGAGGGGTAAGAGAAGCTGACGGGACAGTTTGTTCCTGTTGGCCTCCCACTGTGGAGACAACGCCAAGCTCGGTTTAAGGTACATCGACTGCAGCTGTCATCTGAAGAAGTGGGCTGTGTCTACAAAAGCTCATGATACCATCTACATGTTTTGTTAGTCTCTAACGTGCTACAGGGCCACTCATCGGGAAGGGGGTTCTTTTAAGTTATAGACTAACCCAGCTACCCCTCTGTGACTCCAGCTGCGTCATTTACATAGCTGGAGTTTCATACTTTAAGCCAACCTTCCAGGTGTAGAATAGACCTGGCCTTATAGCTCCTCTCCAGATTTTTTTTTTTTTTCAATTTTCCCTGCGTGTCTTGTTTTCTAGACCTGTACTCTTTTTTTTTTTTTTTTTTGCCCTTCTCCAGACTTTCACAAATTTCTCCACTTCTTTCTTGAAATGTGGTGCCCAGAACTGGACACAATACTCCAGCTGAGGCCTCATCAGTGGAAGAATGGCTTCTCCTGTCTTGCACGTAGTAATTTTTGCAATTACGTTGACACTTTCTCTGCCACAAGAATCAGCCATTCAGGAAGGGCTGGCCTCTCCTAGCTCCTCCCTTTCTCCCTACACCCTCCCAGCCCCGGGAACACTTTATAATCCATCCCTGTGGAGAGAGGTCTCCCTTCTGCACTTTGCAGCTTGTCACGGCTTGGCACATGGGGCCAGCTTCTCAACAGGGCTCAGGTCCCAGATAGTGGCCAGGGGTGCATGCATGTTGCTGAGCAGTCTGTAGATCTGGCCCAGGCAGCCCCCCGCGTTGATTTCACTTGTCATGGTTCGAGCCCTAACTTCCAAGCAGAGCAAAGGCGACGTGTGTCATTTGTGCTCACTTCTCAAGTCTGTTCCCCTGAAAACACAGCCCTAATTAACATATTGACACAGGCACACTGAACCAGTCGACAGCTGGCACATTCCTCCATGCCTGGACTAAAATGACGCACATTGAACGCTGTATGTGTTGCCACCTCAGGTGGAATTTTAACAGCTATTTGGGCATAGAGAAGTGACCTTTAGTTCAACAGTAAATAATACAAATGTACTAAATCATGGTCGCTGCATGATGTAAACCTTGGATAAAGGCCCCTGACCCGGGCTTTTGGCC
The DNA here is from genome assembly GCA_019425775.1 of Rafetus swinhoei. Taxonomy (NCBI): domain Eukaryota; kingdom Metazoa; phylum Chordata; order Testudines; family Trionychidae; genus Rafetus; species Rafetus swinhoei. The sequence goes on along the minus strand of JAFJHL010000175.1, from coordinate 2,068,905 downwards.
TTATTCCACCCAAACACCCTCATTCAAAACGGAAATTTCCATTTTAGGGCAATCCAATTTGGCGAGAACGAGAGCCCCCCGCAGCCCATCTGTGCAGGGGCCTGTGCATTCTGTGGGAAAGGGTTTACAATTCGCATCTGAGCCGCCTACTCCGGAGGCAGCATGCCTCAGCAGGCCAGAGGCGACCTGCTCACTCTCTGGTGTTCTTTGAAATCACAACACCCCCTCCTGCCCAACAGACCTTTCGTGGTGGCTTCTGGGAGAAACAGCAGCACACGCCGTCCGATTAATGCTTCATCAGACCAGATCTGCCGGAGGCCTTTAATCCCGGCCTTACGCGGTTTCACCATCGCTGAACGGTCCAAGAATGCCCTGCCCCTGCAATCAGCTGCCCAGCGGGACAAAGGATGGACCTTGGACAAACACGGGAGCTGCCGTGCTCTTGACGAGTTCGATCCTTTCAATTGGCGTGTATGCCAGTTTGCCTCTGTCTTTGCCCTTCGTGCCTACGCATAGCTCCGGGTTGCAGGGTGTTTAAAGGAACAGGTTGTTGTCGGGGTTCTTTTAGCTGCCTTTGAAGAGAGACGTTCTGGGGGGCTGCTCCGGAAGGGCGTTTCCTCGCCTGAGCTCAGTGGCAGTCCCTGCAAAACAAGAGTCCTCCCAAGGGGTGTTTGAGTGTTGGATGCTAGGGCCATGCCTACACTGCGGTGGGAACATGCCTCAGAGCTCCGCCAGACTGACGGGTGCTAACTTTGCTGGATAGAGAAACTCGTACCAGAGGAGGCCCCTGCCATAACAAGAGCGACCCAGAACACCAGTGAATGGACGGAGTGAGTAGCAGTGCTCCCAGGTGCCAGGCGGGTCAGGAGAAAGGGAGGGCTAGAGGAGGGGAGGGCGGCATCCCCCTCGGAACAATCCTGAAAGGCGGTTAGAAAAAACTCACTCTTTTTTTCCCTTTGTAATCTTTTTTAAAGCGCGCCTGTCTAAGGGCTGGATGAAAAGCACGGTGGGGGGAGGAGGGGGGCGTTGCTTCCCACCCTGCACCTGGATGACACATGCCTTGGGTCCGGGCCCAGCTTTTCATGGGGCGTTCGGTGTCTAGCCCTTCACTGAGTGGGGCTGCTAAGAACAGCTCCTGTCCAGGGATTAAACCCCACTGCTAGCCAAAGCCACTATCGGATGCTGGCTGCTGCCTCTCTCCGGCCTCCCCCCCGGGAAGGAAAGGGTCCTGCCTGCCTGTGCCACAGAGCTCACACCTCTGCATGCCTAGGTGAGGGCAGGGCTGTGGAGACTCCGCCCCAGGTTTCCAGCCAGCCTGTTGGTTCCAAACAAAGAGGGGGCAGTTAGTCGGGTCCAGGGTTTTCCCTACACCCCCCCTGAATTTCCCCAACACCCCCTCAGTTTTGTGAACTATGGTGCCATACAGCCCACCTTCCCCTCACGGTGTCACCCCTCATCGGCCCTGACACCCCCCGTAAATTCAACCCCTCCCCAATTTCAATTCCTGGGGAGGCTACTGGTCGGATCAAGCTAACTACATTGCTCAGGGCCGTGGAACATTCCACACGCTGAATGGTTCGGCCAGCCTGAGCCCAGGGGTAGGCACACCCCAGTCAGCAGCAGAACTCTTCTGCCAGCCCAGGGTCCCGCGCCCTGGAGAGGCAGGTTAACCACACGGCTGGAAAAGCCCTCCCCCCACGCCCATCTGCGCTACCGGGGTGTAGCTGCACCCTGCTGGATTACAGAAAAAGCCAGAGGCTCTCCTGGCCTTGTGTCCATTTACATTTGTGTCAGGGTCCCGGGGGCCCTCTCTTGCAAGATCTTTCCCCTGGATGAAGGGTAAAGAGCCACTTCCCAGTCACATTAAATGCATGCCCTGGGGAGGCCACATCTGGGGTACTGTGTCCAGTTCTGGGCCCCCCGTTACAGAGGGAGAGAGCCCAGTAGGGGGCAACGAAAATGATGAGGGGGCTGGAGCACAGGACTTACAAACTGAGGGAGTTGGGTCTGTTTAGTCTGCAGAAGAGAAGAGCGAGGGGGGATTTGAGAGCAGCCTGCAACTTCCTGAAGGGAGGTTCCAGAGAGGCTGGAGAGAGGCTGTTCTCAGTAGTGACGGATGGCAGAACAAGGAGCAATGGGCTCAAGTTGCAGTGTGGGAGGTCTAGGTTGGATATTAGGAAAAACTATTTCACTAGGAGGGTGGTGAAGCACTGGGGTGGGTTCCCTAGGGAGGGGGTGGACTCTCCATCCCTAGAGGTTTATAAGTCCCGGCTTGACCAAGCCCTGGCTGGGATGATTGAGTTGGGATTGGTCCTGCCTTGGGCAGGGGGCTGGACTCGATGACTCCTGAGGTCCCTGCCAGCCCTGCGATTTGATGATTCTGTGAATCCGGACGGCACGGAGACCCCTCCCTCGCACAGCGATGAGTGCAGTGGCTCAGTTAACAGTGTGTGCATCTGTTAGCTCATGTTCGTGATCAGTCTGTGAGCACTACTAAGTACCTGACTCACTGTATTACCTGCCAGCTGTATTTCCAAGGGGCGAATCTGTTAAGTGATATTCTGCGTGTAGTTATTGTCTAGTGGCTCTTTCTATGTCCTTCTCCTGCTGCTGCTCTGTCATCTATGTTAATCAAATCCCCTTTCTGTAATGGCAAGAAACCATTATCTCACAGAAATGAGCCAAATGCCTTCTGCAGACTATTAACATGGGTAGTTTTTCCCTTAGAATTAGTTGCTTGCTAATTGCCACCTGTGCCACTAGCAACCTGAGCAGGAGTGTGGGAGACCTGAGGGGTTCTGTCTCACAAGGCGTCTGTCGGAGGGGAGCTTTTCCCACGGGCTCAAGCCGGGGTGAGCGAATGAGGCAGGAGTTTGCAATGGAAGAGGGCCAAAAAGGCCGGTGTGACTTTCGGGGCTGCACGTGCCGAGAGCCAGCAGCTCTTTCAGATTATTTTCCTCCATGTCCTTGTTCGGCCATGGCTGTGCTACTGCTGTCAGACAGGGGCTTTGACCCCCTCACATCCCCTCAGCCTCTCCTCCCCTTTCATCCAGCCCGGAAGTGGAGTTGCTTGTCACAAGCGCAGTGACGTCAGAGATCCAGGTTTGAGGGCAGGGGTGGGCGATTGTGTTTCTTCTTCCACACAGAGGTGAGCGGGGGGCAGGGAGGGAAGGCAGGCAGAGGGAAGAGCCGGTGTAGAGCAGTGGTTTTCAGCTGATTTATCCCAGGGAGCCACACTGTGGCCCTCAGTGTGCTTCCTGGGCCACAGGGGTATGTGGCCAGGCACTGGCAGCCCAGACTCCCACCATCTGCCCCAGATCCCCAGGAGGCGGAACCTCTTCCTCCCTCACCCCATGGGGCCAGCCAGGAGCCTCCAAGCAGGCAGCTGGGAATCTGGACCACGTCAAGAAGGACCACAGCTGGGTGCTAACAGCCACACGTGGCCCACAAGTGGAGCACTGCTGGAGACAGGCTGCAAATCAAACCCAGAGAGGGCGAGTGATGGAGCAGAGAGAAAGCCCCCCTTAATTCCACTAACCAAGCCAGGCGAGCGGTTTCTCATGCCCCCACTGCACAGCAGAGACAGCCCAGGAACAACAAAGGGGCTGGTTCAAATATTAAGACTCTCCCTTGAAAGATAACCCAGAGTTCAGATTCCTGGGAGGCTGTGAGTTTGTGAACCCCACAAACAGCCCCCGTGATTCCCAACCCCTGGGGTTTCAGGAGCCTCCCTTCCCAACTCTTGCAGCGTGGGGCTGTGGACAGTGGGCTGGAGATTAGGGTTAGGGAGGAGAACCCGGGGAAACGTGAGACCCACCCTGCAGCTGTGCAGCAGAGCCCGCTTACCGCCCCTGGCTTTTCCACAGGTGAGACCATGCTCCATTTCTAATCTCGCTTTATTCAGCCAGCGCTAATCGTGTGATAAGCGGCCTGTGAAAGCTGCTGGCAGCACCTGCCTGTAGCGGCAGCCCTCCCACGTCTCTGCCTCCCTGTTCCCAGCCCTGGCTGGTTGTGATGGAGCAGACGGTAAACACTGACATCTATCAAGGTAATGAGCAGCTCCCCAGCAAAACAGAGCCACTGAGACAGGCCTGGCATAGGATGTAAAGACGGCGAATGAGAGTCGAAGGGAGGCCTCTGAAGCCTCATCAGACCCAGCGGAGATGAAGATACATCTGGCAGGGGAGAGGTTCCTCCCTTGGGCCTTTCCTCCAGCCCTCACAGCACATAGGCAAGCGCCATTCGCTAGGCACCCCGCTTGGACAGCCCTCTTCTCAGATACCAGGGTGGCCTTCAGCAGCAGAGACTACCCCAGAGATGGTGCAGTGCGTTAGCTCCCTGCCTGCATTCTGCTGCTGGGCTGTTTGCACAGGACAGGGAAGGAAGGCTGCCAGCAGCCTGCACTAGGGATGTGACCTGTTAACCTGTAAGCATCCCCTGGTAAGGGGGGTGCCTACCGGTAACCAGTTAACCAGTCGGTGGCCTGGCTGCCACATTGCCCAGTGTCGGGAAGGCTCTGGAAGAAGGAGAAGAAGGAGAGCTGGAGGATTTGTCAGGTAAATCAGCTCTCATTGAACCAGAACAGTGTCAGCCCTCACAGGCCCTCCTGGCCCTCCGGACGCCCAGCAAGCCCGCTCCGCTCTGGGGTTCTTATTGTGGCTATTATCGTTTTTAGCAGCTACCCCGCATAGCGCTTCCGGTGAGGACCAAGAATCGATATCAGACTGCCAGGGGCTTGCCGCGGCTTCTCTAATTGGCTCAAAGGCAGCTGCTCTGTCTCCGCTTCATTTGTAGCTTTCAGGATGGTCGGGAGAGAAAGGGAGACGAAAGGATCCGTGTTTCAACTGGGAGAGCCCTTCTTTGGCAGGGCCTGACGGCAACAGCCGTGGCCCCCGAGCCGGATTAACCTGTGGGCCTGGTGCCAAACAGGGTGATGGAGCATGGCACAGGGGGGTGGTCCCCGGAGCGAGGGGCCAGCCAGGGCATGGCATGGTCAGGGAAGTCCTGCTGTGCCCAGCACTATTTACAAACAGGCAGTTGCCAGATGCCCAATGGCCTGCCCGGGCCCATGCTACCAGCCTGCCCCTTCCCCTTGGGGGTGGGCCCATGTCACACCACCCCTCACCCCCAGCCCAACACCTTTGCCCAGCACCCCCCCGGCCCTGCCACAAATGCACAACGCCCTGCCCACCGCAGCCGCTGCCCACAGCCCCACCACAACTGCCCAGCCGCCCCCGCCCAGAACCCCCGCTCCCTAGTGCCCACCCCACACAGCTCTTCCCTGCCCCTCCGAGCCCAGCACCCCGCGCCGGTGTGTATTTGGGGCGCGGTGGGAAGAGAGCTGCTCGTTAAAGACTCCCAGTGCCCCTTCGCCTTTACTGCCCAGCACCCAGCCGCTACCTCTCTGCTGCACCTCCCCCTAGCGAGAGTGCCCCGGGCTACGGCCAAACCTGCCTTGGCGCCGCATCCCAGCCCCAACAGCATTTCTCACGCTATGGCGCTGAGGCTAAGGAGAGTCGTTTGCCAGAAGGGAGGGCGCCGGGAGCGCGTCCGGATCCAGCCCATGGGCCAGAGGTCCCCCCCCCTTAAAATAACCAGAACAAGCCCACTTCCTTGTGCCGACGTTATTCACCGAAAAGGGCACGAACTCCATTGCTTTCCCTTCGCAGAGCTCACTGAGCTGCCAAGGGACCCGCCTCCAGGGCACGCCAAGAGCGGCCATGCGCCTGAGGCTTTCTTGCCCCTGCACAGGGCTAGCCAGCCCCAACTCTCCTCGGCCAGCCCCGGCCCCATTTATTGCTGGTGCTTTCCAGGAGCTCCCCTTCTGGAAGGGCCCAGACCACCGGGAATGAGCAACTCGTGTTTGCTGAGTGCAGCGGGTGCAGAAGGGGGCAGTGTGTTGGGTCAGTGTTGGTCTCGGCCTGAAAAATACCCAGATGCCTTCACTCAGGAGAAGCCTGCACAGATTCCCAAAAAGCCAGGTGGAAAAGACAGCAGAGCCAGAGCAAGGGCACATTGTGAGAGGTGCGGCACAGACACGTCGTTACCAAACATCTGTATTACGCAGCTCAGAAAGACCCTTTGTGTAATCCCCGGCTTTCATATGCCGTCCTTCTCCCTGCGCTCCAGGAATGAAAAGAGCCATCCGGGCTGTAGATCACACCAAATTAGCAGCATGAGCCCCTGACAGCCGAGAGAGAGAGAGTTAATCTTGCAGAAGTGACAGATTGTTGCCTTACCAGGTCAGACGGCAACTGTAAATCTCGGCGGGAGAGCAGGCTTTCTGCGGGGCACAGCGAGACGTTCCGGGGCCGAGCTGAAAGGCAGCGCAGGCGACTGGGAATTAGGCTGGCGACAAAGTTTGCTTTGAGAGACAATCAAAGTGCATCTGCTGGAAACCTGACTTCGCTGAGTGAGATGACTAAGCCACTGTCTGTCTGTCTCGTGTTGCTTTTCTCTGGGCATCACCGTCAGGAGTGCCCCCTGGTTAACTCACTGGGGACAGCAGCCATGTGCTTTTTCTCACAGCTTCATGGAAAGTCTCTGGGAATTATGGTGGCAGGCAGGGACTTATGTGCAAGAAGCTGTTGGCAAGTGCTGAGTCTTGGGGTGCTGACAATCTGACCGGGCTCTCCTGATCTCGTAAGGGCGTCTCAGCTGGCTCATATGTGATGTTTGAAAAGCCCAGAAGCCCTGCTCCCAAAGGCCCTGATCCTGCCATGAGATCTGGGCAAAGCACCCCACTGTCTGGGCACAGCCCCTGCAGCAGGAGGGGTGAAAATACCAGCTCCACTGACGTCAATAGCAAAGCTCCTACTGATTTCAGTGGGGACATGGATTTGCCCAATGGGTCTGCCCACAGACTTCTGATGGCACATTCCTCTTAAGAAGCAAGAGGAAGGCCAAGGACAGGGCAGGCCCATTGCTCAGTGAAGAGGGAGAAACAGTAACGGGAAACTTGGAAATGGCAGAGGTGCTTAATGACTTCTTTGTATCGGTTTTCACCAAGAAGATTGATGGTGATGGGATGCCTGACATAGCGAATGCTAGTGGGGAATGGGGTAGGGTTAGAAGTTAAAATTTAAAAAAAGGACAAATGCAAAGTGCTCCACTTAGGAAGGAACAATCCATTGCACACGTTCAGAATGGGAAGCGACTGTCTAGGAAGGAGTACGGCAGAAAGGGATCTAGGGGTCAGAGTGGACCACAAGCTAAATATGAGTCAGCAGTGTGACACTGTTGCAAACAAAGCAAACATGATTCTGGGTGGCATTAACAAGAGTGTTGTGAGCAAGACACGAGAAGTCATTCTTCCACTCTACTCTGCACTGATCAGGCCTCAGTTGGAGTCTTGTGTCCAGTTCTGGGCACTGCATTTCAAGAAAGATGTAGAGAAACTGGAGAAGGTCCAGAGAAGAACAACAAGAATGATTAAAGGTCTAGAAAACATGACCTAGGAGGGAAGGCTGAAAGAACTGGGCTTGTTTAGTTTAGAAAAGAGAAGACCGAGAGGGGACATGATAGCGGTTTTCAAGTATCTAAAAGGGAGTTACAAGAAGGAGGGAGAAAAATTGTTCTCCTTGGCCTCTGATGAAAGGACAAGAAGCAATGGGTTTAAGTTGCAGCAAGGGAGGTTTAGTTAGGACATGAGGGAAAACTTCCTGTCAGGGAGGTTAAACACTGGAATAAATTGTCTAGGAGGGTTGTGGAATCTCCATCTCTGGAGATATATAAGAGCAGGTTAGACAGACATCTATCAGGGAAGATCTAGATGGCACTTGGTCCTGCCATGAGGGCAGGGAACTGGACCTGATGATCTCTTGAGGTCCCTTCCAGTTCTAGTGTTCTGTGCTAACGGTATTATACACAAAATACAGCACGAACAAACTTGACTTCCCCGAGCACCAGAAAATGTCAAAAAATGATGCCAGATGGGTATTGGCATTTTTCCGGTTAACTGAAGGGGGAATTGTATTGGCATCTATGGCAGATGCCAGTTAACTGAGTTTTCCGCATATTAAAGTGCCGAAGAATCCAGCCTGTACTAGTTCCAAATGTCCCTACTTTGCTACCTCTTCTCTTACCGGACAACTTGCTCCTGAATAAACAGGGTCGGGTGCTTTTCTACTGAAAGTTATCAGTTGCTGTGCAAACTTCCTTTGTCAATTGTGCAGATAGGTAGCCACGAGGTTTATCTCCCCATGGGCTGGCCAAAGACTGCACTGTTCACACCTGTGAATGGAAAGCATCTACTCCAGGGGACCATGATAGATCAGGCAGTGTGTCTGTCCCAAGACAGTGGCTGCATCTGCAGATTTTCTGCTTGCGGCCGATACTGTGAAACATGAAGTCATATGTTTTGGCAGGGTACGGTCACGAAGGAAAATCAGTCTATGAAAGTAACTCTGGGGGAGCGTGGGGTTTCCATTTGTCATCTTAAACATTAAAAGTGGTGTTTTTCTTCAAATACAGGCTTAAGAGTTATTCATATTAATTTGCTCCATCCTTGAAGGTGAATTTAATACCATTCATACATTTTCATTTACAAATTTGTCAGTAATAAGAGTGCTGGCACATGGGAGAAAGTAACTGCATAATTGCAACTTACACGCTTGTCTTACTGAAAAACTGCTAGCTCAGGCATCGTCCGCTCCTGTGCGTCATGCATGAAATTGCAAATAGAATTTAATTTGCCCTTGTATCCTGTAGGATCAGCTTAAAATGATTAATGCAGGAAAGAACGTTGTCAAGATTTTATTCATTACAATCTCTGAGGACTGCAGTGCAAAACCATCATGTATAACATGATAATGTATAATATGCAACTTTCTCTGAACTGCTTTCTTATAGCAAACAATCATATTTCTGCTATTTAATTCCAGCACTGAAGTGAGTGGAATTCATTCATTGCCTATTGTCGAGCTCTCCTGGACAGTCGGAAATGTAATTTGTTCGAATTTAGAACCCTGAGACGGACTGCCTCTGGTGTGGCTCTAGAGAATGGAATATTGTGAAGGCTCGCAGACATCTGAGCTGTGACAGTGCTGAGAACTGCAGGCTAGAGCGCTGTTAACTATTTCCTCACTGGCTGGATAACAAAGAGAGAGGTTGACGCAAAAGGTTGGTAGACTTAGATAAGGTTTAGATGAGACACCAGAAATCAAAGTGTTTTTCCAAATTTTGTCTGAAAAACTTCAGCTATCAGGCTGCGAAACAAGATTTCTGCTGGGCCCTGGTGTGACAACGCTGAGTCTAATCCTAACCCTAACGCGTAATTACTTGTCTACATTTTTCAAAGCTCAGCATTGTGATGTGAGCGAGCCTTCCATGAAAGCAGACAGGCATACAGGTAAATCAGGGCCTGGAAAAATATCCTCTTTGGGAATCTATAGGCAGCTGCCTTTCTTCTCTCCCAACCTCCCCTTGGAACCAGGGAAAGCAAAGTAACATTATAGTATAATAATGTTTAAAGATGGGAAAAAAGTACAGTTGCACCTCAAGCAAAGGTTGCAGGATGACTCTTATCATGCCTTCTGCTCATAGCACCAAGAAAGATACTAAAGAAATGGCCATTGCTAAAGCAAAAATATTCCAGCTACATTTATTAGGGGAAAATTAAAAGCAAGTGTGTAAAAACATTTTTCTGGACATTATTGGGTCCATAAAATTGTGCAAAGATGATCTACACTACAGTCCTTTGTCAGAAAAAGCTACACAAATTGCACTCCGCAATTTGTGTAGCTTTTTCCAATCGTTTTTCCGGAAGAGGCTTGTCCGCCATTTGGCCCAGTCTAGATGGGGCCAAATGGCGGAAAAGCCTCCTCTTTTGACAGAGCCCTTATCCCTCGCAGAATGAGGTATACTGGGCTCCCCGAAAGAGTGTGTTTGCTCTTCCGCAAAAAAAAGCGGAAGAGCAAACGCGTTCCTTGGACAAGGAGGAGTTTTTCCGGGATACGTCTGGTATCCCAAAAAACGCCGCAGTGTAGACATAGTTGATGTCAGAAACTGCACAAACAGTGTTGTTCCTTTTGGAGTTGTTAGCACTCCACTTGTAGTTGTTTGGGCTCCAACTGCTTAGCTGCCCAGAAGGCTAACGAATCCTCAGTCCTGCAAACACATTGCTACATTCTCCTGACATCAGCAAGACAGTGCTCATGCACATGGTTGTGGAATCAGGGCCTGAAAATATACCTGTGTTGTTCCAAGATGAATATTATTTATTATTGCCCATTGTCAGATTAAGATAATTTCTTCCAGTCTTTGTTTCACTTACAACCAATGTCATTAACATCAAAGAACAAACATGAAACAAATGCCACAGGAGAGACATTCAGAACAAAGACTAAAAGAAGCATCAAAATCTTGTTAGAGCTTTATGGGGACTCTTTCTGGACAACCTTAAGGGTTTTGAATAAATACCATAAACTTGTTTCAACTCAAATAGATGGAAAATGGTACTTTTTACTAACAATTTGTTGGTGATGCCTTTGTACTTTCACTTTTAACATTTGAAAGAAAGTGAAAGTTTTATATAAAGAATACAATGAATAGGACCATCTTACTACTAGTGAATGTCCAACAAGCCCAAAGCCTTTCTGCTCTGTTAGCACTGGGCTAATTAGCTTAACATGGCGTGAGTAATTATCGGATTGTTCTCTGCTTAAAAATCATTTTTGCAATGGGTTCTTTGAGGAGGTCATGATTTAGAAATGACTCTAATCAGTGCAGTAATTGAGGAATGAAATATGGGCCTGTGATTATGTTATTGAAATGGATTGCCTGGTAATTATATTAATACAACAGAATTATTGTAGATCTCGCATAAGCTGCAGCCAAGAGTATTCCTCTCTCAGAGGAGTATTCCTTCCCGTTTCAAAGTTAATCACTTTCTTATTAAAATATTCATGAGAAACTGCTTCCCCAGCGCTCCAAGTGAGAGACAAAATTTCTGGTCCCGTGGTCAGAAATCCACGGGTTTTACCCTTTGGTTTGTTTTTTGAGCCACCTGTGGTCAGTGATTACAGGAAGTGCTCTAGGAGAGTAGCGATGATCTCTGGTATCTTATGATTCCAGGTGGAAAGCTAATTGGGCAGTACAAGACCATAGGGTGGCAGAGAAATCAGGCCCACCTTAATGGGCTATTTGGGCTCTTAATTAACTTACCTGTAGCAGATTATAAAAACCGTGACGTTTGCCAAATACACTTGGTAACTGGTGTGAAATCCCGCATATTGGCTCCCTGGGAGCTGCAGGCTTCTTTTTCTCTCACTGTCTTTCCCGCACCGCTAGCTGTTTGCTGCCCTGCTTGGTTTGTTGTTGCAGGGTGGTTTCTGGGCCATCTCGGGGGGAGGAGAGGAGGTGTTTCTGGAGGCGCCGGAGGTGAACAGCACATTACACAGCACAGCATCGCTAGTGTCCATATTCCCTCTGTGTGCTAGGACAGCAGGGCTCCTTTCCATGCATCATTTAATTCTTGCTGCAGCGATTCAGCAAAGTCAATATGGAACACAAAGGGCACACGGACAAATGCTGTTTTTTGGATTGTGAATCAGTGTAATCTGGATCTGAATCAATGCAACTCCAATGAAATCAATGGCTTTATTCCAGATTTATACCACTCTCCGGGGGTGTTCTATTTTCTGGTTTCACTTCTGATAGATAGGTAGATATAAAAGGAAAATATAGCAGCCAGATTTCCCAAATTCTAATTCTCGTCCTCATCTAGAGTTGTTATATCCCAAAAGCCAATATGTAAATGCAGCAGTAAATGAGTGAAAGAAGACTCACGAATCAGGTACCACCGAAAAAGGAGCCACGCAATGTGAGTTCATCTTGAAAGGCAGAGATTCAGACAACAGAACGGCAAGCCACAGGGTCCCAAATGAGTAGTCTGTCATGTCTGTTTAATACGAAAAGATTAGCACAGGCCCATTTGGAGATATTACTCCGACAATGAGAGACATAAAGATGAAGAGCCTCTGAATATAATTCACCTATCTGCACATCATCTGCCTGTGAATGATAGTTCTGACCATAAGATCTGAATAGTGCGGCAAATGGCTGAGCATATAATGAAATAGAGCGAAGAGTCCTGAAGCAAACCCAGAGGAACACGCCACCATCATGAGGCCAAGTGAAGCTGGAGCTGCAAGCTAGCTGGCAGGAGTGGTTAGAGACGAGGGCGTGAGGGCATGCAGCCCCTGACCCCACAGGCAGCCCATGATCCTGCAATAACACCCACTGACGTCAAGGGAGCCCCATGAAGCTTCAAAGTCCTGCTCGTATGGCTCCAGGCTCAGGATCAGGACCTTAAATGGGGCGTGTCACTGTAGAACCTGCAAAGGCCTTTAGCCAAAGGCCATCAACTCTCTGCCTTCCGTTCCACACTTCCTTCCTGCATTGACTCACTGACATTTCCGAGTACCTCCCCCTGCTGCTGCACTGGAATCATCTGTTATCCCCTGCTGGCAATCAGCTCTGATTGCTCAGACACAGCCAGTGACTCCGCTTTCATCACACCCTCCTTCCCTGGCCTGGCCGGTTCGGTTATTTTTAATGTGTTAACAATGTTACCGTGGTAGATCTCCCAGGAACTATTTCTAGTAGAAGGCCCTGATTGCAATCTTGCTGCTCTCTCTGTCTGCTGGCCTCTCAGGCTGGTTTATGAGAGAGGATCGTCAATGCCAATTAATACGCTGAAGAGGATGGAACTGCTCAAAATCATTCGTGCCTTGTGGTCTCCTGTCTGCTCCTGAAGCCTAGCCCTTCCTGAGGCTGTGTGCGTGTGAGCTGTGAGTCACACGTTCATGTTATTTTTGTAGTGTCAAAGAAATCGAGCGCTCTGGGGGTACGTCTAGACTACAGACTTTTGTCGACAGAGGCTTTGTCGACAGATACTGTTGACAAAGCTTCTGTCGACAAAGAGCATCTAGACTACATCCTGTTCTGTCGACAAAGCAAGCCGCTTTGTCTACATGAGAGCGTAGACGCAAAGGACAGTGTAGATGCAATAACACCTTCTGTAGACAGAACGCTGTCGACAAAAGGCGTTATTCCTCGTAGAATGAGGTTTACCGCCATCGACAAACCTGCCGAGTTCTGTCAACGTTATGTCGACAGGACTCGGCAGTAGTGTAGATGCAGGTATAGTTTTGTCGACAAAACTCCACTTTTGTCAACAAAACCCTGTAGTCTAGACACACCCTGGGTCTCAAACCCAAACTGGCCCCTGCAATATGAAGACGGGTCAGTTAATCTTCTCGATTGTTATTCATGCAGTGGGAGTCTGTGGTTCTGTAGCCCACTCCAGCAGGGAGAGGGTTACAGACGAGCCAGAGGGGGCTTGCCCAACCCTGGCCAATTAGGGCGGGGAGCAGTCAGCCAATCAGGACCAGGCTGGGCCCTATAAAAGGCTGCAAGGGCTGAGAGGAGCTCACTCTTGTTCCAGCTGTAGAGCAGGAGGGACCTGGTTGCCAGGGAAGCGACAGAGGGTACCTGAGACAGAGCAGGGCTGGGGAAAGGCAGGTGGAGCTGGGGAGCTCTAGCCAGGCAAACTTCCAGGCTGAGGCCTTGCACTCAAGTCCTGAGGTACTAAAGCAACAGGTCCGTCCCCTTGCCGATGATAAGTGGCCATGTCAGACTGCAGTTTGCCCTGAGGCAGGGGCTAGATGACAACCGGCAGTAGGGTCACTGAAGCTGGGTGGGTATAGTGGGCTGGGGTTCCCTGAGAGAGGAGGACCACAGCGTGTGGAGGCAGTGCCACAGGGAAGTATCCTGAGGAAAAGATGCCGTGGGCTGGAAGAGACATGGGGCCCGAAGTAGCGTAGGAGACAGGTAACTGAGCATGAGACACCCGTCAACAGGGGGTGCTCCAGGGCTGGAAGAGCTAATTCCCATGGAAACCAGCAGGAGGCGCTGTGCCAGTGAGTCAAACCCTGCTTGAGAATCAACTGGGAATCACCAGTTCTTCCCTCTTACCAGCCCTTTGACTCCAGGGCTGCATTTGTTTTAATAACTGGCCAGGAACACACAAGTCCTGCCAATACCTTCCTTCCTTCTGAGCCTCAGGCAGTTAGTGCCCCGCCTTGTGCTGGGAGCAGAGCTCTGACCATCCCTCATTCCCAGGCACACGACCTGGCCACGTACAAATGAGGGCACGTTTGTGGCTACTTGCGCAGAAGGCACATGCCAAGAATCCCACCCCCATTGGGGCTCCCTAAGCATTTCCCTGCATTGTGGGCTGGGGGAGGGGAAAGGCCAGCACCCGGAGACGGGTTTGGGGGAGCAGCCCCCCTGGAAAGCAGGCTGATGGAAACTCTGTATGGAGGGAACATACAAGTTGCCCTCCAGGAACACAGCTAGTTCCCTCCTGGCTTCTGCCTGGTCCCGCGACCCATCCCAGTGTGCCGAAAGCTCGGTACGCAACAGCGTGGAAACGCACCTGGCGAGGGAGCTTCACATGGTGCCGGAGTTGTAGCCCCTGCCTCCAGCATGGGATCACCAGCGTTACCCTTCCCCAATCACACGTTGGCAACCGGGCATCTTTGCCCCGTGAGGCCCTTGCATCTGCAGTCGCACGTTTACAGGCCAAAGCAAAAAGTGCCCTGCATGGTGCAGTGCAAACAAGAAGTTACCAGGGGACCGAGTGCCAGATTTCATCTGTATGGAAATGCAAAAGAAAGGGGCACTGCTGTATCCCTCGCTGGGGCTGGCATCTTCCTCCCAGCACTAAAAATATGGAGTTCACCAGCTCGTGGATGGGACTGAACAGTGTGTCACGCACTGCGAGTTGCCTTCTCATAGTGTCTGGATTCAATCCGGGGCTGCTTCGTGCCTCTCAGACCAAGGTGACAATACAGCACCCAGCATTCAGGGCTACTGAAATGGGAACAAATGTTGAAAGTGCATAAACAGCATTTCTTTTGCGACCCCCCCCCCCACCCCATTCCCTGTGGCATGCACTCACACATGTGCACACTCACTCTGCCGAGTGCCAAAACCTGTAAGCCAGCACTTACTGGGTGCATGCACGTAAGTGCCTCTTAGTTGGATGGGTTCTGTTTTTGCATTAATTCAAAAAACTGCTGCAAGCAGTAATTCTGTCTAATCTCTTCTGAAAACCTCCTGCCAGATTTGGTAATTAATTAGTAGTGAAGAGAAATACACCAGGCGGGGGGAGAAGCAGGCTGGACCTCCCAGAGTGAACATATTGACTAATACCTTATTGGTTTAGCTGCCGGTTACGATGAGATAAATCAATGTTAATTTCATTGTATTACAACACTATTGATTTCCTATTAAACAACAGACAAAGCAGGTTATGGCTTTAGGAAAGCCATTAGGAGTTAAAACAGAAGGACATTTTGGTGGAAATATGGAGGGGAACCGGAGGTGTTTGTATTACCAGAACTGCAAGGTCCCAAAGGGAAGAAGGATTTGTGAATGTGTCCTTGTGAGTCATGGGGGTGAAATGAGCGTGTGGGTCTCAGGGCAACATTTTCATTGACAGAGGCGCCTTTGGGAACGCTACCTTCAGTGGCAGCTGTAATGGTGCATTTTGGGGCGTGCACTAGAAGTTGAAATAAACAGCTGCCTTGCTGGCAGGCTCAGCTCTGGCTGATTTCTCAGGCTGAGACCTGCTCTCTCACACTGGTTCCCTTGCACCAGCCGTGCCCACTGCACGCTGGATGCCGCACTCCATTCACCAAGGGCTGTGTTTTTCCATCAGACAGGGCTGGCATCTGGATGCACCGGCCAGAGATACAATGGGATGCATTTGCTCCACCCTCTAGAGCAGAAACTTTTTTGGGTCAAGGGCCACTGACCCCCTGAAAAAACAGTATGGGGGCTGCACACAAGTGAGAAGCAAAAAAAACCCCAAACCCTCACTGTTGTGGGCCCCAGCTGAGAAGGAGAAAGACACGCTCCACTTTCCCCTCACCCACCAGAGCCTGGGGGGGCAGGCTAGTAAATTTTGTGAGCTCAGAGGAACGATGAGGGGGCTGGAGTGCCAGCGCAGGCTCCCCTATGCTGGGGGGAGCCCTGAGCCTTGAAGGCGGGATCCCACCAAGCCGAGGGCTGCATCCAGCCCCCGGGCCTTAGGTTTCCAACCCCTGCTCTAGAGCAATGATGCCTTCAGAAAGAGTGGTCATGCTCAAAAAGAGCAGAGCAAAAATTCCCCATACAGAGCCGAGTGGCGGCCTTCCTAATGCCAACATCTCAGTCGCAACAAGGAGAGGAGTGTGTGTGTGGGTGTGTGTGTGCGAGAGAGAGAGAGTTCGGTGCCGTGTTTCACACCTTTGCTGCCCGGAGTTCTGCCTTTCAGAAACTGGGTCACCCTGAGGCCGCTTTCAGAGATGTGCGCAATACAGTGGTAAGAAGATGTTCCTGCTTTGGGTCTAAAGCTCCATTAAAAACACCCCACTCGGCGTGATGCCGGACGGGTGCAGAGGGCAGGGATGTGTCTGAATGGGCCGCGGCAGAGGCAGAGGAATGCGAATGGCCAAGCTGTGCCCCGGCTCGCTTTCCTTCCTCGCTCACTCAGATCATTTTCCCCGGCTGCGGCACCCAGCAGCCCCTTGCCACTGCTCTGTGAGTGTCCTCAGCTGGGCTGGCAACCCATTTGCTTTGCTCTGGAGAGGCGTTGCATGTTCTAACGCTTTAGAAAGAGGAGTGGGCAGGGAGGAGAAAGAGCAGGAGAAAAAGTGTGTCGCGGATAGACACGGAAAGACCTAGCGCCGCGCTCTCGCAGGCCCTTTCCCTCCGCCGCTCTGTCAGTGTCAAGCGGGCTGGAATTCCAACCACCCCCCCGAGCAAGCTCAGCAACCCGCATTCCCCGGAGGACCCTGCTCATCGGCACCGCCACGCTGCATGCCAGATGTGCACAGCTGCCCACGCAATGCGGGGAAGGGGGGATGGGCACGGCTGAGTCTTTCCCTGCCTAGTTGGGCTGCAGCATCTTGCTGCTGTTTGTACCCAGAGTTCTGGCCCTTCTGGTCTGGCCTGGCCTACGCTGGCAGCCCCTAGAATGCAGGGGCCTTGATGGCAAGGGGGTGAGCTCCCAGTCCTCTGACGGCAATGGTAAAGCGCCCTCCGGCGTCTGCAGGGCCCGAAATTCTTGCCAGGGCCACAGGCGAACAGAGGCCTGCCTGGGGAGCAGCGCCCCACACTGTGGAGGAGGAAAAAGTTGTGGGCTTGCTCTGCTTGTGGGGAATGGCCGGAGGGGGCAGAGAATTGGCAGGGTGAAGCCCTTTGCAGCTCACTCGTCCCCCTCAGGGAGGGCTCCCTGCAGGCTCTCCGGGCTGCAGCAGTGAAAGGTGGAGGCTGCGGAGTGAGAAGAGGAAGCTGCCTGGCACATGTCAGTCAGTCTGGTGTGAGGAGCCGGAGGCCCTGGCTTCACTGGGAAGGGAAGTGTTGCCAAAAGTGACCACTGGTCAAACCGGTTTTTCTGCCTCCCATTGTTGACATTTCCTGGCCATGTTGGTAGCACTCTGTCGATAGAGCAAGGCATTGTGGGGAAGCATCCCACAGCACAGTGTGGTGGGAAGGCAGAGCTGATCCCTGTGCTTTTTGGGATTCCCTCATAGCTCTGTGAGCTCTCCATACTAAGGAATGTCCAAGCAGCACAGCAGCCTCTCCAGCCCTCCCCCTGCAGCAGCCGCCTACCGCTGTGTCCCTAGCAGGGCAGAACAGGAGCACTCCAATTATTTGCTCTTTGTTCCCCAAACAGAGCAGTTCACTCCGCTGTCAGACACTTCCTGGAGCTTTGAAAAGGGGAGGGACGCAGGCCTGCAGGGCAGCAGAGATCACAGAACACTGAGCACAGCCACCAGGGCAGGCACGGTGGGATATTGGCAGAAGCCAGTTCTCTGGACAAAACAAACAGCAGAGTCCACACTGGCTGTTTGTCAACAAGAAAAGGAGGGGGGAAAGACTAAAGTGTCTCATAGGACTGGAAGATTTTTGTCACCAAAACTGGGTGTTTTTCCCAACAAAAGTCGCATTGTAGTGTAAAGGCTCTCACTGTTTTGTCGCCAAATGGCAGGTTTTGGTGACAAAACATGCCAGTGTAGACAAGGCCTGAGATTACTGACAGTCTATGTAATAGTCTGGATTGAAAGAAACGAAGGTTCCCTTTCACTAGTCCCTGCCTCACAGCAGGACCCCCTGGTTTTGGATGGAGAGGTCCAGGAACATTGTCACACATGCTGCACTGAGTTGTCTCTGCCTCCTCCTACATTAAAGTCATTTTTCATTGTTAAAACACAATCTTCAAAGTGGCTGTAAGCGTCCTGGGGCAGGAACTCCCTAGTGTCATTTACCTCGGACAATGGGCGGGCTGGAGGCCCTACGATAATGGTAAAATAGCACATACAAAAAATGGATCAATTGTCTGGAGCAAACGGCTGATGTTTTATTCTAAATGTACTGCTCCGAGCCTGGAAACGATCCTGAAACTGCCACAATGTTTCACAAAACAGCCTGCGCTGCTGAAAAGTTCTAATTTAGCATCTCGCCGTTCCCCGTAGGAATGTTTCTCAGAGGAGCTGAACCACATGCACTTTCAGCGGACATCAGAACCCAGTGATGCCGAGAGTGCCTTTGAGTGGCTCTCCTGCACGTTTTTTATACCAGAAAATGCAAGAGGGTTAAGGCAACATCTCCCAGGTCCATTTTGATGGTCTGACCCTGCTGCTGTGCAGGTCTATGAGAGCTGGTTTGAAAAAAAATGTGAACACAATTTTTTATTGGAAAATGACTTTTGACTAATGGGGCCCCCCTTCTTTTAACTATTTTAACTGAGAATTTTTGCTTTTGCTTATAATAAAGCCCCCCCCCCCCCGCCCATTTCTGCAAACTGACAAATTTTGGGATGTCTGATCTTGCAACAAATTTCTTGAAGAAAAATACATTTGCATGGACATTTTTTCAGGAGGGAAAATAACTCCCAAGCTGCTCTCAAGCCATTGGCAAAACTCCGGCAGGACACAGCTGTGGCCCGTTTACTGGAGACACTGTGCAGTGCCCCTTTCTGGCTCGCAGCGTTCCCCTGTTTTCCTCTGAGGTTTCCTGACCCCCTCCTGCATTTGACTTTTGCTGGCGAAGGAGCTGTGGCGAGGACCCTGTTTATAGTTAGCATGGGGCCACACCTGCCAATGGTGCTAGGGGCAGTCTGCCGGCCAACCAGCAGCTGTTGACTCTGGCTGACAGCTCAGCCCGTTTAGCAGAATCACTTCCATCAAAGACTCATGCCTTCCGGGGCAGCTGCTATGAAGCGGGTTTTGCGGCGTCTGTGCCCAGCGCCACCACTGTGCAGTTTGCTGGGCCCTGTTTTCCAGCGGTGGAGCATGACTCTAACACGCGGGACCTGTTCTCCAGCCCTGCATAGGCTGACTGCCCCTACCCGCGACACCCTCCCTCTCGAGAGCGAGCTCCACCTTTGTCAGCCAAGCTGCCTCTTTCGGCCCAGCAATACTTGGGGTGTGGCAGACAGGGGGGTTTCTGAGATGGGCCCAGGGCCCATTCACTGCCATTTTAATAACTGCGCTGACTGGACAGTGCAACGTTTGTGCCACTACAGCCTCCGCGTTGCCTTACTAAATGCCAGATAATGGCGCAGCAGAGGCATCATTTCCCCCCCACATACACACACACGCACATTTCTTTCTCCTCCTCCGAGCTAGCGCTCCCGATTGTGCCCGGCCTGCACGGTGCAGGTGGAGACATCAGGCGGAGAGAAGGCCCTGCAGGGAAAGAGAATGCCAACACTGATCCCTGCCAGTGCTGCTGCCGGCTGAGTGACGCCACCATGCGGCAGGAGGACGAGGGGCCCCTGTGGAACCACGGGGGACACTGCGTGATGGTCCTTGTGCCCCTGCAGGTGTCCCGGCTTAGCCAGCTGGCTCCTGGGGGATCCCGCTGTGGGGTGGGGGAAGTGCCTGCTCCTGCCATCCTGAGGCCGAGGGGGCCGGTGGCGAGGCAGGTTTGCGAGTATTTCCCATCCGTGTGGGTGAGCTGAGGGGCGACATGGCTCTTTATTTCTAGGCCCCGAGCCAGCGTCCACTGGAGCCGGTGGCATGCTGCTGGCTGCAGGCAGGCTGATACGAGGCTTCCGGTTCTGCGTGGGGCAGATTCCCAGCCTGAGCATCTTGGTGCGTGGGACGGGCCAAGCCCAGCATGGGAAGGACTGAACTGCGGCCTGCAGGCTTTGGGCGAGGGCCGAGGGTATGAAGAGGGGTTAGGGTCGGCAGCTGTGCTCCAGGCAGCCCTGGCCTTCCGTTCCAGCATGGTCTGTAGAGCTCGGCGAGGCAGGGGAGACCCCGCTGAGCCCAGACGAGGCAGCGGGCCGCTGTGGAGGCAGGAGGACCCAGAAGAAGCGGGGGCTGGGGTGTTCCCTGTGGGGGGACTGGGTTGGAACCAACGACCCACGCCACGCCTTCTAGCCTTGCTCTCTACGAACACGCTGGCTGCCTGTGAGTAGCTTTCACCACACTGGCAGCAACCCCCTCCCCGTTAAAACTCCGTGCAACCCATCCCCTCACCACGCTAGCACCAGGCTGCTTACGCCGACCGTTACCTCGGCTCCCCCGGGATCATCAGGGGACGCCATCTCTGCTACCGCAGGCACCCAACTGCCAAGCAACGTCACTCGCGAGAGAACCTGAGGGGTGAACGGCCAGGCAAAAAATGGAGCAAGATGTTTATTTAAAGGGCTAACTGGGCAGCTTCCCAGCACCCAGGATTAAGATAAATAATTATGAATGGAATCAATACTGATAAAGCAACTGGAGTAAAACCATTGGTGAATTGACTCTTCAAGTGTCTCTTTTAATGGTTCTTCACAAAGTGAACACCAGGCCACCTTTCACCTATGGGAGAGCATGGCACGGGTCTCGCCAATGGGATTCGCCAGCAGAAATTGCTCGGTTTAGGAAGGCAATAAAAGTGAGGAATTGCAGAGTAATTTTTGCTATTAATTACCAATGGTGAAGGGGTAATCCACTACCCTACAATGAGTCGGGAAGGAAAATATGGTTTTTATTCCTCCAAAACAAACATTCCTGGCCTATTTTCTCCGACCGACATGTACACCATTCACATAACATTTCAGGGTCTGGCTGGCTCTCACAAAACCAGGGATGGGGTTTAATACCTTTGGCAGGTGTCAGAGAAGCAGCAAGATGTTGGAAATCTAAGATCTGTCTTCAGAGCAACAGATATATGAGAGGCAAGTGGGGTTGTAGAAGTTTATGGGCTGCATACCCAAGCCGCCCCTTACCCACATGCTGGTTTGGTGGTGAAAATAAAGACATGCCATCAGGATCCTCCAGTTGAAGTGGGCAAGTTTGGATCTTGTCTGGGTGTATATTTGCCTTCCTCCCCCCAGAATATAAAATTGCTTTCAATACCCACAAAATGGGATTTTATCAGAAACTGCCTCCCATTAAGCATGAAGTGTAATGAATTTTTTAAAGTATCTCTTTTAAAATGGGATGGGGAGGTGGGGCTGAGGTGTTGGTGCTAAACCAGTTTTCACCTGGCTCTGTTCTTTTTTTTTTTTTTCTTTCCTCCCACTCTGTGCTTCGGAGAGGCCTTGAAGCAATGCAAGACACCAGTGCCCCAGCAGAGCTAGGCGCGGGAACAAGAACAGGGATAGCTACCAGTGGGGTGGTCCAGGATCCAGGGCATGAGCAGAGCTGGGTGAGGAGCCCAGGATGGAAGAGCAAGTGTTGCTGCCCATCAGCAATAAAGTGCTCGTGTACATCAGCCCCTTTTTCCCATTGCAAATAAGAATAGAATTTGGCCCTTGGAAATGCCCAGGCTCTGCGACTCTGATTTAAGCCAAGATGGGACAAGAGATTGAAAGACACAGCCAGGTTGAACCGCTCTAGCCTGGCACTCTTTGGTCCGGCCACACCCATGGTCCGGCGTGATTTTATTTACCCCAATGCCCATTTATCATGGGTGTGGCCAAGTTTCCTGCAGTCCCATAAAGTTTGTTTGCAGCCACCAGTCCTGGCTCAGTGTTCTGTGCTGTTGTTTAGCTCTAATGTACCCCTAAATGTCCTCTAAAAGCCCAGTGAGCAGTGGAAGTGTTGGTGATGCTGATAGACAATACTGACCTCCCGTGGTCTGGCAAATTCTCTGGTTCGGCACCAACCAGGCCCAAAGAGTGCTGGACTAGAGAGGTTCAACCTGTACGCTGAGCTTGTGAATTTCAAATTTCTCTTGTCGATAAGAAAGAATCTTGCCTGGAAAACAATGTGAACAACGTGGGGTGGCATAGTTCAGTCCACTGGCCAACAGGAAGCTAATGAAGATTAACCAGTACAGGGATTACAGTGAGGCTACTTTTAACACCAATACGGCAGCATGCTGTACCGCTGGCACTCAGGATAGAATCGTTCCTGAGCAGCCCGTGAAGCTCTGAATTGTAATCATCCAATTTGGGGAAATCAACAGTATGACTCACAGAGCAGTAGTTGCAGCAGGGCCAGCCAGGTATGAAAAATTATGAGCAATGTCCTTACAGTGATAAAAAGCAGCCTGGAAGGATTTTAAATAGGATGTTGAAAGCAAAGCAAGCAACTTTCTTAGTGAAGTAAATAAACAAACGCTAAAGTTCCAGCCAGGTGGAGATGAACTCGGAGGGTAACCCGAGTACGGACGCTCGCCCTGTGATTTTGAAATAACTCCCCAGTGTAGACCAGGGCTCAGCGTCCCCGAGGAGCAGTTCTGGTTTTCTTTTAGGAACTTGGCCAGGGCAGCAGTTTTTGTAACTACTTTCCTCACACCTAAAACACCCTTTCTATGTATTCTTCCCCCTCACACCAAAGCCCCCTCTTGTCCTGGACAGCCCGAATGGGAAGAACTGGTGAAAAGACTCAGCATGCAACACTGGAACTAAATGATTACAAATGGCCACCCACCTCCTCTCCAGCCCCAAAGATTCATGGTCTTTTTATGGAGAGTGGCTGTTTCTCTAGCCAACATGACCCCTTCCCCAGGTGATCCATCACAGCCAATTGCCTCATGCGTTGTGGCATTAGACTGCACAATTAAACTTAATGTTCTGTGACCTAATCACCCCAGGGCTCCTGAACTTTTCTGAGTCATTTGTCACATATGGAAGATGCTTAGACCTTATGCAAAGTTTTGAAGGAACCTGCCTTCCAAGTAGCCATGCCAGATTCAGAATTCAGAACCCCTATTGCAGTGGATGAGACCTGGGATGCACACACCACAAACCCCCCTGTCCTGTTCCCAGAATGGAAAAAGACAAACCAGGGGAGACGGCCAATAGGTTGCTTTCAGGCTCCGTTTAAGTCGGGCACTGAAATAGTTTTACACACATTTTCTGACAGTAAATGTTTGCCCTGGATGCCCTTTATCAGTGGCTGGGCTGGAGAGGAAATACTTGGCCTGCAAGCCAGGACCTCTAAGTGCCTTTCGTTCCTAACGGGGCCCCGTTTCGCTATTCTGGCACCTCTGCTACTGGGATGGGCAACAACAGAGAAAGCTAAGATAAAATGACACAATGAGACATACATCCACTTCAATGGCAATTGCCATCACCTGACCCTCAGAGGTAGCCGCTCTCTGCCAAACCAAGGGAGAAGGGGAAGGTGTCCGGGGCGCTCCTCATTCCATCTAGCCACTGGGACCATGGGAGTCTCCATGTAAAAGGGGGATTAAGGTATATGAGCTCCAGGGAGGGAAACCCAGCCTAAAGAGCTGCTCCAACTTGGCCAGCTGGGGCGCTCCGGTCCCCACAGGATCAGGTTTGTGCACTGAGGTTTGCGCAGTGGTTGTGTGTGAGAGACACCAAGCACCGCTGTACTCGTGCCCTGCACACGGTTGTGATCATCTTTGTATAGAGTGTGCCTGGGGAGGTATCATGTGAAAACGAATAACCCCCTGACTGTTCATGCTCCGGCACGACGCCCGTCTGTGGTGGGCAGCAAGCGTTATAGGTCTACGTTATCATGACGGAAGTGTGTTTAAAGCAGGCGTGGAAGGGGGAGTCAGACAGAAGAAGGTGTGTTTGAGTCTCGCACCTAGGAAGGCCCAGTTCTCGACACTGAGCTAAAAAGTGGGAGAATGAGGAGCATGGAGCTTCCTTCCCCACCAGATTCCATGTCATCTTCCTTGCATCTGTAGGTCGAGGAGCAACCTCAGAAGAATCCGTTTAATTGGTGAGCTGCTCCCTACAGCCGGGGTTCTTCCAGCACTAGGCAACCCGCAAGGCACCAGGGCTCTTGCAAGTGGAGAAAGGTGGGTCTCTGGGAACTGAATACAGGGGGCGTCTACATGGCACCTGGAGCTCGAAATAAGCTACGCAATTTGAGCTATGCAAGAAATAACTTGCTATTCCGAAATGTCCCTTACTCCTCGTGGAATGAGGTTTACAGGGATGTCGGAATAGCGAGCCCGTTATATTTCAAAATAACAGGCTTGCTATTAAGACGTGGGATAGGTATTTCGGTATCTGGTATCCCGAAATACACTGCAGTGTAGATGTAGCCCAGGTGAGAAACCCTCTTGAACAAAGCCTGTACATAGCTAGATTACGTTTTAGACTTTAAATGACTGTGCTCACTCATTTACATCAAAAGCTTCTGGCCCACTCAATTAGCCTCATTAGTACCGGTCCTCCAATTGACAGGTAACATTTTTTTTTCCCTTCTTTTCCTGTTATAAATTCTGGATTCCTATTTCCAGTCCAGCTTCCAGCTCATCTGTGGAAGTAGGTTTTGCCCACGAAAGCTCATGATACTACAGAGATATATTTTGCTAGTTTCTAAGGGGCCACAGGACTACTGGTTTTTATTTCCTTGTAACCCTTGATAGCTTTGTTCCTTTCACTTGGCATCTCTTCGTGTCTGTCCTATTGCTAATGCACCTGTTTTACTTTTACCAGAGGCCCACTCTGGGTTGTGTTTGCCCCAGTTACGTTCACAGGCTGTGGTGCACTTTTGTGTCTTGAGAAGGACAAACAAAGCCTTGTGGTTTCTCTGAGCTGCATATGAGCAGGCTGCACATTATAAGACAATTCATGTGTGGGGAGCTTAGTTACTGCCCACAGACTGGAACGCGCAGGTCAAGGGCTAAGAGACAGCAGAGCTCAGAGCCTGTATGGACGTAAACCACCATGGCAAATTCTCAGCGGCAGGGTTTATGCTTGTGCAGTTTGTGTCTAGCTGGGGGGCCCGCTCGTGCGTCTCACCCCTGTGAAAGGGATGGATTGGTCCCATTAGGTCAGTGGAGGGAACCCTCTTGGCCTTTCTCCTTGCCCCAGTGTCTCACTTTCCATTTTCTAGGCACCGTGGCATGCAAACAAAACCCACCAGAAGTTACATTCTTCACAGACATCAAGGCTGGTGTTTCCCCTGGGCTCTCCAGCCAGGAGGCCTTTTGGCACAGGTCTCGTCCTGGCAGATCCCACAAGGCATGAACAGAAACGGACAACAGACTGAGTCCAGGCGGGCCAGCCTATGGCTCAGGCCCTGCTTACCCCAGGGGTGGGGAACCTGCGGGCCAGGCCACCTCTTCCCACAGCTCCCATTGGCTGGGAGTGTTGACCCACACCAGCTGGGAGCTGCAGGGCTCCATGCCTGTGGATACTCAGGAAACAAATCATCTTGCAGCCCGCCAGCAGCTCTTGCAGCCCCACCCCTGGTGTACACCGTTGAGGGGCTGACAGGAATTTAGCTGGCGCTGCTCCTCTGCGTGGGGGCAAATTTCATCCACAAGAGAGGTGCCTGTTCTTATCCTTTTCTTTGTACGACAACAGCGCTCGGATTCCCATTCCTGGAGCAGGCCCCGTTTGCTGTCACCTGCCTCCTGAAAAAAATGCCATTTTCCCAACACTGCTGACATAAGCAAGTTAATCTCTGCGGCCACGAGGCCTCCTTTGTTTGTTAGCTGTATTGCTCCCCTCCTCCGGCGCCTGGCGGAACTGGCACATTTCATTCGCTACTCCAGATATTCCATTCGTTCAATCAAGACAGCCACTTCCTTCCAATTTCTCCAAGCAGTACGAGAACAGGCAGCCCTCCTAAACTCAAGCAATTCTGAAAAGCAACAGAGGTGCAGGATTTGATTAGTTCAGCATCTAGCTCTAATGTGCCTGGGTAATGTTGATATGTAATTACTTTAATGAGGTCTCAGTTGTGCATACCTCTATTGTTACCGGCATGGCATTTGCAAAGAACAGGATACAAGTGATGACAAATTTTATCATGAGAGGAAGACCGGCTTTGCAAGTGACAGCATGACTACTGATACGGCGGAAAGGGTTGGCAGTTCTCTGTCCCATAAAGAGTATGCAACACAGAGCTCAGTTCCGCTCTGGCTAGGTTCGTCTCTCACCCCCGTCCGCACCATTATAGTGTCTGAGAGCCCTCCTGCCGCGCAGTCAGCACTAAGGCCGACAGTTGTCGCATGTGGCTCATTCTTTCTCACAGCCTCTCCCCAGGAGGAGAGCCAGGCCTGCTGTTAGGGATGTAAAGGGTTAACTGGTGATGCTTACCAGGTAACTGATTAACCAGGGGCCTGGCTGGGCTGGATGCAAAGAAATAAGAGCAAAGCAAGGAAGTTTGCCATGGTCCTCCCTTCCTGGAGGAGAGTAGTTACAATATTTTGACTGAAGCCACCACTACTTGATACTTTGTTGCCACGCTCTTCGGTTATTTTAATAGTCTGGATAAAATAAGGTAAATAAATCATCACTGAATTGTAAAACCACATCAAGTTACAGTAACTAAATGATAGACCACAGTCGTTGTGATAAGGAAGAGGAAAAGGAGAAACTAAATGTCTCTCCATCAACCTGCTTACGTGGCCGTGATAGCTGAGCCTCCCACGCAATGGACCAATCCTTTCAGACAACGTTCCGTCTCATTTTTTTCCCATCCATGCGTGGAATAAATTTTGTTCTGTGCACCAAGGCATGTGTGAATGTGCACCATCGTAGAAACATATACTGCCGGCTGTGGGCACTCTGCTAATCAGCTGGGGGGCATTTGAATTTCTCCAGGGTGGCTGCCTAAGCGTACAGCTAACAGAGAACACTGGTTTCAGCATCCAGGCGGAACAGGGAAGGATTGGTATGCCTGATGCACCATGGGAAACGGAGGCATGGTGAGATGACGTGATTGCTCCAAGATCCCACAGGCAGTCTGTGGCACAGGCAGAAACTGAATCCCAGTCCAGTGTCTTATCCACAAGCCTTCCTTCTCCCACTCCTAGAAACAACTGCCACGACTGCTTGTTGACAGCTACTGCGTGTTATATGGTAGGGCTTTTTGTGACTGACAGGTGCCATAGTAACAGTGATGGTAATAGTTTGTGTCTGTATGATCATTAATTCTGTTTCAGGGTTCCATGCCATGCTGCACATTTTAAAAGGCACGAGGCAATCGGCTTTCAAGGCTCAATGGGGGAGGCACGCTCCTTATGTCGGAAGAGGTGGATCCACAAAAACTATTTTAGTTGTCAAATGTATTATTTCCCACTAGAAACATTACCCACAGTTTGTCGCTTTAGCTCTTTGGATCACTTAATTTGTTTCAGACTAATTAATACCTCATTGTAGTGGGAAGCCCTTTGTGAGCACAATTTGAAATTTTGTAGGGGGGGGCCGAATGCCACACGCATTATTTTCCCGGAGATTTGCACCATTATTTTGCTTAATAATTTAATTAAAATTCATGCAAACCCCAAATGCATTGCAAGCCCCCTCTGGAACACCAAGCACATTTCGCTCCTAGCATCATTAGCACAACTTGGAGTTGTTAGCGCTGTGTAATATGTAAATGAGATTTTTTTTTTCAGGGCAAGCACAATGCCATTTTTTTTCTCCTGACCATTTAAAACACCCCTGCCTTCCCTTCCTTGATTAAATGGCAAAAAACACCATCAAAACTAGAGCTGTTCAGGTCACAATCCACACTGGCACAAAGGGGGAATTTTGGGCAGGTATCATCTTCCTTTCAGATTTAAACCTCCATGATCAAGAAAAAACATATTCACCCCATTTGAAAATGGTGCTTAGGGCTTAATGCAAAAGCAGCCAACACCCACTCTGGTTGTCCCCACAGGTTCCTTTGCACCCTTTGCGCCTCCTCGCATCCCAGTAAAGCCTGCAAAGATTTCATAGTCTGTTTTGACTATGTTGCACTGAATTAGGCCCAAAGATTAAAGCGAGAAGAAAATAAAATTGAATTAAGCTGCCGAGAATGCAAATAATGTCATTTGTAATGAAATCTTTTGTATTTCTATTTCATTCTCTTTCCAGTTTTTACATTGGCTCTTCCCTCTTTTGCATTTTTTTTAAAATCCCTCGCTAAGCTGCGAATAAACACGTCTGTGTTATGTAATCCGCTGACATATAATTAACCAAGAGCGGGCTCTCGCATTAGAGCCAGCAGAAGGGTGTAATCTTCCTTTCTGGCACGAATACTAGTTGCTAGCTCAGGTTTTGGCTTTGGAATTGAGCAGCCGCTGTCAAAGATACCGAAACGTACAAGAACGTTTTGGCATTGACGGGGAGGGACTGACCCTCGCGGCAGAAAAGAATGAGTCATATACGAGTGAGTAGGGTGTCCACTTCAGAAATGGGCCCTGAGTCATGGTCTGGAAGAGAGGATTTCTGAAGAACTTGCAGCATGTGGAAGGCTGGTGGGGGAGAATTCCTTCTTTGAGGTGTGCCCAGAAGACATCTCCCAGGACAGCAAGCAAATTCTCCTGCCACTGTAGGTTTTAATTTGCTATTTTCATAACTTAACACTAGTCTTTATTCGGGGAGAGTTCTTCGTCCATGTCCACACGACAAAAGTACGCTGCCCGACCTTACATCAGCTGTGCACATCCTCAGCAACAGCCACCCCACGGTGTTCTTCCCCATACTGTCTCTTCTGACAGCATTGTCTGTGGCTCAAGTGGTCTGGACTCTTGGCAGCATTACCTGAGTCAGCCGAAGGCTTATGGTCGTCCTTTGAGCATGGACTTGGAGAGCTTTTATGATCATCATCTTCATGTTGTTCCTTTGTCTCTCTGAATAATGCCTGCTCTGCTGGCTCCTTTTTGCATGGCAGCGCTGCTTAGCCCCTAGTGAAGAAGCAAAGCAGCATAGCAAAGCTGCTGCAAAGCAGGGGGGTTGGGGTTTTTTTAAGAATCGATTCGTTGCTGGTGAGTGGCATTGGATTGAGAGCCCTGCAGACCGAATTCCTCCCGTTGTCCAGATTGCAAATGCAACTTGCAAAGGAGCAGAGACCCACAGCCATTCCTCCACCAAGGTGCTGCAGGTCTGTGCTGGAGGGGTTCCCCCCGCGATGAGCGAGAGGTCTGGCTCCATCACCCTTTCGGTCCTGGGCACGGCTGGCGTTCCCAGCTCAACATTGCCCAGCAGCTGTGAGCTCTGCGCGGTGGACCCCTGCCCGCTCAGAAATGGACTGAAACGCCTGTCCCATTCCCCATTAGCAAGAGCGCGAGCAGACTGGTCGAGGGAACTGGGCACCGCATTGGCACTCGAGGGTTGTGTTTGCTTCCCTGCATGCCTTGGCCAAGTCACTTAGGCCCAGATTTTTAAAGGCATTCTGGTGTGGCTGTGATCAGCATTGCAATTCCTGACTGATTGAGGAGCCTCATTTTCTAAAGGAATTTAGCCAGGTAGGCACCTAAATCCCATTGGCTAGCAATAGAACATCTAGATTCCTAAGGGCCTAAATTCCTTTTGCAAATGAGATTCAGGCTCCTAATTCAGGCAGGTGTTGTGACCCTGAGCATAGCCACACCCAAACCTCTGGACCTCTGTAAAATGGGGAGAAGAGCACTCCGAGGGGTGGCGGGAGGATGAAGCCATGGGTACCCCTGAACTGCTCTATGTGAGGAGGGACAGTGACGGGCTAGGATCGATGGCTTGTAGATGGCACGTGTGGCTGCTCCAAGTCCGCAGCCCATTCCCAGCCTGCCCTCAGAGCCCTTCTGGCAGGGTGAGTACCCCGGTGCGTTAAAAGGCAAGCACAGAATGAAATATCACACGGCAGAGATAGGCCCACTGCCAACATGAAAAAGTGGGCCGTCAAGTGAGCTGCCGACTCAACAGGAAACATGTGAATTTACTATATCATTATTATTATTGGATTTAGCTGCATAGCTCCTCGCACCAAAATTAATGCACAGACCGGACGGCAGGTGAGCAAGACATCAGGCAAATCAATAATAACACAAATGTCCTGCAAATTAAATTGGAAATAGGTCAGAAAGAAAGTGTTTCCATCCCAGAGAGGGATGGAGAAGCACAAAGAGTAGAGGAAACAGTTCCACTAATATTGTCAGTTTGAAAGGGGATTTTGATTCAACCCTCCTGTCCTATATGCTTTCCATAAAACTGTAACTGCAGGTTGAACCTCTCTAGTCCGGCATTCTCTGGGCCAGCGACATCTGTGGTCTGGCATGATGTGAGTTAGCCGGATGTCCATTTAGCATGGGTACAGCCAAGTTTCCCGCGGTCCCATAAAGTTTGTTTGCAGCCACTAGTCCTGGCGCTCAGTGTTCTGGGCTGTTCTTTAGCTCGAATTTACCCCTCGATGTCTTCTCAGAGCCCAGCGAGCAGTGGCAGTGCTGGTGATGCTGCTAGCCAATATCGACCTCCCGTGGTCTGGCGAATTCTCTGGTTCAGCACTGCTTTCAAAGGAGCCATGCAGAGGTCTGAACAGGGCGGCAAGGCCCCACATGCGCCTTTGGAAAACTCTCCCTTGTGGAAGGGACTCTGAGCCTCCTCGTTCCTTTACCTGTGCCCCACGCCTTGAATCACTCTCCATCAGCTTAGCCAAGTATTTTCCTCCATGCAAGCCCCGCACCTGTTCCCACGCACAGTGCTGCTGTCAACACTTCCTTCTTGCCCCCAACATGACCTTTTATTTTGGCTCTCGCTGGAACAGAAACATTCCCATTTTAAATTGCGTCTATTTCAGCCGACCGGCCTATCAGTGAGCCGCCTGGATGATCCTCTTGTACTGTTTTGCAACTGTCTGAAAAGGAAACACAGGTTTGTTTTGGGGTGTACATAACTCTGGGTGCATGCCGAGCGCACATTCCCATGCATTGATTTCTGGGCCAGCGCTGCAGAAAGGCAATTCAATACACAATTAGATTAGCCACTGCATTTGTCATTTTTGGCCCAAATGAGATTACAAGAAGAAATCACCCTGCTTTCTGCTAGGAGTTCATCACTCTACAAGGAATATTATAAGTTAAAGCATGCACTGAATTGAATCTTTGTCAGCTAGGGATACTGCCTGTGAGCTGAATTGCTTCTACAGATGATCTCAAGAAATACACTTCTGGACAGATTTAGAGAAGATGGCCAAAATTTTCAATGGCTTGGGAGAGAAAACAAGCAACGACTTCGAGGCTAATGGATCCTAATGATTCTTTTCAAATTGTTTTTAATACTTTTTTCTTTAGCATGACTTGATTTTCTTTCTTCCAAATTCCTCGCAGCCTATATATTTTATAGCTGTTATTTAAAACAAAAATACAACACAGACAAAACCAACAGCAAATCTCCAGCACAGTCCAAGAGGCAGGACTTTCCCTGCCCATCCTACACAGCTATTAGGAAAATATGTATTTAAAAATATGCCAACCTGTTCTTAAACACCCCACGTGACCCTAGACCATCCCTGGCAGGGGTATGCCCAATCTGTTCTTAAACACCCCAGGGACCCCAGACCATCCCTGGCAGGGGTATACCCAAACACACCTGGAGCAGAGCGGCACCACCGACGTGAGCTCTGGGGACACAATGTGGGCAGGGCCATGCCTGCTGCGAGGCTCCGCCTTCCCTCCTTGCCACCCATGCCAAGAGACTGTTACCAGCTTTCTCCTTCAGTCTTCTTGTCTCCAGACTACCCACACGCAGCGTTTTTAACCTCCCCTCCCAGGTCAGGTTTTGTAAAACCTTGGATCATTTGTGTTGTTCTGCTCTGGCCTCTCTCCAATGTGCTCACATCCTTCCTCAAGCCAGAACTGGACACAGCACTTCAGGTGACTTTGCTAGTGCCAAGGAGAGTGGGACAGGTACCTCCCCTGTACATCACTCCTGTGCTCCCACCAGAATGATATTAGCTGTTTTGCCACCCACTCTCACTCCAAGGCCCCCGATCTCTTGCAGCAGGACTGCCACCAAGCCAGTCATCCCCCATTTTGTAGGGGTGCCTTTGCGGTTTTGCTCCTCCTGTGCTGTCCTCTTGTCTCTACTGCCTTGCATCTGTAGATTTCAGACCAATTCTCCAGTTTGTCACATTCACCCCAATCTGATCCTCCAGAGTGCTTTGAAACCCCACTTGGCAGAGGTGAGAACAGAGCCCCGGGTTTCTCACCCCTGCCCAAGGGCCTTACACACCCCATTTTGTTTTGGGCTGGCTATGTCTCTCTCTCCCGAGCAGGGGGTTGAGTCATCTCCTTATCCCAAGCTCCAGCTGGCCCATGAGACCCCATGCCTGTGGCTTCACAGCAGTCTAGCATGGTTGCTCTTGCAGGGTCTCTGTGTTCGTTATCAGTGTCGGCTGGCTTTCAAGTGGTGCTGGAGGGTTCGTTCACCCATAATTGATAGGGCACACTGCTGTCTCAAAGCGAAAGGCTCCCCAGCAGGAAGGCCTGTTAACACAGCACCTCTCCGCCCATCTCACCCAGCACGGTTCTTCCAGCACAGCATGCCCGCTTGTGTCCATTGCTCCGAGTCAGCTGTGACTGCTAGCCCCCGTATTGTAAAGGGGATTGACCTGGGAATGGTGTTGAAATACTTCCTCCGCCCGAGGTTTATAACCTTGCTGTACAAATGTGCTCCTGGCTAAACTTTGCTACATATGCTTTTGAGTCGCATCCATTTTCTATAGCATTGTATTTTCCAGTGTTTATGCAGCGTGTCAAGTCCCAGCTTCCTAACTACACTAGCTATAAAGCTTAAAAACACCGAAGAAAATAATATTCCCAACATGTCAAAGAAGTGACATTAAAGAACTCCGCCAGCCCCCACAACCATGTAGCAAACCCCCTAAGCCCCCGGGAATGATCTGCAATGAAGTTTCTTTGAGGAGTTTTGATATTTTCTTTCATCACAGGTGAAATTCCTCTTCTGCAGCGGGTGAGCTAAAAGCCTGCTTACACTGTAAAATAAGGCCCGTGTGTGACCTATGTGGGGCCCAGGCCTGTGTTAACTGTCTGAACTCTACGTGGACATCTTTGCTGCAGTCACAGTTATGCTGGCTTCTTGCTGGAGCATCGCTTTAAAATTCTCAGCTTGCCTCCCAGACATTGAATTATACTGAGGAGCATATGCCAAGCCGAACTCAATGAGACACAGAGAGAGGCCTCTCAGACGTGATATCCCATACCCACACGGCAGAGGCCCTCTTCATGGGCCAGCGAAAACAGACTCCATCTATCTACTAAATTCTTATCCCCCCTGTGACAGGGCGCCTGCCCTGCACTGGCCCTTTAAGGCCAAGACTCAGGCCCGGAGCCGGGGCTGAGAACAGAGAGGGCAGCTGAGGCCGTTAGGGCTAGTGATAGCCCAGCTGGCAGCTATCTAGTGAAGCACAGTTGGCGTGAAGAGGCCAGCTGAAGCCGTTAGGGCGAGGAAGGGCGCAGCCAGCAGATATATAGAGAAGCACAGCTTGCTTAAGGGAGGGCCAGTGAAGGGCTGACTGCAGAGGAGGCAGGGCCCCAGGAGTGAGGCCAGTGGGGGATAGCTGGCTACAGCTGGGTGAGAGCCAGCCAAGACTCCCCCTGGCTAGGGGCCGGAGGCAAGGCCCAGGGTTCGGAGGCAGATCCCAATGCAGCCTAGGTAAGCGGGGCGGTAGAGATAACGCCAATGATGAGCAACCCATACAGACTGTAACTTGCCCTGAGAGGGGCTAGATGAGGACAGTCAGGGGGCACTGAGGCACGGGGTGGCCCCCTGACACCCCCCAAAAAAACCTCAGGATCATATTCTGTGTCAAATCTGCCTGGGTGAAATCCCAGCTCTGTTCAAATCAGTGGTGATACTGCCATTCACTTCAGACAGGCAGGCTATTAACAGCAAATGCCTCTCCAGTTGCACTCAATATGTGGGCAGCTGTGTGAAACTCCCTGGCCCGTTTTATGCTAGATGGAAAACGAGCTGATCAAATGGTCCCTTTGGACCCTAACATCTGTGCAAATCCCAATCACTCAATGGGTCTTTGTTAGGTTGACAGGCCAGGCAGGGAGCCTCTGAATGTCAAACGCTAGTAACTGTTGTGAATAATTTCATTTTTTCAGGAGGCAGATCTATGAGGACGCTGTCCTCCCTGTAAATGAATTAACAGATAAACACCGTTAACCCTACCTTAATCAGCCACGGAAGGGAAATCTCTGCTGGTGACATTTACTGAAGAGGTGAGCTCAACAGAGATCATAATTTGCTGATTAAAAAACTAATCCTCCGCTTAAGGTCAGAAAGCATCAATGAAATGTCAGCTAATATAAGGAGAGAACCCAGCATGGGCAGGTCTGCAAAGCCGAGTCTTTAAGAAAATAAAAGTAGCAATGCTGGGGAACTCAGAGCTGGGAATGTTGATTTAAGCTTAGGGGAAGGTATGTTCAAGGGCTTAAAGATAGATTTATGACTATTATAGAACTTTGCTATGATTCAGCTACTTGTCCAATAGGAAAGTCAGTCATCCCGGTTTTCCACCCACAGCACCAAACAGCTCTTGTTTTGCAGCAATATTCACTTAAGGCGTTTTTCACTCGCTGATAACATGGGCTGGACTGGAACCAGCACACACAAAATGGAAAGCCCCCATTCTCATTACAAACCTCTGAGCAGTAGTTACTCCACAGAGGTGTAGTTTTAGGTTGTAGCAGTGCCACTATGAGTGCTACCCTCACTGGCATGGCCCCAGGGACAGCTGAGAAGTGCAGTGAGAAGCATATAAAACAAGTGGCAAGTACCCACAACTCTGCAAGGGTCCTGTGAAACCCAAGTGACACAGTGGCGTGCCTTGGTGTCAGAGGCACTCAGGCAATCCTTGATTTGGACAACGTGCTATTGGCTTTTTGTGGATTATGGCAGTGCCTAGACATCACCACAGAATTGTAGGGATACATAGAAAGAGCCTTTGCAGTCCGGACAAGACAGACGGCGGTGCAAGAAAGGTAGGGTTATTATACCTGTTTTATGAATAAGGAATTAAAATACGGTGATTCAGGCTCCAACTCATCCACGTACATACGCACAATCATCCCTTCAAAGGGAATACTCACCTGCTTAAACTCCTTGCGGCTCCAGAGCTGAACTGAGCTGCAGAACATCTGTAGAAGAGCTGGGGGCCGAACCCCATTCTTCTGAGCTGTAGTGCAGGGTCTGGGAAGGTCAGGGTTGGAAGGCTTCCCAGAATGCACTGCAGCTGATACGGACACAATTTTGCCTTGCTTGCCTCTGCCGCTGCTTTTAATTTCACTTCACTCCTAAGCATTAATTAAAGCGCAATCAGCCTTTCTAGCTTTGCCAAATTTATCCTCTGTCCCTCCTACTGAAGATGCCATTGTTTCCGCACCTGAACACACTTCATGGCAGAGAGGGCTGCGGTGTGCTGTGTGCGTGTGGGGGGAGGGGGTTGTGGTGTGCTGTTGTGGGGGTTGTGGTGCGCTGTTGTGGGGGGGGGGTTGTCGATGATTCCAAACTCTTCCCTGTTATACTTGGGGGCTCCCTCCCATTGTGACTGCACAATGCCAAGCCTGGGTACGACATTACTCCATACCTCTGTAGCACCAGTTCACCTGAGCATGCCAGAGCACGTTGCAAAGGTGAGTTAAGCCTCCCTGCACCCAGAGGAGGAGCTCTACAAACACAGAACTAGAAAACAGAAACATGGCTCTAATTCAGACAGGTGCTCACTGCACTGGTGAAGTAAATGAGACCGCTCTCCTGTTTAAAGTTACACATCTTCCTAAGTGCTACTCTCAGTACCGAAGCTCTCTGTGAAAGGCACAACACACAGGAATCTATAGCAGCAGAGCCTCCAAGGCCTAGTCCTGGGATTAGCAGAAACAAACCCGATGTCTCTAGGTATTGGCTCTCACCCGGGCTCTAGTTGGGACAAGAGGAAGGACAACGATACAATTAAAATACGGGGCACAGGCAGGTGAAGGGAAGTAGCCCTGCTAAGCTAGCTATTCTCTGCTCTTTCCATTTACATGCTCCTCTTCGGTTCTAGCACCAGTCTGAACCTTTCAGACTTGCTTGTCTAAATAATCATTAACAGCACGCCTGACGTCACACTAGTATCCGGAACTTCTGCTCCCAAGAGCAAAAGTTAATAGAAGGCTCTAAAGCAAAACATGCCCGGTCACAGGATGACAATATCTCTGCACTAGCTGAACATTTTCCTCCAACCTCCTTAATTTCGCAGGTGAGCGGAAACCCAGCATTCCTAGCGAATAGTGCCACGGTACCTGCCATCTGTTACTCTGTTTCAGATTTGTGGGGGCACAGCTGTGTGCCGAGTGCTCCGTGCAACAACCGCAAGGTTTTATTGACACTTGTAGCTGCTGCAGCAATGAATCTGGTCTAATTAGCACTTGCGCTAAATGTTCATGATGTCGAAAATGACAAACTGTATTTATCACCCAGCTAATAACTCACCCCAGAAAAACGTCAGGGCCAGACCACACAACATGAGTGGAGATGATTCTGTAGGTGGCACAGCACAGTTTACCCGGCTGCAACAGATTTAAGGGTGATGTGCGCATTAAACTAAAATAACCAGAGGTAGACACTCAGTAAAGCCAAATGTTGGCATTCAGCTTTTCAGACGTGTTGTGTTTATCCTTCTGAATGACAGCCGAGTGTTGAAGTGAGAGAGAAACTACCGACACAGTTACGACTGGCTTTCCATTTAGAATTCACGATGTTTCCGTGCACTTTCATTCAAAGAGCTGCATGAACTAAGTCCCAGTAACACAGAAACGTGTTGCACTATGCCAGCTCCTCACAGCACACGGGAACCTGAGCGCTCAGAGCAGCCGTGACAGGTCATTTAAATACAAATCAAGCAGCAAAGATAACGAGCGTGTTGCCTGCTGCCTCCAGATCTTTTTTCCCTTCTGAAAGTCTCCATGGCTTGACCTGTCTGAGGCTAGGCCTACACTAGACCTGGAAACTCGGCTTAAGGTGCATAGAACATGTAGCTGGAATCGGTTTACCTTAAGCTGAGTGTGGCGGCATCTCCAAAGTAGGAGGCTGATGGGAGCAAATTCTTCTGTTGGCTTCCCTTATTCCTGGCAAGAGCAGAAATATTGGACGCTGGCAGGAGCACCCTCTGAGTTTGAGTTAGCGAGTCTTAACTAGACACACTAAATCAAACTTCGGAAGATTGATCACAGCAGTATCAATAGTCCGCGGCGTGAAGATGTGCCCTGAGGCAAGCGCAGAGGTAGCACCTGGATGGGCAGTTTTTACCTGGCAGGGTTATAATGCTAAAAGTGGCCAATTCTAACGACATTTCTGCAATATGAATGCGGTGACTGAGATGCCAAGGTTCATGAGTCCATCAGGAAACTACAAGTAAGCGGAACTGCATTTGAAAATATTTGCACAGCTGCAGGCTGGGGGAGAGAGTCTTAGGAATTATGGAGGGAACATGGGGCCAGGGTGGGCATCATTTAAACTGGCCCTGATCCTAGCTAGCTAAGGCATTTTTACCACTGACTTCAGTGGCAGTCGAGTTAAGCCTGTGCTGAACACTTTGCAAAATCCCACCCCCACCTCGTGAAAGGCAGAGGGGATGCTCCGTGCGTGGAGGTGGGATGTGGCCGGCTACATACCATAAGCCAGCTGCCCAGATGATAGAGCCTCTTGGGAACATTCTCTGAAATACAGAAATTATCTGGTGATGCGGATTCATTAACTGAGACCCGTGACTTACCGGGTGTCTAGAGATTTTGCCGGTGAGGAAATTTGAAAGACCTTCGTTTATAATCCACACGTCTATTTCCCAGCCTGGGACAAAAGAATGAGAGGTTGTTCCAGTCTCTCCTTCCAGCCCTTCCATTCTGACATGTGAGGACCTGAGACAAGGGGACCCGGTGTGCACCACGCGGGTCACCCAGAAATCGATTTGGAAGCCTTATTGAGAGAAAGGGATGGGCAGCTGCAATCTTTGCAGCACCTCTCCAAATCTCTGCAGCACATGGCAACACATTAACTGGGAGCCTTCAATGAGCACAGAGGGCCAGTGACATCCCTTGGCATGATGTAATGGAGACCAGTTTCATTATTTCTCCAGGGTATAATGCAGAACACAGGAAAATAGGATTAAAATTTAATTTGATCTTTGGCACAGACCCTTCAGCTGACAATATCCTGCATGGAACTTGCTCCTTCTCTCTGAACTTGACACGCAAATGAACCTAACAGGGCAACAGGCAGGCAAAGTTACAGATCAAGCAGTTTTTAAAAGTCCTTTCAAGTAACTTAATCTTAGGCAGTGATAACTGAGCCTAATACGATGGTTTGCTGTGGTTGCATTAAGCATACGGGGCTGAGAAGAAGACAGGTGGGCTTGGGGTTAAGGCATCAGACTGGAAGTCATGAGATCTGGATTCTGTTTCTGGCTGTGTCGCAGACTCCCCGGATGCCCTTGAGTAAGTCACTTAATCTCTGTGCCTCGGTTCCTTGTCTGCACAATGGGTGCCGCACTGTGCCCTTTCTTCCGCACTGTGTAGCTCTTCTGCAAAGTCCCAGGAGGATGGAGATATTTACCGCTGCAGACCAGCTGACCGGGTTATTTCCCAGGTCCTAGCTCAGGGCATACCAGCCTGACTAGGAGAGTTAATTGCTCGGAGAGAAGTGCATTCCTAGAGCTCACAGAGGAATTTTTTTCCCAGCTGCTGCCTAGATTTACTTTTGTTTTGACCATTATCAGGGACAACAAGGCTTGACAAGCCTGGATTGATGACACTATTTGGAGCCTGAGAGCCTAACAATCATGCAAAGCAGCTGGCCAGGGCAGTTTTTTAGGAGCTGTCAGCATGATGGAGCACTGAGCCGGGAAGCCTGGTCCATTCCAAGTGCTGGCAGAACAAGCCATCCGCTCTGAAAGTCAACGCTTGGCGACGGATTTTTGTGTCTCTCCTTCCAACGCCAGCCCTTCCCACTGCTCCCAGCCCCCCATCCGGCATAGCCCTCTCCTTGCCTAGTGGATGTCTCCACACGGCCCACGGCAGCCAGCCACCTGGTAGACAGACAACGGCTGCACTTCTCTGACACGGAGGGTGGGGGACAGATGGGAAAGGCTGCGACCCAGCCCCAGCCACGACTTACAAGTGCTGCCCCCACAGCTGTTTTCAAGTGAGATCCCAGCCCTAGGCACAGTGCCAGGGAGTCTCGCCAAGGCCAGAAGCAGGGATTCGTTTTCGTGAAGCGAGCAGGCCGCATTGTGCAGGGGGCATTTCCCCTCCGGCTGCTCACTCCCAGCAGGACTGGAAAGAGGCAGGCTGGGGCAGGACTCTTGTCCCGCCCCATCAGCGACTGAGGCCAGAGGAGGATGAAGGCGTGGAGAGGCTGACTCCATCCCTCTCCGGGGGCCAGCCACACCTGCGGGTGGGAGGAGAAGTGAATGGATGATGGCTTCAGGCTTCATTCTGAGCTGGGCCGGGCCACGTGGAGGCCTGTGCGTGGCCTGTGGAGGAGGCTCTGTGTGGCCTGTGCAGAAGACCCATGACATGAAAGGCCCATTCCCCTCCTCATTCAGCCGTTGTTTAAAAGGGAATCCGGAGGAGAGCCGTTTCAGGCACTTTGTCAGGGAGGGGACGTTTACATCACCCAGCCTCGCTCTGCCTTCCTCTCACAGCCTCCAGGAAGGAATGCTCAGACGTCAATTATTCCCACGCCAAGGAGAAGAACGTTCTGGGGCAGTGTGCCAGTCCGACCTCCTGGCTCCGTGCAGCGCTCAGCCACCAGGGCTGGTGGCAAGAGGAAGACAGAAGCTGCAGGTGATGGGGGGGCATATTTAATTAGGTGACGTGCAGTGAACGTTGCTCTGTAATGCCAGCCCGACCCAGGGCATCTGTCGTGCACCCAGCATGTGTCAGGCTAGTCATGGTGAGAAGAGCAGGTGGGGGAGATGTCTGAGGTGGGCATACCTCCCTCTTAGAGACTCCACCTGGGGACCCTGCGGCTCATCCCGGTGAGCAGGCAGTGGGTAGAAAGTCCTGCACTTTGTAAAGTCACGTGGGCGTTTGGGTTTCCAGCTGGAGGCACCTCCAAAGGGGCCGATTTTCAGAAAATGCTGCACCCCTGCTCTCGGAGAAGCAGGCCCCTTTTGCAGGCGGAGGAGCGCAGATCACAGGACACCTCTGAAGAGGTGGTGAATGGAGCAGCTGCCAGCAGCGTGGTGCCCCATAAACCTTCCTCTGCAGCGGAAAGCGCAGCTGATAGTCTGCTGGCGCAAGCAAATTGTAAATGGGCGCGATACAAGTCCTGGTGTGTAGGACAGGCACCGTGGTAGAGTGATCTGTTAATTGCGTGATTAGCTGTCATGCGCCAAAGCCCAGGGAAGTCCATGGAAAGATGCCCATGAACCCCAGAGCCTGTCTTAAGTAGTCAATAGCTCCCAGTTAGGTACAGGGGCTAGTCTCCTGGTTGTGCCCCAGAAACGGATATGTTCCTATTGGTGGGAAGTGCTTGGGGATGGCCACTTCACGGTCTGGGCTGTGCCTGCACTGATTGAGAGCCGTGTCTGTGTGGCCGCCTGAGAGAGGCATGTCTGTGACACTCCTTGCATCTGCATCAGAGATGGAAGTAGGCGGGGGCGCCCTGGTGCACAGCTCTGGCAAGAGATGGCTGAGCTGCGGCAAAAGCCAGCAGGGAGCTATTTAATGAGCTGGCAGGGGCCCGGGTTGCAATAGGACAGCACCAGAAATGGTAAGTTACCTTCACCCCTCATTTGCATTAAACGCCCAGCGCTTCATCTGGAAACCCACTGGCGTGGCTTGTTAGCCACATCCAGCAAACGGAGATGCTCGAGGCCTGGTGTTTTTGCACTAACATCTCCTGTTGGTTGAGTGCTCACATCACTGTGCGCTTTGGTCAGGAAATCACAGAGCACAACATGTTCTCCCTCTCCTTCCCTGGCCTGGCTGAGTTTTTGGAGGATTCTCGAAAGTCGGGGTCCTGATGGTCACTTCACTGGTGTAACCCCCATTGTTCAGGAGGGGATGGCTCTGCCCTTTGCGTCCTGCCTTTAATTGCTGCATTTGGAATGCGTCCTCCCCATCTGTCCCGGGAAGCTGTGATCCTGCTGCCCAGTGGCAGTATTACTGCCTTAATCAACCTTGCTGGAAGGGAGGCAAATTGGCGGTCTAGCCATCAGAGCTTCCACTGATAGATGATTGGAAGTGCTGCTTGCAGCTGGGCTACAAATCCGCAGCCCAGGGAGATTGGAAATCCAGTGCGTTCGAAGAGTGTTACAGCCTTAATTAAATTTTTTGGAAGCGTCGCAAATCAGCTGTGCTGCTATTAGCATCTGGGATGCTTATTGACTGGAAGGGAGGAAGTTGCTGTGTTGCAAGAGAGCTGCTGATCCACTCCAGGGAACTGTAGCACGGTGCTTGCAGCAGTGAGACAAGTGAGCGGCTGATGATCAGCTGTCTCCATCCCCTGCTTGGTGAAAAGGGGCCTCCCTGACTTCCTCAAAGGTCCCTGCCAAAGATGCCCTTGCGCTTTCTGCTTCCTTCTCTTGGAACTTGGGAGAGCCATGGAATACACACGCTTGGTCAGCTACTCAATGAAAGGCCCGATAGGTACTTAGATATTTGATAGCTTTCATTCAGCAGTCAAGTAAAGTACAATCACCTGCAAAACCACCAGTACAACCGTCCAATTCTTTTGGACCTAAGTCTCTGCCCGCCAAATGCTGGGACAGGACGGCCGGGGATGGATCCCTTGATGACCCTGTTCTGTGTATTGCTTTTGGAAGGTAGGACGCGGGGTAGGTGGACTATTGGGCTGGCCCAGTAGGGCTGTACACAGTCTGTTAAATATGTGCACACGGTATAGAGATTTCACGCAATTTAATCAAGTCACTAGAAACGACAGGGATTGTGTAATGCTGCTCACTCTGTGACATGGCAGCATTCTGTTACATGGAAAGAGCTGACGACTCTATTCCTGCATAATGCCTCTTTAAACAAACGCTCGCCGTTGCCATGATTGTTTGGGTTCTGACATTTACACGGCAAAGAATTTGTAAACTTGTTAAACATTCTTGAATAAATCCTTAAAAATGGATTTGTTTATGGGCTTTCCCATGGGGTTGACTGTGGCGCTGGCTTCACGCTCATTACTGGTTTCTTTCTCTCCCTCTCCGCCCCCAGGATTTGGGAAGTATTGGCATCAGATGCTGGTTCCATGGGGCAGATTTTTAAAGATGAAGATAGACACCTAGGTGCTTTTGAAACCTCCCCTGGGTATTTAACCCCCAGTGGGTAGACTGGGCATCGTCAGGCACTTAATTACCTTAAAAAAAACCCTGACCCTAAATCAATTTGCCCACAGCCACAGGAGAAATCTGTGCCAGAGCCAGGAACTGAACACGTCTCCTCATGTGCCTTAGCCATGAAACCATCTTTCTTCTTGGCTTCAGAGGATGCAGCAGCCTGCCCGTTTCAGAAGGCAGGAAATGGGGCAAGGAATGGAACTGGTTCCACACTTCTTAGGGAAGTTTAGAAAAGTACTTCTTTAAAAGATTATTCATTTCCCCACTCTTCATAGGGGGCCCCTGGGTGAAAGACACACACACACATTTTGGCCCTAGCTGGCTATTGGAAAGACACACACAAAGAGAAGCGGAGAAAACGATGTTAAGAACACAGTAATGTGAGAGCCTGCGGCAAAACAAATTATGCGCATGAGCCCTCCTCAAATGGTAGAAAACTGTCAGTCTTCAGCTCCTTGCACACAGTGGTGAAAATTCAAGGGCATAGAAGTCGGATATGAAAGCAGAGCTCCTCACTAGCAGACTTGGCAAGTAACAAACTCATGAGTGTGCTATACACAACAATGCTGAGTTACCCATTGGCATTTTGCATGGAAATCTAGCACAAGGGCTATTTATATATTAAAAGGTTTTTTAAAAGGAGCCGTGAGACAGCAATGAATTTTCACAATGCACTGCACAGATAGTCACTCCCAGAGAGCCGTCAATATGCCTGCCAAATTAAGCTGGTAAAAGTGCATGCTGCCAAGGTGTGTGTCTCTCTACCTAAGCAAAGTTTCTTTCATCAGCAGGATGCTCAGTATGTGAAGAATTTGCTGAGAGGCACTCGGAGGCGTTAGTTTGTTGGGAACAAAGTGCGATGTTTTTCTCCCCTCTCCATCTTCAAGTAATAAAACTTTAATTTTATAAGAAAGTGAATGAAATAATCAAGTTTGTTTCTTCTTCTCTAGAACTCATATTCCCAGGCACAAACTCGGATAAATCATCTTTATTTCAATAAATCTAATGCAATTACTTTCCTCTAGTAGGAAAAATTTCTACTATTTTGCCTTGAAAAAGAGCCCATAACATTCCCACATTCAATAGCTCCTCAAAATTGTATTCTAACATGGTTAAGGGGAGCTGAACTACTCCTGTTAAGTAACATTTTCCAGGTCTTGATTTCTCTTCCAATATTTCCTCTGTCAATTAGCCAAAGCAATTTCCGCTGACTAATAAAGCAGTTGGTTAAGCTTATTTTCCAATCAAAACTCACTTAATTTCAGCAAATAACGGCTGAAAAAAAATTGATCAAAAGCATTTTAAATAGTCAGCCTTCCCATCTATAGAAAATCAAATTGTCTAACAGAAAGCGCAACAGCGATTTCAGTCCCGATCTAATCTGCTGGGGTCCTCACTTTAATTCAGGAATTAAAATTCCTCATGCATGCTCTACCACCAGACTCAGTGCAGGCATAGTCATAAAATGATACATCGCCAGAGACATGCTGCCTCCATGGTAGTTACTCCATGAAGCACAGGCCCACTGTAATATGCTATGCAGAAGAAAAATAAGGTGAAACAAAATGGGTTCGTATTTTACTGTGGGATTTTCCAAAGCTCTTAAGGGAATTAGGAGCGCAAATCCCTTTAATTTTTAATGGGACTATGAAGGCTGCATGAAAACTAAAGATCTGCTTAGTAGTAAATATAGTCGGCTATCAATCCATGTGGCTAAAGGGACTTTCTCCCTTGTTTTCCCTCCCGCTGCTACCTGCACAGAAGCTCTCCCGCGTGACCCTTAGCCACTGCCACATCACCAGCTGCTCCTCTGTTCTCTTCTCGCTTGCACCAGCGAGAGAAGAGAATGAAGCCCCATGGTCCCCAGCACCTAGGTAGCTGTAGATGTGGATTGAACGCCAGTGCGGGAGGGAAAATAGACCACAGGTCTCCAGGGATTTGGGGAAAA
This sequence comes from Rafetus swinhoei, assembly GCA_019425775.1. Classification (NCBI taxonomy): domain Eukaryota; kingdom Metazoa; phylum Chordata; order Testudines; family Trionychidae; genus Rafetus; species Rafetus swinhoei. The sequence goes on along the minus strand of JAFJHL010000175.1, from coordinate 2,024,424 downwards.
CGTGCGTCAGCCTGGGGCCATGTGTCAGGGCAGGGCAGCACGACACGGGGGATCAGGATTTGGGTCTATCCCTCTGCCCATGATTTTTTTAATAGCAGACTCCTTGGCCACTTGGATGGGCAGGGGAGGCAGCGAAATTGAGCGTTGCACTTGAACCGCTCCCTGTGGCTGGCCACGGAGTTCTGTTTTCAGACCAGCTCTGGACAGAGGCCCATCTAGCTTTGACACAAGAGAGACGAGGTGGGCGAGGTAATATCTTCTATTGGACGACCTGCTGGTGGTCAAGTCTGACAGCTTCTTTCTTTCAGTAACACAAGTTACTCCGGAGATGTTGCATCACCCACCTTATCCCTCTCATACCCTGGGAGCAACACACGGCACGACACATATTTAAAGTTTGATTTATATTTCTGTCCCAGGACCATCAAGCTGAGCACACATCCAGCCTATGCACACTTCCTACCGCTTCCTACCGCCCTGCCTCTCCCTTAGAATCCCAGGGCTGGCAGAGACCTCAGGAAGCATCGAGTCCAACCCCCGGGCTGAAGCAGGACCAATCCCAACTCAATTCCCAGCCAGGGCTTTGTCAAGCCGGGACTTCAAAACCTCCCTTACCCTTCCCTCCTCATGTTTGTTACCATGGCTTATTTTCACTTAGGCTCCATCCCGTGTGCATGTGCTCCTCCTGAGGTGAACAGGATTACACCCATGCAGAAAGCCAAGCCAAGCACATGCATACCAGTTTACAGGCATACCCTAAGGTACGAGGACTGGTCTGTGGGACAGGGACTGTTGTGGGATATAGGGAATGTGGGCTTAACTCCAGGCTTTCTGTGTGATATTTGTTACTTAATCCCCCTGTAAATTGGGATGTGTGTGGTCACTTAGGAGAGATTCAAATGCTGCCCAACTGATTAGCAGAGTGCCCACAGATGGCAACATGTGTTTCTTTTGGTGGTACACATCCACACATGCCTTGGTGCACATAACAAAATGTATTCCGTGCATGCATGGAGATAATCATACTTGCCTGACTCAGGGAGGCTGAGAGGACAAAACTCAGAGAGACACTCAGACATTAGGGTGAGGGGAAGCCCAGATAAGAGCCTCAACAGCCCTTCCCGGTTGGGGTCTTGCCTGCCTCTGTGTTAGCACAGAGCGCACCCTCTGCGTGCTCCTATAATGATAACGAGCATCAGTTCTACTTACAAAAATGCATCCTTGCAGAATTAAATTGCAGGCGCCTGCATCAATCTGCCATCCACTCCTGTGGGTCCTGGGTTCTTTCTCATTAACTCAAACTGATGAATGATTGATCTGCCAGGAAAGTTGTCCCATCGATAATCTTTATAGAGATTCCCAGCCACTCTCTTGATATTTCTGCTGAAGGGAGGGAGGAAACTGTGATATTTTGTTAAGAAAACGACTGCTGCTCTATCATTCACAATACAGCTAACACCTCCCACCATTTGTTGATGCGGGGCACTGACAATTAGCACAGTCAGCGAAGAGCTGAGACACATAGGCTAGGTCTACACTACAGAGTTTTTGTGCAAAAACTGCATCCACACCTCAGGCACGTTTTTGCACAAGTAAACCGAAAGAACAGAGGGGTTTTTCCAGTGTAGGTATTCCTCCTTCTACGAGGCATAAATCTGTTTTTCGCAAGAGTTCTTGCACAAAAAGGTGTGTGTGGATGGGCAACAGGGGTTTTTTTTGTGCAAAAACAGGAAAGAGGAAAAAGCACAGGTGCCCTGGTGGCCATTCTGTGGATAGCTATCAGCGCTTTCTTTCAATAGAGCGTCCATGAAGTGTGGACGCTCTCTTGCACAAAAGCACATCACTTTTTCAATGCACTTTTGCAGTGTGGACATTCTCTTGCACAAGAAGTTGTTGTGGAAGATCTCTTCCACAAAAAGCTTCTTGCGCAAGAAGCCTGCAGTGTAGACATAGCCAAGGATCTGTATTTCCTACCTGGAATATTAACCCCAGGTGAGTGGCAGTGAGTTACTATTTGGCATTATAAAGGTGGCAATTGGGGTGGTTTGTCTAAAATTGCCTAGACACTGGCAGGTTTCCTTCTGTGGTCCCATGCCAGCAGAGTTTATGCTGTGACAATCAGTCTGTGCTAGTCGCTAATAGATTCTCCCACTTCTAACCATACTGGGGGACATTCACCCCTCCGCAGAAGGCAAGCACAAAGCAAGGACCAACATTTTGCAGCACAGTGGCTAACAGTGCTCAGCAATTCTAGCCTCAATTTTCCAGCAGGCTGTTTCCTTACAAGGATCTCCTGCTACAAACCAAACATCTAGCACCTTAGAGCTTTTATCCTGACATCACAGACCATAGCGAACCAGCCCCCCTCTAGGAGGGCACTAATCTGGTATCCCAGCCTTTCATTCAGTTCAAGGCTCCATGAACATTGGTACCCATGTTCCCTTTCATTTTTTCCATCCATGTGCAGAATAAATGTTGTTATGTGCACCAAGGCATTTGCAGTTGTGCACCAGCAATAGAAACACATGCTGCCAGCTGTGGGCAACTGTGGGTGCTTTTGTTAACATAATGCCTTATGCTAATCAGCTGGGTGGCATTTGAACTCTCTTGGGTGGCCGCACAAGCGCTCAGCTTACAGGGAACACTGATTGGTACCACTGTTCTTAGTCATGTAGTATTAAGCCAACTGATTCTAGACTGAGTCTAGTCACTGTTGTTAGCTCAGGGCCTCTTGAACACATTTCCAGGCTCAGATTTTTTTGATTAAGCCCTGCCATAGGTCACAATCCAGCTGTATGACAGCCCACCCCGACACTGGAACCAGTGTCTCAGACCTCCTGAGCTCCCCCTTTACACACACACACCCCCCCCCCAGGCTGGACTCACTCTGGATTCTCTTCAGATCCTAGTTTAGCCGCTGCCGGGAGAGAAGATGGCAGAAGAGGAATTTAGGGTTAGCAAAGGAATTTTTAGTGGAAGTCTCGACTCTTACAAGCACTAGAGAGGTGCATCTCTGTGCAAAGTAACTCACATCCCGAGAAGCACAGCACCCAGTCTGACCTCAAGCCCCTGGGAGTCCAAGGCCTTGTCAGCATTTCAGGTTAGGCAGAGTCCCTCCTGTTTTCTCTCTGAGCAGCCAGTTCTTTGCAAACAGTGATGAACCCTGCTTAAAGCAAGCCGCCTTAAATATACTCTCTCTTTGTTCACCAGGGGCCTCGGCTGAGAAGCTGCAGACCACCAGCCATGCTGACCCAAAATCAATCAGGCATTCACTGGCTCCTGGGGCCATGGTGCTAGCCAGAGTGGCCAGGGTTGATGGTGTCACACTAGGCAGTTCTCATATCTGGCTCAATCCTGCAACTCCACAGATCTTTGGAGCAGCCCCAAGAGTGGCACCAGGCATGGTGAGGACACATATCCCCCACTGACGGAGCGTTTGGGAGCGCTCTGTGCCCTGCCTGGTGACACAGAAGAAGAGCATGCCATGCTGCCTTTGAATCTAACGAGCAATTGAAAGGAGACCAGACCTTTGTGGCGAATTGTGTCATTTCACACAAAGCTCCTGTGACGGGTCTCAAAGTACCTGGTACTGAGAGTTACCTTGTTACCCCCAGCTTCTAGAGCGGGGGTGGGGAACCTACCGCCTGAGGGCCACATCCGGCCCCCAACCTGCCTGGATCCGGCCCCTGAGGCTTGGGACTTTCCCCCTCCCAAATGTATTCACCCGGGCCCCCAGGCTCTGGTATGCCAGGAGAGTGTGAGGAGAGACTTTCTCCTTCTCAGTTGGGAACCACATCAGTAAGGTGCAGGGGTTGCACTTTTCATTTTTGTGTGGCCCGCGACTAATTTTTCTTTGGATTAGCAGTCCCTGACCCAAAAATGGTTCCCTACGCCTGCTCTGGAAAGAAGGGGTCTAGTTAGGTAGAGCTATGTATTCATTTGTGATCTAGCTATATTCAAGGAGGTGGTGTCACTTGTTTTGATCACACTGGAAGGGTAGCTTGTTGACTCTGAGCTCTACCATTGGTTATTGAATTGCATTGTTATTGATTATTGAAATATACCTTAACTGAACTGCCTACGTGATAGAAAACGCCTCGAAGATTTGTTCTCAATGGTAATTACTTAGCTTCCTTCCCCAGCAAAGGATTCCAATTAGTCTTTCAGTTTTACAATATATATCATGCACTCTCCATGTACAATGGAAAGAAACTGAAAAAAATGGCTTAATGTAATGAACATCAGATACTTCATGAGTATTAACTGATTGAACAGGTAAAGTTTTGAAAACAAACTGCTAATGAGTAATTGACTTGGTGTTTCATTATTTGATGGTTTCATTCTCTCTCTCTCTCTCTCGGAATTAAAGCTCTGTAGCATTAGCTAAATGTCTTTCCAGAAATCACTGCAAAATTTCACTGGGCATTAGTTCATGAGCTAAGTGCCAGTGTCAGTATTCCAGGCATTGCTTTGCTGCCTAGTTACTTCCCCAATGACTTGTAAAAAGACTTCAAAGGAAAACTTTAGACCAGGAATCCTACTTGCCATCAGAATGTTTTAACCTTGAAAACAGAAGCCTAAAGAGTACATTTCTGAATGCTAATGAGGCTCAGGGAAAAAGCCACCAGAGAAGGGGGAGAAAGCTCTCTCACTAATCCTGTAAAAACCCTAAAGGGCAAATAAATTTAATGGAGATGAAAAATAATACAGCTAAACCACAAAAGCATTCAGAGCCACATAGTGACCCCAGCTAGAAAATTTCAGAACAAAAGCGGGCTTGGATTAGATCTTCCAACAGTAAATAGAATGTGAATAAGGTGACTCAACAAGAAAAAAAAAGTATGTTGCACAAGTTCAAATGTCCAGAACTCTGGGTCTGCCTCTTTTATATCTCTTGGGGTTCCATTCACACCTGAAAGGGCTCCTTCTTTGAAATGCATTGCTAATTACATTTAGCTCTGCAATGACCGCAGTTAATAACTTCTTCCCCTGGAGCTGTGCCACCAACAATAGTATTTACCATTGTGATAAATAAATTAGAAGAGGAAGGCCCTACTCTTTTAGCTGAAATGGGTCAAACAGAGACGAGAAACAGACTTTGTATGTTGCTTTCTTACTTGACCTTGCCCCGTAAGCTCTTGGATATCCCCAAAAATACCATCAAAGGTAGCCAGGGCTTTATTTTAATTCTCCTAGAATCATACATGTAAGTAAATTTTAGGTAGGGGTTTGAGTCAAAGCTTGCATTTTTCTTGGAAATACACAGAACTCATCCTTTGTACCACCTGTATCACCCAAGAGGAGGAAGGTTTATGTACACAACAGATAAAGGTGATGACAAGTAACATTCCTCACAGGAAGGAGCCATCTTTGACCATCCTTTGCTCTCTCTGGTCTTGTCTACACTACAGAAAAGAAAAAAGCTGCCGCAGTCGATCTTCTGGGTTTCAAATTAGCAGGTCGAGTGAAGACATGCTCATTCGAACTGAGAGGGCGCTCCCATCTGTGCTGGTAGTCCTGCTCCTCACAAGGAGTAAGGGAAGTTGACGGGAGAGTGTGCTCCCATTGACCTTCCGCTGTGTGGGAGGTGCCAAAACACGATTTAAGACACTTCGACTCTAGCGACGTAATGAACGTAGCTGGAGTTGCATATCTTACGTTGACTTTCCCCTTTAGTGTAGACCTGGCCTCTGAAAGGCTTTAAAGAATCCTATTTTCACTTGCCATTTTCCATTTCTCTTCATCTCTTGACTGATACAGTCTGTTTCCATTTTAGAAAATGATTAATGTCAGCTACTTCTTTTTGTAGGAATGTCAGAACCTTAAGTCCATTATAGAGAAGGAACTGGGCCCCTTAATTACATATATATTTTTAAAAAACATATTCCTGTCTCATTTAAAGGCAAGCGTGAGAGATCAGAATCTTACCATACCAGACAGGCAACATTGAGGGACTGGCATGTGTTATATCAAATGCATGTAAGTGTTGTCTTCCAAAAGTCATAACCAAGTAACTGAAAACACTGCAGGCTATAGAAGCATCAAGAGGTTTTAAGGTTGGGAATTATTTGTCTTATTTTTGGTGGGGTTGGGGTTGGTACTATTTAGTTTTCCATTGAAATAAGAGTTGTCTTGTTCTAGGTCCCGTGTGTAAAATGTGTTCAGTTGTGGGCATTTAGATCCATTCTCGTTCAGGACTATATTATTTCTAGTTTGCAATATAAACTTCTGAACAAAAACCAAAGGAGCATGTCACTCAGGAAGAGGAGAAGGAAAGCAATTTAGCAGCATGTTTTGGAGGCAAGTTTCAAAATTGATTCCCCCCTTCCACCTCCAACTGAAGGCTTTATACCACCCAGATCAATTTCCAAGTAAACCTTTGTTGTTGTTGTTGTTGTTGACAACAGAGGATTTCTGCACTGCAAATGCACAGTGAAGATTTCTGGGAACGAGAAAAAATACACAGGACTTATAGTGTTAACACAGAATGTTCAGGTAGAAGATACTAAAACTAAAGGATTTGCAGTGTCATCGTGAAACCTACTGAATCCTGAGAGAGAAAAAACTACGAGACTCCAAAGAGTTTATATCACTCTATCCTAGTGTATCCATCTCCAAAAGGTTAAAAGCACCTTAGAACCTTGTTAAGTCATTTTAAACTGTGCTGGAGTTTACTAGCTCTTTCATGCTGAATCAGACTACTGCTATTAAAGTGGAGTTAAACAAGGCTACAAAATCCCTATTTTTTCCCCTAGTTGGCAGTATATTGGGACGAGCTAAAAATATTAATTTAAATAAAACTACTGGAGCTTGGAGGATGAAAAGAAATGCACAGAGATGTAGGTTCCTATGTGGTTTGTTGATACAAGGTTTAAAATTAAATTCCTGCCATATTGGACATTGTGCCATGCATGACTCTTAGTTAAAGGCAAATATCATCGGTAACAATTCCTTATTGCACAGAAAAAAATATAAAACAGCCCGATTTGGAATCCTAGAAGGGACAACTGAGAGCTCTCATCTTAGGAAACATAAGAGTATATTATAGTATTTATATAAATATTATGAAAATAACCTAAATACTAGGAAGCAATGTACTCTGGATTTCAGGGGGATAGTATGCATGTCATGGAGATGGACTCAGTTTGATGTCCATGTATCATTGGTAACTCCCTTCTCCTGCGTGGTAGCCCTCATTTCTGGTTTTGATAACCCAAAGTTAGTTACCAGCAAGTTGGAAAGCTGGAAGAGACAAGGTGGGGGAGGTAATACTAATATCTTTTCCTGGACCAATTTCAGAAAAATCAGTCGGGGGCCGCACACAAGTGAGAAGCAGAAAACCAACCAACCAACCCCTCACTGACGTGGCCCCCAAGTGGGAAGGAGAAAGACGCTCCCCCCATTCCCTCGCTCACTAGGAGGGTCCAGCCTAGTAGATTTTATGTGCTCCAGCCCCACGGTGGGACAGCGGGGGATGGGGCAGGAGTGACAGTGTTAGCTCCCGAATGCTGGGAAGGGGGGCCCTGAGCCTCAAGGGCCAGGGCCAGACAAGCCGGGGGCCACATCCCGGTTTAAAGGCATGGAAGCGTTGCTTGACCCCGTGTGAGATTAGCTGCCCGCCACATTGCAGAGCGTTACCATGGTGACTTGTTAGGCCAGGAGCCTCCTTCCCCAGTGGTCCTGCTCTGGACGGTCGGGGGGGGCCGACAGACTTGCCGAGCCCCTGGGCAAGGTGGGGGGAGGGGGTAGCAGCGCCGCGCTCCTGGAAAGGTCGGGGCTGAGGCAGCCAGCCCTTAGTGCCACCCGGAGGACACCGCGCTGGCCCCCCCCAGCCAGTCCTGAGAGTCGCACGGTGCTCCGGCCGCCATTTAAAGGGCCCCGAGCTCGGTCGCTGCCACTCCTGTAGTAGCCGCAGGAGCGGCCAGGAGCCCTGGGGTCCTTCTCAATTGCTGGGGCCTGGGGCAACTGCCTCCTTTGTCTCCCCCTTACGTACGCCGCTCCTCCCGTCGGCGGGCCTGGCTCTGGAGGAACCTGACTGGGATGGAAAGACAACTCTGATGTGTCTGGCTATCACGTTTGGCTCAGTATCCAGGCCTGTCAGGGCTTACGGGCAGCTAGAGCTTTGAACATCTTAAGATTCATCCACCTCTAATCTGTTACTGCCTCCCTGCACGGCTCTCTTCCTCGTCCGTTTGAACATTGCGCCAGAGCCTCAGTCAGGATGGCAAAAGTCTCCAGAGAGATTGGAAATAAAAACAGCTGATCCATCCAGCCCTGGGATCATTGCAAGGCGTGAAGGCTGGAGAGCTAATGTGTCTTGCAATGTGCTCACCCAGCAGACAGGCGCTCCCGGTCCACCGCAGCGCTATTAACTGCTAAAAAGGATAAGGCGGAAGCTCAGGCGTAACATCTTCTCTTGCTGTTATTGTCAGTGACAGTCGGAAGGGGGTTTTAACCCCCCTTTGTTGGCATTTAGAGCAATGTCATTTTCTAAAAATAAGTGGCAAAAATTACGCCGTCCACCCAGGGACATCAGCAGCGTGCACATAGGGAAATCAAATTAGAGTCTACAGCCTGTCGCCTCTGACTAATAAATGATTTTGTGACATTTATTGGAGTAAGAGAAGGGAGAGGGGAGACAACTTTAAAGAATTAATGCTGATTATTCTCTACAAAAGAACAACAGGCTAGATAGCAATGTGGGGATTAGTGCGTTCAGAGCCCTAACACAATAATCCCTTTTACAAGTACAGATTCAAGGCATTTTTTCCTTCCTGAATGAACACAGGAATAATCATTTCCCAGGCTGTTCCTGTAATGGATGACACAGAAACATTTGCATTTGTCATCCCCTGTAACTCCTTTAACAGTAGTTATGACTATAATGGCTCATGTGACTGCCCCAGTTTCTCCATACCAGAGTTTAGCAGTTGGCCATCAAATCTTTCCTGGGCAGAGCCAGACCAGACTCTAGGTGGGATGGAGTAAAGGTGTATTTTGGGAAGGGAAAACAAAATACAGTACAAATGTGAGACCAGCTAGGGAACCTTTTGTCTGTGCCGTGATGCATTTATTTGTGGAGTTGGCCTTTTGACTTCAGTGCCACGTTGTGTGTGCTTCAAGTTAAGCCGGTACCCATTTGAGGCCGGCGTGAGGACCCACTCACTAGCACAAGTCCGGGTATCAAAATCCTTGTCTGTATTTTACACTATAAACCAATGTCGCCTAATCAAGACATTTAGTCTGCCTCTGCCACCCACAATTCAACCTGGACTGGACCAGTCACTGGGAAATAGACTGCAAAGGAGAATCCTTCACCAGCCCGGGAATAACCGAGGAGCTAGCACAGGAGGTGGTTTTACTGCCCCTAACAGCTTCACTGTACCTGTGAAATGGCCAAAAACCTTGTTATGCCAGCGCCATTAGATGAGGTAGCAGACACATAAGAGTCCATAAAACCTCTCCATGCCTTTCCTCAAGTAGGCATACCCCATTAGCAAACTCCTGTGCCATTAGCAGTTTTGCTCTGTTGATTATGCTGCATTACTGTCGTATCAGCTCTGGCTTCCTTGAACATGTCTGAAGTGTAATTGTGATGAGCGCTTTTCAGACCACATCAAGGGGAGCAAAGACTAATATGACGTGATGGAAAATTTCTACTCGGATCAAATTTTCACATTCTATTAGCACAGGAATGCTAGTCTGGCCCCTTCTGGCCCTTTTCCAGAGTGTCTGTGAGTAGAATGGAAAAGGAAGTACGGCTTTTGTCTGGCAATCTTGAGCTACGTTAGCCTTTGCAGAGGGAAGTGGATCCATTTGGTGGCCCGAAAGAGCTCATCTGTTTTTATAAGCTGTGAATATATTCCGTTCCACATGTAATAATTGTATTTCCAAGGTAAGCTGCATCCACAGACTTTGTACAGGCAGCCTTGGAGAATTCAGTCCCCGAATCAGCCACTTATTTTGTCCTTAGAAGAAGGTTGAGAAATTGTAATAATAAATAAGCAGTCAGAAAGCATTAGCTACTGGGAGCAACCACATTAGATTACAGCCACAGTAATTTTTGTTCCACTTAATGAGTAAAATAAATGGAAGCAAACTGGAAATGACTGGAGGTCTGAATTTGCCAGGGAGCTGTAGTGCCCTAGTGATGTCTTGCTGCCATGTGTGCTGCAGGAGTTAATCAGCGGGTGTGTAAATCTTCCGCACTTTCCTCTGAGCCTGTAAAGTTTTACAACCTGCATCGCGTATATCATTAAGCAGTTTGGGGGACTGTTCAAATTGGTTTTTAAACACCCAGAAGCCTGGCAAAACCTGTGCAAATTGAAAGGAACATGAGCAAGTGCTTTACCCCTTCGTATGCTATCACACACGCCCCAGAATCAATTGCTATCTTTCACAATAGCCAACCTCCTACTAACGGGAAAAATGTCAGATTCCCAGAATATCAGCTGCAATAAAATGGCAAACCAGCAGCAGGTTAGAAATCCAGCAATAGAACAAGCTTCGGACAACACTAATTTCTTATTAGTTCTTTTCCCCATGGGATTTCCTACCAGACCTATGAATTCTGAATTCTAGGAGAAAATGCTGGCTGATTTTTGCTTTGCAGAGCTCTAAATCCATCCCAAGAGCTTGCACTTCACATGCGGCATTTGGAGAAGCCCCCCAGCCCCATGGATGGAGCCATGCTCCTATGGTGCATGAAATGCCTGCTAGCTTCTATCTGTGCAATGGGTGATTTGCTTCCTGGCCTCATTTAAGTTTATTATGCTGCCCTGAACTTTCCTCAGAGCTTTGCCTCCCCTAACTTCTTCTGAAAGGTTTAATTTGCTTAAAGAGCTGATGAAGTGGAAGAACAATGTTCCTCTGGCATTTTATACCTCGGATCTGCTCATGTCAGGTGAGACTCTCTGACAAAGTTAGAAAAGTTGGACGTGTCCCTGGAATTGTTCAGGGCAGAGCCTTCCCGGTGCTCTGGGGCGGTTCCTAGATTAGAAAGGGCTCCATGGGGAAGGGGGCTCCATGCTGCAGGTAAAGCAACAGCGATTTTGAACCGAAGTGACAGAAGTGACGATGGACATTCTCCTGTTTCCATTGCAGCCGGTGGCCAAACCCCCATGGACTTCCATTAGGGCAGCACTAGGTCCGTTGGGAATAAAGAGGTTGCTTCACTCCCAGTAGCTTCACAGATCTCAGAGCCACTTCTAATAACTCTTACGTACAAACTCCTGGAGCAGGGACTACCTTTATCAAGAGTTTGTACAGCACCCAGCAAAACGGGCTTCTGATCTAGACTGAGAGCTGGGGGCACTGCAGAGGATAAATAATTATAATTATAATATAGGCGCTAAACATCACCAAGTTTTTTCCTTTTTCGTGCACCTGCCTAAGAGCCAATGGAGAGGGGATCTCTATCCATCAGTCATGTAAAAGCATGTTCATTGCTTGGGCCACACAGCCCTGGGACACCTGTTAACAGTCCTCAGAACCTGAAGCTCAGCGTTGGCAGAAAACTCCAGCCCTGAGCTCTGGCTGGCAGAACTCCCAGGCTGCTGCTTGCTATTTAAACCAAGCAGGGGACCAGGAAGTCGTCTGTTGTCACGGGGCTTTTCCCTGATTAGAACTGCCTTCGCTGCAACCAGCCCCCTGACTCTGATCGCCTGGTGGCCTGCGCATCTCTTCACCCTGATTCCTAGGCTGTCCACGCCTGCTGACAGGTGGGGGCAAAGGGGGCAACAGGTGGGGTGATTCAAAGGGACCTGGGACTCCTGGCCACCGGGCCCTTTAAATGGCCACCAGAGCCCAACGTGGCACGCTGCAGACTCCGGGTGGCACGCTCTGGACGGCACTGAGAGGGGATGTGTGCCTGAGCGGTACTCAGGGCGGGCTGCCCTGGCCTCGCCCCTTCTGCCTGAGGCCCCGCCCCTCTGTTGGCTGGCCTGAGTCGGCCTTTGGCCTGCCTCCGCTCCTGGTGTCCTGGCATCCAGACCTGGCCCCGGACTCTCACTCTAGCTACCGGCTCAGACCGTCCGCAGCCCCATTGCCACAGCGGCACATCATTGACATTGCAGATCGCCCAACCTGAATTGGCAACTGAAAATTCTTCATCCTGCGGCAGGTGTGATTTTCGTATTATGAGCTGCAGTCAGAATATTGGTGCTTCCGGGGTGTGTTTCCATTTCTGGCCATCCTCTTGGGGGGTGGGGGAGGTCTCGTTAAAAAAAGGAGATCTTTGACTCGTGGGATCAAAGTTCAGTTCTCCTCATTCTTCAGAGCACAGTGAAAATGCTTCCTCAATTCAGGAGCCACCCCTGCATTTTCTCTAGTGCTCTTGCCAAGAGATCAGTCTTACTTCTGCCATTGGAGGGCCGAGCTAGAGTTCTGAATACACCGACAGCACTGGCAAAGCCAAGATGCCTGGGGATGTGTAACGGGGCGGCACATGCCTCCCGCGAGTGCCCCCATCTGGCCAAGTGTGTTTGCCTGCTCGCTCTCTGTTTTCCAGCCTTTTTTCATTTCTCATCCCTCCAGCTGAGTCATACTTCTGTGTGCAATTCAATCCCCTTCCGGGGTGACTATCTGACAAGGGCCCATTGCGGCACCCTCTTGACTCTCAGTTTGTTTCCCCACTCAGGAGCAAGTGGTGCCTCCAGGGCTTCTGCTCCCAGAGACAGATTCCTCACCCTTATCTCAGGGCTTTACACGTAGTCTCATAATGTCCATCAGCCTCAAGCTCCCTCACGCAGCTGGTTTCCTCTCAGTTTCTTTCCCCACCTGGAGAGTGGTGCCTCCAGGGCTTCCTTTCCTGGAGACATCTTCCTCAGCCAGTCTCACAGTCTGCTCTCCTTGAGTTCTTGCCCAGTACTGACTGGTGCACTGTTATGCAGCTCCCTTTGTAGGCCTTCCTGATCCCTGATTGGCCGGTTCCTCCACTGCCACTCTTGCTGGCCTGGAGGACCTCTCTATGGTTTTTGTGGGGCGGGGTCTGGCTGGACCACCCTGTTCACAGGATGACAAATAGTAGAAGATCATGTTTCCAAGTACCCATGAGAAAGCAAAGGATGGGTTGTTCTTATGTCACATTTGAAGTAAAAACAGAAGGAATGTTTTGGTTGGAAACGGTTCATTTTGCACAAAAAAAGGGAAAAAATCTAGTTACACCAACGTCTAAACAGCAATGGTTTTGTCTAGGGTAATTTTGTGTTTGTTTCATTGCAGACAATGGTGCTTACTGATGAAATGACTGCTGTTGTATGTTACTAATGGGAGACTCAGAAATATTAGTCCCTTTAGTCAATTCTTGAGAAAAGACCCCTAGCTGTAGCTATGCACATAGGGACAAAGAGACGTGCAAGCGGGGCAAGGCATTTGGGATACAATCCCAATCCTTGCAGTCTCTCCGGTCGAAGACGGCCTCTGTGCAGAGCGCAAAATAACCAGTGTTATTTTTGTGAAAAAATGTTGACCAAAAAGATTGTATTTAACAGGTTTTGTGGAAAACTTTGATTTTCTTTCCTATGAAAACTTTCAAAACAAAAAGAACTGACTTCATCAGGTTATTTTGATCATTGAAAACCAAACCAACACCAAAAGTTGAATTAGAAGCGAAATAAAAAATTAATTCAAATTCTTGTTTTTACTGGTGAAAAAACGGAAAATGTCAAATGGAGCAATTTTTGCAAAACATGTTCACTTTGATGCAGCTGCATGTTTGGAAGGGAAAGCATTTTGCTTGAAAAATGTGGAGCATATCTGCGAAGGACCACTGTTTTGCAGATTTAAGTTAGTTCTGTGCAGGGTGCAGACATCAGTGAGCATGGACCAAGAATAGTCATAAGTGAGAGACAGATTAGAGACTGGTTCCCTCCATGGGCTGACTTTTCAACAGGAAGATAAATCCTAAGTCCATGCTAGCAAATCCCCTAACAACATGTCTATGTCAGGCAAGCCACCATCGGAGCAGTCAGTCCTGCTGGATCAATAAATATTGATCCCTTCAGAATACATTACAAGGCCTGTCACTTCTAGGAGAAATCACACTCATCGGGGTCGTTGGTTTTTCAGGGCAGCCAAGGAAACAGTTTGATAAATTGAACAGGCATCACCTCTGACACTGAGCTGTAAGACCGAAGCTGTGAAGCGTTCCCTCGCACCATTATAGCTAGAGAAGGCCCTGGACGCTCGTGACACCTCCCCCACCTGCTAACCATGGCCTGAAGAGATTCCATCACGTCGGAGAGGACATCTTTTAGAATGCTGGCTATTCCCTTTGCTAACATGGCTAATCACATGGCATCTTCTGGCCAGTGGCGGCCCGTCAATACAAGCGAACTAGGCGGTCGCCTAGCGCGCCAAGAAAAACGGCCGTTGAGGACTTTGGAGGTGGGGGTGCTGATCGCGCGCCGATCGCACGTTTCGCCTAGGGCGCCAGTTGCCAGCAGCTCGTCCAGGGCCGCTCCTGCTTCTGGCACTTCACTGGAGTCCATTATGTTGGCATCAATGTTGCAGACAGATAACGAGGGAGCCCTTCCTGGTAGGCCCATGCTGTTAACATTTAGTTTAATGCTTCCCTCTATTGCAGTCGTTCCCAAACTTTTCGGCATCATGCCCACTTTTTGATTTTTGAGAAACCCTCATGCCCCTCTCCCCCAAAATAGCAGCAAAACTTGTTGAGCAAAAAAAAAGGGGGGGGGAAGGAACTGACCGGGGCCAAAAAACAAAAATAGCAGCAAAACTTGGTGGGGGGATTGATGACGGGGGAGCTGGGTCGCGCCCACCCCTGGAATTTCTTCACGCCCCCCAGTTCGGGAACCCATGCTCTATTGATTTCCAAACCAACATTAATGCGAACACCCTCTGAGCCTTCCAAGAGTTACTCCCACGGCTGGCCGGACCAGGAGTCATGATGAAGAGGCCAGACAGCAGTGCTTCTAGGAGAGTGGAGGATCAGATACTTAGCTATTGCAACCAGATTCAAAGGCTTGTGGAAAGCATTAATTGTTTGGGGGCCATCAGTAAAGCTGTAAGCAAGTTACAGCTCTTGAAAAAACCCGACGAGTGGCTTTGTTTATGCCAGAAGAGTTCAGATCTAGGCAGGAAGCAGAGACCTGGCTATTGAGTGCTCTAATATTTTTTAGAATGCAAACTTTGGGGCAGGTTAGGGAGGTTGTGGAATCTCCACCACTGGAGATATTTAGGAGCAGGTTGGATAGGCATCTCCATATAGCAGGGATGATAGACGGGGCTTGGTCCTGCCATGAGGGCAGGGGACTGGACCTGGTGGCCTCTCGAGGTCCCTTCCAGTTCTAGCATTCTAGGATTCTATTTCCTACATGTGTGTGCAGTGGGGCCCCAAGGCACTACGGCAATAGTACGAACAATTACTCCCACAGTACCAAATATGACACTGAGTTGTGACAAATGTTGTAAGCTATCCTGTATCTATTGTTGCTGGGTCTGGAACTTGGTTGGCACACGTTTGTTTCCCAGAAGCTTGTCATTCCTCTGACCAAGGAGTCAGACACTTCTCCTGTTAGTGATACTATCTGAAATGCTTCCTCCACCCAAATTCAGAGCAGTCCCCCCCTCCCCCCCAACTTCATTCTGCTGCCCAAACTCAGGCTGAGGAGGTATCTGAGCTGACACATGATTTGAGGCTGCCATAGCCCATTGTTTCAGGAAAGCTTTGCTCCACAACGGATGTTCTGCTTATGAATCCCGAACAAGAGAGGGGATTTCAGAACAGTCCTTTGATTCCTCTGTTATTGCTCAGTCACTGAAAGAGAAACACAGGAGAGATAAATGAGATTTCCTCGTCTTCTCATGTTTCTCAATTTATTTTGTGGAGCATTTTTTCTCACCCTTCTCTCCAGACAGCACTTTATCTCGGCTTTTCTTCCATTACATCTCATCCATTTTTCATTTATTTTTTTCATAGGTTCCCTTTTGTTTTATCCAACGATTTCTCAGGGCTGCCTGATTAAAATATGATTGACAAACTTCTTTCTCTGCAATAGTTCCTGGTGACTTTTCAGGTCACGGGCATCTGCTGCTGTGCACTTGAGATACGGCGTGTGTATCCAAGTGGCTACTTAACATTATCCACTTCTCCTGAGCAAGCTGCTCTGGAAATGATTAGTGAGTGTGCATTGTTATTGGCGGCCGTGGCAGGAGAAGGCAACAGCCTCGGGTCATTTTCCAGAGCCTTCAGGCTCCCTAGAAATGCCGTACCTCAAGCACAATCAAATTTCAGGCATGCTGCCATTGCAGTGTGATGAATTTGAATAGTTCTGTGCCCTTTCACTGCCACGACCCTGAATAACTTCCTCTTCACCCACCCATCCCTTCATTCGGCTTTCTCCAGGACCAGTCACAGTGCTTTGATGTTTCCTCTCCAGGGGATACGTCTAGACTACAGGCTTTTATCGACAGATACTGTCGACAAAGCTTCTGTCGACAAAGAGCATCTAGACTACGTCCAGTTCTGTCGACAAAGCAAGCCGCTTTGTCGACATGAGAGTGTAGACGCAAAGGACAGTGTAGATGCAATAACGCCTTCTGTCGACAGAACTCTGTCAACAAAAGGCGTTATTCCTCGTAGAATGAGGTTTACCGCCGTCGACAAAACTGACGAGTTCTGTCGACGTTATGTCGACAGGACTCGGCGGTAGTGTAGACGCAGGTATAATTTTGTCGACAAAAGTCCACTTTTGTCGACAAAACCCTGTAGTCTAGACACACCTGGATGTGATTTCTCTCCCCACTGTGGTGTGATCTCCTCTTCTTTCCATAATGGTATCTCCTCCCTGTTATCAGAGTTCTCCACGTGCCTCTAGTGGATGAACCCCTACTGCTGGTGGCTCATACGGTAAGCAGGGGAGGGCCCTGCCCCGTTCCGGGTACAAGTCGTGCTGTCCTGTCCGCCTGACATGTGCCTGAGGAAGGGGTTTGGCATACTGACCGACATCACCACCTGGAAGATACTGGGGCGTCTTAGGTGCTAAAAGTTAGTAAGTTTCAGGTATAGCTGGTGTGACAGGTTGGGACTCATCACCACGGCATCTCCTGCTGGTGGGTCCGGGAATTCGCTCTTCCAGGCCCAGAGCGCCCTCTTTCAGCCAGTGTCTCGCCCGCTGTTATCTGCCTTTCTCCCGCCATGTCAGGCCCCACGTACACCCAGACCGTGGTGCCCCTTCCTCTTGGGGCCCTGCCCTTCTGGGGAACCCCTAAGCCACCCCTTGTCTCAGTGACCCTTTGCCATTCAGCAGCTAGCCCTTCCCTCAGGCGCAAAATGCATTCTGAACTGGCCACTTCATGCCTGGCAAGGGGTGTACACCTGCTGTCTATTCCTGCCCTGGCTGCAGCTCTGCAGCCCTAATACTACCCTGGGTCCCTGTTGCTGGGCCTCAGCCCAGAGATTATTCAGGCCTGGCTGCCTTGCCTATTCCTGCACAATAGTACCCCTGCCTTGCCTTTCCCTGCACAAGGTACCCCTGCTAGCAGGCAACTAGGTCCATCTCACTCTGAAGCAGGAGTGAGAGTGAGCGCCTCTTGTCCAGGAGCCCTTCTTATAGGGCCTAGCTGGTCCCTGATTGGCTGTCTCTAGCCCTGTTCTAATTGGCTCCCAATCCCAGCCCTCTCCCATGGCTGTTTAAACCATCGCCTTGCCAGTGCGGAGCAACCACCCCACCACAGTCAAAAGCAGGCATTGTTTTCTGGGGGAAGTTTTGAATGAAGTGGAACAATTTCATTGTGTTTGGACTTTTTAGTGGATTTTTCTATAGTGATTCAAAATGAAACAAATGCCGGCCGGCCTGCTAAAAGAGATGCAGTAGCTCCAACAGCCATTAAAGGATGCAGGAGGTCTGACTGGAGGACCACAGTGGGCCCCTCTGGCCTTGAAAGCAATGAGTCTCCTAGTTTTGGTTTCCTTTCCCCTTTGTTTCTCCCCGTCCTCCCTTTCAGTTGTTCCCACTGAGACCTTTTCGACCAACTGCCATGTCAGGCTAATTCTCAGGGGGAAGATGTCGTCGCAAAGCACCGCCCTGATCGGCACCCACTGCCAATCTTAACGGCAGTCCCAGCTGAGAATGGGGTCCCTCCAGGCTAGGCACTCCAGTGTCCGTGTGGTCCCTGCTTTGGGAGGCAGAAAGGAAGACCATGCGGCAGAGAGAGAGAGAGAGGAGTTTAGCCTCTGAGATGGATCTTCTCTGAGATGGGCCGGCACTAGAGGAAATACAGGAATACAGTTTCACGTCTGATTCTTATGGGAGCGGAGCATTCGTGGTTTTTATTGCCTAGCCACTGAATTTTGTTAACAAGCTCCACTCCCCCGTGGCTGTCGGCTACAGACAGGGGTTGCTACTTCATTCGGGAGCGACACGGGTGTGTGTTGTCATGTGATCAGAAACGAGTGCCTTTCCAATATGATAACTCTCTGACCGCCTTTCATTGCTCTTTTTGCGGCTGTCTGAACCGCTTTAAACCCATACCTACCTCCAAAGGGGCCGAGCTGTTAATTTCCTGGGAAGCCCTCGCTTTATCTGCGGTGAATGGAGTTCTGTGAAAAGCACCTTGACCTTTCCATGTTCAACGCAGCACAATACCATGCAGGGGAATGAATGCAGCATCTCCCATGCTGATTGGTACTTTGCACTTAATTAGAGAGGAAGGAGATGGATATGGAAGTGGTTAGAATAGCAAAGGAGAAAATGTCAACCAGAGTGAGGTGGGACCGGGCCTTCATTTCTCTATAGATCTATCATTCAGATTTTGCAACGCAGCCCAAATTTTCATCATTTAACCACGCTCCACTGAGAATGCTCTAGTGTGGACGTCATCTGTCATGGGATCCAAACATATCTCCTCTTCCCCGGGTGGGCACCAGCTTAAAAACCAAACCGCGGCAATCACATTGTGCCAAAGCATGTATCTGGCAGCCCCTCTTCCCACCAGCCTGGTGCACAGGGATTCTCATTAACAGACCCGCCAATGGGGGGCAAAGAGTAGTTGCCCTGCGGCCCGGAGATTCAAAAGAGCCCAGAGCTCCCGGCCACCGCTACTGGCCCTGGACCCCTCTGAATTGCCACGAACGTGCCGGAGTGCTGTTCCGCGCAGCTGTGAGGGCTGGGGGGAGGGCCCCACAGTCTGGGCCCCTCCCCTTCTGCCTTCAAGCCCGCCTCTTCCAGAGCACACAACCAGCCTCCCGCCCCCAGCAAGGTTGTCAGCTCTGCGGATCATTAAGCAAAGAACAGAATCCCCAGTAAGACTTTCTGCTCTGTTTAGGGGTGCAAAGCCAGTTCTGTTTTTAGGTGAAGTGCACAGACCTTCGGAAAAGCAGGACTAATCCCTGCCTGCAACGTCTGGTCGGGATTTGTTGCTGATGGAAAGGCTGCCAACTGGGAAAGTTACCTTGAGTTTTTCATCTTATTACAATGCAGTTGCATAAATAACGGTCCTGGGGGAATTCTGCAATTTTGCTATGGCTCTAAATGCAACAATTGCACAATTCTCCCAGGACTAAAATAACTTCAGTTTGAATAAACACATCTGCATACAAATTGCTATAAATCTTTATGTCAGGTCATGTGAGTCTTCAAAGGAGGTTTAGTTTGAGGCAAAGGCACAGATCCTACATAAGAAGTTTATTTTGCTTAGGAACTTGTGCTCAAACAGACACTTCCCTGGGAAGATCAACTTTGAAACAGAAGTATGAGCTTTGAATTTTAAACAGCCTTTTGTAAACTCCGACTGGAACAGCAGAGACACACGGTCTATAGTAAATATTCCACCTACTCGAGCCTCAAAGATCATTTAAATGCGTGCATTTTAAGATAGTGTGCTAAGAGCTGGAATGCGTCCAGATTTACAGTACATTTAAAAGACTTAGGTTCTTTTCCTTCATCTCATCAGAGTTTCATAGGAAAAGCTTTGAATTCCCTGTCCAAAGAGTGCTAAGGTTATTTGGTCATTGGAATGAGACTTTATTCTTTCAGGGATCTTCTCTCTGGCTATAATTGTTTGTTCATGTGATTTTTTTCGCATTCTGAACACTGGGACTTGAGAGCGCCTGAAAAGGACTTTTAGTAAAGTCATGCCTGAGTTTTGCTTACAAAGGCAATAGTAAAAACTATCCCGCACTTTAAAAAAGTCTGGATGAAAATATTCATGTACCCTTTTGTTTGGAAATGGGTGACAGGAGAGGGATAATGTGACGATTACCTGTTGTGTCCCTTCCTCTGGGGCATCTGGTATTGGCCACTGTCGGCAGACAGGACACTGGGCTAGATGGACCTTTGGTCTGACCCAGTCTGGCCGTTCTTATATTCTTATGTTCACAGACAGTCCTCAGTGTGTGCACACAAATCAGGGCTTTGCACACATAGTCTAAGTTGTGTGCAATGAATGCTCATTTCTGTGATTCACAAAGGTAGAGCTTTAACTAGATGGGCACCCACCATCCGAGGATATAAAACCCCTTGGCAAACATGAATGAATTTATCGCCACAAATCATTTTACAGAAGCGTCTGTCCCTGTTTAAGCCATCAAGAGATTAGGAGAAACTGGGTGGGGTGCGGGATACTTAGGCAGGAAAGTATTTATGGCTTTTACCTGGCGGAAGCTATTTTACATCTGTCAGAGGGGACTTCCCTTGTGTTCAGCAATAGCGACAGTTGCTTTGCTGAAAGATTCCTGTTTTAATTATACTTGTGGTTACCAAGTCATCGTTTTTATACAAACTAGCGTCAATTGTCCTAACTCCACAGACTTCAATACCCATTGAAGGCTCTTGTTGCACTTTATTTCCTATTTGCCTCGTTATCTGCCACCAAGAGCGTTGCTCACAGAAGCACTGGGACCTCTTGTTAATCGGCTTTTATCTGCATGGAGGAAAGAGCCTCTACAGTGTTAACTGCTAGGGAATAAAAACCTGAGCATAATCTACAGGGATTTAACTGTGGAGAAGTAGTGCTAGCCCCTGAAGCCCATGCATCACCTCGGACGGTGACATTGCAGGTGCAGGAGGGGGCCTGCTTACATCCTATTTTGACCTTTGCAAATATTCGGAGGAATGAAGTGGGGCAGAACTGGCCTGACTCCTGTACATCGCTCTGCACATCATTCCGCCTGCCGGAAGCACAAGCAGCGTAGTAAATCCTCAGCACTGAGCTCCAGGATGGAACTCCGATCCTGCGGAGTGAGCAACGGATGGAGCAGGAAGAACACTGTAGCTCGGACAGTCAGCGCCTTTATAAGGCGGGCTTCCCCACACGTATTTAATTCCAGTTTCCAGCACGCCAGCGCCCTGTGAGTGTACAAAAACCCCACAGGACTGCCCACGTGTTCCCCAACCTCCTGAGAAAGTGACAGTGAATCTCCAGGGTGCCCAGAAAGCTGGCATAGACTCTGGGACTACAGGGTTTGCAGCAGGGGAGGGGAACCTAAGATCCTGGGACTAGATGCAGCCCCCAGCTTGCCAGAAGCCGGCCCCCGAGGCTCTGGGCTCCGCCCTCCCAGCACTGGGGAGGCCAAGCTGGTGCTCCAGCCCCCTCCCCGCCACCTCCCCGCAGGGCTGGAGCACACAAAATATACTCCCCTGGGCCCCACTAGGCTCTGGTGAGTGAGGGGACTGAGCGGAGTGTCTTTTTCCTCCTTCTTAGTTGGGGGTCATGTCAGTGCACGTTGGGGGGGTGGATTTTTTTTGTTTCTCACTTGTGTGCAGCCCCCGACTGTGGGTCAGCAGCCCCCAATCCGAAAAAGGTTCCCTGCCCCGAACAGCTTGGCTGTCAGCACTCCCACTGCACAAATTGTTCCAGCACCCCTGCAAATCTGGCCTCCAGGAGATAATGGGGGCGTTTGAGCTCCAGCATCAAGAAGAATGCCCCTCCAGTAGTTCTAATGCAGGGCATGCTGCAGCAAGCGGATTGGCAGAGGACGGTGTCCCTAGCCCCTGCCCGGCCTATCTGTGTCTCATCCATGTCAGGGCAGCTCTGAGTAGGGACACAACAAGCGTTAGGATTGGGATTGGGATTTCATTCCACTCTCTGCTGACTTTCACAAACCTTCCACGTCTCCAGGATTTTTTTCCCCTTTTTTTGTTTTTAAAACATTGTTTCCGGAATGAATTTTTTAAAAAAAACATGTTTTTTTCTCGCTAACCAGAAGCCCGTGTTCTGCAAATGAAGGTTCGCCTTTGAAGGAAATTGCTGCTCTGCTTCTACGACAGCTAAGAACACTGGGTTGTAAGTCAAGGCCATGGAAAGAGCATGAAATAGCCTATTTAGCAAGAGCCCTGCAAAACTTCCCAGATTCAAATGTTCTTCTCCCGGCTGCCCCCAGCCAGCAGGGTCATTGGCCTGGTATTTAATCTTGCCCAAAGAGCTCTGGAGCATTTGCCCTAAGCCCTGTTTCCTTAACATATTGTGTGGAAGGCCTGTGTTTGTTTAGACTCCCTCTTCTGTTTGCTGCAAGAGGGTGTGTAGTTTTGTGACAGTTTCATAGCATTGATTATCTTGTCTGTTGCTTGGCCGTGTTGCAGGCAGTAATTGCAGCATTTTTGCAATTATTCCTTCCCGGGCTCACTCCTGGCTTGTCACTGCTGGATTCTCTTCTCTCTTGTCTCATTCACGGAATGTTTGTATTGATTACAGTTGCACTGGCCTTATCCCTTTGTGTGCTTTCCTTAAATTGCTGTGTCCCAAGACTGACGTTGTGAATGCATTGCGTTTTGCTCAGTATACAGACGCCTGACTAGTAGAGCCCTGCACGGATACAAAATCTGTATCCACATCCGCAGCTGTAGCTACCAAAATGAGCTGCGGATAGTCACATGCAAATCCGCAGATGCTGATACGCATGCATAGAAAGCGGATATCTGCGGATTTGCAGGGTTCTGCTGACTAGCTTATATACTGCCCCCAACAACACCCTCTACTCCACCCTAAATTTTCCACAGCTCCTCCCCAGTGCCCCAACTGTGCAGAGGCCCAGTACAACCTGTGCATCACTTTTGCTCCACTAAATTCTTTCTTCTGATGATTTAAGTTGTGTGAGCCTCTGTCAGCCATAGATAGTGCCTCTCCTACCCGCTCCCTGACCCACGCAGATAGTCGTGTCATGACGATCATGTGAACTCCACAGTCAGGTTTCGGGGAGGTTGCTTTTTCTTATTGGACTATGCTGAACCTGTGCCTTGTTTTTAAGACTAAAATTTTATCCTTTTCAGTGCCAGATACAAAATAAATTAATGCAGCCTTCTGTGAGGAAAATTCAGATTCACAACTAGGGGATTCCAGATTATGGTTCTCACGCCAAACATAATTCAGCTCCCTCATAGGAGAGTGCAGACCAAATGGCACCCCCTCCACCATTTGTTAAACTTTCCAGTGTCTTCAATACACGATTTGCAAGCGTGAGTTCCCCTCGGCCAGACAAGATGATAAATTTGCACACCAGGATCTGTGAATCTGTATTTATTCATGCCATATACAAGCAAATACAGAATGTTTTCTCTAAGCCTATGGAAACTTTTTCCTTTTCAGATGGACTGAAACGTAGAGGGCATGGCTGAGAACAATCTAGAAGGTGTGAGGAAAACAGTTCTCAGAAAGGCGAGAAGGTTCCATGAAATTCCTGAACATTCCAGGAGGTTAGTGTCCAGTGAAGCCACGTACACAATACCCGAAACGTTCATTTTCTCGTTTGTCACTAACAAGAACAGCAGCCCACGCCCAACGCCCCCCATGCGTGGCACCCCAGGTGGTCGCTTGCCCCTAAATCCCTCCCTGTCTGCTTATAATGAGGAGCTCACACTGCACAGGGCCTGGAGGGGAATAAGGGGCCCAATTAACTGCCCAGGTTGCACCAGCTGGGAAAGAACAGGCAGGTCCCATTCAAGTCAGGAAGCTGGCTACAGAAGGGGCTGCCAATCACTCCCTGACAGGGGGGAGCTAGGGAGCTGATGAACCTGGAGGGGGGCAAAGCAGTGAGGTAGGACCGCGGACGTCTCATCTGCTGAGCTGGAACCCAGAGCAGAGGGCGGGTCCAGGACCTACCCGCCCCTGGGGAAGTGGCACAGACCAGGCGTTGGAGAGCAGATTGCCTGGGACAGTTTGCCCTGAGAGACTGTCATTCCCTGGAATGGGAGGCACGCAGAGTGACCTGGCTGGAGGGCCAAGGGCCAAGGCAGGAGCCCCCTGGAGTTGCAGAGCTGAGTGGTGAGACCACCAGAACAGGGGGCTGCACCTGGAGGAGCTAATCCCTAAGCGGGCGGGTGGGAGCGCCAAGAGTGGTGAGTGTGCCCGGAGAGGGACTCTTCAATGGCATGATCGCATGTTGCTGGGCCACGCAGCAGGCCCGTCAGGGCGGGGAACCATTGTTGAAATGTGCTCTCTGCCCCACTCCCGCCGTGGTCACAGTTCCAGCCAGATCTGATACGTGACGGTGAGTAGAAGGAAAGTTCCTAGAAGTGCAGAGAGTGATTTCACACTACTCATGGGGAATGGAGCCTGTGGGGGCTCTTTGATTAATGGTGGATCAGAGAGTGGTATTACTCCGCTTGTCCCGTTGATTAGAGAGAGGATGAGACTTTCACATGCCGCGTGACAGGGACTTTTTATCCAAACGCTGTAGAGATCAGCGCAGTGGGGGGAAACCGCCGGGAAACTCATTTCTCTGAAAGAGGGGCCCCCTCTCCTCCCGTGATGATTTCGAAGCAGCAGAATTGTTCAGTGCCTGGCTGCACGGACAGTGGTGACAATGCAAGTGCTGCAGTTTGTCCATACAGGACACAGAGGAAGGATGGGATATAAGCCAATGAGTTGCTCTGGTAGAAAACAGGCTTGGTGGCATTTCAGCTGGCCATGAGCTTCCGGCTGCAACCAAAGAGATCCCTGGCTCAGTCATACCACGCACTGTGGGGTACATTCTGCCTATCCTTGAGTAGTACCATGGCTTCTCCACTGTGCTCTAGACCCTCCTATCAAAGGGAACAAGTGATGCATTTTTGCCTATCAAGACATTGGCTTCAGTCTCATTGTACAGCTGGCAGTTACGAGAGGGAAGTGGGAATCAGCCCTCACGGGGTTCCAGTCTCAACTCTGCCACTGACTCATTGTGCACCCTTTGGCAAGACACTTCTGGGCTACAATTGCCCTCTCTGGCCAATCAGGCTAACACTGACCTATCTGCAGGAAAGGTTGTGAAAGTGAATGAATGTTTCTAGAGAGCCTGGGGATAACCTGCAAGAAAAGTGCCAGATACAATTAATATTATTAATCTTTTCATCAAAACCAGTCAAACCATTGTTCCTATGGGGCTGACAGAAGTCCTGTGGCACCTGAGAGACTATCTGATTTATTAGGGCATGAGCTTTTGCGGGTAAACCCCACTTCATCAGATGAATTGGAGTGGAAGTTACAGAGGTGGGGTGTATATATTGTGTTAATGAGGCAAATCAAGTTAGGGTAGAAGTGGCTAATTCACAGCATTTGGGGTGTAGATGTGAATATCAAAAGAGAGGAAATTGCCTTTGTAGTGCGTTAGCCAGTTAAAATCCTTATTCAGTCCTAGTTGATTGTATTGAATTTGCAAATGGGCATGTATCACTTGTGGCAGGGCCCCGAACTATGATGTCACCAGGAGATTTTAGTTAATATTTTCTAAACATTATATACAGAATTGTCATCAGTCCAAGTTATTTTCTGGCATACAAAAATTACAAGAAAATGTTAACTCTACCACTTGCATTTCAGAATCATTACACACACACACAGTGTTCCTCTGCTGCATTGTTATAATGGGAGATTTATAGAGCAATTGATTATCAAATATTAAAAGTGAAGCTGACAGGCACAAAAATTGTTTTGCAGCACTAATTATAATGAAAATAATGGTCAGCATATTTCTGCAAAAATGTCCAAGCCAACATATTAGGGACTTAACTGTTGCAAATAAACCTGAAATTGCAAGTGCCCCGAGTTTAAATTAGGAAACATTGAGTCAGTATAAACAAACAGAGTTGGAATTCCACTAAATCAAGGAAAATTAATGCTTCACGTTTTCATTTGAGCTTTTACCTCTTTTCTCATGAGAAAGAAGGAATTACAGACATAATGGGTTTTTTCCTACCCAATACAAAATATTGCTTTTAAATCCAGCCTTCCCTCCATTTTGGGCTCAGTAGCAGAGAGCAGAATGTGATTCTGTGAGTTAGGGTCCTTTGAGGAAAGGTTTCACATTATCTTACCCTTTGAAATGTTGCAAACCCTTTTGGTAAACAAGCTTCATTTACAGAACTGTAACCATTTGTTGTCAGTGTGCAATATTTGCTTTAATGGACTATAAAGAGTGAGGTAGTGAAAAGCAATCAAAAACAGCGTAAGAGCATCACCTAGAAAGTCCCTTCTCTTTATTTTATTGATTTTTTTTTTTGGTCATTTGGGGGTTATTGTTGGGGGTTGGAGTAACATTCTGTAAACAGATGATTGTCTTCTCTGCTGCTTCTCCCCACTCCTCCAAAATACATAGATTTTTGCACAGTGTCCAGGTGACCACACCATCTGTATTAGCAAAACTTTGTTTTGAAATAACAAGAAAAGCATGTTTTAATATTCTTTTCTCCCCAGTGTTGCAGATCAATGTTTTTTTACAGGAAGTTAGGTAAAGTCAAGTGAAATCTCTCGCTAGTGAGTTGTTCCTTGTCTTACCTTAAGGAAAAAAAGGTCTGGTGCAGAGAGCTAGCACAATCCCCAGCTACCAAAGAAGCACTCAGAATAGGTGATGGGTAGGTCTTGTACTGACAAAGAGGTGAAATTTCATCTACACAAAGTAATGGGGTAGAAATTTGTAAACAGCAATGTAGTCATGGGGCACGCTCAAAAGATGTAAAACTCAGCCCTCTACCATCATATAGCTGGCTTTTAAATACATTCATTAAAATGATACTGCTTTTCACTGATGCATTGCCTCGCTCATGCAGACTTAGGCTAACCTATGGACAGTAATTTTCTGTAATTATCATGGGAGAACTGCAACTTATTTCAATACCCATCAGAGTTGCAATTGGCCCAATATTTATTATGCAAAGTGTGACAGCCAAGCAGTGTCAGAGAACGGACCACAAGAACCAGTGTTGCTCAGATCTGTGCTTTATCCTCTAGAACAGGTGGCTGGTGGGTATGCGCCATCATTCTCCACTGGCAGTTTTTCAAAAATCCACAAACACCAACCTGCTTCTGTGCACCTAAATTAGACACTATCAACAAACGTGGACATATTGAGAGGTTCAAAGGCATAGATAACTAATTGGTGAAGAGTTTTGCATCATTGCCTAGCTCCACTCCGTAATTAGCAACATTGGCTGACAGAACTGAAGCAAGAAAGGGTCTGTAGAAAACCAAATTCCATGCGGTTCTGGCTGAGCAGATTCTGTTCAGAACACACAGCACAGGTAGATGCTGAACTTTCTCATGTTTCTTAATAAGATAGTTCTGTTCAATTCTAGTTGGGATCCAGTGCAAGCTAATCTAATGAAATTTAGGGTAAATAACATTACAATTCCTTAGCCATCTCCTGAAAGGTTTATAATTAACTGTTACCTCCACTTTAACCATGTGGCATTGTATGTAAATGCTGAAAATGGACACAGTGACATTTTGGTATGGATTACAATGAAAAATTGAAGTTACGTTCCTAACTTCATTTCACTGTCCTGCCATTCATTGGATCCATCTGTCTTAGTCCTTTTAAACCAGAAATTGGGCTGTGCTGATTGACAAGGGGATAGATTTCCTGCCACAGTTTGGAGGTCAAGCAATCACGGATGTGCATCAACTATGCAGATCTGAAAAAGTCATTCAGGGGGAATTTTACTTCAGTGAATCCCTCGTGCTGACTGACTTCAACTTTTAAGCAAAATGCATGTTGGATATTGGCATAGCTCAGAGTTACCAAAATAAAACAAAAGTGGCAGTTATAATAACTTTACAAACGTGCTATTCTGTTCCTCGGTTGTACGCTAAACATACCACAGTGGAGACCCAAGAGACACATCCCCAGATCTTTGGCTTCTAACTGCAAGAGGGCATTCTGACATAATGTAACCAGCCTCTGATTTGGATACACATTTTTACAGTATTTGAATTAAAGAATTACTAAAAATAAATGCAACAGCAAACACAGAAGAGATGGCGGAGGGTTTTCTTTTTTATTAGAAAGTCATGGCTTTTAAACCTGTTCAGTCACTTTTAATCTTGCCGTCTGGCATAATAAAACCAATGGGTTTCTAATCCCCGTTATGTTCAGAACTGCATGAAAAGAATGTTTCACCCAGACTTTTGGCATTTGGTTCAGATATTTAAGATGAAAAAACTCTTCCTAAAATAAGCCCAGGAACCTGCAGAGAAAGCAACAAACAAATTCACATAATTAATGGTTGCTTCTGTGTTCTTAAAAATATTGCTTTATAGGCATTGAACAGGATAGAGCCAGTAGAATGCCAAACTTGAGCAAACATAAGGCAATACATAAGTGACACGAGCCCTTTTTGTATATGTAAACATTTATTTTGAGAAACGTTTATCCCTTGCCAAATTCTGAACATTTCTAATTATTCCCAGCTGATAAAACAACAATCACATTATGAGAGTTCTTGCATTTTCCCTTTGTGCGCGTGCTGAGTGGAGGAGAAATGCTTGGCATGTCTTTGACAAGGGGAATTTTAGACCTCACCATGGTTCCAATTTTCTCAGCACAAGAGCTATGCGTCACTTTAGTCCCTTGTTAGATCTGTTTGGGGGGCTTATAAACCTGGGTACGATCTTCTTCATGCGGTGAATGTTACCCTCTTGCCGGAAGAGCCTTCCCTTAATCTGACTAATGAGGATAACCTGGGTATACGGATGTTAAGGTAGATGGCAGCTGCACATAAGAACATAAAGTCGGCCAGACTGGGTCAGACCGAAGGTCCATCTAGCCCAGTATCCTGTCTGCTGACAGTGGCCAATGCCAGGTGTCTCAGAGGGAATGAGCAGAGCAGAGCAGAGAATCAGTGATCCACCCTGTGTTGCCCATTCCCAAACAGAGGCTAGGGACCCCATTCCTGCCCATCCTGGCAGGACTTCACAATATGAAACTATTTCCCTAGGTGGGTGGAGAAGCACTGGGATGGGTTCCCTAGGGAGGGGGCGGAATCTCCATCCCTACAGGTTTTTATGTCCTGGCTTGACAAGCCCTGGCTGGGTTGATTTAGTTGGGGTTGGTCCTGCTTAGACTGGACCCAATGACCTCCTGAGGTCTCTTCCAGCCCTAGGATTCTGTAATTCTATGATATCCTCTGGCAAGGATATCATTTATGACATTGTTGGCATCACAGAAACTTGGTGGGATAATACACATGATTGGAATGTTTGTATGGAAGGGTACAGCTTGCTCAGGAAGGATAGACAGGGAAAAAAGGGAGGAGGTGTTGCCTTGTATATTAAAAATGAACACACTTGGAGTGAGGTGGAGATGGACATAGGAGACGGAAGTGTTGAGAGTCTCTAGGTTAGGCTAAAAGGGATTAAAAACAAGGGTGATGTCATGCTAGGAGTCTACTACAGGCCACCTACCCAGGTGGAAGAAGTGGATGAGGCTTTTTTTAAACAACTAACAAAATCATCCAAAGCCCAAGATTTGGTGGTGATGGGGACTTCAACTATCCAGATATACGTTGGGAAAATAACACTGCAGGGCACAGACTATCCAATAAGTTCTTGGACTGCATTGGAGACAACTTTTTATTTCAGAAGGTTGAAAAAGCTACCAAGGGGGAAGCTGTTCTAGATTTGATCCTAACAAATAGGGAGGAACTGGTTGAGAATTTGAAAGTGGAAGGCAGCTTGGGTGAAAGTGAACTTGAAATCATAGAGTTCACAATTCTAAGAAAGGGTAGAAGGGAGAACAGCAAAATAGAGACAATGGATTTCAGGAAGGCAGATTTTGGTAAGCTCAGAGAGCTGATAGGTAAGGTCACATGGGAATCAAGACTGAGGGGAAAAACAGCTGAGGAGAGTTGGCAGTTTTTCAAAGGGACATTATTAAGGGCCCAAAAGCAAGCTATTCCACTGTGTCGGAAAGACAGAAAATATGGCAAAAGACCATCTTGGCTTAACCACGAGATCTTGCGTGATCTAAAAATAAAAAAAGAGTCCTATAAAAAATGGAAAGTAGGACAAATTACAAAGGATGAATATAGGCAAACAACACAAGAATGCAGGGGTAAGATTAGAAAGGCAAAGGCACAAAATGAGCTCAAACTAGCTACGGGAATAAAGGGAAACATGAAGACTTTTTTATAAATACATTAGAAGCAAGAGGAAGACCAAGGAGAGGGTAGGCCCACTGGTCAGTGAGGAGGGAGAAACAGTAACAGGAAACTTGGAAATGGCAGAGATGCTTAATGACTTCTTTGTTTCAGTCTTCACCGAGAAGTCTGAAGGAATGCTAGCGGGAAGGGGGTAGGTTTAGAAGATAAAATAAAAAAAAGAACAAGTTAAAAATCACCTAGAAAAGTTAGATGCCTGCAAGTCACCAGGGCCTGATGAAATGCATCCTAGAATACTCAAGGAGCTGATAGAGGAGGTATCTGAGCCTCTAGCTATCATCTTTGGAAAATCATGGGAGACAGGAGAGATTCCAGAAGACTGGAAAAGGGCAAATATAGTGCCCATTTATAAAAAGGGAAATAAGAACAACCCAGAAAACTACAGACCAGTTAGTTTAACTTCTGTGCCAGGGAAGATAATGGAGCAAGTAATTAAGGAAATCATCTGTAAACACTTGGAAGGTGGCAAGGTGATAGGGAACAGCCAGCATGGATTTGTAAAGAACAAATCATGTCAAACCAATCTGATATCTGTCTTTGATAGGATAACGAGTCTTGTGGATAAGGGAGAAGCGGTGGATGTGGTATACCTAGACTTTAGTAAGGCGTTTGATACGGTCTTGCATGATATTCTTATCAATAAACTAGGCAAATACAACTTAGATGGGGCTACTATAAGGTGGGTGCATAACTGGCTGGATAACCATACTCAGAGAGTAGTTATTAATGGTTCACAATCCTGCTGGAAAGGCATAACAAGTGGGGTTCCGCAGGGGTCTGTTTTGGGACCGGCTCTCTTCAATATCTTCATCAACGATTTAGATATTGGCATAGAAAGTACGCTTATTAAGTTTGCAGATGATACCAAGCTGGGAGGGGTTGTGACTAATCTGGAGGAGAGGGTCATAATTCAAAATGATCTGGACAAATTGGAGAAATGGTCTGAGGTAAACAGGATGAAGTTTAATAAAGACAAATGCAAAGTGCTCCACTTAGGAAGGAACAATCAGTTTCACACATACAGAATGGGAAGCGACTGTCTAGGAAGGAGAACGGTAGAAAGGGAGCTAGGAGTTATAGTGGACCACAAGCTGAATATGAGTCAGCAGTGTGATGCTGTTGCAAAAAAAGTAAACCTGATTCTGGGATGCATTAACAGGTGTGTTGTGAGCAAGACACGAGAAGTCATTCTTCCGCTCTACTCTGCGCTGATTAGGCCTCAGTTGGAGTATTGTGTCCAGTTCTGGGCACCGCATTTCAAGAAAGATGTGGAGAAATTGGAGAGGGTCCAGAGAAGAGCAACAAGAATGATTAAAGGTCTAAAGAACATGACCTATGAGGGAAGGCTGAAAGAATTGGGCTTGTTTAGTTTAGAAAAGAGAAGATTGAGGGGGGACATGATAGCAGTTTTCAGGTATGTAAAAGGGTGTCATAAGGAGGAGGGAGAAAACTTGTTCATCTTGGCTTCTGAGGATAGAACAAGAAGCAATGGGCTTAAACTGCAGCAAGGGAGGTTCAGGTTGGACATTAGGAAAAAGTTCCTAACTGTCAGGGTAGTCAGACACTGGAATAAATTGCCCAGGGAGGTTGTGGAATCTCCATCTCTGGAGATATTTAAGAGTAGGTTAGATAAATGTCTATCAGGGATGGTCTAGACAGTGTTTGGTCCTGCCATGAGGGCAGGGGACTGGACTTGATGACCTCTCAAGGTCCCTTGCAGTCCTAGTATTCTATGATTCTATGATTAAGGAGTTCCACAGGTTGACACCACTTAGCCATGACCCTATCAGGTCCCACAAGCTAAGAAGGATCTGAACAGGTGGGACACCTCCAAGCATGATCTGTTTATCTAGATGCCCCATGCAGTACTATAGGTGATTCTACACATAGAACTTTTCCAGCCATATCAGAGTTGAATCAATGGGCCAGCAGTTTGCCCACACAAACATCATTTTCCAAGTATACCCGCCTGCTTGTCTTATTAAAGGTGTCATGGCCTTTTTTGCAGTAGCAGAGAGATCTGCTACGGCAGGGCATGGTCATTCACATCTCTAGATCCTATGATTTAATTTCAGAGTCTCAGATATATTGTAACTTCACCCCTAATACATCCTCCTGCGCCTCTAAATTCCCCTTGAAATTACCACAGGGCAAAGTACTCCTCTTCCCTTCGTGTCCCTAATGGATTTGTAAAGTTGTTAGGAGCTGTTAAACAGCCACTGCCTTTCATAGCAGAGGTGCCTGCGTTTCTGCAGCAGGTGTAATGACTCCAGGATCTATAGATAGCTTCGCAGCTGAGCTTTACTAGGCTCTGTGGGATGAAAGGCACCGCATAACAGCCCAGTGTGTTTCCAGCTCATGCACCCAAAGCATTTTACTCAAAGGCATCTACTCCCAGAAACGTGGGGCTGGAAGGGGCCTTCAGAGGTGCTGCAGTCCCACCCCCTGCACTAAGGCAGGAGAGGCCCTGCCTGACAGGTGTTTGGGCATCTGGGTCTGAGAACCCACCAGCGATGGGGATTTCACAGCGGCAGGAAGAAACCCGCTTTGGTGCTTATCTTCCCTTGCAGGTAGACAGTTTGTTCTAGTATCTAACCGCGGTGGAGCGCAGAGCTCATGCAAGGCAGAGCAGGTTAATTCAGGGTCACATAATCTGATAGGCTGCCTCTGGGGGTGAGCCATGGACTTAAAGGCCAATTGATGCTGAAGCCCAGCTGGGCAGGGGCAGGCTGAGCTTGTACAAAGCCAGCCAGGGGGTGCAGGGCAAGCAAGCTGTGGTTGTTTCCTGGGAGAAAGGAGAGGTGGACAGGCTCTGGCTAGGCAGCAGAGAGGGAAATAGCAGCTGTCGGGGGGGGAGGGAGTTTAGGCCAGTAAAGCCAGGGTGGGGGCAGCCAGATGACAGAGCAATGAATCAGGAAGGAGTTCAGGGAATAGCATCAGGGTTCAGGAGGGAACAAACTGTAGTTACTAGACATAGTTAACTGGGGCAGAACCCCCGAGCAGTGGGCTGGATGAAGACTGTGGATCGAGTTGGACTTTGGTACCCCAGAAGGACAGCACTCTAGTGATCCGGCCAGAGGGCTGAGTCACAGAGCACCGGGTACCCCAAGTCCTGAAAAGATGATGTGAGCAGCCAGCAGAAAAGGGGCATCAGACCTGAGTGGGGCAGGCACCCCAGGAGTGAGTGGATCCCATAACACTAACCTAATCGCTAACTCAATATTTACAAAGCCTGCCTAAGTAATGTCAGCACATGGTGGGCAATTCATACGCTTGTTACACGAATTCCCTCTTGCATGAGAGCTCCAGGCTCTCTATTGGATTGCGTAGCTGGCTTTTAAGTGCACCGAACGCGCTGTGGTCGCTGAGTGGCAGCTGCATTGCTTTCCTGTCATACATTTCTGATAGCAATTGATCAATGTTACAGTCACTAGGGAGAAATCAAGTGCAACGTCTCTCTTCGGCGCACCATACAACTGACTTTACAAGTGTTAGGTTAAAGTAGGTATTGAGCCAGAGGAAGTCTGTCAGCCCACGCTCCCTTCTGCCTCATTAGCAGGAAGCCTTGGATGAATATAGAAGTGGAATCGGACAGCTCGCCAGGCTGAACCCACAGATTTTCTGTTTACGTTTTATTTATTTATTTCCAGGGTGTGCAAAAGTCCAGCGGCGTGGCAGGGGCGTGTGTGATGAGGAGGAGCCCCGGGGCCATTGGAAGGGGAGAGGGGAATGCTGCACACGTTTGGAGGAGGGAGAAGATGTGCAAGAGCAGAAGCACCAGAGGGCACAGGAATTCCGCTGCTCCCAGAGCTGCTTCACACCAAATCCAAGGAGAAAAACTGCTGCGCCGCATGGATTCTGAATGGACCAGGGAAGTTCTGAGCCTCTCCGGGATGAGTGACAGCTGCAAAAATGATCTCCTGTTCTCGCCACCAGTCATCTCTGCGTGGTCCAAGGGTGTCAGTTTCCAGGAAATGCAGTAATCTGACATTTCCCCTTGTTTATATGCAAATTCCTCTCTCTGGGGAATTGCTGCGTCTGGAGAGATTAATGTCACTGAGTCACTAATCTCCTAGGCCAGATCCCCAGCCGGTGTAAATTAATGTGACTGAATTTACATCGGTGGAAATATGCTGATCTACTCCACCAAAGGATCTGGTCCCATGTTCTAGTCACCCACAACTGCACTGCCTGCCAAGCATCTTATTGATCAGAATCATTCTAAATCAGTGTGGGGAAAACCCTTTGGGTCAAATGAGAACTAGGGCCAGCCCTTAGCCAAAGCCGGGAAGAGAACGAGTTCGTTTAGAGAGCAGGAAAGTTCGCTTGGCGTTTTCTTTTTACAGTATTTCCAGTAGCGCTGCAATGCCTGACTGGACTAGAGGCAGCAAAATGCTTGGCAAGAGTAGAACAGGGGGAGCAAGAGCTCTGTGGCTTGAGCATTGGCCTGCTAAACCCAGCGTTGTGAGTTAAATCCTTCAGGGGACCATTTAGGGATCTGGGGCAAATCTGTCAGGGATGGTATTTGGTCCTGCCGTGAGGGCAGGGGACTGGACTCAATGACCTCTCAAGGTCCCTTCTAGTTCTATGAAATAGGTATATCTCTGTATAATTTTTTATGGCATTTCTGGCTAGTTGAAATGGAGGCAGTAGGGAGAATGTAAGATGCAGATAGAGGGGAGCCCCATTAGATGGGGGTAAAGGAAACACTCTGGGATTTTAAGCTTCCTACTGCAGGAATTGAAGCAAATCAGTCAGGGAATTGGACAGATTCTTTGACAGTCCTCACAGCCTCACAAGCAAGGAGAGGAGTGGGCTATTTCAGCCAAGCAAGGCGGTAGCTTAGCTCGCTGCAGTTTTTGCAAATGCTGAATGGTGTAAAATGTTAAGTACTTTTGGGGAGGGGGAGCTAAAAATGCTTTATTTTCTCCAAATGGAACATTAATGATTTTTTATTCCTCCAGCTGCACCAGGATACCCATTGTAATATCCACCTTGGAAACGAGAGGGGGTGTAATTAACGCTGCTACTTAGCCTCAGACACAATGGAGGCTTGGAAGATGAACAGCACATGGAATAAAGCTAAATGCCTCGATCTGGCAATTAGTGCTTTATTAGAGCCCTGCGCACACCGCGCTCCCCATACAGCCTCTCCGAGTAACATGTGGGCTCTCCAGTGTGCTTGTTAATAACTCTTCCCGAAGTGCAGTTCAGCCATTCATCTGCCACCCACTCAGCGCTCTCCCTGAAGCTCCCCAGTTGTTTAACCATAGTTAAAGCTGGTTTCCTCGCTTCCTAATGCCAGTTCAGCAGCTGTTTCCTGATACTACCCCATATATGATGGCACTAGGATGACGGGCACAGGCTAAGAACCGGAATGGAATGGAATACCGAACAGAATCTCTTGGCATCTGTTCCCGTTTTTGCATCATGCCTCTAGCCCAGCCATGGCGCTGTTTGAAATTGACGAGTGGAATTCTGCGCTCCTGAAAATGAGGCATTCATATTACCAGCCTGCGCCGGAGGCAATACAAGCCATTTTAATGTCGGCTCCCCTCCCTCTGCATCACACTACCGACCAACACAGACCTTCTGTTCCTGCATCCCACTCCAGAACAGCAACATGCCAGTGAAGTCCTGCCACCATGCCTGTGCAACTCTCTCCTGCCCTGAAATGGCCTTTCTGCTCCAGCCCTGAGCCCTGGTAGGACACATCTACACAGCAGGGCGAAACTCCAATTAAGGGACGCTACTTGAGCTATGTCAATTGCGTAGCTGAGGTCGAAATAGCTTAATTCCGCATTTGGCACTGTCTGCACAGCAGGAAGCTGAAGGAAGAACAGTCTTCCCCCGACTTCCCTTACTCCTCGTGAAATGAGGGCTACAGGAGTCGGATTAAGAAATCCTCCCACTCGACATTATTTCGAAATAAAGGCTTGTAGTGTAGACATGCACTGTGTTATTTTGGAACAATGTTGGTTATTCCGAAATAACGCTGCTGTGTAGACGTACCCTATGGCTCTGCCAATTAACTTCTGGTAAAATGGGAGGTGACACCTTAAACGTTAAGAATAATTAAAAAAGGGATAGAGAATAAGACTTAGACTATATATTGCCACTATATAAAGCCATGGTGCGCCCACATCTTGAATGCTGCGTACAGATGTGGTCACCTCATCTCAAAAAAAGATATCTTGGCATTGGAAAAAGAGCAGCAAAAACGATTAGGGGTTTGGAATGGCTGCCCTATGAGATTAATAAGACTTTACAGCTTGGAAAAGAGGAGACTAAGGGGGATACAACAGAGGTCTATACAATCATGATAGGTGTGGAGAAAGTAAATAAGGAAAAGTTATTGACTTGTTCCCATAACACAAGAACTAGGTAGGGGTCACCAAATGAAATTAATACGTAGCAGGTTTAGAACCAACAAAAAGGAAGTTTATCTGCACACAGTGCACAGTCAACCTGTGGAACTTCTTGACAGAGGATTTTGTGAAGAACAGGACTTTAAAAGGGTTCAAGAAAGAACTAGATAGATTCATGGAGGTTAGGTCCATTGATGGCTATTAGCCAGGATGGGTAGGAATGGTTTTCCTGGCCTCTGTTTGTCAGAAGCTGGGAATGGGCAAAAGGGGAGGAAATCACGTGATGATTCCCTGTTTGCATCACTCCCTCTGGGGCAGCTGGCATTGGCCACTGTGGACAGACAGACTACGGGGCTAGATGGATCTTTGGTCTGACCCAGTCTGGCCGTTCTGATGTTCTTACGTGTGGGTCTCCTGGGGCAAAGAAAGAGGTGGAAATATCTTGGTTTCCTTCCCTCCAAGAAGGAACTTGCACTCCGTGGGTACTGCCAACCCAGAGGATGCTGGGGCAGGGCTGGGCCTGGAAGGCTGGAATTGCAGGTGCTGGGAGTGCGGCCGGCACAGCGCTTTCCCTCTTCTGCCCCAATTAACCGCTGCTTTCAGGTTTATAAGCGGGCCCCTTCCCTGCGCTTTCCTGGCTTAACACACCCTTGCTACCAGGCTGCGGGGGGCGGAAGGAGAAATGCAACAAGCACTCCAAGGTGCTCTTTAAAATGTAATTCCTCTGCCATGGCTCCATGCAGGGAACCTGCCCTCCCAGCCCCAGGTCCCACGCTCCTTTGGGGAGCCCAGCCCCACACCCAGCATGGGTTCGGCTCACAGGCCTCACACTGGGCTGTTTGCACAGCCCTAGCAATCAGTTGCCCCCGCATCTCCGTTGTGGGCCTCTGTGTGGTCACTTACCGGGTCCACAATATTCTCCTGCATCTCTCTGCAGACGGCGGCTCCCCAGTGCTCCCCGCG
The DNA here is from genome assembly GCA_019425775.1 of Rafetus swinhoei. NCBI lineage: Eukaryota > Metazoa > Chordata > Testudines > Trionychidae > Rafetus > Rafetus swinhoei. The sequence goes on along the minus strand of JAFJHL010000175.1, from coordinate 1,986,725 downwards.
GCCTGGGCTCTCTGCAAGGTGCGTGCTCTCCATCTGCACTGCGGTCTATTGGTATCGTTTCGATGGGGGGAGGGTCCCTCTCCAGCCTTGAGGTCTCTCGATGCCAGGTACAGACCTCTGAGGGCAGCCGAGGGCCCTTCCTTCCTTTGAAGCAAAAGGAGACAGTTGGGAGGATGGGACAAAGGGCCTATCTAGCTACAGCTGTGGCTGGGCAGGAATGAGTTTGTGCCCGGGAGAGGCATAAAGATCTTGCACAAAACAGGGGGTTTGTGCAAAAAAACACGTCCACACTGCTTCTTTTTGCGCAAAAAGAAACGGCAGAAAATATGCTAATGCGATCGCAACTCATGCAAATGAGTCCCTCTTTAGCATATTTTTGGCCGGAAGATCTCGCAGTGTAGACTTAGCCCTAGTGTGGTTCACTGTCCCATGCAGTGGCACTTAGACCACTTAGAGTGATAGCTAAGAACAAGTGAGCTCTATGCATGTAAGCTAAGAAGCAGTTGGCTTTATAGCTCAAACTGTAGAGACTCCTACATTGTGCTCCAGAGGTCCCTGGTTTGACTCTGCCCAGTGGTGCTTATACTTGCATATCTTCCTAAAATATATTTTAGAAATGTGTCTGTCCATCTACCCTGAGTCCATTTGTTCAAGCACTCCTCCTAAACAGTAAGAGCTAGGACCACCAAATATGGTATGCAGCTTCCTTTTATCACAACTTTAATAATTTTTGTTGCTCTTCTCTGGACCTTCTCCATATCTTTCTTGAAATGTGGTGCCCAGAACTGGACATAAGACTCCAACTGAGGCCTAACCAGCGCAGAGTAGAGCAGAAGAATGACTTCTTGTGTCTTGCTCACAACACACCTGTTAATGCATCCCAGAATCATGTTTGCTCTGTTTGCCACAGCATCACATTGCTGACTCATATTCAGCTTGTGGTCCACTATAACCCCTAGATCCCTTTCTGCCGTACTTCTTCCTAGACAGTCGCTTCCCATTCTGTATGTGTGAAACTGATTGTTCCTTCCTAAGTGGAGCACTTTGCATTTGTCCTCATTGAACTTATCTGTTAAGCATCTCTATTAAGGCATGTGCAGAGGAAAGCTTTCTTTCTGGGGGCTTATGCTGATGCAAAGAATGCAGTTACGAGTCTGCAATGACAATATTTTGTACTTGAAAAGGCTCTATCTGCAACTGAAAATTTAGTGCAGCCAATTGAAATTCATAGCCTCTTCTTCAGGGAATATCGCAAAAGAAAACTCAAAGCTGCAGAATTGTTTGTGCTTTTAGGTTTCTATTTATTGAGAAATAATTTCCCTGTGCTGTTTTCTAAACTGCACGGACAGAAACAAAGTGGCAGGGTCTTCGTGTTGGCTTCACTAGACAGCAGCTTCACAGAATTGCAGGTTTGACCTCATTTTATCCTCGGAGTATTTAGAGATTGCCTTCATGCCTAGAAACCATATGAGAAGAATATAGATTCTTTCCGAGCACATTGAACACGGAAACAATACGTGACCTCTAAAGTTGAAGTCTACAGCCACTGAAAGAGGCCTTTCTTTGCTTTAGAAGTGCTAGAAACAGGCTTATATCAACACAGAGAAAGAACAGCTGTTCAACTAAAAATAACCAATAAAGTGGAAATAGCTTTTCTGTTCCCAAATTACAGCCTTTTGAAGAAATCATGGTGCCAGTTTTGGAATTCCCTTGTACTTACTCTATCTCTGCTGCTTTCCAACAGAGGCCATAGCAGTTAAGGGGACTGATTGTGTTCCTTTGCAAACATGTGCATGCAAAATGAGAGCTCCGTGCCAGGTCCTATCAGAGATTCAGGCCAGGTCTACATTCACAGGGAAGGTTGAATCAAGATACACAACTCCAGCTGTGTTAATTACGTAGCTGGAATTGACGTACCTTGTTTCACGTTTCCCCACTGTCCACACAGCGAAAACCCAATGGGAGCAAACACTCCTCTCAGCTTCACTTACTCCCCACAGGAGCAGGAGTACCAACCACCAAAGGGGGCACCCTCTGAGTTTGATTTAGCGAGTCTTATCTAGACTCACTAAATCAAACTCCGGAAGATTGATCGCATCAATCTTCCATCTAGTGAAGACATGGCCTCAGTATCAAGAGAAATGGTGACATTTCCACTAGGAGAACACAGCTTTTGGAAATCAGAATAAGCAACAGGAATTTTAGACTGAATAGCAAGAAAAGCCTCCTATACGTTTAGTTTATTCAGCTGTGAAAGCTTCCCCAGAGGGAAACAATGTCACTTGAGCCCAAGTGCAACAGCTGGGAAGGGGAAGCTGAGCAGTTATGTCCCACCGGAATTTGTGGTGGCCGGACTCTCGTATTCTCACTCCTGTTCCCCACTTCTTACCCAACCCCTCTCCCCAGTGCACACCCTAGCCTCAGGCAGCCACAGACAATTCCGAAGCCCTGCTGGTTAAAGGTAATGCTCTCCATGTGCTGCAAAGCGACCAGGGAGGCAGACAAACACGTTTCATGGTGCAGCCTGCTACTAATATTAGCTTTGCACTATGGAAGAGCAACTCAGACCCCACCAGCTCACTCTGCTGTAGTTACGGAGAGGGCTCAGCCGAGATTCTCCGGCGGCATTTAATATGTTTACTCTAAAATGTGATTGGTTTTTAGCTTTGGCTTGCGTTCAGTGCCCCCCCCCCTTCCCCCCCCCCAAACAAACACCGACAATCCCCAAAATGGAGAGGCTAGGCTGCTCCACTCCCAGGGCATTGAGAGTGAGGGCTGGCTCCAAGCCTGGATTCATCACAAGGAGAAAAAGATCTGCTTCCTAGCCCCTTGGGACACATCAAAAGCTAGCCTGCTCCTTGAAGCCCTAAACTGCCTCATTAGCTGGAAGGGGGCATTGCTCCGAGCAGTTCGGCTGGAGAATGGCAGAGGAGGAGAACGCAGCCTTTTTGTGACTGATCGTGAACCACGCTGCCTTTTCCTTCAGCAAGTAGGTGGATCCTGTAATTAAACATTCCTGTAACAGTGCACTGAAATGTTGCATTTAATTCATATCCCGTTGTTGCTGAAGGTACCGACTCTGGCTTTACACAATAGCAGGCGCGAGAGGAGAAACCCAAGCCAGTGCCCTCAGTGGGTCAGCCCCTCTGCCCCAGGCATGCGTTAGCTTACATCCTCCTTGCAAAGGGGGCAGGTAACCTGCAGGAAAGTGGAATCCAGGCTCTTACCCATCCCACCCCACCCTGTGGAGCCGAGCCAGTTAGCTCAGGCTGAAAGAGTTGTGTGTGTGGACAGCAGGGGGCTGGGATGTCACCCATATAAGATCCTGGACTAACTCTTCTGTGAAGAAACAACAAATAGTTCTGCAGCACCTTAGAGACTAACAAAACATGTCGATGGTCTCATGAGCTTTCGAGCACAGCCCACTTCTTCAGATGACTGGAGTAAGGGATCCAGGGTACAAATAAATAGCAGAGAGAGAGAGGGGACGGGGAGCGAAAGAGAAGTGGGCTGTGCCCACACAAGCTCATGGTCCCATCGACATGTTTTGTTTGTCTCTAAGGTGCTGCTAGACCATTCGTTGCTTTTTAAGTTTTTCCAGTTACAGACAGACAGAGCTACCCCTCTGCATCTTCCGTGAAGACATATCCTGGTTGCCTTCAGTGGGGCCAGGATTCCCCAGCATTGCATAAATGTCAACGCATTAGCAAGTGGCTGTTTGCCTTCTCTCTATTGTGCAGGCTATACATGGGATGCATTACTTCTTCCAGGACATGTCCCCGGGTTTGGGAACGCACTTTCTTGACTAGGATAACAGCTCATTTCCTTTGTGCTCCGCATTCCAAACACGGGTCCTTCTCCAGGTGGCGTCTGAAGGCTGCAAAGCCACTAGCCCAAACGATGGGATACTGCATAGAGCAACCACGCCAAAGTACTGCCAAGGAATCTCAAGGTATTCTCTGCAAAGAAACACAAATTGCAGACTAGGGTTACAGTGGCTGGGTGGCGCTGCTTCTCTAACACCCGTTAAACACCGAGAGATTGGACTATTGACTTCTCTTCAGTCCCAAAACACAGTGAACAAAATACACGTAGAGGCCATGAATTTCCAGTGCTCCTCATTTTCCTGTGGAGAAAAAATGTGATTCCTCTTCAAAGTGGTTAGATTTAATACGCTCTCAAACGGATCATGGTTCATAGAATCATAGAACCATAGAGCTGGAAGAGACCTCAGAAGGTCATCAAGTCCAGCCCCCTGCTCTAGGCAGGACCAATCCCAACTAAATCAACCCGGCCAGGGCTTGGTCAAGCCAAGACTTAAACACCTCCAGGGATGGGGATTCCACTACTTCCCTAGGCAACCCATTCCAGTGCTTCACTACCCTCCTAGTGAAATAGTTTTTCCTAATATCCAACCTGGACCTCTCTGTGACGACGCGTTGGGGTCCCCTGACTCCTGCACCCCCGTAATGGCACGAACAGACTCCACCAGCCCATAGAATGGAGGGAGTTTATTCCTTCTCCAGGATACAGCACAGCACAGCACAGCACCGATGTAATCTGGTTACAGGGCAGGTCTAGGATGCCTCAGCCCCCTTGCGATGGAAATTGGGCCCTAAATCCCAGCCCCTGGCCAGGCTGGTTCCTCCATGATCCCAGACAGAAACTCAACTAACTCTTCCAGCCCTGCCCCAGCCAGGGCAGCATTCCCCTTCCTTTGTCTCTCTCCTGGGGGTAGGCTGGTCAGACAGGTTGAGAGACCTTCTTAGCATAATGACTCATCCTTCTGGGCTGTGGTACCGATGGCAGCCATTGGGGATTACCACAGAGCCAGCATAGGAACTAGCCAGATACCCCCCACTACGTCACACTCTCCCACCACAACTTGAGCCCATTGCTCCTTGTTCTGCCATCTGTCACTACTGAGAACAGCCTCTCTCCAGCCTCTTTGGAACCTCCCTTCAGGAAGTTGAAGGCTGCTATCAAATCCCCCCTCACTCTTCGCTTCTGCAGACTAAACAGACCCAACTCCCTCAGCCTCTCCTCATAGGTCATATGCTCCAGCCCCCTAATCATTTTGGTTGCCCTCCGCTGGACCCTCTCCAATGCGTCCACATCCTTTTTTTGTGGAGGGCCCAGAACTGGACACACTACTCCAGATGTGGCCTCACCAGAGCCGAATAAAGGGGAATAATCACTTCTCTGGATCTGCTGGCATGCCGTGCGAATTTCAAATGGTTGATGTTATCAACACACACACGCACACACACACCCAGTGACTTAAGCACAGAAAGATTTCTGCAGGTTAGTCGGCTTCCAAACCCAGCTAGGAACCGTGTTCAGTCAGCTATAGGCTTGCCTCGTGCCAAAACAATGGGGCCCAGTCCTGAATGAGACCCCCTCAGTGCTCCCTCATCACTAAAGTGTGGGCTCTGGGGTGGGGCAGAGGAGGAGAGCTTTGAGGAGTAGGAGGGGGCTCTGGCTTGGGGGGGGGGGGGGGGCAGGGCTGGGGCGGGAGGGGCTTACCTCAAGCGGCTCCCGGTCAGCGGTGCAGTGGGGGGGGCTAAGGCAGTTTCCTGCCTCTCCTGGCCCCGCAGACCATGCTGCACCCCTGTATCAGCCAGCAGCAGGTTCCCAGCCCATGGGAGTGTGGAGCTAGTGCTGGGGGCAGGAGCAGTGTGTGGAGCTCTGGGCAGTCTCTCCCCAGGCCCCCCCACCTAGGAGCTGGGCCTGCTGCCAGCCACTTCTGGGGCACAGCGCAGTCTGCAGTGCAGGACAGGCAAGTAGCTGCCTTAGCCCCCGCACTGCTCACCTGATCCCCCTGCAGCTGCGAGACACAGGGCCTGACATTCCACCGTCCAGTCCTGGGTCATTTGAAAACCACTGCCCTTCTCCACCCGTAGCTCTTCACCTCATCGGAAATATACATTCCATACAAGAAGATTCCCACCCATAATGAGTGCGGTGACGAGTTGACAGTGTCCTGGCGGTTAGAAAAGATTCTTCCATAGAACCTAAGAACGGCCAGATGGGGTCAGACCAAAGGTCCATCTAGCCCAGTGTCCCGTCTTCCAACAGTGGCCAATGCCAGGTGCCCCAGAGGGAAGGGACACAACAGGGAATCCTCACGTGATCCCTCCCCTGTCTCCCATTTCCAGACAAACAAAGGCCAGGGATACCATTCCTACCCCCTGGCTAATAGCCATTGATGGACCTAACCTCCATGAATCTATCTAGCTCTTTTTTGAACCCTGTTAAAGTCCTCGCCTTCACCACATCCTCTGGCGAGGAGTTCCACAGGTTGACTGTGTGCTGAGTGAAGAAAAACTTCCTTTGGTTTGTTTTAAACCTGCTGCCTAGTAAATGAGCTACTTGAAATTTCAGGGGGATGGGAATCTCTGTCGTACAGTCTGCCTGTATGGATTAGGGGCAAGGTGACGTAAAACTGGAAGGAGCCTCTTGACCAATTTTTCTTTAGGATGCAGCAAAAATCTCACGAGAAGGTGGCCCAGATGGGGTGACCTTGCCGGGTTCCCACTAGCTGGGATGAAATCCTCCGGAGAGCGGTTTGAGATTCTGACACCTTCAAACCCAAGCACAAATGTACCCCTCTCCTCTCCTGTCCCCCAGCCCGGATTCAGCCCAGTTTCACTGAAAACCCTCTGGCCCCAGCCAGCGCCCCTCTCTCTCCAGTGTCTGTCCTGTCCTAGCCTTTCCCAGAACAGCTGCAGAGGGAGCCTTGTTTCCTGGGTGGTTCTAGGCTTTGTGATTTTTCTGCCAAGGAGCCCACTGCTGCCGTTAGTCCAGGGTGCTTTATCATCCCTGTCAAAGCTACAGAGCACAGCTTCCGTTATTAACTTAGCCGCACAGGGGGGCCTGAGCCAGGCTCCACCAGTAAAAGAGAAATGCAGAGGGGGCCTCCGCCCACCCCCACACGCTCCAGCCACTGCTGGGAGACGTGCCTCAGAGCAGCCTTATTGCTTTCGTTCACGCTCAGAAAAGAAGAAAACTTGATTTCATGGAGTTATCAAATTTTCAGCAGAAATTCTTGGTAGAGAAATCCTTTTCTCCCCCCCCCCCATTTTCTCCTTCCTCCCCCTGCCCCATTATGGCTTCACACACAGCTCTTTCAATACATTCATTTTCCCACATACATGGAGAAGTTATCAAAGCCAGAGGGGAAACTGAGATATTAAAAACCAGATCCATGTAAATAAGGGACCTGACAATCAGCCAGTGCCTTGCCGCTCCTGCTGTCACCGCAAGGGCCAGATTTCCTGGCATTTCCTCTGCACAGCCTATGCTGAGTTTACACTGAGCTTGGAGAACCTAGACACTAAAACTACCTCTTAGCCCCACAAGTGAAACCTGCTTGCACCAGGCTCCCACAGTACCTGCCCAGGGAAGCCCTCTCCCAGCCCAGCCCTGCGCCCACGCTCACACAGCATCAGGTGCTGCTCATGAGCCTGGGGCTGTACAGCCCTTTAAAAGCCAGGCAGCCTAGCCCTGTGGGCCCTTAGGGAGCAGCATTTCGTGGGGGTGGGGTGGAGTGGGACAGAGGGGGCTGGAAACAGGCTGTTACAGGCAGGGGCCTGCCCTGGGCAGTGAAGAGTGAAAGGCTCTCTGGCCATTCTGACTGAGTTCCCCTGGGATGAATTAAAAAGGGGGCTGGAAGCAGGAAGAAACACCAGTGATTCTCTTGCTAGTTTTTTAAAAACTAAAAGCCAAATTAGGGCCTGTTCAATGGCCACAGAGAATCCCCCTGGGCTGGGAACCCTTTGCATTACCAGCCTGGGCTTCCTACCCTGCAGGAGCAAGGCAGTCGCTTCCCATTCCCCCAGCAGGAGAGGCAGCCTCCTGCGTGCGCGGTGTGTGCAGGGAGGGTTAGTACAAGAGAAGCCTCTTCTGGCCCCTCTCAGTTGGGTGAGTCAGCCTGATCTGTGGGAGCGCACCATGCCTAAGGAGATGGCTCTGGGCGGCCTGCAGGCAGAGGGTGCTCAGTGCTATAGGTTCCATGCACTTCCGCCAACAGGGCAGCGAGGGGAAGGGCAGCTCTGTTCACACAGGACCAGGAGCTGCGCGGGCTTTTCTTCCTTTGCCAACATATGCTAGGTGCCACTTGGCTAATCTCCCTGGAAATGTCTCACTGAGCGTGCTCCTGGGTGAGAGCTTTATTTGGTATGGCGGCGGCGGCTCTCCAGGCGTGTGGATAATTATCCTAATGCGAGGCTAATCCATCAAAAGCAGCAGTGTGTCGTTGGCTCTGCCTTTCCTAATTATGACATTAATAAGTCACTAATAAAGTGTAAACGCCCTTCAGGAGACCTTCACTGGGGCACTAATGAAAAGGAGCCCTTTCGGCCCAGGGCTGGTGAGAGGGCTAGCGCAGTGTGGGTCCTCGCGCCTTGGACAGACGGCATCAGAAGGGAGCAAACTTCCAGAAGGGGAAATGAGAACTGAGGGCCGGGGCAGGTTACTCAGGGTGGATGCACAGCTCAGGGGGGTGGCCTGGTGTGTGGTGACGACTCCTCTCCCCATCTGGCCAGACTCACACCTCTCCCCGGTGGGTTTGGCCCCTGAGGTGGTGGCATTGCACCCGGCCAGGAAGCTTGGCCTAACCAAACTGCTTGTTAATCGCACAAGCTTGGAAGCTTGTGGGTGGGGTCAAAGAAGCGTAACTGTTTCTGCAACTGGCTTGGAGCTGCTCGGGTCTGGGAACCAGGCTCTTGTGCTGGTTTGGTTGGCACTTCCTGGCCTGGCTGGGTGAGGCTGCACCCAGATGGAACGAAACATGATTCTCTTCACCCTGCCTCTTCCTGCCTGTCCCCATGTGCCACCTGGGCTCTCCCGGCAAATCTCTGTGGCCTCAGATGTGGCAGGGCTGTGCCTGGAGAGGGGTCAGTCTCCAGACTAGCAGAGCGATTTATTACCTCCCTGCTCCGGAGGGGCCCACGTGCGCAGGTCTGCCCCGCACACCATCAGGAGAATAAGCGTGTGTGCCTGTTGCTCCCACAGACAGTAGCGGCAGTAGCTCCAGAGGCTGCTGTTCTTTGGCAGCCTCCTTTCCGCGGGCTGTGTTTGCAGTTTCATTTCAAGTCGTTCCTCCCCAGCGGAGCGTTTGGGGGTGGGGTGGGGGATATTCAGCTCATTCTCCCACCCAGGCACTCACCCAGAGTGGGGCATTTTCCTTTGGAGCCAGTGGGGACCAGGCAGGTCCCTGTTAGAAAGGAAAACACATGGTCGGCTCTGTCACCCGCAGGCTTGCAGCACGTCTGACGGCCTGGCCTCTCCGAGCAAGGCACTTTTCAGGGAGTGAGGGTTTTCCCGGAGATTCCCTTCACTGATCTCCCCGGCCCACTCGTAAACCTCTCCTTGAGGCAAGCTGGGGCGCTGAGCTGCTCGTGTGCTCCGGGGTGCTCCGGCGCACAAACTTTTGGACCCACTGAGATGAAATGGTCTTGATTTCTGTGGGCTCTTAGATCTCTGGATTGCACCTTTGTGTCAGGCTCTCAGGGTGGATAAGAGAAAAGACACCAGTGAGCAATGCAGTGCGGCTGTATCCCAGCACCATGTGGCTGTATCCCAATGCAGTGCGGCTGTATCCCAGTGGGGCTGGTGTTTCAGTAAAGGGGGCCACGGATCAGTGCTTTTACTGATGGACTGGCTATAGAAACTTCAGGGGGTAGCTAAGTTAGTCTGTGCAGGATAAACTTAAAAACCAACCAATGGTCTGGTAGCACTTTATAGAGTAGATGAACAAAACGTGTCGATGGGATCGTGAGCTTCCATGGGCGCAGCCCACCAAAACAATGAGCTGGAGGAAGAGCAGAGATAGGACAGAGAGAGAGAGAGAACGCAGCCGTGATTTTAAGGCTGATCCATTTTATTCCGGCAGAGAAGCAGGGACTCCCAGCAGGGTTTCGTCTCCACCTGGTGAAAGGCCAGGGCAGACCCTGGGCCTGGCAGGTATTTCCCTTTGCTTTTCACCCGCTGCAGAAGGTGCAGTGGGGCTCAGCAGAAGGTGTTCGGGCAGTCAGTGCGGGGCTCTGGCGCGCTAGCCTTGCAAACATGCACCTGTTGCTGCGAAGGGATGGAGAAAGCAACCGCCACTCCTGCGAGGAGCCCTCGGACAACGTGACGAGGAAACGGGACATGGTGCAGGGCTGACACACGGGGGAAGGGGAGACATTAGGTAGAGTCACTCCAACCCTGCTTTACCCTGCGAGGCTGTGCTGCCCTCTTGATAGAAACTGGAAGCAGTGCCAACATTCATTACTGGGTCCAAAGGTAGCGTCTGGCTGACGCCTTGGGGTCCCTGCGTGGAGGCGAGGAGGCAGCAAACGGCATCATTCCCCCAGAGGCGTGCGGAGAGGTCACACCGCACCACAGGGGAACTGAGCAACCTCCAGGAAGATGAAGCCCAGTCACTGTGGGGCAGTGCTCTCGCTTTGAAAGCCAGTTAGCACACCCTGGGAGACAGAAGTGCTGGGAGCCAGGCGGAGGCATTGTCCTGAAAGGGCCATTCTCTGCCGGGGAAGGGAGAAATCTCTTCTGTGCAGCCAGAAAGAAGGAAGCACGTAGCCCCGCAATGCTCGCAGGAAAACTCTGCCTGGCTGGGCGTTGTGCCGGGGGTGGGAGCGTGGCTGCCCGCAGAGGCTCTGGGCTGACTCGCACGGAGCAGAGAGGGCGGCTCCTCTTGCACCTGGCACAGATGCCAACGTGCCGCGGCGCCGCCTTCCCGCAGGCCGCACTTGTCTTCCCGCGGGAACGTCTGCTGGGGGCCGGCGCGCTGGTGAATCGGCTGCCAGAGCACGGTGGGAACTGCGGGGAAGGGGACTCAGGCTAGCACTAGGCCAAGCCCTCCCGCTTGCCCTTGCTGAGGCTTTCACGCCGCACAAACGCATCATCGTCTGCAAAACACTTCATCGCAGGGGCTGCCCCTCCGGGACACACGCTGACGGCATCCCAGGGTTCCTGGGCACTGGGCTCCAGAGATAGAGACGGGAGAGCAGACAGCTTCCCTGGCTGTAAGATGGCCTCGCTAGAAGATGAATTCCCCAGGGAAGGGGTGGAAACCCCGCTGAAGACGGCCAGCCTTTGGCTAGACACTGCCACCAGGAAGGGGCCGATGGGGGACGATCTTGCCCTCTCCATATACCCTCAGAGTCAAGGGGCTCTCTTGGCTTGTTAATGGCCAGGTTGCTCTGTGGCGGGTCTGCTGCGATAGTGCAGCAGGTCACAGGTCTGGAGAGGGGGCGTCGCATGGTATCCTGGGAGAAGCTAACAAAGAGCATAGAGAGCAGAGGAGAAATTGAAATAATCTTGGGTCAAGGTGTGTTGGGGGGCAGGAGAGAGAGAGAGAGAGTGTGTGTGTGTGTGTGTGTGTGTGTGTGTGTGCGCATGGCCAGCAGTTGGAGGGGTGAGGGCGGTGGGTAGCAGAGGGAAGAGAGATGCTGAGGCTGGATGATTTCTCTTGCGATTCCCTTGGTACGCATGGCAAGGGCACACACAGCGCTCTGGGGCGGAGTCACTGCAAATAAATGTTGCTAATCAGCCATTTCTCCCCGGCTGAGAATCCGGGTCGTCCGTGCTGACAGAGGTCTGCCGTCTCTGGGGAATCGCAGCCAGGGGGCATTGCTCTTCGGGGCACTGAGCGAATTTCCTAGGGCCCTTTGCCCCCAGGCTCCCTGAGCTGTCAAGGTGCCCCTGGCGCAGGAAGCCTGTGTTCTTGTGATATGCCCCGGAGCGACAGGTCATGGCTCGACCTGTTTCCCTCCGGGAGGGAAAAGCACACCCCCACGTCCCCCCCTCCCCCAGGCAGCACCACGAAGCCTTATCTGGGAGCTGAAGAGCAGCGCTTTGTAAACCTGCCCTGAGGCCTCCGCTTGAGAATCTGATGATGAGAGAGACGTTTCAGGGCCCGGGCGATATTGAAATGACAAATGACGGAGCTGCCTCTGGCCCTGCGGTGGCAGGTGCTTGCGTCTACCTGCCCCAGCCCCAAAGAGCATGCCCATCATAGAATCCCAGAATCCCAGGGCAGGCAGAGACCTCAGGAGTCATCCAGTCCAGCCCCCTGCCCAAGGCAGGACCAACCCCAACTCAATCAGCCCAGCCAGGGCTTTGTCAAGCCGGGAATTAAACACCTCTCAGGATGGAGATTCCACCCCCTCCCTAGGGAACCCATCCCAGTGCTTCCCCACCTGCCTAGGGAAATAGTTTTTTTGGCACAAAGAGCTTGGGTGGGTAGTTGTAGGAGCTGTTCTATGTCTGCTGTGCCAGGGACACGGCTCAACTCCGACACGACACACACCTGGCACCCCACTGGCTTTCCGTGTGGCTCATTCCTCGGCAGACTTTTATTTGTGGGGGGGTTGTAACAGCCCTGGGGGGAGCTGACGGAGAGAGAGCAATCCCTGAAGACCTGTGACTGGAGATGGGGAGTGAAACGAAGGGATCCAATGCTCAAGGGTGGCCCTCCGGGGAAGGGGGAGGTTCCGCTTCGCACGGTTGTTCAGCGAAGGAGGCGGCGCTTCTGGCAAATCCCAGCTTGGTGTGTCGACCCCCCTCCCGCATGCCCAAGCCACTGAACGGAGGAGCAGCACGCTGCCTGTTTGAAGGGAGACAGAGCAGGCCCATCCCACTGCACTGCTCTTTGGTCCCCCCGGCTGGCTGAGAAGGACAACTTACCAGGCATACTGCCTTGGAGAACGGAGGTTCCCGACAGTGGATGGAGAACTGGGGCGCCCAGCGCAGTGCATGCTCCTCCTTCCTGTCGCTTGCACGGGCTGCCATTGCTGGGATTCAGATCCCAGTGCAGCCTCACGTAGCCACCTCCGCTCTGTGTCCTTCTCTGGCTAGCGACACTTCATTTCAGGGGAGCATGTGGGCGCCAGAGCACCCAGTGCACAGTGCCGGAAAGGAAGCCACATTTTAGCTCCCCTTCTCTGGGAAGGAACTTTAATCAGGTGTCCCCAGACGCTTTAATTTATTTGTCCTGGGTGGAAATTAATGTCTTTGGACTTTCTCATTTTCAGTCTCTTTTCAAATCCCATCTGTTTTCTTCATGGTTTGTGAACTAAGGGAAAAAAAAGAGTCGATTGGAATTTGCCTTATTGAACGCCGTTACCGTAGTTAGGCTCTTGGGATCTTAAAGAAAGGTTGCACAAGTCTCGGCTGAAATCTAAACAGCTGTAGGGAATGCCCTTTAACTATAAATGCTGAATGGAAGTCATTAATAATCTGGAGTTTCATTAGATGTCGCCAGATGTTAAATCTAATGCAGGGTAAGAATAATTGGAGGTCACAATCTAGTTCTCTAATCGAGAGTTGTAGAACTTGTTTCTCCACTGGTGGTTACCAAGTGGGTTTATGGGCAGCATGATGAAAATCGCTGTAGGGTGTTTGGAAAGCACTTTCCAAAAGAGCGGTTCACAACATGCAGCCTCAATTACATATCACTAGTGGGTGAGGCCTGTCACTGACCGGGCAAAGTCATTTTGCGTAGATGACGCTTATAGGAAAGTCACCCAGCATATTCGGTGTTAAAAGTAGTGCATTCAGCTGATTTAAGTGGTAGGATTGTTTATGCAAAATTTGGTATCTGTAGCGAGTCAGGAACTCTGACTTTATCTTGCACAAACAAATCCACAAACAAGCACACTCTTCAAAATATATAGTCGATATATATACAGACCCTTCTGCAGTCCCTCGTTGTTCCAGCTGTAGAATGGGCCTGCAATAGCAAGGCTGAAGGGACATCATTTTAAGCAACAGGATGTTATATATGCTTTTTATGGCGCTGCTTTGAAAATCTGGAAAGAATTTGTTAGATTTAACTAGCACCTTTCATTTGAGGGTCTCAGAATGCCTGAATGAGGCTGGCAATATCTCTGTGAGGTAGGTAGATTTACTGACACGCAGCTCCCTACCACCAACAGCACATAGCAACACCGCTATCTAATTGTTACCTTCAGAGAGCGCACAGGGAGGAGTCAGAGAAAAAACCATCTCGCCAACTAAACACTCTTCTGGATCGCTTATGGCGTAACACTGTTGCTTAGGGTGCAGACCCCTACACACACACACACCTGAAAGTGAACGAGAGCAAACAGGCTGCTCCCTACGGCACACTCTTGCTCGAGATTGGCTCTTTGCAGAGAAACTGCTGGAGACCCAGAGCTCTCGCCTTGCCTGTGAGCAGCAGCAGCAAACTTCTAATGACTCCCGATTGCATGTCATTTTACCAGTTGTCAATACACCCCGCACTAATGTAAGCAAAATACCTACTCTTGTGCCATGTGTTTAGTTTGGCTCACTGCGTAGTATGGACATTTAAGAGGGGGGGAAATGAAAACACAGACTTGAGCACGGATCGCCTGCTTCATTGCTGTAATTCTACGCCCACCATATTTTGATTTCAGTGTTTCAGCCCTTGGCTTTTAGCACTGTGGGGAGCAAGGCACAACAAGTAAGCTGGGGCAGGCATACAGAGCAGGCCTGAGACTTACTTGGGCTGTACATTGTATGTCACTGTCAGCAGCTGAATCCTGAAGCTGAGCCCCCTCAAGCTGCGGGGAGATTAGACATTCCTTAAAAGGACTCCAGTGAAAAGCCGGGATGCTCAGAGCTTCTCATTTTCATGTGGTGGCCAAAAATGCTCTGCCCACTCCCAGCCGGGCCAGGGGTCTGGGACGCGTCACTGGGCTCACTTGTTCTTCTTCACCACCCCCAGTCCTCTGGAAGGGCCACTGCTCGGCTTGCAGAGGGGCACAATGCTGCCTTTCAACCTGGCGGCGAGATCAGGGTGGTTATTTGGAAGCCCCTGTTACTGAGGAATTAATCTGTCCTCTGTCCAGCGGAGCACTTAAAGGTCCCAGCAGGAGCTGGTCCCTGATTCACTGTTTCAAAGCTTTGATCTGGAGAAGACAGAAACTCGCCCTAGTGCAGCTGGAAAGCGGGATTCCTGGGGACGGCTGATGATGTGATGAAAACCAGAGGTCTGAGCGGTGACTCAGGAAAGAGCCCGGAAAAGCTGTTCTCCTGTTACAGTACTGAGCCACCAAATGGGGACCAGGGCGTCTGAACTCTAGTCCTGGTTCTGTCACTAACGTATTACGTCTGGGGTGCTGGTCTGTAGCGTATCTGCTGATAAAATTCCCTGCCGGGTTAGCGTGTGGGCTATGCAAGGCAATTCATGTTGTGATGACTGGAATTAGAGAGGGGCAAAGAATTGCTACAAGGAAAAGCGCCGACATCTCTTTGATGCTGGTCTGACGGTGGACAGGCCCAACAAACCTGGAGATGGGTGTGGGGGGAATGCAATAAAAGCACCTGCCTGACCCTGGGAAAAGCAATTATACACTTCCCCCCGGAGGCTGTCATAATGCCCGGGAAAAATGGAATCGGTTCAGGTTCACCTCCGATAGCATCACTGACAGTGACATTAGAAATGGAAATCGTAGATCAGAATAACTCATTCTGCAGCAAGCCCCGGCTGCCTCCCCCTTCCCCCAGAGGAATCACTCGTAGGGGGGCGCAGATGTCAGCCTGACAAACCCCTTCAGTGATCACTAATAAGGCAAAATGACTGGAGAGCCAGAAACCCTCTTTGTTCGGCGGTCGTGTGCCCGCTCCTCCGGCCACGGTGCTGACATCGGTTTCACAGGCCAGTCACTGGCCCGACAGGACCTGTGACTTGTGTTGGCCCCACAGCTCACATGGGATTCATATTGACAGTCAGTGGGCTGTCTCTTCAGTCAGTGGCCTGGCTAGAGCAGGAATTGAATGTGCATTGCACATCATGCCGGTGTTTTCACTCCCGCCAATATCACCTGTGTGCTGGATGCGGGGTTAGAACTGGGAGGAGGAAAGGGCCGGAGAAAACTTCTGGATCCTGCTGGAGCGACATTGATTTACACCAGCCTACGTTCTGGTTAATCGTGTTTGCATCTGGGGTTGGGGTCAGGTGCGTTTCTACAGGGCACAGCTCCTTCCCTGTGGCTGAGTGGTGGAGTTGGCGCCTGCCCATTAGAGGCTGTTTTGAGGCTGTTGTCTCAGGAGCAGAGAGCCCTGCAGGAAAAGGAGTTAGTTTGTCATTACCTGACTGAAATGAGCCGCCCTGGCAGAGGGGGATGAAAGAGTCCGTGGGCAGCTTTTCACAAGGCTGGCAATGCACTTTTAATACATCATCTAATCCCTGTGTGTCTCCAGGCTCTCTCGCCAGTCTGAGGCATTCCCTCTTTCATGCAGATTACACAAAACACAATATGCAGCCCACGTGTGGCCCCTTGGCCTCCCCGGCTTTCATCCAAATGAATGCACTGACCTGGCCGGTCGGAAAAGCCCAGCGCTTTTTTTAGTTACATCAAATCCCTCTTTTTTAAATATGCTCTTGCAGCAATCGGCTTTGATGCTCGGTGATTTGGGAGAAAGCTTTCCAGGGCTAACGTGGTCCCGCCCCCAGCCCACCAGGGTCCAAGAGACACCTCCCGGCTTGGCACGTCGCCTCTCCTGCTCCCTGGCGGGGAGCAAGTCTCCCTTCCACCTGAATTTTAAGAGGTGACATTAGAAATGACCCTGGGGCTCAAATCTGCTCCTCCCATTGCATTAAGCAGCAGCCTCCAAAGGGGATCAGCCGCTCCGCACACAAGGGCCTGTGATGCGCCTTCTCCCAGGGAGTGAGGTAAGCGCCTGATGGCTCGCACACAGCCGTGAAAGTAACTCCCGTTCCCTACCGGTGCTGTCCTGCTGCAACCCGGCGCCCTGCCGGCTCCTGCTGTGGCTCCCTGCCGGCTCCTGCCATAGCTCCCTGCCGGAGCTCCCTGCTGGCTCTTGCCGTGGCGCCCTGCCGGCTCCTGCCGTGGCTCCCTGCCGGCTCCTGCCATAGCTCCCTGCCGGAGCTCCCTGCCGGCTCTTGCCAGAGCTCCCTGCCGGAGCTCCCTGCTGGCTCCTGCCATAGCTCCCTGCCGGCTCTTGCCGGAGCTCCCTACTGGAGCTCCCTGCTGGCTCCTGCCGGAGCTTCCTGCCAGAGCTCCCTGCTGGCTCCTGCCGGCTCTTGCCAGAGCTCCCTGCCGGAGCTCCCTGCTGGCTCCTGCCGGAGCTCCCTGCCGGCTCTTGCCGGAGCTCCCTACTGGAGCTCCCTGCTGGCTCCTGCCAGAGCTCCCTGCCGGCTCTTGCCAGAGCTCCCTGCCGGAGCTCCCTGCCGGCTCTTGCCGGAGCTCCCTACTGGAGCTCCCTGCTGGCTCCTGCCGGAGCTCCCTGCCGGCTCTTGCCGGAGCTCCCTGCCGGAGCTCCCTGCCGGCTCTTGCCGGAGCTCCCTACTGGAGCTCCCTGCTGGCTCCTGCCAGAGCTCCCTGCCAGCTCTTGCCGGAGCTCCCTGCTGGCTCTTGCCAGAGCTGCATGCCAGGGCACGCCCAGTAAAGGAAATGAGTGCTCCAAACACAGCTGGCACCCAAGCTTTGAGGGGCCCACCTACACGGGGATAAGGCACCAGCGGCTGGCCCGGGACAGCCGACGGGCTCTGGAGCCCTGGCTGCAGGGCTGAAAAGTGGCAGGGTTGGCATTCAGGCTCATCCACAGCCCAAGCGCTGGGAGCCTGCACGGAGAAGGGTCCCAGAGTTCAGGCTCCAGCCTGACCCCATGCTTTGGGGCTTTATCCCTGTGTAGACGTACCCCCTGGCCGGAGTGTGCTGGGTCACTGGTGCAGGACACAAGGCGCCATGGCACTTGGCTGGACCCGCTGCAGCACCTGCTGCACTGTTAGTATCTCCTGCACCTCCCACTGGAGCCAGCCTCATGAATCGGCCCAGCCACACGATGGGCAAAGGATCCTCTTGCCAGCAGGGTGGGGGGAGACACTCAGGAGAACAGGGGGGTCAAGTCCCTGCTCTGCCACTGCCTCCCTGTATGACCCTGGGCAAGTCACTTTGCCTCCCCACTCATAAGGTCAGAGTCCTTGTACCACACCGTCCTGGTCCTTGACCTCAACACAGAACCTTGCAGGGCACTTTCCAGAGTCAGTGGCGCATGAGCTGAGGGCACAAAGAGCGTTTGGCAGCTGAGAACGGGGCTGAGGAGGGGGAAAAGAACTGGCGCTCTGTGGGGCCGTTGCGGACGAAAGAGGCCCAGGCCACTCGCGGAGGCGTCCCAAGGAGCGGAGAGGGGAGAGGGTGTGGCGGCACGTCGGGTACCCCCCGATCCTGCACCCCGTCTGTAGCAAGATGAGACTCCGCCAGCCAGTAGAACAGAGAGGGGTTTATTGCTCCTGCAGGATACAGCTCAGCACAGACGTGATGTGGTTACAGGAGTCAGGGCCAGGATGCCTCAGACCCCTTAGATTAGGGGGTCCATTGTCATCACTAGACCCTCAGCCAAAGCTGCTTCCTTCATGTTTTTCAGCCAGCCACTGCCCCTTCCCCCGAAAGCTGGTGTTGGTCTCCGCCTCTCTCCCTTTGTCTCTCCCCCTGGGAATTCCCTGTTATCCCCTCAGGCTGAGCCCAGGTGTCTGGGCTAATACACAGGTGGGTGAGTCAGTGGGACTCTCCCATCACAGCGCAGGGGGACCCCGGGATACAGAGCAGACAGCCCCCCACTACGCCACAGAGGGCTCCCGTCTGAGTGACAGGTGGCACCCGTGCCGTGCAGAAGGAGAGTTAACCAGGCATTTACATACTATTCAGATTGCGCTCAAGACCTTGGTGTGGGGTGGGTCATGAAGACGAGTCTTTGTGCTGCTTTTGTCTCTCCCTTGGCGTTTGCAGGACAAGCCCACGCTGGCACTCGACTCGCTGTAACTTTCTGGCTCTGGGGGGGTGAAAGCACCCCCCGTCGCAGACGTGCTCTCGCGCTTGTGCAGTGAGTGCAGACAAGGCCGCTGCCCGAGCGACCTGAGGAGGGTTTGGGCAGCCAGCAGGCACGCCACAGGCCTTGGCGTGCCCCAGCGACTGTGCGAGAGTTGGGCGCACGCGGTGGACATCCAGGCCATGTCTCCAGAGAGGCAGGAAGCCCTGCCTAGAGCTGTAAGAGGAACTCGGATCCAGGCTGCCGGGGAGTTCGGGACAGTGCTCAGTAGCGTGGGCTCCATTTCCAGAGCAGTGGGGTTTGGCTTCCACTCTGTCCAGGTTGTGAGACTGCTCCCATCACCATGCCAGGACGCTGGCAGCAGTCTGAGTAGCTGCCGTCTGTCGCTCCTCCCCTTGGCTTTGGGGGGCACCGAGCCTGGAGCCCGGAGTTCTCCAAACTCCCATTTAGGAGAAAAATGCTTGAAATCCCGGCAGCCTCTGCAGAGCTCAGACGTACCTCTGCGTCTCCGGCCGCAGCGAACGCCCCCACCCGGCTGCAAGCGCAGTGTTTCGGGGGATGTGGGCGTTGGGCCCTTTTCACGGTGCAGAGTGGATACCAGCAGTCCCATGGCCGAGGTGTTCAGCTGGGGAATGAGCTGCTCAGTACACCCCGCAGCTGATTTTCACCGCGGTTTTTATATGGCGCATTAGCGGAGTAACAAACCTTGTCACCGTTTAATAACCCTTATTTCAGCCTGAAGAGCCGTGCTTCAGTGTTGGCTTGTGTTCAAGTCAATGAGCCGGCTTGGGCCTCCGTGTGCGAGGCCAGGGAGTGTCCTGCAAGCAAAAGAGAAACCTGCCCCAGGAAAGCGCATTTGCGAAGCTCAGAACAACTCTCCTCCTCCCCCGCACCCCCAGCGCCAGGTGTAGGGTGACCATCCCTCCCTCTTGGCCGGGACACTCCCCTTTTCTAAGCCCTGTCCCGGTGTCCTGACCCTCTTGGCAAAAATGGGCTTTTGTCCCATTGCTCTAGCCAGTCGTAAGTTGCTCTGACCAATGGCACCCATGTCCCGTTTTGCCAGGAGGTGCTTTGCATGCCCTGCGGGGGCCTGGAGGCATGCTTGGGGAAGCCCATAGTGACACAGGGTTCGGAGGGGGTACTCAGGTCATGAGCCCCAGGCAGTACAGGCCTCAGATGGTGCAGGGTTCGGGCAGTCAGCCCAGGGTGGGGTAGGTTCGGGCAGCCAAACCAGGGTGCCTTGGGCTCAGGTGGACACCCCCGTCCCAGGTGGCGAGGGTTCAGGTGAGCTGCCACGCCAGATGGCGTGGCACAACCCCATGGAAGGTGGGGCAGAGGCAGCTGGGGGAGCAGAGATGCCAGGCACCCTGGCTAGCCCCGTGCGATATCCCATTTCACTTTGGCAAACACGGTCACCCCACCCAGGTCTGAGCACACCCCTGCACTCGGGCGGGCCCCAGGCGAGGGGGTAATTTGCCCATCCAGTCAGGCTGTGGGCTCTTGGCACTGCCGCACGTATGCACACAGGAAGAGAGGATAATATTTTCTTCTACAGCCACCCAGCAGCACTAGAACGAGCATCCTATGAGGGCCTTTAGGCTCAAGCAAGCCCAGTCGAAGTGCAGGGTCCCGGTGAAATCCCTGCACGTGGCACTAACAACACATGGCTAAGACACAGCACAGGCGTGGATCGGCTGCTTGAGCTGGCTTGTGCCCCAGAGAGCACCCCTGTGTGAGTGCACCCCTCTTTGGAGGCACAGCACTCAGCGATTCCCGTGCTCACCTGCTCCCTAGAGCACTGTAGTGTGTGTTCCCCTCCTGGACAAAAGCAAAGAACAGCCTCATGCCAAGAAAGCCTGATGATGTTGATTAATGAATTTAATTACTATTTGAGAGAGTAAACTGACTTGCACCTTAATTGCTTGTCGGAGCCCAGCCCCTGTATGTCTGGAATAGATAACCGGTCCTCACCTCCCATCAAGGCAAGAATAAAGCAGCCTTGATGGGAACAGAAACCCCTCCATGGCTTTGACTTCAGGGGCCAGTTTCTGCAGCAGAGTTCAGTTGCTGCAGAAGGTCCATAGGTAACTGGTCAGGACCCGCAGGGTTTGCCATCTGGCTTAGTTTGCACAGACTGGCAACTGACGAGATGTGATTCTTGGTATCAGATTCATTCCTGGCAAGCTATTGATGTCAGTAGGAGATGAACCTGCCCCATCAGGTCCCAGAATGCATCACTCCCAATGTTCCCTCTAAGCTTTTCCATCCATGTAGGGATATTTTCCACTCCCGCGCAGAATCACTTTTGTTCTGTGCACCCAGGCATGTGCAAATGTGCACCACTGATAGAAACAAAAAGCTGGCTGTGGGCACTCTGCTAATCAGCGGGGCAGCATGTGAATTCTCCTGAGGGGCCGCACAAGCGCCCAGCTCACAGGGAACACTGCTCCCTCTTCGGATTCCGGCTCTGACCCCAAACTGCGGCTCTGAAAACGGACGTGGGTCACAGGCAGCCCTTCATTGCCCGCTGGCCCCGTCTGGGCCATGCACAGATTTCAAGGGAGGTGGTGGAGAATTCTGGGGCAGACATGTGGCCATGCAGGAAAACACCCTGCAGCGGAAAACTCAGCGCCAGGTGCAATGGCTCCTTGGGGGTCCAGATGAAATAAGCAGGTGTGAACAGGCCTCCCTGGCAGTGTCAGCAAGGACTGGGTAATGGAGAGCGGCCCCCACCTCACAGACAATGGCCCACCGAGGTGTGTGGGCTCACACTGCCCACGTCCGGTAACAGGGAACAAGAGGAGGACTGAAGATGGGCTGGGCAAATGGCCACGTCCTCCCGTTTCTCTGCTATGGTCTGGGGAGGAAGGCTTTCTCCGTACCCCAGGTCTGAGCAAATGAGCCAGCTCCTTCTCTGCTGTTGACCCAGGACAGCCAACCCCCCTCACGCAAAGCGTGGGCCGCGTTCTGCACCGGGGTCAATGGGGACACAAGCAAAGGCATCTGTGGGCAGGCAGGGCCAGGCAGGGCAGGCCCCTGTTGGGCGGATCCTGGCAGAGATAAGGACTCCCAAGCACAGCACTAATGTCATTGGAAGGCTCTCCCTTCCCCCAGGCCCCATACAAACAGCAGGAAGTAGAGGCTAGTGCTTTTCCACAGGCCAGTGTGCGAGACACAGATGTCTGGTGCCCCCAAGCCTCTCTAATGTGTTCAGACACAAACCAGGGAGGTTTCAACACAGCGAGAGGAGCTGCGTTTCCCCCTCTGAGCCTGTCTCAGGTACGTTGACAGCAGCGCGTTCTTTGCTACAGCCAGCAATGCAATGCAGCAAATGCTGGAGCAGCTTGAACCAGCTCAAACCATGGAGCTTCCTGGAACGAGATGAAAATAAAAGGCCGGCACATTGACAGAAGTGACAAGAG
Organism: Rafetus swinhoei; assembly: GCA_019425775.1. Classification (NCBI taxonomy): domain Eukaryota; kingdom Metazoa; phylum Chordata; order Testudines; family Trionychidae; genus Rafetus; species Rafetus swinhoei. The sequence continues at coordinate 1,964,502 of JAFJHL010000175.1, read as the reverse complement.
CCGCATGCAGAAGCACAACACAATGAACAGACAAGCAGTACAGGCAGTAGATGAATTTACATATATATCCAACCCAGGAGGCTGTGCCAAAGACACTGAAGGAAGACAAGGGACGGCTTGCTAAGTTATGGCTTCCCTTAAGAGTGTGGGAAAACCATGGCATCCGGAAATGTGAGAAGGTGCAACTGGAGAAAAGCACATTTTCCATAGCAATGTATAGAATCCTAGAGCACTAGGACTGGCAGGGACCTCGAGAGGTCATCGAGGCCAGTCCCCTGCCTCATGGCAGGACCAAGCACCATCTCCGTGGTATCCAACATGCTAGTCACTAGCCACATGTGGCTATTTGGCTGGTTAAGTCTGGCTAGTTCGCTCTAGCAGTAGCCGCTACGGTGGCTACTGCTTCAGAACTGGTTGGACACCACAGATCTAGATCACCCCTGATATTCATCTGACCTGCTCTTAAATATCAGCAATGACGGTGATCCTACAACCTCCCTAGGCAGTTTACTCTAGTGCTTCACCACCCTGACAGGTAGGAAGTTTTTCCTAATGTCCAACCACTCTTTCTGCCATTTAAGCCCACTGCTTCTTGTCCTATCCTCAGAGGCCAAGAAGAACAATTTTTCTCCCTCTTTCTTCGAACACCCTTTTAGATACCTGCAAACGGCTATCATGTCCCCTCTCAGTCTGTTTAGTTCTTTTCTGAACTAAACAAGCCCAATTCTTTCAGTCTTCCCTCCTAGGTCGTGTTTTCTAGACCTTTCATCATTTTTGGTGCTCTTCTCTGGACCTTCTCCAATTTCAAATGCGGTGCCCAGAACTGGACACAATACTCCAACTGAGGCCTGATCAGTGCAGAGTAGAGCGGAAGAATGACTTCTCGTGTCTTACCCACAACACTCCTGTTAATGCAGCCCAGAATCCTGTTTGCTTTTTATACAACAGTGTCTCACTGTTGACTCATATTTAGCTTGTGGTCCACTATAACCTCTACATCCCTTTCTGCTGTACTGCTTCCTAGACAATTGCTTCCCATTCTGTATGTGTGAAACTGATTGTTCCTTCCTAAGTGGAGCACTTTGCATTTGTCCTTATTAAACTTCATCCAGTTTATCTCAGGTCAGACCATTTCTCCAGTTTGTCCAGATCATTTTGAATTATGATCCATCCTCCAAAGCACTTGCAACCCCTCCCAGCTTGGTATCATCCAAACTTAATAAGCGTACCCTCTATGCCAATATCTAAATCAGTGTTTCTCAACCAGTGGTATGAATACCCTTAGGGGTACTCAAGAGAAGACTGGGGGGGAAGTCAACGCAACTGAAATTTGGAGAAAACTGAATTTTTGTTTTAAGTTTTACAGCGCTTTATTATTTTTGTACTTTTTACACCCAAAAATTTCATCGCCCACCTGGCTACGATTAAGTTGTTTAAACATATGTGTTGCAATGGTAGAAAAAAATGTCGTGTGTCTGAAAACTGTTGGTACTGAGGGTACTTATTCATTTATTTTTTTGAAAAAGGGTACTTTATAATGTACTTTTTACACCCAAAAATTTCATTGCCCGCCCGGCTACGATTAAGTTGTTTGAACAAATGTGTTGCAATGGTAGAAAAAAATTTTGTGCGTCTGAAAACTGTAGGTACTGGGGGTACTTATAATTTTTTTAAAGGGTACTTTATAAAAAAAGGTTGAGAAACACTGATCTAAATCGTTGATGAAGATATTGAACAGAACTGGTCCCAAAACAGACCCCTGCAGAACCCCACTTGTTATGCCCTTCCAGCGTGACTGTGAACTGTTAATAACTACTCTCTGAGGGTATGTCTACACTAGCCACCCTAGTTCGAACTAGGGTGGCTAATGTAGTCATTCGAACTTGCAAATGAAGCCTGGGATTAAAATATCCCGGGCTTTATTTACATGTTCCGGGGCGCCGCCATTTTTAAATGCCTGGTAGTTCGAACTCCCTGCCCGCGGCTACACGTGGCATGGGCTAGGTAGTTCGAACTAAAGCCCCTAATTCGGACTACCGTTACTCCTCATTGCAGCTGCTGAGTGCTCTAAGGAAGGCGTCCCACGTTCTGCTCCGACGCCACCGATATCCAGACAGGAACCCAGGGGTTTACTGAGGCGCTTCGTGTCTAGCCAGCCGCCCCGTCCAGCGGCATCCGCAGCTCATCGCTCTCCGAACAAGCCTCCCACTCCTGGCAGCAGCAGGCTCCTGACGGGGCTGAAGAGGATGACGTCGGGCCGTCAGGGAAGCTCGGCTTAAGTGCTGCTCCGTTGCAGTTCCCCGGGCCCGCTCGGTGGGGAAGCAATATTTACAAATGAAATGCCTGTGTAAAAGCCGGGGAGCCTACGCCAAGTGGGTAATGGCTGCAGATTCGGATCGTGAGTACTCGGCCACGCGGGCCGGGCTGGCCAGCTGAGTCCTTCCCACTGGCCACGACCTTCCGTGGTGCTTTTATTCCTGGCAAAACGGATTTGCGCTCTATGTAATTATAGAGAGAAAATAGGTTTGACCTCGGCTCCAGACTTTCCAGCTTAATGTGTCTAATTGCTGGGCCAGCCATTTATTACTGTCAGCGTTTCCAGGCAGGGGCAGCGCGGAGCCCCAGCGAGGAGGGGGCTGGGGCGGGGGAGGTCAGAGGTGAGCAGTAATAAAGAGCTGTTTACCATTGCATATCAATAATAGACTCAGGCTGGGTCGGAGGTAACCAGCCAGGTGCTATCAGGCACCAAGCACTCGATGCCTGGAAGGAGAGCAGACGGCATTGACACACACGCTTCGCCCTGCTCCAGGATCTAGCAGCACGTGGCAAATGTCCCGCCAGTTGTACAGGTCCCATGAGGTCGGGTCGAGCTGTTCTGTACCAATCTGGCTTTTCTGTAGCCATGTTGGAAGGGCTGTGCTAGGCCTGAACCAAAGCCGCCTCCTGCAGCCAGACTGAAGAGCCGCAGCCATTACTGTAAGGCCTGGAGTCACATCCTCACAGTTCCAGCTAAATTGTATTACAAAGTGTCACACCAGGCTGTGAGGAGGGGACGTTGCCCTGATAGCTCCCCACTGTCACCAGGTAGAGAGACAGATCTCAAGATGGGCAAAGCTGTCTGGCAAGAAACTGCTTATCCATAGAGGATGTTGTGGAATCCTCATCCTGTGAGCATTGTCACTACACTTTCCTATTGTTTGTCTGTGTGATCTCTGGCTGGTGTGTAACTGGTTCTGTCTGCTGTATAATTCATTTTGCTAGGTGTAAATCAATTAAGGTGTGGGGTATGATTGGTTAGGTAATTTTGTTATGATTGGTTAGTAAAATTATACTAAAATAATTGGTTAAGGTCTAGCTAAGCAAGACTCAGGTTTCATTATATAAACTGGGGTTCAAGAAGGAAAAGAGGAAGATCAGAAGTAACAGAAGGAAGAAAAGGCTGGAAGAGGACCAGGAGGAGGGGGAAGACCTGGAAAGAAGAACTCACCTGCGAGACACAGCCTAAGACCAGAGAGACCGATATTGCCTGGCCAACAGGGGAAGTCTGCCTGCCTGCACCCGGATTGGTGAGCATGACACCGTGTGCTTAGCATGTGCATTCTGCTTGTTTGGGAATTGTCAATAAATAGAGGATAAGGACGTTACTGTGTGAGGCTCTTTCAAGTGGCTAAAGATCCTGCCAACCTGTGGGTTGTTACACCCTGAGCCCGAGGAATTGGGTAAGGGTGGGTGTGTAAATTCACAGGGTTGCACCTTGAGCCCTAGGAACTGGGTAAAGGTGTGTGTCCCTACAGTGTGGAAGGGATAGAGAAATTTGTGCGGGTAACAGTTCTTCCCTCTGCACAGTTGGTGTAATTGAGGCGAGGCCCTTGCCCTAGTCCCACTGCTGTCTCTGCCTCTCGCCACGCTCCCTTATGAACCAGGCATGCTGATCTTCACTTCCTTCCTCTGCCCATAAGCCCCTGGTCTCTCCTGCCAGGTATGTTCCAGCACAGCGGTAAAAATGCCCTGTATTCTTAGCGTTCGGTAATAGAGCTAGTTTCTCTCCATTTCAAAACTAGCCTTCCAGCCATATTTGTCTCAACTCTGCCTTCGCCACCAGTAAAAGCAAAAACATGCCTAGAGCTTATAGACATCCGGTGGGGGGCAGGGGCTTAGACTGAGGAAACCCCTTAACTCTGCCCTCAGTCTAATTGACAGAACACTGCAAAGGCAGAACACAGAGAAGGGCACAAGAGGGGAATTCAGATGTGTGTGTGTGTTTTCTTGCCCATCTGAGTTTTCCTAAAGGCTAAGATACACATGCGGGAAGAGGGCCGAATGCATGCCTGTGTTTGTAGACTTACAAATAAGCAAAGCTAGGCAGGGGGGTATTTACAGATGCCTCTGAATATGATATGAGAAAATGAGGAACTAAGATTGCTGGAGCCTGCCTGTGTTAGGCACTTACCTTGTCCCTCTCACTGTTAGGACCTCACGATCTTTACCATATTCTCTATCCACACCCCCGCTGGGCAGGTCAGAAGCAAATGGGAAATGGAGGCAGGGAGGTTAAGTCAGTTACCCAAGAAGTCCACGGCAGCACAGGGATTTCAGGCAGCAGGGTCTTCCATGGCCCAGGTTAACGCCCTAGCTCCAGCATCTGCCTGCTGAGGCCTCCATTCTGCTACCCTAATGCACACAGAGCAGCATCTTCTGTTGCCGGTATCACCCCAGACATCCGTGCAGCTGCTTATGGGGTCCTGGGGCTGCTGAGGGCATGGGGAGCAGAATCCAGCTCAAAGCAAACAGTCACAAGTACATTGCAAAAGTCCTGTGACCGTCAATCAACCCATGGAGCAGGAAAAGGGTAAATGCTGCTTGCACTGATATGGGGGAAAGATTCACTCCTGCCGAGTTAGGTAGCACTTTTAGGGATGGAATCTTGGAGCTATTTATTGCCATAGAAATATTCCCTCCCTCCCTCCCTTCTTTCTTTCTTTCTTTCTTTCCATTCCCACCCGGCTGCCCCCAACAAAAAGCTCATTCTTACATCTCCAGGCACATGCTTACAGGCACATGCACTGCTTTAGCAGAAGGAACTCACTACTCACCTTCTTGGGACAATGTCACTGTTCCAACAGGCGTCCGGTGGCTGGACAGGGAGGAATGGCGAGGTTAGAGCAGTGTCCTTCACTGGGGGTGTCATTTCCCACATTCAATGTGCTAAACATCTCCTGCTGCTTGGAACTCTTTGCATCCCTGCTCACGCAAGGCTCTGGAAACAGCGCGTAGGGCTCAGCTCAAAGCTCACTGAAGTACATCGGCTTTGGATCAGGGCGGGCAGATTTTCAAAGGATCTCAGCACCCATCTTCCTGAGCTCTCCTGGAAATCTGGCCATTCATTCTAATGCCTAAATGGGAGCTCAGCTTGCCTGAAAATTTGGCCCCAAATCTCTAGCTAGGATGACCCTTAGGGAATCTTGTTCTGCTTGTGCGTTTCCATCCCACAGGGTTAAATGTACAATCTGCTTTGATGAAAGCTAGTGATCAAATATATTGGATAAAACTGCCAGATCCAGCAATGTGCCTGAAATGAAACTACAGCAATTTAACAATCACCGAGTGGGGAGGGATGAAATCTGGGGTGCTGGACGAGGCTGCGGCTGGCTGTGTGGGCGGCCAGCAGGTTATCTGGCAGCGTCCTAGGATTAGAAATTTCTGCTCAAGTGTAGACGTAATAGGGGATCAAATAACTAGCTGAGTCAAGACTATATTTGTCCTCCCATGTATTGATGAGAAATCATGTAGCAAAGCCCTTTAACAAATGGGATGCAATTGCCCTTGGCTCTGCAAAGAGATTAATCCTGTGAGAGTGGTGCCGTGGCTGTGCTGGAAGACTGGCACGCTGATGTGTGGGAAATTGCATCCCATGAGTGTGTCATTTGTAATGTGCAAACTGACGCATCCCCCATGCAACGGGCGGGATGGCGAAAGGACCCTGGAGAAGTGCAGGAGGGACCTGCGTGTGGGCGTGTGGGCGGCAAAGGAGCAGGGGCATATTTTTTGATTGCCCACGGTTCTCGTGTAGGTGATGTTTGTACCTTGGAGCTCAGTGATGCTCCTGGCCCATCTCGGTATTTTGTAACTGTTATGGACGGCCTCGAAGCCTGGTTTCAAAATACAGCAAAAGACCCCGAACTCTTGCCCTTTGAGCTGAAGACTGGCCTCTTCTCTCTTTGATGGGAGACGTTTTTGACTCCTCCTTGTTGCAGGAGATCAGCCTGGATCAGGCGCAGTACGGCTAAATAGCGGGATGGCCCAGTGTATGTCCCCTAACTTCCCACTGTGATGTTGATCCAGCAGGACAAATCCAGCGTAATGCGCTCTCAGCTATTCATGATGGAGTGAAAAGTTCATTTCCAGAGCAAGGCCACAGCGTTCAAACGTCTTCAAAGGGAAACTCCCTTGCTGCATTCTGAAACTGTGCGTTCCCTCGTGGCAGGGGGCCTACCAATCTCTCCAACGCTGCGCCGAAAAGCCAAGTAAGGCAGAAGTGCTTACTTACAGGAAAAGCCTGATGGCCAGTTCTCTGCTTCTACCATGGGAGGCTGTTCCCAGAAGGAAAAACCAGTGTGCAAGTGTCTTCGTTTCCAGATGGCTAGGCGTTTGCCCTTTTACTATTACAAATCCTTTGCCCGGTGAGAGCGCCGAGAGATAAGACCCCTGTGCTAGGCCCTGACATAGCAAGACCTAGCCCCTGACTCCAAAAGCGTACAGTCTAAATAGACAAAGGGTAGAAGAGGCACAGACCGGGAAGTGACTTGCCCAAGGACTCAGAGTAGTTCAGTGTCAGAGCTGAGAACCTAGTGCCCTAGGCACTAGCCCAGAGCGCCACCTCCTCTCTTCTACCCATATTCCATGGCCAGGAAGCAGGCAGCCTTGTGCAGTGCAATTTGTGCTGCTTCTAAGATATTTTCTGTACTTTCAAATGCTTTTTTTCCTAATTTTTCCTACATGTAGCACATTCTGTGCCAGTCAGTTCTTCTGGGCGTCACTCAGATTGGAGATGGCCTTTGTACAGTGTTTCATCCCCTCTGATGAAGGATCCATGCTGCTCCTCCACTTCCCAGGCTATGTCTGTGACTTTCAGTCACATTTGCAAGGCCATATGTGTAGCTTAGAACAGCACATGCCTGTGGTTCCCGTGTAGGGTTCTGGTAGTGTTCTCTCATAGCTGCACCAGCCTGATAATGTCGCTACCCACGATGTCCTTGATCCACACCGATCAAACTCAAAGGAAAGCCTCCTACTCCCTTCAGCATGTATTGAAACGCCCCCAGAAATAAGTGTGGTATAAGGACGAAGTTGCTCAAACAATATCTGTCATTTCCTTCCCATTAGCAAATTACTTGCAACTTCATTTGGAAAGGCAGCCCAGCCCAAGCCTTGTAAAAGGCATTTTCCTTGTTTAATGAACTCAGAAGTGCAGGCTTTGAGATGCCACCATCCGTGAGGTCAGGTTTCTAACATCTGCACGTAACTGAGGGGCTAGACTGGAAACTGAATTCTATTTGTGGAAGGCGGTTGTGAGGGTTTAGGGGGAAGAGTGACATTCTAGGAACAGGTGAAAGTGGTGAGTTGAACAGACACATGCGCAGGGTCTTTAAGCTGTTGGAAAAGTTCCAGGGCTGAGTGCAACTCACGTAAAAATACAGCCTTCTTCACTGGAGTGTCTCAAGAGCACATGCCCTGGGTTTTCTGCCCAAGGAAGGATTCCTCAGGAAATCCACCGAGGTTAATCTGCTTCAGAGATGCTTTGGAATGCGGTTTACAGGTTAGGCAGGGTATCAGACTTGTATACACTTCCATACGCCTGCAAAGATTGCTGTGGCGGCGATAGACGTGCGGGTGTGTAAAATGCATGTCCTCTGGGGCGGGCTCTACATTAGCGATGGGCAGCCGAGGCTAGTGAGTGGGCTGCATGAGTGGGTCTCCCGGGACAGGGCTGTTTTGCTCCCCGCGCCTGCGTCCCTAGAATTAGCAGGAGATGCCGATGGCACCGTAGCAGTCCGGTAATTGGGTGCAGAGGGAGCGCCTGGCTCTCCCGGTCAGTGCTGCGTGCAACCAGCCCACACCTCCCTTCGCGTGTCCCTGCTGTATGTACATGCCACTTCAGTAACACTGGTAGGGAAAAAATCCTACCTGGACGGAATCTGGCAACCCTGCACGTGGGCAACGGTACCAAAGTGTCTCGTGGGCCTCACACCGACCCCCTTGGGCCGCGGGTTGCGCATGCTGCTCTACCTCCTGCAGTGGAAGGAGGTGGAGAGACACTTAAGGAGGAGCTAGCTTGCTGCTCTTGCCATTTTGCTTCACTGTTGCCTCTCTTTAGACAGGCTCCTGGCTGCAGGTAGCACCGAGATGTGCAGAGGATGGCAGGGAACTGAGCCCTGGCATGAGGAGCTCCCATGCTTGCAGAGGAAATGGCAGCCGGCCAATAAACAGAGCACGGGATTAAGAAATCAGGGGGAAGCGTACAGCGCGCGAGAGGGGTGGGGAGCGAACTCGGTCATAAACTCACCAGGGCCGGCACCATCCATGAACACTAACAGGAGGCCAGATGTGACGCTAGAGCTCCCTGCCTTGGTGTAAATCCAGCCCTGGGTTTTGTAGGTTAGCCTCTTCTCATGCTACGGTGCTGTAAAGCGTCATGTCTCGGACTAATGTACTATTGATCAGTAGATAATAGGAAAGGCTCTGCTTGTAATGACTTGATTGCTTACTGGTCACGTGCTCGCCTGCTGGTGTCCTAGGCCCTCACTTACAATACTAAGCACTGCTGACAGCGCCCCTGGAAATTAAACCCATGCCATGTATTGAGGAGGGCACTTGGGCACAGTGCATGGTAAAGGGGGGTGTGCACCCACCTTCCCCGGGTGTGTGAGGCTGTGCCGTTGGATGCACGGGGGCAAGAGTATTTGAGTTTGAAAGTGATGTTGCTTTGGTTGGATTTGCGGTCTCTGAGTGTGCTAGTGACCGTGTGTGCTGGCAGGAATCACCCCTGAATGCAAAGGGAATATGGGTGAATTCTTGGAATTTGCAATCCCACAAGAAACCCTATTCGAACGGCTACTCTCAGCCAGTCTGGGAGCAGAGATGTACCATGTGACCTTTGCAGCCTATAAGGAGCTCAACTTGTGGCATTTGAATCCTTGGCACCCCCCGGGGCTAGACTGATCCCATGGGTCCGTTCTTCTTGGCAGTGCCAGGCACTAAGTCCCTGCTGGTGCTATAACCCTGCACTCTCATTTCCCCGGTGAGCTGGTTTCCATGATGGGCCGGGACAGAGGTGAGCCTGCCTGTGTAGCAGCAGAGCACTGAGCAGGGAGGAGTATAAAACCACTGCTCAAGCATGCGGGCCCATAAAGGTGGTTTGCAGCCACCAGTCCTGGCTCCCAGTGTTTTGGGCTGTTCTTTAGCTCTAAGTTACCCCTCGATGTCTTCTGAGAGCCAGTGCGCAGTGGAAGTGTTGGGGATGCTGCTAGACAATATCGACCTCCCGTGGTTCAGCAAATTCTCTGGTTTGGCACCGGCCAGGTCCGGAGGGCACCAGACTAGAGAGGTTCAAGTACCTAAAAGGGTATCACAAGGGGGGGGGGAGGAATTGTTCTCCTTGGCCTCTGAGGACAGGATGACGAGCAAGGGGCTCAAACTGCAGCAAGGAAGGTTTAGGTCGGACATTAGGAAAAACTTCCTACCTGTCAGGGGGGGGTTAAACACTGGAATAAATTGCTCCGGGCAGTGGTTCCCCACCTGTGGTCCACGGACCCCCAGCGGTCCGTGACGGTACTGCAGGGGGTGCGTGGAAAGTGTAAAAATAAGGATTGGGCCCACCTCAGTGGGCCCGATTCTTACTTTTCTTTTCTTTTTTTTCTTTGCTTTTCTTTTCCTTTCCTTTTTTTTTTCTTCCCCAGGGAAGGGGGTCTGTGAAATGTTAATAGATTGAAAAGGGGTCCGTATGCTCAGAAAGGTTGGGAAGCACTGGCCTAGGCAGGCTGTGGAATCTCCATCTGTGGAGATATTTAAGAGCAGGTCAGACACCTGTCAGGGATGGTTTGGTTCAGGGATGGGCAATAAAGAAACGGCAGCCCGCCAGGCTTAGTCCTTGGTGGGCCCCACCTCTATGTTTACCTGCACTTCTGCCAGTATCAGACAATTGCACACAGCCAACGTGAGCAGCAGGAAGCAGCATGGGCTGGGACGCCACTTCCTGCCACGAATGGCAATTCACGGCCAACAAGAACTGTGATTGTCTGATGCCTGCAGAGGTGCAGGTAAACGCAGAGGTGGGGGCCTGTCAGGGATTAACCCTGTAGACCAGATCTGGTCTGTAGGCCAGAATTTGCCCACCCCTGGTCTAGACGGTGCTTGGTCCTGCCGTGAGGGCAGGGGGCTGGACTCGATGATCTCTCGAGGGCCCTTCCAGTTCTATTGCTCTATGAGTCTATGAAAGCCCTGGCTGGGATGATTGAGTTGGGGTTGGGCCTGCTTGGAGCAGGAGGGTGGACTAGGAGGTGACCCCCTGAGGTCTCTTCCAGCCCCAGTCTTCTGTGGTTCTATGATGTTATGATAATTAATGTGAAAAAAAGTAGCTGCTTGATACAAACAGGCCCTGAGGGAGGAGCCAGGGGAGAGACACAGGGAGTTTGCTTGCTACAACTTGCAGACAAAGAACTTGGAATTCCTCTGGGGCCCCGGAATCCTAGCACCCAGGGCGGCTCCCTGCGGCCTGGGTTGAGCGTCCATCGTGCTAAGCCAGTCCAGGGCAGTACACCGGCGCTCCAGTGGACCAGGCGGGATTTACCACCATCAGCCAGGTTGGGAATTGAGGCGTGGGGGTTGCTATGATTGATAGGAAAATGGATTTTTCAAATCGTTAGCTCCCCATTGTCCCTGACCCCCAGGAGATTAAACTGATATTCACACTGTCCTTGCAATTTGCATTTCAAAGTAATATGTGCAAAAATAATCATACATTCCAGTGGCTGCAACATTAGCAGATTAAAACAAATTGACTCTGGGTCGCTGGCATTTATATCAAATTCATCCCGCCTTTCTGCTCCCCGGCTGCACGCAGGAAGGCGCAGGGAAACATCCCTGCTTGCTCGCTTCAGTGAGAAGTCAGAAACCAACGGACTGAGGAGCTAAACTGCTGCCCTGCGCCCGCCTGCCTCCGGTCTGGGGATGTAAACTCCCAATTGATTAGTTAACCAGTTACCCTTTAACATCCCTAGTCCGTTTGCTCGACAGAGTTCCTCCAGGAAGGAAGGGTACCTGGGGAAAGGGAGAAGAGAGGAAAGGGCCTTTGCTCTCTCCAAAGCATGGCAGAGCTGTTTGATTAGTTACATCAGAACGGCCAGTCTGGGTCAGACCAAAGGTCCATCCAGCCCAGTGTCCTGTCTGCGACAGGAGCCAATGCCCGGTGCCCCAGAGGGAGTGAACAGAACAGGGAATCATCAAGTGATCCCACCCCTGTTGCTCATTCCCAACTTCTGACAAAACCGAGGCTAGGGACACCATTCCTACCCACCCTGGCTAATAGCCATTGATGAACCTAACCTTCATGAATCTATCTAGCTCTTTTTTAAACCCTGTTAAAGTCCTGTGGCAAGGAGTTCCACAGGTTGATTGTGTGTTGCATGAAGAAATACTTCCTTTGGTTTGTTTTAAACCTGCTACCTATTAGTTCTGTAGTGATACCTGCCCTTTGGTTGCTGGGGGGCGGGTGGGAGGGAGTGATGAGCAAAGCACAGTGGAGGGCAGCGAAAGGGGAGAATTAAAGCCAGCAGGTTGGGTGAGTTCTTGGGAAAGGATCACAAACAGAGACTTCCCCAGACAGAGGCCGTTACAGACCCTGGAAGTAGCACCTAGAGGCCTCAGCTGATATCAGAGCCCTGTTGGGCTCGGCCCAGTCCGTATTTAGGGTTACGTCCCCATGAAGGGGGGGTGAGTCCCACCTCGCACAGACAGACGTGCACAAGCTCTTACGCTGGGAACAGTGGTGCAGCTGCAGTGGCCCAAGCGAGCCACCCCACAGGTACCGACCCCCCAGGGTGCAGGCAGACTGGTAGGTGGGGCAGCTAACCCCCGTCACTGCTGCCTGCGGCTACCCCACAGCTGCTAGTGCAGTCGCTCAGTGAGACCGAGCACAAGTGTGTGCACAAGGGGGCAGACACCGCCCCACTGCCAGTTTGGCTGTCGCCGTGGAGATTAGACGGGACAGGGACAGACCAGGCTAGCCAGGGGGTGGGAGGGAAACACGTCCCCAGGGAGTGTGACTTGCCCCAGCTCAGCCAGCTGGTTCGTGGCGGAGCTCCCGCCCCTGGGCTGCGCCCCCTCGCCCACTCATTGGCTTCCCACTGCTACTTTGTGCGCGCTCCCCCCTGGGGACATCTGCGGCAGCGGCGCTGTGTCGGGATCCCGGAAGCGTTCCGGAACAGCTGCCCTGCGTCTTACGAAAGTGCCCACTATTTTGAGCCAGGTCTTGAAATAACGGGCGTGCTACTCCAGCTTCCCAGTAGCCCGTGCTCCACGAGGGCCAAGGGAGGGCTCCAAATAGCGCGTTGTTTCCAAATGTGGCACTGTGTAGATGCACCAACTTGTGAAAGGCGCTATTGTGAAATTCAGTTGAAACAAGATACGCAATTTGCAGCGCCCACATTGCCTCTTTTCTTTCGAGCGGAGGCTGCTGTGTAGACACCCCCACTGAGAGCTAGTGTGAGCCTGTCTCTTCTCTCGCCCACCCAACTAGGGCAGCCTGTGGGCATCCCTCCGTCCCCGGCGGGCCGTTCTCTGGCCAAGGGCTGGGATGCCATCCGGCTGCCATCCAGACCAGCTGTCACGTTCTGGTCTGCAGCATCCCGCAGCTGCCCAGAGAGGGCTCCCAGTGCGTGTGCACACAAGCCCTGCAGCGTCCAGGTGGAGACGAGCTGGCAGTGGGCATTCATTGACAACCGTCCGTCAAGCAGCCAAACGGCTCCTAGCCCGGTTTCTTTGGAATCACACCCTCGCTGGGCCTCCTCTATCCATGCAGCCCTGCTGCTGGCTGGGGGCGCTCCTGGCCCACCTGCATTTGGCCTTTTCAAGCTGGGTATCACCTGGTGGGCACAGCTGTGCGTCCCTCATCATTTCGTCTACTAACAAGGCCTCATTTCTGAGACACCAGTTTGGGCTCCGGAGTGTTTTTGTTCACCCGGCCTGGTCTTCGCATTCCTTGAATTATATCAGAAGGCCGTTTCGTTTGGACCAGCTCTGTCTCCCCTTTGCAGCTTTCCCATCACCATTTGTTGTTATAGGCCATGGGGACGCCTTTTGAACAGTTGAGCTCACAATTAGGGTAACTGTGTAGGCCGGATTGTCACAGCCCATAAAGACCCGCAGCATCGAACACTGAGGGTACCCCTGTCGACCACAGTACTATGGGAAGTAGATGGGCGTGTTTCTCCTGTCCACCTCCCTCTGTGGGGCCGCCACAGAAAATCGAGGCAAGGTATGTCAATTCCAGCGATGCAATTCACATAGCTGGAGTTGCGTATCTTGCATTGATTTTCTCCACCAGTGTAGACCTGGCCTCAGTAGGAAGAGGTTTAAGCTAAACTGAGTTATGCCACTCTTAAGCCAATAGAAGAGCGTGCATTCACCCAGGAATTTGCACCAACTGCATTTCATATGGAGGTTTGAATGAGCTTTGCTGCTCTCTATCTAAGGCTTGTCTATACTTACGGGAAGATCAATGCTCCAAGATCGATTTTCCAGGGTTCCATTTAGCAGGTCTAGTAAGGACCCGCTAAATCGAATGCTGATGGCACCCCTGTGGATCTTGGTACTCCAGGAGGCTGTGAGGAGTATGGGAAGTCAACGGGAGAGTTTCTCTTGTTGACCTCTTGCAGAGGGAAATTACTGGAGTAATTTGATTTAAGGTACATTAACTCTAGCTATGCAATTGTCGTAGCTGGAGGTGCACATCTTAAATTGAATTTATCGTGTAATGGAGACCTGGACAGTGGCTTTGGAGTGGGACAAGCAAGGAGCATCAGGTTGCTGCAAACTCAGGGTGTGAAATAAAATGGCAGTGACCAAAATTGCTGCTGCTAGGACACGCAGTATTAAGATAATCTCACTAGCAATACAAATGTGTGTGACCACACACACATGCACACACATGTGCACACACACACAGGGTTCTTTCTCTGCATTTACATTAAAATCCAGTTTAACCCCTCCTGTTACGTGTGGAGCAAACTGCGCAATCAATGTTTAATTATTCAACAACTGAAAGAACGAATGATAAATATTTAAAGTGCTTGGAATCATGAGGTATTTTGGGGCGTGTGGGTAGAACTGAGTCTGTTTTTGCAACAGTCGCTTCCTTTCTCCCGGCCCACCTCACTCCCCAGCCAACACTTCTAATTAAAAGAGCAATAGGAAAAGTCTCTGAAAGCAGCCTCCTGTATTTCGAAAACACCCTCTCTTACATAAAGAAACTGGGGTGTAGCTGAAACAGGGGAAGGCCTGGAGGGACCCAGAGAAGACAGTGGGTTTTCGTTCTGCAGGGATGCCCGTGGTGTGTAAATGTTGATTGTGTTTTAATGCATAGAGGAGCCAGGATTCCTGGAGTCTATTCACTCCACAGTCTTGCTAACCAGATCTGGGTTTCATCAGAGGGGTAAAGCTCAGTAAACATTGGTGAAGCACGTTCAGAGCCTTTGCTACACCTGGCTAGCGCGGAATAGAAAGCACGTAGTCTCTGGCCATCTCCTGCCTGTGCAATGCCCATTCTTCCAACTGGTACAAACCTGGATCCATCTGAGGGGGTACGGTGATTGTATGCGGGGCTGCTACAGTGACAGGGAGCAGAACTGGACCATCCCAGCTCCGCGCTATCATCAAAGGAATATTGGCTGAGCTCATGCCAGGATGCTGCTTGGAGCAATGTTTGGAATGTGGGCTGGTTTTGTTTGCAGTACTAGGGCACGCTGCTTGTCCCGTTACATCCCCAGAGGCTCCGAAACCATAATTTCCTAAGATGGGCCCTGTCTGCATTGGCAAAACCTGCCTTTGGGTAACAAAACAGTGAGAACATTTATACAACAATGTGACTTTTGGCAGGAAAAACACCCAGTTTTGGTGACAAAAAACTTCTAGCCCTGAAAGATTTTTGTCTTTTCCCCTCCTTTTATTGTGAACAGAGAGCCAGTGTGGACTCTGCTTATGTTTTGTAAAGAGAACTGGCTTCTGCCAGTATCCCACAATGCCTGCCCTGGTGGCTCTGCTCAGTGTTCTGTGATCTCTGCTGCCCTGCAGGTCTGCGCCCCTCCCCTTTCAAAGCTCCAGGAAGTGTCTGACAGCTGAGTGAGCTGCTCCATTTGGGGAAGAAGCAAAGAGCTAATCATTGGAGTGCTCCTGTTCTGCCCGGCTAGGGACACAGCGGTAGGCGGCTGCTGCAGGGGGAGGGCTGGAGGGATGTCTGTGCTGCTTTGACATTCCCCAGCACAGAGAGCTCCCAGAGCTACGAGGGAATCCCAAGAAGTGCAGGGATCAGCTCTGCCTTCCCACAACACTGCCTTGTGCAATGCTCCCCCACACTGCTTTGCTCTGTCTGTCCGCAGGGTGCTAGCCATGTGGTCAGGAAATGTCGACAACAGGAGGCAGAAAAATGGGTTTGACCGGTTTTCCCTTTTGGTGACTTTTGCATGTCACCAGCACTTCTATCACCAACCCTTCCCCATGCAGCCCTAGCCCTGCATATGCCCTTGGCACAAAAGAAGTGTGCCACTGAGAACCCAGGTTCACCCATCGGGAGTTACCTGCCTTTGGTGAGGATCAGGAATGGGACCCAGAGCACAACTGACCCCAAAGAGACTGCCCTCTTCTTTGTTTTCATCTGTCTTATTTCACTTGACTCCTGCCTTGGGAGAGGCCTAGGTTAGTCCGTCATGCCGCCGTCCCACGCTGCTGCCGTTATGGTGAGATTTTGGCACACAGGTATGAGTGGTACCTGTGAGAAACCCCTGGACCCAAAGAAAACGCAGTGGGGTGGAGCCAAGGGACGGAAGCGTCCGAGAAGAAGACAATGAAATGTTTGTAGCAGAGAAGGCAAGGTGCCATTGAATGTAGCAGACGCAGCTGCTCAGTCATTTTACCCCGTTCGAGTTCCCCTGCCGTCTGGACTGAGCGTTCGCTTAGTGAGCCAGGAATGCCCAGGCTGATGTCTGTCTGCAGCCCAGCGGCGAATGAGTGCAAAGAAATGTTGCTCCCATTCTAATTCGCGCTTTTCCAGGAACATATCCCTCAGCCCAACTCTCCCTGCCCGGGATGAGAGAGTTCACCCAGGTGGTCAGTGATGGACGCCACTCTAAAGGGAAGAGCTGCAATTTGCCGTGATGCAAACACTGACCTGCTGGGATGGCTTCTCTGCATCTCCCACCGTGTTCCCCTGCCCGGGGGGAGGAAGGCAAGCTAAGCAGGCCGCTCTGTTCCCTTGCACCAAAGGTGCTGCATGCCCATTTGGGGGGTGCAAATGACCTCCCCAGGCGCATGCCGATGGAAGGAAAGGCGGAGCCGTTTGCGGGAAAGCACATGGGAAGTGGCACCCTGCTGCGATCCGGCACCAGGGGGACATGAATCGGCTTTAAGAGGTGAAAATAGGGACCTTTCAGGGCATGGCTCAAAGTGAGAGAAGGAGGTGCAGAGCCAGCAGCTGGCTCACATCCACTCACCACGCATTAGGCAGGAGGAACTTCTTCCTGGGCTGTATCTGATTGTGCTTTCCAATTAGGAAGAGCATCTTTCCCTCCTGCTGATTAGTACTCACCAGCCAGCATGCAAATGCCAGTGGGCCCACACTTCATCATTTCCCAATCTAATTACTGGCGAAGAAGGCTGGGGGTGAGCAGCGGAATTGACTGTGTTATTGACTGCCGCACTTTGTGCCTGCCAACGCGCGGGACGAAGATTAGACATTAATCCTGTGGGCACCGAAGGTCTCTTCCAGCTTGTCACCAAATCAAATATTGTTCCTATAACTTATTTAATTTGGCACAGGGCTGCAGCAGCAGCAAGGCGGCTGGCCAGAAAACAAAAACAAAGAGGCCAGTAGGGCTGCAAAGTGAACATGTACCGAGGGAGAGGGTCAGAAATGAAGCGAGGTTCACCCACCTTGTGCACCCACATGCTCTGTCCCTCGGGGCAGGAAGGAGGGAGCTTTGTCCAGGCTAAGGGTCCCTGGGGAAGGAGTGAGGTGCCCCAAAGCTCTTTGCCTTCTGTAAGGAGGGCAGCTGGGCCTCGTGAGCATGAGAGTGAGGCCCTATCTACACTGCCTCATTTTGGCGACAAACAGTGAGAGCGTTTACACGGCCATGTGACTTTTGTCGGGAAAAACACCCAGTTTTGGTAACAAAAAACCCAAGCCCTGCGAGAGTTTTGTCTTTTCCCCTCCCTTAATTGTTGACAAAGAGCCAGTGTGGACTCTGCTTATGTTTTGACGCTAGAACTGGCTTCCGCCAATAACCGCCAATGCCTGCCCTGGTGGCTGTGCTCAGTGTTCTGTGATCTCTGCTGCCCGGCAGGCCTGCGCCCCTCCCCTTTCAAAACTCCAGGAAGTGTCTGACAGCGGAGTGAGCTGCTCCATTTGGGGAAGAAGCAAAGAGCAAATCATTGGAATGCTCCTGTTCTGCCCTGCTAGGGACACAGCGGCAGGCGGCTGCTGCTGGGGGAGGGCTGGAGAGGCTGCTGTGCTGCTCCGACATTCCCCAGCACGGAGAGCTCACAGAGCTACAAGAAGTGCAGGGATCAGCTCTGCCTTCCCACCACACTGCCCGGTGGGATGCTCGCCCACAATGCTTTGCTCTGTCTGTCGGCAGGGTGCTAGCCATGTGGCCAGGAAATGTCAACAAGGGGACGCAGAAAAGCCTACAGCGACAGGGGGCAGGTCCGTGCGGGCAGGCGAGTTGGCAGAGCCTGGCTGGCTCTGATTTCCTGCCGACTGCTGGCAGCAGCAGTGGGGGCTGTGTATGTGGCTCTCCATCTGTGCCGGTGACACTGCAGGGCTCCATCCCCTCGGGGCAGAGGGAGCCCAGGGTCTTCCCACTGCCCTGAGCTAGGAGTTCCTTCTCCACGAACATGCAGCCCCCAGCGACATCCAAGCCACATCTCCCTGACACGTAGCAGCTGCAGGTGTTTCTGGCGGCACACGCAGCCCGCGGCCCGCATGGCTGTTTGCTGCTCTGCTGTCGGGACAGCTGTGGCAGCTCCATCAGCCGCTGGGCCAAACCGGACTGTTCCAGCTTGAGGGGGGCAGCCCGGAGCAAGGGGGGGTAGATATGGCGTTTGGAGTCCTGGCCATTGCCTCAGCCCCCATCTCTTGCTGGGAGCAGCACTTCCCCAGCAACTTGGCACCACTCTGCCCACAGGGGCCCCCCGGCTCCACACTGGGGCTCCCTGGTTTTCCCCTGGCATCTTGCAGTGCCGGGGGCCGTGGCGTGCTGCATGTCCTAGGTTAGGCCAGTCCCCCTGTGTCCTGTGGGCCCCACAGCAGCTGCCCCGCAGCCACGTTCCTGGTGCGCAATGTAATTGCAGCGAGAGCAGGGGGGCAGCTTTGATGCCAGCAGCTATGGCTTAATCCCTATTCGCAGGGAAAGGGCTCGCCGGGGTGGCCTTGCTCTCTTCCCACGCCCTCTGCCCTCTCTCCCGTGTGCTCCGACGGGGGCTGAGCGCGGATTAGCAGCAAGCTCCCCTCTTGCTTGGGAGGATTAAGCGTCTCATCCGCTTGCAGCCATTATGCAGTTGGCTTACGCTTTTCATTGGGAACAAGATGCTTTTCCTTATGGACGGTCCCTTTTCAGCCCGTCTGGGAGGGCCACGGCGCCGGCTTTGGGGCCTGCGGCTGTAGGGAACGCTCGTCTCTCTGCACACTCACACGATTCCCACAACTGGCGCCTCTTGTTAAACAACACAGCAGGCTGCTTGCGCGTGCTCAGACTGCCACTGGCCTTACAGCCCCCACCTGTGCTCCGTGCATGCCTGCCAGTCCAGCTCCTTCTGCCAGCGGCTTGGGGTCTCTACCAGCCAGCCCTGGCGTGGCGTGCCCTGAGCTAGGGGTGTGGGCAAGAGCCCTGCTTCAAAGACAGGGAGCCAGGCAGCGTGGGCTAGCAGGGGCTGGGGCAGGCTCCTCATCCTAGTTCTGCCACTGACTTGCTGCATGACTCCCTCACGTCCCTTCATGCCTCGGTGCCTGACTTGGCCCAGCTGGAGAGAAGGAGCCTTGTTCTCCCTTCACACGCATGGACGAAAAGTGCTGGGAGCAGCAAAGTGTCTTTAGCATTGTCCTGCGTTGGGGTTTGTTATTGGCAGGTGACCTAGCTACACATGTATTCTGTCCCGCCCAGCAACTGCCCCTTCCCGCAGGCCCTACTGCAAAAAACGGGTCTTCTCTCCGGGTCATGCTGAACCTCAGACCCCACCACAGCCCCAACCGCCCAGCAATGTCGGGGAAGGGATTTCCCAGGACTCAGGTCCTTTCTTGAGGCTGAGCCCCCCCCCCCCCCCTGCTCCAAGAGCAGCAGCCCAGATCTGTGCCTGTGTCTGAGGAAAGCAGCCCCTGACCTCGGGTGATGTGTCCGCCCCCCTCGGGGGGAGGCCAGGCCATCAGAACAAGAGCAATGTGCCTTAATGAGCAGAGGAGGAGGAGGAAGTGCAGCTGGAGCGTGGCGGGCGCGTTACTGACTGCACAATTAGCACTGAACAACTCCCTAATGATTGTTATAAAGTTTCAAGCCAGCTAATGGGCCCGGGGGAAGGAGAAGTTCACGGAGAGTACAAAGCATAAACGCGCGGACACAAGCTGTGACATTTGAAATGAGAAAGCCGGACCCAGCTTCTCTGCAAGGGCTTATGGCGTTACGGGGCTGCAGCGGGTCTCAGTCAGAAGGCGGTGTGGGGGCGCCTGGCTTCCTCTGCATGGCACCGGGGATCCGGCGCTTCCATGGGCCTCGTGCCGGGGGAGCCATCACCCAAGGCAGACGGGGAGGGAAGGTAAAAGCACCAACGAGAGTTTGACTTTCAACGGGAGCTGGACTCTGGCCAGTTTACAATGATATTTGCTTGCAGTTTAATTCAATGCGCTCTGTATGTCCTGGCTCTCCTTGCGATCTGTCCGTCTGCCGCCGCGCCCAGGCCAACGCACCGGCTCCCGCCCAGCCAGGCTGTAGAAATGGTGGGAATTTTGCAGGCAAATCCAGAAGAGCTGGGTGCTGGAGAGAGAGTTTGGTTTGGCTGAAGCTGCAGGGGAACTGTGGCAGGCTGCAAAATGTGCCGGGCTTCCCTGGACCACAGGGTCCAAACTTCCCCGGGGCCAGGGCTTCCCTTCCATGTAGCACTTTGCTATGTGGGTTTCATTCCTCCTCCGAATACCTGCCCCCCGCCGTGACACTGAGCGCGTTTTCCCCGCCTCGCTGGGCCGAATGCTGCCCTTTCCCCTTCCCTGGAAGCCTGGCGCTGGAGCCTGGAGAAAGACCAAAGGAGCAATGTGCACAGGGCCGGTTTCTTTTGAGCTCACGCACAGGCGCCGTGTCCTGCAAACGCGCTGCCTCGCTCGGGGCCCTGCGTCCTCTGCCTCCCGAAATCGTTACCCAGACGGTTTGCACCAGGGCTGAATTCGGCTCCACGTGGATTGTGTGTGCGTGCTGAGTCCTCCGACTGTGAAACCGTGTTTAAGGCAAGAGAGGAGGCAGGGGAGGCAACATCTCTCCTGGCGCATCACTGACCTTATCTCCCCCATGTCCTGGGACCGACCCTACACTGCACACAACCCTGGCTCTGACTAGCTCCTCGCATCCCCACACAGAATGGCTCCACATAAAGCCAGTCGTCACGGTGCTAGCCGGGCCCCCAGTGGGAGAGCGCCCTGTCCGGTTCTGCTAACATTTAAGGCTCTTTTTTTCTTTACCCAGGACTTTCATCTTGTTCGCCGCAGCAGTGCAATGGCACCACTCCAATTTAATTAAACAAACTAAATTAAGCAATGATTAATCACAGTCGCACGGCCTCTCACACATAAGACCTCCTGTAACTCTTTTCATTGTGGATTATACCGGGAGAACGGCTCTAAGCTGTGTACGTGCCCCGTCTAGCCTGGTTAGCCTTCGCCACAGGGTCAGTTAAACCATCTAACCAGCTCGATGGCATTTGGCCACCTTTATCTGCTGCACAACTAGAGTTTCCCTCAAGAAAGGTGCCTGTGGCAATGCGATGGGCGGGTGAAAATGTGGGCCCCTTTTCAGCTTTCCCTCAGATTTGTTGTGAAAATGAAAAGCTCTTTCTGTGTCCAGAAACCGATCACTTAGCTGTGAAATTTCTCTCAATCTGGCAGATTCCCAGCCATGGACAATTCTCATTTGGGCCAGGTTTTCATGATTCGCCATAGGCAAATGCCACACAAAAAGATTTGTAGAAGTTTAATTCAAACAAACCCCAGAAATTTGCTTCCATGGTGTCTAGAACTCTGTGTATTTTTCCTCTTTTAACTTTCCTGAATAATGTTTAGTTCACAAGGATGTGCTGCTGCCTCATGCATGCCTCTGCAAATAGATCTTCATGCCATAAGCATTTGCACATTACCAGAGAACCTCTGATTTCCCCACCATCTTTTTTTCAAAGTTTCACTTCTCCAGTCAGGAAAAAGAAACATACCATGTGACTGAAGTAGCAAATGACACAGCATGAATCCAGCACTTTTAATCCATCCACAATGCCTTTTCCATCCATGTGTGGAATTTTTCCCATCCATGTGCGGAATAAATTGTATGTGCACTGCAGCATGTGTAAATGTGCACCACTAATAGAAACAAAACTGTGGGTGCTCTGCTAAGCAGCTGCACAGCATCTAAATCTCTGCTGAGTGGCTGCCTAAGCGCACCACTTACAGGGAACAGTGGAGCCAACCTAAACTGTCTCCTGATGTCACCCTTAAATCAGATTAAGGCTTATCCTGACTACCAGGGCGAAGGAAACCCACTCTGCTTCGCCCAACAGAGTGACTAAGCTTGGAGCCTTTGCCACAGCCTTCCTCTAGGACGGTGCTGCTCCTGCGCCTGAACCGTGGGCCCAGGCAACCCCGTGCGACCCCAGAGGAGGTGCAAGGTGTCTCCTTTGATTTTGAAACTCAGGCTGTTTGCAAGGCTCACAGAACCCAGCCTGGCTGCCAGGGGAGCACGGCTGATTGATGCTATTGACCAGAAGGTGCAGGAAGCAGGGAGCTAGACCTCCCCAAAACCCATGAATCTGAGTTGCCTTCCCCTTGGAGATTTCCCCCTCTGGAGCACATGCCAAGGGTGGAGTCCCTAACAGCATGAAATGGTTTGAAACCCTCCCGCTACAAAGACCAGTGGCCTGTCAACACTGGTTTCCTACCACCTATCAGCCCGGCTCGGGTCAGCGTGGGCAGCCGTCTGGGGCAGAGAGCGCCGTCGCAGCGGAGGGCCAGACTTGCTCTCGCTTAGACTGAGTGCTGCTCTTGGTTTAAAGTGGACTCTTAGTGTAAGTAACTAGCTAATGGGGGGGTGCGCCAAGGCAGTCAGGGAGCGGTAGCGCCATTCCCGGGGTCTGGCGGGCCGAGAACACGTTCTGCTGCTGTGCACGGCAGATGGCTTCCCCTGGGCAGCTCTTACCATTGCTCCACAGTAGCCGCCAGTGTCCAGTGCTTGTGGAAGAACCCACGCTGGCTTTGCAATGCATCTGTAGATGTACAGGGGCGGGGGGAGAAGAGTGCGATTAGGTCTTCCTACCCCACCCCCACAGCGATCAGTTTCCACCCTTAAAGGTGAGCCTGGCTAACCCTTCTCATTATCTGAAGCCCCCTCGCTCTCCGCGCTGGGAGTGGTGCCTCGGTTACCCAGCCCCCTGCATTGCCTGGGATGGGGCCCCTGGGCCTGCCGCGGTAAATTCTTTTGCTGATCGGGTCATGTCAGGTCACCTCCTCTTCCCTGCACGTCGCTCACTTGCTTCCACCCGTCACTTGGTATTACTTACCAGGAGAGGAAAGCGGGGCTGCTGGCAGGTTTGCTCTGCCCCTCGCATTCCCTGCCTGCACAGTCAGCCCCCAAGTCCCTCTCCCGGGGAGCATTTGGCAGCAGAGCCATTTGCTTAATTCTCCCCCACCCTCCAAAGAAAGCTCCTCAATCTGCCCAAAGAACAAGGAGTCCTGTGGCACCTTACAGACTAACAGATTTATCTGGGCATCAACCATTTTGTCAGATGCGTGGTCCACTCCACGCATCTGACCAAGTGGGCCTTTGTCCACAAAAGCTTATCCTTACTATATATTTTTGAAATGTCTGTCTGTCTGTCCATCCATCTGGGAGTCCATTTGCTCAAGAACTCCTAAGTGGTAAGAGCTAGAGCCACCAAATTTGGTACGCAGCACCCTCCTATCAGAACTTAAAGGCAGGCAAGGGTTTGGTTGTGCCAGGACAATGGGGTGTGCCTGGAATTCAATTGCTTCTCATAAAATGGAAAGGGAGGGGTGTGGGAGGAGGGACAGTTATGCTGTAGAATGAGCACAGGGGGGGGCAGCAGAGGGCCAGAGATGAGGACCAGGACAGTTATAACCCCACTGGGCCAGCAGAGGTGGAGAAAGGGACAGCGATCTACTATATATTCAGAGAGTCTGTCTGTTTGTGTATTTGTCTGTCCCCCAGCCATGCACCCCTCCCCTGAGAGTGCCTGCTGCAGTGGCTATGGAGAGATGCTTCTCTCCTGGCTCCAAGTTGCCACAGTGAGAGACAGCTGGGGTTGTCCTCTCTCTTCTTTGGGGCAGCCCCACACTAGAGCAGCAGCTGTTTCATTGCCTGCTGATTTTTCTCACTTCTTACCAGCTCTTTGCAGAGTCCGGGCTGCTCAGGAATCCTTTCCCACCCTCCCTGGGCTCTTTCACTGCGGGGGAAGTTCGGTGCCTCCGCAGGACGCAATGCCCTGCTCTCCTCTGTTGTGAGAATGGCCGAGGAGGCTGTCTTCCTCGCCACTGCTGACACCGGGCGCCACAAGGCCAGCCCTGCACCAAGCTCACTGGTTGCACCTCCCGCTCCACAAGACAGAGGCTGTGCCGCTCACAAGGCCAGATCTGAGCAGCAGCTTCATAGAACTTCATAGAGCTT
Organism: Rafetus swinhoei; assembly: GCA_019425775.1. NCBI lineage: Eukaryota > Metazoa > Chordata > Testudines > Trionychidae > Rafetus > Rafetus swinhoei. The sequence goes on along the minus strand of JAFJHL010000175.1, from coordinate 1,940,311 downwards.
CATTTCAATCTTGCAGAAAGTCAGGAGCTTTCTTGTGTGTGTGTGTGGGCGGGGGCTTTATAAAAAGGGAAAGAGAAAGCGTTCCTCCATTTAGCTGTGATATCAAAGGGGCCTTCTAAAATGACTCCCGGAACCACTCTGTTAGCACCTAATGACTTCTGCTGGTGGCCCAGGATGCTCAGCCTCTTCACTGCTTTGGTGCAGTATGTGCTTTCTCCCCGGATACGTTCTATCCAAGAGGCCCCCAACTCCCCCAGTATTACAAACCCTGCCCCCGCCGCCATCCACCTAACAAGCCCTCTCCACTCTGAGCCTTTCTGCCAGTGTGAAATCAGACGGCTCAGGCCACACTGCATCTGGAGGAGTCTTTCCTGAGTGTGTCTCTGCCTCCAAGGACGCTGGGTCAGGCCAAATCCACAGGTCCGCCCTTGGTGCGTTAGAAAACAGGCCTTCAAGGCAGAGCACAAAGCAATTGAGGAGGGCCTTGAGCAGGCAGGTGCCGGAGGGAGCGCAGTGCTAAAGTTAAGTAGAGCTTTACAGTTAAGTAGAGTTGGGTGCAAAGGACAATAGGGGAAGTGTTGTTATCTGGTGACTAGAGCAAGAGACTGGGAGCTAGCACCCCTGTGTGCTAAGAGCCACTTCTATCTCATTGTGCAAGCTACTGCTAAGTGCTTCCTTTCTCCTGGTCTCACTTCCCCAGCAGTGCAATAACAGGTAAAGCAGGCCCTTGCATCTACCCCGGCGCCCTCGGAGAAAGGTGCGTTAAAGGTGCATGGGAAACAGACACTTGACATCCATAATAGATGCTTGTGTTTAATTGCTGTCGAATCGCCCCAGTTGTTCTGAGTCCTTCCGTCCTTCCTATTGCGTGTGCTGCAGAAATGGCCCCAACAGCCGCTCCTTCCGGCCCGGGAAGAGGCTGCGGGGGAGGAAATGTATTTCATGGCTGCGGCCAAGTAGTCTGGAGTAAGCCAAGTGGCATCTGCCAGAGGCCAAGAGAGAAGCAATACTATTTATGGGATAAACAAACTGGGGATCCCCACTCGAGGCAGAGGTAGGAAAAGAGAAGATCAATATAATAGTTAATGGATGCAGAAGGGCAATTTAGTTGGATGTTGTCTTTGATAAATTATTTGCGCAGTTCAACACACCATGAAAGGAGCAGTGGGCTGCCTTCTGAGGAGCGCAATGAGCCAGCCAGCATCAGCTGAGCCCATGTGATGAATGTTTCTAAGCCCCTTTGTTTGCACAGCTGACAAGTCACCAGGAGGAAAACCAAAGCCGGGATGTGTTTAATTGGGTTTTACGCCTGGTGCACTGCTGGGAGGTGGGCGTGGGAGCCGGTCTGTATTTGGGGAGGGGGAGGGGAGGCTGTCCCTCGTCGGGGGGGCTTGAACTGTGGGCATTTGCTGGCACTGCAGGGCTGGCCCCCCAGATGTCTCCCCCATGGCTAGGGGAGGCCCCTCTCGTTTTGCTTCACCGGGCGCAGCGCGGGAAGGAGCTCCTTTTACACGGCATGCCGGGATTGCGGAGGCTCTGTGAGCCCCGGGGTTGGGGAAAGGGAGAGTCTCTGTGTGACAGTGGCAGGAGGGTGCACGCACCGGGGTCTGGCTCACTCTGAGCAGTGGGTCGATGGCTCCAGAACAGAGCCTGCCCCAGGAAAACGGGGGACACTGTCTTGGCTTGCAGTGCATCAGGCCGCGCACGGAGCCTGCTGCTGGAACAGGCGGCAGTGAGGGAGAGCAGGCCCGGGGCAGGCTGGCCAGCGGTTTCTTGCGGGACATCGCGTGCCCCGGGTAGCACACAGCGGGGGCACTGAGTGGAATGCAGAGGCGGCAGGTTTAAGCCAACAGGAGGCTGGTTTCCTTCCCAGCGCACACTCAGCCCGTGGATTTGCGGGAGTGTGTATCGCGGTGCCCCCGGGGGATTTACGGGAGAATTCACGCGACTCTGTCGATTCTTTATGCCCCAGTGCACACAAGGCAAACACACACACACACACACACACACACACACACCGCCACCCCACCCAGCCTTGTGGAGAAGGGCACCCTGGGCGGGGAGCTCGCAGGCGGTAGTAACGGGCCTCTGGGGGGCTCTCACTGAGGCTGGGTCTCCTCAATCCTGGTGGCATTGGTGAGGCCGTCGTGCGGTGCCCATAGGGAACACGGCAGACAGCTTCCCGGGCTCAGCTTCGCTGGCTGAACTCCCCCGGGCGCCCTGCAGGAACCCTGCTGTGAGTGCTCCCCTGGTACCTTTGCCTGCCCTGCGACTAGCCACCCCCAGCTGGCCCACGTGCGCCGGCTGCTGTGTGTGTTCAGGGTGAGGTTAGAGCCTGGTTCTGGGACCCTCCCCCCAACGGGATCCCAGAGCTCAGCTTCCAACCTGCCACGGCCGCTGCAGTGCCTGTACCCTTCCCTCTGTGGCCCTTGGGCACTGGCCGTGGTGCTGAACGCCAGTCTGGTGCCCACGCTCCGCTCCCAGGCGACTGCACCTCCTCGTTCCGCACTACATGAGCTGGGTCATCTCCCCCCTTCCTCTTCCCCTCCCCCCCACCATGTGTCTTCAAGGCCACTGAGTCCGTCCTGGAGCTCTGGGCTCCCTGAGAACCACACCAAAGTCTCACTCCTGGGAGCCGGAGCCCACAGGGTTACACTTCCCTTACAAGTTGTCAGCGGCTTTTCCCAGCACAGGCCGCAGGGCCAGCTGCAGGTCAGCTGAAAACCAGGTCACTTGCACTCTGTCCCTCACTTTGGGCAGCCCCATAGCTTGTTGCAACTCCCGCATTCCACCACAAAGCCACAAGCAGCAGACCCCGGCCGGCTGGCCAAACTCTCTCAGGCTGACACTACCCCATGACTCCCACCGAAGCCCATGCCCCCCACACCGCTGGTCTCTCCAGGGGATGAGCTAGTGCCCTCTGTGCACGGTACCGTTGTGGTGGCGCCTGCAGGTACGCGCCTTCCATCCCCTGTCCAGCCTGCAGCTGCTCCCTGATCTGCCGGCAGCAACGGGACTTACAGTAGCCCCACAACACGACCCTTCCGAGCTCCTTGGGTCGGCTTTCACTGCAGGCCTGCCCGTTGCCTTGTCGCGCGTTCTGTACAGTGCCAGTTCCCGATTAACACGTTTCTCCCACTCAACAGAATCTCTGTCACCAGACTTTGGTCTCAGCCTCGAAAATCTGGCTGTGTTCTGCAAAAGATCGGAGGAACTGAGCTGCTGACCCAGCTGCCAGCCTGACTTTGCAGCCTCAGCAGGGCTGAACCGGGAAGCTGTTACAATATACACATGGAGAGCACTAGGGCAGGTGTTGGTAAGGCTATACAATGTGCATAGCCTGGCCGGATGTATTCAAATGAAGTTGATCTCTCAGTCCTCCAAAAAAGAAAATTATAGGAAGGTGGCTAGTGGCAGGAGCACAAATAACAGTAGATTAGGCTTCCATAGAATCATAGAATCCCAGGGCTGGCAGAGACCTCAGGAATCATCCAGTCCAGCCCCCTGCCCAAGGCAGGACCAACCCCAACTCAATCAACCCAGCCAGGGCTTTGTCAAGCCAGGACTTAAACACCTCTAGGGATGGAGACTCCACCCCCTCCCTAGGGAACCCATCCCAGTGCTTCCCCACCCTCCTAGTGAAATAGTTTTTCCTAATTTCCAACCTAGACCTCCCCCACTGCAACTTGAGACTGCTGTAATCCCCAGGTCCTTTTCTGCTGAACTGTTGCTTAGCTAGTTGGTCCCCAGCCCGTCACAATGCTTGGGATTCTTCCGTCCCAAGTGCAGGACTCTACACTTGTCCTTGTTGAACCCCATCATATTTCTTGTGGCCCAATCCTCCAATTTGTCTAAGTCACTCTGGACCCTATCTCTGCCCTCAAGCACATCTACCTCTCCCCCTAGCTTAGTGTCATCTGCAAACTTGCTGAGGGTGCAATCCATCCCCTCATCCAGGTCATTAATAAAGATGTTGAACAAAACCGTCCCTGGAACCGATCCTTGCGGCACTCCACCTGAAACTGACTGTCAACCAGACATTGAGCCGTTGATCACTACCCATTGGGCCCGACAATCTAGCCAGCTTTCTATCCACCTTACAGTCCATTTATCCAATCCATACTTCCTTAACTTGCTGGCAAGAAAACTGTGGAAGATGGTAACAAAAGCTTTGCTAAAGTCAATCTCTGGAGATATTTAAGAGCAGGTTGGATAGGGTATGTCTACACTTGCTCCCTAGTCCAAACTAGGGATGCAAATGTAGCTATCAAGTTGCTAATGAAGTGCGGATTTAATATCCCACGCTGATTAGCATATTGTTGTGTCGCCATTTTAAAATTCCACTAGTTCAAATTAACTCACCGCGTAGATGTATTTCGAAGAAACCCCTTCCTCAGATTAACCGTTACCCTCATTGCACAAGAAGTAACAGTTAAACCGAGGGAAGGGGTTTCTTCCGGAATACCGCGTTTACACGTGGTGAGTTAATTTGGACTAGGGAATTTTTAAAATGGCGACCGGATGCAACTATGCTAATCAAGCGTGGGATATTTAAATCCTGCGCTTCATTAGCAACTTCAGTATGCTTCATTTGCATCCCTAGTTCGGACTAGGGAGCAAGTGTAGACATACCCATAGATATCTATCAGGGATGGTCTAGACAGTGCTGGGTCCTGCCATGAGGGCAGGGGACTGGACTCGATGACCTCTCGAGATCCCTTCCAGTCCTAGTGTTCTAGGATTCTATGATTTAGTCCATCTTTAGTCATCTCAGCTTTCAAAAAGTCATGTCTACCATATCCCCACTGCCCTGGAAATCAATGGAGGGTAGGTAATTTACAAGCTGGGTTTCACAAGCTGGATGACAATTGTATTTTCTGAAGAGCAAAAAGATCTACTCCACTATCTGAAGGAAGTTTTCTACTTCTCTCATGACTAGAGTTAGTGGCTAGAATCACACACACCATTTGTGATGAAACACAAAACCATTACAACTCTCCTGGGCTGATTAAACCCTGGATCTCCTTGATAAAATGTCCAGGGCTGAGTTAAACTGGGATTGTCTTTATAAGGATGGGAACCAAGTGAATCTGAATGGTGTCATGTAATTTTGCAGCAAATTTTAAAAGTTAAGAAAAATTCAGCCAAAACTACAAAGTTCTTTTCAGCTTGAAACTCAAAGGAAAACTTTGGGGGGGGGGGGGGATCTCCATAGACCAAAACTCCATAGTTCAGACCCTTTGCACACCAAAATCACTGTGTATCACTCACCTCTGGTTATGAATGTATCAAGTTTCATTTCTTGTCCCTATCTCTCTGCTCTGTCATGTCATGAACAACTCTGAATACCCTCTTGCTACATACTTGCTACATTTGTCAGATTGTTATGTTTTTGCATACTGGGCAATTAATTTATTATGTGCAATTAAAAATATATTGCAGCACATTGTTTTCCTGAAAGTAACTCCATGCTAATGGGAGCTTTATGCCAGTATGGTTGTACTAGTGCATAACTTATAAATACTTGGATTTACACGGCAAATCAATTTGAAAAAAATGACATGCAATTGATTACTTGCAAATAAGTGACAGTTCTTTGGTCTTACATTTAAGCCTATAAAATGCTTCTGTATATTACTTACAAGCAGCCACTATGGGAATTTGTGCCAGCCATAAGCCAATTAAATTGTAGCTCATCCTCTTTTTTTTAATACTTCCTCCTACTAATTAAAAATGACACTTCTTCCTTTTCATTCCCTTGACTGTGTTGGTACACAGACAAAGCTGGCTTTGGATGCTAGTCACCCAGGTCTGCATTACACTCTGGTTGCTTGTCCAGAGCAGATCTGGCTTTTGGTTTCCTTCCCGTGTGAAACTCCCACCCTACCAGACACATAGGCAGGGTTGAAGGTGTAGCTAGTGGCACAAAAAGGTGACTTTGCAAGCATAGCTTTTAGAGGTGCCCCATAGAAATAAGCTGTGCCATGCAAATCACACTCACAGGACCTAATCACTTAAGCCACAACATCAGAGGCTCCTACAACGGCAACAGAGCCATCACCGGGGCACCGAATGCCCGTCTGACCTCACCATGGCACAGATTTTGCTCTAGCCACGTCTACGCAGTAAGGAAGATGGCAGTTTAGTCAGTGGCTGGTCCTGCCTTCTGCAGAGCAAACACTACGCTCCGGTCATTATCTCGCAAATACTCTTAACGGGTTCATGGAGAGGAGAGTAAACAACCGTGAAGAGTTCATCTTGTAAAATTATGGTAAATGGTGCATAAAGGCCAATTCAGCCACCAGGCCTACACGCTACATCAGACAGTATCTACCTTGACTATTACCCTGCCTGTGTTGCTGATTTCTGGCTTTGAGGTTGCCTGGTACTTTGACTGTTCTGAATTTTGTACAATTTCTGCAGGGCAAGATATCAGGGAGCACTGAAATTGCTCTCAGAAATGTGGTTTTATTATATCCTGCCCATGAAGAAAGGTATTTTCACAAACTGTCATTGGCCGTCACTTGCCTCTAACCTGATAAACAAAAAGACACCGTATGTGTTCCCAATGGCATCCAAAGGGCTCAAGAACTTAGCAAAAACAAGATGCACAATAAAAACGATGAGCAGTCCTGTGGCACTGTAGACTCTAACAAAAATACATGTATAGCAACAGGAGCTTTTGTGGGTTGTGCCCAGGACAGCTCATGATGCTATATATATATATATATATATATATTAGTTAGTCTCTATGGTGCCCCAGGACTGCTCATTGGTTTTAAAGTTACAGACTAACCCGGCTGCCCCCTTCCCCCGAGACACTTAAAGGTTCATGATACATTTCAAACTCTTCACCTATACGATGCTGCTTTTCATCTCTGGCTCTCAGGGGCTTTCCTAACATCCCCTGCATGCCCCTTTCACCGAGTGGGAACAGAACCGCAAGCTGGGGAAGTGACTTGCTTGACATCACGCGGCCGGTCAATATCTGAGCTGGGACTTGCTCGGAGAGCTACCCCCTCCCAGTCAGACGGCACTGAAACCCAATTTGGCTGTGGAATCATGACTGCCTTTCTTACAACCATAGAAGAACACCCGCTTGAACCCCAGAAATGTCCCCAAAAGGCAGGGAAACCTGCACGGTTCAATGATTTACCAAGATTGCTGCTTGTGGGAAAGATCTAAACCTACTAGACTAGCCTTCTCCACCCCAGCCGGCTGGCAGCGAGGAGATACCTGCATGAGGAGGTCCAGACAAGGGTGGAGGGAGGAGGGTTAGAACATTTTGCCCCGTTCCAGCCACACTGACCTCCCAGCTGGGAGTGGTGACCGCATGGCAGGAACGGCTGCTTTGGGCCAGAAAACACTGGTCTCTTCTCGCCAGAGTGGTTGGGTTTTGCTCTCCAGGGGAGCGAGCTGCCGCCTGCCTGTCCAGTTACAAAGCCCCTCTCACCCACTGCCATACACCACTTCACAGGGTCCGTTCAGACCCAGGGAGAGGCTGTGAGGGGAAGCTGAAGCGGGGGGAGGACTGATGAAAAGGCTCAGCACAGTGCTGAGAATTCAGAGCCGGGCCAGGGGAATACTAAAAGGCAGGGGAGGCGTGTGAGTTCTGAGGAGAGGGCAGGAAGTGGGGCTGAGAGGGAAGAAGACAGGAGCGACATGGTAGCCGCCTGCAGATCTGAGGCAGTGATGGACGGGAGGGAGGGGGTCGCGCCACACGCCACAGCTCGGAACACAGCGCAGAGAGTTGCCTCCGCATTGGCTGACGTGGGGAGGGGCGAGACTCAGGCCTGGAACCTGGCGCCCCAGCGCGGCACCATCGGCGGTGGGAAGGGAGCGCCCGGGCCCGGCACCAGGGGGATGCCACAGGGCTTTGGTTTGGCATCGTAAGCCGCTCGGGAGTGTCCAGCAAGTCCTCCCAGTGACCGACCGAGGCGGGCAGGGGAGGAACGGGTGCTGCAGACAGATGCCTGCCGTGGAGACGGGCCAGGGCCCAGCTGGGCTTGAGCAAGGACAGAGCCGAAGCCCTGGTTCTTGGGCTGCAACTAACCAACCACCCTGCCAGGGGTCATCTGTACAGAACGAAGTGACAGGCTCACGACGTGTTTTTACTTTCATAGTCACAGTCCAGCCTGGGGGGACACAGGGGCTCTGAACGGCCCAGCCCGGGGGGGACACGGGGGCTCTGAACGGCCCAGCCGGGGCTCTGAACGGCCCAGCCCGGGGGGGACACGGGGGCTCTGAACGGCCCAGCCCGTGGGGGCCCGGGGGCTCTGAACGGCCCAGCCCGGGGGGGACACAGGGGCTCTGAACGGCCCAGCCCGGGGGGGTCCGGGGGCTCTGAACGGCCTAGCCCGGGGGAGTCCGGGGGCTCTGAACGGCCCAGCCCGGGGGGGCCCGGGGGCTCTGAACGGCCCAGCCCGGGGGGGGCCCGGGGGCTCTGAACGGCCCAGCCCGGGAGGGACACAGGGGCTCTGAACGGCCCAGCCTGGGGGGGTCCGGGGGCTCTGAACGGCCCAGCCCGGGGGGGACACGGGGGCTCTGAACAGCCCAGCCCGGGGGCTCTGAACGGCCCAGCCCGGGGGGACACGGGGGCTCTGAACGGCCCAGCCCGGAGGGGCCCGTGGGCTCTGAACGGCCCAGCCCGGGGGGGCTGGGGGCTCTAACAGTCAAGCCCAGAAGGTGAGAGCGGACGAGCCACTTGTGTTGGTAGCTCTCAGCGCTCACTGGCACTTGAATTCATTTCATTTCCTTCACTGTGCCTCCAGCTTCTCGTTCATTTGCAGAATGGGACTCCTGTGGCCGGACATTTTTTGAGTCTGATTAACCTTTGCGCGTCAACCACAAATACCCTTTCTTATTGTCTCGGCGCCGGGAGGAGGGACTGCGCCTGCCCTTCTTTTTCTCCACCTCCCCAGCGCTCGGTACCACGTGAGCCTGGGTGGGAGCCACAGGTTTTAAACAAGGCCCAGATGTCTCCCCACAAGGACTGGATAGAGAGGGGTTGGCGTCCTGAGCAGATGCTGGCAAATGTTTTAGCCACATTAACCCAGCTCCTCTTTGAATCACCTGGAAAGTCTCTGTCTTACAAAGGAGAAATAGTTCACGGTGCCAAACCAAAAGGTGTGAGGCCTGGTCACAGAGCAGGGACTGATGTCTGCCCTGGCCTCTGTTTGTCAGAGGCTGGAGAAGGATGACAGGAGACAATTTGCTTGATCGTTGTCTTCGGTCCACCCTCTCTGGGGCACCTGGTGCTGGCCACTGTCGGCAGGCAGGACACGGGGCTGGATGGGCCTTTGGTCTGCCCAGTCTGGCCATTCTTATGTTCTTATGGCTACAATGGCCGGCTGTGCTACAGATTGTCTGTGGGACCCTGGCCAAGTCACTTAAGCTCTGGGCCCCCATCTGTAACCCGGGGTAACCTAGCCCTTTTTCTCCAGCCGGAGTGTTAGGGCACGTCAGGCTGGGCTCAGTGATGAGTGTCCTGACAAGGTCTGGGCTCAGAGATCAGCCAGCGGGACGGGGGGCATGCCGGGAGCTTTGGGAAGGAGCGATGTGTGTGCCGGAGCTTTCCCCCACTACGGGGGGCCTTGCACTGCGATGGCCAGGCGGGACCTTGCTGTGCAGAGATTACTTTGGTGCCCTGGGCTATAGTGGAAAACAAACAAGTCCCTAAAGCCCCACATTGTGTCCTGCTCAGGAACATCCCCCCACGGCAAAGCAATGGTTAAATACAATCCCCTCTCCGCCATTCCTCGCCAGCTGTTCTCCCCTCACCTGCACACCAGGCCGGGGGGCCCCCACTTCGCGCCGGGGGCCGCTTGCGCCTGCACACGCACTCTGCTGCGCCTCACAAACCTCTGCAGAGTCTCTGGGCCAGGGAGTTGAACCCCAGAGCGGGGGACCCATCGTCAGCCTTGATCCAGCCGGGTGCTCCGGCCTCCGTGACATGTGGCTGGTTCGGCTCAGGCACCATCTCCGCTGGCCTGCCGGGGAGGGATAATGAAAGTGGCAAGCGCTGAGCTAATGAAAGCAGGGAGGAGGGCTCACAGGGGCAGGGCGTCTGAACCGAGTGATAGCTGGCACCCTGTCCAATTGATTTCAAATACAAACTCCCTTTAATCCTCCTCCTTAGCTCATCCCCTACATCGCTGATTCCTCCTCAAACAGTTTAATATTAAATTAATTTGAGTCTGTCATTCCCTGCCCTGGCATCCTTCCCCCTCCCCCATCTCCGAATTTTAAATCAACTTGTTAACAACCCACGCGGCTGCCTTATTTTGCGGTAATAATTCACGCCCCTGGCCGCTTGTGTATGAATGTTTGGAGATCACATCTGCTGCAAACCTACAGCCTTACAGATGTGGTTTGTGTTGCATGCTGCCTTCAAGGTGTCAGCAGCCGCCTCCCCCTCCCCGTCCCTCTAGCAAACTGTCTTTTTAGAAGCAATAGCACAAACTGCGGCTCTTAACCCTTCAAGATGTGGCTAGTAGGCCAGGAGTAGGGAGAACCTCAGGAATGTCCCAGCTTTCCAGCCATCATCCACCCTCCCTGGCAGAGGCACTGGAGCAGGTCCGAGGGGTCGGCCATCTTGGTCTGGCTCGCACTGGGAACACCTGGGGCAGAGACGTGGGGTTGCGTGAGGAGGCGTTGCCTTCAAATGCAGGGTTCACTGCGCAAGGCAGGTACCCAAATGGGAGCTCAGCCCCTCCCAAAACTTGCCCCTGACTGAACTCTTTGGAAAGCCCGGCCTAGCACGTCTCTGGCCCTTTGTCCCTGGCCCACCGCACTGACCAGCGCTCAAGCAGCTGCTTCGCTTCGCCTGGCCGCAGGCAGATGGTCCTAATGTATCCAGCACAAAGCCCAGTTCTGGCTGAGGCTGTCCTGAGCCTGGTCCCTAATTTGTGATGGTCCCTTGTGAAGGGGGAGAAAGGTGCAAATTGCATCCCTGCTAGGGACAGCCCCAGTCTGGGTGCTTAGACTGACCCCAGGGCGGCACGTCATCCCAAACAGCCAGGGGCCGGGAGGGGCTGCTGGGGATTTCTTGTGCCAGATTCTTCCACCCGAGATTCATCCCCCACCAGGGGCTCAGTGGGCTGCGGCTCCGGAGAGCCATTGCGGCCCTCGCCCTCCGTTCAGGAGACAGCAGGGACCCTGAGCTGCATGGCAGCTGCAAGAGGCTGCTCTCCGCATTGCAAAAAGCAGCCTCTTCCTCCTGGCCTGTTAGCAATGCACCCGCGAGGCCTTTGCCCTTCTGCTTCTCGGCTGCGCCATGCAAGGGGGTCGCCGGCTCGCTTGTGGCCTTGCTGCTCCGTGCGGATGTCGCGGAGACAGAGCAGGAGACTGAAAGTCGGCCAGGCTGAGACGGCCAAGCACTGCTCCTACCACCCGGCTGCCAGAGGGCAGGGAGCTGACCCTGTCTGAGACCCGCTGCTGGGGACTCGTGGTAGCGCTTGGGGAGTGCACTGCCCCCTGTGTCCCTGCCAAATTTGTAATGGCTAAATGGAGTATCCCCATCCCCCTGCCCTGCCCTGCTGGTGCTTGTCCCTGCACCACCACCCCTGCCCGCAGGCTCCGGTCATCCCTGTTCTCAGCCATGGAGAGATGGGCTCGGGGCAAGACCTCCCAGCCTGGCCAGCTGGGGCTCTTTGGTCCCTTACAGACCCCTTGGTTTGAGGCTGGGCCGGGATATAGCACAGGGGATGCACACACCAGGCCGGGATATAGCGCAGGGGATGCACACACCAGGCCGGGATATAGCACAGGGGATGCACACACCAGGCCGGGATATAGCACAGGGGGCACACGCACACTCAAGCCCTGCCGCACGCGGGCTCAGACTCTGTGCCCGGATCATGGCTAACCCTTACCCTGCCTAGGCCTCGTGTGCTCACAGCCAGCTTGCACCCACTTGCTCCTAGCAGGGTGGGAGGCCAGGAGCCCAGAGCTGTGGTCTCATCAGGCATGTCTGTGCCACAACAGCCATTTCCTGGGGCTGAAGTGGATTGCGCCGTCCGCCCCTCGTGCTGCCTGGAAAAGAAACACGTCGCTGGAAACCAGACTGTCTCCCTTTCCACAACTCTGTATGTGTGTGTTCCTCCTCTCTATATGTTTTTAGCTGGTTATGTCCCTCTGAGGTCTCATATTTTAAATTTTTATATATATTTGTATTTTTGTTTGTTTGTTCTTGTAAGCCACCTTGAATATTTTAAATAGAAAGGCGGGGTAAAATATTTAAATAAATAAATAAATAAACTCCAAGGCCAGCCCGCAGAGCTCCGCCGGTCCTGGCAGCAGCAGGCCTCGGAGAAGCCACTGCCCTGGGGCCAAGCGTTCAGTGGCCCAGCCCTCTCGGGCGCTGCCTTCACTTGATGCTGGCTCTCTTGTCTGAACTGCTTTGCTCCAAGCGAGGGCTGGCTGCCAGACGCCCAGCGTGTCGCTGAACGCTAATTGGCAGGGGTCAGCAGGACACGCACGAAGCAGTATCAGTCCACGCGAGCCGTGAGCTGCTTCAGCAAAGCAGGCCGGCTGTCCTGAGGCGCCACACGTGAAACATTCCAATCGGCTTTTGTCTTTCTGTTAACTCGTCACCAGGGCGGAGTCCAAGTCGTTCGGTGTGTCGTATTTCAGCATAGTCACGCACGGAGCGCCAGTTCATAGCGCCACGTGAAAGGGGTTGTGGCGCTCCATTGTGGTGTCTGAGGGGCGCATCCCTTCTGCCTGAGTAATGCATAATCCTATCTAGCAGGTAGGCCAGAGCCAGAGCCCAAGCCCTTTGGAATAATACAGGTAGGACCTCTCTAGTCTGGCCCCCCAGGACCTGACCGGGATTCGTTTAGAAGCATAGCTCCCCACCAGTGCTCCCTGGAAGCCGGGCGCTTGTGCAACTACTCAGGAGAGATTCCAATGCTGCCCAGCTGGTTAGCAGAGCGCCCACAGCCAGGGTTGTGTTTCTCCTGGTGGTGCACATTTGCACATGCCTCAGTGCACAGAACAAAACTTATTCCACACCAGGGTGGACAAGATTAGTGGGGACATTGCTCCCCGCTGGCAGTGTAGTGATGGATACCAACCCCTGAGCCAGACACATTGTGGGACCATCTTTAGGGACCTGGTCATTCACACTACTCGCTTTGGGACTGTGCATTTGGAAAAGGTGTTACTGCCAGAGCTCCCTGCTCTGGCTGGATAACCTTCCTCGGCTTGCCCCGGCAGGGCGGGGCTCTGCTGAAGCTGCCTCCTGGCAATGACTCTTCCTTCCGTTTGCTAGCAAACCCCAAACTCCTCCCAACGCCTATGTGAGCGTCTCTGCAAACAGCATCTACTCAGCCCCCATCCCACAGCCTCCTGCCCCTCACAATGCACCCGCCTGCCCCGCCGCTGTGCCCGGGGGCAAGAGCCACAACTTAGAGCAGGCTGCAGTGCTGCTCCAGAGACGCTGGAGTCCAGACATGACTTCATTGTCCTGCAAAGCAACCGGGTCACCTCTCCCCTTGGGCCGGACACGCTCGCTATCTCTACTCATCTTCAGAGCCAGCTCGGGGGCCCAAAAGCTGCCGGCTCCACGGTGGAACCAGTAGATAAACCCAGTGCACCATTGGCCAGGAGTTCTGGTAATGGGCTATTGATTAACAGGGGAGAGTGCTGGGGGCCATGAATCCCGTAAGTGATCCGACTGGCACAGGGAGCTGCGCTGGAGGGGAGCTGAGTGGCCGTAGCGTGGCCCTTCGCCGTCTCTGGCCGCGCCGGGGGGCTCCGGGAGAGGCTGTGGCGCTGTGGGTCGTTCCCTTCCTTCCAGCCCACGCAACGATGCGCTGCACAGGCAGGCACCCAGCAGCTGCTCTGCTTTGCCCCCCGCCACTGGGGGGGTGAGACCTTTTCCCTTTCCCCTCCCGCGGCCTCTCGCCAGCCCCAGCCTGGGGGCTCCGCTCATTTCCAGAATGCTGTTTCTTACCTGAGCCGGAGATGAGCCCCCAGGTAAGTGCAGGCTGAGGTTGCCTGTGGGCCAGAGGCCCGTATGGACAGATCGAAAGGAGATGCCCTGTTGCGTGCTGGGTGGGAGGTGGAGGGGTTGGCAGGGGCAGTGCGGTACCCACGAGCCTGGCCGGGTGCATGGGGGGCCAGGGAAGACAGTGATGTGTTTTCTGGCTCAAACAGAGCCCTTGTCACGCCTTGGGGCTGTGCCGTATCCCCCAGATCATCTCACCAGTATCACTCCTTCCCTCCTCCTCTCGGCCCCTCCTCCACATCTTACAGCCTCCCGGGGGGACGCGAGCCCCGGGAGCAGGAGCGGGGTGGGGTCCGAGCTGCCTCGCGGGACACTAGCGCTCTCGGGCACGCTGAGTGCCCCCAGGGCTACAGCCCCAAGGACGCGCACCCGGACACTCCAGGCCCCGTTCAGACCCTGACGCACGTTCCCCGGGAGCTCGCGGGGGAATGGCCGGCCCCCTGCGTCCCAGGGAGATGGGGGCAGAGGGCTCGGACGGACTTCTCCCTGAGCGGGGGTTTCGCTTGGCGGCGTTTTGCACCGTGTTAGCTGTCGGCCTTTGCGGGGTGACGGGGGGGTGGTGCACACCATGCAGAGTTGCCCTGGGCTGAAGGCCCATGCCGCACTGTTGTGGCAGCACGTTACAATCAGGCACCCAACGATCCTTGTGTCATTCCCTCCGCCAACCGTAATCTCTTTTCCTGCATTTTGACTCCCAAGGGCAGAGAGAAGTTGGCCGTGGCCACTGCTAGCAACGAGCCAGAGGCTGGAGCAGGCAGACAGGGCATTTCAAACACACCAGTGCGAACACCGGGGAGACCTGTGGCACCTTAAAGACGGACCCTCGTATGTGGTCTTCCAAGCGCCGCAGTTCTCCTCGTTGTGGCTGAAAGGGGCTAACGCTGCTCCCCGTCCGCAGCCCTGCTCCCCTCTGCTACAGCGCCTGTGTCGCTGCGAAGCACGGCTCGGAGAGACCTGGCAGCTGTCCCTGACAATAGCGTGGCCAGCGGGCACGGCACGGCTTGGGAATCCAGAGCCTTCCCACTCCCTGCCCCACGCAGCCCGGGGGATGGATAGGCCTGGTGCACCCGTCCCTCTCCCGCTCAGCCCACGGAGCGGACACACCCGCTAACACCTTCATTCTCAGTGCACTTCACTTGCCTGCTGCCACCAGAGAACTAAACCCACCCAGCCAACAGCCTCCAGGCATTGGGGCCAACCCGCTCAGCCCTTAAAGTACTATTGCTGGACTAGCGCTGGCAGCCGCAGCTTTACATCACACTGCCCTCTTGTGCCTCCCCGTGCAAAGGGCCTGCTGGAGCCGAGCTTCTGAGGAGGAAGGAGAGGAATGGATGTGTCCTTGAGCCTTCACCCTTCTGCGATGGGCTGCCCTTTCAGGCCAGTCTGCTGCCTGGCGAGCTAAGGAACAGTCAGGCCCCAGACTGCAGCAGGCAGCTGGGTCCGGACCACGAGGGGGATTTAAAGACCAAAGGGAGAAAATGGAGCATAACAAGAAACATAAGGCAAGAGTGAGCCAGAGAGGTGGCGAGGGAGCTGAGGTCCAAACAGCAGGGCTCCTGAGCTCTGGTGTGTGTGTCCTGTGCCCTGCACCCGCAGTCCTGCTGCGAGAGAGGCCCCAGGGTGCGCAGAGCCAGGGAGAGCAGTGCTGTGGGAAGCACAGCCATGCAGGCAGCGCGGCCAAACCAAGTTCAGACAGTTTGTCCAAGGAGGGAGCCGCTACTCTGCAAAGGGGCAAGGAAAGAGGGAGGGAGGCAGAGGCTGGAGAATGGGAAGAGCCTTCCCGAAAAGGGAGACGTGACCTGTGTCAGAGCCCCTCCCAGCAGCAGAATCGCCATCCATGCAGGCCTAGCTGGCCCACAGCCGGGCTCTCGGCACCGACGTACACACAGGCTTAGGTGCCGCCAGCAGTGAGAGTGCCCGAGTTGGTATTTGCAAGTCCCAGCCCTCTCCTGAGCCCAGGATTCTGAGTTTCCTCCGGGAAGAGGGGACATGATCCCAGGACCCTCACTCCCCCCCAGGGACAAGGAGGCTCCGGGGAATACGACCTTGCCTTAGGTGCCGTGTTGGGAGGGATAAACAGAACCCAAGAGCAAAGGGAAAAGGGCTCAGAAACTAGCGTTACCCCCCCCCCCCCCCCAGTTCTCATGCTGCTTTGGAGTAGTTCAGCTTGAACTAACTCGTGTCCCAGCAAATTTTTTTTCATCCATGTGCAGAATAAATTTTGTTCAGTGCACCAAGACGTGCAGATGCGTACCACCAGTAGAAACCCATGCTGCCAGCTTTGGGGGCTGTGGGTGCTCTGCTAACCATCTGGGCAGCGTTTGAGTCTCTCCCGGGTGGCCGGGCCAAATGCCCAGCTTACAGGGAACACTGCCTGTGGGCCCATTTCAATAGCATGAATCCCCTTGTAAGTTTGCCCTGATGGAAAACTCCGGTGCCACAGCTTTTCACAGTGACACAGCTCCCTGCTGCCCCGCCACACAGTCAGGGGAAAGAACATGCAACATAAGAATGAAAAATGTGTCTGGGGCAGAAATCGGAAAACCCGGTTAGGAGTCGGTGGGGGTTCTGCTCATTCTGCCAGTGGTGAGAATCAGTGGGGAGCCAGACTGTGCATTGTTAGCCCACCAGCAACCTGGAGTCACTCCACTGCCCTCTTGGGCATGTCTGGGCCCACGCACCTGGCTCTCTCCCGCTCAGCATACTTTGAATCGAAGCGATTATGTCAAAGTGGTGACTAAAAAGCAGAATGGGCAGCAGTGAGGCTGGGAGGCGCCTAGTGAGCATTTCACGTGTGGCCTAGCTAGATCAGGGGTCGCGGCTTGTACGGCCAAGCTGCTAGCTGGCCCCAAGACCTGTGGAGGGTACCAGCGATTGTAGCTCCCACTGTCTGCGGGTCTCGCCGTTCCCAGCCAATGGGAGCTGCGGGAAGCGGTGTCCCGGTCTGCAGCTCCCATTGGCCAGGAGCAGTGTACCGCAGCCAATGGGCGCTGCAATCACCGTACCTGCGGAGGCGCAGGTACACAAAGCGTCTCACGGCCAGCTAGCAGCTTGCCCTCACAAGCCAGGACCCAGAGTTTGAAAACCCCCAAATTCGAGTCTCTGGTGTCGGGATGAGTCCTAAAAACGGCCACACTGGGTCAGACCAAAGGTCCATCCAGCCCAGTGTCCTGTTTTCTGGCTGTGCCCCGAGGGAATGAACAGATGGGGGCAATTTATCAAGTGATCCCCTGTCATCCAGTCCCAGCTGCTGGCAGTCAGAGGTTCTGGGGCACCCGGCATTGGGTTGTGTCCCCTAGCTTGGAGAGGGCGGATTTCCCTTTACAGGAGCCATGCTGACGCTCCCCCAAACACACCATTTTCATCTGTATGTCTGCTCTGGCCCGGTGGCTGGGTGAAGTGACAGGTTACCTCCCAGAGATGCTAGTGCTGCAGGTCCACCTGTGAGTTCCTTCAGTCTGCCTGTGAGCTCCCCCCGGGCCTGGTGACTGTTGGTCAGTTTGTTCCAAAACCTCCTCGAACTGACACCTCAACCTGGGACAGTTCCCCAGCTATGTCACCTACAGGCAGGCGCCTGCTTTCCCCGGAGAGGGGCGTTTCTTTCACTGTGAAGGGGAGGCCCCCTTGGTTCTGGCTGCAGCAGCCCTGTGCACATGCCCGTCAATGAGGCACAAGAAAGAGCAGCTCCGACCCTAAGGCAGGGGTCAGCCGTCGGCAGGCAGACCCAGAGCAGATGCCTGCGGGTCTTGCAGGAATGGCTGCAGCTTCGCAAGTGCACACGGGCGTGGTGGTTGGACCACAGCAGGGAGATGCACAGTGGGCAGACACGCTGCTCCCCCAGCCTGCGCCCCACCTAGGCGTTTACCTCTCGTCTGAGTGAGTTGACAGTGTCCGTGTGCTCAGGGTTCCCATTGCTGGGGCAGCTGTGTTAATGGTTACGCCGGGGTCCAGGTAATGAAGAATCCAGACTTGTATCTTCAGATAGTATCGGGGGTAGAGGGTCTTAGGAAAACTGCCAGGGAACAGCTGCTAGGGCCTTCCACTTGAAAAGACCTTGTGCTGGTTGGGTAGAGAACTGGGGAGGTTCAGACGCTGGGGCTGCCGGGAAAGCGCTTTTCACCCGAGACAAATTCCCCTGAAGGATCCAGACGGCGTCAGCGTGGAGCAGGCGATCCCACACGGCCTCGCAGACCGTGCGTCAGGTCTCAGCTTCCAGGACTTGTGTCGCCCTGTTGCATTTTCCCAATCGCACCCTGTTCCATTTTTGCCTCTTTTTCTCAGCACAGGTCCACACTACATCTGGAAGGTCGGCTTAAGGTACGCAATTCCAGCTAAGCAAATAATGTAGCCGGTGTCGACATACCTTAAGCCGAGCTAGCCGAGAAATGCTCCTGTCGACTTCTCTTACTCCTCACAAATTGAGGAGTGCTGACGTCGGCCAAGGGCACTTTCAGTGTTCGATTTAACAGGTCTCTACTAGACTCACTAAATCAAATCCCAGAAGATCGATCGCCTGAGGGTCAGAGGCTCTTTCCAGTCTCTCCCCAAAAGGCAATGAACACTATCACGTCGCATCTCAAACCTTTGAGCCCCCACTGGGCAAAGGGAGTTAATCCCACCCTACTTGGAAGCAGAGTAGGGGCTAACTGGTGTAGCAGAGATCTGGACAACTCAGGAGCCTGAGAATGAAGGCACAATTCCATGGGCCAAACGTGGCATGTGACAATCACAACCGATTGGAGAGTAATGGAAGAGAGTAGAAAATAATCCATCCCACATGGCTGTGAGAAAGACCTTCATTTCAAACAGGATGAGTCGTCAGAACAAGAAATATTTATGCAGACCAGGGCAGCCTATTAAAAAAAAAAAGCAAGAACATTGATCAAATGAAATTGCAATTACTTTGATGTCTACTGGAGAATGACTAAGACAGGGCGAGTGTCTCTGGAGGTAAAACATGAGTCTTGCTCTTTAACGATGCAATTAAAACAAAGAAATGGGGAGGCCTCTTTGGATATAGCCCTAGGGAATCAGCAAAGGGCAGGAACGCACTGCTCCCAGTGTGTGCAGGGTTCTGAGACATGAGGCGTTTGGGCGAGCACATTCCGTAACTTTTAGTTAGTAACAGGGCAAAACGGAATAGTGCAGAATGCTAAGAATTGTTACACCTGCAGTGACCAAGCACATCAGGCTAAGTCACTTCTGGCTGACCAAGAACCGTGGGATGGCTTTTGTAGGGGGTGCAATGAAAGGGGGCGAACTGCACGCTGTGAAAAGCCCAAAAGGGAACTGGGAAGACATTCTGCTAGTTACAGCTCAACATGGAATTGTGCCATAATTTGGGAGTTCAGCCTTCTGGTATTCTTCTTATAGCTGTCTGCTTGCTGGTTTCCTGGAGAACCACTGCTCTGGGTTTTCCAGTTCTTCAGTAGAGCTGCTCAAAAAACTCCATTGTCAACATTTTCCCATAAAAATAGCCTTTTTAAGAAAGAAAGAAAGAAAGAAAAATTCCAATAAAGCCAGCCAGTGAGCTAAGGGGAAAGGGGGGAATTAGTGCCCAGCGAAAGGAAACCAAAACTGGCTGCAGCTGCCCGTGACAACTTCAACTGACCTGTTGAGGAGACTGTAATGTGCGCTCACAACTCATTATAAATAATTATCGAGGCTGGTATTCTAGGGTGAGATCCCGTAATTAAACATAATGATTTCACGGTGGTTTGGCTGAGTAAGAACCAGGCATTGCAAGATAATGGCTTTTCTTGCCTTTTATTTGCAGTGTGTTAGCTCCCCATCCAGCCCAAAAGGCTGTTATTATCACAAGTGCATTTTATAATTAGGTGTATTCTAACTTGTATGCTATTCATTAACCACTTAGAGTCAGACCAATACGGTCTCACTGCTAGGACAAGGCAGAGCTTTGGTCTGAACTAATGGGTGGTCTTATTCTTGTTGACACGGGCCTAGCTCATTGAGGGTGCGTCTACACAGCACAGTTAATCCGAAATAACAATGCGAGCGTCTACACAGCAATTCTGTTATTTTGAAATCATTTCGAAATAACGGGTGGCTTATTCCGACATCTGTGAACCTCATTCCACGAGGAATAGCACCTCTTCTGAAATGGCTATTTCGGAATAGCGGTCGTGTGGAGGCTCCACTGCTGCTATTTGGAAATAGCTCCTCCCCAGGGCCATTCAGACTAATTACTCCCCAGTGCCTCCTGGGGCTCTAAATCGAGGTAACACGTCCACATTAGGGGAGCTGCCTCGGTCTCATTTTGAGGCTTCCCTGTAGTGGAGAAGCGCTATTTCGAAATAAACTATTTTGGAGTATTTCTTCAGGAACAGCTTATTCCGAAATAAGGGTGCAGTGTAGACGTACCCAGAGTGGCCACCCAGCCCTAATACCACTCCCCCTTTTGGGGGTCTGTTGGGGGAGGCATTACCCAGCCTCCAGGCCACGCTGTTTCAGTACACGCAAAGGAAAGGTCACAGGGAAGGCGGGGTAATTAGCAAACCTGCGACGAGGTGAGAACCGATTCCCTGGATTACTGCCAAGGCAAAACCGTTCAACCTGCGCTGAGGCAAAACTTGCTTTGGGGCCTGTTTTCTGCCGATTACTGCAGCAACCAAAAGACAGGCCTGCAGCTGGAGGGCTAACCGGGCAAGGCTGCTCGCTCCGAGCTGAGCTCTCTCTCCAGCCTAGCCGGCCGGCTGAATCCGTTGTTGTGCATGGGGGTGAAGGGCCCCCGTCTTGCGTGGGACCTTCCGAAGGTCTCTCTCACGGCCTCTTCTGAGGGTGACACATGAAGGCTACAGAAAAAATGCCACCGTCACCGTTTTGTTGTTTGCTGCCATATCCCCCGGGCAAGGTGCAGAGCACTGGAAGGGCAGTGGAGCGACAAGAGGTCACAGCTCTGCAAATCAGGCCCCAGGCATGCCAGAAATGGAGGCAACCCAGGTGAAACATCCAGGCCCCACCATCTGGGAGCCAGGTGCCCCCAGGGGGAGGCATGGTGCAGCCTGCCCTTTGTGGGCGCTCCTGTCTCCGAGAGGGCAGGAGACGGAATCTAGTGTTGCCTGGTACAATATCTGAGGCTCTTGCTGAGGGGTGGTGGGCACAGTTATCAAGCAAGCTGAGTCCATGTGCGGGGAGAGGAACAGGCAGGCTGATGCCCAGGGAACGGCTGCAGCTCGCACACTTTGGCCGTCGCTACAGCCAGTTAACTTTCTGAATTACTGAGCGTTTATCCCCCCATTAAATCCATGCATTGTGCCAACTACAGCCACCCGGCCAACGGCTTCGCCTTCGCCTCCAGTACGCAGACTCTCCAGGAGACTCCTCCCCCAAAGCCTGTGGGCCCAGCTCCCGCGTTCACATGCGCAGTGAAATCCCAAGGCCATTTTGCAAACGCTGATGAGGAGGCTGCAAGAGACTGAGGCTCAGACTCCGTGTCTTAGGGTGTCACCGGTGCGCTTTGCTGTGCTTTCTCCAGCATGCTCCCTCTGAGCAGCCTGGTCAGAAGAGGCACCGTTACCGTTGTTCCCACAGCGCCCGGGCACCCCTTAGCCAGGACGGGATGCTCAAAGGCTCCGGCTGTGCAGATCTTTGTGGCGCTCTTTGCAACGACGGGCGGGTTGTAACTGGCATGGCATGGCAGCAGCTCGAGGGCTTGGTGTGGGAGAGAAATGATGAGCAGACCCACCATACCAGCAGGGGGATGGCCAATACGCGGATGAGCAGAGCCACAGGGTGCTTTGAGCAAACCATCCCCTGCTTCCTAGGGCTTACTAGCTGGCTCCTTTCCTGGAGGTTCCTGGCCCAGTGCGAGAGCACAGTGCCCACAGAAGAAAGCCTCTCTCTAGGATCCCTATCACTGTACTGTATTGGAGCATATTCCTTTCCCCGGCAACTAAAATTGCCATCTTGCACATGGAAGTCTTTGCAACATGAGGCCCTGGAAGCAGAATTCATGTAGTCACAAAGGCTGTTTGTGCAGGTAGTAACATTTGAAAATAAAATGTTTAGTTGTGATAATTTCCTGCAGCGGGGAGTTCCCCAGGGCACTTATGAACTTGGGAATGAAATGCTGCCATTGACGGTAAGCAGCCAGGAGCTAATGTTTCCAGCAACAGTATCATTTCCCGATATTGATTTCAGGGGGCTAGAGCTCCCGAAAATGGGAAAATTATAAACACCCCTCCAGTGTGTAGGGCTGTTCTCAGGTGGGTTTCAATGCAGCTGCGGAATCTGGGATTCTGCAAACCTGCTCCGTGTTCAGCTCTGGCTCAGCCTGTCTCAGTGTGATTTTTAATTGCCTCTGCCTACGCCAATGGGCTGTTTTGCTGAAGCAGAGTGGTGCAGAGAAGGCTCCTTTGCCATCACTGTTTCCCACAAGGCGGGGGAAGGGGCTCTGCCCCCTTTCCCCCAGATTCCCTGAAATTCTCGTGAGCTGACACTGGTCTTGGCCTCCCTGGCTGTGGGCTTTCTCCAGCTCAGCGGCACCCACCCAGCAATCGGAAGCCATATTCTCCTGCGCTCTTAGCATTCCACCGGCGTCGCCGCGCTCCGGCTAGACTCCCCTGCTCCCACCAATGCTGGGCTCCTGCCAGGCTCTCATGAATGAGGAAGCCGATCCATGTGGAGGCCTTGCCAGACTCGCTGCTTGCTGCTTCGCCAGCTCAGGGCACTCCCTCTGGGCACTCCGGCTCTGCCGACGAACTCCACAGGGAAGGGGAACCAGTGGAGACTGCAGACTGTGACTCACGGGATTCAGATGCCAGTGTGAGCATGGAGACTGGGACCCGAACTCCTGAGTTTTCTGACCTCGGTCCCATCATCCATTCCTCGGTGGGATGGACAGTGGGAGCAGCCAAGATGTGTTGTGCGGGTTCTTTCCACCTTAGGTCAGTCAGACGCAGGCGTCTGGCCGCAGGATTCCAGGATCGCTGCTCTCTGGCCAGGGTGGGGGAGGAAGGGGAGGCGTAAGGGGATGGAAGCGTCCCGCAGATTAATTTGCTCACACTCCTGTGGCGTTTCTCACCTTTCCTGTCCTGTCCTGTCACTCAGCAGGGTTCCCAGCCCTGACCGTCTCTATTCAGACCTGTGCTAACAACTCCTCCCTGCCCCAGTGCGTCGGCGCAAGTGGGTTTTGTCTGTGGACGCTCACGACGCTATAGATATAGATTGTCAGTCTCTAAGGCGCCACCGGCCTAAAGCCTGAAGCTTTTGCTTGGGCCAGGCCGGCTCTGCTGACCCGGCTGCGGAGGCTGAGTGGGAACCAGGAGGCTGCGTCCGGCTAGTGAGAGAGAAGCTGGAACCGAGAGTGGTAAATATGCGAGGCTGGTAAATCAGCCAGGAGACGCTGCCCCCAAACGCCTGGGGAAGTTTACAGGAGCCCTTGGTTAGAGGTGACAGCATTTAGTTCCCCACTGCCTGTGGCCGGGGACAGGCTCACAAGAATGAACAGCGGGGACGCTGGGGTGGCGTCCATCCCTCACGGGGGCCCTTCTCAGCGAGGGTGGGATGCAGACCCTGGCCTTCGACTCCTCACCTGGACGCGGTTTTCCACTGGAGCTGGCAGTGAAATAAGAACACGCTAAAAGGTCTAATTCTCCTCCCCGGCCTTTCCTTCCTGGGCAGGAAATGCCCCTTCTCCACCTGGAGCGGCCCAGTGGCTCCCTGTCCAAACGTGTCGAGAGCCCGGGGCATGCGAAGGGGCAGCAATTCCAGAGACCACGGAGAAGCTAGCGCTGCACGGAGGGGCTTAGCGTGCACAGCTGGGACGTTTGCAGACAGATCAAGGGCTTAGCCTTCTGTGGGAAGAGCCTCTTCCCCAGGCCACGTGCTGTGGCCCCGGCTGGCGGAGGGGGAAAGCCGCTCCTGCCATGCAGATCAAGGCAATGAAGACATCAGAGAGGTGACACTCGGCTGTGTGGGACTTGACTCTTCATTACAGAGTCATCAGGCTGCCGAATCGATTCCATTTTCCCACACTTGATTGTAGTTCAAAGCTTGGTTAGCTTTAGCATTTCATTGTCTGCGGGCGCCGGGCTCTCCGTAGACAGACATCAAAGGCAGAGGAGCATTAGCGGGGTCAGCGCGGCCCTCGCCAGCAGCATTAGCACCCGCACGCCGGGGCACGGCCTGCATTGAGATGTAAGACAAGGAGTCTTTCGGGGAACAGTCTGCAGGAAATCGCTTGTAAGGAACATGGCTTGTTCACGTCAGGTCGGGGGAAGATTTGCCACCACCGGCACGTGCCGGAGGAAGGACTCGAGACCCCGGCGCACGAGAGAGCTGCGTAAAAGCAGAGCCCCGCTTCTTTTTCTTTTCTAAGCCGGCCAGTGCTAGGCAGGTTCAGAGAGTGGGTGGTCTCAGTTGCCCTCCATTAAGACAGAACAGGTGTGCCCAGGGCCGGATTAAGGCATGGGCTAGCCGGGCAGCTGCCCAGGGCGCCAACCTATGGGGGGCGCCCGGCTCCCGGATCACAAGCTGCAGCAGCTCCCAGCGGCCACCCTGCAGCGGCTGCCCGGGGGAAGGGGGGGGCCGCGTTAACCCCCACAGCACCGGCTAGCAGCGCTCTTCCCCCCGTGGCCGCGGGGCCCTGCACAGCCAGGCTCGGCCCGCCCCGGGTGGCCCTGGGCTGCATGCCAGCAGCGGTAGCCGGGCTGGGCTGGGCTGGGCCGGGCACGTGCGTCCTGCCGCTGCTAGTTCCGCGTGCCCTCCCCCGTGCACCGGGCGGGGCCGGGGCCGTGCACGCGCCCTCCCCCAACCCGGGGTGCAATTAACCTGTCTGCCCGGGGCGCCGGAATGGCTCGGTCTGGCCCTGGGTGTGCCAGAGGGATGTGAACAGGTAACTGGTCAACCACTTCCCTGGTAAGCAGCACGCTTACTGGGGGATGCTTTCCAGGTAACGGTGAAGTGGCTGGGAGCAGCCCTGCTGTGCCACGGGCCAGGGTGGAAGCCGGGAGTCCCACGTGGGGTGGGAGCCCCGTAGGGCTGGGGGCTGCTCGGCAAGGCTGGAGCTGTTCCCCCCCTGGGATCCTGCTCGTGTGCCAGGCAGCAACCAGGCCTCCCCGCTAGCCTGCAGGGACCCGGGAGCGAGCCCCTTGGTGCAGCAGAAGACCCTGGAGAGATTCGCGCCCCTCTCTGCTGAGGTAGCCCACGAGGGACGGCTCTGTGGTGAAGGAGGCCCTGAGACTCCAAATTCTGGGCTGTCACACCTGTGGGCCTCCCCTGCCACCCGCGCAGCTGCACCACGGAACGGGGCTCTCGGGCTAGTGCTGAGACACGTTTCCAGGGTGAGGGACTAAATGGAACAGAAGCCCAAGGTCTGCTCATGTGCAAAGGGAAGCTCCAGCCGTGCATGTGTGGCTGTGCCTGCCAGCCAGGGCCAGGCAGTAGAGGAGGCTTAACCCGTCCATCTGTGCGGCGTTGGGTAGGCGGCAGCATGCAGAGCCAGTGACGTGTTTATGGAGGGAGTCACCAGATGGGCTGTTCCAGTCTTACCACATTCCTTTCCTTAGCACAGGAGGAGCAACGCTTTGATGCTAGTGTTGTGAGGTGGTTTGTTTGCAAGAAGTGAAGGGGGTTGTTCTCTGTCCCAATCGCCCCTAGTCAGTGCTGTGAGCAGAGTTGCTCCCTGGAGCCTGGCTTTGCTGCTGGGCTGAGATTCCAGAGGGGTGAGGTTTCCCTCCATGCTGTTTGTAGCCACCTCTGTTCCAGGACTGGTGTGAACAAGCCCGTTACACTAGGAAAACACACTGATTTCTCCTGCCACAGGAAACTGAACTGCAAGGTCCCAGAGGCTGCAGAGGGAGTCAGCGCCGACCCAGGGCCATGCTGATTTCCCAACTATCTTAAGGCTACATCTACTCTATGGACCGTACAGTGGAACGGATGTACTGCTACAGCTGTGCTGCTGTAAGGCTCATGCACAGCCGCTCCTTGCCAGCAGGGGAGCACTCTCCTGCCGACATAGCGCTGGCCACACCAGCACTTTTGTCGCTGAAACAGACGTCGGTCGGGGAGAGGGGTTTCCTCACAAGTTTTACTGACAACAGGGGTAGTATAGACAAAGCCTGAATCCCAAAGCTAGGCAACCCCTCCTGGCTTTCATCTCACCGCTCTGCCTCAGCAGCTGCTTTCAAAACAATTCCATCAGCACTTGGCTGCAAAACCCTTCTGTATAAACATTGCGCTGTCGGAGCACAGCTGGTAAACGGCACCTTAACATCCAACTGGTTGGACGTGGACTTCCTGCGCGCGAGCTGCATCACGAGCCAAGAAAGCCCTTTCAATAGACTTGCTGCAGAAAACCCTCTAGGCCTGTAGGAAGGCTGGCCCAGGGCGTGCTGTTGGGCAGCTCGGGGCGCCTTCCCTAGGATTCCCGGTTTGAAAGTAACTGCTCCCCCTTTTGCTGGAGAAAGAAAATCAACCGATGGAATCTCCCCCAAAGCAGAGAGGCCCAGTGAAGGGCCGTGTGTTCTAACGGGACCGGGGCTGCCCCACTGGCTCCAAGGCATCTGAGTGGATGAGCTGGTGGCTCGGCAGAACATGAGGACTTTTTTCGGCACGCTGGAGCCAGGTGTCTAATGGGAGCTGCACCAGGCAGCGTAATAAGGCAGCAAACCATTGCGTTGTAAAAAGGCCACCAGGACAGCCGCGTGGGCAGCAGCACAGCCGCTTTCAGTGCCTGCACTTTTCCGCCATTAGCCAGCCAAAGGAATGGAGCAGCTAGTTTGGTCCCGTATCTCAAGCAGAGACAACCCTTAGGCGGGTTACTCTGGTTACTGGTTAGAGAAAGGAGGCTGGGAGCATGGGGCAGTGATTAGATCAGGAAGGGTTTAATCCTCTGGTTAGGCATCTGGAAAATGGGTATAATATTTACATACTTGGCAGGGCTGTTGGGCCACACACATCCCTGGACTCTCGCCACTTATGCTGACAGGCAGACACCAGGAATGAGCTTGTGAGGTTTCACAAATGAATGCCCGCAAACACTACAGGGCTGATTTCACCACCCTGACAACTATCCCATTCTACCTGCTGCTGCGAGCTATCCAGCAACCCATCAATTTCAACCGGGGGCTACTTGCAGCTAACATTGGCAGGATCTCAGCACGAACGCTTTGCATTTGTGCAGCCCCTGGCATCTGAGTGTTGTAAAGTCTCCTTAGTATTATTTATTAGCACCAGCCCCCTGTGCTGTGTGAGGTGCTTGGCTCTGGCCCTTTCCTCCGGGGGTACGGAGCGCAGGCACAAGGGGCTATGCCTGCAGGCCGTAGCTCTGTTGACACAAAGCCACTGAGCGACACTACGGCCTTTCAGCGACTCCTCAAAAACCCCAGGAGATGGAAGAAATTGTAGGAAAATGACGCTGACAACCACCGTTCTGTGTAACAAAGCCAGGCCGCCGCTTTCTCCCACCATGCAATTAAGACAACTTTAAAGGAAAATTGAACGGAGGCCCAAATGAGGCTCCTTGTCTTGAGAGTCAATTCAAATATTTCTCTGGAGCATCTTCCCTTCCTTCCTGCCCCACCAGACTAGATCCTGGAGGTTGCTTGACTAATTTCTTCCTCATTGATTATTAGTCTGTGTGGCCATGGCTAGAAGGGCTCCGGGGCAGCAAGGAGCTGATCTGAAATAAGAAGTCAGCCGAGATGCAAGAGGATTGTTTTCTCTGTGTTAAAATGCCAGCTTGCTCTGTGAGTTTCACAAGCCTGGCAGCTCAACAATTAGGTAAGAGCGACATCTAGCTGCAAGGCAATTATCCCACAGGGGCGTGTAGCGTTTTGTGCTTCATTCAGGAGCTGATGGCTATCGGGAACTTCCTTCAGTACAAGGCGATTCATAGAGTCATCCCTGTGCTGAACCATTTACCCTCCATGCTTAAATCTTCAGACTAAATGTAATGGGATGGAATCAATCCAAAGCAAGTCCAGCCTGACTATCAGGAAATCCTTCCCAAGGATAGTGTTCTGGTAGGTATCACTAGATGGTAATAAACAACAAATAGTCTTGCAGCACCTTAGAGACTAACTCAGCTACCCCTCTGAATCTAGATGGTAATTTTATACAGAGTCTTACAAGTTCTTTTAGTTGGCTCAGAGGCAGGATAGAGCGTTTGAATCAATGCTGTCTTGTTAGTTTTGTGATGCACGGATTTGGGGGGAGTTGTGGCAAGCAGAGAGAGAATTCCCTGTCTCCATAATCTCTAACTAGAGTCAGCTCTCAAGGGAAAGTGAGTTACAACCTTAGAGAACAATTGGAAACAGAGCACTGGTGTTTAGACACAGATTCCTGGTGGAAGAAATTGCCTGTATGTTGTTTGTGACCACTTCTGCTCCAGGACTGCCAATGTGTAACTAAAACAAGTTACCCTTAAAATACACCCAGACTCCAGATTTCTGATTTCTCCTCCAGATGGAAACCAAGAGAAAGAGCCTGACATCTGCTTTTGCTCTGCACCAAGGCACCCCTGGTCTGTTAGACAGTTGCCAAAGGATGGATGTCTCAAATCTCAACTCCTTAAAAACAGCGAAGTCTCCTGTAGAGAATAGCCCTGTTCTGGCTCTGAAGAGAATGTCCGAAGGAGTGTAAAGGGCTCCCCCCTCTCGTGAGCACCCCTTGGTGGCTGGGGGCCTGTCTGCACCTTCTCTACCCAGCTGTTCTCTGGAAGCGGAAGTTTCCCAGAAGGCTTCTAGTCAGTTGCCTGAGACCAGGCTTTTTCTTATCCCCTGCTGGGGGGGGGGGGGGGGGGGGGGAGAGGCGGGACCCAGGCCTACCCACTCCTCTGGGTCCCGGCCTAGGGACCCTGTAAGTAGCAGTTGCCTGCTGAGTATCAATGGAATCTGTTACTCTCTCATTCTCTGTGTCCAGCCCTTTCTCTCGGGTTTTGCAGTCAAGTTCTTCAGGGACCTGGGTTCTGACCCCATCTGGAGTTCACTTGGAGCTGTCCAAAATGCTGCTGTTCTCCCAGTCAGCCCCTAGATTGGCCGGGGCAAACTCTAGGAAGGAACTGCCAGGGACTAGCCCAGCAGCTCCTTTTATATCGGCTTGCTGGGCCCTGCCTGGTTGGCTGCCATAGAAGCAGCCACTCTAGGCTACTTGGAGGACCTCTTTTCTGCTCTTCTCCCTGGGGTGGGGGGGTGCGGCAAGGCCTCCAGCCCCAGCAGGGCATCAGGCCTAGTCCACCTCATCACAAGGAGCATAATGTGTCTTCTCTTTTCCTCATATCTCAGGGTCTTTGGTATCCAACATGACATGCACCACAATCCTCATCATATATATAGTAGCCCAATGTCTGTGACTCTGTAACGCTGAAACGCTGGCTGTTCCCTCTGGGTGGCGCTGTTGCCTGAATCACGTTCTTTGCCTCCCGCTGTGGCACTCAGCTGACTTCTGCGCCGCTCAGCCGGACCGCCGTAGGGGAGCAAGCGGTGCAAGTGGCCGTTTGGGCGCTGTGGTCCCCATGCAGCACTCCCGTGCTGCATGGGGAGCGCGGGCCCAAACGGCCACTTGCGCTGCTCTCAGCGCGCCCGGCTGAGCGGTGCAGAAGTCAGCCGAGCGCCACGGCGGGAGGGGAAGGGGACAGGGCGGTAACGTACATGGCCAGGGGGCGGGGCCTGGCCGTGTATGTCACTGCCCGGCCCCCCTTTGCGCCCCCTCCTTCGCCTTCTGCCATGGCGCTCGGCTGACTTCTGTGCCGCTCAGCCAGGCCGCCGCAGGAGAGCACGCAGAGCAAGCGGCCGTTTGTGCTCCCTCACGGCGGCCCGGCTGAACGGCGCAGAAGTCAGCCGAGCGCCATGGCAAGAGGTGAAGGGGGTCGCAAAGGGGGGCAGGGCAGTGACGTACACGGCCAGGGGCCGGGGCCTGGACGAGCGTGCATCCCCAACGGAGACAGAGGAGAGCGGAGAGAGAGTGAGAGGCAGGAGGGGGAGAAGAGAAAGAGAGAGACGGAGAGAGAGGCAGAAGGCGGAGGAGAGCTGAGAGAGAGAGGGGGAGGCAGTAGGAGGAGGAGAGAGAGAGAAAGAGACACGGAGTGAGAGACCAGAGGCTCAGGAGAGAAGACCGACATGGAGGAGAGACCTGAAAATGCCATCTTATTATGGGCTAATTGGCTAGTTGCTTATAAAACAGACCTCCATGGAGACAACATATTCATAAATGATCTGGAGAAAGGGGTAAACAGTGATAATACAAAACTGCTCAAGATAGTGAATTCCAAAGCAGGCTGTGAAGAGCTTCAAAAGGATCTCACAAAATTGATGACTGGGCAACAGAATGACAGAAATTTTGATGTTGGTAAATGCAAAGTAATGCAGATTGGAAAACATAATCCCAACTATACATATAAAATAATGGCGACTAAATTAGCTGTTACCACTCAAGAGAGAGATCTTGGAGTCATTGTAGAGAGTTCTCTGAAACCATCCACTCAGTGTACAACAGCAGTGAATAAAGAAGAGTTATTTACTCCTTCCCATAACACAAGAACGAGGGAGTCACCATATGAAATTAATAGGCAGCAGGTTGAAAACAAACCAAAGGCAGTATTTCTTCACACAACACACAGTGATTGTGTGGAACTCCTTGCCAGAGGATGTTGTGAAGTCCAAGACTATAACATGGTTCAAAAAAGAACTAGATAAATTCATGGA
The DNA here is from genome assembly GCA_019425775.1 of Rafetus swinhoei. Classification (NCBI taxonomy): domain Eukaryota; kingdom Metazoa; phylum Chordata; order Testudines; family Trionychidae; genus Rafetus; species Rafetus swinhoei. The sequence goes on along the minus strand of JAFJHL010000175.1, from coordinate 1,909,633 downwards.
GGGTAGGGCCATCAATGACTATTAGCCAGGATGGGCAGGATTGGTGTCCCTAGCCTCTGTTTACCAGAGACTGGGAATGGGTGACAGGAGAGGGATCACTTGATGATTCTCTGTTCTGTTCACTCCCTCTGGGGCATCTGGCATTGGCCACTGTTGGCAGACAGGACACTGGGCTAGATGGACCTTTGGTCTGACCCAGTCTGGCCGTTCTCTGTCCATGCGAGCAAGGCCTCTGAGATCTCGCAGACAGATAACAGCCAGTGGCCCAGGGTCAGAGGTGGGGGCAGGGTCTGGCTTTATTAACTAGTGGATCAATAGACCTACAGGAAGTGCGGCTGCCACCTTGCCCCAGAACCCTTGCCCTGGCTCACCGGAGACCGGCACCTGCCCAGCCCCTCTGCTCAGTCAGGCGAATCTGGCGCTTTCCTTGGAGACTCCTACTCTGCTGGCTTGTCCCTGCCTCTGTGACGCGCCCTGTCGGGCACAGAAAGGCGACGACATTGTGCAGCAGTAACATGTGCCAAGCCGTGGGGCCGGGCGAGCTGGCAGAGGTCCCCTTCACCTGGGCCGCTGCTCACGGCTCGTCAGTGGCGACCAGCCAAGAGGAGAGCCAAACGGCTGTGCAGAGCCATGCGAGAGGGGAGGCGGCTAATTGCCTGACAGGGAGGAGATGAAGATGAGAGGCTGATCTTTAATTGCAGACGATTACGTTCACAAGACACAGGCTCATTCTCATGCCCAGCATGCCAGCACTCATTAAATTTTAAACACATGTTTCATTTTCGCTCCCCCTCCCTTAATGTTCTGTAAAAAGTAATTAACTTTCTTTTCTGCAAGCAAGTAATTAATTAATACTTGGTTAATTATGATCAGGACCTATGATTTTGATGTATGCTGTGTTATTTCTTTCTGATGCCATTAGCATCCAGCTCTCGGGAAGTGACTTTTGGGGGGGAGGCCGATTCTCCAGGAAGGGTGTGTCCTGGACGCATGTGGCTGGCGGGCTGAAGCCTTGGGGACCCCCTAAATGCCCACAGAGGGGAGGGCCCATGAACAGGCGGAGACATCAGTGCTGTGCTCCTCTCGGGACAGCCACCGGGCCTGGCACAATTCCGCTTCCACGTGGGGCAGAGCCCAACTTGCTGCAGCTGCAAGAGCCACGAGCCACATGGGGACAAGAAGGGCCCCTCCCCAGCCCCCACGGCGTGTCTGGCTCCAGCAGCCACCTCGCCAGAGCCAAGTTGCCACGCTGCTGCCTGTGAGGCTCCGGCTCTCTGAGACACTCCAGGCTCCCATCTCTCCAGGCCCGTGCCCACCCATGATAGAAAAGTCACACCTCTGTGTGGCCCAGCGTGGCCCGTCATTCCGGACCCGCTGCGACCCGTGGGCCTGCTGACGCCCCTCAGTCCTGCCCCCTCCCCTGCCCAGTGTTCCCTCCTGGGCTCCCACGGAGACGCAGCTCCGCTGAGCCCCAGGGCTGAGCCGCGTTCCTGCCTCTTCCCCCACTGGTCCAGCCAGGGCTCCTCAGAGAGGCCCCTCAGCCTGGCTCCTCGGGCAGGGACGCTCCTGCCTCCAAGAGCTGCAGGAAGGGAGCCAGTCGGCCCATGACGAGAAGCTGGCGAGCTCAGCCCCCCTCCACCCCCACCCCAGGGCTCCAGCGCAGCGAGCCAGGCCCCGGCGACAGACCTCCCTTCCCAGCCTTGGGAATGTCCCCTTGCACCTTCCTTGATGCAGTTCGTAGGTCAAAGCAAACGCCCCCCACGCCCCTTGGAGAAGACCAGCCGCCGCCCTTGTCCTGCACCCCCCCCCCCCCCAGGCAAAGAGCCAGGGGGCCAGGGAGCCATCTATCCTGCCCCCGTCTAGGAGGCACCTGTGGTCGTCCCATCACTTCCGTGCGGTGCCGCCCTTCCAAGCTGAGCCGCGCGCTCCCGCTCTGACGTGCAGACTCCTCTTTTGGCGCATGCCTCCGCCCTCTCGCAAACACCAGGTGGGCGAGCAAGAAAGGGAGACCTGCCCAGTCTGTTCTGGGAACCACCCTGCTCTGCGCTAACTAGGCCTGGGGCCGCAGGCTGCACAGCCTCTGCCAAGGCCCAGCAGCCCCAGGTGTGAACTGGCAGGGGGGATGCAACCTGTCCCGGGGCCAGGGCCGGATTTAGGCCCAAGCTAAGCAAGCTCCTGCTCGGGGCTCCGGATTCTGAGGGGCCTTGATGTGCGGAAACACAACCAGTTTGTAGCTGCATCCTCACCTCTTTGCAGATGGACCTTTAGTATTTCTAGAGTCATCGTCCTTTCTGGTCGAACACTGCACGTGTGCCAGGACTGCTCTGGGGCCTCGTCAGCGTGACATGCCGTCGGGCCTCAGCAGGCCTGGATCCGGCCCTGCCCAGGTTCCTGCTGCCCCCACACGGGGAGCAGAAAAGACTACGCAGGCCCCTGCAAGTGTGAGCTGCAGGAGCGCACCATGCTCTGTGTCTGGTACGGCCCGCGTGTCTCCTGGCTTCGTTCCCAGCCGCACATGCTGCTGTGCACGCAGCCCCCGCCAGGAGCTCCATGCCGGCAATAAGCAAACCGGGCCAGGCGGGGGTGGGAGCAGCGGGAGAGAGCTGGGCCGGCAGCCCTGGTGGGGTGCTGGGAAGGGCCGTGGAAGCCGTGTGCCACTAGAGGGCCCCGCACACTGCTGGATTTTACCAAGCCACCCTGCTCCCGGAAAGGGTCCTCTCCCGCAAAGTGCAGCGAGGCGCAGTCCTCTCCCCGGGACCAGCTCCACGGCCCCTTTGGTGCCGATGGCACCCAGCTCCTGCTGCAGGGAGAGCTGGAGCAGAAACTATATGAGCCCCCAAACCAAATCCCTCCCATGTGTCCAGTGGGCGTTGCAGAAAGGTTCTGCTGCTGCTGCCCAACCAGCCACGTGAGCGGCGTAGGGTGCCCCAGACAGAGCACTCACCGGTCCCCATCTCAGAGAGATGCCTGAGGAGGCAGGGGAACCAGTCTCCTTAGCCAGCAGAAAGGGTTCCACCAGAACCCCTAGTTCCGTTGTCATGAATGGGAGCTGCAAAGGAGAGTGACTTACCTGGAGATGAAATGCAGATAAGGAATTTCAGACAGAGAGAGGGGTTTTTTCCCTTTGTTTTGGGTCGAAGCGTTTTTTCCCCAGGTTGCAGGAGAGACGGACTCCCCCAGAAACAGACTCCTTGAATTCACTGAAATGTGTAAATAGGGAAAAGTTTAAATAGTCCATCGGGTTTTAGTGTTTTCCTTGTTTGGGGGGCTGGAAATCATGTCTGAGCTAGGGATGTTACATATCGGTTAACTGAATAGTAAATTAACGTCATGAATTCTTATTGGGTAGTCGACTAGTCTGTAGTCCCCAGGCAGCCCCTGTCCGGGGAGGAGGGTCAGAGCTCCCAGACCTGGCACGAGCTGGAACTGAGCCGGGCTGCTTGCCTTCCTGGCTCCTAATACACTTTAAATGCAGAGCCGCAGCGGGGGGTAGGTCCCGGACCCAGTGCTTATTGGTTGATCGACTATACTATTACATCCCTAGTCTGAGCTGGTTGTTTTTCTCTTTTGTAACTAAGGATTACAGCCCAGGGATTCTGGGAGGGATTCTCCCTGAGTCTCTTTCAATCCATGGCTTTTAACACCCAGTCATTTGCTATGCTTGCAATAGTAGTCTTGTTTTAATAATGAAAGGGTTTTCTTTTTGTTTTGGTTACCTGGTATTGGTTGATTTTTGTGTCCTTAAACCTACGTGCCTAAGCTACCTGGGAGAAGCAGAGCCCCATTGTTCTCTGCAGATTATCTCTGCTTGTTTTCCCAACTCCAAGGAAAACAGAGGTGGGAACAAAGGGGAGAATTTTGCCTCAGGGAGGGATTCCAAGTGATCTCTTATCCGGGAAAAGGGTTTATTTTATAGTTTTAGTTACACTTGGTGGTGGCAGCGACCAGTCTTCTTTCTTTTTGGGTCTCAGGGAAACTGAGGCGGGACAAGTTTGTCTCTGGGAGTTACAGAGACAGGTTCTTACAAAATTTATTCTGTGAGCTGGTCACATAGCTACACTTGAAATGCCAGGTTGGGGAATTGAGCCATGACATCCGTGAATTTCACCTTTTCCTGGAGCATCCAATTTACTCCGCAAGTCTCCCACCAATCACAGCCAAGCCACGCAGTGCCTGTTTGCAATGTGCTGGCTCTCCCAGCGAGCGTTTGACTTGAGACGCCTCAGGGCATTTTGTTCTGTTCTAAGATGGGACACACCTGCCAGTGGGACCACCCCAGAGGGTCAAAACGGGGTTCCAATTCAGGGCACTTAAATAACTAGCAGCCCAAGCCTCAAGCAGTAGCATTGAATGGATCACTCTGTGGGGCTGTAGCAACTGTAGGTTGTTATCCTCAGTGTGAACCAGGCAGTAGAGGAGAGCATGTGACATGGGAGCTGGGCTGATGTCACCAGGGGCTTCCTTGCACATGTGGGCACCAGTGAAACTTGGCCACATTGTGGGAAAACGAGGCCAGTTGAACAGAGGCAACTTGTTTTTCCCGGGGTTCACCCAGGGCTGAGCTGCACCTGCCTTGAGAGCCTCCAACGCCCTGCAGTGAGCAGGCATCCCTCCTTGGGGGCGCAGATGTCTTCTGCGTGCGCTGACAAAGGGCCATGCCCAGACGCACTGCAGCCCTCGCCGATAAACCAGCTGAGTGTGCTGCCGGCTTGGGAGAGTTAGGAGCATGAGTCAGCTCCCGGTTGCATCACAGCCCCGCCGGCCTCCACCCTGCTTCCAGGAAAATAGCTGGCAGGCTCCGTAACCCAGCTGCCCTCGCAGGGCGACCCCGGGCCCTTTGTGGGGGCCCAGCTCGTCCGTCCCAGCAGGGGGCATCTCTGGCCTCGCACCCCCCCCGCCCCCATGCGGTGCAGCCGCAGCTCTGGGAGCAGCAGCAGAGACCTCGTCAGGCAGCAGCTGCGGGGCTAGCCAGGCCTCTCCAGGCTTGCGGACCGGCATTCCCATTCACAGACTTAGCAGCTGGACAGGGTCATCTGGGCTGTCCCCCAGGCACCCCTCCCCCAATAGTACTGGAACATCCCTCCCCTTCATTCCCAGTCCCCGCTCCTACAGCAGGAACCTTCCTCGCTTGACTCGCCAGCTGTGCTGCAGTGGGAGCCAGGCCAAGGGGGGCGCTGGGTCCCGGGCACCATCCCCTCATCTTCCCGCTAGCAGCGCCCTGCTGCTCTGGCTGTGCGCCCCAGGGCTGGCTCCCACTCCAGTGCACTGCCCGCCATGAATCGTGACCTTTCCATTCACAACAAGCAGCAGAGAAATGCAATGGAGCTGCCCGGCCAGAAAGCTGCGGGCCAGAGGGGAAGACAGGTGGGGACCATCCGAGGCTGTTTCCCTTCATGCTGCAGGACGTGTTTTCCTCCTGGCCAAGCTGGGGTAGCACCAAGCAGCCCCTAGGCCTGGCAGGGGCATGAGTGAGCTGGCTGGGCGCTGTGCCCATGGGGGCAGGAGAGCGGCAGGGCTGGATTTTGGCACAAACCAAGGAAACGGCAGCTCAAGGCCTCAGCGTGGGAGGGGCCTCTCCATACAGAAGAGCCGCTGGTTTGGAGTTGTGCCCTCGCCTCACTACCAGTCTGGTTCCAAATATACAACTTGATTCCTCGTGTCCCTGCCCTGCCTGGGAGAATCCCGTGCTGCTCCGGGAATGCTAGGGGGCCTCTCTCGCGTGGCGTGCCGTGGTGTGGCCCTAGGCCGCAGGAACACCCGGGGACCAAGCAGTGGCCGACCTGGGTCCATGAATGAGCCACAGCCGGGTCTCCTCAGGCCATGTTTGCAGAAGGGCTCAGCAGCAGGTGGGGGCGTGGCGAGCCTGCGGTGCCTGGCCCGGGGCTGTGGAAAGCAGCGGTGGGAACAGGCCACCACGGTTCCTGGCTCTCAGTCCTCTGCTCGGCCACCGTCTGCCCCACAGGGCTGGGACAGCCCCCCCGCGCTCACAGCTGGGCCGGCCCCATGCTTGCCCCGCGGCTCTGCTTCGCAGCGTCCCCCGCAGAGCCCAGCGCAGGGCTCGGACTGGAAAACGTGCGCGAGACGCGCGGCGCCCAAAGGCCTGGAATGCGGCTGCTGACGCTCGCCGGGCAGAGGGCAGGCTGAGCCAGTGCACCCGCAGGGCATGGGGAAATGGCCCTTGGATCTGAATGTAATGATCCCTGTTAACCAGGGCAGTGGCTGCAAGCAGGGTGCTGTTAGAATGAAGATGGGGGAAGGTGCCTGGGCTCATGCCGCACTGACTTGGGCCAGGGCACTGATCAGGCCTTAGCAGGGTGTCCCTTAGCTTTGCAGGTGAGGAAAGCCCGGAGTGGTGTGAATCCCACGGGCTCTCCACCAAGGGCGAGGGCCCCTCTCTGGCCTGGTGGCTCTCCCATTGCCGCCTGCCAGCTTCCATCCCTGGCTCTGCGGCTGAGCGCCAGCACGAGTCCCCATGCCTCGGTTTCCCCCTAAAACAGGGCTGCTGCCCCTCCTCCCGGGTGGGCGCAGGGGCGGCCTGGTCGGTGCTCCGGAGCGCTCCGTTCATGTTCAGCTCGGCCTGGTGCACCAGCAGAAGGCCCAGCCCCGGGACACGCGGCTGCTGTGGCCACACTCGCTGCAGCAGAGCAGGCTGCATTCAGAGGGCGGGGCCGGGGCAACCCCTGCGGTCGCACACGGGGGGAGAGCCAGTGTCAACCCCTGCGGCGAGCACGTGGCCTGGGGCTGTCAAAGGAGGCAGGGTGAGGTCCCACAGCAGGGGCTACTGGGGGGGGCTGAGGGGCATGAGCTCTGCGGGGGGTTCTCCCCAGACGGCAGCCGCAGGGTGCGGCGCTGCATCCCACACTGAAGCGCTGCTCCCTGGTTCGCCTTCCACGCCGAGCTGTGCGAGGGGAACCCGCCGCTCACTGCCCTGCGCTGAGGGATGCTGCAGCCCCCCCCCCGGGCTCAGCAAACTCGGGACGGCCAGGGTCCAGATGCAGCCCCGGGAGCAGGTGGGGCGGGGCAGGACCGGCGTGCTGCGAAGGCTCGGCGCCTGGCTCTGGAGTGCAGAGCAGCTGAGCAGCGAGGAAGGTGCGCCCGCAAGGCTGGGGTTAGTCAGACGCTCCTCCCCGAGCAGAGGCGCCACACGGGACATGCCTGCGCCCAGCAGAGCCCCAGGCCAGCTTTGCTCCGGGACGTGGGCCGGGCGCTGCTCAGAACATGCCTGCCCTGGCCCGCTGCCACGCCAGCCTCGCCCCCTGGCACGAGGCTGCTCTCCTGCCGGAGCCGCGGGGACAGGACTCGGCCCCTGTGCTACACCCAACTGAGCGCGAGGGATATGCATGGTTAACCAGCCAGCTGGAGAGGGCTGGGGCCTCGAAGCAGCCAGGAGCAAACCCAGCTGCTTGGAATCGGGCGCTGCCTGCCTCCCCGCTCGTCCCGCGCAGAGCCTCGACGCCAGCTTCCCTGCGGCGTTCGCACGGAGGCGCGGGGGAACGGGCTCCACTGAGCCTGTCTGCGGGCCCAGGCTGGGCCCAGAGCCGTTTGCTTCGCCAGGCTGGGCGGCTGCTGTTTCCTACGCGAGCCTGTCCTGCAGGGCTAGGGTGAGGTCAGAGTGTGTCAAGGCTCAGGGGAAATGGCCTCACTTCCTGCCTGCTAGGAATTCCCGTGCAGGGTATGACTGTGCCGGTTTTCAGCCAGACGCCCTTCAGAGCAGCGAGAAGGTACCGGGCAGGAGCCGCTCCAGAGCCCCGGGAAAGGACCTTTGACCGGGGGCTTTGCATTGGATCCTGCAGGGAAATCGGCACCGTGAAGTCATTGCCATGGTAACAGACTGTGATGTCATGTGCACAAGATGATGACCTCACTACTAGCACCGGAGGGAGGGGTCACAGGGAGAGGGGCCGACTCACTAGGATTACTAAAGGCAAAGTCCTTCTGCGTCATGAGCGCCCTGCAGAATGTCACCGCCCGAGGGGTCAGCATCACTTGGGTTCGTGGTACTCTGACTGGGTGGCCATCCGTGCCCCCTGGAAGCTGGGTGCTTGTGAGGCCGCTCAGGAGAGATTCCAGTGCTGCCCTGCTGGTTAGCAGAGCGCCCACAGACAGGTTTTTGGTTTCTACCAGTGGTGCACATCTGCACAGGCCTTGGTGCACAGAACACAATTTATTCTGCACATGCACGGGAAAGCTTAAAGGAAACTGTGATGTAGGGGGGGGGGCTGTCTGCTCTGTCACCCGGGGTTCCCCTGCACGGTGATGTGTGATTCCCACTGACTCACCCACATGTGGATTGGCCCAGACACCTAGTTCCAGCTTGAGGAGTTAACAAGTCTCTTCCCGGAGGGACAGACAAAGGAAGGGAGGTGGAGAAGAATGCCTGGCTGAGGGCAGCGAGGGAACTAAGGAAGTGAGTGCTGGGGGAAGGGTCAGTCTTGGGCTGGAATCATGAAGGAACCAGTCTAAGGAGAGGGCTGGAATCTAGGGGCCCAGGGACCCCATCTCAAGGGGTCTGAGGCATCCTGGCCCAGATTCCTGTAGGCACATCACGTCTATGCTGTGCTGTATCCTGGAGAAGCAGTAAACCCCCTCTATTCTACCGGCTGGCGGAGTCTGTTCTTGCTGCTACAGGGGTTCAGCTTTGGGGGAACCCCGACACGTCGTCACAGAAACATTGGTGGCCATCTGGCTGCCCTGGGGCCCTCATGGCCTGCCATTGAGTTAGGCTAGAATTCAGCCGGGGCAGTCCCACCGATTCCCCTGGTCCCGGATGCCCACCCGCCCTTTCAGATCCATGCCGAGCTGCCTTCGCTCAGCCAGCCCAATGAGTGACCTCTGCCCCACCCAGGGCCGGCTCAAGCCATTCCTGCGGCCCGGGCAGCGGGCGCACGACGCATGCATGGCTCCGCCCCCGTGTGCACTGCACACCTTACAGCTGCAATCGGGCGCACAGCGCCCCTTAGAGCTGCCATCAGGCGCCCCCCATAGGTTGGCACCCCGGGCAGCTGCCCGGCTAGCCCCCCCCTTAATCCAGCCCTGGCCCCACCCCCTCCAGCTGTCCAGGGCCCTGTGGTTCCGTGTGAGAGGTGGAAATCGTGGCTGTGAGGCCAGGATGGTTCCGGGCTGAAAGGGACGCATAGCCACGGAGGCTGGGTGCCCACGGGTCTCTGCCTTTGCTGGCCCTTGACTGTTCCAGTCACTGAGCTCTGGATAAGCAGCGTTTCCCCCTCAGTCCCCCAGGGCTCCTGCATGGCACCCTCTCCGGCCTCTCCCTTGGGGCAGAACTGTTTGCCGAGCAGCAGAGCTGCAAGCCCCCGGCAAATCGGAGCAAGTGGCCGCGACCTCAGGGCTGGGTATGCAGCTCCGCTCCGGCAGCCCAGCGCGTGACAGAGCTCTGCCGCCCGGAGCCCTCGGCCTGGCCCAAGGATTGCAGCGCGGCAGGGAAGGGAGCAGGCTGAACGATGCTGTGCAGGCAAGCTCCAGGGACAGTGGCAGGAGCGCAGGCCTGGCCACCTGCAGCCTGCCCCCGTCCTTGCTGGAATGGCCCGGGGTGTGGGCACCAGCACTGCAGACAGGGCAGGAGAGCAGCTCTCCTGAGTTCACAAAAGAGGCCGAGAAGGCACCCAGAGCCAGGGCGGCCAGACTGGATCAGCCCCAGGGGCCAGGTAGCCCAGTAACCGGTCTCTGACAAAGGCAACAGCTGCTTCAGAAAGAGACCCCTGCACTGGGCCGTGTGGGATGATCGACCCGCACACGTTACGCTCTGTCTGCAATGGTGAGCGAGCGGGTGAAACCCTGGTTCATCTCTCTCCTCCGGTGTCTTGAGTGTTACCTCCTCCGTCTCTGGACAGTCCGGCCACCCACCCATGGCCAGCCCCTCCGCCAAGCTTGCAACGTCCTTGGCCTCAGTGCCAGCCTGTGGCAGTGAGTTCCGCAGGCCCGTCATGCATCTTGGGCAAGTGTTCCCTTTGGGCAGATCTGAATTTGGCCCTTCCAGTTGCCGTGAATGTCCCTTATGCCGAGGGACACGACTAACAGAAGCCACCAGTCAGCCGGCTCTAGACCTCACACTTTTACCGGGTCCCTTCCAAGGCAGCAGTCCTTATTTTTCAGTCCCTTTGCAGGCTCCTTAGCGTTCCTGTTGCCTTTCTGTGCCTCCCCCCACTCCTAACGCTCGCCTGCTCTGGGCTGGGCTTCGCAGCAGCGAGCAGAGAAGCAGCTGTCACCTCTCCTGACTCGCGCAGCCCTGCAGATTCACCGTCCCAGCCTCGCCCGGCAGTCAGGGCAGAAAAGTGCTTTGCCACACTGATGGCAGCGCACTTCAGATAGGAAGGAGGAGAAGAGTGACCCAAGGGCAGGGCAGAACTGGAGCAAGGCCACGTGCCTGCCCCTGTTGCCAGGTGTCACAGAGTAAGGGAGTAAGGACTATCGGAAGGAAGCCACCCATGGAGCACCTGCAATTCCTGCAGGCAGGGCGGGAGAGCCTGCTGCTTTTGGCAGGCACAGCCAGCTGCAGGGCCATTGGTTTTACAGAGCAGCTCTGCCTTTCCAGCGCATTTTACTACAGAAATAAAACGTCGGGTTACAAATCCGGCAGTGCCAAGCCAAACTGTTGCTTGTAAAACCGAAAGCGTTCAGGGTTAACGCATGGGGAAGGGTCCTTTCGACTCAGCTGCCTTAGCCACTGGCATGTGTCCACGTGTAGGAACCCTGGCTGCAGCAGCCCCAGGATGTGAGCACAGAGAGAAGGAGCATACCCCAGCCACACTCTCAGCTCCCAGCAGCCAGAGGTCCTTTTGCTGTCCAGGGCTCTGGTGAGAACTCGCCTGGGGAATTCGGATTCAGTGCTTTCCCGTGCCCAGCGTTCAGCTGATAGGGAGGTGGCTTTGGGGCCTGTTTATCCATTCCCCAGACCGGGCAGTTATCAGCTAGTCGGGAGAAACCGGACCGTGTCTCTTGCACACACAACATGTGTCACACCAAGGCCCAGGTTCCATCTCGCCACCCCCGGGCAAGCTGTGCAATTCCTTGCTTTAGACACGTCGCCTTGCAACTCACCACTCCGCTGTACTCGGGGCCTTCTCAGCCCTGCGGGGCAGGGTGGGTTGCTTTAAAAAGGGCCATTTATGCACGTGGAGACAGGGGCCCTGCTGCACCCAAGAGCACGCGTTGCAATGACCTTCAGCCAGAGACAGGGCGGCTTACCTGTGTGGTGACGGCCTGAATCCTGAACGTGCCAGTGACTAGACTCCCCGCAGGCCAAGGTGCAGCCCTGTGGACCAGAGCTGACACCTGCAGGGAAGGAGCAGCATGGGGCATGCACGTTTGACTAACTTGTGCGGAGCTGCAGCAGAAGTTGGCTCCCCCCGGCTGTTCCCCTACTACCTTTCACCCGCGCTAAGTTTATTAAAACAAATAATGTTACAGCGTAAGGCTCAGCCTGCAGCTAGGAATGCAGTCCCGGCAGCTCAGCTGTCCCCAGGCCTCCAATGCCAGGCGCATCACCATTCAACCTCCCCCTGGCCTGGTTACGCTGCTGGGCCATTGTTCCCAGTTGTGTGTCCTGACTTCGCCCCCAGACAGTGCTGGCCCGCGGGCGGTTGCCTAAGAGCCCCTCGCGCTGCCATGCACAGAGCCCTTGTGAAAGCACTCCTGGCAGACAGCCTGGAAGAGGACAGGGAAAACAAATGACGCGGGAGTTAATTTCCAGCTATTTCCTCAATTGTGCCTGCTATGAAGGGAATTTTTGTTTGTTTGCTACCGAAAGGGGGAGGTGGCGGGGGAAACCTGGCCTACCCGCTGGAAGGGCTTCTCCCTCTGGATCAGCAGAGCATCCCCAGTGGGGCCTGGGTGCCTCTGGCTAGTGAGTACTTCCCCACGCTTGCCTCCAGTTGGCAACAGTGGCTTGCTTGCTCTAAGGAGCTGGCGGAGCTCTCTGGGCAGCTCCTGAGCCTGGGGCACAGTGAAGGCTCGCTAGTCTAGGGTTCCACAAAAGCTATTTTTTTGTAGCTGTTTTTGCCCCCGTGGCAGGTGCCTGACCATACTGGTTGTGTGACAGTGCACACAGCGTAATGACAAATCAGAGAACTGGCCTGAGTTCAGCACGGCATGCCTCACCCAAGACAACTACCAGGCAACTCGCCGTGGCCACAGCTGCACTGCAGAGCAGGTCGAAGCTGCCGCAGCCAATCTCCTGGGTTTCCAATTAGCGGGTCTAGCAAAGACCTGTCCATTGGAACAGAGGAGGAGGAGGAGGAAGGGAAGTCGCCAGCAGCATGTGCGAGTTCGCGTTAAGATACTGGGACTCGAGCGATGTAGCTGGCGTTGCGTATCTTAATTCGAACTTGTCCCTAGCGTGGACCTAGCCTGAGGCAGGTAGAAATCAAGTGCACACCTCCACAACGGGGATCCTGCCCCGGCGGCAGTACCGCTGAAAGGAGCTGGTTACAGTGGGTCGCAGATTGAATGGGAGGCAGCATTGCGAGGCCGGTGCAAAAAGGGGGTGTACCCACAGCAGTAGGCAAGACATGGGAGGCCATCGGACTGCTCGACTCAGCACTGGGGAGGCCTCGGCCCGCTTCCTACGCCCAACTCTAGAAGCCAGGTTGAAGGGGAAGATTGGATAAACCGGAGAGTCCAGAGGAGAGTGACAACCATGATAAAAAAATGTAGAAAACCTGACCTGCAAGGAGAGGGTAAGCCCCGGTGCATGTTTAGCCTCAGGAAGACATGGGGGGAAGCTGGTGAGTCTTCAGATATGCGGAGGCACCTTACGAAGAGGACAGGATTCAATTGTTCTCCATGCCCGGTAAATACGGGACAAGCGGTGCTAGGCCTAACCTGCAACAAGGGAGAGTAGGTTAGGTAACAGCTCGGGGACAACTCTCTCTCCGGGCAGTATAGCTGCAGGGCAGAAAGCCCCGGCACTGGAGGGGGTTCAGAACAGGCAGCACAAACTGGTCAGGGATGGTCTAGGCTCGAGGGTTACTTGTTCCTGCCTCCCGGCGCCACGAGTCCATTGCGGCGGTTCGAGCAGCGCGGCTGCAGGGACGGACACGGGTGAGTTCCAGCCTTGCAGGTGCCAGAGCCACCCCGGGCTTGCAACGAAGAACACTGACCCCGTGTGGCACATGGCACTTCCCTAAAGCCATTCCCAAGGGCCAAGCTGTTGGGCTACCAGCCCGTCTGGGTTTGGAAGTGGTCCACGGTGGAGCGGCAAGTTGTTCCAAGGGTTAACTGCACCTTAATTCCAGCCCTGGGAGCAGGCTCCTCTCTGCTAGACTGGGGAGCCCACTAGCAGACTCCTTCCCCTTATGAGTGCCTAGACTAATGGCCTCACCCCTTTGCAAACGAGACCGAGCTGCTGGAGGCGCCCTGCACTAGGGATGGGAAGGGTTACCCCCTTGCAGTAGGCCTGCCAGAATGCTCGCCAGGTAACCGGTTGGACAGCCAACCACACCAGGCCGGAGCAGCCCTGGCTGAACCCTGCCAGCTGCGTGGGGGAGCCAGCAGGGGCCGCACCTGCCTCAGGCGCCCAGCCCCAGTAGCCCCAGACCTCTGGGAGGAGCCCGGGCAGGTGGGCTAACAGGAGCCACCAGTGTTCCCTGCACAGCCTCTCAGGAGAGTCCATGGCTGCCCAGCAGAGCCCCCGCAGCGCGAGTTGGTTTCTCCTGGTGGTGCACAAATTCCAGACATGGGTGGGCACGCTTAGAAGGATCACTGGACTGGTCAGGCAGGACCCTGGCCATGCCGGCAGCCTGGGAGGGCAGGCAGGAACCTGGCTCTGGCTGCCGGCCACCAGCCCGTCCACCGTGAATTGTCTCCGTCTAACCAGTTAAGGGTTGTTTCCGTGCCTAATATGCATAGGCCCATTCCCTCTCCAGCTGCAGCTTCCACGCTGCACAGCCCTTCCGCAGGGTAGCCCTACGGGCTTTGGCAGGACCGCGGCCACGCACTGGTTCGGAAGAACGGGCGGTTTTCACTGCCGGGAGGAGGGTGTTCTCCCCGAGCCAGCCCCTGCACACTCGCTACCCCGCTGCGCAGTGGGAGTTTGACCACCGGGCAGGCAGAGGCCAGCTGCACCTCGTGCAGGGGCGGCCGAGCGGAGCTCACCCCATCACCTCATGCCAAAAGCTGCCATGCCTTGGGCCTCCCCGGGTTCCACAGCAGGGACAGTCGCCTCCATCAATGTGCTGTTCAAATATCCCCTCCCCCCAGCTTTGTGGCAGTGCAGATCCAGCCTAAGAGGCTCTCACAGGGCCGTGGGTGCTAATGCCAGAGGACACGGCCTTGGCTAAAACTGCGGAGCACGGCCATTTCGCAGGCCTGACTCTCCAGGAAAAGAGCACTGAAGCCACAGCACCAGTCGGGGGTAACAACCATGAGCAGTCACTGTAGGGCGGTTTTGTCCAGTTCCGCGGTGTTCACGTCGCCCTTTCCACAAGGTGCCACTCGGGGGAAGGGACTGAAGGGGCCAGGGCAGGCAATTCCCCATCTCCCCGGACAACTCGGCCCTCGCGGGAAGACTAAGCCCCAGAGAGGAGGTTCTATCCCCAGCCGGACACGCTGGTACCGCCCTGGTGTGACATTTTTATAGTGTTCCCAATGCACCGGGCAAGACTCCCATTGCGTGGTAAACTCAAGGGCAAGCATCCTTAGCAGGGGGTCATTTGTCTCCTTGACACAACAACACAACCACCCCAGCAGCAATTTAAGGTTAGTTTATTGCCATGTGAACTCTGACAGACATACGGAATTTATAAACATACAATAACTTGGTTTTACAAAGTCAGACCTCTGTACAGTACAATAAAATCTGTTTATACAAAATACTCTATTGGCTTTATAGAGTTACTCTAGAGTATAAAAACACCCTGACCTGCTCCGTTTGGAGGTTTACAATAGACTGCAATTAAAACACACAACTTGCTACGTATGCAGCCAAGCAAACAGGCCAGAGGATGTCACAGTTCATTATATAATACTGTCCAGGGCTCCAAGTGACAGAGCAAAGGCCACTTGCTGTATGTTGCATAGATGTAAAAAGTCTCCAAAAATTAGTTTCAACTTTATTCCTACTAGCCCTAGATCTGTATTATCTACCCCCACTACTGTTTGTCTGGCGTCTTATGTTGTGCAAACTCAGTTCTTCAGCAGTTATAGCTTATCGCTTCTTTCTTCAGTATCAAAACTGACCAGGTCAAAACTAGGAGGACAGTGCAGAAGCTACAACAACTATGGAAGATTTCCCAGGATAGATTAAGGAACCAGGTGGGGTTTCATTTAATCAACCTCCCTCCCCATCCTTTAGCTGTCTGATGTAACTTTCAGGGCTTTTGTTAAGAAAAAAATCCTAAATATCTAAATTTCTTTAAAACTGAATTTATTTTTAAACCAAGACAGCATGAACAGCTTCTAAAACTCCTCTCCCAAACCAAGTAAGGCAGCGTGTGGCACACCTGATTGACTGACTGGGGCTACAAGCACCCCACAGACAAAGAGCCTTTTTCGGCAGCTGAGCAGACCTTTTTTTTTTAAGTCTAAAGCGAGTGAATGCACTTAGCCTTCTTTGGAGCTACAGCAGCCAGGATCTGGAATGGAACATTCCTTTAGTGTTTTCACTCTCCACTGAGCTTTGTGGAGCTACGTTTTAGACAGCGTTCGGCTCAGGGTGCATAGTATTCTCCAGACACACAAGCCTTTCATTTTCTTTGACTTAATCTCACAAGAAATGCTGCTCAGAGGATCCCTAAACATGCTTTTTTGTGAAATTAAGAAGTGTTGTCTCACACACAGTTTATTTTAAAGAGATTTGAGCAAGACATACAGGTTGCTTACTGTACCGACCCCACGACAAACAAGAACACGTCTTAGGCCTTCAAACGGAAGGACTGAAGTTCTGTTTTTCTGTTGCTTAGTCTCTTGCCACAGCCTTCCCGTGCTCACGGATAAGGTGAATTGCATTAGTACCGACCAGCCTGAAAAATTGGTAACTTCGAATAGCCCACACACATCTCCCCTAAAAACCCTACCACATCCATACCAACGGGCATGTTTCTGGAATGTGGCTATGAAACATTCTGACAACATATTTGACTGGGAAAAGAAAAAAAAATCAACATGTAGTGGGTGAATTATAAAAAAGTTTATTAGAAAAACCCCCAAAACCTCAGCCTCTTACAGGATTTCTGTTTAATATTCACTAGGATACAAGCACCTGGAGCCTCTAGCTCACAGGCCATTTGCTTAACCCTCTTCACACAAGCTGCGATATTTACCAGCACTAAAAAATAAATACTTCCAACAGACGACACTCCCCTCCCTCCCCTCCCCTCCCCCCTTTGAAGGTCTTTGATCGGAGCAGTTAGAAATTGCTTTCCACCCTCTCTGGAAGAGTAAGGAAAAGAGGGTGCTGTGGAAGGGACAGTTACCTAGCTTTCGCTGTCTTACGGCATGAGCGTATGAGAGCATCTGGCTGCATCTGGTCCCATTTAGTGTGAAAAGTCTTAGGCCTCCAAGCCACGTGTCACATGTCCAAGAGCAGCTGCATCCCAGTAAGGGAAGCAGCCACGCTCTGAACACCGCGGGGGAGGCGCTGAGAATGTAACAGCCCCGACACCCCCTCGCTAAAAGCCAGCTCCACCCCCACTGATGCGCATGGGACTTCTGCTGTGGTGCTCCAAAGAAGCGAGCTCCACCCCCAGGAGGCCAGAGCGCCATTTGCCACGTCTCCTTTGGAACGCAGCGCCATGGCTCCATTTCACCTGAGGGGTGCACGGGCTAACGGAGGCTTCAGGACAGGTCAGGGCTGGGGGAGGAGGAAGAGACGTAGCCATATTGGCCACACTGGGAGAGACCTCGATTTCCTAAATGAAGCAGCAGCAGCACGTTTCCAATTTCCAAGCCCATCTCTGCGGTAGGATGGGAAAGACCGATGCACAGACCAGACACCTGCCAGCTTAGATTCCTTCCATCCCAGCTAAAGCTGGTTCCTAACTACACTACTCAGCCTTCGGCATGTGTACCCATTTGGTTTCATAGTGTTAATTCCAGGAGAGGCGCCACCAAGAGAGGTTGGAAGCTCTTTGCCTAGGAAAAGTGGGATAATCTAAACCTGAATCCTTCTTGCATCTGCAAGTGTTGTTTATTGAAATGGGATGATCATAAAATGAGGCTCAACCCCTAAAAAGGTGGATGTGAAGACAGTGATAAAAAAAGCCCTCCGTTAATTTGAGTCATCAATTCCAACCCAAGCGTTCCATGAATTTTTTAGCTAAAAGGGGAGGTTTAAAAAACTACAGTAGCTAAAAAGGTTTTCGAGAGGTGCTAGAAAAGCCTACCAATAGAGCCAGGTAGTGTCTGGCATCCGGAGGAGTTTGGATTTTGTCTTGTTTTATCCAGACCACCCCTCCCACTAGCCCACCCCAAAAATATCCCAACTTCCACTAAGCCTGGCAGTTAAGAAGTATGTGAAGCAGTATTCATTTTAGACTCAGCACTGAAGCCAGCTGAGCCTCAAAATATCCAGTATCCTTTTTTATGGCTTTAAAAACAGACACACCCCAAGCAGATCACAACTAACTAAAACATGGTTCACAGAGCGGCATTAAGGCTCTTCCAGAGTAGTCTAGAGGAGGAAATTTTAAGGCACCTATTAATACATTCAGGTTACTGTTAAAAAAGCCAGAAGATAAAAAAAAGTTTCCCACCAACATAAGAGGATCTGGCATATTTCACTGTTACCTCTGCTGAACCCAGATGGAAAAACAAGGGAGAGCTTTGTTAAAAATGAACACCTGGTTTATACACTTCTGATGACTGCTCACTACCAGCACAGCATTTTCCCCAGACACCCTTTTAGTGGTAACACTTCCTCCAACCCTCCAGGATTAGAAATCAGTCCCTCACATGCGACTCTCCTCCTCTTTCGTACCATCCTCTGTGCTCTTCGGCGGCACGCTGGCCACATCATTGTTTGCCTCTTTCTGTTTCTCAGCCTCTTTGTGTTTCTCCACCTCATCGATGTTGGTTTCCTCCTCTTTCCCTTCCTTTCTCCGCTTCTCCTCCGCTTTCTGTTCTTTTGCGAGAAGCTGGTAGTTGATGCCCATTCCCACAAACAGGTAGATCCCAGAGAAGATCAAGATGACGCCACATGACCAGTAGGTGTATTTATAGTCACCGTACATGTCGTTGAGTTTCCCTGATGGACCAGAAAGGACAACATATTAATGAGAAGCAGCCAGCCCACTGAGAGCAGGCAGGCAAAAGCTCTCCCCAGCGGTTTCGTAATGCAGAGCACGTGTGCACGTGTCCACGTCTAGCCATAAGAACAAACCAGCTCTGCTTATAAACAACGGCGTTTTAAGAAAACCATGATCCAAGTGTTCAAGGCAGGGCTGGTAAAATGGCAATGCGCATGGCCACCAACTCTAACCCATCTCAGCTTCAGTTTTACAAGCAAACGCACAAGGAATGAGCCCAGGTTAAAGCTCCTTTTTGTTCAGGTCAGGCTTTTTTTTGGGGGGGCGGGGGACCCAGAACATCCAGCTATTTTCCAAAACAGTCTAGGAGTCACCCAGGAAAATCAGTTTGAGGTGATTTATATTTTGACCAGGATATCCAAGCTCACTCCAGCTTCCTCTAGTCCTACCTCCCCAAGGTTAAAAACCCAAGTTTGCTTTGCTCTGGGGGGACTTCCTGCGGACATTTCATATTTCACGCAGCAGGGGGGGTTCCATTCTCTCCCTGCACTGGGGCATAAGCCACACACGTGGTTATGTATGTAACCACTGGCCACTTCTTACGGAAGAGCCCTCCCATCTGGGCTCTGGCCACACACATGAAGGTCCTTCTCTGACTTCCCAGCAGGTGTCCTTTGGGAAGGAGCAGTGCTTGGTCCCTCCCCCATGGACACGCTAAGGAGGGACACAAACATACTCTACCTAGGAGCGGTGGTCCCAGGAGCACTGGGCAGCATTCCACAATGGTCACCAAGCCCACGGCACTGGAGAACCTCTGAGTCCCGACCAAATCCATCAGCGTTTCAAACAAGACGGAGCTGAGCCAGCCGAAGGCGAATCCGAAGAACCCGGCGTAGATGCAAAAGCCGGTGTAGCTGGTGGAGAAGGGTGCCAGGAGGTGGCACACGCCATTGCACACCACAGAGACAGCGAAGAAATACTGGACTCTGGGCCTGACCCACTTGGTGTTGGCCACCAGTCCCATGGACGGCCTCGCCACCATATCTACGAAGGCCAGGATGGAGAGCAGGAAGGCTGCCGACTCTTTAGGAATGTCCTTACTCTTGGCGTAATTGCTGAGGAAGACTAAGGGCGTGAACAGTCCAAAGAACATGATCACGTTGCCGGAGAGATAGAGCAAGAAGCCTCGGTGTGTGAACAGGGACAAATCCAAGAACTTGTTAACCGTCTGGAGAACAGAGGCCTTCTGCTTCTTCGTCTTCCCGGCAATAAGGTCCATGCTGGCATCGCCAGCTCCTTCGTCCGCTTTCACAGCGGCCTTCCCGGCCTCCTGCAGCACCTCTTTCGTAACCTCCTTCTTCAGCTGCTCTGGCTTGGGGCCTATTGGTCGCATCAGAGACCCAGCCACACAGCAGTTTAGCAAAAGGCCACCAAGAATTAAAAAACTCCCCCTCCAGCCAAATATGCCAAAGAAGTACTGGTTTAGGGGGGCCAGCGTAGACAAGAACACGGGGCTACCTGCCATAGCTAGTCCATTGGCCAATGGACGTTTCTTAAAGAAGTACTTGCCAATCATGGTCAAGGCAGGATTCAAGTTGAATGCAAGCCCAAGACCTGGAAAACAAGAAATAGCACGTGAGTTTAAAAATGAGACACCGCTGCATTTCTGGAGACCTTGGGATTAACAGCATGGGTCCCTGCACTGAACATACTGGGCAATAAGTGCTGGGCTAAGTTCATCCCATGGTTATAGAATCATAGAATACTAGGACTGGAAGGGACCTCGAGAGAGGTCATTGAATCCAGTCCCCTGCCCTCATGGCAGGACCAAGTACTGTCTAGACCATCCCTGATAGACATTTATCTAACCTACTCTTAAATATCTCCAGAGATGGAGATTCCACAACCTCCCCTGGGCAATTTATTCCAGTGTTTGACCACCCTGACAGTTAGGAACTTTTTCCTAATGTCCAACCTAAACCTCCCTGGCTGCAGTTTAAGCCCATTGCTTCTTGTTCTATCCTCAGAGGCCAAGATGAACAAGTTTTCTCCCTCCTCCTTATGACACCCTTTTAGATACCTGAAAATGGCTAGCATCTCCCTCCTCAATCTTCTCTTTTCTAAGCTACACAAACCCAATTCTTTCAGCCTTCCTTCATAGGCAATGTTCTCTAGACCTTTAATCATTGTTGTGGCTCTTCTCTGGACCCTCTCCAATTTCTCTTATGCTACATTTAACTTGCACTGACCTCAGCAAAGTTTCGTAGGGGTTAACTAATGGCAGGATTGGGCCAGTTCTTGCAGGTTCTCAGTGATCTACAAAGAAGGTGCCAATTTTACTAGCGAGCAAACTGTTGCTGGTTTTGGGTTTTTTGGGGGGAAGCCAGAATTGAAGGCATTTAGAGAGAGACGTCAGTTTACTGGCATGAAGTGTCTGTTTTGAGCTAAGATGGGGATGTACTAGAGCGTTCTCAAAGGAGGTATACACCATCCTGAGCTGAGGGGGGATTTCGATTCAAGGTGGGTGAAGATAAAAAGCAATTTGGATACTGACTTGGCATCTAACCATCATGCCTCAAATGTGGAGTTTTACAAGTGCAGCATAGCTGTGGCCTAAGTCACGATCGGGTTAAAAAAGCCCTTCTGCACCTCTGATCCTGGCTCCAACACGGACCACGAGGAGTCACTCACCTCCCACAACCCCCACGCAGAAGTAGAGCTCTTCCACTGTGTTACAGAAAGAGGCTGCAATCAAGCCACACCCAGACAGACAGCCTCCGGCGATCATGATCGGCCGACTGCCATACTTGTTCACCAGGACACTGCTGATGGGACCTAGAAGAGAGGGAAGGAGAGTTAGACACCTTGGGGTGCATTGCAGAGCAGAGGGACGCTAACAGGACTGCAGAGAGGTCAGCGAAGGCGAGGCATGGCTGATCAAGACGAGCGTTAGCCATTGCTCGTGTGTCAACTGGAGAGACGGGCAGGAGACGGAGATGGATGACGTGAGGCCATGTTGGGTTAAGCGCTTGGACATCTCACTCCACAGCGCAATGTGACGGGCAATTTAGAATCCAGACTGAAACGGGGTGCAGCAGAATACTGCACTGCCTCCCCGCCCCGCCCGGCTGTCCACTCTGCCTTTTGCAGGGTTTGAGAAAGCGTTTGAGTCCGTAGGGTTGTAGAGAGCCGCACAAATACAAACAGCTGCAGTGCTGCTTCCCCGTGTCTAGAGAGACAATGGGGCAGATTAGGCTCTCCTGTAACTCCAGGGAATTCAGTGGTGTTGCACCACAAATTCATTTGGTCCAACAGACACAAGATCTGATGCCACCCATCCCTTCTGAGGCAGTGGCCTCGTGGCTCAGGCCCCACCGGGGAGCTAGATCTGCCTCGGGCCTGCTGGGTGACCCTGGATTCAAAGAGCTCGTGATGCAAGATGCTAGAGAGGAGCCGGTTACTCTGTCACTGACTGGACCCAAATGCAAACTCTAGTATATGCAGCATGCAATGAACCAGGTTTGTGTTCTTCCAGGATGCAGTCCCGAAATACAGCACGGATGCTTTCAAAACTCTGCATTGGAGAAGATCTCTAGTAAGAACTTTTTAGGTTTGGTCCAGCCCAAAATACCAAGTGCACATGAGGGCAGACAGGGGGAGATTTGAAGGGATTTTGCAAAATGTGTTAGTGAGTCAGAACAGGAAGAACTGTGCTCAAGTGAGACTGGAATTTCAACTGAGTCCTCCGCCCGCCTCCCCACACACACCTTGTTTTAATGTTTCACTTTGCTTCAGCTACAGAAGCCTGATGGAAACCTGAATATCTGAGTGAAACCATCCGACCACAGTAGCCCATTTTGTGTGCCCCAGAGAAGCTGGTGTGAAACCATGATCTGTTTTGTTAGATCCTGCTTCTTATTTTCGCATAGGTGTTCTCAACGTCTAGCTAATCCCGTGAAGATCTTGTCTGCATGCGCGTTTTACGCCAACACAGAGAACGTTTAGGACCAGCCTGCTTTAGTCAAGTCATTTAGAGAGAGACGGCAGTTTACTGGACTGAACAAAGTCGTCGGTTGTTCTTTACAACTATAAGCCAAGGGACATCTGATTCAGTCTGATCAGCCGTGGCCACCTCAGTCTGACCAGTACAGCTTCTGAAACATCAGCATGACTCATCTTCCTCTGCAGTTGCAACAGCAGTGCAAATGTGCTCAGCTCGGTCCTCCCAGGCGAAGCCTTTTCAATCTGTACATATTTGACTCCTCGAGCTTGGAGCGCAGGACAAGAAAAATCTTCCCCAGCCGCAATGTGCAAAGCAAATAATAATATGAACTTTCATTACAGCTCGCCAGGCAAAGAAGGGAGCCGTTTTAGAGCAGCTTTCCCACAGCTGCTGGGACACGGCAGAGCCTGTGTTTATTGGTGCTCCATGTGATGCTGTTTGATCTGCAGGATAAAACAATCCCCAAAGAGCGGGCTGCACTTTCCCAGACTGGTTATGTGGGGCTATGCGGTTTGCACATTAGATCAATATGTACATGGTGGGGACATGAGGGAGTCAGCCAGATTGGGGCTCCCCATGCCAGGAACTGTGTGAACACTGGGTAAGACGGTGTCCCTGCCTCCAAAGGGATGACAGTCTAGAGCAGGGGTGGACCCGCCAAGCGAGTTGATCCGGCCCTAGGCGGCCCTGCCGCTCCCCAACCCCCAGCCAATCCGGGCCTGGGGGTGGGGGGAAGCACGTGAAGTCTCCTCCCGCCCTGCCCCCGCCCTGCAAGGCGTGTGTGGCACTTAGAAGCGCCACCCTCGCCCTCAGACCCGGATTGGCCTAGGGGCAGGTGGGGGGAGCATGTGAAGTCTCCTCCCACTGCCAGGGGCACAGATACCTAGAGGGAACTATCAGCTGTTCAGAACATCTGGTGGCTCTCTCTGGGCGGGGGGCAAAGACTTTGCATGCTCCCCAACCCCCATGCCAATCAGAGTCGGTGGGTGGGGAAACATGGAAGTGTCCCCACCCCCACGCCCCTTCCACTGAGGCCCCGCCCTTTCCAGGGCGGCCTGGGGCCACTTCAATAATTTCTGACGTGGCCCCCGATCAAAAATGATTGCCCATCCGTGACCTAGAGCAGCAGTTCCCAAACTGTGGGTCGGGACCCCCTTTGAATGGGGTGGCCAGGGCTGAAGCCCAGGCCATGCTGGCCAGGCTCATGGCCAAAGGCCAAGGACACCAGCCAGGATGACAGGGCTCGGGTGACAGGCCCCCTCTATCTGGGCTGGTGCCCAAGCTTCAGCGTGGGCCCCCCAACCTGAGGCCGGGGGCCTCAGGCATCAGTCCCCCCCGGGGCCGTGTAGTAATTTTGGTCCTCGGGGGGGGGGGGGTACAATGAAGTTTGAGAGCCCCGGGCTGGGAGCTCAAGCACAGCACGTGGAAGCAGCGCAGAACAAGGCGGGAGCCCACAGAGGGAACGCCCCCCCGAGGTCGCCTCGCGAGGGAGGAACGTTCCCCTGCAAGGGAGGGAGTTTTGTTCCGTTATTATTGCAATTGCTCCTCCAGTGTTTGAGCAGCCAGATTGCCGTGTGCACCCCCAGGTCAAGCCGCTGCACTGCGAGCCATCCTAATCCAAAGTCAACAGGGCCTGAATCCGGCAGTGCCTGCCCTGGAGACAAGGGACGTATTTCAACGCGCTGGAGGAGCGCCCTTTGAACATTAACAGATCTGGTTTCACCATTAACAGACAGCAAGGTCAGCCTGCTATTCGCTGCCACTCACGCGGCCTGACCTTTTCCCCGGGAGCTGGGAAGAACCTGGAAATGTTTGAAGAGGAGCCGGTGGCTGTGTCAGCAACCCCCTTCCCAGCTGGGACCAAATCCCAGCTAAGCCCTCCACCCCCGCAGGGCCCTGGCCAATGCCTCCAGGCAGGCCCTGGGAGAGCCGTACCGGCCTGGAGCCAACCTTTGCGCCTGGAGCAGAACAAGCGAGCCAAGGCCTGGTGCAAATCCTTCAGGACTGACCCTTCCTCTTTGCAGCGGTGGCCTCTTTCCTTCCCTGCCCCGCCCGCCCTGCAGCGCCACCCAAGTGGCTTAGCCCAGTCGGACCGACGGGCACCCGCTCCTGTCCCTGGGGCAGATCCTGAGCACGGCACGCACACTGCCCTGCCCCCTTGTTACGCAGCAGGAATTAGCAGGCCCCAAGGCTGAGGACTGGTTGGCAGGGAGCAGCGCGTTGTGCCTGGCTTCGGGATGTCCGATCTCACTGTGGCGAGAAGTAACGCTCCTGTCGCGCAGGGCCCAAGACTCCGGTTTCATAAAAAGCCCTGCTCAGGCACGAGCCATGCTGAGGGACTCCTGCAGCACCGGCCTTTCGGCAGCGCCGACGTACCTCCGCGAGCCCCTTCCCCAGTGCGCCCACGCCATTGCAACTGGCCAGAAACGTCACTAACCCAACACCGACGGGGCTATTTTTCGCCGCGGCCCGCTTGCCAGGAGGAAGTAACCGGGCCCCTTAAAGAATGTGCAAAGGCGTCTGGGAGGAACAGAGCGGGCATTGTAACTGCTCCCCCAAGGCTCGGCCAGGCAGAGTTCAGTGCTCTCAGTGATCTGCGGGAAAGCAGGCAGAGCAGGCGCACCGGGGAGCTGCCTTTGCAAACGTCTCACTCTTAACTTCCTCCATAGTGATACTAAGAAGCAAATTGCGTATGCAAAGCACCCCTACTTCCTGGAACAAGAGTTAGTCACACGTCCTGCGTTACTTGGGGGAAGGGGGCGGGACTTGTCTCACAGCTGGTGACTAATGCTTGACTAATCTAAGCCCAGCAAGCCAGCAGAAGTCTGCACTGCAGAGTGGCCAAATGTAACACCAGGGACCTAGGAACAAAGGATGCAGCCCTCACTTACGGGAGAGGGGACGGAGAAGGATCTGGAGGGGGGGCATGGCGGATAACAGTGGAACATCAGCTCCTATGGTGCCCGAAAGGGCTAACGCGATCCTGGGATGTATCAGTACTAGGAGCAAGGAGGTTTTCTCTCGATTTGGTACCGGTGTGACCCCTACAGGAATCCTCTGTCCAGTTCTGATGTTCCTGGCACAGGATGGACGTGTGGTAACTGGACAGGGTTCAGAAAAGGGGCATGCGAATGATTCAAGGACTGGAAAACATGCCGTCTAGTGACATGCACAGCTCCCCGAGTGCGAGAGAACAGAGCGGGCTGGGTTACGGGCCGGCTTGCTGCGTCTGAAAGGACCTACGTGAGGAACGGGCTCTTCAGTCTAGCAGTGCCACACACATCCGTGGCCAGACACCACCGCGAGGCAGATTCACACCAGAGAGAAGGCTCAAACGTGTAGGCTCACCACTGCACCTATTTACCACGGAGTCTCCTCGGGCACGACTTTTAAATCAAGACGGGATGTGTCTTGGAGGGGCTCCAACTCAGACAAGAGTTCAGTGGCTTGTGTTACAGAGGAGGTCAGGCTAGACCCCCAGGGCTCCCTTGTGGGCTCAACTGCGAACTGGAGCCAGGCGAGGATCTGTCCCAACTACGACCACCGCCACGCAGGCTCTTCCTGCCTCGGCTCCTTTCGTCCGTTTCTCAGTGGTGGTGCTGCGAGATCGGCCCTGCTCTGAGCCAAAGGGACTGTCTCCGACTAGGGATGTTACACAGCGGTTACTGGAGCAGTCGAGTGACCTCACGAATTCTTATCAATTAGTCGACTCTTATGTAGTCCACGGGGGCCGGGCCGGCCGCTGCTGTATCAGGCAGCAGTGTGGGGTGCCAGGCGGGAGCTGGTCCACAAGGGGAACCAGTTTAAAAGCCAGCTCCCCTCATGGGACGGGCTGCCTGCCACCCTGTGCTGCTGCCTCCAATACAGAGGCAGCAGATCAGGGTGGCAGCAGCCCCGGTCCAAGGTGGGGCTGAGCTCCTGGACCTGGCACGAGCTGGAACTGAGCCGGGCTGCCTGGCTCCTAATACACTTTAAATGCGGAGCCGCAGCAGGGGTAGGTTCTGGACCCCGTGCAAGCCAGGACTGAGCCAGACTGCTGGCCGGCCTGCTAAAAAAATGTACTGGCAAGGGTGGGGAAGGGAAATGCATGCAGTCTATAGCATTACTTTTGCTAAAGTAATCACTAAAGCATCACTTTTGCTCATCTGTTAATCAACCACACTCCTACATCCCTATCTCCAACTCCCCTTTTAACAGCAGAAAGATGGCAAGAGGGACCAAGCGTATGAGAAAACAACTGGACAAAGCCCACGGCTGCTTTTTCTTTTAGATGTTGATGAAGCGTCCTGTCCCTCACTTTGGAGGGGGGAGAGGGGAGGCAGGCTCCACGCCACACCCGATCTTACACAGCTTTCCTGAACAAGGTAACTTCTGCATACACTGGGCTGGCGTGTCCTCGTTTCCCCCATGGTCTGCAGCAGCTTCCTACGCGCACTCCCAGCTACGTGGCCAAGAGCAGCTCCCGCTAGGTCAGAGCCGTGGCCCCCACCCTGGAGGCAGCGCTGACCACAGGGGATTCTCATGCTGCCGCCACCCCCCACTGGCAAAGCGCCTGAATCATATTTGCATTTGTGCATCAAAAGCAGCTGACGGCCGTAGCTGGGCACGGAGGCTTTTCCTGGGGGGAACAGGCCCTGCTTTGTCCTTGCTCAGCTAGTGAGACAACCGGCACATTTCCCTGCCTCGCTGTTGTCACAAGCTTACAAACTGTCACAGTCTTAATGAGACCTGATCTGAGCCATTCCCCCTCTGTGTCCAGGGGTCCCGAGAACGTGTTCTTGCGAAGGCTTGCGGCAGCTTGCACGCAGCAGGATCCTGACAGCTCATCCCTGCCTGCTCCTGCAAACTGGCTTGCTAACGCGCATGTGACCTGCATGCTGTTTTAGCGTTTAACACTCAGGCCATAGTGCAACTTTCCAGAGCCAGATCAATGCCTGTGCAGTGGCTTTGGTGTTTGCGCGAGGAGTGGCACAAGAACACAGCCACCGCATGGCTGCTTTCAGCGTTTCCACAGCCCCTACCGCCAGGGCCAGGAGCTTGTAAAGAGATCGTAAATAATCAACTGTGCGTGGCCTTAGGATCAGCGCTGCAGGCAGCAAGGTCTTTCACCTACAACTTTGTGCAGGGACTCCTGCATTCTTACACCGCCCGTCTGGTAGAGGTCAGCAGCAGACATGTTGCAGCTACAGTCTAGCAAGGCCAAGTGCAGCGTTACGCAAGTTCTAATGCCTTGGAAAGATTTTACTTACCGCTTTGCAGAGGAGCAGGACAGATTAGCCTCATTTTCCCATCTTGGGCATTAAATAAAGTTCATGCCAAGCTTCTCCAAACCAACCCGCTTAGAAAATGTCACCCCAATGGGATACAGTCAGTCCCCATTAGGGTTTTGGGGAAAGGCAATGCAATAGGGCACCATTAATCAGACACGGCCATCATCATCCCCTCCCTATTGCGTCATCTGCTTGCTTACCTCCTGCGTACATAACAGCCAGCATGATGGAGGAGATCCAGGAGACTTTGCTGCTAGATGCATTGAAGATGGCCTCAATCTCTTTGAAAAACACGGTGATGGATTTGGGAAATGCATAGGAGAAGCCAATGGAGATGAAGGCTCCAACGACAACAGCCCATCCCCATCCTCCTTCTGGGGGGGTGTATCCCTGAGGCCCTCCGACGGCTGGCGGCATCTTGAATGGAGTTGGTGGTAATTCAGCTGGGTCTCAAAGATCTGCAGAGGACACAGATGCCAACACTTAGTAAACACCACAACAGCATTCCACCCCAAAGTCTCCAAGGGTTGCTTCCCCTCACACAGAATTCCCCATCAGCGAGGGATCAGAATTCGATGGAAAAGGCAAAGACTTTCGAACGTGACTAGTGATTCTAAGTGCCTTGCTGTTTGGACTCCTGGCCCGAAACCCCTTACACCGAGCATGTTTTCAGAGGGGGAGAGCTCAGCATTTCCAGAAAGTCAGGTCCCAAAAGATTCTTTAGAAAGGCTTTGCCAGAAGGTATTTCTAAGCAGGGAATTAAAAGCGCAGCTAGCCCTTTGAAAGCTGGCAGCCCACTGGGGTTCTGAGTGTGGCCCGTGAGACATTTTATGTACCATTGCCCACTGCAGGGTTGCCAGATTCTGCTGGGCTCCCTCAGCGTAGTTTTTCCCTACGGGTGTTATGAAAGTGACAGGCACTTAAAACAAGGGCACATGACAGGAGGTGCACACTGATTGCACACAGCACTGACTGGGAGAGCCGGGCGTTTCCTCTGCAGCCAATCACAGCGCTGCTACGGTTCCATCCACAACCCGCACATTCTAGGGACGCAAGTGCAGTGAGCAAGACTGCCCTGTCATGGGGACAGTCTTGGTTCCGACAATCTTGTGGCCCACGGAGATGGAGGGCCACTCCAGCAGCCCATGCACTGGCCCAGGCTGCCCTTCGCTGTTCTAGAGCCTTGGGATCTTGCAAGAAACAGGACTGTACAAACGCTATCAGCACGGTCATCTGTTTTTTAAAATGCCACATTACGTGGATTTCTGCACGTTAACTCCCAACCTAGCTGGTAACCACTTCCTCTTCTAAGCTGTAGCCTTGACGCAGCCATGAGCTCCATTCTGCACACAGCGCATGCTCTGAGCTGGGGGGAAGGCATCGAGACCTATTTCTGCAGAAGGGCAGCTCAGGAAACACACACAAGTCTGGGGATGCACCCATCTCACCGCGCAGATGGGCGCTGTTAGAGAAGTTGGCAGGGCAAGCTGGGAAGCAGGTGGTGTTTTCTACAGGAAGTGAAAACCACCTTGTGACTAGCATACATCTGTATCACGATGACCTGCCACACACATGCTAAGCATCTGAAGTATTTCCATAGCCCTTCCATAGCCAAGGCTGTCCTGCATCTTTGGGATAACCCTCTACATTTATGCAAAGGATTCCCCTTGGCTAAAGCGAGCCTGTCTGCGTCCGGGCGGACGGTATCTTCAGAGCAAGAGGAAAGGCGTTCCCCGTGCACATCCAAGAGGTGCCTTCGTGCACCTTACTACTAGGCTGCATGCGCTCAAGACAAAGGTCGGGGAGTGCCAGGGCCTGCAGTGCCAGGCTTCGGAAGGAAAGATGAAGGGGGCATCGTAATTCCAGAAGCCACCGAGACAGAAAGTTGATTCAATCCAGGTTCCAATGACACATCCGGGACAGGGCCCACATTCCGGATGGCAAAGTTAGAGGGGTCACTTGGGAGCGCACTGCGTAAGGGGAACAACATCGCGGCACAGAAATGCTCTCTGGAATCTGGTGCCAAACAGAACTTTTTTCCCTGTACCACATTACTAAACCCAGCTGACATGGGTTATCTGGTCTCAGGTATATTTCATAACACAACACAACACAGTAGAGTCAAGCAATTTATCAGCAACCCCCAGAGCCCGTCCTACAAGGAGATTAGGGCTGGCTTCTCCTCTTCTATCAAAAGGCAGTCAGATTTTAATACTATCAAATGGCAGGCTGATGGGTGGGGAAGGGGAGACAGGAGAAGTCGTATCACATTTTTAATACGTGCCCCTCAGAAAAAAGAGATCTCTCTCCTTGTGCCACGTCAACATTTCTATTATGCTTGTGCACGAAGACCCCTCTGAAGGTCATTAAATGCAGCTAAACTTAGCCATGACTGATAACAATGGAAAGTTTCAATAGATGGCTTGAATTCTTGTCCGCTTTGATGCAGCTTGTGTTGTAGCTTCACCACCAGCGCATCCCCTATCATTTTGTAGCCTCATTTCACAGGCTGAAACTACTAAGGATTCCCGGCCACATTTCCCAGATAGCGTCATTTCTTTGGCAGTGTCTACACACTTGATCCTTCCCCATCTCTTCTCAGACTCCCTCCTTCCTAAATTACAATTCTGCTCCCTCATAAATCCCTCTTGGGCAGGAGGAAGTGAATGCCCTGGGCTGAAAAACAAGATTGTCTGTGCTCAGAGTTGTATCACAAACCCCTCGCTATTTGCTGGTTTTGGTGAAGGCCCAGCTCCTTGACTCATGTAGTTACAAGAGTCTATTACCTTGCATTTGTAAAGAAGCATGTTTCTCCCCATCGTGGTTGCAGAGAAAAGCTTGAAGGCATGAAGCGAATGCACGCCAAAGACTCAGAAACCAGCATGCAAATACAGAGGCGAGAATACATTTTTAAAAATAGTCTCATGATACTTTGGAGCCAGAGGTGTAATTTTTCAATGCTTGGGGCTGGCTATCCTGGATGAATTTACACCCACACCAGCTTTCACTGTTATCCCAAACTAAACCGACTTTGGGACTTACCTCATTGTGGGACCATAACACCTTACGCTGGATCGTTAGGTCAGAAACTCAACAGAAAGTCATATTTAAACCCATTTCTGTAGCCCTGAAATGGACAGACAATCCCTACAGCTTCCCCCTTGACCGTCTGTCCCAGCAAGTGTCGTGAGAGGCGGAAGAGCGGCTCACAAAGACGATTGAGGGGAAGATGCCACGTAAGGTAGGTCTCCAAGCTTCCATATTATGCCAGGGCCTGGTTTTGGCTGAATGCCTCACAACACAAGCAGCAGCTGAGGCCAAGCTATGCCACCAAAGCACGCACAACTAGAGAGACAGCTGAGTATTTGTGCTGACGGCAACGGAGCAGAAAGAAGATGGAAGGACTTGAAAGGAGCAGATGAGCCGAGGGTAAACGCTGTTCATGCAGACGTTTGCCAGTACCGCTGGTTTTGCACCATCTATCACATGCTTAGCTGCTGCAGTTATACAGAGACCTCAGTACAACCCCCAGCACCTTCAGACCCAGGACAGAGAGCAAGACAATGGGAGGACCCCAGACAGGCACCAGAAACTAGCCAGCCTGCCCCTATCCATAACAGCTTTGCTGCACAGCGCATGGGCACGCCAGCTACATTCACATGGGACCTGCTAGGCCCTCACACTTGCAGTCCTGTGTGCCCGCAGTAGAGAGGCGCTTGTAAGACACCGGGAAGGCAATTCAGAAGTGCGTGCAACTTGGAGCAGGAAGTAGAAGCTGCCATAAAAAATAAAACCAGATAGCTGCCAGTTGGCCCACATGCATCCACACAGACCCTGCACCTGTGTGCTGCAAACCCAAGCAGAGCACTTTACCGGGGAGAACTGAACTCTCTGCAGAGAGCCGGCAGCCCTGTGAGACTAACAAATCTATCAGGTCGGGCATCGCGCAGGCCTGGGAAGCTCTCCCAGGACCCCATAAGCGCGCCCTGGCAGGACACTGCATGGAGATGAAACCTGCTCTGGCAAACTGCCCGTTGTATTAACTTTGGGAGGGGACGGCGCACGGTATTCCTCACAATGGCTCAGAATCTATTCCACTCTGGGCTGTGCACCACGCCCGGGAAAGTCAGAGCATTTCGACTGTACGACACGTTTCAAGGCTGACTGGGTGTCCGCAGATGCAGCCCTGCCTTGCTGAGCCCATGAGCAGCCTGAGACTACGGCTCCAAGAGGGGGCCAGCCAGCCGACCCGGAGCAAAGCACACGTTCAATGGGAGCGGGGGGAATTCACAGAGGACTTGTGACCGATCGGCAAGCGTGCCAATTCCACTCTCCCAGACCAGCGTTTCTCAAATGGTCACTGGGGGCATTTCTTGTGGCCACAGAGCCTCCTTCTGGAGCCTCAGACGTTGCAGAAGCAGGGGTGGTGGGGACTGGCCTTCCGCCCTGGGGTGGTCGGCACCACACCCCCTCCCTACTCTGTCCCAGCCTCTGCGGCCACTTCCAGCCACCAGCAATACAGCAGGACTCGGCCTTCAGCCCTGGACTCACCCTGCCCCACATCACCCTGGCCCTCCTTACCCCCTCCCCATCCAAGGGTTCTCTTGGCCCCCAGCTTGCCACGGCGGAGCGAGTCTGCTGGGAAAAGTGACCGTAACAAACACACACGTCAGACTTATCAGCTAGCAAATTTTAACAAAAACAAACAAACCGAAACAGGCAAAGCTGCTTCTTTGTGTTTCTATTCTGGTCGGGTCCAACAGAGACGAGAGACAGCGGCACGTTATTTTTATCATTGAGGCGGCCAAAAGCCCCAACATAGAGAAGCTACAGGGACTTGCACTTGCGTATGGGCAGGTGTACTTGCTTTTCCTAAAGAGCTGGTGGCCACCATTCTGAGCCCACCAAAAATGTGGTGAGAGGCCCTAGAGCCTCAACTTCCCTTCCCCCAGCGGCCGAAACCGCCAGTAGCTCCTGCAACATCCATGGGGGTCCCATCGGGAACTGAAAGTGCAGGAGACACCGTTACACAGAACAGAGTGTTCGTCTCCCGCACACGGCCCATTTCAAAACCTCACATTCATCTAAATGAAGGCGATGCTCAATTGGCAGCCTTCCTGAAGCATCAGAGAAGCCCCTTGCAGAGTTGAGCTCATCGGCCTGCAGGTCACAGTGGACCTGGGGGCTACGCACCCCAACCTGGGAAGACTCGCCAGGACTCCCGAGGAGGAAAGGAGATCTCACGGCAGTGCCATGGGACCCAGAACTGGAGGTCCCGTTTTCAGAAGCCCCCCAACACTAGCTCACGCGCAGGCACCTTCAAGGAGCATACGGCAGCAGCAAGAGCCACCGAAGCACTGGAGCCCGCCGTAGGCCTGGTTTTGTCTGTTTGACCCAGCCACCGCTGGGTTTTTTTGCACTAGAAACATATTTAGGCGGCTTTTTGGCTCAAAGCACATGACCGGCGTGAGCAGAACCCAGTCACATTGCAGCCCCGACAAAAGAATCATTTACAAGAGACTCCCCCTTCCCCCCATAAACCCCATGCTCCAGAGCCCAAAGGAGTATTTCTGCTCCGTGCCGGTCAGGTGACTGGCGCTTCCATTGAGCTCCCTCAGGGCGAAGGGAAAGTCACACACGGGAGCCTTAATGCAGATTAAAGCACCCAGGCGCTTGGGAAAGAGCTCAGGACTGCCACAGCTTCCTGCCCCACTTCTCCAGCCGAAGGAGATGCCGGATGCGCATTGGGGAGCACCAGGCACATGTGCTGTTCAGACTGGATGGCCACGTGGCCGACTAGACACACTTGCCACCCGAATAGAGATCAGAGGCAGATAGACAAGGCCTGTGCAGGGCAAGCCAAAAACAGAAGCCCCGGCCACAAAAACCACAACATCTGGGGAATTTTCATTTTCACTCTCAATACCAAGAGCCCACTCGGGGTGTGAGCTGGTTTTTGCCCAAAGCCTTTAAACAAAGGCGTGACTTTTCTTTTTAACACAAGTTAATGTCACTTTCCAGGGGAGCTTGCACGCCCGTGTTTCCAATTGTCTTTTACCGTTAGAGTCATAATCAGCTTTCATGAGGCTCACTGAACTTCCCTTTCAGCTGCTGTCATACCATGACTTGACGGGTCTGGTCTAAGGTTTGAGGAGGAGGCTACTAAGTGCTACAAGGGTTTTCCCCCCCAGTCAAGAAATCAAACCTTTACCTACTCCAGGAAAACTAAGCTGACTGATCTTACTCAGACCTGGGTTCATTTGTTTGCCCTTTCTTAGCAATCCTCCCGCCCTTCCCGGCACTGACTAAGGTCACACTATTTAATGAGCAACACAGACCTTCTCAGTCGCCCATCTCTTCCACCTCCCCAACCCCCACCACTTTCCACCTTCAAGCCAAGTAAAGAGACAATTACCAACTGCAACTCACTGCTAACACGGCACTGAAGTAGGAGTTTCCCTTCATCTGAGATCACCAAGCAAAATTCATAGCACATAGGGCTAGGGGGAAAAAATGCAGATTTACATTATGAATTTGGCATGCAACAGCACTTCCCTTCAAGCATTCAAAGCCCCTAAGGCGACTGGTTTTAAAAGCTTCTCTGAGATGGCTCAGGTTTCATCTTTCCTACTCGCAGAGGGAAGAGGTTTCAGCCAGAGGAAAAAGCCACACCTAAAAATAGGAGTCTGTTCAACACGAACCATTTCCCAAAAGCCAAGTCACCGCTATGACGCTTCCATTTCGGTTTGGGGAGAGCGGCTGCGTGTCAGACGTGTTTGGAACTCCAATTCACAGCTGCCAAGCAGTCAGCCACAGTTTGCCCTATTTAGGCATTCAAGTCGCCCCGTTTGCAGCAATTAAGGCTGAGGAGACCAAGCAGTGACTGCAAGTGTCACATTTTCCAATTCTTTCTACACCTCAGCAATGAATAGCCTCAAGCGACCTCTCCTGCCTCCCCCAGTAGCGAATCCTGGCGTAACCGAGCTCCGCTGAATTCCTTTCTGGCAGGGAGGGCTGTGGAATGGAGAAAGAAGCAGGAGTCTAGTCCCCACACCAGGATAATCTGAAGTAGGTTTTGCCCACACAAGCTCATGATCCCATCGACATGTTTTGCTCGTCTCTAAGGTGCTACTAGACCATTCATCATTTAAGTTTCTCCAGGTCCCTACAGACGGTTATCATCACCCCCTTTGTTTTATTTAGAGGTATAACAGCAGACTATCCAGGATGTGTATTTATCCCACGCAGTAAATTACTTTGTCCTGAAAAGCCCAGCTTGGCAGAACTCCAATCAAAAACAGAAGCTCCCATTTAGAAACCATTGCAAAATGCAATGAAATATTTGCAGCAAGCCCTTAGCAAAGTCTCCTTACAATGCCCCTTTATGAAGGTCACAGGAGTAGCCTTCTCGCAGCTAGGACCAGGAGGGAGTGCATTCGGTTTTAGTTTTCGGTATACGGTTTTCATCCTGCAAGCGGCATCTGTTATCGTCCCCATCTGCTGAACTGTTACAAGCCATCACTTGGCATATGGTACCCAGAGCAATTAGCAGAGTTTATCCATGAAGGCTGAAAAGAGGAAGACTTCCACCTTCTGACTTGCAAACAAGACAACGGAGCCCCAAGTGGGCGTGATCCAAAGCTGTTCCTGGAGTTCATCACCTGTGGCTGATGCAGCATTCCAGGCATCCATCTTAGGAGACACTCCCACAGCATCCCCTGTTGCTGCAGAACAAGCAGCCTGTTCTCTAGGACACTGATTTTCAGCACTGGGACAAACTGCTGAATTTTTACCTTGTCACCCTACCCTGCTCTGAACTGACTAACACCCATCCTGTCGACACAGCTGAACTTGTACTGAGCACCCGTCTGCTTCAAATTCAGACGAACCGCATTTGGCCCTATTTCAGAAACAGAGGCCAAGACCGCTCCGAGCAAGGTTTATGTAACACGGCAGCATTTTTTGTAGTACACTAGCACCAGAAGGCCCCAGTGTGCTGGGTGCTGTATAAAACACATATCAAGAGACAATCCCCTGCCCCAAAATGCTTACAATCTAGACCCCTACGTTAGACAGCACACAGCCACTGGAACAAGTAGGGTTGCCAGGTGTCCAATTTTTGCCCGGATAGTTTGGTATTTTCGCCTTCTGTCCGGTAAACCCCCAAAAAAAAAAAAAAAAAAAAAAGAGAGAATACTTGACATGTAAAATGTCTGGTATTTTCTGTTTTCCTCAGACAGAAGGCCAGTGGCATCTGTGAGGGCGGGGGGAGTGAGGAGCACAGTAATTTAAAGGTGCAGCAACTTTTTTTTTTTTTTTTTTGTCTCTCCTTTTCCCAACAGAATTTTTCTGGTGTTGTTGGGTTTGGTTTTGTTTTGTTTTTGGGGGGGGGGGATATGTTCGGTATTTTTTGTGAAACCATCTGGCAACCCTAGGAACAAGGATTGCCTACTATTCCTACCACACATGGTGTTTGTTCTCTTCCCCCCCAGACTACACGATCTGGCATGCCGCTGGCCCCGTCATGAAGCCATGCATAGTTCCCAAGACGGACACTTTTATCAGGCTTTAGTTATGTTTGTCTGTCTCGCCACTAACTATGGCCTCATGCACTTGGGAAAATATTTTGCTTCTTCCTGCTGCTGCTCCTGCAGCAGAACCTAATCCAGCTGCCTCCTGATTAACTTAATCTGTGCAACAGCCTCGTGGCATTTAGCACTCCAGAGATGGGTGTTTTTGCCCATAGTCACTGCTGTTCCGGGCAGATCTCAGCTCTGCATCCCATTCATAGCCTTGCCCCTGTATGGGGGAGGGAGGGGCAGAATGCAGCGCTTAACTGCTCCTTAGGAGCAGCACCAGCTGCTGGACAGGCACTTGGTCTTGTGGGAGAGGAATGCAACAGGGTTAATCTCTTGCTTCTTTCCGGCTGCTCAGCACCACCTGTATGCTCCTCATGCAGTCATTTAAAAGCACCCCCATGCTTCCGAAGGAGCCAACAGGCTTTCCCCAGGGGCCCAAGCTAGAAACTTGGGGGCGCCTGAAAAACCTACCCTTCACTTTTACTTCAACCGCAGCGGAGTTGCACTCCCAGAGGGCATGTGTATACTGGGAAATTCTTTCCAAACAACTCCCAAAATAACTGTTTTGAAATCAGCGTATTCCTCAGGACAAGCAGACGTACCGATTTCGAAATAACGGGCTGGGCGGTGGGTACTAGTCTCTGCCATGCCGGCTAGTGCGCTGCACAGATACAAAGTCTGTACCTGCGTCCATGGGGGCTACAACAGATATCCGCACACGTGCAGGGGTCTACCCACAGCACACTCCTCATTTTGAATAGAAGGCACCAATTGCAAGCACCTTATCTTGTAGCCCAGAGAGACTGCAGGGGTCAGAGTGCTCTCTCCCACCTTACTGTCCAGACCCTGTGCTAGGCCCCACCCCGAAGCATTCCTCTTTTGCAGGGCTTGCTCACTCCCAGGGCTAGGGAGTCTGGGGTAGGAAAGGAAAGAGTCCTTCTAAACCAGGGGTTTCACACTGGGGGTCACAAACTACCAGCCTCCACTCCCACGCCCGGCTTCGCCTCCAGCATTTGGCCATCGTGTGAAATGTAAAAAAGTGCTGTAATTGACAGGGGAGCGTCGCCTGCGGAGGCTGGACGGGGTCACCGGTACAAAAGTCTGAGAACCGCCACACTAAGCCGGGCCAGGCCCCACGGCTGTGAGCTGCAATGGAGTGATTATCCGAACAGCTCAGAGGCGTGTTATTATGCAATGGCTGCTGTTAGCCATTACAAAATGGTGACACACGGGATCAGACAGGGAGGGAGCTACAGAAAAGGCTGCTCGGGCAGCTTGTCGGATCACCGAGCCAGTCGCACACCACCCCGATTCTAGCAGAGGGCAACACACTTGTGATGCAGCGAGGTGCGGGGACAAGGTCCATGCACACTGGCTGGACAGCAGGCAGCCAGCACACCTCACAGAGCAAGGGATAGTGTTACCCAGGGATTCTCCCCCCGCCATTAGCCCCGCCTGGAAGAGCCCCAAGAAAGCACATGGCCTTACTGGCTTGCAGCCAGGAGATGTGCTCCCGAGTCACCCGCCTGTCCGCCACTGGGGAGCTGTGAACAGCTCAGGGCCTTTGCCTGGGCAGGAAGGAGCGGAATTAGGGCTTGCTGGGAGCTACTCGGACACCGAGGTGGTCGTGGCTAAGCGGATTTGGAGAATTAGGCGGGGGACAGAAGTCCGCTCCGTACCCCGAGCGGGGGGTTTAACACGGCTGCACGTGGGGTGTGAGGCTCACAAGGGCGCCGCACGACACAATGGCCAATTGAAGACCTGCCCCGCAACACTATTTGTGCCGGGGTGAGGTCAGGTCAGCAGCAGGCCACCTGGGAACGTGAGGACGTCAACCCACAGAGAGCAGCAGAGAATGCTCATTGTTTCCTGGGGACCGTTCAGTGTGTCCCACAAGTAAATGGCGGCAGCGCCCCCCCACCACACACACACACACACACTCAGCCCAACAAGGCCTGCTGCTGTACTCCAGCACCTCTGGGGAGGCACGCCAAGCCACAAACACAGGGTGACCCAGGCTCTGAGAGCCGACTGCGAGATGCCCAAAGGAGCGCCCCACACTCCCAGACCGACCAGAGGGCAGGGGTTCTCAGTGGCAGCCCAGAGAAGCAGCCTCCAGAAGCTGCGATATGCTCGCCAGAGCTCAGACTAGATCAATCAGAAGCACGGGCGCTTCCCACGTGCCCCACGGACTAGTTACATCCTTAGGCAGCGCCAACTTTTAGAGCCACAGGCTCCCATGCTGCTGCGGGGTGCTGCCAGCTTTCTATCGCCCCCCTCTGCTTTAGCCAGCCCCCCAGGCTGGTGCAAAGTCGCGCCAGTCCCGGGGAGGGCAGGATGCGGTTTCATCTGGGACTAGAATTCTTGAGCACGTCCTAGGACACATGCAAGATGGGAGCAGGCCCCTAGTGCCTGGCGGGAGCCGAGGCACCATGTGGTGAGAGCGATGGACTCCACACGTGATTCTCCAGGGCAGGCTCTGAGATTTGCAGGGGGGGGGGTGGGGGAGGGAGGAACACAGGGAATGACCCAGACAGAACAGGGGAGGGGGACGGTACCACAAGAGCATCACCCCTTCGCTCAAACACCTCGTGATTCCGTGGACCAGGAAGATGGGCTCAGCTCTTCCTGGTAGGGACAAGCACGGGGGGAAGGGGATGCAGTGGGTTGGGCTGGATTACCCCAGGAGTTCCCTTCTACCTCCACGGTTCTACGCCACGGCCAATAAGCACGTAAGTGTCTGGTGACCCAGAAATAGCCAGCATGACCAAGGTGAACCACGACTGCCCAGCCCATCCCAGACAAGAGAAGAGCGCCTCCCTCTTGCTCCAGCTACCTAGTTCTGGGATGTTTCACCACCTGAAGAGGAGCATGAGGACAGCAGGGTGACAGCAGCTGCCTGAGCATACCAGAAGAGCTGGGGAAGAAACACTTTTACTTCTTAAGACCAAAATGCTTCCTGTTGACAAGCATTTCCGGAGGTCACCTGCAGCCACTTTGCCTTCTAAGTGGGGCCTAGAGTGCAACAGACCCGACTCTGCTGTTACCCAGGCGTAGCACACAGACGGCCATTGAATGCTTTTAGAGGGCTTGCAGGTGGGGTAACACAGGAAAAGAGCAAGGAGCTAACAGCAGAGACTTCACATCAGACCCTGGCACAGGGCTGGGGCGCGAGCGGGGGGTTGGGCAGGAGCCTACCAGTGCACTGAGAGTTAAATATGAGCGAGAGATGGGAGGGTGGGGGTTTTGCACTTTTTTCCCCCTTTGTGTGTGGCCTCCAACTGTGGGTTCCTCTAACCTGGAAGGTTAAATAGTACAGAGAAAAGTTTCCTGTTAAGGGATCTTTAAAGTCTGTCCAAGCCAGTAACAGGAATCAAATTACACACAAAAATGGTATTTAGTAACACACAACACACACCACGGAGGGGGAAGCGAGTCCCTACTTCCCACAGCAGAGTAGAGATGTGAATGGTTAACCGGTAAGCTTACCAGTTACAATTAACTGGCAGGAGCTGCAGGGGAGGGGTGCTCCAGTCCACCCGCCTCCGTTTAATCCGTTAACCGGTTAAACTTTATGTTTGACAGGTTAACTAATTAACTGGGATTCTGCATCCCTACTGCAGAGCTTGCTGAAGTAATTAGGAGGCCTGCCGCTGAGGGACTGAATTTAACAAGCCCAGAGCCATACCTCTGCAAGCGGAAAGAGTCCAGGCCTAGATTCCCTGCAGGAAGGTTGATTATAACCCCCAAGGTATTTCTGGTGGTCTGCAGGGTGCTGGTGAGGTCTTCCTGCAGCTCCTGGAACGAGGGACCGGTCTGGGGCTCAGCTCCGGGCAGGTTTGCTCCCTCGCCCCATAGCGTGCCTAGTGCCGTTCCTTCAGTTTCATGCCACCCTGGGGCTGATCCCTGTTGTCTCTGACTGGGATGCAGGCAATGTCTTCCGAGACATCCCCATATCTACCAATGGTCCCTAGCCTCTTGTGGGCCAGGTGGGGAGGAGAGCCAGCACCTCCTGTCTACACCAGACAGGAGCACGGCTAGTGCCCCAAGTCAGTGTGCTCCATGGGGCAATGGCACACACCAAGGGAGTGCTGCTGGTATGCTTGCTGGGCTGGGCAGCCAGGAACAGGCAGGAGACCAGGGGATGGGGTGAGCAGACTGAGCAGTGCTGTCAGCGGGACAGCTGCTGGACAAATGCTCGTGTCAATACGCACACCGTTCCAAGCGCAGTACCCCAACCGTGGCTCCAGGACACCCAGGGAGACGGTTTGGCCATGCTGCTGCAACAGGGCACTTTTGTCAACAGGAGTCACAACTTAGTGCAGATACAGACACAAACAGGTTGACCCCAGGTGACACACTGTGCCCCCAACTTCGGCGCACACACAAGGCATTAGACTATCAGGGAGTGTTTTAAAGTCACTTATGTGACAAAGCTGGAGCAGAAACAGCGCCAAACGTTAACTAGGAGCCTGCGAGCACAACTGAAAATTGCACAGAGTCTGACTCATTTATGAAAAGTACCATTAAGATGCTGGCAAACTGACAATGGTGGGAAGAGACCCACGTTTACTTGTAAAACAAAGCCGTATAAGCTGGTTTCATGGCAGGAGGGAGGAGGAGGAGGAAAAAGTTGTAAAAGCTGCAAGTGCAAGACTAAAACCAGTGCCACGACGTGTCGTGAGATTCCGTCAGCAGTGGACTCTCTCCTGAGCCTACATGCAGCTTTCCAAAAACGCACACAAGCGCACGCAGCATTCCCTTGTGCAAGTGTTTTGTCCTGTGCACGTTGTTGGGCATTTTCCACTTCAGCACAAAGCTGGGATCAAAGTTCAGCAGCCGAGGCATAAGCAAGCAAGCTTCTTTCGGCACCAGGATCGGGAGTCCATTCCAGGCCTAACTGACAAGCCTGACACTCTCAGTCCAGTACCTAAGGGGCCGGGACAGCCTGAGGTTACGTCCAGCAATACAGGGGAGCATATAATGCAGATGGTCAATGCAAGTGGTCGGTAGATTTCACTTTTAAAGTCAGATATGCAGTTATTTCGATTTTAAGCATAAGACACAACCCCCCTCCTCCCTCCCTGTTACCGCACAAATGTCTCTATCCCTTCCACACTGTAGGGGCACACACCTTTACCCAGTTCCTAGGGCTCAAGGTGCAACCCTGTTAATTTACACACCCACCCTTACCCAAGGGATGGAGAAACCAGCAAATCCCTTGCTAAGCTGCTCTGCTGGTTAATTACTGATTGTTAAAAATGCAGCCCTTATACGGCTTATGAGTTCGTTGAGTTACTGTAGGTCCCCTGGAAGCCAGCCAGTTCATACCCAAGTCAGCATCGAAACAGATAGGTCACCCGTCCCTGAATTTTCCTCCTACACAAGTGTTTATTACTTTTTAGCCATTTCTGTGTCAAGGCTGTAAAACGGCACAAGGGCATTAAAAGAATAAAAAGCTGCAAGTAGGTCAGAACGGTAAAGCTCAAACACTTTTATAGGACAATTCTGTTAATTCCAGCTTGATCTTTATAACTCAGTCTTCTCCTTTTAGCTAACACTTGAAATGTGTCAGTCATAAAGATTACTCTGAAGTACCATAACTTTATATGACCAAGTTAAAAACGGACAAAAGAGTGGGCTAATTCTTGCAGTGTCACCAGCAGAAGTTTTACAACTTGAGACACTGCAACTTGAGTCTATTTCTTGTGACGATCCAGAAGAAAAAAAATTTTTAAACATAAGTAAATAGAAAGATTTCAAGATCTATTCAAAAGCATCTGGCAATCCGGATTTAGCCTGCAGCTTACCTATTAACTACCCCTCCCTTAAGCCATTTTCTTTACTTTTCCTATATGTAGAAACTGAAGAGATGTAGGTTGGATACTAAGAAAATGAAAACCACCATTCTCTTTAAGGATTTGTTTGTTTTTACCTGAAGAGCCTATGTAATAGCATGTGCACAGCAGACATCCTGTTGTGTTAAAAACAAATACTATGAGACCAGCTTACTGAGTAGTGCTCTGGTTCAAACTATTTATTTAGGCTACAATAGTTGGATTTCAGGACTACTGAGCCCTGCCAGTTCTGAAGCACTGCAACTCTTTAAATCAATCAGGCCATGTATTCTAGCACGGGGAGCGTGGGTGAGTGCAGCGCATCAGTTAAATGCGATGCCTAGACAGTAAAAACAGAAAGTTCTACTCCACTCCACAGGTCCTTTCAATTCATGAGGGGCCACAGGGCAATTTGTCAGCACAATAGCCAGCAATCCATGTGTGGGTGTGACAGCAAGTGGACTGGTTTCTAAAAGCACTCCATTCTCTCCATACACAAGATATTCAGATACAACTCACCTGAAAGGACTTGCACTTGACATGCCTGGTCAGTTTAGGTTTCAGGGGGAATGTTATCTGGCGGGGTGAACATCCGAACATTGCTCTTGGCAATGCTATTTGGGTACAGAAGGCACACCCAAAAGCGCAAGCATGAAAGACTCGAAGAACACAGATGAAGTTTGCTTATATTGTGCAGACCCACTCCTAGCTGGCGATAGGTCAGTGTACCTCCCTTATGGAAAGACACATAGCATTAGTCACTGAGCAAAGTATGTACTAGCTTATGACGGTAGTGCCGTACCCTGGATTGCATCACAGTCATGAGACAGTGTCAAACAGTGCTCCCAACAACTCAGTTTGACAAGAACATGGACAGCTGAAGTGCCTGTCCTGAGCAAGGTCCTGTGCAATCTAGACAACACACAATAATTGCCTTATATTGCAGTATCATATGAATAGAGCAGGCACAAGCACCCGGTGAAATGCAAGGGACCAAGAAGCAGGACGCACTCCCTGTTCCAGGGTATTACCGCTCACAATAGCAGGCGTTTAAGAGCCTCCTTAACTTGTCCAAATGAAATCTTAAAAGGTTTCGTTCAGCCTCTTCATTTGCAAGAGCTCTCCAGCAGGCAGTAAATTCACACGTCCTTAGTAACATGGCTAGCTGCAAAAGACAGTGGCAGCCTTGAAATAAGGCAGGGACCTCAGCAGGAGCGAAAGGGGAAGTGCTGTTTTAGAACTGAAATCCATCAGCCAGTAGACTCCAGACCGTAATAGGGACTACCACGGAGGGGGATGGGGATCCCCCCTATATTCTGCCCACACAAAGTGGCTGGCCAGGTATCCCCTTAGTTATCGTTACAAATATCTGTGTAATAAGGGCTTCTCTCTTCCAGTCCCCAAAACAAACTTTCTGCTGCCAAACCATCATTTCAAGCTTGCCTGGCATCTCGCCTGGAAAGAAAGTGACCCTCAAGTCACCAGGATGGCACAGAAAGGAGAGGCAGGCGGGAAAAGGGTTTCTGTCCCTTCCTAGCAAAGGTCAGTGATAAGGCCACAGCAGAAGAAGGGATTCCCCCCCTTTGCTGGAGGAACGCCACCTCCCCAAATAATGGAGCTAGGTTGGTGGACTCCTGCTTCCACCGACCAAGGGGTTAGGTCTGCATAGCTACAGCGCTCAGGAGTGGGAGTGGACATCGTACCTTCATCAACCTAAGCTTAGGCCACAGTTAGGGTCCTGGTTTTAAGTGACAAGTCATTTGGCTTGCATAGTTCTTGTCAGAGGATTTGAAAGGATTTCATGAGAATTAGTAGCTCTGTGATATAGGCAAGTATTGTCCACAAATGGGGGGAAATGAGGCAATGGAAGTTAAGCAGCTGCAGGGGGTAGCCGAGTTAGTCTGTACAGGAAAAACCAACCAATGGTCTGGTGGCACTTTATAGACTAACGTAACATGAAGATGGGATCATGAGCTTTCGTGGGCACAGCCCACTTCTTCCGGTCTTCTGAAGAACTCCGGTAATCTGAAGTTAAGCAATTTGCCAGCAATACTGCAGCAAGTCAGGGGCACAGTCAGAACGCTGCTCTGTGAGCTAACTGCTAGACCACACCACAGAACATAGGATTTCAGCCGAATGGGGTCCACGCAAGGAAGGTTGAGACGTTTATAAGGAAGTGTCAGCATCTCTAAGGCTCAGACAGTCACAGAACTGAAGAGGCACTAGACAAATCCTTTCCAAAAAGTTAACAGAGAAAGTTT
Source organism: Rafetus swinhoei (assembly GCA_019425775.1). NCBI lineage: Eukaryota > Metazoa > Chordata > Testudines > Trionychidae > Rafetus > Rafetus swinhoei. The sequence continues at coordinate 1,865,486 of JAFJHL010000175.1, read as the reverse complement.
GATTTGATCCAACGCAGCGCATAGCCCTTTAAAGCTCTGCAACCTGGAATCACAAGCCCTTTCCTAAGGGAACACCTGCCATGTACCAAAAAAGGGAGGTCTGCCTTCTGTACGTGTGCCCAAGTCAAAGAGCCCTCCACAGCCCGTGAAGCACCTGTCTCAAAGCAGGCATTCTGCAGTGCACAGGGCAGCAGGCTGCTAGTGCCAGTCCACTGCAGCAAGGTACAGCATGGGCAGCAGCAGCGCAAGCCCCACTCAGGGATGGATTCTCCAGTTCCTCCCAGTGCCCCTCGCAGGGGCTGTAATGGAACGGGTTCCTTTAACGCACAAGGCCCCTATTAACCCTTCCCCTGGACCCCCAACCAGCCAAATCCGCCACCTAGCACCAATTCCAACATGGCTAGCAGCTAAAGCCCATGAGCCTGTGAGGTGCGTGGGGAGGCCCTGTGCCCCAGAGAGCTGGCATCCAGGCTAGGGGTCCCCATCCATCCGCCAGCGAGACCCAAGTGCCGCACCGCTGCCACTTTGGCAACAAACGCCACCAGGGAGATCTGACCCCACGGGCACCCCCGCCTCAGGCAAACTTGGGCCTCCCCACACCCAGCAAGTCCCCTGTGGCACCCCACTGGGCTCCCCTCCCTGTCCCTGGGAACCCCCAGCCTCTGCAACCCCCACCTACCCCTTTCCCACTCCCCCAGTGATCCCCAGTAACCCCAACCCCATCCTGCCCCAATGACCCCCTCCCCAGCCTCTACAACCCCCACCTACCCTTTTCCCACCCCGTGATACCTCCAGTAACCCCAACCCCATCCTGCCCCCACCCCAGTGATCCCCAGTAACCCCAACCCCATCCTGCCCCAATGACCCCCTCCCCAGCCTCTACAACCCCACCTACCCTTTTCCCACCCCGTGATCCTCCAGTAACCCCAACCCCATCCTGCCCCACCCCAGCCTCTGCAACTCCCCACCTACCCTTCCACCCCCCCACCGATCCCACCCAGTAATCCCAACCCCATCCTGCCCCCAATGACCCCTCCCCAGCCTCTACAACCCCCACCTACCCTTTTCCCACCCCGTGATCCCTCCAGTAACCCCAACCCCATCCTGCCCCCACCCCAGCCTCTGCAACTCCCCACCTACCCTTCCCACCCCCCACCGATCCCACCCAGTAATCCCAACCCCATCCTGCCTCAATGACCCCCACCCCAGCCTCTACAACCCCCACCTACCCTTTTCCCACCTCCCAACGATCCCCAGTAACCCCCAACCCATCCTGCCCCCTCCCCAGCCTCTACAACCCCCACCTACCCTTTTCCCACCCACCAGCGATCCCCAGTAACCCCACCCCATCCTGCCCCCACCCCTGCAACCCCACCTACCCCTTTCCCACCCCAGTAACCCCCACCCCATCCTGCCCCCACCCCAGCCTCTGCAACCCCACCTACCCTTCCCACCCCCACCGATCCCACCCAGTAACCCCAACCCCATCCTGCCCCAATGACCCCCACCCCAGCCTCTGCAACCCCCCACCTACCCCTTTCCCACCCACCAGCGATCCCCAGTTACCCCACCCCACCCTGCCCCCACCCCTGCAACCCCCACCTACCCCTTTCCCACCCCCAGTAACCCCCTCCATCCTGCCCCCAATGATCCCCAACCCAGACTTCGCAACCGCCCCCAGTCGCCCCCCCGCGCCCTGCCCCCGGCCGAGCCGCCACGTGGGGACCGCGGCCCTACCTGCGCCGCAGCCCGCGCTCCGCCAGCCGCTCCGCTCCCAGCCGGCTCGCCCGGCCCGCGGGGCCTTTAAGGGGCGGCCCGGGGAGGCGGGGCCCGCAGGCGGGGGGCTGTGAGCCCGGCGTGTGCCAGGTCGGCTAGCGGCGCCCCCTGGCGGCCCCCGGCGGCGCTGGGTGTCCTGCCGGCTCGGGCAGGCTGCTCCTGCTCCTGCTCCTGCCCCTGCACTGCAGGGGGGGCGGGGGGGTAAAAGCTCTGGGGCTGCCCCGCATTCGGCCCATGGCACGTCTGGCTCGGGGCCCGCACCCCTGTACCCGCCCTGGGCCGGGGCTCTGACAGCCCCCGGCTCTATGGGGGGCTGGTGGAGGACACCCCGCAGACCCCAGCTGTTACAGAGCAGCCTTTGTAGAGCCAGGCAGGGAGCAGGCGCAGGTCTGGGGGGCTGCTCCCAAAGCAGCAGTTGGTGCAAAGTTTCTAGATTTTCATATTTGGTTTTTTGTTCTGTTGTGGAAGGAAAGCAGAACATTTCTGGGGTGTTTTGTTAAACAGCCGCACACAGGAAGGAGCCCCACAAGTCCCAGGCCTATGGTGAGGTAGCAGCTCTCACAAGGGGGGGTGTTGTGTATCCATGGGCTGTTTGTAGCCGTCTTCCAGGGCACACATCCACTTGTGTAGCTAGTTGCCTCCTTTTACAACAAACTACATAAAAAGCACCAGCAAAGTCGGTACAAACTAAAATGTCATATAATGACTAATGGTTAGTACAATATTTATATGAACATGATGAAAATGAGAAAATTGTCTATACTAGTGTGCTGTGATGTTTTTGTATCTTGGTCTGATTTTTGAAAACAAGTAGTTCTTAAGTGAGCTGTAACTTGGGGGTGCACAAAACAAACCAGACTCCTGAAGGGGCTACAGCGGTCTGGAAAGGTGGAGAGCCACTAGGTTAGTGGACACCCTGGGTTTGTGCGTGACCCTAGCTGAACTCCCTGTTCTGTCAGGTCTCAGGGCCACTGCGCCCTTCTCTCGTCTTGACTAGGAATTCTGTTATGGACCTTAGAAACACTGCACAGCCAACGTTTTGACAGAGTGGATGTAGCTCCATGTAATGTTTCAGTTTCAACAAAATAGCATTTGCCAATGAAAACATATTTTAGTCAAAGATTTTTGACCAGCTGTGATCATTTTAGCTGCATAAAAAAAAGGGCACCAACCCATCCCTGTTAGCAATCGAATCTTAGGTTTCAGTAAATCTCAGATGTCCTGCATAGACCTCAAAATCCTCCCCCGGCTCTGTTGCTCATCGGGAGGCTTCCAGGTTTGGTCTTCTCCTGCAGGGGAAGGCAATGATAATTTGCCGCTGGGCACCTTTCAAGAGATGACTCTAAGCAGGGGGAACTGTTCCAGTGACTTGTTGAAACAAAAGGCTTGAAGGACTCTTTGGTTTTAATAGTTTAATAGCAGCCTTTTATGAAGGCATAAATATTAGCTGCCGGCAAATAAAGTACTTCATGTATTCGTTTGGATTTGCACTTTGTACAGAAATTGACCAGATTGGGCTTGTGCACCTAGAAAGAAGGAAGATTAATGCTTCCATGACCTCATCAGACTCGGAACACCTAATTCCCTATTATATTGATATCTAATTACATCCTCAGTGTTAACGGTATATGACATTTCAGCTGGCCGGGAGGCACTTTAAATGTCTATTAAGTTTCCATGCAACATACAAATATTTTTTTTAATTTGTAGATGACTTGCAACATGCTGGGCACGTTACAGAGATGGGAAAGACAAGGTCTCTGCTCACGGTCAGAGTACACAAACAGAGGGGAATGGGAGAGAGACAAAATAAAATGTCATCAATGAGCAACAAGTGGGACACTCATCATGGTGTCCTGCCATTTTGTCTCTAGTTGGAGAATTTGATTGTCCTGTGTCTTCCCCTCTTGCTCCAAACTGCGGCTCAGACCCGTTACTGGTGTCATAGCTGTCTGGGGTTTGTCGTTATTCACAAGGAAACTAAGAACAACACAACGTACATTGAAAAGCAAGAAAGTTTTGCTTCTGGGCATCAGTTTTTCAGAGACTTGGTTGGGCTCTACCTTCGAGCAATTTTATTGTTTCAGTGATGTGATGTCTGCGCCTGCCTTTTCTCTGAGATGCTAGAAAACTAGAATTTTCAAACTTTTCTATTTCACACTCTTGTTTTCCCTTACTGGCTGATCATTTTCTTGATCATTCAAAATGGGGGCCTTTGCAGTTAATACTAAGTTCTGTCCCCACCCAGCAAGAGGGAGTTAGTGCATAACATTCTGAAGCATCACACCACTTTTCCTTGAAAAACTGAGCCCGTTAGCTTGCAGATACATTCTGTGACTTTGATCCATTCCTCCCTATTAAGGATCCCAATTTGATGTAATCAATAGCATTTCTGATAAGCACATCACCTCAGTACTCGGACACTTGGGAGTCTAATGCTTTTGTTACATGTTTTACACTCTGAAAGGCTGTCGTGTTTTCCAGAATTGCACTTTCAGCTTTTTTCTTCTCTCTCTCACAGTGTCACTGGATTTTGGCTCCTTGCTTTGATCCACTCGTAGTTTGCTCCCATCTAGTTTACCCAGTAGTCAAGAGAATGCTCCTGCTTTCACCTAGTGTAAGGGCAAAAAATCCCTGTATTCCATTAGCAAGTGTCTGTGCCAGCCAGGAGCAGTTGCACAGGATGGTGCAAATGTCTTGGTTCTCTTTCTAGGACAAATAGAAAAAAATAGTACTTTTGCATTTTAGGAATACTTTTCCATCTAATGGCCTCTTTAAGGAATTATTCACCTTTCTATCCAGGAAATAGATCAAAAATAGAAGATCTATGCGATTTCTAATGATTTTGGTGGTTTTCATAATGGATGTAAGAATTTTTATTATCATTTTAACCTGATTATGTCTTTTAATGATTTCAAGTCCATTCATGATTACTGCATGTCACAGCCCACCGCCCATCCCTGATGGGTGACAGCTGGTAGTATTATACATAGTTCAGAATGTGAGGCACACTAGGGTTGTTTTAAAGCCAAAAACGTGGTTTGGGGGAAAGATGAACTAGTTATCCAACATCATTCTGTTCAAAATGATGATAAACTGTTTTTAAAAATAGATCTTGTTAAAGAAAAATAGAAGTTGTGATGAAAAAAGTGGTGTTGATAAATTGCAGAGTCAACTTTTGACCACACTTTGGGTCGTTATGAAATATATTCAAGAAACCATATAACTCCAGTCATCTGACGAAGTGGGCTGTGCCCACAAAAGCTCGTGATCCCATCTACATGTTTTGTTAGTCTATAAAGTGCTACCAGACCATTGGTTGTTTTTTTCTGTACAGATTAACTTGGCTACCCCCTGAAATATATAACCAATGTTATTCAGGTTTATTAATTTGGTACTGGAAAAAGGTTCAATATGATCCCAGTCTCTGAGGAGCCACCCCATCCAACAATGTTATATTTACCTTACCCGGAAGCTCTGCTCCCCCCAAATTACATATTTCAGATGCTCTTATCTATGTGATGATTTGACAAGTTATCGCTCTGTTTACACATTACTAAAATTCAGCACATCCGTTTGTCCCGGTTTCCTAACTTGTTCTGTTCCTTATGTTTGTTTATTTTGGAAACAAGCATTCCAGGTATTGGTCTGTGTAGGTACTGTGCTAGCTTCTGCTAAGCCCTAGGATGAATGTATCTTAATTTTGACAAGTTTCCTATCGTTTATGCCAAATGCTTACTTCAGCAAATGCCAGGAGTTATGGGATACTTGTCATAAGTGAACTGGATTATGGGATAAGCCCGTGTAGGCTACTTCACTGGTATAGGTTTCATGTTATGGGGCTTAGTGCGTACTGACATACATTTACATACATTGCTATATTATTGATGTATATTTGTGTGCTAGCTCTGTATTAGTCGATAGAGCTAAAGAAAACCATATTTGAGAATATGAATTAGAGAGAGATGTGGCTACTAATGCGAAAAGTTCTTCTACAGAAGCAAGTTTTTGGATTTCTGCGCTCACGTAGCAACTCGCTGACTCTGGGAGCCCCATTTGACTAGGGAACGCAGCAAAACGTCTTCATTGAAAAGATAGTAGACACCATGCAATCTGCTCGCATACTCATGGGAAAACGGCTTACTGCTGCTAGCCTGAATGGGTAATTTTACTGTCTTGACCCTGACATACAGTAGGTGGATTCCCTGCTGCATCGATGGTTATTCCACAATGACGGCTTGTCTTGGAGTAGCACCCAAGCCATGTCCCATATCCGCACATGCAGATAGGAAGCTGTTCTGTCTGGCAAGAATGATCCCCGAAATGGCAGCAGCCTGTAGCTGGCTGTGTGCTGGGCGGTTGGGATTAGCCTAATAAAGTTTGCATCTCCTGGTGCTGCTAAGTCATCAGTAACATGATGGCCAGCGAGCAGGAATGAGATGCAACAGCTGATGTGTTCATAGCTGTATGTATCAGGTAGGCTTTGCTTACCCCGTTTTGGGAATTGCCTGCTGCCCCAAGGCACAAAACAGCCCTTATCCCCTGCGTGCTTCCCAGGACCTGTCACAAATACTGTGAGAGAGCTCGTTCTCAGCCACACTTTGTCTCGCGCCTGTTGCTTACTTTCCAACCATCTGGTGCTCTTCTGAGGGAACACGGGAGATAAACCGAGTGAATTGTTTCCTGGGCTGTTAAGGCTGGTCATTTGCTTTAGATGAGTGAGAAATATGATTCTATTTGACCCAGAACCGTGGGGAAAAAACCACACTGTAAGCCAGTGACTGTCCACAAGTGGAAAACTGGAGCAGCTGCCAAAAGAGATCAAGTTGCTTTCACATCAAAGGAAACCACTGCCTCCCCCTCCCCTCCCCAGCAGGGGCTCCTTTAAGGTGCTCTGTAGACACCAAGGCACGTAATGGGCCTCCTAAGAGAAAAGACCACATGCATGGAATAACACAGGACCAGGGATTCTAAGAATTTCATTTAGTCCCTTCTACAATGACCCTCGGCATACACTGATGGGCTAGTGGGCTGAACAGGCTTTTCAAATCGCTCCATGGGTTAAAAAGCAGGGATAGTGTTCGGGCTAGCCCTCGGCACTGCTTTTTGCAGACAGCAAGGTATGTGGTGGCTAGAAAAGGAGACGCTCTGAGCTTACCAATGCACCCCTTCACATTGCTTGTCTGGGGGACGTTTCTTCCTGAAACGGTGACGCTGGAGGTGTTATGTGTGCATGGCCTATGGGTGCTGTTCCCAGCTCTGGCACTGAGCTTCCAGGTGGCCTTGGGCAACTCACTCTGGTGCTCTGTACCTTTGGATTTGCTCCCACCCTTTGTCTGTCTTTTCTGTGTGGATTGGAAGGTGCTTGGGGGAGGCTCCGTCTCTCCCTCTGTGTGTGCGCATACAGGGACTAGGACAATGAGGTTTCAGTCTAGGGCCATCACACCAATAATAAATAATGTTGTGATGTCAGATAATCCTGTGGTATGGTGGGGAGACCACTGGCTGGACTTAGGAGACCTGGCTTCTGTTCTCAGCTCTGATCCTGTCAGCTGAACTGGGGAAAGTTGCTTCATCGTTCTAGGCCTCAGCTTCCCCATCTAGAGAAGTGAGAGAAGGATTCAGCCCTCCTTTGGGAAGCACTTTGAGACCTGCTGATAAAAAGCGCTACGGAGCAGCAAGCTAGTAATTGTTCTAACGGGAGCCCAGTCCTCCTCCACGGAAATGCGACCATTTCTGAGGTGGAACTAAGCACCAGGAATATTACACAGTGGGTTACAACAGGAAGGGCAGCTCTTATATACAGATGAAACTGAAGGGGGGATAAAGATGAAGAAGAATCTGATAGCTGTCTTTGATACGATAACGAGTCTTGTGGATAAGGGAGAAGCGGTGGATGTGGTATACCTAGACTTTAGTAAGGCGTTTGATACGGTCTCGCATGATATTCTTATCAATAAACTAGGCAAATACAACTTAGATGGGGCTACTATAAGGTGGGTGCATAACTGGCTGGATAACCGTACTCAGAGAGTAGTTATTAATGGTTCACAATCCTGCTGGAAAGGCATAACAAGTGGGGTTCCGCAGGGGTCTGTTTTGGGACCGGCTCTGTTCAATATCTTCATCAACGATTTAGATATTGGCATAGAAAGTACGCTTATTAAGTTTGCAGATGATACCAAGCTGGGAGGGGTTGCGACTGCTCTGGAGGATAGGGTCATAATTCAAAATGATCTGGACAAATGGTCTGAGGTAAACAGGATGAAGTTTAATAAAGACAAATGCAAAGTGCTCCACTTAGGAAGGAACAATCAGTTTCACACATACAGAATGGGAAGCGACTGTCTAGGAAGGAGTATGGCAGAAAGGGATCTAGGGGTTATAGTGGACCACAAGCTGAATATGAGTCAGCAGTGTGATGCTGTTGCAAAAAAACACGTGATTCTGGGATGCATTAACAGGTGTGTTGTGAGCAAGACACGAGAAGTCATTCTTCCGCTCTACTCTGCGCTGGTTAGGCCTCAGTTGGAGTATTGTGTCCAGTTCTGGGCACCGCATTTCAAGAAAGATGTGGAGAAATTGGAGAGGGTCCAGAGAAGAGCAACAAGAATGATTAAAGGTCTAGAGAACATGACCTATGAAGGAAGACTGAAAGAATTTGGTTTGTTTAGTTTGGAAAAGAGAAGATTGAGGGGGGACATGATAGCCGTTTTCAGGTATCTAAAAGGGTGTCATGAGGAGGAGGGAGAAAACTTGTTCATCTTGGCCTCTGAGGATAGAACAAGAAGCAATGGGCTTAAACTGCAGCCAAGGAGGTTTAGGTTGGACATTAGGAAAAAGTTCCTAACTGTCAGGGTAGTCAAACACTGGAATAAATTGCCCAGGGAGGTTGTGGAATCTCCATCTCTGGAGATATTTAAGAGTAGGTTAGATAAATGTCTATCAGGGATGGTCTAGACAGTATTTGGTCCTGCCATGGGGGCAGGGGACTGGACTCGATGACCTCTCGAGGTCCCTTCCAGTCCTAGTATTCTATGATTCTATTAATATATTTTTCCCAAATTGAAATTTGACCAGAACCCAGGGGCTAACAGCTGGGTCTGGGATTTCCTGTGGGCACAAATGGTCCAGGCTTTCGTTTTACACCTCATCTGGGAGGACAGATTTAATTGTAATCCCTGAAGGAATTTTTGCTTGGAAAGGAAAGAGGATGTTGTATGAAAATATTGGGCAACAAAGCTATTCTTGTAATGTAACTGCATAAGCAGCCACATTTTCCTTCCGGATGTGCTGCTCATTAATCAAGTTCAAAAGTGCTACAGCCAAACTCTTCTACTCCCAAAATAAATGTGAGGTACCTGCAGACAAGTTCAAATCCAGGTTTTTGGTATCTCCATTGTAAATCCTAAGAAGACTTCTACTACTCAACCATGATTACTGACTTTAATTTCCACCGTGGTTAACCTCTACAGCAGGTGTAAGAAGTCTAGGACATACATTTATCCTGAATTCCCGGACCCTGCTTGCTAAGAGATGGGACTTGTGACACCCAAACCAGGAATCACTGGAAATCTCATGGGAAAATCTGTTCTTGTGCGAGATCCACCCCAATTTCACAACCAGAGAGCTGCTTCAGAGAAAAACGTATCGGTGTAACTGAGCCTCCAAACCTTTTGTGGCACAGCCTTTCTAGTAGCAATCTGCCCAGTTGGTCAGCAATGGAATTTTGTTATGTTCATTAGTAAATCACACACCGAGACCCCACTGGGTCTATCTCTTCGGATTGGAAAGGTGTGATATTGTATAAGGCTAGTGTGGTACAACAAACTCTCTGAATAACAAACCTGGTACAGGTTGAACCTCTCTAGTCCGGCACTCTCTGGTCCAGCAACATCCATGGTCCAGCATGATTTGAGTTAGCCGGATGTCCTCTTATCGTGGGTGTGGCTAAGTTTCCCGCAGTCCCATAAAGTTTGTTTACAGCCGCCAGTCCTGGCTCCCAGTGTTCTGTGCTGTGATTTAGCTCCAAGTTACCCCTAACTGTCCCCTAACACCCCAGGAAGCAGGGGAAGTGTTGGTGAAGCTACTAGACAATAGCGACCTCCTGTGGTCCAGCAAATTCTCTGGTTTGGCACTGGTCAGGTGCGGAGGGTGCCGGACTGGAGAGGTTCAGCCCGTACGGCCGACGGCAGTTGCTGACTAGCTCGGTGAAAGGTCGTCAGCTCGGTGATCTTGGCTAGAATTCTTGGTCACAAATAGAGCACTCTCATATTTGTTTGACCCCAGCTTGAAAGGGCGTTGCACTCCCCACTCAGGGTCACCCCGGGGCGCTGGGGCAAAAGTACCCGATGCCCACCCGTGAGCCTCACCCAGTGTCCCAGTTTGCCCTGAAGCTAATAAGAAAACAAAGGGTAGTGGCTGCTCCCCCCCATGCTTGGAGTCACAGGAAATGGATGGCGCCCCCTGTTCTTCTAGCCGTGGGTCCTTGCTGTGTGCCTCATCCGGCCCGCATGCCCTGCAGGGAGCACAAAGACTGTCCTCCCTCCCTGAGCCAAAAGCTGGGACACTGCGACGCCCTTCCTGCCGGGGTCCCCGTGGGCCCGTCTCTGTGGTAGCTCCGAGTCCTGCACGCCACTGAGGATGCTGCCGTGGCAAGCGCATGCCAGCGGCCTTGCTCAACGGGCCGCACAAGCGCTGCCAAAGCCTCGTGCAGGCAGAGGGAAGCGCTGACATTTGCAGTGCGAGGGAGGTGGCATGGGACCTGCGGTCAGGCCCAGGGCAGAAGTTGGGCTCACAGCTCATGGCATGCCAGGCTGGGCATGCAGCTGTACAGGCATGCAGTGTCCGTGGCCTGTGTGTCACAGCCATGGTGGGCAGGGCAGCGTGCCCGGACCAGGACGATGATTTCTGCCACAGAGGAGTGGCTGGCGTGCCTGGCAGCTGCAGGAAAGGCCAGTGCGGCCGGGCAGATTAACCATCCGGAGTACAGCCCCTTCCAGAGCGCGGTAACCCCTTTCCTGGACACCGGCAATGGGCTACAGCTTGAGACACCGGCACTTTACGTTCCAGGGGGGTGAGCGCCCGTGGCTCCCGCTGACTTCAGCCGCCGCCACAGGAGTCACAGCAGGGCACCGAAACCAGATCAGAGTGAAGGCAGCCTGGCACCCAGCAGGGTGGGAACGCAGCCGACAAGGTTCCCCCACATCCAGCAGTGGCAGAGCCCTGCCCGGCTGCAGGAACAGACTTCTTTGCGCGCAGAGTCCACTGGGCCGAGCTGGCTGAGGACGGGCAGCGAGCAGCGTGCGCGCTGTTACAAGAAACGTGCGTGATTGAGAACTGGGCCATGCTCACCGCGGGGGTTCTCTCCACCTTGGCCCGCGCAGGGATCGGCTGAGCATGCTCGCAGGGGCAGTGCTTGCCTGAGACGCTCATCCTGCCGCAGCACCTCGGGTCACCGCACACAACTGGACCTTTCACCAGCGCCCCAGCTGCGCACGACTGTGTCCTGTGCAGACAGCCGGCCGTCAATGAAGCTGCATTGAATGGAGACATGCTGGCGAGGGAGGGTCCCTTCCTTTCCTCCCGAGAAAAGGCATGCGGCCGAGGGGGGAGGCTGAAAGCCCCATTGCTGGGGCCGTGGCTGGGAGACGGGAGCCCTCAGGCTCAGGGGGAGCAGAGGCAAGGGGAGAAGTGGGGGGGAGCTGGCCGGCTGGGAGAGAGAGAATGTGGGTTTGTCATTGGGGAACACTCCGTGCTCAGCAGTAAGGGCTGCTGCCTCCCCTGCACATCACCGGCCAAAGCGGCTTTCCAGGAGAACCGCATTCCTCTGGCTTTCCTTGCGCAATAGGGAGGGATTCCCGGCCATCAGCTGCTCCGGCCCCAGCTCCCGCAGCCCTTCCGCACTTGGACAGGGCCTGGCCCCCTGAGCTCAGACCCAGAGGAGCGTCACTGTTTCCCTCTCTTCTCCAGCCGACGTCCCGCTCTCCAGCCCCCCTCGTTCGGCTGATGCAGCAGGGGGCTGGGGTGGTGCAGGAACGTGGGGCCGGGCTGGAAAGGGCTGCACTGATCTGGAGGCTGGAGCGGTTTGTTCACTGAGAAACCAGCTGGGCGGTTCTGCTTGCCCGGATCACAGAGCCCCGAGCCAAGTGCCTGGAGCCCAGGCCAGGCCACCTCCCAGTGCAGCACAAGGAGAGCGACCCCCTAGCAAGCCATCTCACGGTGCTGCTTCCCGCCAGACAGCCCTTGGGCTTAGGGGGGGATTCCTCCCACTGCATTGGGGGCGGGGTGCAGATCTCAGAGCAGCCGTGGGGGTGGGTTTGGGTTAGTCCCTCACAGCAGCCTTTCCGTTGGCTTTCCCCAGCCCTTCCAGGGCAGTGAGCCCATGAGCCCAGGGGCAGGTGTTGGGGTGGACGCTGTTGCAGGATGTGGGATGGGACGACGGCTCTCTCCGGCTCACGGTCCATATTGAAGCCTGGTCAGCCTGGGGTGTGCAAGGCCCGGGGGATGTGTGTCCTGTAGGGGCACCGTGGGCATATGTGGGAAACGGCCTCCCAGCTCCTGCACGGGAACCCTAACGAATTCCAGTGCCTGGGGCCTGCCACTGGCGGCTACGGCGCCCACTCTGCATCCACGGGCTGGGCGCTGCCGAGGTTCCACTAGCAAGGGATCGGCAGGGCTCCCGGGGCTGCATGGACAGTGGCAAGCCAGACCCGACACAGCTGGCGGGAGGCCCCGGCGGCAGGGGGTGACCCCTCAGCACGCCTGCTTCCCTCCACGTCGCTCACGCCCAGGGCTGAGCGCAGGCAGGGGCGGGATGGGGCACGTGCATTGGGAGCAGAGCGGGAACTCGCTCAGCTGGGCTCCCCACGGGCACCCCCCATTGAACCTCCCAAGGGAAAGTGAACCGGGGTCGGACTCGGGGGGGCCTGTGCCCCCCTCAGCTTTATGGTGCTGCTGGGAGGGGGTGAGGCCCCGTCGTGCTGTGACAGAGGGAGGAATGCTGGGGGGATGCTGAGGTGCCCCGTGGGGGTGTGGTGGGTGCCCCCAGAGATGTGGTAAGGGCTCAGTGAGGCGCAAGGTGCTGCACGGGGACTGCCCCCTCCGGGAGCCTGAGATGCACTTTGACTGATAAGGTGGCAGCCTGGTTAAAACCTGTCCCACTTGTTCTTGCCTCCTGGGCGGTGAGCGCACAGAAGAAATGCACTGGGCATGGGGGAACTCCCCTCACTGGGAACACAGGTGAATATTTACATCTCAGAAGATCTGGGCGTCACACGTTGCGTCAATCCCCAGCCGCCGGTCTAGTGGCCTGGCCAGCGCGTCCCGCTGCGTCCCATTAACAGCCGAGCACAGGGAGTGGGAGCAGCAGCTCAGGGAATGTCGCAAACAAAGATCTAACCAGCCAAAGCTGGGCCCAGCCCTTGCACTGCCAAGGAGTGATCCCCTCCCTGCGCGCCGTCCACTTCCCCCTCTCCCTCCAGCAAGCAGAGGGGGGCAGTTTGCAATGGCAGCGAGACCCGGGAACTGCAGAGCACGTCACAAAAACAAAGCCCCACCAGTGTTTGCTCTGCCCTTTGTGCAGTTCGGTTGGCCTGGCCCATGCAGGAGGTTTGGTTTCTGGAGCATTTCTCAGCCTGCCACCTGCCAAAGCCGTTTAGCTGGGACCTGCGATTTCCTGACATGAACAGCTACGTCCACGCTGCAGGCTTCTTGCACAAGAACTGTTTTCGGACGAGATCTTCTGCAAAAACCTTGTGCACAAGAGCGCGTCCACACTGCAAAAACCTCGTGCACAAGAGAGCGTCCACACTGCAAAAACCTTGTGCACAAGAGCGCATCCACGCTGCAAGAGCCTATCAGAAAAGCGATGCGCTCTTGCACAAGAGAGCGTCCACACTGCCTGGATGCTCTCCGCAAGTAAGCAGTGATTGCCATGGACAGAATGGCCACTAGGGCACCTGTGCTTTTTCCTCTTCTCGCACAAAATGTGCTTTTGCGCAAGAGTGTCCATGGCGGTGTGGATGCTCTCTTGCCCAAGAAAGCTCTGATGGCCATTTTAGCCATAGGGGCTTCTTGCGCAAGAAATTCATGTTGCCTGTCTACACTGGCCTCTTGTGGAAGAGCTCTTGCGCAAGAGGGCTTATTCCTCATGGGGAGAGGAGTAACTCTTCTGGAAGAAGCCCTGTTTTCCGACGCTAGACTGTAAATTTACTTGTGCAAGAACATGCGTGCAGTGTAGACAGCCGGCAAGTTTTTGCGCAAGAACAGCTGTTCTTGCGCAAGAAGCTGCCAGTGTAGACATAGCCTAAGTGTGGTGCCGGTGTGGACTCCTCGGGAGTAACAGCACTGCTCATGATCAGGAGCCCTGAACCCTTTGAATTGCCAGGCCTGTGGCAACTGCCCCCTTTGCCCTCCCTGCTGGCAGGCCTGTTTACTCGACACATTAAATGAATTTGTGTCAGCTCACGTTCACACCCTTTTGTGTTCACTTTACACAAACCCTGGTGTCACTAAGACTTGTAGGCATGAGTATTCCCAGAAAGCAAAGTTACTAAATCACATGCTCTTGAATTCATGCAGGAAATCATTATGCATTCACCCCATCAGGTGACAGACACCGTGTTGTTTGACCGACCTAGCCCGTCACTACTCAGCAACACTGCTGGAATTTCAAATACTTGAATGTCTAATGAATGTGGCGCTCTGTTTGTGAGCCATTCAGACAGCAAAGAAATTCAGAAGACAATCCCTTGAATAAATTCAATAACAATTTGAAGAACTCATAAATATTCCACATGCAGGAAAAAGGTTAAATATGCTTGATCAATTATTTACTCTGAATTATCTACTCTGTGCTAATAATAAAGAAATGGTCTGTTTCTGCTGTAAGAAATATACTCTTTCCTATTGATTCCCAAAACTAACTTCATACTAAACAAACTCCGCTCTAACTACCAAGGAGGAAGACATGCCGCATGTCAAGATAAAGTCTCCTTCCACTGCCTAAATGCAGCTGGCTCCAAGGTTACTCAGTGAAGGGGAGGAAATGTACCCAGTGGTACAAAATGTCAGGGAGGAAGGTAGGAGCAGCTAATCAAAGTCAAAAGTGCAGACATCATTCACCTTTCAAATGTGTATTTGGAAGATAATTTGTTATCGGCTCAGTACAAAGTTAACCCGCTTGAAACCTGCTGTCTGGCATGTGGCCTCCTAGCCCATGACTGAGATAGCAGCTCGTGTTTTGATTAAATGTTTTGCTGTTGGGTTAAAAATAATTCTCTCAGTAGGTGGAAGTTCACGAGGGTTACGCCATGAAGATCATGAGCACCACCAGGCCTCTGGCCCCCGGTGCGATATGGACTTCCAGGCCCAAGGTCTTAGCGTAGTCACACCGTGCCGGCTTTGCAGGGCGAGCAGGGATCTAGTTTGGTCACGCGCCTGGACCAGTTCCTTTCCAAAGGACCTTTGGCAAACAGCTCTTTGCTGGCAGCCAAGGTTAGATGGAGGAGACCCCCCCAGGCCAGCCCATTCCCTGAGCACTTGGAATCCCCAGAGCAAACAATAAACGGGGCAGGAAGACAGAACTAGCGCTATCAGGCCCTGCAAAGGTGGGGGGGGGAAGGCAATGAAGGCAGTTTTGCCGGGCCCTGGCGATTCAACGGGGGCCAGGCACAATAGTGGCGTCGAGCACCCCAGGCCTCTTTGAATGGCTGCCGGAGCACTGCACGGCACGCTCCTTGCAGCTTGGAGGGCGTGCCATGGGCTGGCTGTCCTCAGCCCCGCCCCTTCCAGGTGCACAAAGCCAGCCCCCCCCTCCATGCCCAGGGGCGCCCAGAGGCTGTCAGCTGCCCTGAGGGACACTCAGGCAACGAGGGTTGCGGGGCAAGGGGGAACAAACAGCCATTTTTTGTTACCATCCCTGGGGTGTCCAGGGACTTTGATGGTAACTAGGCAGCTTAGCTCAACCCAAATCCAGCCCAGGGAGCGGCCGGCCCACAAGCCAGGGTCAGCGCCGCCTCAAGTTCACTGCAGCATCTGCCATCCGCTGCACTGCTCTCTGCAGAGTGCTGAGCTGCACTAGTGCTGGATGCACAAGCAGGGTTCAGCAGACGTGACCCCGGCACCCTGCCCAGGGTGTCAGGAGGACTGTTCCTGTGGCCTGCCGCAGAGGGCCCACAGACCCGTCAGCCTGCGGCCTGGCGGAGAAGAGGGCCTGACTCCCCAGCGCCGAGGTGCGTAAACGTGGCGGGTTGTGCTACACGTGCACAGCCCGTCAGCAGCGTCTGCACTTCGGTGAATAAGCCGTAGCAAAAGGGGAAAGACCCAGCCCCATGAGCTTCCCCCCATTGTCGTGAGAGACCGGGACTTTTGAGAGAGCCTGCAGGACTGGGAGGTGCAAACCCGTTGCGGCATCCACCTAGAGCAGACTTAGCCCTTGTCTACATGAGCAAGTTGTGTCGCCCCAACCTGCCTCCTGGCAGCCAAGCAGTGAGTGTACACACTGCAACGTGACTTCGGCTGCAAAAAAATGCCTAATTGTGGGGACAAAAAAACTTCCACCCCACGACAGACTTTTCTCTTCCCCTCCCTTCATTGTCAACAACATCCAGTGTAGACGCCCCACTGCCTGCTTTTGTTCACTTGTATTGGTCTCCAGAAGTGTCCCACAATGCCCATGGTGACCGCTCTAGTCAGCGTCTGAACGCCACTGCCCTGCAGCCCGGTAAACAACCATCCGCCCCCTTTCCTTGCCAACCCCAGGAACTCTAAATCCCATTTCCTGCCTGCTGGCTCTGTGCGGAGAGGTCTCTGGGCATCGGCCCAGGTGAGCAGGGCTGACGGGCGTACATAAGGCAAATTGTTACCCCAGTGCCACACCCAAGACCCCCCCGGTTCCATACAGAGCAGGATGCGATGCGCAACCGTCACCCCACCTCTGCAACCAGGAGACTCGTGCGTACTTCAGAGGGCAGCAGAGACAAGACCAACCCCAGATGAAGTGATGAAGCTAGACAAGGATGGGGGGCTCCAGCAGGGTTGCCCACTAGGCTGGCAGCCAGCAACGGTTCTCCCCACCTCAGGGCATAGCCAGTCCCAGCAGCTGCTCAGCAGGAAGCAGAAGACAAGAGCACATTAAGTGGCTGTGGCATGTGCGGGGCCGGGAAGGGGGGGGGGGCGCAGAAAAGGGGAGGCTGGCTGGCTGTGGTGCCCTGACCTAGACATTGCCCTGCCTAGCTAGTCGGCACTGCCAAGCAGGTGGACAGACACCATGCTCTCAAGGGAATCCTCCTGAGAAAAGGCCTGGAAAGTTTCCTGGAGGTACTTGCTAATCCTCTGCCACAGGTCCCAGGGCAGGGAGCTGTGTTCCCTCCCCTGTTGTAGGACACGGTCCCGCCCTCTTGGACAATCTGTACAGGGACCAAAGCTTGCAAGAAGGCAGTAGTTGTACCCCATTTCCCTGCACACTGAGATCCCTGCCTGTGGAAAGTGGGGGGGTACTTTTGGAATGAGCTCCCTGCAAAGCTGCCCTTCTGTCTGTACCCCTCACCATGCTGCGGGGGCTTGCAGAGATGGGGACTAGTTCATGGCCAGAGGTGTGGGAATGTAACCGTCCTGCTTCTGTGCCTTGCCCACGTGTGCCTCAGCAGACGTGCCCCTGCCGCCCATCTCAGCGGACCAGAAGGGGGATAAGCCAGGGCAAAGACCATGTGCTCAGGAAGGGGCTGCAGAGGAAAGGGAACGGAAGGAGAGCCAGGAAGCTGGAAGGAGAGA
Source organism: Rafetus swinhoei (assembly GCA_019425775.1). NCBI lineage: Eukaryota > Metazoa > Chordata > Testudines > Trionychidae > Rafetus > Rafetus swinhoei. The sequence continues at coordinate 1,847,936 of JAFJHL010000175.1, read as the reverse complement.
AGAGAGAATCGAGCGACTGCTAGGGCCATGACTGAGTGAGCAGTTCCACTGTAGCACGTGCACAATTCTCTGCCCTCTAGGCCCCCGCCTTCCTTTCCACCTCACAGGACTCCTCCGTATCCCCTCACTCCACCTCCTCCCCCATTTGACAACTGCCGGAGCTACACGCAGTGGCGAGCTGCTACCCTGTACAAGCCCCTCCCTAACTGGCAAAGGCGTGTTTTGGTGAGCATCATTGTACGGTCTCTAAAGACAAAATGTTATAAGGGGAACGCACTTTTATTTTGTGTTCTACAGGTACATACAGCAAGCACTTCCATCCCAGGTACAGGCCTTGCAATCAGCTCCTTGCATGGATGTGCGGCCCCAACATCTTAATTGGGATGCACCAGGGAAGCTCCTCTAAAAACAAATATGTTAGCACCCCTCATTATCCAAGTGCTAAATAGGAATCAGTGACACTGTTGGGAGGAAAAAGCAAACCTGGTTCTGGGCTGCATTAACAGGAGTGCTGTGAGCTAGACACGAGAAGTCATTCTTCCGCTCTACTCTGCGCTGATCAGGCCTCAGTTGGAGTAGTGTGTCCAGTTCTGGGCACCACATTTCAAGAAAGATGTGAAGAAATTGGAGAGGGTCCAGAGAAGAGCAACAAGAATGATTAAAGGTCTAGACAACATGACCTATGAAGGAAGACAAAGAATTGGGCTTGTTTAGTTTGGAAAGGAGAACACAGAGAACACGATAGCGGTTTTCAGGTATCTAAAAAGGGGTCACAGGGAGGAGCAGTGGAAATTGTTCTCCTTGGCCTCTGAGGATAGGACAAGCAGCAATGGGCTTAAACTGCAGCAAGGGAGGTTTAGGTTGGACATTAGGAAAAACTTCCTGTCAGGGTGGTTAAACACTGGAATAAATTGCCCAGGGAGGTTGTGGAATCTCCATCACTGGAGATTTGAGAGCAGATTGGACAGACACCTGTCAGGGATGATCTAGTCAGTGCTTGGTCCTGCCATGGGAGCAGGGGACTGGACTTGATGGCCTCTCGGGGTCCCTTCCAGTTCTAAGGACTATGATTCCTTAAAGCCACCCCGATGTTAACAGCCCTCTAGGCTGCTCTGATGGCCCCAGTATCTACATGCTCAAATTCAGCAGCAAAGCGCTCTGCCTCAGTGCTCCACCCTGAGCAAACATTTTGACCTGGGATTCAGAGATTATGCAAGATGTAGCATGTAGCTATGACCATGGAAATGGTATCCTCAGTAAGGGCTAACCTGCCCTAGAGGCACCTCCAGTGTGCCTTTGATCTGCCAAAGGCCCATTCAGCTGTCTACAGGCTGAGCAAGTGCTGCATTACACTCCTTACTGCTGTCCAGATGCCCTGTGTAAGGTTTCGTGAGCCAGGGCTGTAAGGGGTGAATTGGGTCCCCCCAGATTACTTATGGGCATTTGCATATCCCCCATATGCATGTGTTTTGGAGGAAGTGTACATCATGCACCTTTCTGGACCAGCCTGCGTTGTCTGTGAAACATCCCTGGGGATCCACACACCTGTGAAAATGGTGCAAAAGAAAGATGGAAGCCACTGGAGGGCTGGGACACAAAGCAACACCTGGCAGGACATTTTGCATGGTCCGAGGATGCTCCATGCTGCCTTCCACACAACACCTAGTGATTGTGTCGCCAAGCACTGTGGGATACAGGCACTGCTCATGCACACATGGTGCTCCCAATGTGGGCATGATCTGGCAGAGGGAGCAAGTGTGAACACTCTCTGGCAATCTGGCGTCTTCATTTGTGCGTGTGTCTCTACATTAGTTTCACTGACAAAACGTAACAGTGAGGACAAGCTCTTAAACGACCCTTACACCTCACGGGGTGGGTGGCTGGCACATTTACTATGCTATTTATATAGCCCCAAAGCATGCAGCAAATTCGTTACCCGGGTCTCAGGGTGAGGGAGTTACTGGTCCCTGTACCTCCCCGCCCCCCTCTCCCCCCATGGGCTGCACAGCCAGCAGGAAGAGATGAGAGATATATAAAATCAGTGGTGTGGAGAAAGTGACTAAGGAAAAGTTATTTACTTGTTCCCATAATATAAGAACTAGGGGCCACCAAATGAAACTAATGGGCAGCAGGTTTAAAACAAAAAAGGAAGTTCTTCACACAGCACATAGTCAACCTGTGGAACTCCTTGCCTGAGGAGGCTAGGACTAGAACAGGGTTTAAAAGAGAACTAGATAAATTCATGGAGGTTAAGTCCATCTATGGCTATTAGCCAGGATGGGTAAGGAATGGTGTCCCTAGCCTCTGTTTGTCAGAGAGTGGAGACGGATGGCAGGAGAGAGATCGCTTGATCATTACCTGTTTGATTCACTCCCTCTGGGGCACCAGGCATTGGCCACTGTCGGCCAACAGGGCACTGGGCTGGATGGACCTTTGGTCTGACCCAGACTGGCCATTCTTATGAAGAACAGGAGGGTGATTAGTCAACAGGAACACAGAACAGACTTGTCAGCACAGGAACAGCCAGTACCTTCGATCTTTAAGAGGGGGACAGAGCCAGGGGCCTGGCTTCCCAAGCCAGCTGAGACTGCCCCATTCCCAGCCTGGCTGCTCCCCCAGCCTTTGGCCCGCATTCCAGGACAAAGGCATCACTTGGCCAGCAACCCCCCGGCTCCAGTTACAAGGAGCATTGGCCACTGTGTACAGGCAGGAGGCTATCACCATCCAGGTATTACAGTGCCCCAGGAAACTGAGGCACACCCATGGGGTTACTCTAGGACAATAGAACTCACAGACAACCTAACAAGGCAAATAAAATCCCCACTTGGTCACAGCCTGGAAAGCTCACTCCAGCCACCTTTACCTTGCCAAGCATCTGGTCTGGTCCCTCTGGGGCACTAGCAGAAGAGCTGCCCAGGATCCAAGACACACAGCAGGGGTGGCAAGTTCCTTTCTCCACCAGCACACAAGCTCTTCTCACATCTCCTCACAGCGCTGAGCCCTTAGTCAGAGAAACGGAGTCAGCATGGGCCATGCCTTGGTGGCAAGGGGGGGGGGGGAAAAAGAGAAGAGAAGACCCAACCCAAGCCCACCCACAACCCTGGGTCCCAATCCAGGAACCCTCTGGCAGCAGCCTTGTCCTGCCCTCCTGTACTCCCACCACTGCCTTTGTTTCCCTGGGCCACTTCCTTGAAGTCAGGCCTGCAGGCTGGAGCCTCCCTCTCTAGCCAATCTTCCCCCAAACCCTGCCCTGCCAAGACACTCAAGGACCAGACCTCATCCCCCTACTGTTTGCATTCTGCTGAGCAGCTCCTTATATACCCAGCTGCCTCAGCAAGCTACCCTCTGGTTGGCTTCTTAAAAGACTCTCCCTGATTGGCCAGGGCTCTGTGCCGGCTCCCTCCAGCCTGATTTAGCCCTCTCCTTGCCAGTGCCGGGCACAGTCCTGTAAACCCAAACTGTGGTTGGGCCTAGAAAGTCATGTGACCAGACACCTGCTGCTGAAGCCCATTTTGGTTCTGGGCTTAAGAAAAGTTTGAGCTAAGCACAAAGAATTCCCGCCTGGGGCAAAAGGGATGGGGGGAAGGAGACAAAGAACAGGGCAGTTGCCAGATGCCAGGAGAGCCCCTCTTACCACCTAACGTGCCGGATGGAAACATCTAAGACTGAGCAGGAAGAAGGATCGGGCCCAAGCTAGGAGGCTGCTTAGCCTGTGAAAGAGACACTTAGAACAACTGCTTAGGGTAAGAATTTGCATGTAACAGGTTTCTCAGTGGATTCGAAGGAGCTACCAGTGGTTTATTCGTTTTAGTTTAGTAACTTACTTAGATCTGTCTGTTTTCACTTGCAAACGCTCACTCCAGTCCCATACTTCACAGCAACACTTTTGTTTGTCATCAAGCCCAGTGTAAATAATTGTAACCTGTGGTGGGAGCAAGCATTGTGCAGATCTCTCTTTGGTGGGAGGCGGGGAAGATCCTTATGAGCTCTGAGTACACCTTTTACACAGGCTAAGACGGATTTGTTTGGGGGCTTAGGTCCCTTTTGGGGGTTGGTTCCCTGGGTGTTGAGCCCTTTTAGCTGAGCCCTCCTGGAGCTGTTCAGTGTCTGTGTTGCTCTTCAGGGGGGTGATTCCCCCAACTCTGTGCCTTGGCTGGGGGGAGATCAGAGCAGGACTGAGGGGTGGGAGCCCCACAGGGCAGGAAGGCGGATGTCAGTGGCTTGATCAGCACAACAGGGGCAGGGGGGGCAACCCAAGGGGACTTCTGTGATTTCACCCCATCACAGATTTATCATCCCCACCCCTTGTTCCATCTGGATGCGCTAGCCCCATTTCACAGAAGGGGGCCGGGGTCCCCTCTGCCCCAGCTCACGGAGCCAGCTCAAAAGCCGGGTTCCACCTACAAGAGGCCAGCGACCAGCCAGCGCAGCCCAGAGAAACTGACGGCGCTCAGTGAGAAGCAGAGTCACTTCTCAGGGGCTGGCTCTGTGCCTGGCACCCGGCATGCACCCGAGGCACCAGGCTGTTGCTTTTGGGAAAGCCAAGAATCTGTGCAGGATGCTCCCATCTGCCATATCCATATCTGGGAGAGTGCCTGCAGGCTCCGGTGCTTCTGGCTGGGGACTGACGGGTGGCCTTGCACCCCGGGACAAGGCGGGTGAGATAGTCCATGCTATTGCCCCAGTACCCTGGGAGCTAATGAGCTGCTGATAGGCTAAGGACTGGGTTGTGTCCTAGCTCTCTCCTGCCTGCATTCCCCTTCCGGTACCCGTTGCTCCGATCCAATGAGTTGTTTGTGTGACTCTGCTCCTTGCTCTGGTCTGGCCGGGCGGCCCAGCTGGCTGGGTGGTTAATGTTTCGCTCACCCCAGTAGGCCAAACCCGTAGCCTCCTGCTCCCACGGGGATGCTTGCTTTCACTGGCCGGTCCCGCTGCCTCTGGATTTACTCTGCGGCGTGAGGCCCGCGTCCGTGGGGGCGCTTGTACAGGCCTTTTCTCATGCCTGCTGGGTGCTTAGCTGGTGCATGCTGCTTTGCAGCCCCCTTTGAGCCACACCGCTGCGGCTAGGTAGCACCCGCTCAGCCGGGCATTCCTGTAGCGCCCAAGCGAAATCGAACACCTCTGCACCATGGCTGGGGCTGGGACAGCCCCCGCGCCAAGACCAGCCCTTCCCTAGCGCCCTGCAGGCTCCTTCCAGCCCGGGCAGCAAGCCAAGACCCCTGCTCTGAGCACCAGCCCCCTTCCCTGCCGAGGGGCGAATAGTGGGTGTGACGTAGTGGAGGTACCTGGCTGGTTTCTATGCTGGCTCTGTGGTAACCCCCACTGGCTGCCATCGGTACCACAGCCCAGAAGGACTGGAGATGAGGCATTATGCAAAGAGGGTGTCTCAACCTGTCTGACCAGCTACCCCCCAAGGAGAGAGACAAAGGAAAGGGAAATGCTGCCTGGCTGGGGCAGGGCTGGAAGAGAGTTAGTTTCTGTCTGGGATCATGGAGGAACCAGCCTAAGCCAGGGGCTGGGATTTAGGGGCCCAATCTCCCCCATCGCAAGGGGGGCTGAGGCATCCTAGACCTGCCCTGTAACCAGATTACATCGGTGCTGTGCTGTGCTGTATCCTGGAGAAGGAATAAACTCCCTCCATTCTACGGGCTGGTGGAGTCTGTTCGTGCCATTACGGGGGTGCAGGAGTCAGGGGACCCCAACGCGTCGTCACAGTGGGCCAATCTGGTGAGTGCATTGGCTGAGAGAGCCGGGCCTGGCCAGGCCAGTCAGGGCAGGTGGCCAGCTGCAGGCTTTGCAGAGCCCTGCAACCAGTGGCTGGCTGCCAGGCTTGTTATTGGATGCTTTCTCCTTAGCAGTGTGGGGCTGCATTTCTGCCAGCTAGGGAGAGGATGGGGAGGCAGCTGGGGACCGGATTCTGAGACCCCTCCCCATCCCGAGCTGGGGGAGCCCTGGCAGTGGGTGGTAACCCAAGCTGGCACCCACCCTGCTTCTCCCATGCCCAGGAGGGGCATCCTAGTGGAATAAGGAGGCGATCCAGGCTCCTTGGCCTTTCCCCGCATGGGGCAGGCGTGGACTGAGACGGGCGATGGAGGTGGATCCGGGAGGTGCCATGTCCCACTAGCCCATTCCCACTTCCAAAGGGTTCCAGGCGGAGCCTTGTGCTGGGGTCGCTTTGGTTGCCTCTATCCAGGGTGTGCAGCTGGCTGGCCGGGCTGTGAGGAGACGTACAAAGAGCTCGTCTCCCCCCTACACAAGCTGGTCAGAGCCCCGGTTGGTCTGCACTGGTCACGGCCTTCTCTGCGGCTGCCCTGGGTCTACCCCCAGTGCACACGGGCTAAGCAGCGCCTTGCACCCGTGTGTTCCCCTGCTTCCGAGTGGAGTGACCCTCCGCAGTGCCAACAGCAGCACCTGGCCTGCTCCTGCTCCCGCTCCCAAGCAGCCCCTGGCCAGGGGTGGGACAGGCCAGCATCTTATCGCCACCACCCTCGGGGCTGCTCCAGTTCCCCATGCGGCCTGGCTCAGACTGTAACCCGTGCCAGAGTGCCCCCCCCGCCCCCCCCCCCCCCCGGAGCTGCAGGCATCGGGGCTGCCGGATGCAGTCACCGCGTTCCCGGCTTCCCGGCCTCGCCTCGTGCTGCTTCTCTGCCTGTGCCCGGTGCCAGGCTCCCTCATGCTGCTCTCCCCGGCGCTCTCCCTCCTTAGCAGCTTTCGTGGCTGGGTTCCGTTCATCCCCAAGGAACCGCTCCCCCTTTCCCTTGGTCGCGGGATTACCCACGCTGGGGCAGGCCCTGCAGCTCCGAGCCTGGCACCCTCCCGCCCTGGAAAGGCAGCCAGGGATTCCCTGGGGCTCCCACAGTAACCATTGCGTGGCTCCGGGAACAGAATGTGCAAACCTCACAGCCAGCCCGGGGCTCTGCTAGTATCTAGGCCTCTCCGCCTTGGGCAGGCCAGGCATGGAAACCACAGGGCGTCATGGGGATGATGACCCAAGGCGGAGGGAGGGGGATGGGTGCTGAGGGAGGTTTGGGGCTTTCTTCCCCTGGTGTTTCGGAGCTAACGACCTGGTGGGATCCTGACGAGGAGGGATGTCAGTGGTTAACCGGCGGCCCGGCTGGGCTGGAGCAGCTCCCCGCCTGCGGTGCGGCGTGGTGGTCCCGGCCTGGCCCAAGCAGCCCCGCCCGCCCCCCTTTAAGTGGTTAATTGGTTCGACGTTGCGTTTAACCGGTTGGGCTTTTACGTCCCTGCTCCCAAGTCAGTTGCGGCTGCTGTCTGGTGCCCGCAGTTGAGCGGGTTAAAAAGCTGGCGCCATTCCCAGGGCGAGAAATCACTTTCCCACAGCGAGGGAGCCAATCTTGGGTCTCCAGCCGGAGACGCCGTGGCCCGGATCCTGCCTCGGCGAGAGAAGGGGATGTGGCTAGAGAGCGACCAAGAGCAGGAGCCCAGCCGGCCGGCACAGGGAGCCGGGCTCGGGAATGTGGAGAGCAGGGGGAGGAGAGCAAGAGAGATCTGTGGCTGGGCAGGAGGTGGGCAGAGACGCCAGTGGGGGCAGATGGGAGAGGCTGACGTTTTCTGGCAGGAGCTGGGAGAGAACCTGGAGAACTGCCACCCTCCAGCTCACCCTGATCACATCCCAGCACCCTCTGCAGCCAGGGAGAGCCCTAAGCCCTTCTCCCTGGGCATCCCCTTCGAGGCACGGCCGCCATCCAGCAGCCTCCTTCCTGGATGGGGTCCCTGCACCGGGCAGGTGTCATGTCAGCAGAGTGGCCGTGCCTGCACGGCCCTCTCCCCCCGCCAGCGAGGGAGGGCATGTGCCGGTGCTTCCCCCCACCCTCGGCAGCCGCCTGGGAGCAACAGAGGGTGAGGCCAGGTTAGCCCATGGCAGCCAAAGCCAAGGGTCCTGCAGCCCCCTCCTCGGGCTCCAAGGCAGAGAGCGAGAGATGGCCTGGCAGGCCATGGTGGCAGGACAGTGCAGCGCCCCACCAGAGTCAGATACTAGGCTTGATTTGGCCCCTGCTGCGCCCCCTTTGCAGAGCTCTGGGGACCACAGTGGCTTCCTGGGGAACCCTGAGCTGGGAGAGGTGTGGCAGGAGGCGGCGGGAATGGGCAGAGCAAGCCAGGGACAGCCCTGCAAGTCTGCCAGAAGCTACCGGAGCCCCAGGAGACACACTACAGTGGTGTACGATCGAACTATAAAAGGCGCAATCAAGGACGATAAAGCCATTGCGGAGAAACTAAATGATTTCTTTGCTTCAGTCTTCACGGCTGAGGATGTTGGGGAGATTCCCAAATCTGCACCGTCCTTTGTGGGTAATGAATCTGAGGAACTGTCCCGGATTGAAGTGTCATTAGAGGAGGTTTTGGAACAAATAGAAAACTTAATGTTAACAAATCTCCGGGACCGGATGGCATTCATCCAAGGGTTCTAAAAGAACTCAAATGGGAAATTGCTGAACTATTATCTGTGGTTTGTAACCTATCCCTTAAATCGGCTTCCGTACCTAATGACTGGAAGGTAGCCAACGTGACACCAATATTTAAAAAGGGCTCTAGAGGCGATCCGGGCAATTACAGACCGGTAAGTCTAACTTCAGTACCGGCCAAATTAGTCGAAACAATAGTAAAGAATAAAATTGTGAAGCATGTAGAAGAACATAATTTGTTGGACAAAAGTCAACATGGGTTCTGTAAAGGGAAATCCTGTCTTACTAATCTATTAGAGTTCTTTGAAGGGGTTAACAAACATGCGGACAAGGGGGATCCAGTAGATATAGTATACTTAGATTTCCAGAAAGCCTTTGACAAGGTCCTCACCAAAGGCTCTTGTGTAAATTACATGGCCATGGGATAAGAGGGAAGGTCCTTTCTTGGATTGAGAACTGGTTAAAAGACAGGAAACAAAGGGTAGGAATAAATGGTAAATTTTCAGAGTGGAGAGGGGTAACTAGTGGTGTCCCCAAGAGTCAGTCCTAGGACCAATCCTGTTCAACTTATTCATAAATGATCTGGAGAAAGGGGTAAGCAGTGAGGTGGTAAAGTTTATGGATGATACCAAACTGTTTAGGATAGTCAAGACAGAAGCAGACTGTAAGGGACTCCAAGAAGATCTCACCAAACTGAGTGATTGGGCAACAAAATGGCAAATGAAATTTAATGTGGATAAGTGTAAAGTAATGCACATTGGGGAAAAATAACCCCAACTATACAGTATGATGGGGGCTAATTTGGCTACGACAAATCAGGAAAGAGATCTTGGAGTTATCGTGACAGTTCTCTGAAAACTTCCACACAGTGTGCAGCGGCGGTCAAAAAGGCAAATAGGATGCTAGGTATTATTAAGAAAGGGATAGAAAATAAGACCCGAATATCTTACTGCCCTGTATAAAACTATGGTACGCCCACATCTTGAATACTGTGTACAGATGTGGTCTCCTCACCTCAAAAAGATATTTTGGCCTTGGAAAGGGTTCAGAAAAGGGCAACTAAAATGATTAGGGGTTTGGAACGGGTCCCATATGAGGAGAGGTTAAAGCGACTGGGACTTTTCAGTTTAGAAAAGAGGAGACTGAGGGGGATATGATAGAGGTGTATAAAATCATGAGTGGTGTGGAGAGGGCCGATAAAGAAAAGTTATTTATTAGTTCCTAAATAGAAGAACTAGAGGACACCAAATGAAATTAATGGGTAGCAGGTTTAAAACTAATAAAAGAAAGTTCTTCTTCACACAGCGTGTAGTCAGCCTGTGGAACTCCTTGCCAGAGGAGGCTGTGAAGGCTAGGACTATAACAGAGTTTAAAGAGAAGCTAGATAATTTCATGGAGGTTAGGTCCATAAAAGGCTATTAGCCAGGGATAAAATGGTCCTTGGCCTCTGTTTGACAGAGGCTGGAGAGGGATGGCAGGAGACAAAGCGCTTGATCATTGTCTTCGGTCCACCCTCTGGGGCACCTGGTGCTGGCCACTGTCGGCAGACAGGATACTGGCTAGATGGACCTTTGGTCTGACCCGCTATGGCCGTTCTTATGTTCTTATGTGACGCTGCCCGGCACCCCCTCGGGCTGGGCTTTGCGTGCTGCAGCTCTTGCGCAGCCCATGGCAGGATGGGCCCCCCCCAGCATGGCCACCAGCAGATTTGAAACAGGGCTTTCTCAATGAGGCGGGAGGCCCAGCCAGGAAGATGGCGTTGCCGCCGGGCACACACCTCGTGGCTAGCACCAGAGGGACCGAGCTGAATGCGGTGCAGGTGTTGTGCAGCGTGTACAGTTGAACCGCCATTGGACAGCCCGGCTGAGACATGAGCCAATCCCAAAGAAGGGCCCGAACTCCTAGAAACCGAGCTGACCAGAACTGGCAGAAAGTGTCTAAACACATTAGCTGATGCAGCTGTGAATGCAGATGGGACAGCCTTGGGCAAGCTGGGACAGATTCAGCTCCAGGAGGTGTATTTTATGCATGTGCCACTACTTTTCTGCCTGGGGTTAAAGCAACAGCCTGCGGTCACACGGCAGTAGGTGTTTGTTTGTACCATGTAATGCATCACAGTATTGGTCATGAGTTGAAGAATGGACTGATGGGAGAAAAGTTTTTCTGTCTGCTGCTAAGAGAGAGAGAGTCTGAGTCCGACTGTCTGTTTGCGAGTCTGTTTGTTCAAGAACTCCTCCTAAACAATAAGAGCTAGGACCACCAAATTTGCTATGCAGCTTCCTCTTCTCCTAACTGAGAGTGAGGTCAGGATTTGGTTGTGCCAGGACAACGGGATGTGCCTGGAATGGGATTGTTTTCCAGAACATGGAAAGGGAGGGGACTGATCAGAGGACAGGTCACCAGCAGAAGAGGGACAAGGGACGGGGCTTCACTTTGCTGGCCACTGGACTGGGTAAGTGGCCCCCCTACCCCAAACAGTGCGGGACCATGGGGAGCCCCCCTATGCCCCAGTCCCTCCACCACAGCCCCCTGGGGACCATCCAGGGTCCACCCACCCACCAAGGAGAAGCTCTCCCACAAAGAGTGGCCAGGGCCAGGAACCACAGCCCCTGCCGTGAGGAGATACCCCCTTAAGAAGAGTCGGGGAGCCACAGTCTGAGCCCCCATAAGAAGAGTCCCCCCCCCCCGGAGATGTTAGGGCTGGAAACCACGGCCCAGCCCTGGACCCACTGCAGGTAACTGCAGGCTGGGCCCAGCCCCCCAAACCATCAGAAGGGTGGGAGGGGTGCAGCTGGAGACCACAGGCCAGCCCCTGGAGATCCACCCCTGCTAGAAAACGTGAAGGCCAGGGCTGGCCCCTGGAACTCCGCCCACTAACAAGCTGGAGGCCCCAACCCCCTGGGAGGAGCAGCACCGCTCTCGCCTCAAGGGGCGGCCCTGGTAAGCTCCCCCCTGCCCTGAGTCCTGTGCCCCACCCCCTGCCCTCTACCCTTCCACACACCGAGTCCTCTGCCCTCAGCTCCCCACCCCCTGCTCTCACTCCAGCACCCTCACCCAAACCCCTGCCCAGACATTTGCTCCCCTTGAGTCCCCCTTACACCAAACCCTGCCCCCTCAGCTCCCTGCCCTGCCCTCACTCCAGCACCCTCTGCCCTGAGCCCCCCAGCCCGCTGCCCTGATTCCTGCACCCCCCGCCCTCTTGTTATTCTGGCAACGGACAAGAAAAACGGCAAGTCCCGTCTGCCAGCAAGCTCTGTCTGACGCTGGACGCGCCTTCCTTCTGCGGTGGACACACGCGACTTTCCTCCTCCGCGTCTGGCCGGAGCGGTTCCCACAGCGCAGCCGGGCTGACGGGTGTCTGGGCCGTGTATTGCGGGTGTTGAAGCGATCGGTGGCGAACAGAGCTGAGCCAATGGAGAGACCAAGCTGAAGCCGGGCCAGCGGCTCTCCTGGGAGAGCAGGGCAGCGTTGAAGACCTCCTTGCGGAAGCCAGCATCCATGGGGTTCAGCCATTGGCCCTGCCTTTCATCCGTGGCCCCACAAAGCCGCCGGACGTCCTCACTAGGGCCAGTGTGACCGCAGGGAGCGGCCGCACCAGCAGGAGAGCGGCCAGGAATGGGGCTTCACTTTGCTGGCCTCTGGATTGGGTAAGTGTCCCTGCTCCCCCAAATAATGCCAGGCAAGGGGGACCACCCAGGGGCCAGGCAGCACAGCCCATCCCCCACCCAGCGGAGGCTCCCCCAAAGAGAGGCCGGGGCTGGGAACCACGTGCCCCCCCTCCCAGAGGAGATGCCCCCCTTTACGTGACACCAGAGAGTGGAGGTTGGCTGCGGGAGGGGCCTGTTTTCATTCCTCTACCCATTCACGCAGCCAGGCAGAGTTCCTCTGTGTGGCCGCCGCTGGCTCCCTCTGTGCCGGCTCGCGGAGCCCGGGGCGGGTTGGGCTCGGCCCCCTTCTGCGGGCTGAGCAGCAGCATTTCCCGGCCTGGCAGCTGAGCGGCCCCACGCCGGGGCTAGGGGGTGTTCTTCAGTGGGGCTCCCTGTCTCGCTGGTGGAAGCGGCTCCGCTGTCATTCACTAGTCACTGGGCCAAAGGAAAGCTAACGGGAGGAAGGGCTGCTGGGGGCTGTGCGCTGCCTGTCAGCGGCGCCCCGCGGGGACCTGGCTCCGATGCCGCCCGCTGCAGGGGGCTATGTCAGTTCTGCCATGTAGCCGTCTAGCGGGTCTGCTCTTTGACACAGGGACCCTGCCAGGCCCGGCCACCGCCTGCTCGTCGACACTGCCCGGCCGCGGCGGGGCGATGCAGAGACACCGCGCACAAGGGCTCGTCCAGCAGCTCGGACCCCGGGAGCAGCAAATCAAAGGCGCTGAGGAGAAAACCTGTCGTCTTGCCTCCTGTGCGGCCTCTGCCGAGCTCTGTGACGCTGAAGCAGAGACCCCCCGGTCTCCTTGAAGTAGGGCCCCTTTCGTTAACTATGGATAGGGCCCAAGCAAGTGTTCAATATATGAAGCCCTCCATAGCCCAGGGGTGTGGGTGCTGGCTTGGAAGGCCAAGCCTGTGAGTTCTATTCCCCCTGTGCCTGGTAAGACAAAGGGTTTTGAAAAATTCTTGGCCACCTCTTGGCCCTTCTAGCAAAATGCAGATCACTCTTTTGCCCCCTGTGGTCCCTGGCCTGCCCAGGAGGTGGGAGATCCCAGTTCCAGTCCTGCCTCTGCCAAGGGACTGGAGCAGGGATCTCCTGCCTCCCAGGGACTGCCCCCCACCACCCCCTCTAACCCCACCACCCCACCCTCCAACCCCTCCCCACCTAACCCCACCCCTGAGAGGTGAGAGCTGCCAGTCCAAGTCCCTGTCTTTTCTCCTAAGACAAATGGCTCCTCCTGGAGCAGGGACCTAAACAGGAATCTGCCACCTCCCCAGTCCCCTGGGAGAGAGGATTTCCCCAGTCAAACCCCTTCTAAAGGGGCAGAGGTAGGATTTGAACTAGGAAATCCAAGGATCTCCCATCTCCTAGGCAAGCACACAACCACCAGGCTACAGAGTGATCCAAAGTCCAGGGCTGCCCCAGGCCACTCTTAAGTAAAGGGGAACAGCGCCAACAGGTAAGAGTAACAGCACTAGTTCTTCAAATGAAACACTTTCACCCACAGCAGGGACTTGAACCCCCTGTGCCAACAGGCCAGGCCAGTGCTGTGACCACTGCCCTATGGAGAGCTTTACAGAGTTAGCCCTCTCTTTGGCCCAGTTAATAGTTTATTAAAGTGGAACACGTCTCAAGAGAAAAGCCAGACCATCTCCTTATTCAAATCCACTTGCCCCACCAGGGACTCGAACCAGTAGCAGGCACACCACAAGCAAACATGTTAACCACTGCCCTATGAAGACCTTTACAAAGCTACTCTTTTCTTTGGCCCAATTAATAGTTTATTAAAGTGGAACAAGTGTCAAGAGAAAAGCCAGACCATCTCCTTATTCAAATCCACTTACCCAACCAGGGACTTGAATTGGTAGTAGTCACACCACAGCCCACTACACTAACCACTGCCCTATAGGAAACTTTATAGAGTTGTTGCTCTCTTTGGCTCAATTAATAGTTTATTAAAGTGGAACAAGTGTCAACAGGAAAGCCCAAACATTTCGTTGCTCAAATCCACTCACTCCACCAGGGACTTGAACCAGAGGGACTCACACAACAAGCCAATACACTAACCACTGCCCTCTGGAGAGCTTTACAGAGCTATGTTTCTCTGTGGCCTAATTAATAGTTCCACAGGGTGGCGCGAGGACCTGACCAATAGAGTTCACACCCCAACCACTGCCCTAGAGAGCTTTTGCTGGAGTAAGTCTCTCCTTGGCCCAATTAATAGTTTAGTAAAGTGGAACACATGTCAAGGGAAGAACCAGGGCATTTCATTGCACCAACCCATTTGGCCCACAGGGGAATTAAACCATTAAAGATCACACCACAAGCCAACACACTAACCACTACACCAGGGACGTCTTATAGCCCTAAGCCACAAAGCAAAGGGCTCACATTGCAGCCAGGGAGGTTTAGGTTGGCCATTAAGAAAAACTTCCTACCTGTCCGGGTGGTTAAACACTGGAATAAGTTGCCTAGGGGGGGTTGTGGAATCTCCATCCCTGGAGATATTTAAGAGCAGGTTGGACAGACACGTGTCAGGGATCATCTAGATGGTGCTTGGTCCTGCCGTGAGGGCAGGGGACTGGACTTGATGATGTCTAGCTGTCCCTTCCAGTTCTAGCGTTCTATGAATCTGTAGGTTTTTGCTGTGTCTCAATTAACAGTTAATTAAAGTGCAAGGAACTTCAACAAAAGGCCCACGTGGGAAACAGGCAACCCAAACCAAGGCTACACGCAGCATAGACATAGCCTCACCCCACTATGCCACAGAAGACTTACTACACTAACAACCAGAAAGCCTAGAAGGCAGCATTGTTCAAAGCCCTGTTTACCCCATGACCTCCTCAGCTCCAGGTGGGGGGCCCTAATCACAGGGCTGCAGCGGGCTGCTCCTTCTGGGGCTTTGCTTTGGCCATTAATAGCTAATGAACATGGGACAGTGGCACAAGGAAGGCTGACCTAAGCCGAGCATTAACAAGATCCAGGCCGTGGCTGAGCCAAGACGTCCTGGCTCAGCACGAGTCACAGTTTGAAGGTAGGGTGCAATGCACGCCCAGAGGCATCCTTGCTCTGCAGCCACAGCCAGCGGTGACAGGGGGCATATGAGGCCCCTGTCACTCACAGGGACAAGAGAGGCCGCCGCAGCAGCTGAGAGCTGTGGGGGGGGGTGGGCACTACTTTTTGGGAAGGGTGACTGAGGGCAAGGGGGGCACCTTTGTGGGGAGGACTTTCTAGGTTCCCCCCCTCCCCCCCGCAGCACGTGGTATCCACATCTCTGCCAGTTGTTTGCTACCAACCACCCAGCAGGTGAGAAACGGCCACCAACACAGGCCTCCTTCAGCCAGCACCTGACACATGCAAATTGTGTCACTCACAGGGGGTCCTAGCACAGTTCAGTATCGTTAAGTGACCCTGCCAACAGCAGATGGGCCAGCGATAGCACAGGGCATCTAGTTCCCAACATCTGGTCCGGCTCCAGCCACACAGCTGTCAGCGCATGCATGGGAATAGCTCGTAGGCAGAGGCTGGGGAACCCAGAAGACCACATGTATACCTGCTTATGCAGCCATTCTGCGGCCCTGACCCACTACTGGTGTCTGAGTAGTTTACATGTGTTACCATTTAATTCAGTGCTCGTAGGAAGATAATTACAAGACGGCATTTACCGTATGTGCTTTAGACTTTAGTCTCTGGTGAAGCAGCTAACGTCAACAATGTATATTAGATCATTCTATTCTATACTGCATAACTTCCTAAAAACAGCAGGCAGAAAAAACTTACTTCCCATAGTTTCAAAAACAACCAATGGTCTTGCAGCACCGTTGAGACTAACACAACATGCAGCTGGTGCCGTGAGCTTTCGTGGGCACCACCCACTTCTTCAGATGCTTGGAGTAAATCAGTCCATTGTACAAATAATGCCAAATAGTCTGTTTTAGTTCATGGCACAAACACACTCCTGCTGTCAGGTGACTACAGACATTGGCTTCACCCAAGGGCAAAAGTACAGGAAAATGCATAAAAGCGATCACCTGGGGCTAACTATTTCCAAGCTTTCCAAAGCAGTACTAACTTGGAGTCCACAGTTGCATTGTCAATTGTATTTAGAGGTTTTCTGAGCTTTTTTGTCAAAATTAAACAGTGTTTCTATGAGTCTGGGCCCTTTCTGTGATTTTTTCCCCCAGACTGGATGCCTGAAAACGTTTCAGCATTGCGTAATATAGAGAAGCTGCACCACATCCAGCAACTCCATCCACCCTGGTGATGGCTGGCACGCTGTCGGGGGTTGTTAACAACTGTGAGTGCCAACCTCAGGGCAGCCTGCCAAACTACTTGTATGTTCTATAATTGGATGTCACCAGCCCAGGAAGAAGTGTGATTTCCTGAAGCACAGTAACAGTCACAGACAGTCCCTTCAGGCACTCCAATCTGTCTCGTCCCCCGGGCAAGCTGGACTTGGCGCTAGTTGGCCCTACACCAAAGACAACACGGAAGATTCAGGTTGCTTGCCAGTCCCAAGAGACCAGCCACTTATCCCAGCTCAATTTGTACTTTAGCTCTCACCAAAGACTTGTAGCCAATCCTAGAGTCAACTCAGGAATTGTTAGGCAGGAAAAAGAAATGAGATGGTTATTTCCAGGTGAAAGCCGGCAAACATAGGTACAGAAATGAGTTGCAGTCTGTGGCTCCAAAAGGTGACAGAGTTGTAGCAGCCTGTCAGCTCTGAATGCCTTTTAGGGCTAACCCCAGCTGACTCTGGGGAGCTCGGCTTCTGGTTCCTAGTTCCAGCCCGGGGAGGGTCCAAGCAGCCACAGAGATGAAAATATTTCTTGTCCACTTCCAGGGTTCAAGCTGATGGGACGAGGCCTTTTGCACAGGGCTGTTTCCTGGGTGTGCAGTGGTAATTAGTAAAGTCTGTGCCATGCTGCCCCGCAATGGCCAGTTTTGTTCCGATAGCCCAAGTGCCAGCCCCAAATGGTCAAAAATCATGAGTCAGGTTCACCAGAAATCATGAGATTGGCTTTGAAATCCTGGGAGCATGTAAAAATAACAGATCTGGTGCCCTTTTTATTTGCCTGCTGCTTTTGGAGCCGTTCAGGTGCACTGGGGTCATGTTTTGAAGCTTTCTCCTAGACATTTATTTTTCTTTAAGAATCAAGGCTGAAATCATCACATATCCACTTAGCTCCAGGAGTGGGGGCATTAAGGGAGGCCGTCACTGTAACACGCCAGGACCCTTTGCACTAGCGAAAGAGTTTGTGCTCTGTTTGGTGAGCTGCAGAGTTCAGAACAAACATTTTACAGCGCTAGCACAAGACCCATAATATTACATTACAGGGTAGGCTAGACATGTTGTAAATGGGATTAATACATGTAGCAATTTACAAGCCTTTCATAAAGGTCTAAACAATAAACACCTTGTTATAAGTCCAAGCGTGGCCATACCAATGCACTAGTGAACTGGACTGGTGTCCGGCAATGAATTTGTCCGGTCTCAGCTGAAGCCAGACGCCATGGCATGAGCTGGCACCTGGTCTGCCGCGTCACAGTGACCATCAGATAGCTGCCTAATGAGGTAGTACTGACATTTTCTACCCCTTGGTGCCCTCATGGCATCTGGCCACCCCATAAAGCGCAGTCACTCTCCTTCCCCTAACGTAAAGCCGAGAGCTTGGTTTCTTTTTCCCCTTTGGTATCAAAGCCCAGGGCCGTCATTTCAATACTCACAGGGAGATGTGTGTCGCTGAGGCTATGTCTAGACTACGGAGTTTTTCTGGGATAACTCCGCCGCATCCAGGGAACGCATCTGCTCTTCCGACACTTTTTGCAGAAGAGCAGATGTGCTCTTCCGGAAGCCCTGTCTTCCTCCTTCCACGAGGAAGAAGGGCTCTTCCAAAAGAGGGTTTTTTTTCCAAAATTTGGCCCAGTGTAGACGGGCCAAATTTCAGAAAAGCCTCTTCCAAAAAAAAAAAAAATCGGAAAAAGGTATGCCAATTGTGGGGGTGCAATTTACGTACCTTTTGCTGATAAAAAGCGGCAATCTAGATGTAGTCTGAGACCCTAGGACTGTGCTCGGAAGCTGCAAATGAACTGTGCATGCAGCTCACTAAGGGTACGTCTACACGGTGGGGCTAATGCTGAAATAAGCTATGTAGGGTAGTCACTTGCGTAGCTGAAGTGGAAATACCTTAACTCAGCGATTGGCGCTGTCTATACAGCAGGAAGCTGAAGGAAGAACACTCTTCCCCCCGACTTCCCTTACTCCTCGTGAAATGAGGGCTACAGGAGTCGGAGTAAGAAGTCCTCCAGCTCGACGTTATTTCAAAATAACAGCTTGCTGTGTAGACATCCACTTGGTTATTGCGAAGTAATGTCGGCTGTTCCGAAATAATGCTGCTGTGTAGACGTACCCTAAGGCACTTCATGAAGCCCATGGCAGTTGTTCTAAGGTTGCTGCATCAAAAGAGGGGCTGTGTCAGCCCATGGGACAGGGATTAGGAAGTGGCTGGGTAATTTTATCAGCGCTAGTAACTTTTGGCACGACATATGTGAAGAGAAGTATGATCCAATGCTCAGAGCAGGGCACTGGGTGTTAGGTGACCTGGCTCTGACACAAGTGTACAGTGTGACACTAGGTAGGTCTGTGACTTTGCATCTCCATCTGTAAAATGGGGATAGTTAATCTAACCCACCTCTGTGATGAATGTAGAAGGCCCACAGGTCCCTTTTTGACTATGATGCATCTTGCACAGCTGATCTACTGTGCTCTAGGGCTCAGGGGTGGCTACAGTTCTGGATGCTCCGGGTCAAGCCAATCTTCTCTTCCCACTGTACTAACTGTGTGGCTCATTTGCTGATGAAAGTTGGGGTGGAGAAAAACAATTTATCAGAAACCAGCTTAGTCCTAAAACCAGAGGTTTTTGAAAGTGGCATGCTGAGGAATGCAGGTGGGTTTCTGGCTGGCAGACACACGGCCAGCTCTGCCCTGTTTGGCCAGGCTGTCCTCTCCAAGTCAGCCCAAGCCCCTGGGAGAGCCAGCAGCTGTCTTGCTGCGGCAAGGAATTATCATTCTTCTTGCATTACTGATTCCTATCGAGCCCGATATTTGAAATACGATCATTGGACTGATTGAAAAATGGGGGCAGGGGCTCTCTCTCCTCTGAAATTGCTGGCTCGGCATGGCCTTGCTGCTGAGTCCTGATAAAACCTCAGCAATTCCATTGCAGGGCAAACCTGTTTCTCTTTCCCGTCATGTTGTGCCTTTGACACTAATGAGACGCCTTTTGAAAGGAGTCCTTTCCCCTAGGTAATCAGCAGCTCACTCAGTGGCTTATAGATTGCTGCTGTCTGCTCCCGAGCTAAGGAATGCCTCAGCACGCTTCTCTTGAGGAGGGGAAAGAAAATAGTGTGATGACAATAACTCTTTGTGGAAGACACAGCGTTGCTCCTGCAGATAGAATCACACACCACAGAGCAGCCTTTGTAGCACAGCTATTTTTTTAGGTACATTTGCCAGAGCTTTGGGGATAAATCCTCAGTAAAGGGCCTTCCACTACAGGGATGTGAGAGCCCTCCAAACCACACCCCGCGGCAAAGTACAGGAGTGCGCTCCAGGGCAGATCTCTGGGGTCTTGACCACTCCATGACATCTAAATGAACTGGCCAAGTTGAGCTCTTTGGGTGGGCACACCAAGCACATCACCCGGGCTGCTCACAGCCCAGGTGGGTAGGTGTCATCCACACTCGGTTATTTTGCATTTTGGATGTGGATGTTTTCCGGCACTGGCTGAAGCTGAACACAAAGGATTCCCACCTTGGGCAAAATCTGTTTATATGCAAGGAACCCGACAATCTGGGGCAGCTGGCTGTTGGGAGACACCAAGACACACACACACATACACACCCACCCACCCGTGCTTAGCACCAAAATGCTTGCTGGAAACATCTGAGACTGAACAGGGAGCAGGATTTGGCCCAAATGAGGAGATTGCCTAGCTTGTGAGAAAAGCTCATTAAAATTACTGTTAGGGTAAGGAATTGCACGTTACAAGTTTTCTTAGACTGTTAAGCTTAGCTGCTTGTTTTGTTTATTTTAGCTTAGTATCTTATTTGATCTGTCTGTTTTCACTTGCAACCACTTAACCCGACTTTTTATACTTAAAAAAATAACTTTTGTGTGTCATTAAACCCAGTGTAAATAATTGTTACTGGGAGGGGCAACAGCTGTGCATATCGCTCTTCTTATAAAGGAGGCGAACACCTTATGAAGACTAAGGCAGATTTCTGGGATTCTGCCCCATTGGGGCCATGCACCTGGGGACTGTGTCATGTCCCTGTGATTGAGCCTTCCCAGAGCTGAGCTGGTCTCAGTCTCTGCGTGGCTCTGCTGTGGGCTGTAACCCCAACTCTGTGCCTTGGCAGGAGGAGACCAGAGCCTCTGGCCCAGCTGGGCAGGCTGAGTAGTTCACTCAGCCCATCAAGTGACAGTCTCAAGGGCATCTCTGTGACCCGCCCCATCACACCATCTTCACTGCAGCTCCTGGCTATTGCAGGCAGTACCTCTGGATCAGTCATTGGTGCAGTGTAGACAGGCTATCAGAGGGTTCCACAGGAAGGTGGAATCCAGCCTCACCCAAGCGGAATGTAGCTTTAAACCAGGAATTGTTCCTGTTTTATTGATACAACATCACAGGTGCATGTTGCCATGTTCCCAGCCCCACAGAACTTACTGCCCTTATAGGAGACAATGTCATGTGCTTCCATACCAAAGCTGGCTAGATTGGTGGGCCCAACGGGGAATGATTAACAGCTCGATGTCTGATTGGCAGTTGGTATCAAGCAGAGTGCCCCAAGGATCGGTACTGGGGCTAGTTTTGTTCAACATCTTTATTGATGACCTGGGTGAGGGGATGGATTGCACCCTCAGCAAGTTCGCAGATGACACTAAGCTAGGGGCAGAGGTAGATATGCTGGAGGGCAGGGATAGGGTCCAGAGTGACCTGGACAGATGAGAGGACTGGGCCAAAAGAAATCTGATGAGGTTCATCAAGGACAAGTGTAGAGTCCTGCCCTTGGAACGGAAGAATCCCAAGCATTGTTACGGGCTGGGGACCAATTGGCTAAGTTGCAGTTCTGCAGAAAAGGACCTGGGGATTACCATGGATGAGAAGCTGGATATGAGTTAACAGTGCGCCCTTGTAGGCAAGAGGCTAACAGCATATTAGGGTGCATTAGGAGGAGCATTGCCAGCAGATCGCCACAAGGCAACAGTGTGCAGAGTTCACATCTCTGTGCATCTCTCCAGTTCACAGGTCCGGGTAAAGGCAATGGGGAGCCTATGTTCTACCCTGATCATGGGAAAACTGCTCACTGCCGTGTCCTCACTAGGGTTTTACCTACAGCCCAAGGGCACACCTTTTAGCCTAAGGAAAACAAGGCCAAAGAGAAGACTCAGGCTATGTCTAGACTGTAGGCTTCTTTCGGAAGAAGCTTTTCCAGAAGAGATCTTCTGAAAAACCTTCTTCCGACAGAGAGCGTCCACACTGCCAAAGCGCATCGAAACAGCCATCTGCTTTTTGGACAGAGAGCGTCCACACTGAATGGAGGCTCTCTCGCATGTCAGCTGTGATTGCTGTGGGCGGAGTGGCCACTAGGGCACCAGTGCTTTTTCCTCTTCCCTCTTCTTCTGAAAGAACTCCCTCTTCCCCGGCCACATGCCTTTTTCCCAAAGAGCTCTTGCGCAAAAAGGCTTCTTCCTTGTAGAATGAGGATTACCAGCGCCGGAAAACCCCTCTGTTCTTTCGACTTCCTTTCCAAAGAACGTGATTGCAGTGTGGATGTAACTAAAGTTTTTTCGGAAAAACAGCTGTTTTTCTGAAAAAAACTCTGCAGTGTAGACATACCCTTAGGGCCCTCTGGCAAATGCAGGGCCTGTCTGTGCACAGCTGCACCACCTAAATAAACCCGGTCCCCCAGGTTAGTTTAAGACCTGGGATCAGGTTTAAGCCCTTTAGCAGAATAAGCCTGTCCACACAGGGTTTTGCGCCAATTTAATTAAACTAGTTCAAGTTTGTCTGCAGACCTAAGGCCGGCTCTATGTCTAACACGCCGGCCAGGTGACATCGCCCAGGCACGGGGAACCCCTGAGGGACATGGTTCAGACGACTTGAGTCCTAGTAGACAATGGAAGTAACTGTCGTCGGGTGACCCCCTCTGGAGGGGGCGTATTTACCACAGCAACGGAAAAGCTCCCCGTCACTGCAGCGTGGATCTACCCTCCACCGCACCACGGCAGCCCCGTAGCTGAGCGGCGGTAGCACACACCGCGTGCCAGCATAGGCCCAGGCCAAAAGCCAATCCACTCGGAGCACAGGCATTGCCAGATGGGCTCAGCCTGGGTCCGTCCAGGCCAGCCTGAAGCCTGTGAGAGGAGCAGCACCAGGTGCTTTAGAGAAAGGCCCAAGCCCCCTGCAGCAGGCAGATGTTGGGTCAGCTGCTCTCCAGAGAGGTCTCACCCTACCCTTCCTCAGTCAGAGAAGGTGAAACCCTGCAGCAGGAGGGCCAGTTCTCAACACGGAGTCCAGCCCTCTTCAAAACACAGGCCAGAGAACCGCCCCCAGTCACAGCCACGTCCAGCCCAGGTGGAGCTAGGGCTGAGCCCTTAGAAAAGACACCAAGTCTTGATCAAGTCCCTCCTCAGCCGTGCTCCCTGGAAGCAGGTGTGTGTGTGTGCGGCTACTCAGGAGCTGGGTTTGTGCTTCTGCTGGTGGTGCACATTCAAACGCACCTTGGTGCACGTCGCAAAATGTATCCTGCACACAGATGGCAAAGATTAGCGGGAACAGTGCTCCTGAGGACCAGAAACGTTCCGACCCAGCTGCTGAAATGCCCGGAAGGAAGCCACCCCCCTGGAATCTCCAGCCAGTGCCGGAGGCGCCAGGAACGGCATACGGAAGCCGGTCTGAAGGCTCATCCGATGTGAACCAGAACTCTGACCCTTCTGCAAGTCGCCCAGTGCTTGCGGTCGCCGCTCCTTCCCTTGGCAGTGGTACCGAGACACGATGATCTGTGTCCTCTGTTCTGCCGCACTGGAGGCAAACTAACAAGGGAGAGCTGGCACAGATCTATAGGCCACTGTCTCTGGAGCGGGTCCGTTGTTAATGAAGCTACCTGGGGCAGTTCACCGCAGCTTTGGACTGGAAATGGGCAAACCAGTTTGGCTGAGCTCCGCAGCGGAGGGGCTGCACAGCAAAGGCCAGCCCGCCCCAGGCGCCTGGGAATAATGCACTCCCCTGCACTTCCTGGTGCCAAAATGCCACCAGAGCTGTATCCCTGTGAGCTGAGCACTGAGGCGGCCACCCAGGAGAGAGTCAAATGCTGCCCAGCTGGTTAGCAGAGCGCCCACCGCCAGAAGCCTGTGTTTCTGTTGGTGGTACACATAACAAAAGTTATTCCACACACAGATGGGAAGAAAATAGTGGAAACATTGCACCAAAGAGCCTGTGGTCACAAGACCCCCAGCACTGAGAGAAGCTGAGAGGTGCCCCTGGGCTCTCTGAGCCAAACCTGCGAAGCAGCGAGGCCTGGCCCAGTGCTGGGGTGAATGCAGCCCAGCCAGCCCGGCGGAGCAGTGTGCACAGTGCTGTTAGTGCCCATCCTTTAGTGCACTGGGGCCGGAGCTCGGCGGCCGTGGTATGTGTGCAGTCACAACTTTCCTCCTCCATCTTATTCTGAGCAAATAAAGCCTCGCTGTTCTGTTAATTATGTGAGCTACGGAGCACTTTTTTTCCCAGAGTCACCTACTGGTTCGCATATTAGTCCTACAGGCATCTCAGCTAGTAGCGTAGCAACAGGGTGACCTGGGGGTCCGTTGGGCTTTGCACGTTGTATTAGCCGCACTGGACGCTCTCCATCTCTGCCCATGGCTCTGGGTTTCTGAACCCCTCATTAGTACAATTAATAAGCCGCTTCTGTCAGTTCAATCAAGCGCCCAGCTCGGGAGCAGCAAGAGGCTTTGGCAGACCGAGTGGGGCAGATTCTGGGCAGCGCTGGGAAGTTGCAGGAGCCCTTTCATCTGCCCCACAGAGCCGGCCAGGACTGGAATTGTGGGGCTGGGATTCTCTCAGGCCACGTTGACTGAGGGCCGGCTCGTTAGTGGAATAAATCAGATCCCCTGTCATTCTGAATAAAGGCCCAGGTTCACTGGAAGGCACTTGGCAGAACACCTTGATATGATTAGTGCGCGGTGGACAAAGCCCTGCGAGAGACGGTGCCTTGGCACACACCGATGCGCACGCACGCTTGCACTCCGTGCGCCGTGCTGGCGGGATGGCCTCGCTTGGGGCAGCCCGGTTCATTGCAGGGCAGGCCCTGAAAGGAGGGCAGCGCTTCCTGGGCACCCCGCGCTGCAGAGCGGAGCGAGGGGTGCAGCTCAGCCATGCTCCAAACAGCAAAGCCACCCCTCGAGCTCTCCAGACCATGCCCCAGACTCACGGCTCCTCCAAAGCCCCAGCACACTGGACCAGCCTGGGCATTGTGCTCTCTGCCCCGGAAGTCCTGCCCACAGCGCTTCCTTCTGCCTGTCCTACACAGTGCCCCTGGGGGTGGCGTTGGAGAACATACTCCAGCGGATGCAGGCACAGGGAAGTGGCTAGACATAGCTACTCAGTGGCTTCTAAGAGCAGCTGTGTGATCCGCAGGGCTAGGACTCAGGTGTCTGCTCTTGGCTCTGCCACTGAGCTGCTGGGTGACCTTGGGCAAGTCACTTTTAGGGGCTGTAATAGTGGAGTCAATTAACCAATTAACCGGTTAGCAAAAGCTTATAGATTAATACTATAGATTGCGCGCATTTCCTTCCCCCACCCCAGCCCTTGCAAGTAAATATTTAACAGGCCAGCCAGCAGCCTGGTTCAGTCCTGGCTCAGGAACCTACCCCCACTGCTGCTCTGCACTTAAAGTGTATTAGGAGCTGGGCAGGCAGGCAGCCCCACTCCGTTGCAGCTCACGCAGGGTTCTGTAAGGGAAGCTGGTTTTTAAACTGGCTGCCCTCGCGGATCCATGCCTGCCTGGCACCCTCTGATACAGAGGCAGCAGCGCAGAGTGGCAGGGGGCTCCTCCAGAGTGGGGCCGGAGTGCACTGGCTGTCGGCCCCGCCCCCGGGAACTATAGACTAGTCGACTAACTGATAAGAATTTGTGAGGTTACTCAACTATTCAATTAGCCGATATTTAACATCCCTAGTCGCTTTCCCTTTGCCATGTCTCTTTAGAGCGTGCGCGCCCCTGGGCAGGGGCTGTCTCCTACTCGCTCTGTGTACAGCACCTAGCACATTATGGCCTCATTCTCCACCAGGCCCTCTGTTAGTAATAACACATACCTCTCCCTGTTACTGTGAGACATCTGTTGTCTGCCTTTGCTGGGCTTTGCTTCCCACTGCTCTGCATTTACTGCAGAGATTCCTACACAACACAGAAGGACTCTCTCCCCTACACCCAGCCCGGCCGGCTGTGCCTCATTGCTCTTGATCTTGCTCATCCCTGCTCATCCACTTGTTCTGTTGTCTGCGTTGGAGTCGCCACCTGCTCCCAGCTCTGCTCAGGTCTTGTCTCTCTTCCTCCCGAACGGCCCGGTTTTGCAAAATTCACCTGTGCCTCTGTGGGACTTTTGCCTAAGCGAAAGTGGTGCGATTGGGTAGCTGATTCCTTACCGAGCCATGATTCTGGACAGCTTTTAAGCACACACGTCAGTCGATCCC
This sequence comes from Rafetus swinhoei, assembly GCA_019425775.1. Taxonomy (NCBI): domain Eukaryota; kingdom Metazoa; phylum Chordata; order Testudines; family Trionychidae; genus Rafetus; species Rafetus swinhoei. Next base: position 1,822,118 of record JAFJHL010000175.1, on the reverse strand, counting down.
TGTTTAGGACAGCACTTAAGCAGGAAGTCCCACCGAGGTAAGTACATGCTGAAGACCTGTCCTGAATCGAGAGATTGCTAGAGACCCAAATCCAGCAGCACAGTCTAGTTCATACACCGGATGGATGAATTACAGAATGCCAGGACTTGGTTGGATAATGTTCCTCTAATCTCTTCCATCTCTGTGCGAATTTGTTCCATCCATGTGTAGAAACATTTTTATGTGCACTGAGGAAAGTGGGAATGTGCACCACCAGGAGAGACACAAACCTAGCGGGGGGCGCTCTGCCAATCCACTGGGCGGCCTTGTAACCTCTCCTGAGCAGCCGCCCATGTTCTCAGTGTCCAAGGAGCGCTGGAGGAGCCCCCTTGAAATGCTCTTTGCCAAGCCAGGCTGGCTCCACGCTGGGGTTTGTGGTCTCCCCACTCCCTGCACCAATAGGGAGAGCAGAGACGGTGCCGAAATGGGAAACAGCGAGGGGGAAATGGCCCTGACGCAGAGAATTTGAATTGCAGGCCACTCTGAGTTGCTCCTCTTTTATCTGAACCAGGGAGGTGTCACTAGCATGTAGCCCCCAAGCCAGGGGGTGTAGCAGTGAGATTTCGTGCTGGTCCATCCGGGGGGGCCTGCAGAACAGTGCCAGCAGTGCCAAAGCACAGGGGCTACCACACAACAGGGCAAATGGGCAAATGGGCCAGCTGTGGTGCCCAGGGCGACCGTGCTGTTATTTCTGAGTGCTGCATTTTGTCTGCAGCCTGAGGCCAGGAAGGCAGGAGACCCACACGCGTGGCACCTCTGTCGCCCACCTGCCCCCAGCAGAGATTTCACCCGGAGACGAGGGAGGGTCTATAAAGTTCATTAGGGACTTGGCCATTGCTGTGGAATGGAGCCCAGATACCACGGTGACAGGCAGCAGCAGAAGGCCCTATGAAGGAGAGACCCCTCTTGCCAGCACTATCAGCTCCAGCATTTGGGGGAGGCTCCCTGTCCCACCCCGCTCGTCAGTCTCAGCTCCAGCCTCGGCTGAGAGAGGAGAGAAAGGCCCAGAAGGACACCCAGCATCCCGCTGGCCCCTGCCCGTGGATTGCAGCCCTGGCCTGTGGGTATAAATTGCCTGGCAGCATGCGGGAGCGGAGAGGCCCTGCCCCCCTGGCTGCAGCTGGGACTGGCTGCGGGAGTCACCGGGAGGGGGCGCAGCTGCTGCCGGTGTCTGAGTGCTGAGAAGGAGGAAAATGTCAATGAAGCGGGGGCTGGGCACTTGCCCTGCAGCCTGTGAATGGCTCGGTCGGGTCAAGGCACTTCCCTGTGTGCGGGGGGAGGGGAAGCCCCTCCCTGCAAAGAGAGCCCCGAAGCAGACCCCCGCAAGCTGGTCTGGCTCTGAGCAGCACCAGGGACAGGGTCGGAGAGCAACCCAGCTACACCCTGGCCCTGGGGCTGGGCCGCCCCCAGAGTGGGAGGCTGAGGCCCAGAGTGGAGCAAGTGCCCCCGGATGGGGAGCAGAGGCTATCAAGCCAGCACTGCGTGTGCTGCCCTGGCTCTGGCCGTCCCAGATAACACACGCAGCTGCTGTTGCTGCCTGCCCCCTGCAAGCCCCTCGCTCTGTTTGGCTGAACTTTGCTCCAGCTTCTACGTCAGCGAGGAGGGGGCAGCCGTTGGATCCCGTTCCAAGTTCAGGCCACTTCAAACCACCCACCCTGGAGCCCAGGAGGCTGCCGGCAGAACTCGCCTTGGCTTCACAGGGCCAGGGCCAAGGGCAGGAGGGTAAGGCCTCCCGCACCAGAAATAAAACAAAGAAAGAAAGACACCCCGTGTTTGCCGGTCAGGTTCATGCTCCTTTCCCTGAAACAGCCTGCGACCTGTCAGAAGTGGACTCGGTGTCCGGAACACATTTCGAAGCATCCCCCGAAACTCCTAAGGTGCAGGGCCCACCTCCGCGCAGCTGAGACACCTGGAGGGCTTGCAACCATGGTTTCCCTGCACTGAGCCCGTCAGACTGGGGCATGCAGGAAAAGAGAGACCGGTATCCACAGAGCAAACCCATCTCCCTTGCACTAGGCTCCTTCCCAGGCCAGAGACTGCGAGGAAGGATCCTCTGGTGACATCACAGTTTGTTGCTATGGAAATAACTGTGATGTCACCAATCCAACATGCTGACTTCGCTGCAGGAGCCAATCACACGAGCAAATTTGGGGAGGAAGGGGCGGAGAAGGGCCAGTTCTGAAGTTGAAAATCCTCTTTGCTAATGCGGAAGAACATGCAGGGTCAGAAGCACAAGCCCATGTGCCCCAGGGTGAAGGCCTCTCGGGTATGTCTATACTAGCCCCCCTAGTTCGAACTAGGGAGGCTAATGTAGGCATTCGAAGTTGCAAATGAAGCCTGGGATTTAAATATCCCGGGCTTTATTTGCATGTTCCCGTCCCCCATTTTAAATTCCACTAGTCCAAAGTAACTGCCCGCGGCTACACACGGCAGTGAAACGGTAATTCGAACTAAGTCCATGAGGAGTAACAGTTAACTCGAACTAAGGACTTAGTTCGAATTACCGTTTCACTGCCACATGTAGCCGCGGGCAGTTACTTCGGACTAGTGGAATTTAAAAATGGCGCCCGGACGGGAACATGCAAATAAAGCCCGGGATATTTTAATCCCGGGCTTCATTTGCAAGTTCGAATGCCTACATTAGCCTCCCTAGTTCAATCTAGGGGGCTAGTGTAGACATACCCCTCTAGAACACAGCGCCAGGGTCAGTGCACGGGGAGCCTCACACGGACCGGAAGACAAACGTGCTTGGCTCTGGGTCTGAGCTGAAAACGCACATTTTCATGAAAGGGATTTTTTTAGTTTTTAAACACTGATTTCCTGAAGTGCCGCTGAATGTAGAGAGCCCTTTAAGGTTACAAAATAATGGTCATGTGTGACTGTTAAATGTACCACTGTATTGGCCTCAGCCCTGGGATAAATATTAAATTGCGCCTAATTTATTGCTCATAAAATCTAATTTAGGCAGATCGCTAATGCTTCATTTCACAGTCGCTAAGAGGGCCGTCACTGCCATTAGAGAGTAACTAGACCATTAACTCAGAGCCGCCTGTTTGCTTAAGAGGAGAAAATATCCTGCTCCGGAGCACACCACGCCCTCTGTGAGCTGGCTTGAGGGATGTATTGCTGGGCAGTGAGAACCTACCTTCTGGTGACCTCAGCCGTGTCCCTGCCCAGAGCCCGGAGGTTTGCGTGGGGGATTGTAGGCACTGGCGGTAGCACCCTGGACACTGAAGGCGCTGCAAAACGGAGAAGGCTGCAGGCTTACCCTGTTCCTAGAGGAGTTTCTGACACTGCTGGGCTGCTGGACCATTGGCTCCGTAACTGGGGAGATATAGAAGTGGGGGGAAGGGGAGACTCAGAGGGCAAGGTGATGAAGGAATGGACCAGTGCACGTCCCTCCCACTGTGTATACATGCCTAGTCCCACCCTGTGTGCAAACAGAGGGTTAATGCTACATGCGGTAGAAAAGGAACAGACCGGGCTTGGTCTACACTAGATAATAGGTTGGTTTAACTACATCGGTCAGGGGAGTGGTCCGCCACCCGCCTGAGTGACTAAGTAGGGATGTTAAAGGTTAACCAGCTAACCGGTTAACCAGTAAGCATAGGCCTTACCTGCATGCTTACTGGCTAACTGGCTAACTGGAGCATCCATCCACACGTCACCTGTGGCAGCGGCAGGGAAGGAGCAGGCCGGAAGCCCGCAGCCAGTGGCTAACCAGTGAACTATTCTGGGGGGTTTTACACCCCTCGACCCAAGTCCCCACCCTGACAGCGCAGGCTCGCCAGGAAAGCTCTGCCGTCGCCCCAGCGAGCACCCCGTGGGGTGGGGAGGCGGGTTACCCCCGCAATGGCAGAACCCCCCGTCAGTGTCGCTGGCGTCTGCCTGCGGGCACTCCCGCCGCACCGCTGCAGTGACACAGCTGAGTGCAGAGCAGCCCGGTGTGGGTTTGGGATGGGGACCGTGTGCACGGCGAGGCAGTGCTGGTCACCGCTGAGCGGCAGCAGCACCCCATGACGGGCGCTTTGTCCCCCCCTCCAGGACCAATGCCAGGGGAGCGGCTCTGCTTTCCAAGGCCTCTTGTCAGCGTGTTGTTGCTGGCACCCTCACCTTGTGGAAAAGTGCTGAGCCAGGCTCTTCTCTGGGGCCTGTGCTGACAGGAGCAGGGTCGCAAAGGCCAAGTGTTTCAGGAAGGGGGCAGGGAGGCGTGGCTTGCATGTTGTAGGAAAGGCAACTCCAGAACTCCGTGGGGAACACTTCCAGCGTCCCATGCAGCGTAGTGGGAACACAACATTGCATGGGAACTTTCATGCCCACAAGTGTCAGGGTGTCAGGTTTGCATCCAGCTGAAAAAAGAGTGCTACAAATTAGTCACAAGCGTCTGGCCTCTAAAGACCCCCACCCGCAGGTAAAGAGACACACACCCATCCCCCACTGCTGCCTGCGTCACTGCGTCCAGGCATTGCAGGCCCTGTGATGCTTTCATTCTGTGACCTTCCAACCTAATTCCATAGTTAGCAGCCCCGGGACCAGCAGTGGGGATGATACAACTGTCGTACTTGGGCGCTGTTTTTAATTCAAAGTAACCTGCGGCCCATGCCGGGCAGCTGCCACTTCCCAGACGTGTAGGTTCTTTTCCCTGAATTTGGCTCCCTTGCTTCGGAGGGCAGGCTCTGTGGACAAGAGGAAGTGCTTCCCCCAACTTCCATCACAGTGCGCACAGCAATAAACGGAGCCAGTCAGTCACTCATCCCACCGATTTCTAGCATGCTGCTGTCCCCTAGCGGTGCTCAGAGGGATAGAGCTGTGTAACACATACTCCTTTTTCATAGAATCATAGAACCATAGAGCTGGAAGGGACCTCAGGAGGTCATCGAGTCCAGCCCCCTGCCCTCAGGCAGGACCAATCCCAACTAAATCAACCCAGCCAGGCTTGGCCGGCCGAGACTTCAAAACCTCTAGGATGGAGATTCCACTACCTCCCTAGGGAACCCATTCCAGTGCTTCACCACCCTCCTAGTGAAATAGTTTTCCTAATACCCAACCTGGACCTCCCCCACTGTAACTTGAGGCCATTGCTCCTTGTTCTGCCATCTGTCACTACTGAGAACAGCCTCTCTCCATCCTCTTTGGAACTCCCCTGCAGGAAGTTGAAGGCTGCTCTCAAATCCCCCCGCACTCTTCTCTTCTGCAAACTAAACAAACCCAACTCCCTCAGTCTCTCCTCACAGGTCATGTGCTCCAGCCCCCTAATCATTTTGGTCAAACTCCGCTGGACCCTTTCCAATGCGTCCACAACCTTTCTATAGTGGGGGGGCCAGAACTGGACACAGTACTCCAGATGTGGCCTCACCAGAGCCGAATAAAGGGGAATAATCACTTTTCTGGATCTGCTGGCAATGCTCCTCCTAATGCACCCTAATATGCCATTAGCCTTCTTGGCTACAAGGGCACACTGTTGACTCATATCCAGCTTCTCAGCCACTGGAATCCCCAGGTCCTTTTCTGCAGAACTGCTACTTAGCCAGTCGGTCCCCAGCCTGTAACAATGCTTGGGATTCTTCTGTCCCGAGGGCAGGACTCTACACTTGTCCTTGTTGAATCTCATCAGATTTCTTTTGGCCCAGTCCTCTCATCTGTCCAGTTCACTCTGGACCCTATCCCTGCCCCCCAGCGTATCTACCTCTCCCCCTAGCTTAGTGTCATCTGCAAACTTGCTGAGGGTGCAATCTATCCCCTCATCCAGGTCATTAATAAAAATGTTGAAAAAAACCAGTCCTAGAACAGATCCTTGGGGCACTCCGCTAGAAACCGACCGCCAACCTGACATCGAGCCGTTGATCACTACCCATTGGGCCCGACAGTCTAGCCAGCTTTCTATCCACCTTACAGTCCAATTCTCCAATCCATACTCCCTTAAGCTGCTGGCAAGAATATTGTGGGAGACCGTATCAAAAGCTTTGCTAAAGTCAAGGTATATCACATCCACGGACTTTCCCATGTCCACAGAGCCAGTTACCTCATCATAGAAGCTAATCAGATTGGTCAGGCATGACTTGCCCTTCATGAATCCACGCCGACTATTCCTGATCACCTTCCCCTCTTCCAAATGCCTCAAAATGGATTCCTTGAGGATCCCCTCCATGATTTTTCCAGGGACTGAGGTAAGGCTGACGGGTCTGTAGTTCCCTGGATTGTCCTTCTTCCCTTTTTTGAAGCTGGGCACTACATTTGCCTTTTTCCAGTCATCCGGGATCTCTCCCAATCTCCACGACTTTTCAAAAATAATGGCCAAAGGCTCCGCAATGACAGTTCCCAACTCCCTCAGTACCCTCGGATGCATTAAATCCGGGCCCATGGATTTGTGTACGTTTAGCTTCTCTAAATAGTTCCTAACTTGTTCTTTCCCCACCAAGGGCTGTCTACCTCCTTCCCATACTGCATTGCATAGTGCATTAGTCTGGGAGCTGACCTTGTCCGTGAAGACAGAGGCAAAGAAATCATTGAGTACTTCAGCTTTTCCCACATTATCTGTCACTAGGTTACCTCCCTCATCCAGTAAGGGCCCCACATCCTCTCTGATCACCCTCTTATTGCTATCATGCCTGTAGAAACCTTTCTTGTTCCCCTTCACATCCCTTGCTAGCTGCAATTCCAATTGCGCTTTCGCCTTCCTGATAACTCCCCTACATTCTCGAGCAATATATTTTTACTCCTCCCTAGTCATCTGTCCACGTTTCCACTTCTTGTAAGCTTCCTTTTTGTCTTTAAGCTCACCAAGGATGTCCCCGGTAAGCCAGTCTGGTCGCCTACCATATTTGCTTTTTTTGCTGAGCATCGGGATTGTTTCTTCCTGTGCCTTCAATAAGGCTTCTTTAAAATACTGCCAGCTCTCCTGGACTCCTTTCCCCTTCATGTTAGCACTTGCAGGTTCCATTTGGCTCCAGAAAGCCGGGATTATAAATCCATATAAGCCAAGGAATTGGAAGCTCACATACTTCCTACAGGAGCCTCGCTTAGCCCCCTTGGGCAGAGCCAGGTGACTGCATGGCCCCTGTGAGCTGGAACCACCCACGGCCAGTGTTGTTACCCGCACTGCGGCACTCAGCTAGTAGTCGCGGCGTGGCTGGCCAGGTTGGCGCTGACGGGTCTGAGAGGGCCACTCCGTGGCTGGCCACAGCCTATCTCTTCCAACGGGACGGGGATTTTACCCTCCCAGCCCCAGGGGGCCTGGGTTCCAGGGAGAGCGTTCAGCACTCACAGAGCACCAGGCCCTCTTAAGGGGTAAAATCACTCTCGCTCCAGAAACTCAGGCCCACGCTTGTCTGGCTTTGGGGAAGTCCCATTCAGAGTCCTTGCCGATGGCCCATGGTCTGGCTTCCCACAGCCCCGGCCCGTGTTTCTGACCGCCTCCTCCTGTCTGCCAGCCAGCCCACCACCCCATCCCCACGCTCCTCCGGAGAGAGGGCAGACGGGAAGGCGCAGAGCAGGTGCCAGCTGCAGCAGGACAGAAGGAAGAGTGAGTTTGGGTAATGTTCCCCAGCAGTGACATGCAGACAGCTGGCCCCTTCTGGTCTCACTCACTGCAGCGTTCCCCTGCCGGGTCTCCCCGCACCCCATACAAGGGAGTTATCCACCAGCGCATGCCCCAGAGAGGCCCTGTTGAAAGTCGGGAGTCCAGGATGGCCCCATGATTTTCAGTGGTTCTTGTTAGCCGGTAAGAGCCATGGGCTGGTAGGCAGCTCAGCACCGGACGTTGTCTCATGCCAGCTCCCCTCAGGCGCCAGCCCAGTGAGGCAGGGTCTGGGGTAACTACGCAGAGAGAAGAATCACAGGCTCCCCTCTGTGGCCTGGGGCACCTGCTCATTACAAAGACCGTGTTTCCCAAAGCACATCATGAAAACAGGGTTTGGAGACTTCTGGCAGCAGTGAGCAAAGATCCACTCGGACACGGCCGCCTGGCCCAAGCACCCCACTTACAGGGAACACTGGTCCACCCTCTCCCACCTACCCACTGGGCTCTTCCTGTGAGACCCCAGCCTCCGGACAAACCTGGGGTGACTTGCCAGGTGGTCTCAGCCGCTCCTTTGTCATTCCAGATAAGCCCCCGCCCTTCCCGGAGCAGTCCTGCCTTTGCAAAGTGGTCGGGCGCATTTACACAGACGCTACCACTGCCGGGAGCAAGGAACTCTGCCGTCCTCTGCTCTGCGGTGGCCCCTCTCCGGATGTTCAGGCTCACCCCCATCCAGAGCAGGGTCTTCCCACCCACCTCCTGCATGCTGGCACGGCCAGTGTGGCGTTCCAGGAGCAGAAATCTGAAGGGCTCCTGTGGCTGGAGGCAGAGGCGGGGTTTGTGGAGTGTACGCCCTCGCCCAGGCTGGCACAGCGCATGAGCGCGCCAAGAGACGTGCTGGCCAGGGGATCACGACAACGCATCCCTGGCCGGTGAGTGCACTGTGGCCAGTGGGAGCGTTGGGCTGAACTCTGGTCTGGACTCACAGGCAAGCTGGGCATGCTGTGGAGACAGCTCCCAGAGCGGGGAAGGAGACCCTCGCTGCGCAGGCTGGCAGGAGCAGGGAGTGCTCAGCCTGGAGGGTGGTGCTGGCGTGGTCTGCCCCTAGACACGCCCTGCTCAGATGCAAAGAAATCCAGCGGGCCAGAAAGAATCGCCCGTATGAAATGTCTTGGCATTTCCATCTGAGCCGGGGGAGAATCAGGAGCGTGGTGTGAGGGGTAGGGATGTAACAGTGCAGTCAATTAACCGATTATCCAATAGGCAAAAGCGTGTAGGTTAATGCTATAGACTCACGCATTTCCCTCCCCTCCCCGGACAGGGGCTGCTGCCTCTGCATCAGAGGCAGCAGCACAGGGCGACAGGCAGCTGGTCCGCAAGGGGAGCTGGTTTTTAAACTGGCTCCCCTCACGGACCACCTGGCATCCTGCGCGGAGTGGCAGGGGACTCCTCAGGAGTGGGGCCGGAGCGCACTGGCTACCAGCCCCGCCACCAGGACTATAGAACAGTCAAGTAACCGATAAAAATTCACAAGGTTATTCAACTATTCAATTAACTGATATTTAACATCCCTAGTAACAGGAACTGCATCCTATGGATCTCGGTGTTGCACTGCCCGCTGTCGGGGGCTCCCAGAAGGGGTGTACCCTGTGGGCTGCAAGATCAGGGCACAACCAGCCGGAGCAAAGGGCCACAGTTCATGTGCTGTCAGCAGCAGATTCCAGACCAGCACTAGGACAGGGCTGGTTCTTGTATGGCTCAGCCCTCGACACAGCATGGCCTCCCTCCAGCACCACCTCGCCGCCTCTCCGTGGAACGTGGGCTGGGGCCGACAGGATCCCATGCTCAGTCTGGGCGACGCGTTCCTTCCGCCACTGAGCCAAAGGCTGCTGCCCGGCCAAAGTTCTGTGCCAGAGCCCGGGGTACTGCAAAGGCAGTGCCAGGGGTGCCGACAGCACGGGCCTGCATGTTGACACCCACCCCCTGCCCCTCGCGCCAGAGAGGACCTGGCAGAATCAGCCGGCTGTCCGCTACAGGCCTGTTGGTGTTCATGGGTGGCTGGGAAGGTGCCAGGGAGTGAGAGCAACCCACTGAGGGCCTGGTTTTCAGAGGCGCTGAGCACTGACTTCAACTGGGGCCGTGGGTACAGCGCCCTGAGAATCAGACCCCAACTGCAGCACACCGCTAGGCTCACCGGCTGGTAATTCCCAAATGGCCACCAGGTGGCGGTGCAGGCACGGCTACCATCACAGGCATGTTTCTTCCCCCCCCCACAGCCACGCTTTCAGAAGGGGCCACAAGTTTGGGGCTAGTTTGGGGGCTGATTTCCAGAGGCGCTGGGCACTGGGCGAGCCTGGAGGTGCTCTGCACCCTCCAAACACGGCAGCACACAGAACCCAGAAGCCACTTTGGAGGGTTCTGGCTGTCAGCCCGGACAGCCTTGGCGCATGCGTTGCAGGGTACGAACGTTCCCGCCGGGGGCTCCAGGCAGAGGCGTGGTGTGACCGGCACTTTTCCATCTCTGCCTGCTGTGAGGCTGCAGCAACCAGGCCAGTCTCCAGCAGACGGACCTCCCAGCCCTGGGGGAATGAGAGTGCGCTTACTTCTACCCATGCCCAGATCGCTTTGTATTGCCCGCCGGGGTGGGCTCCTCCCGAGCGCGGCCAGACGACGAAGGGCACCCCAGACAATGTGAGGGGGCCCCCCACCTGTAATCCCTGAGCAGGAGCACGCTGCAGCTTCACGCACTGGGCTGCCTCTAAAGCCTCCGCAACTGCACCAGGCAAAGCAGGAGGGGTAAACAGCCATGGCCACTGGTTAGAAAGGGGGATGCCCCAGTGGGTAAGGCACTGCACTAGGACTTGGGAGGGGTGGGTTAGGGATGTGAACGGGTAACCAGTTAACTGGTTACTCAGTAAGCATCACTCTTCCCAGGTACTGGCTCCCCAGTGCCCGAGCGCAGCTCCCTGCCACGCCTGCCATAGGCGGAGGGCTGCCCCAGCATGACTGGGAGCTGGCAGCAGCCCCAGCACCAGAGCTGGGAGCCTGCTGGCAGCAGCAACCCCAGCCTCAGGGCCTGTTGCTGGTGGTGGCAGTCCCAGGGCTGGGCTAGGATCCCGCTTAGTTGGTTATCCAGTTAAGTGTCACGCTAACCTGACATCTAACCCGTTAATTGTGTGGATCCAGCTGCTGCTCTGTCACGTCCTCGCAGGCGTGAGCCAGGCAGAAGCTCCCCGGGCCCACGAGAAGGGCCAGGTTCTCCGGAGAGCTCTCGCTCGACTCTGAGCGCCCGGGGGAAGCCGTGTCCAGCAGCCTCTTCGCTCCAAGCAGTGTGTGAGGCTTTGGGGAGCAAGCGCAGGGAAGCACCTCCTGGACCAACTCCAGGAACAGCTTCCATTCGCCTCCTCCAGGTCGCAGTGCAGCGCTAATTAGCCGACTGACGGCAGCCGGCGGTCTCCGTGCCCCCCCGGCTCCTCGAGCAGGGAGGCTGCCCTTAGTGCTCCCCATTACTGATGGTTTTCTCATCACCGCCCCCATATGACGCGGAGGCAGAAAGCAAGGAAAGGAGAGCGAAGAGCAGCACCAAGAACGAACAACACGAATGCAGACGACGGCGGCCCGGTGGCCATCGCAGGGGCCAGGAAGTAGGCCTAGCCTGGACTGCACGTCAGGAGCAGAGAGAGGTGGCTACCCGCTGTGTCAGATGTGGGCATGGATCCAAGTGTCTGCACTTAAAAGTTTTGAAATGGAAGTGTGGCCACTGCCCCAGAGGTGGGAGAGAGCTCTCCCAGCGCTCCATAAGAACCGCTTCCACAAGGGGAGCAGCCAACACCACCGGGAGCCCAGCTGCCAGCCCTGGAGCCTGCTTCACACTGGAGCCTCCAGCACTGTCACTTGCTCTGCTCCGGGGGGCGTTTTACTCCCCTGCACCAGAAAGTTAGAGCGCTGTAAAGTGCCAGCTGTGGACTTGGCCTTAGAGCCGAGAATCCAGGGCAGGATGGTGGAAAAAAACCAACAATGCTACAGGCCCTGGGGGCCGAGTTCCATGCTCTGTTCCCAGAAGAGGCCAGGAGCTGGAATTCATTCTCTGGCTTGGGAAATGTCTCCCAGGAACAGCAGTTTTCTTAAGAAAAACAGAGTTCTTCCAAAAAGTCCCTGCCTTATTGCCAGTTGCTTAACTAGCTTGTTGGAGACTGCAGCCACTTCCTGATTTTACAAACTGAGGTCTTGCCTCGCCTTCCATTGAGTCAATGGCCTCGTTATTCTCCTTTGCCTTGGCCCCTCGGGGACTCATTTACCCTATGCACAGTTGTTGTCAAATCCCGTTGGTGGAGCCCCATTTTGCAAAGGAGTTCAGGGCTAGCTTTTCAAATGCTCCGTGCCCACAGCTCTGAACCCATGTCCTGAGCACTGTTGAAAACCTGCTCCAGGACTGTAAATCGCTAGATTAAAAATCCTCCCGATTAGGGGGAGAGAAGACAGATTTGATATGGAAAAGAATCACGTGCATTTGCGTGGGTTTGTTATTGAGCAGTTCCGTTCTTGTTTTAACATAAACAATGTAACTGTAGTCTGCTTGCACTCCAATTAAGATGTGAAGAGCAAAAAACCTAGTAACACGACAAATGCGTCTGGCAGGCGTGGGCAGGAGTGAGTCTGTTTAGGGAGCAATATTGTGATGGAACAGAGATTTCAGTCTGATTTCTCTTCACACCAGGACCTGCCCCAAGCCCTTATTTCTCAGGCTGCTGGATAAAGCGTGTCACTGCGAACAACAGCGCCTCTGTGTACGTGCAAGGAGTAAAATAGACTGGATTGCCACTTCGCATGAAAACGGAGCTGGCAGCAGCTCCCGCTGAGGGCCAAAGGAGATCTCAGCCCGTGTTACTGAGGATGCTAGATGAAAGAGCACCCTTTATAGGGGACAGGAGAGTTTGCTGAAATCGTAATGAAGGGGGCGGGGAACTTTTTTGGGTTGGGGGCTGCTGATCCACAGAAAAATAAGTTGTGGGCCGCACCAGAGCTTAGGCCCAAGCTAGTAGATTTTGTGGGGCCCCGTAGGTTCTGGGGTGGGGCCAAAAATGAGGGGTTTAGTATGTGGGAGGAGGCTGCCAGGAAGCAGGCTTGGGGTGTGGAGTCTGAGTGGGAGGAAGAGCACAGGAGCCAGCTGGGAGAGGAGCCCCGAGTCTTGGGAGCCAGATCCAGAAAAGCCGGGGGCCGGACTTGAGGTTCCCCACCCCTGCGTAATGGAATCCAGCACCTCAAATCCAGCCCAGTTCTATAGTGTACGGTACAACACAATACCTAGAGGCCAAGTAGCCACAAATCCCACCACCTAATTTGATGCTGATTTGTGGGTAAGCCCCCTGCTGAAAGGCTCAGGAGTGAATGAGGTGCAAAGAGGGAATGAGTGTCTGGAGGGGTCCCGGGGAGAGGCACTGGCAAAGGAAGGTGACATGGAAGTCTCGCACTGCCGCTCTCCATTATACAGCTCTTCTCTGGATAAACAGAGGATTTAGTCTCCTGGGCCAACAGTTTCACCGGCATGAAATTCACCCTGGGGCTGACCTTGCATTGTACAGGGGGACGTCTACACAGCAACTTTATTTCGAAACAGCCAGCATTATTTTGAAATAATGTCAAAATAACGTCAAGCTGGAGGACTTCTTACTCTGACTCCTGTAACCCTCATTGTACGAGGAGTAGGGGAAGTCGGAGGAAGAGGGCTCTATTTCAAAATAAGCCCTGTATAGACACTTCCTATTTCAAAATAAGCTGCGTAACTGATGTAGCTCAATGTGCGTAGCTTATTCTGAGTTAAACCCTGCAGTGTAGACGCACCCAAGGGCAGCAAGGGCAGATGCGGGAATGTACTACGGGTTGGACCTCTCTAGTCCGGCACTCTCTGGTCTGGCAACATCTGTGGTCCAGCATGATTTGAGTTAGCCAGGTGTCCACTTAGCATGGGTGTGGCCAAGTTTCCCGCAGTCCCATAAAGGTTGTTTGCAGCCACCAGTCCTGGCTCTCAGTGTTCTGTGCTGTGATTTAGCTCTAATGTACCCCTACATGTCCTCTAAGAGCCCAGTGCGCAGTGGAAGTGTTGGTGATGCTGCTAGACAATATTGACCTCCCGTGGTTCAGCAAATTCTCTGGTTCAGCACCAGTCAGGTCCGGAGGGTGCTGGACTAGAGAGGTTCAACCTGTAATTGCACCGCTAACGACAAGGTGTAGCTTTTCAGTTGTGCCACTAGGTGGCACTCCTGCCTTTATAACCAGTGTGATACAGCTAATCATGCCGCAGAAAGGTAGCCCTATCCCTGGGGGGGTGATAATATAATTCATGCCATTCCTGGGAGCCAGCTCAGGACACAGACGGATTTGACCTCAGGATATGCCCCCAACCTAGAGAGATGAGAAAGTGCCCCTTGTTCAGGAGTGCCCTTGCCCTCTGCTACAGGAGGGTGGTGTTGATCTCCAAGTACCTGACATACTCCCCCGAGGGATTAGCTGCCCCTTTGTTGCACTCGGATGAGTTGTTCTCATTGTGTCTCAATTACTCACATAGATACACAACTGCCCTACTTACCTCATTCTAAACTGGCTTCTTAGAGCTGCAAGAGGAAGGCACCAGCCCTATAGGCAAGCAGCAAACTTCCCTGTTCTTTTAACTAGAACCCAGTGCTACACGAACCAAGGCCTATTCTCCTTCTTGGGACTAAGGATTGTTCAGGCACCTCCACATGTAACTGCTGCAGGCCTAGAACCTGTAAAACTACAGCAACCTGGATTGGGATCCAGCGAGGGCCGACTTATCCATTAGGCACAGTAGGCACAGTGCCTAGGGCCCATGATACTTTTAGGGGCCCATGAAAATATTTTAATTTCTTTTATAATCAGAAGAAAAAAAAATGAACTTTTAGGGTCGAAGAAAATGTTTTAATTTTTTTCTCACACAAAAAAATGAAACTTTTAGGGTCCACGAAAATCTATTAAATTTTGCCTAAAACAGAACAAAAATAAAATGTTGAAGTATTTAAAGTTATATCAAAAATAATTTTTAATATTGATATTATTATGGAGAAAGGGGCCCCACGAAGGCAAAAGTGCCTAGGGCCCATGAAAGTCATAATACGGCCCTGGGTCCAGCCCCCGGATTCGTTACCTGCAGCAGCTCTAGCTTCCTCCTGCAGGCTGGGCGGCAGCCCACTGGTGCTCCTAAAGACTGCCAGTTTTGTTCCCTGGGCAGTGCTCGCTGCTGATTGGCCGGGAGCGCTCAGCTTCTAACTGGGGGTATGTGTGCACATGCAGGGGTACCGGCCCGCCTTTAGTGAAGCTTTCCAAAACAGATTCAAAAGAGCCACCGAGTGTGTTCAACACCTTCCCGCAGCCCTCCTCTGGCGTGCGGAAATAGCAACTACTTCTTTCACAGCCACTCCAGGCGGGAGGCTGCCACCTTGTCTGGGAACATTTCCAGATCAACTCCCAGCATGTAGAACCAGTAGCTGGGATTACAGCAAGAAGAGGTTTGGACTAGCCCCCATGAAATAAGAAAGAAAGGGGGTTACCTGCACAATGGGTTTCTGCCTCTCGGCTGAAGCAGAAAAGGGTGGATTGAAGGGGAGAGTGACAGGCCCGCCTGAGAGGCAAACCAGCACGGTTGTGGTGACCCTTCCCCACTCTCTGGGCACATACCTCTCTGCTGTCGCTCCAGTTTCAGCTGGCCTAGAGTCATAGAATCCTAGCACTGGAAGGGACTTTGCACTCATAGCAGCATTATCCATTATTAGCTGAGTATTATCTAGACCAGGGGTGGGCAATAAAATGGTGGCGGTTCACCTGGTGGGCTGCTACCAGGGTTACCAGGGTTGGCCCCTCGTGGGCTGCTACCATTATTTTTACCTGCACCTCCGCAGGTACAGGTGATCACAGCTCCTATTGACCGGGAACAGCGATCCGCAGTCAACAGGTGCTGTGATTCGCTCATACCTGCAGAGGCACAGGAAAATAGGGCAGCGTAGGGCTGGTATTTACCCACCACTGATCTAGACCATCCCTGACAGCTGTTTGTCTAACTTGCTTTTAAAAATATCCACCGATGGAGATTCCACAACCTCCCTAGGCAGTTTATTCCAGTGTTTAACCATCATGATAGGTAGGAAGTTTTTCCTAATGTCCAACCTAAACCTCCTTTGCTGCAATTTAAGGCCATTGCTTTATGTCCCTGCTCAGTTTTCTCTTCTACCGACTAAATACATACTTTTTTTTCAATCTTAGAATCACAGAACACTAGAACTGGAAGGGCACTCGAGAGATCATCGAGTCCAGTCCCCTGCCCTCACGGCAGGACCAAGCAATATCTAGATCATCCCTGACAGGTGTCTGTCCAACCTGCTCTTCAATATCTCCAGTGATGGAGATTCCACAACCTCCCTAGGCAACTGATTCCAGTGTTTAACCACCCTGACAGTTAGGAACTTTTTCCTAATGTCCAACCTAAACCTCCCTGGCTGCAGTTTAAGCCCTTTGCTTCTTGTTCTATCCTCAGAGAACATAAGAACGGCCATACTAAGTCAGACCAACAGTCCATCCAGCCCAGTGTCCTGTCTGCCAACAGCAGCCAATACCAGATGCCCAAGAGGAAGGGAACACAACAGGTAATCCTCACAGGATCCCTCCTCTGTCACCCACCACCAGAGATACAGAGGCTAGCAACACCTTTTATAAACAACTTATAAGAACATGAGAATGGCCACACTGGGTCAGACCAAAGGTCCATCTAGCCCAGTGTCCTCTCCTGACAGTGGCCAATGCCAGATGCCCCAGAGGGAGTAAACACAGCAGTTAATCATCATGTCTTCCCTCTCCTGTCATCCGTTTCCAGACAAAGAGAGACTAGGGACACCATTCCTACCCATCCTGGCTAATAGCCATTGATGGACCTAACCTCCATGAATCTATCTAGCTCTTTTTTTGAACCCTGTTAAAGTTCTTGCCTTCACCACATCCTCTGGCAAGGAGTTCCACAGATTGACTGTATGCTGAGTGAAGAAAAACTTCCTTTTGTTTGTTTTAAACCTGCTGCCTATTAATTTCAATTGGTGACCCCTAGTTCTTATGGGAATAAGTAAATAACTTTTCCTTATTCTCTTTTTCCACATCAGTCATAATTTTATAGACCTCTATCATATCCCCCCTTAGTCTCCTCTTTTCTAAACAGAAAAATCCAAGTCTTTTTATTCACTCTTCATATGGGATCCATTCCAAACCCCTAATCATTTTTGTTGCTCTTTTCTGAACCTTTTCCAATGCCAATATATATCTTTTTTGAGATGATGCGACCACATCTGTATGCAATATCCAAGATGTGGGCATACCATGGTTTTATATAGATGTCTTATTCTCTATCCCTTTTTTAATGATTCCTTATATTCTATTTGCCTTTTTCACTGCCACTGCACAGAGTGGATGTTTTCAGAGAACCATCCACAATGACTCCAAAGGCCAAGGAGAACATTTGTTCTGCCTCCTCCTTATAACATCCTTTTAGATACTTGAAAACCACTATCATGTCCCCTCTCAGTCTTCTCTTTTCTAAACTAAACAAGCCCAATTCTTTCAGCCTTCCCTCCTAGGTCATGTTCTCTAGACCTTTAATCATTTTTGTTGCTCTTCTCTGGACCTTCTCCAATTTCTCCACATCTTCCTTGAAATCATAGCCGTGTTTTTCAGACCTTTAATCATATTTGTTGCTCTTCTCTGGATTTTCTCCAATTTGTCTATTGCTTTCCTGAAATGTGGTGCCTCCAGTTGAGGTCTAATCAGTACAGAGTAGAGCAGAAGAATTACTCACAACACTCCTGCTCATGCGGCCCAGAATCGTGTCTGCTTTTTTTTGCAACAGTGTCACCCCTAATCCCTTTTCCACAGTACTCCTTCTGAGAGAGTCATTTCCTATTTTGTATGTGTGCAACTTATTATTCCTTCCTATGTGCAGCACTTTGCATTTGTCCTTATTGAATTTCATCCTATTTACTTCAGATCATTTCTCCATTTTGTCCAGATCATTTTGAAGTTTAATCCTATCCTCCAAAGCACTTGCAACCTTTCCCAGCTTGGTATCACTGCAAACTATAAGTATACTCTCTCTGCCATTTTCTAAATCTTTGAGGAAGATATTGAAAACAATTAGACCCAGAAGTGATCCCTTCAGGAACCCACTTGATATGCCCTTCCAGCTTGACGGTGAATCATTGGTAACTACTTTGTGTGAATGGTTTTCCAACCAGTTATGCACCTGCCTTATAGTTGCTCCATATAGGTTGTATTTGCCTAGTTTGTATATGAGAAGGGCATGTGAGACAGTATCTATCTAAACCTTATTACAGTCAAGATATATGGTACCACATCTACCGCTTCTCCCCACACCACAGGGCTTGTTACCCTGTCAAAGAAAGCCGATGATAGCCCATCGACCGAATTACATTTCAATTGTATGCTCTGCTCAGCATGTCTGCAGGGCAGATTACTGCTGTAGAAATGTAGTTTAGTGACTTGGGCCTAATAAATCACAACGTCTTGCACTCCAGATGCTGTTCCCCCCCTACTCTGGATGCAATCCCCTCCTAGCCCCTTTGCCCGGAGGGGCTTAAGAAGAACTTTGTTCAATGGCTGAGGCTTGTGTTTCCCATTCGCCTGCCCTGCTTTAGAAGCTGCACTGCATGTCCACTGCTGGGTAACGATGGCCTGTTAATGAAGCAGCTTGGCGGAGCGTGGAGCGGGTGTGAGGAGCTGGATCAGGAGCCCAGGAGGCAGCAGGGCAGGAGCAAGATCCCAGAGCAGGGGGCACGGGCAGGGCCAGGCTGCCACAGGTATCTCCTGGGCACTCTGCAGGCCTTTGGCTTCGGGCCCCATTTTGTGGGTTTCTCCAGATGCTGTACGCCTCCGCAGAGTGTTTGGTCAGGCTCAGCTAGACCCTGATCAAACCGGTCAGCTTCGGGCGGGAGTATGTCAGGGGTGTCTGGTGTCAGGCCAGCTGTGCACTCTGGTGATCGAGCCCTTCCTCTGTCTCCTCTGCCGGAGGTTGATGGGGTTGGTGCTCTGAGAGCCAGGGCTGCGGCTGGTCCTGTTGGCGTACGCCGACCACGTGCTCCTCATGGTCCAGGACCGGGGCGACCTCGTGCGGGTGGAGGCCTGCCAAGCCGTCTACTTGGCGGCCTCCTCCACCCGGATCAACTGGGTCAAGAGCTCTGGCCTGGTGGTTAGGGACAGGTGACAGGCAGGCTCCCTCCCACCCGCACTTCAGGCCATCAGGTGGAGTGCGGGTCCGCTGCTCTGAGTGTCTTTCTATCCGCCAAATATTCCTCTCCACCGCAGAACTGGCAGGGTTTGGAGGCCAGGGTGGGTGAGCGGCTATGGAGATGGACGGGACTGCTCCAGTGTCTCTCCCTTCAGGGGAGGGCACTGGTACTGAATCAGCTGGTACTGTCCATGTTCTGGCACCAGCTCAACACCCTGAGCCCGGCCCCAGAGGTCCTGGCCAGACTCCAGAGAATAGCCCTGGAGTTCTTCTGGCCAGGACTGCACTGGGTCTCTGCAGGGGTCTTTTGTCTTCTCCTGGAGGGGGGTGGCAGGGCCTGGTCTGCATGTGCAGCCAGGTCTGGGCCTTCCGCCTCCAGGCCCTGCAGAGACTCCTCTTTAGTGCAGGTAGTCCGGTGTGGAGCCTTTTGGCACACACCTTCCTCCGCCGCCTCCGAGGGCTCCGATACCACCGGCAGCTCTTTTTTCTCTACCTGAGGAGTCTTCTGCGAGACCTCTCAGAGCTGCCGGAATTCTACCAGCAACTCCTCCAGACCTGGAAGCTGTTTTCAGCAACCAGGTCCGTAGTGGCTGCCGAGGGAGCAGACCTCCTCGCGGAGCCCCTGCTCCACAATCCAGCCTTGTGGTGCAGGTGGCGGAGTCTCCCTCGGTGCACCAGAGGCTGATCCTGGCAGAAACCACCAAGGTTGGAGACCTCCTGGACTACAACGGGGAGACTAGATGGAGCCCCAAGCGCTTGCTCAGAGCATGGGACTCTCCACCCCCCCCAAACTCCCTGCACCTACTCCAGGAGGTAAAGGCAGCTTTGTCGCAGCCTGCCCTCAATTTCCTGCAGGGAGCCCTGTGAGAGGGGATGCCCTGCCCCGCCTCACTGCAAGCACTCTGGCCCTTCTTCTTGGGCTCCTGTTCCACGCCCCTCCCTCCCCCCCCGGCTTCCCCATCCCTGGACCTCCAGCCGGCCACTGTGCTCCACACATTACCCTTCGTCACCTTTGTGTCCCGCCCTGACACCAAGTGGCAGGACTATCTAAGACCAGTTGAGGGTGGGGAACCCCGATGGGTCAGCGTGTATTCCACCTTAATCTCACGGCCCATCGGGGACTTCAGTTGGTGGCTCCTTCACGGAGCCGTGAGCACGGGTGTGTACCTGGTGTGGTTCACCCCCATCGCAGAGACCTGCCCCTTTTGTGGAGTGAGTGAAAACCTGGCACATGCATATCTGGAATGTGCTAGGTTGCAGCCCCTATCCTGGCTCCTCCTTTGGCTGCACTTCTCCCCACACCTTTTTATTTATGCACACCCCATCCGAGGCCCCACAAATTCGCCTCCTGGCCCTGGCAAAAGCTGCTACATACAACACGAGGAGGAGGCTGCTGGATGAAAGGTTGCTCTGTGACTGTGGGGCCTATTTCCGTTCCTCCCTGGTGTCACATATCCGTGCAGAGTTCCTCTGGGCGGCGGCGTCCACTGGCTCCATCGACAGCTTTGAGGAGCCGTGGGCGCTGTCCGGGGTTCTCTGCTCGGTGTCCCCGTCCGGCTCCCTCGTTTTAACCCCCCGACCCTGTTTGTCATTATTTGTCCCTCCGGAATCAGTTGGCCCCTGGTCCAGTCGTCCCTCCTGCAAGGCTGGGGGGGGGGGGGGGCTCGTAGAAGTGGGCGGGATTTCAAATAGTGCCCAGGCACCAGGCTCCCCTACAGCAAAGGGCTTGTGCCCCTGCTCTCCCCCCTTGGAGCCAAGGCCCTGCCCACGGCTTGAAGCTCCACCCCCTCCCCAGGCTGGCTCCTCCCACTTGAGCTGTCAATCTCTAGCCTCACCCTGCGAGCGCTCAAATCGTCTCCTCCCGCTTCAGGTGCCCGGTGGAAGCCCCGCCCCCCGCTGCCTCTCGCCGCCTCCCCACCTGGCTGGCCTCGCAGCCCCGCCCCCCCCCGTGCGCGCTGAGGTCAGACGCTGTGGGCGGGGCGAGCGGCGGTCCCGGCCTGTGTGCGCCCCGAGCTGCTCGGGGCAGGCCGCGGCCGGAGGATGCGCGCGGCGGTGTCCCCGCGCGGGGCGCTGCCCCTGCTGCTGCCGCTGCTGCTGGGGGTGTGCGCGGCCCGCGCCCCGCCCGACTCGGCCTGCGCCGCGCCCTGCTCCTGCCGCCGCGGCCTGCTGGACTGCAGCCGCCAGCGCCTGCCGGGCCCGCCGCCGCTGCCCGCCGGCACCACGGGCCTGTGAGTAGGGTAGGGGCCGTTGCTGGGGGGCCGTTGCTAGGCGGCGTTGCTATGGCGCCCGGCGCGCGGACGCTTCCCCGGCCGTTAGCTCCGCCGGCCCGTGCGGCGGCCCCGCACGCGCCCCTGGGAAGCCGCCCGCGGGGTGGGCTCGGCTGCTGCGTGCGGAGCTCCCCGGAGAGCCCAGGGCAGCCCCCCCCCCGGCAGTGGCGGTGTCCGCAGCGGGGGGGGCGGTGCAGACGGGCCCCCCCGTTGCGTGTTGGCACAAATAGACGCGTCCCGCGCGGCCGTGGCTCGGGGGGCCTCGCGGGCTTGGGCGGGCTGCCTGCGGGGCTTGTCTCCGCAAACCCGGCCCGCCTGGGCTGCCCCCTCGGTGTCCGCGGGCGCCGCCTCGGCAGCTCGGGAATGCGTGTGCGGCGGCGGGGATGGACTTTGTGTCTGCAGGGGCGCTCCGCGCTGTAGTGGGGTTAGGAGCATGCGAGCGGTCAGCCCAAAGGCCCGTCCAGCCCGGTACCTGTCTGCCCACAGTGGCCAGTGCCCGGTGCCCCAGAGCGTGGACTGCACCCTCAGCGAGTTAGCAGATGACACTGAGTGGGGGCTGGTCCTGCCTTGGGCAGGGGGCTGGACTTGACCTCCTGAGGTCCCTGCCAGCTCTAGGATTCTATGAGATACGCTGGGGGGCAGGGATAGGGTCCAGAGTGACCTGGACAGATGAGAGGACTGGGCCACAGGAAATCTGAAGAGGTTCAACAAAGACAAGTGCAGAGTCCTGCCCTCGGGACAGAAGAATCCCAAGCATTGGTACAGGCTGGGGACCGACTGGCTAAGTAGCAGTTCTGCAGAAAAGGACCTGGGGATTCCAGTGGCTGGGAAGCTGGATATGAGTCAATAGTGTGCCCTTGTAGCCAACAGGGCTAATGGCATATTAGGTTGCTTTAGGAGGAGCATTGCCAGCAGATCCAGAAAAGTGATTATTCCCCTCTGTTTGGCTCTGGTGAGGCCACATCTGGAGTATTGTGTTCAGTTCTGGTCCCCCCCCATTACAGAAAGGATGTGGACACATTGGAGAGGGTCCAGTGGAGGGCGACCAAAATGATGAGGGGGCTGGAGTGCATGACCTATGCGGAGAGATTGAGGGATTTGGGTTTGTTTAGTATGTAGAAGAGACAAGTGAGGGGGGATTTGATAGCAGCCTCCAACTATCTGGGCAGTGCGGGATTCCAAAGAGGATGGAGAAAGGCTCTTCACAGTGATGATGGATGGCAGAACAAGGAGCAATGGTCTCAAGTTACAGTGGGAGAGGTCTAGGTCGGATATTAAGGAAAAACTATTTCACTAGGAGGGTGGTGAAGCATTGCAATGGATTACCTAGTGAGCTGGTGGAATCTCCATCCCTAGAGGTTTTTAAGTCTTGGCTTGACAAAGCCCTGGCTGCGTTGATTTAGTTGGAATTGGTCCTGTCTTGGGCAGGGGCCTGGACTTGATGACCTCCTGAGGTCTCTTCCAGCTCTATGATTCAGAGGGAGGGAGCACAACAGGTAATCCTCATGGGATCCCTCTCCTGTTAACCACCTCCAGGCAAACAGAGGCTAGGGATACCATTCCTACCCATCCTGGCTCATAGCCGTTGATGGATCTAACTTTCATGACTCTGTCTAGCTCTTTGAACTACATTCCCTGATGGAGGGATCAGGGCCTGCTAAATTCTCCCTTGCTCCGGGTTAAGTTGAATAAGACAGTTGCACAGCTGTCAAAGTAGCTAGCAGTTGCTTTCCTCTCAAATGAAATAAACAAATTCTGCTTAGCAGAGTTTTGGAAAAGCATTGTTGTTCTATATGGCTTCATTTTCAAATGTGTCCTGCTTCTCAAACTTTGTTTATCCAGGGAATTAACTCTTAATGATAGCTCACCTTCCAAAATATATAGGGAACCTACATTTTTAATAGATTACAGATAGAATTGCTTAGCAATAGAAAGGTGTTTTGAAATAATGCTGCACCGTAATGTATATAATCTTATATCTGGGGGAAAGGAGAGAGATTGTACTGTTGCGGCTGAGAAACTGATGCTAATCATTAGTATTGTATTGCTATAAAGTGCAAATTTGCTTTGCTCAACTGCCAAGAGAGGTAGGTGTATTGTGTGGAGTTGCTGGTGTTCTTCTGATGGAGAAGAGTGTAAATGGATGTTAGGTACCTTAACTACCTTTGTACATATGGGCCAGAGTAAAAGAATGGGCAAGACCCGATCATGAACCAAAAAATTGCTTCCTTTTCCCTATGTAGATTAGGTCCAGTTGTCTTATATTGGGTTAATGAAAGGAGCATTTAAATGCTCCAAACTGTTTAATAACCTATTTCTTTCACAGCCCATGGTACAAGGTGGTGATGTGAAATGGGTAATGCTTACCAATTCTGATTTACCGGAATCCTATGAGGGCTGGAGCAGCTTCCCACCTGTTGAGGGCTGCTCCAGCCTCGCAGAGAGCCCTCTGCAGACAGGGACTGCTCTCATCCAGAGTGGCCTCTTATCTGTCTGTGGGAAGCCCAGGTGCCCTGCAGGCAGGTGCTGCTCTGGCAGGGGCTGGGAGCTGACAGCCAGCCCTAGTGCAGCGCTGGGAGTAGGAGCCCCGCTAGCTGGGGGCTGCTCTTGCTGGGCTAGTGCAGACCCCAGCCTGGATCCCGCTAAGTTGGTTGACCGGTATACACATATAGATATTCCCCTTTAATACATTCTTCCCAAAGAGAGATCTACTGCCTGAGCCTTATGCTCCTTCACACCTGTCAGCTTTCCCCTGGACCCTAGTTGAAAAATATTCCATAGACCAAGGATGTTAGATATCATGTAACTTAAGAATTGTGTAACCACATGAAATCTTAAGGGTTACATGGCTTTTTGATAGTCCTTGGGGGCAGGACCAGCAGCCAGTGTGCTCCCGGCCCCACTATAGACTT
Source organism: Rafetus swinhoei (assembly GCA_019425775.1). Classification (NCBI taxonomy): domain Eukaryota; kingdom Metazoa; phylum Chordata; order Testudines; family Trionychidae; genus Rafetus; species Rafetus swinhoei. Next base: position 1,798,088 of record JAFJHL010000175.1, on the reverse strand, counting down.
TTTAATTTTCTGTGCCAGCAGTCTGGATCTGGTTTTTGGCATTTTGTTTTTTTAGGTGGAACCCATCTTTTCTGTATAGGCACCTCCTTTTCCAAAAGTTCCCAGTTCCTCACTTAATCTAAAACTCTCCTTCCCACATCATCATCTTATCCAGACATTTAGACCTTTTAATTCTGCCTGTTGTTTTGGCCCTGTGTGTGGAGCTGTAGGCGTTTCAAAGAATGCTACCATGGAGGTCTTGGATTGCAATCTGTTATCTAGCAGATTAAAGATGGTCTCCAGGTCTTCTTCCCTCCAACCTCACCCCATGTCATTGGTACCCACACATAACATTACTACTGTCTCCTCTCCAGCACTGAACGTACATCTCTCTCCATCTCACTTGTGAGATCCACAACTTTTGCACCTGGCAGGCACCTTACCATGCAGTTCTCCTGATCATCATAAACCAACTATTTATACTTCTAATAATGAAATGAGCAGCACAGAGGCTGTCAGACTGAGGTGGAATTGCTCTGTGGTGTGCTTGAAAGTCTCGTTGTTGGACACCACTGTATTAAATACTAATAATCTTTGCATAATTCTTCCTGTCATATGGAGGAGGGGTAATACCACAATGGTATTTAGGCACCTAACTTCGCTTGCAAACCGTGGACATTCAGAATCTCAGTTGTTGATTTGGGCCAGAATTTGAGGGAAATTAAATGCCCTTGTGTGTAAAAGAATGTGCAGGCCTTAGGGACCAAAATATTGTCTCAATTTCTCTATGTAGTTTAGGCCCAGTTGTCTTGCATTGGTTTGATGAATGGAGAATTTAAGTACTCCAAACTATTTAATAACATCCGTTTGGAAGATGATTATGAAACCCATATTCAAATATCTGTAACAAGTTCTGAAATCTCATAACTTATGTCCATAATCATAAACAAGACTTGCCTATGAAATGTTGTAGCTTTGGCAGGAATCAAGTATCTGAATTGTGAAAAGTAGGGCATGTCTCAGTTAACATGCTCTGTCTTCTATATACTCCCCCATGGGTAAGTAATGCAATACAAAAGGTATGTTTTCTTTTGTAAACAAATAGGAATTGTTAAAGAAAAACTACAAAGTTGAGTTCAGTACCAGCTACAGCTTGCTAACCATGCTATTGTAAGATTTAATAAACCTTGAAAACCACTGCCAGTGGGTTTTTTTGGGAATGCCTCAAACTTTATCCAAGGAAAGTATTCTGTTCCTGAAGAATAACCATAATTCATCAGGTAGCTAATCCCCAAAACTGAACAAAAGCCTTCTGTTTTATTAAATGAGGGCAGGTTTTCTAGTTTACAAAAGTACTTATGTGGTTCTCCAAGCAGATAAAGGGGTGTATTTTAAAACCTTCATGCACAATGCAATGGGAAGAAGTGTTGTTGGCTCCTTTGCAAGATTGTGCAATCTGACAACTGCTGTAAACAATAATTAAGTGTGTGTTGTCTGTTATGGCTTTCAGGAGTTTGGCACAAAAAGCATGTGGGGCAAGGAAAGTCTTTTTTTCTTTCACTACTACTCTAAATATTCAGGATCCAAACATGGGGTCTGCCTCTTCTTGTAAATGTGAATTACTTTAAGGGCCATAAATTATCATCTTACACTTTGCATAAAATTTTCCCGACCAATTGGCAGATAAAGCTTCAAGCAGTCTGTTTTGTATTAGACAAGTGAGTGAGTCCTAAAAACGTGGGTTTCTGGTAAAGTGTTCAGAAAGCCATAATTCAAGATGCTTCTTTTGGGACATAATGGAGGGAGAACCTGTGCTGAAATATGTCTAGTACTGATTAGATTCCATAGTTTGTGTGAAGACAGACACTAAAAAGCTAAAGATTTTTACATCAGCTAGTCCAGATGACTCTTTTCAAAGGGTTTAAAAAAGGTAGTTGGGCAGTTGTGTGTGTGTGTGTGGGGGGGGGGGTGGGGGGGGGGGGGGTCATAAATGTTTTTATAACTCTCAGAACACTGGGGAAGTGCAAAAGGACTGGAAGAAAGCTAAAGTTTTGCAGGTACTGGAAAAGGCTAAACAGGGTAAGCTACCTAGGCCTGACAGCCTGACTTGAATCTTGGGACATGGGGGCAAAGGGAATAATGAAACAGCTGATTCAGAACTCCATTAAGCAATTATTAAGATTAATATAATGTCATTGTGGATTTATGGGAAATAGATCTGGTCACACTTACATTTTGAGATTGCAGGTTTGATCAAGAGAATAGTATTGATTTCATATACTTACATTTCTGTAAGGCATTTAATTTGGTACTGTACAGCAATTTGATTCAAACTAAAATGAGACAAAATCAACACACATTAAATGAATTAAACTGGATAATACATGGATCTCATAAATGTAACTGTAAATGAGGAATCATCAGTATTCTATGCCTCTATTTGGGCCCTATGCTGTTTAATCAGTGTGTCAAAAGAAAGCAATCATTGATGAAAGTTTGCAAATGACTCAAAGATTGGGGGAATGATATATAACACAGAAGTCTCTTTCAGATCAATATGAATTGCTCAGTAATCTGGGCACACTTTTGTTTTAAATAAAAGGCACAGATTGAACCTCTCTAGTTCGACATTATCTAGTCCTGCAAGGTCTGTGGTCTGTCATGATTTTAGTTAGCTAAATGTCCACTTATCATAGATGTGGCCAAGTTTCCTGCAGTTCCATAATGTTTGTTTACAGCCACCAGTCCTGGCTCTCAGGGTTCTGTGCTGTTATTTTGCTCTAATTTACCCCTCAATGTCTTCTAAGAGTCTAGTAAGCAGTGAAACTGTTGGTAATGCTACTAAAGAATATTGACCTCACGTGGCTTGGCAAATTCTCTGGTTCAGCACTGGTTAGGTCCCCAGAATGCTGGACTAGTGAGGTTTAACCTGTATTTTCAGTGGTAATTGAGTAACATTTTTCAGCCAAAATGTTTTGGGAGAAAAGTTTGGCAACCCCAAAACATTATATAAACTTATCCGTTGCAATGACTTGTTTGTCAAAGGGAAAAATATTTTGAATATTTATTTGGACACTGTTTTCAAAACACAATATTTTGGGGGGAGGGATTGGCTTGAAATAGCACTTTACTTCAAAATTTTTATTTATATTAAAAATCAAGATATAAAAATAGTCAAAACATTTAGGAGTTTAAAACAAAACACTTGGTGGGACTGTAAGCATGTTTTTGACTCTTCAATCAACTGACTTTTTTTAAAGTTCAGCTTGAAGTGACTTTTTGTAGACTTCTCAGAATTTCCAGCTAACTGAAATTTGTTCTCACAGTATGGCCAAATGCAAGGTCAAGGTGATACATTCTCATTTTCTATATAAGCCATATGTATGGGGTGAGGGAGACTCATCCTGGTATAGAGTCTGGAAAAAGCTGGAAGGGGGATCATGATGCATAAGTAGCTGAAGATGAACTTCTACTGTGATTCTCACTAAAGGGACTAATACAGTTCTTGAATGTATAAATAGAGACTGTCAAATAGAAGCAGATGATCTTGTTACCTCTGAGTGGCATTGGTGAAACACTATAGAATATTAGGTCCAATTCTGATCTTCACAACTCAGAAAGGAAGTTGAAAAAATGAAGAGCTCAGAGAAAAGCCACAGGGTGATGAAGATTAAAGGACAAGCCTTACAGTAAAAGACTCGATCTCAGTCCATTCAGCTTATCAAAGAGAATGTTAAGGAGTGACTTGATTTGTCTGTAAGTACTTGAATGGGAAATAGAAATTTAGTAATAGAGATCCCTTCAATCCAACATACGAAGATATAACAAAATCCAATGGTTGGAAATTGAAGCTAGACAAACAATATTCAGAAATAAGGTACACATTTGTAAATTAGGATACGTTAGCACAGGCCATGGCAGTTTCTCCATTATTTAAAACCTGATTTTTTTTTTTTTTTTAAGAGCATTGGCAGTTTTCAGATAGAAGTGCTGTAGTTAACCACAGCTATTGGACTTGAAGCAATAAATATGCTGGCGGTCAGACTAGGTGATCCCTAGTGATGATTACTACTTGTCCTTCCAGTTTATGCTGGGCGAAGCATCCATACAGCTGCCATCTATTGGAATGCATTGGCAGGTAGTGACATCTGATTTGACGTCAAATCAGATGTCACTGGTTTGATGTCAAATCAGTGACATCTGATTTGACATCAAACCAGGAAAATGTATCCATTTTATTGTTCGAGAGAAGATTTGGAGACTTCAGTTCAGCCTGTTCATATGGTTGTGATCAGCTGTAGCTTACAATATATTTTCCACGCTGTGTGAACTTCGGTCTGTATATATATCATTAAACTATATCAGATGTTAAATATTATATGCTTAAGCAATGGGAATACTGTGGTGACATCAGATTCCAACATCTACTTATTCAATTCAGTTGGATTTGGATAGTTCTCTGGGATTTATAAAGACCCTTTGATATGTGTGTTTCCTCTTATTTACTTAATAGATGAACAAACAGTTCAGCTCACAATGAATGTTTAGATGACTTTATATACCACACAAGATGAACCTTTAAAATAGTGATTACACAGAACAATGTGCATAATGCAAAACATGAACTTCACAGTGCAAATCAAAGCATATTTAAGACAGCAGATTTTTCAGGACAGGGAAATGCATATTCTACTTAGTTTAGGATGAAAGCAGCAGAAAGTCTTACCTGTATGACTGAATAATTTGTTCATTTGTTTGGAAAGTCAAACTTTTTGATCGCTAAATGTAGAATGGTAGAAAAGCCAAATAATCTATTTGGAAATAAATGGCATAAGCAATAATAGTGGCTAGTTATAAACTGAGTCTCAAAATTCTGCTCAGATCACCAAATGCAAAAGTTCTTGAAAAAGCAAGTAGTCGTACGTCAGTATCTTAGTGAAAAACTATTTTGCAATTTGAATTTAGTTCTTAATAAAACACCTTGTTTTAGAACTTTGTAATAAACTTAATGAAACGAGTCATATCCTTCAGCATAATATCATTTGGTAGACAATGAGAAATTAGAGTTTGGTAAAACGGTGACCTTTGAGGATCTGATTATATTCAAAATCAAGATGCACTGATCTGATTATATTCAAAATCAAGATGCTGTTATGCTGTGATTAATCTCTGCCCATCATAATGCAAACTCATTGTTCCACTGCAAATCCCATCATATTTTTGCAGTAAATCTTTTCTGAATTATTTTCTGGAAAATGATTGATTATTCTAAACATTTGAATTTATCATTTCTTTACATTTTTTTATAACTTCATGAGCATAGCTCCTGCTGTGGTACTCAAGGGTTCATTTAATTAGCTTCGTGATATGTAAAATTAAGGAGTATAATGAAATGAAAAATAGTTCAAGCTAGTATCACCAATAGCCTAAAGCAGGAGAGCTGTCTCTGTTCCCAGATTTAATCAGAGAAACTACACAAATCTATAGAAAGGCTAGAGCTGTCCTGCGTAGCCACGCAGGGTAATTCTATATTGATATTTTCCTAGATGCCTTTTCTCAATGTCTGATTATTTCATAAACTGTTCTAGCTGGCTTGCAAATTGTGGCCCTTAATTAACCAGGCCATTTTGCAGTGTCCATGTTCATTTTGAACTGATTTGCTCTAAATGTTTAATCTAGTGGGTAACAGGTTAGATCACAGAAGTCCCTTTGGGGTTGTCTCCCAACGTGCTGATCATGACACTGACATCCATCTTCCTGTCTTGCTGGGCCAGATCCTCTGATCTCCCCCAGCCAAGATACAGAGTTGGGGAACGCCTCCCTGCAGAGCAGCACAGACACTGAACCAGTTCAGCTCCAGGAGGGCTCAGATATAAGAGCTCAACACCCAGGAAACCAACCCCCAAAAGGGTCCTAAGCCCCCAAACAAATCGTCTTAGCCTGTGTAAAAGTTTTACTCAGAGCTCATAAGGTTCTTCCTCCCTCCCCCATTCACCGATGAGAGATCTGCACAATGCTTACTCCTACCACAGGTTATAATTATTTACACTTGGCTTGATGATAAGTGTTTTTATTAAGTACAAACAGTAAGACTGAAGTGATTGCAAGTGAAAACAGACAGATCAAAGTAAGTTACTACATTAAAATAAACAAAAAACGCCAATTAGTCCTAATCCACTAAAAACTTGTTACATGCAAATTCTTACCCCAAACAGTTGTTCTAAACATCTCTTTTACAGGTTAAGCAGCCTTCTAGCTTGGGCCTGATCTTTTCCCCTGTTCAGTCATAGATGTTTGAAGCAGTCATTTTAGGTGGCAAGAGGGGCGGTCTCTTGGCATCTAGCAACTGCCCCTGTTTAGTTCTTCTCTCCCCCCCCCCCCCCCCTCCCCACCCCATATCTCTTTTACCTAATGTGGGAATTCTTTGTGCTCAGTTAAACTTTTCTCATCTTGTGGAAAAGTACAAGATCTAAAATGGGTTTCAGCATCAGGTGGTCTGCCCATATGCTTTTCTAGGACCAACCCCAGTTTGCTTACAGGACAAACAAGACTATTCACAGGTGGTTTGTATGAGTACTGAGCCATTATGTTCCTGAAGTATCCTTAATGGCCCTCATCTGCACATTGAGAATTAAACCCCAGTTCACACTTCATATTTCTGACTTCACATACAAGAATGATACATGCACAAAAATAAGATACAATCTGCTGATTCTGTATAACTTTAAAATTGACATGCTACATGGTGCATTTTCCATAGTGTCTTTGTATTATGTGTATTCATAAACCAACTTTCATAAAGTATGGGGGAGTGTGACCTAGTGCATCCTGGCATTGAAAGCCCAGGAAATGACCTGGGCTCTTGGATCATAACATTACTGTATTGTATTATACCTGGCTAGGTTTTTTTGTTCCACGTCGAAGTTTTTACACCTTTGAAATTGTCTGAAAATAAGCGATTTGACTACTGTTCCTGATGGGGAAGATAATAAAAGATTGGCTGTAGACTGACACATTGGTTCAATACTGGAAGTGTTCAATGGCCCAATGGCAAAGGTAGAAATAAGTGCAATAGCCTGTGTTAAAAGAGCTAGCATGGTGAATCTGTAGACCGGACCCCAATGGAAATGCCAAGACAAGAAATTTGGTTTGTACTTTTCTTTTTCATCGGACTTTGGTAACTATAGGTTATGCTTCTTATAGCGCAGGTTTCCACAAGTGCAGAATAAAGATCTGCATTCTAAAAATGCAGTGTTCTTTGCATAACAGGATCCTAATTTTTAATTTTTTAAAAGTCTTTAGGAATTTAACTTGCTTTACACAATGGCTTTCCTAGAATTTCTCATGCTATTAGTAGGTATAAGTAATGGAGATAATCGAAATTGTGGGAGTTTGGGGGTGGTTGTTGGGGGGGTGTTTTATTTGTTTTGTTTTGTCTTTTTTGGCATCTTAATTAGCTGCAGCATAGTATTAGATATACCATGTGATGATCTACCAGTCTCAGGTTCAGAGTTGTTTTAACTGAAATTAGCATACATCCCAATGGTAGCACATGAGTCTGCAAGGAACAAAAAAGGTCCAGAGTTTGCAATGTTCAGTTTTCTGTCAGTACCAAGACAGCAAGTGTGAGGAACCAGTAAGACTTGAAGTAAGCCATCGGTATAAGTCATGTATGCTGTATTACAAGTACACTCAAACTGTAAAAAGATGGTTATCTTGGGGTGATCTCCCTCTTCCCATTCCACATAAAACTGAAAAACTTTTCTAGAGCGACTGTACCAATTGCTGATATGGAAAGATGATGTTAGAAAATTATGTTGTGCTAATGTTAGTTACTGTATAGAAATGATGAGTAGCACCAAGTGAACAGGCATCTCTCCATACAGCAGTAACCAGTGGCCCACACACTAAATCTTAAACTCTACTGTAGAATAATGGAAAGCTGCAGCTCATAATTTGTTTCCAAGGTGTAGGATCTTTTACACATCATTCTGATTCTCATTTGTGCTTTTCCCCAGCCTCAGTTCTGAAGTGACTTCAGCAGTCACTGTTTCAGGCTGTTCGTGCTACAGACCTGAGCTGAAGTTATGTCCCCTCTGGAACTGTAGACACACAGATGTCAAATGACATTAAATGTAATCTCTTACTGCAGAAACTAGTGGCAATGACTGCTAAAATATGCCTGAAATTAAGGGCTTGTTCAGTCTCTCCTGACCTAGTCAATTCCTGGTTCCTTGTCTTAGATGGCCAGCTCAAATGGTGGCTTTTGTGCATGAAATCATCTTGTCTGGAAGCAGATTAAAGCCGTCAGACCTTTCAGACAATAAACACCTTTCATAAAACTCTGGGTGACCACAGACCAGTGCTAAATTGAGCAACAGATTCTAATCCACTGTTGCTCAAACAGTCCAGTCTCCAGACTTTTTATCTTGTTGACACTTTTTGAAAAGAAAGATTTCACCCTGTGACTGCAACATTAATCAGTGGATAAAAACCTACAAGACTTAATGTATGTGCTTTCTGCTGTTCTTCCATTATGTGTAATTGACTTACTCTAGCTGTGACCAGAGTGTTCCTCATTCATCTGCTGTGGTGTTTTGTTTTTAGCACTATGTTTCGGTTTTACCTGTTAGTGCCAAAGAGAGTTGCTCTCAGTACAGTCAGAGCACAAAACAGCCCATAAACACCAGCTTGGAGAGAGGGGCTATCCTTTTAGAAGTAAATTCTTCTGTTCCTGCTGTGGCACCTCCTGATTCTTGGCATGGTGTCTCCACTCCCAATTCACGAGACAGTTGAAGAAATGTAATGAAGATCACCATGTAATTAATCAGTCTGCAAAAATATAATCAGATTTTTCACATGTGGCAACTGGGGACTTATTTGCACTTGTAACTTGAGTGTAGGAAGTTCTGACTAAGGATGTTAAAAACTAGTCGACTAATCAGTCGATTTTCTCCCCCACCCCCCGCCCTTGCTGCCTCTAAGAAATAGAGGCAGCAAAAGGTAGGGAAGAAGAGGTACTTCAAAGCAGCAGCGCCACACAGCTGGGCTGGGGATCATCTGGGCCGGCAGATCAGCTGTGCGGCCCTGCTGCTTTGAAACCCCAAGGCGGCATTTCAAAGGGGCAGGGCCGCACAGCTGATCCGCAGCTCAGCTGTGCGGCGCTGCCCCTTTAAAATGCTGAAGCGCCATGGAGCCCAGGGTTAGCTGAGGACTCCCCAGCTGATCCCAGGATCCACCCAGCATTTCAGCGGAACCCGGGATCAGCTGGGGGAGTCCCCAGCTGACCCTGGTCTCCACAGTGCTGCACCTTTGAACGCCCCAATCTTAGCCACTAATGTGCAAGCCTAATTTATGCATGGAATGTACAATTTCACTTAAAGATTCTGTTCAAAAATAGTTATAAATGGTGTTCTTAAGTCTCAGTTGCTTGTTACCTGGGTCAGATTAGTTATAACAATATGCATCACCTCCTGCTGATGTGCTTATCACCTCTAACTCATATAGTCTGTATCTCTAACGTATTTGTAACTCTGTTAATCATTTAACCTTTTATAAACAACTTATAAGAACATGAACGGCCACACTGGATCAGACCAAAGGTCCATCTAGTCCAGTATCCTGTCTCCTGACAGTGGCCAATGCCAGGTGCCCCAGAGGGAGTAAACACAGCAGTTAATCATCATGTCTTCCCTCTCCTGTCATCCGTTTCCAGACAAACAGAGGTTAGGGACACCATTCCTACCCATCCTGGCTAATAGCCATTGATGGACCTATCCTCCATGAATTTATCTAGCTCTTTTTTGAACCCTGTTAAAGTCCTGGTCTTCATAGCATCCCCTGGCAAGGAGTTCCACAGGCTGACTGCACTGCATAAAGAAAAACTTCCTCTTGTTTGTTTTAACCCTGCTACCTATTAATTTCATTTGGTGACCCCTTATTTACTTTTTCCACACCAGTCATAATTTTATAGACCTTTACCATATCCCCCCTTAGGAAGTGTGACTATTACATCAGAGAGGAGCTCCACAAAAGGAGAACAGATATTAATTTAACTACAATATCATGGATAAAGCTATAATGTAAGTTCAGGGTTAAAGTATCTAATAGGCAGGTATGACTCAAGCTAGATGAGACAGAACGTTGAGTTTTAATAGTCCTGGTTGAAACCTTCAGGCTTTTGTTAGTGGTGTGCTTGTTAGAGTGAGAGAAACAGTTATCCATCTCTGTTATCTCTACTGTTTCACAAAGTTGCTGTTGTTACCAGCCCTGTTCTAATATACCACATTTGGACCGTCAGCACAAGCCACCTGGGTTTTATCTCTGCCCTGGGTAGAAGCCAAAATGCATTAACAAGGTGCATTCTCTTAAGCTGTCATGGGATAAGAGGGGGAAGGTCCTTTCGAGGACTGGTAACTGATTAAAAGATAGGAAACAAAGGGTAGGTACAAATGTTGCATTTTCAGAATTGAGAAAGGTATAGTAGAGGTGTCCCGCAGGAGTGTGTACTGAGACAAGTCCTATTCAACATGTTTATAAATGATCTGGGAAAAGGGGTAAACACTGAAATGACAACATTTGCAGATACAAAACTACGCAAGAAAGTGGGTGATTGGACAACAAGATGGCAGATGAAATTGAATGTGCATAAATGCAAACAATACACATTGGAAGATATAATACAAACTATAAATATAAAATGATGGGGTCTAAATTATCTGTTACCACTCGAGAGAGATCTTGGAGAAAGTAGATAAGGAAGTGCTATTTACTTGTTTCAATAACATAAGAACTAAGGGTCACCAAGCCCTGATCTACCCTAGGGCTTTATTTCAAAATAACCCCCCTTAGGTCAAATTTATAAGCGGAGTAGCCATACTACCAAGCCTATTATTTCAAAATAAGAATCCGCTTATTTTAATATCGGTACTCCTGCTTTTCTCAGGAATTAATGCTAATTTCGAAATAGTTATTTTAAAATACCATCAGTGTAGATGCCCCAGAGGCACTATTTCAAAATAACTACTCCCCAGAGTAATTCAACTAATTACTCCCCAGTGCTTCCTGGGGCTCTAAGTCAAGGTAGCATGTCCACATGAACAGAGCCTGCCTTGGATTAATTTCGAGGCTTCCCCATAGTGGGGTCAGAATGAGTCACTTGGTGATTACCTGTTCATTCCCTCTGGGGCATCTGGCATTGGCCACTGTTGAAAGACAGGATATGGGGCTAGATGGAGCTTTAGTCTGACCCAGTGTGGCCGCTGTTATGTTGTTTAAAATCTTTTACTACAACCTTGTTATGGAGTGACAGTTGTGTGTCTCCATAGTTAAGGCTAAAACCAGATTTCTGTTGTCAGCCTGATGTTTGGTAACCGTTGTAAGTGACATCAGCCTTGAAATAGATTGTAAGCTCTTTGGAGCAGGGGCTATATTACTATTTGTACAGTGTCCTTGTACGCAGATTGACACAGCTATCAGTAAAACAGTTATTTCAAATCTTTTATAAACGTCAGAGGTGTGGTAGCCAATAATCTCTAAAAGAAGGAAAAGAATGATAGTAAAGAAGGTTTAAAGCCTGCTGTCTATACTCCACCTATATTCCTCAATTCACAAAATTTAAATTCTCCAAGGCAAGACAAACTACATGAAAAAAGAACATTAAATAGGGTTTACATTTGTGTAAATAACGTTTTGATGGTACAGTAAATCAGTCAAAACTGGAACTATAAAGAGGGGGGGGGTTTATGGCATGAGCTTTGCTACTATGAGGTGGGTGCATAACTGGCTGGATAACTGTTCTCTCCTTATGCTGGAAGGTCATAACAAGTGGGGGTCTGTTTTGGGACCAGTTCTGTTCAATATCTTCATTAATGATTTTGATGACAGCATAGACAGTACGATTAAGTTTGCAGATGATACCAAGCTGCGAGGGGGCTGCATCTGCTTTGGAGGATAGGGTCAAAATGATCTGAACAAATGAGAGAAATGATCTGAGGTTGAAGTTTAGTAAGGACAAATGCAAAGTCCTCCACTTAGGTTGAAACAATCGGTTTCACACATACAGAATGGGAAGCGACTGTCTAGGAAGGAGTACGGCAGAAAGGGATCTAGAGGTCGTAGTGGACCACAAGCTAAATATGAGTCAACAGTGTGACCCTGTTGCAAAAAAAGCAAACATGATTCTGGGATTCATGAGCAGGAGTGTTAGGAGTAAGACACAAGAAGTCATTCTTCCACTCTACTCTGTGCTGATTAGGCCTCAATTGGAGTACTGTGTCCAGTTCTGGGCACCACATTTCAAGAAAGATGTGGAGAAACTGGAGAAGGTCTAGAGCAGAGTAACAAAAATGATTAAAGGACTATAAAACATGAGCTGTGAGGGAAGACTGAAAGAATTGGGCTTGTTCAGTTAAGAAGAGAGAAGACTGAGAGGAGACATGATATTGGTTTTCAAGCATCTAAGGAGGAGGGAGAAGAATTGTTCTCCTTGGCCTCTGATGATAGCATAAGAAACAATGGGCTTCAATTGCAGCAAGGGAGGTTTAGGCTGGACATTAGGAAAAACTTCCTAACTGTCAAGGTGGTTAAACATTGGAATAAATTGCCCAGGGATGTTGTGGAATCTCCATCCCTGGAGATATTTAAGGGCAGGTTGGACAGACACCTGTCAGGGATGGTCTAGACCGTGCTTGGTCCTGCCGCGAGGGCAGGGGACTGGACTCGATGACCTCTTGAAGTCCCTTCCAGTTCTAGTGTTCTGTGATGGGGCTGCAGTGTCAGTTGGGGTCTGTAGGACCCATTGTATAACAATTGGCATGCTAAGTTGGAGGCAAAAAGCAAAGCATTTTACAAAATGTGAAAGCAGTGGGGTGAAGCTTAATGTTTCCAAGCTCTTCCATTCCCTTCCTACTATCCCATTTGTCCTCTTTTCCTCATTAGAGCCCTTCATAAACAAAAACAAACGAGCTGAAACAGTACTTCTGTGAATGCCCTGGACAGGAAGCTCCTTTTCCCTGGCCTCTTGTTTGACTCTTGCTTATGTGCTCTTTGTGCAGGGTTGCTTCTTTAAAATAACTCTCAAATGAATATATCTGTCAAGGTTTACCCTTGGAAAGGGTGTTAAAAACAGGAGTACTGCTGCAAAACCCTTTCCAGAGGCATTGCTGGAATCTGAAAAGGGTGTTCTCAGCACATCTTTTCTAGGGAGCTTTGGAAAACTCTGCTAATAAGTGCTCTCAGCAAATATTTCATATGATCTCTTGAACTGTCAACCTGTATGTTTTTGGGTTTTTTTTAAACAAAGAATGAGTCCATTGGTGGCATAGAGGGCTAGATATTTCCCAAGTGATTAATATAGCAAGCTATAGGAAACCTTTCTGATTGCTTAATGTAATATGAATAATATGTTCCAACAAATATGAAAATGAATGTGAACTGCTTGTGAATTTTACGTGAAACAACTTGTACAATAGGGATGTGAAAGGTTAATTGGTAAGCATTACCTGTTAAGGGTGATGCTTACCTGCACCGGTTAACCAGTGGGGGTGGAGCAGCTCCCCGCCTGCCATGGGCAGGAGGCTGTTCCAGTCCTGTGGGGCCCACTGTGGGCAGGGGCTGCTCTGGGCGTCCGGAGCTGCTCCTGTCTGCAGTGCGCTTGGGTGCATCGCAGGAAGGTCTCCCCTTAATTTGGCTAACTCATTAATGTTCCAAATTTAATGGGTTAACCAGTTTAACAGGATTTTACATCTCTAATGTACAGCTCATAACTACTTGGATCCAGACAGTAAAATAAACTCTTGTTTGTTTTTATTCTCCAGGGATTTAAGTCATAATCACTTACTGTCCTCTAACTGGAGCATTGATTTGTCTACTCACACACTACAAGAAGTGTAAGTTGCCATTGTTTCTTTTAAACATGTTGTTGCAGAGTTCTTGCACTTTTTATGTTTAGCTTTTTAACTTGTCAGTTTCTAAGCATTGACTTACATCCAGATGGTCTGAATTACTTAAAAATATCTGATGCAAGGTAGGGATGTTAGTGTGTAGTTGCTAAATGATTAACCGTTAAGTTTGGGCTCATTGGTTAATCCTAATGAGTACATGTGCGCGCACACCCTTGCTACCTCTGTATTGGAGGCAGCAAGGGGGAGAGGTGGGCCGTTTTTTCCTTGCCGCCGCCTCCCACAGAGGCAGCAGGATGGTGGGGCTGAGGAGAGCCAGTGCTTGCCGGGGGTAGGGGGAGGAAGATGGGAGCTGGCTTAAAAGCTGGCTCCCCATGAGCACCAGATCCCACTGAGCCACCTGCCCGCCATCCCGTGTGTAAACATGTTACCTCTAAAAATTTGAGTGGTTACACGTTTACACAAAAATGCATTAGTTAACATCCCTAATGCAAGGTAGCAGAAATTGACAGCCCAGTTTTAGTGGCACAGTATGTGTAAGGCAGAGATACAGTTAACCATCAGAACCACATTGGAGAGGAAGCATAGAAATCTAAAATAATGGAATGAGTACTAAAATAGAAACAGGGCATATCTGTTTTTGAATGTAGCTAATTTTTAGATGCTAGTAAATTAATTTAACTATCTGTTAAAGACTAAAGCATTTTGGGGTTTTGTTTTTTTTTTTTTTTGATTGCTGAATCTTCCAAACTTTCCTTACTAAATTAGGTCGTAGAGAGTCAGCCAGCACTGTCTACTGTAAAATGTCCTTAAGTGTTCACAAGGTAACAGTATTAAGAAAAGTGTTTCTGTTGTTTTGCTGTCTAGAATGGCTTTTTTCCCTTTTTAAAGTGCCAGTAAAGAAATCTCTTTTTCAGGAAGATGAATTACAATGAGCTCAGTGAAATTCCCTACATTGGAGAATCAACTTCTAATATTACTATTCTATCATTGTAAGTAAATATTTAAAGATTTGAAAAAAATGCTTTCTTTTGTAAAAAAGTGAAAAAGTTTCTCTCAAAGCTACTGAAAGCAGTTAATTTTTTTAAAGCTAAACATGTTCATATATTTTCGTTTGAAATGCTACTAGGCAGATGTGTAGCCATCTGAAAAACACACCCATAAAAACATTTTAGTAACACAGTTGACCAAAAGTTAATGCTAAATCACTGGCAAATGCAAACTACTGGGGGTCAGGGAGGAAGCAAGAGTGGGGAATTTCTATCATACACTTCAATAAACAAGTTTTGGGTGCTTTGAAGCATTGTGGGGAGGGGGTAGCATGGGGTTGGAGGGGAGTCTGTTCTAAAATATTACTCCTAGAAAAAGCACCTTTACTGTCAGGTTGCTTGTGGTAAGGGGACTTCCAACATTGCCAGGACCTGAAACAAGGTTTTATGTATCTTCATCAACAGCCTGAACTGTACATTAGATTTTTTTTTTTTTTTGGTTAGGCACAAGTTACTAATCCTAATCCTTGGATCACTAATTATAGCTAGTTCTGGTGCTCATCCCTACTAGTGGTCTGGTGATATTCCTCATGTGACTGGTTTGTTTGTTTTGTTTGTAGAGTACACAATATGATTCCAGAGATAAATGCTGAGCAGCTCCAACTTTATCTTTCGTTAGAGAACCTAGACCTTAGCTCTAACCTCATATCAGAAATTAAAGCTTCTTCGTTCCCACGAATGCAGTTGAAGTACTTGTAAGTATAATGAGTTAGCAGATTTGTAGAGTGCTGAAAGTACATAGTAGATACAACCTAACATCACCTTTTTCCCAAGGTAAAAAAATAGGGATTGAGATTGGGGTCTTTCCCCCCACACATGCTGACTTGTTGACCAGGCATGTGATTTTTATTTATGCAAAGTTATAAACTTGTTTTTACTTGGTCAAGAGTCATACAGTCAGTGGTCCCCTCTGTAGCAGGGTACTGACCTATTGTGTACAGAAATGTGTCCCTCTGAATAGAACAACTGCTAGTACAGATGGGATAAAATGACTGAAAACACCATGGTACCAGGTCATCATCATGCTTTCTCAGGTTGTTGAAAAGGTTTTGTCCCATCTACACTAGCACTACGCTAACATGCCTGTATCTGACCGCATTGGGTAACTTCCCAGTATACCCTGATTTTTGCCAATCTTGGCCTGCTCACTTGACTGCCATTGTCTTAGTCATGCCTGTTCAAAGAGCACATAAAAGTAGCTCTTGCATGTTGTCCCATTGGGATTGAATACATTAACCCGTGATACTGTAAATTGACTTTCTGAAACTGGAGACTAGATGAGAACTAAATAATTTTCCAAAAATTTAGTTGCAATGCAAATATTAATTTGATATTCATATGTAATTTTAAAGTAGAATTTTCCATGTTGAGTAAAATCTTTTTCTTCTCCTTTCTTAGGAATTTGAGTAACAACAGAATAACTACACTAGAAGCAGGCTGCCTGGATAACTTATCCAGTTCTCTAGTGGTGGTGAAACTAAACAGAAATAGAATTAGTATGATTCCACCAAAGATCTTCAAATTGCCTCATGTGCAATTCCTGTAAGTGACATCCCTTAAGCTTAAAGAGCCATGCCTAAAACTGTATCATTTGCTTGAGAGTGTTTTTTTTTGGCAGTTGCAAGTGTTTCTTAGTGAAAGATGTCTAAATACTTAAGGCTCACTTATTGTATTTAAGGGAACTTAAACGGAACCGGATTAAAATAGTGGAAAGTCTTACGTTCCAGGGTCTGGAATCCTTAAAGTCATTAAAAATGCAGCGCAATGGGATTAGCAAACTAATGGATGGCGCCTTCTTTGGATTGGATAATATGGAAGAACTGTAAGTATGGCTGCTTATGGCATTTTGTTAGGTATCCTTCTCAGGCATTGATGGGGAAAGTGGTCCTTACTGTGCCTTTCATGCCATGCTTCACTAGAATGGTTGATGAGTAGTACAGAAAATGTGTTCACATCTTCCCTCTTCCTTGTAGAAGCTTATGGCTTCAACATCTTGCTTTGTAATTCAAAAAGATGTGATAGTATTACTGTTTCTCTCCCTTCTGCCATCTTAGCTCTATTCGGCTAGGTGAGTCAGAAAGTGTCACCTTCTCACTACTCTAGTGATGGAGTCTGTTTCCAGTATGCCTAAGATTTCTTCAGTCTTCTCAGTATAATGCACAGCTATTGAATACACTGTATGATGTTTATGATATGATGATTACATAGCAATCTGGAGCAGCAATTGCAAACAGGAGCAGCTAACAGGGAGTTTGGAGAGGGAGTTTAGAGGGGGAGGTCAGAGGGCACTAGTGACTTCTGACCTTCTTTAAACATAACTTTTATAATAATCTATATTCCAGACATTTAATAAGCCCAGTTTATACTTAAACTTCTTCATAAGAAAAATGGAAACAGAAGCCCAGCAGCAGAGTGGGGGCTATCCTGTTTATTGTGTCGAGTGTAACATGTATGATTACCTGCCCTGTGGGCGGGTGGCATATGTGTGCACCCGTTGCAAGGAGCTCTTGACCCTCGGAGACCGAGTTCAGGCTTTGGAGGCCAGGGTGGCTGAACTGGAGGAGCTAAGGGAGGTAGAGAGAGATGTTGATGAGACTTTCCGGGACCCTGTAGTACTGTCCCACCTCCAGTCTGAGAGCCCCAGTGCTCTTAAAGAGGAGGAAAGTCTCAAGGGAACAGAGCATTCAATGGGAGCAGAGGGACACCATCCCGTAGTTGGGACCCTCCTTCCAGAGGATGTTGCGGTATCCTCTCGCACTGAGGATACCTCTGAAGGGGAGGGAATGCCAGTTGTTAGGAAGAGGCAGGTGTTATAGTAGGTGATTCGATCGTTAGAAACATAGATAGTTGGATTTGTGATGACCGGGAGAACCATATGGTCACTTGCCTGCCTGGTGCGAAGGTTGCGGATCTCTCGAGGCATCTAGATAGACTTATGTGTAGTGCTGGGGAGGAGCCGGTGGTCGTGGTACATGTAGGAACCAATGACGTAGGGAAGGGTAGGAGAGATGTCCTGGAGGCCAAATTTAGGCTGCTAGGAAAGAGACTGAAATCCAGGACCTCTATGGTGGCATTCTCGGAAATGCTTCCAGTTCCACGCGCAGGGCCAGGTAGGCAGGCAGAGCTTCAGAGTCTCAATGCGTGGATGAGACGATGGCGTAGGGAAGAGGGGTTTGGATTTATTAGGAACTGGGAACACTTTTGGGAGAGGGGGAGCCTATACAGGAAGGATGGGCTCCACTTAAACCAGCGTGGAACCAGACTGCTGGCACTAAACATTAAAAAGGCCGTAGAGCAGTTTTTAAACTAAGAGATGGGGGAAAGCCGATTGGTGCGGAGATGCACGTAAGTTGGATGTAGACTTCTCTTAGAGGAGAATCCATTGATAGAGAATCTCTAAGCTGTAGTCAGAAAGAGAGGAGGGGAGAGGACAAACCATGAGCCAGAGCAGACAAACAACCGCATATAAAGGAATCCAGTGCATCAGGGAAGGGCAGACACATAAGCAGTGGTAAATTTTTAAAGTGCTTCTACACAAATGCTAGGAGTCTGACTAATAAGATGGGTGAACTAGAGTACCTCGTATTAAAGGAGGAGATTGACATAATAGGCATCACTGAAACCTGGTGGAATGAGGAAAATCTGTGGGACACAATCATACCGGGATATAAAATACATCGAAAGGCTAGAGCAGGCCGGGTGGCGGAGTGGCACTGTATGTGAAAGATAATGTAGAATCAAATGAAATAAAAATATTAAATGAATCAACATGTTCAATAGAATCGCTATGGATAGTAATTCCATGCTCCAATAATAAGAAATTAGCAGTAGGGATATATTACCGACCACCTGACCAGGACAGCGATACTGACATTGAAATGCTGAGGGAGATTAGAGGCTACCAAAATAAAGAACTCTATAATAATGGGGGATTTTAATTATCCCCATATTGACTGGATACATGTCACCTCAGGAAGAGAAGCAGAGATAAAATTTCTCAATGGTTTAAATGACTGCTTCTTGAAGCAGCTGGTACAGGAACCCACAAGGGGAGAGGCAATTCTCGATTTAGTCCTGAGTGGAGCACAGGATCAGATCCAGGAGATAACCGTTACAGGTCCGCTTGGGAATAGTGACCATAATATAATAACATTTAACATTCCTGGGGTGGGAAGAACACCTCAGCAGTCCTGCACTCTGGCATTTAATTTCAAAAAGGGGAATTACGCAAAAATGAGGAGGTTAGTTAAACAGAAATTAAAAGGCACAGCGACTAGAGCCAAATACCTGCAAGCTGCATGGAAACTTTTTAAAGATACCATAATAGAGGCCCAACTTAAATGTATACCCCAAATTAAAAAACATATCAAGAGACCTAAAAAAGAGTCACCGTGGCTTAACCACCATGTAAAAGAAGCAGTGAGGACAAAAGGCATCTTTTAAGAAGTAGAAGTCAATCCTAGTGAGATAAATAGAAAGGAACATAAACACTGTCAAATCAAGTGTAAAAATGTAATAAGAAAAGCAAAAAAGATTTTGAGGAACAGCTAGCCAAAAACTCAAAAGAAATAACAAAATGTTTTTAAGTACATTAGAAGCAGGAAGCCTGCTAAAAACCTGTGGGTCCCCTAGATGATCGAGATATAAAAGGAGCAATTAAGGACGATAAAGCCATTGGGGATAAACTAAATGGTTTCTTTGCTTCAGTCTTCATGGCTGAGGACGTTAGGGAGATTCCCAAATCTGCACCGTCCTTTGTGGGTGATGAATCTGAGGAACTGTCCCAGATTGAAGTGTCATTAGAGGTGGTTTTGGAACAAATAGAAAAACTTTGTTAACACATCTCCGGGACCGGATGGCATTCATCCAAGGGTTCGAAAAGAATTCAAATGGGAAATTGCTGAACTATTATCTGTGGTTTGTAACCTATCCTTTAAATCGGCTTCAGTACCTAATGACTGGGAGGTAGCCAACGTGACACCAATATTTAAAAAGAGCTCTAGAGGCGATCCTGTCAATTTCAGACCGGTAAGTCTAACTTCAGTACCGGGCAAATTAGTCAAAACAATACTAAAGAATAAAATTGTGAGGCATGTAGAAGAACATAATTTGTTGGACAAAAGTCAACATGGTTTCTGTAAAGGGAAATCATGTCGTACTAATCTATTAGAGTTCTTTGAAGGGGTTAACAAACATGCAGACAAGGGGGATCCATTAGATATAGTATACTTAGATTTTCAGAAAGCCTTTGACAAGGTCCCTCACCAAAGGCTCTTGTGTAAATTACATGGCCATGGGATAAGAGGGAAGGTCCTTTCTTGGATTGAGAACTGGTTAAAAGGCAGGAAACAAAGGGTAGGAATAAATGGTAAATTTTCAGAATGGAGAGGGGTAACTAGTGGTGTCCCCCAAGGGTCAGTCCTAGGACCAATCCTTTTCAACTTATTCATTAATGATCTGGAGAAAGGGGTAAGCAGTGAGGTGGTAAAGTTTGCAGATGATACCAAACTGTTTAGGATAGTCAAGACAGAAGCAGACTGTGAGGGACTCCAAGAAGATCTCACCAAACTGAGTGATTGGGCAACAAAATGGCAAATGAAATTTAATGTGGATAAGTGTAAAGTAATGCACATCGGGAAAAATAACCCCAACTATACGTACAGTATGACGGGGGCTAATTTGGCTATGACAAATCAGGAACGAGATCTTGGAGTTATCGTGGATAGTTCTCTGAAAACTTCCACACAGTGCAGCGGTCAAAAGGCAAATAGGATGCTAGGAATTATTAAGAAAGGGATAGAAAATAAGACACAGAATATCTTACTGCCCCTGTATAAACTATGGTACGCCCACATCTTGAATACTGTGTACAGATGTGGTCTCCTCACCTCAAAAAAGATATTTTGGCCTTGGAAAGGGTTCAGAAAAGGGCAACTAAAATGATTAGGGGTTTGGAACGGGTCCCATATGAAAAGAGGTTAAAGCGACTGGGACTTTTCAGCTTAGAAAAGAGGAGACTGAGGGGGGATATGATAGAGGTATATAAAATCATGAGTGGTGTGGAGAGGGCGGATAAAGAAAAGTTATTTATTAGTTCCCATAATAGAAGAACTAGAGGACACCAAATGAAATTAATGGGTAGCAGGTTTAAAACTAATAAAAGAAAGTTCTTCACACAGCGTGTAGTCAACCTGTGGAACTCCTTGCCAGAGGAGGCTGTGAAGGCTAGGAATATAACAGAGTTTAAAGAGAAGCTAGATAATTTCATGGAGGTTAGGTCCATAAAAGGCTATTAGCCAGGGGATAGAAATGGTGTCCCTGGCCTCTGTCTGTCAGAGGCTGGAGAAGGATGGCAGGAGACAAATCACTTGATCATTGTCTTTGGTCCACCCTCTCTGGGGCACCTGGTGCTGGCCACTGTCGGTAGACAGGATACTGGGCTAGATGGACCTTTGGTCTGACCCAGTACAGCCGTTCTTATGTTCTTATCCCTACAGCTTTAGCCTTATTACTGTGCTGTAGCTATTGGTGCTGCCCCAAAGCTATGATTAGATATGCACTTTGCCTTCCCAACCTATTCTTCCAAAAATATAAAAATGAACAAGTGTTTCTGATTATCTGATGGCATTACAAATAGGACAACCTTCCTATTATGCTATGGCTGCTATTAAAGCTTGGTGTCCCTGTAAGATCAGTGTCCATTGGGAAGTCTCCCAAAAACTTTGCAAGGGTTTACTAGACTTGCCATTGTGTGAATAACTAAGAAATGAAATTGTGCAAATGGCTTCATTAGAAATATCATTCCCATAGGTATGTTACGGGGAGGGTGGGACGTGAACTCACTTATATGTAGGAATTATAAGAATGCTCATAATCCAGGACTTGCTTTATGTTGGTGGTTTAACTCCATGAA
This sequence comes from Rafetus swinhoei, assembly GCA_019425775.1. NCBI lineage: Eukaryota > Metazoa > Chordata > Testudines > Trionychidae > Rafetus > Rafetus swinhoei. The sequence continues at coordinate 1,776,246 of JAFJHL010000175.1, read as the reverse complement.
ACAGAGGGATCTCATATGCATCACCCAAGCAGTGCTACCAAGAGATTTTAATAGAGTTGATTTAAAACAAGAGGCCATATTTTCTAGTAGCTAGAACAGGGAATTTAGAGTTGGGAACAGAGTCCAGAGTTCTGACTCTGCCACTTGTTCTTGGGCAGTCACTGACCCATGTTGCGGTTGCGGGCATCTATTTGTTCATCTGGCCTCTACAGGTTGACCCTCTCTAGTCCAGCATCCTTGGGCCCTGACTGGTGCTGAACCAGAGAATTTGCCCGAACCATGGGAGGTCAATATTGTTTAGTAGCATTACCAACACTGCCACTGCTTACTGGGCTCTTAGAAGATGATGAAGGGTACATTAGAGCTAAATAACAGCACAGAACACTAGGAGCCCGGAGTGGTGGATGTAAACAGACTTTATGGGACTATGGGAAACTTGGCCACACCCATGATAAGTGACCATCCAGCTAACTGAAATCATGCTGGACTAGAGAGATTCAGCCTGTATATCAAAGGCATAATCTGGTCTATTCCATAGGAATGCTACAAGGTTTTCTGTTAGCAGATCGCTAAGATCAACTGATGAGAAGTGCTATAAAAATGTGTTACTCATTGGATGTCTACTTGGAAAATATTTTCTTCTCTAATCCTTTAGAGAACTGGAACATAATAACCTGACAGAAATAAACAAGGGCTGGTTGTATGGCTTACGAACATTGCAACAACTCTACGTTAGCCAGAATGCCATTAACAGGATCAGTCCAGATGCATGGGAATTCTGCCAAAGACTTTCTGAACTGTAAGTGCTGAGCTACATTTCAGTGGGGACGTCATGATGTTACCAAGCACAGATTGGCTAGAACATACATAGAAAATGCTGCATGTCCTTGCTAGGCCTTTGTCAAAACATTCTAATTGAATGTTGAAGTGAAAATAAATCCTAACAGGGAATCTTGGTTTCTGGTGACCTCGTACTTGGATATTGTTGCTTTCAGTTAGTCTCTTGTCTTTTCCCTTACTCGGTACACTTAATGTTTCTAGAGACTTGTCGTACAACCAGCTGACCCGCCTGGACGAATCTGCCTTTGTGGGACTTGGCTTACTGGAGAAATTAAACCTGGGTGACAACAGAATCATTCACATTGCTGATGGTGTCTTTAAAGGGCTGTCAAATCTTCATACTCTGTAAGTGCAAACAGGTTTTAAAACTCCCGTTTTCTTTTGCTAGCTTCTTCAGTTGTAAAGCAAAGGCTGTAATTTGACTCTGTGGGCCTGTGAAGCCTTCAGCAGGAGCCTTAGTCTCTCGCTGTGCTTCCATTTTGCCCCTGAAGGGATCAGTTGGATTCAGGGGGCTGTTTGTCTTATAGCAGTAATCACTGTCCAGAGTCTTAAGTGCTTAAAAATTAAAAAAAAAACAAAAAACACTGACTTCAGTGTGGGAGGCACTTGACAGTCCTGGAGAGCATCCTGTTACCCAACAGGAAGAGTTGGGGCATGCCATCATGCCAGAGTTCTTGAAAACCTGTTCTGGAGGAGCTGTGTGTTGGCAGGGGCTGTTGGAGGCAGTCTAATCATCCTTTTCATTCAGTAAGCCAGCACCAATATCAGTTGTTGAGGATGCATTGTCAGCTTGGGCCCAGATGTTACTTTTAGATCACTCCATTTACAGTGACTGGGTACCAAAGGAATAACGTGTAAACCAACATCCATGAAACGCATAAAAATCACTGTTTAAGCCCTTTCTTCTTCTGCGCCTCACACATGCTCATTTCGCAATGCATACATAAAGGTGTAGAGAGGTTTGTCACCTCTATTCTTACACCTAACTGCACATATTTTTATAGCTTTGTTAATTCATGTAACTCTGACTGAATCCTTTTTGCAAGATCTATACAATCCTGATTCTTGCTAAAAAAGGACCTTCAGAGCTGGACACTCCTAAGGGTTCTACACAAAGCTAGCTGAAAGAGTGGAAGTTTATAACTTTTCAGTCCATGGATTAAGAAAGTGCCTGTTGAGGCAAAATCACTGGAAACTTATGTAAGCAGTCATATTCTGTTAACCTTAATGCAACCTTTTAATGAAATAATTAAAACTCATCTCTTAGATTTAGAGTAGCATGAAAAAGAACAAGAGCAGATTAATTAGTAGATTGTTTAGCTCTTAAGGGGCGTCAAACAGCTGACAGGCAGGCGGTTTGGTTCAGGGTCGCCGAATGTTCGCAGACAAGGGAGCAATGGTGATTAACAAGGTTCTGAGCATTCATGCCTCACCAAGCATGAGGAGCAAATTCTATCAGCTCACACAATGAAGTTCTGTTTCCTCCTTTCCCTTCCCTCTTTGTGTTTTACCAAAACAAAACACCAAATTGGTCCAAATAGCATAGGTGTGTGCTCACCAGCACACTCAATTTAATGTCTTAAATGTGTTTCCATTGCTAGTCCTCCATCTGCTCTGCATGTGTGTGAAGATTGACTTGAGTATTATTCGTTGTGCTCTATGCTCTTAAACAGTACTGTCTTACAAGAAGAAAACTTGTAGGGTGACCACTCAGGAACTGCAGGTCATATATGGGTACTATTTTCAGTGCATTAAGAATACGCGCGAAATAGAAAACTGATTATATCTGAAAACAGAACAGAAGTTCCAAAGTCTTAAGTCTTATCACTTGGTTCACTTTATAATAGTGTCTGACTTGGCATTTACAGCTTTGGATGGTTAATTTTAGTGTTAAGTCAGCTGACTTAGAGAATAGTCCAGAAGTAGGTTTTCCAGTCATATGACTGGTTACGTGGGAATAAATGTAACACAACACAACATCCCTTACCTAGAACACCTTTCTGATTAGAACCTCACCTTATGGATGGGTATGTGGCTTGTCACCCAAACACATTTTCAGAGGGAAACTTTCTAATTTGGCATCAAAATTATTTTGGGCCTAAATGATATAGCCTTTGCTCCAGTGGTGAGCACTGCCACCCATTGCAGTCGGTGGGTGGTTTGTGTGCGTCAATGCAAAGAGAGTTGCACAGTCTAGCTCTTGGTTAGTAGCGTGGAATTCTGGGCATTCTGAATTACAGTTAAGTTTAAAGTGGATTAAAAAGTTAATAGATGGCTCCTATTTGTGGAATGTGTTCCTGCAGGTCAGAGCTAATGACTTGAGTAATACAAAATGAGTGTGAATGACGTGTCGTTGGCAAAATACTGAACTACGTAGACTTTTGCTCTGTTGCAGTCTGTTAATATCTGTAATAAAACTTCAATTTTAAGCAATGTTAACAATGCTTCCCTTTCACCATAAAGGCAGCAAAGGAAATAATGGTTTATATTAAATGAGGATTTTTACTATTATTGGCCTTAATTTTATTTAGCTCTCTAATGGTAGTTGATTTGTTGCAGATAAGCTCTGTGAACTGATAAGTCTAAGTTTTAATGCAACATTTGCAGTTTTGCATTAATATTTCTCCCTCACAACTCACTGGTATATCTACAAGTGCCTCTATATGCTAAGGTATTAGAAGGCAGATGAGAAGTGTGTGTCTGTCTAAAGGAAAAATCATAAGTAAAATTGACTTTTTAAAAAGGAGCTTTACTGAATTTGTTGTTCCCTGCTCCCTTGTGAATCATTTAATAATCCCTCCCAAACCAGAGAGTGCTTTATTGGTGTTAGTATAGGACAGCAGGCCCCGTGTAAGGGCAGAAGTGCTGTGCAGAGGTCATGCAGAAATCCCATTAGGTGGTAACAAGATTTGTGAGCAGAACACGCATGCTCTACTGCAAATCTATTACTTCCTGCTTGGCAGACATACACTACAACCTGCTATAAGCTTTTAATATACTAAAGTTATCACAGCCCTGTCACTTGGAAGATTAACACCATGAACCTGTTGCCTAATTCCCTTACACAAACCAACTCACTTCAGGAGCCCATCCCAGTTTCTGGTAAATAGTCCATGTCGCATGGTGATCACTAACCAGATTACTGGTCTTTACCAAATATCCAGTCAAGAGACGGCATCTCCGAGCCTCTTGATTCTCTTTGTGATTTAGCCAGTGAGGCCCTGAATTGAAGCAATTTGTTTATCCACCTTGCACCTTTGAGTTTCCCTGGCTGTATAATGGAGATCTTCTGTGACCGTGTCCCATCACAGTCCCCACTGCAGGCCTTGCGCATCTCCATCCAGTGGAGTACCAGCATTGGCGAGAGTGTGATCAACAGTCTATTTTAGTAGGTCTCTACTAGCGTCGGTCTCTTAATGAGCATAGACAAGGCCTAAGTATCTTTTGGAAGGTACTATGCAGTAGCACAGTACTACTTTCACACAGAAATTCTGTAACCCAATGCCCAGCCATTAGTAACTGGCAATGGCAAATATAATTTTTTCCAGATATGTAAATGAGGCATTTCATTTCTTTCTAGAGATTTGCGGAACAACGAGATCTCTTGGGCCATAGAAGATTCGAATGAAGTCTTTGCAGGCCTCAGCAGACTGAACAAATTGTATGTATTACATGCCCTGGGAATAACCTCTTTCCAAAGCATTGGAATAGAAAGAAAGCCAGAAATATTTGTAATAGTGCGTAGTTTGAACACAAATATGATGAAGTCTGAGAAAAACCTTTGCTGTTAAGAGCATTTGTGTGCACTAGCGCCTGCTATGTGCTAGGCACAGCACGGTGGCATAGTACCTGTACCAAGTAGCTTAGACTAAGGCTAGGTAATTGAACTGTTGTGTGACAATAGTGTTCAAGCGTGGGAGACTCTAATGTAGTATTGAAAATCATGAAAGTACTTGTCAGATAAATTCATTTCCAGTGTCATTTCAGAAAGCATAATTTGAGACCTCTAGTCTATTATGCTTTCTTAAATGACTGTCTGGGTTACACTGAGGGAAGTTTTCAGTGTTTCTGATTGTTTGTTTGTTTTTTAAGGTAAAAGCTTTGCTGAAAATCATTGTTGGTGATTGGATATATAGAGCTTCCTAATATAGAGCTAATGAAATTTACTTTAATCCTTTGAAAGGGCTATTAGTTAGTGCCTTTTGGTTCACTTCTGCAGGTTATTGTCGAATATTTGACTGTACTCTAAAATCCTTCTTGGAAAGCAGTTACATTGTTCTTGGGTGGGTGGGAGGGTGGGGGGTTCACTAGTATGTATGCAGTACTTCTTCATATGAATGGGAAACTCGTATCCAGGTAAGGAGACACTTAGCAGCTAGGGATGCGAATAGTTAATGGGTGAGGCTTATCGGTTCCAGTTAACCGGTAGGGGCTAGAGCAACTTGCCGCAGGCAGGGGCTGCTCCAGCCACATAAGTTGGAGCAGCCCTTCACCCACCCAGCCTTAACTGTTTAACCAGTTAACCACTTAAATGGGATTTTACATCCCTACTAGCAGCTCTTGTGCACATTTGACCAACACTACACCGCATTGTAGTGAACTGTTTTGTTGGTTACTCTTCATATAAACACTTGAACCTTAAAACTTAAAAATTAATAAGGTGTTTGTAACTATTATGGCTTCCTAATTCTGTTGTGCCATCAAACCTTCATTGCGGGGAATTTTTACTGGGTCATGTTCTTGAATGTGTTTTGACTTTCAGGCTTTTCTTTGCGGGGGGTTGTCTTTCAGAATCTTGCAAGGAAACCAGATCAAGTCAATTACAAAGAAAGCATTCTTTGGTCTTGAAGCACTTGAACATCTGTAAGTACTTTGTATTGTAGTTCTTTTGCCTTTTCTGTTTATCAGTCTCAGACACATCTCTTCTTGAAACATGCTAATGTTGCAACTGTTCAGAGTTAGAATGTGAAATGAACTTTTCGCAGTTTGACTCTTCTTGCTTAATTTACAGAGATTTGAACAACAATGCAATAATGTCTATCCAAGAAAATGCTTTTGCTCAGACTCGCCTAAGTGAGCTGTAAGTATATTTCTTTATTACAAGTTAGACCATATTGTGACCATTACAGACTTTCCTATAGTTTTGATTAAATATGTTCCCTTTTTGTTACAAAACGTCAGTAAATTAAAGTAGGTTTCAGTGGTGGTAATTTCTCTATGCAAATTTAATTCCTAACAGTGGCTATAAGGTTTATCTAATGCCTGCTAAATTTTATCCTCTCTTTCTGAACATAATTTCTATAAACTACTTTCTTTCTTTGCAGTGTTGATACCATGGTTTTTCCAACCTCTTTGCTCTTTCATCCTGGGAACAGCTTATGAACACTCTTACTTCAGTGTAAAGGTGTTTAAAGTAATGATCTTAATAATAAAAAGGTGGGGTTAGCTTTTTGTTATCCCCACAGTGTCAGGAGCCAAGATTTCTTGGGTGTCTATAATTGGCTTTGTCACTGGGTGTTGGGAAATTCTTATCCACAGTTTTCTGTTTGGCAATCCCTTGTGATGGTATGGAACCAGGTTGCAAATCAGGACTCTACTCCGCCAGGCTCTGGTGGAGTCAGATTTCTCTGTTGTAAAATATATACTAGAAATGTACTACTGTGGGGAATGTTCTGATACCTGAAACTATTTTAGAATGGAGACCAATTACATTTGTTGTGCATGTCTGTTTTGAAATAGAGCTCATAGGAAGTTTTTATGTTCCTCAGTGGCCCAAAAGGCAAATTAATGCTGTTATGGTCATTTAATGTGGCTCCTCGCAGTACCCCACACCTTATCATGAAATTAAATGCTTCATGTGACTTCTCTGAGAGTGAGTTTAAGATGTTGACTTGTCTGCTCAAAAATCTAGCCTGGTTTTCAGTCAAGCCTGAGATGATAGTACCTGTATAAAATATTCAAAGTAGCTTCAAATGTGGCCAGTGATCAGGAAAAATCGTCAAACAGAAACCTTTGGTGGGAGGCGGGTCTTGACTAGCCTCATGTTTTGACTCCCCTTCAGGGGGAAAGGCTTTGTATAAACTTCAGTAATATGGGAATTTTACTAGCTTGGCAGATACTTGTCAAAGCCAAGTATGATCTTCAAACATTATATAATGTTGAGAGACCCATACACCTAGTGATATTCCATGGGATATAATTCATAGTTCTGTAGAAGATGAGGTCAGAATATCATGTAATCTGTTTTAAAATGTCCGTTTAGTTAACCCTGGCCAGATGGGCCATTGCTCAGTTACACACAAGCCTCACTGAGAAGAAGGTAGTGAGACATGCTTTCTGAATTAGGCATTCATGTGAGACTTTCTTCACTGTCTTGTGTGTTTTTAAAATGTGGGGGGGGGGGCATCATACATGGACAAGGGCGGTTATTGCTGAAAGGCATTCCTTATTCTTTGGTACATGTCCTTCCTGGTTCTACCTAAATAATCTCCAGGTTCACTCTCCGGAGGGAGTGAATAATCTTTTCAGTCCAGTAATGACATCTTAATCTGGCATCTCCTGACAGCAGCAGGTTGGAATCCTAAGGTCCAGATACCATGGTGGTGGCCTCTTTGTATGTGTGTGCCAAAGGGGGGGCGGGGGCAGCTCTTGGAACAGTACCAGAGATGTGGAGTTAGTAAGTAAAATGAAAGACTCTTCCTTTTGTTTCTGCAGGATGTTGAACACCAGCAGACTACTCTGTGACTGCCAGCTGAAATGGCTGCTTCAATGGCTGGTTGACAGTCCTTTACAGCAGGCTGTAAACGTTAGTTGTGCTCACCCTGAATGGCTAGCAGGACAAAGCATTCTCAATCTGGACCCTGAGGACTTTGTCTGTGGTATGTATGCTTAATGACTTTCACTTACAGGTGTGGCAGTGCCTACGCAGTAGGGATGCAGTAGTCAGGGGTGAATGGAACATACATTTCTTAGAGGGACTGTCCTACCACAACCCGGATCCCTCCCAGCTCCTTAAACAGCTCCCTGCTTTGTTTTGCCACAGTTCAGCCAGCTCTTGCACTCCCTGCCTTCCCCTCTGGCAACAGTGTAGCCATTGAAATGGTTAACCGATAAGCAAGAGCGTATCGGTTACTGTAACAGTTACACACCAGCTCCTGGGGAGCCGGCTACCACCCCATGCCGTGGGCTTGGCAGTATAAAGCTTATACTGCTGAGCCTGCCGCATGTAACTGCTAAGATTTTTAATGGTTACACGGTTACCTAATTAACCACTTTTTAACATTCCTACTAAGCAAACATAAGCCCTTCTTGGAAAGCAAACATTAGATATTGAATTAAAGGAGATTAAAAGTAAGGCAGACAAAGGATTAATTTGTGTGTCCATGCATTGTTTGGCCTGCTATTGCTTTTTAGTTTGACTCTTTCCATGGTTATATCTTTTTCCCAAGCTCCCTGGTTTGTTGCATGGAGGTAGCAGACAGCCTATTGCAAGAGGGGAAGTCCTATGGCAGGATCCTTGTATTGACTTCAAAAATTGATGTGGCTCAGGTTCTTGGTTGTTTGCTTTGTAGAAGATGTTGGAAACTCTAATATTGGTTCTCTTGGTACGCAGGAGGGCACGGGCAGCCACCGTTTTTGTTAACACAGGACATTCTGGGCATCCTGCATTAACACTTTCTTAGCTTCCATTATCAAAATATCCAAGTGCCTCTGACTGGAATGTATTAATCCTTGCAGTAGGAATGTGAGATAGGAAGGGGCTGCTATTTGCATTTTATAACAAGGGAAACTGCAGTGGAGACTGACTAGTCTCAGGACCCAGTCAAAGATCTGAGAATGTAATCCCTGTGTCCTGAGTTCCAGGCAAGCCCCTTCCCCACCTGGCAGTCCTTATCCATCCACATGTCTGTTTCCCCAACACCCTGCCTCCTTTTGCCATCAAGGAGAGCGCCCTCTTCAGTGGCTCTGAAGCTCTGAATTCCTACCCCAGTGCTGCCAGCCTAACAGCTACCAATGGATTAGCACAACTGAAGCTTTTTGCCCAAACAATAAGTCTTGAAATAGGTATGTTGATCTGTAAATTGTTATCAGATGTCAGCCCAGCGCTCTTTAAGGAGGAATGGGTTTGTTCATGTGTCTCAGAGATTTCTTTAGGTTTTGTGCCTGCTGACACGTTGCATCAAGCCATCAGTTTGCACCACATGATGCCTGTAAAAGAAAGTGTGTCTGCTGCCATAAGAGTTTTTATCCCTTATAAAATAAAAATAAACTGTGCATCTGTGTGCAGAATCTGCAGCAAATCCAGGTAACTGTGGAAAATGGAGGGCCCTGGTGAAGACCTTGAGGCGTCTTTCACCTCATCTGTTCTTGTTGCTTATTCTTGGGCCCCCAGCTGTTGTCATAATCCTTTTCCACAGCTTCATTTCCCTGGCAGCTGACTGATGTCAAACTGAAGATAATTTAATGTGGGGAATAAGCAATGGAAGCAGCTGTTACCTATAATACAAACAGCATTGTTTCCCCATAAAATACCTTTTAGTATTTTTCTTGCAAGACCAGCTGCCTGCTGAAGGGAAAACGTGATTAATCTTGCTCTCCCTTTCACAGAGGACTTTCCTAAACCACAGATAAGAATACATCCTGAAAGCACAATTGCTCTAAGAGGTATGAATGTGACTTTGACTTGCACTGCAGTCAGCAGCAGTGATTCACCAATGTCCACTGCGTGGCGTAAAGACAGTGAAGTATTGTATGATGCAGAAGTTGAGAATTTCGCAAGATATCGACAGCAAGATGGAGAGGTGCTTGAGTACACCACAGTCCTGCATCTTTTTAATGTGAATTTCACCGATGAAGGGAAATACCAGTGTATTGTCACCAATCACTTTGGTTCCAATTATTCTAACAAAGCCAAACTGACTGTCAATGGTAAGCAGCTATACTAACAAATGAGAAACTAATTTTTTTCATCTGAGGTTAAATTTAATTTTTAACTAGAAAAATACTTTTGAAGCTAGTTGTGATTTCCCCAAGCTTATGACTTCCCAATCATTGCAGTTGTTCTAGTGTTTTGTTCAGGCTCCAGAACAAGGCTCTCAAAATCAGGAACAAAAATGGCTCCTTCTGTAATGAGTCTGTGGAGAGGAGTCCTGTCCAGAGCTGGCTGAAAATTTGCAAGAGGTTTTCAGCATTATCATCAATTTGTCAAACCTCTCATTTCTATAAGTGATAAAAAATTGCAACACTTTTTGATTAAAAATATCAAATGTTGAAGACTTAAATTGTTTCACCAAGTGCTGGTCAGACCACTCCAGCAAAATGGATATGATATTACTGTTTCTAAATGGAAAGCTCCCCCTGTTGGTTGAGCCAGCCAGCTTTGCCCTACAAACATTTGTAAAGCTGAGGGAGACAGACACAGGTGCATCTGTCAGATAAACTGAAGGAACATCCGATGTTCTAGCCACATTTAAGGCTTCTCTGTTGTCCTGATCTGAAAGAATATGGCAGAGAAACCCATGTTAAACTAAGTGTAGAGACTTAGGTAAGTGGACCGAGGGGAAGGGGGCAGCAATGAATCCATCCAGAGCAGAAATCCATTCTAGGAGACCGCAGTTCTGCTTGGCTTGCTCCAAAAGCATTAAGCATTGCCTCTCCAAGTGGGTGGAGAGCTTGTGAGCGCTTAGCAGTGCCATGTATCGTGCTGCTGTTGTAGAAGGTAGAATTCACCTCTTCTGTTACAGGGCAGAAAAGCTATGAGCAAATATAGACTTGTGACGTAAGCTGAGCCGTATGGTTTTTACCTTTGACTGGGAGGTAGTGATTGAGAGATTTGTCCCCCACTACGATGATCTTAATGGGCATTGCCGATTTAGTGTTCCATCATACTCTTTTAAATAAGTCTATACTTCATTTGTATAATTCCTTCAACCCTTTAAAAGAACCTGCCTATATGGGATAGAAGTGCAGAAGTCTGTAATATCTGCTACAGCTCAGAGTCCCCTCTAGTATAGAGAAGAACTTTGCTATTGCATTCCCTGAACTGAATTGTCCACATTCAGTTCGCAATGTTTCTTCCACTGCAGAGCTGCCTTCCTTTCTGAAAACCCCCATGGATCTAACTATTCGTACTGGGGCCATGGCCCGATTGGAGTGTGCCGCAGAGGGCCACCCTCCTCCCCAGATCTCATGGCAGAAAGATGGTGGCACAGACTTCCCTGCAGCACGAGAGAGGCGAATGCATGTTATGCCTGAAGACGATGTCTTCTTCATCGCAAATGTAAAAATAGAAGATATGGGAATCTACAGCTGTATGGCACAAAACATCGCAGGAGGTCTATCGGCAAATGCCACACTGACTGTGTTAGGTAAGCAAAGCACAATTCTGGGACTGTATAGCTCCTTTCACCTAACTTCTTTTGTAATGGTGGTAGCTGACTTGAGAGGGCATCTAAATAAATTGGATAGGAGTTAATATCCCACCAGAGTGGCACGTTTCTCTGATCTTAAGGTATTTTTTAGGATGGCTTAAACTACTCTGACTAAGCTATGAAAGACCCAGTGTTCTTCTGACCTGGTTGCAGACGGCATTTTGTAGTAAAGAACAAAGGAATAAATGTATTTTGAATTTCTTTCACACGCGTTTGGGAAATTTTAAGACATGTGTCTGCAGCAGAGCTGCCTATTGTTGATCTGCATTATCTTGGGGAAATTGAAACCGTTTCTAGTGCAGCTCTCCTTCTGTTGTCCATCTCAGTCAGTGTAATGAACTAGCCTCTGATAAATTACTTACTCTGCAGCTAGTCTACAGCTTCATCTGTTATATTTTTCAAAGAGTTTGGTTGTGGATTTGTTTGTGCAAAATAGTCATAGTTCCTGATTAGCTACAGATACCAAATTTTGCATAAACAATTCTGCTACTTATATTAGCTGAATGCACTACTTTTTACACTGGAATATGCTGGGTGAAAGGTTTAAATAATTATTTTTGTTTTTCATCAGAAAAGTCATGACTAGAGCTCATAGAAAATATTTGCTAACAAAACTAAAATCAAGTTGCCTATTCAACTCTAATTTTAGTGCAAAGAAAATGTTTACTCTTACAAATAACAAAATAATTAAAATTAGTTACGGAAAGAGTAATAGAAGCTTTGCGAGTTTCTGATTGAGATTTACTACGTATGGTAATTATTCAATAACATGAATAATGTTTGAAGTTGAAATCCTACAAATTTGAAAACTATTATTTTATGTCCCTTTTGCAAGAACATTAACAACAAATTCTGAGACACATATTTCATTTCTTGAACTTTCCTATAAGTGTAATCTATGCAAAATGACTTTGCCTGGTCAACAGCAGGCCTCACCTTCCAGTCTACTATATATGTTGGGATGGGTTTGTGGGGAGAGAATTACAGGGACACTTCTTGATTAGCCTGATTTGATATTTCCAGCGTTAAGTCCAGGAGCAGATCTTAATCGCAGGTGATCTGGGATGCAAAGGAAATACCATCAGATGAATGTTCTTGGTGGTTGATTTTTATTTTTTTTAAGATCCTCTACCTGTTTACATTAAGGTCATATATGAACTATAGAATCAGCCCCTGTTCCCTTTGGTGTAGTCAGCAAGAATATGTCCAGTCTGTTCAGGAACAGTTCCACCATCCATGGAAGTGTCTTTCATCACATCACATCTGTCGCTGTATTTCCTGACCTCTCCTTTGACCATCTCTGGTTTCAAACCATGGGATTGGATCCTAAATATCATTTGCTACGTGTGGGAAGGCAGCAATTGAGCTTCTGTGCAATTATCTTTTTAATTCTGTTTGACTTGACAATACCAACATCACTTTCTTCCTCTCTTCCAAATCCAGAAACTCCTTCGTTTGTTAGGCCCCTGGAAGACAGGACAGTAACCCGAGGTGAAACTGCCGTGCTGCAGTGCATAGCTGGTGGCAGTCCAGCCCCTCGTCTGAACTGGACTAAAGATGATGGGCCTCTGACAGTAACAGAACGACACTTCTTTGCTGCTGCCAATCAACTCCTTATCATTGTGGATGCTGGCTTAGAGGATGCTGGGAAATACACATGCATTATGTCCAACACACTTGGCACAGAGCGTGGCCATATTTACCTAAACGTGTTATCTTCCCCAAATTGCGATTCTTCCCAAAGTGGTATTATACATGAGGAAGATGGCTGGACAACAGTTGGCATTGTGATTATTGTTGTAGTCTGTTGCGTTGTAGGCACCTCTCTGGTGTGGGTTATAGTTATATATCACATGAGAAGGAAAAGTGAGGACTACAGCATCACTAACACAGGTAGGTAAAATACAAGGCCAGCTTACTTTTCTGTGTTCTGCCTATGATGAACTGAAATAATTCCATAAAGAATGTAAAGGAACGAAGATTCTGACTTCAGGGAGCTGGAAGAGACCTAACTGGGGAGGAGGGCTTTGTCTGGCATAGCTAAATTCCTCTTGCTTTATGCACGCAGCCAAACTGGGTGTATTCAGGGTTTCCCTGGAATTTTTGCTCTTTGTGGTGAGAGGAAGAAGTCAAATGTGCATTTGTTACCCTAAAACCCATAGTTTGATTAGTTCTTACACCTTGTCAATTATGGTGCACTGCTGAAATAAGGGAAACAAATGAAGTTCGCAGAGTTGGGAGTAAATAAGAATTTAAACGTGCCTGGGTGAGAAAACATGTTCAAGACTTGAGTGGGATGTTGGTTGGTTCTGCTAGCTTTGTGGTTAATCTCTCTTAACCAGGCATGTGGATTTTTAGTATTTTGAAGGCATACAGAGGAGGGTGCATGAATGAAGTCCTTTTCTCAGTGTGTTTGCATTAGTCTGCTGAATAGCATCAGCAGCACTTTGAAATCCTATCACTTACTGGTCAGCTAGTCAGTGATAATTTTGCTGTGTCTCTTTCAGAGGAGATGAATTTACCTGCAGATATTCCCAGTTATTTATCCTCCCAAGGAACTCTTTCTGAACCTCAAGAAGGCTACAGCAACTCAGAGGCAGGGAGCCATCAACAACTCATGCCTCCTGCCAATGGCTATGTGCACAAGGGAGCAGATGGTAAGCATGGCCCTTTGCATCACTGCATTGCACAAAGCAGGGGAGTAGGGAATGGCCTGAGCATTGAAGGCTAAATGCTTTAGGAGACTCTAGAAACTGTAGCATTTGCTTTACCCTACTTAGAACACCTCTACCTCTCTCTCTGAGTGCCGCTCCATATAGTGATTCCATTTTGTGGAGCATGCTCCTCATATGCTCAGTATCAGAATCCTGGGCCAGCGGTGTCAATTGGGACTCTGTGCTCGACTGCCCTCCCGGCCCTCTGCAGCGCACAGGACGGAGCAGCCCATTGCTGCGAGACAGGGCTGAGTGCAGTGTTCCTGCCCCTTGCAGTCATACAACCCGTATATTGTAGTGCCTGGTTACCTCTGCAGTGCAGACCAGTGGTTGATTTGCAGAGTAGTCCAGCTTTGCTGGACACTGGGCCTCAGTTCTTATGACTGAGCAAAAATCTCTGGTGTTCAAGTATTGTCCTTCATGCAAGTGTGCTACATCCCTGGGAGGCATACTGTTGGTAAATGCTCCATTTGTTGAGAGCAACAGGGCTTCTGTCTGAGAACCTCACAGACATGGATCACTTCAGCTTTCCTCCCACCAAGCTAGCACAGGGCCCTGGGCGGTTTCCTCTGCACCCAAAACACTGCAGCCCATAGATCAGTACTGGCCAAAGAGCACCCTTCAGCAGTTTCCTTCTGCCTCTGCGACACTACCCGTTGGGCACTCCATACTGACACCAATGCTTTCTGCTTTGGTACAGATTCTGTTAGCACACAAGTTCTGTCCTTCCCCCTCCCGATTGCTGCTTGTGATCCTGATTGTCTCGACGCTGAGATACACAGCCCCTGGAGATCGAGTAGCATCTCTCTTCTGAGTCCCCATAATTCAACAGTCAGCATTCCCTGAGCAGTACCAGTCCTGGTATTTCTTCAGCACCAGATGTGTGTAGGTACTGAGAAGTTTTTCCAAGACCTAAGAGACAATCCCATAAGACATTACCATAAAAACAAATTAGGGAAATAAGGTCTAAATGAAATTAATAAAAAAGTGAGTGTGCAACTGGGTGCAGCTCTGTACTCAGAATAGTTGTCAGTGGTTCACTGTCAAATTGGCACGTCCTATCTAGGGTAGTCCTGCAGGGGTCAGTCAGCACAGGGTGGTCCTGGGTCCAGTACTGGTCAATATCCTCATTAATGACTTGGCTAATGAAATGGAGAGTGTACTTATAAAATGGGCAAATGACACCAAGCTGGCTGAGGTTGCAAGCAGATTAGAGGACAGGGTTAGAATTCAAAATAACCTTGACAAACAGGAGAATTGGTCTGAATTCAACAAGATGAAATTCAGTAAAGACAAATGGAAAGTACTACATTTAAGAAGGAAAACTCAAAAGTACAATTACAAAATGGGACTAACTAGCCAGGTGGCAGTCTTGCTAAAAAGGCTCTGGGGATTACAACAGATCACAAATAGAATCAGTCAGCAATGGGATATAGTTGTGAAAGGCTAATATTAATCTTAAGGTGTATTGCCAGGATGTTGCATGTAAGACATGAGAGGTAACTGTCCCCCTGTACTCAGGACTGGTAGGGCCCAAGCCTGGCTCTCTGCTTGAGGAAAGATGTGGGCAAATTGGAGAGAGTTCAAAGGACAGCAACAGAAGGGTTAGAAAACCTGATCTATGAGGAAAGCGATCAACAAACAACAGCAAAACCCTGGGAATGTTTAATCCTGAAAAGAGTGAAGGGAATGCAATGCTAGTTTTCAGATACATTAAGTGCTGTTACAAAGAGGAGGCTCGTCAATTATTCTTTCTATCAACTGACGGATCAGACAAGAAGTTAATGGGATTAGTCTGTAGCAGAGGAATTTTAGCTTGGATATTAGGAGAAATGTTTTAGCTATAGAGTAATTACAATCTGGAACAGGCTTCCAAGGGAGCCTGTGGATTCCCCACCGCTGGAAGTGTTTTAAGAACAGGTTTTGCAAACACCTGTCAGGACAAGGTTTACTTGGCCCTGCCCTAGCACAAGGGACTGGGACTTGATTTCTTGAGGTCCATTGTTTTATTCCTATGATTCTGTGATCCCTGCCAAATCAGCTCCACCAATAGAAGAGGATTATTCCTCTCATCTTCATAGTGGGGGAGGTTCAGCTATGTACTCCAAAGCTTCTTTCCTATGTCCCCTCTACAGAGAACCCGGGACTTGAGGGTACCATGGTAAATGCAAGGTATCTACAGAGACTTGCCTTCTGGTACACTCTGCTGTGCCTCCCAGTTCATTTTGCTTACAGCCCTCATTCATGGCTATACTGGGCACTGAGGGATTTCACTCTTAGGCCCCCTCTAAGCCTAGGTCTCCATTCCTGGTAGAGTCCAGGAAGGTCCAACAGTATTAGCCGCCAGGTGTCAGTTAGTGACCCTCTGAAGTCCATCAGTCAGCTGAGTTTGCCCTTGCTGCCATCTCCTCCTCACCTGCTGCTGCTGCTCAATCACACCCTGATGACTATAAGTCTTTTATGAGATTCCATTGTGGTCGTCTGGTCTGGCCTCCTATACATCACAGGCCATCGAACTTCCCTGAAACAATTCCTAGAGCAGATCTGTCAGAATAGCATTTGCTCTTAATATAAAAAAGACTCTTTATCAGATGAAGATTAGATCTTCATTAGAGATTCCAGCTGTCCTAGAGCAGGGAGATCCCACAAATGGCTAAATACCTTGCACACCTCAATGCCTAACTGGCTATGCCATTAGCCAGGGACAGTTAGCAGCTGCACAGCTCCCAAGGCAGAGGTGTGCATCACTTTCCCCACAGCATCCAAAAAGGCAGACAGAAGGTACCAGGCACCATCTTTGGCATGTTGGTATTGTTACTCCCCCTACACTTGGCTTGCTTGTTCTCAGTGCTGCTCAGGAGAGGACAGAACAGAAAAGCTGCAAGGCAGTATGTAAAGAAAAGGAGCTTAAATGCCTGGGTCTCCTCTGAACCAAGGCTGCTACTCCCTCTGTTAGCCTCCACTTGAGCATTGCCAATTACCAGGTGCTCCTTGCCAAGGATGATTACTTAAAATGGCATGACGTGTCAAGAGGCTCGATAGGAATTAAGACGCCAATGATAGCATACGTATGGACAAGCACTCGAAGAAAAAGCAGTTACTCGCTTTACAGTAACTGTGGTTCTTCAAGGTGTTGTCCCTATACATCTCTTCCATGACCTGTCGCCCAGCTCTGTTATTACAGGACCTGGGTTGTGTTTTGGTGGAGGAACTGAGAGATGTTTGGCCCCACTCCAACCGTCATGCTCTCAGATGAGGGGTAGGAAGGGTACATATGAAGGGCACTCAAGATGCAGGTGTGATCCGAGCGGACACTGGCTAAAAGCCTCTGGTCTGGAGAACATCGGATGCATGTGATGCGCACCAAGAGTGGGAAATCGAGCCAAGCACTTGAAGAATCACAGTTCTTGTAGGATAAGGATAATATAAATGTGACTAGGAAGATATACATGCTAGTGAGATACTGGAATGTCTTTGCTCTGACAGCTTACAATGCGATATGAGGTTGCTTTACACCAGATCAAGCTTCTGTTCCTCACAGGAAGACTCGAATTTGGGTGACTGTTCATGTGAACATATTTCTTCTGCAACTCATTTTCCAGAAGCAGCAGCATGCTTTGTAGGGTTCATTGCCTCTGTGTCAGCGTCCTTCTGGTGATATTGCATGATCCTTCCTGTCTGTAATAGTGAGTGTAGAGGTCAAGCATCCCTACCCTTCTAAACAAGAACATTTTGTTCCCCTATTGCCAGGTGGCACAGGCCCATTGGTGATCTGCTCAGATTGTTATGACAATGCTAACATCTACTCCAGGACCCGCGAGTACTGTCCTTACGCATACATCACGGAAGATGACATACTGGATCACACATTGTCTAGTCTCATGGTACAAGTGCCCAAGGAAACCTATTCAACACACACCCAACATGAAGCCAGCACCCTGGATAGTCTGACAGCAGACCGAGAAATGTCTGCCTTTCTTACCAATCATGACAGAGTAAACGAGAAGAAACTCGCATCCTACCAGACTCATCATGGTAAGTTTGAGACTCCTCCTCTTCTAGTCTGATGGCACAAACCAGAGACTGGCCTGCCTGTTACCGTATATGCAGGTACTCCTCTAACCCAATTCTAGCTGGTCAAGTTGCTCTTGTGGGGGGTAGGTAATCGAATCACTGAACGCTTCCAAACTGCACTTTGAATGAAGAGAAATGTGAAGCTTTGCACCAGATGCTCCTGTAGTTGAGAAGTGCTTGTTACTGTTATAAAAGCAGCATCTTTGAACCTTAATTTGTCTTGAAAATTTGAGACTTAATGTCTTGCATATAAAATCAAGGGTGTGCTTCTGCCAACGTCGGCCATGCTCTAGAGTCATGCAGGAAATCCAAATGGCACTTTTGTGTGTGTACTGAATAGAACGCCTCATGTTTCAAAGCACTTGAGGAAAAAAATATGTTGTAGATTGAATAGAATCAAAGGGGTTTGTGACTCTTCCAGGGAACCTTTGGAGAAACTTGCAGGCATGTTGTAGCGGGTTATAGTAACAGATTGCTACAGTGGGAATGCTTCCAGTAAAATGTGCCCTCAAAGCGAAATAGAAAATCTTGTTAAGAATGTCCTATTGCCAAATCACATGGAGACTTAAAAAATCCTTGTTTAGAATGTGGGTGCATTTCTCATAAACTCAAAACGCCTATCCATTTGTTTTCTCAGAGCCTTTTCAGCCACCCTTATGGGGACTGAACAAAGACCTTGGGTTGTCATCTTCGCGCTTCCCACAGCAGCAGCCGGTGCATGAGGAAGCCCCTCAAGCTCTCCGAAGTGAGGGAGTCATTGATGGTGAGAGAGAACAGGCTGCTTCACCCAGACCTTGCTACAGGTCATGTGAACATCACTTTGATTTTAACAGGACTCGGAACATTCAGGAATATAGTGAAACCACATAAAAACAGTGAAGTGAAGCCTTGGAAGCAAATTCAGCTCAACTGACTTTGTATGTTCTACCTCAGGATTAACCCCTTGCCCAAAGATACTGTCACACGCATTGGCAGACTCTCTCTGCTCGGAGTGGGATGATAGCATAAGCTCTTGTCTCTTGGATTTACTTGTGATGGAAAGATAGGGATCCACAGCTTTGTATTGTGGCTGGACAATTTTGGTGAATGAAGTGAACTCCGTTACAAGAGTGTTGGAAGGCATGAGCGTTCTGATGCCATCTCAACACAGGCTGTCTCTCTTTTGAAAACTGTCAAGAAGGCTTAGCTAGTCCATGTTGCCTTTCATGCTCCTTGTAGAATTCTCCAGCGATTGTAAGCATACAGCTCTTGGCCGCTTTCCTTGAGTCTGCTAGCTGGAGTTGCATTGTTGTGTTGGACTGGTAACTTCTCAGAGAGCTATTTCTTCTGTGTGTAAAGTAGAGCTCTAGTTGTAAATAAATTTACATTTATAAATATTTTGTATACACTAAACATATAAATATGTTGGCTGTAATGTACATATTTTTTTATTATGCCAAAAATCCTATAACACACTTGCAATCTTGACAGCTGGCTATCAAGCCATAAAGTTTGGTTCTAATTTGGTTTTGTGGATCTGAAAGCCTGTTTCTTCAGGGACAGAGCTATCATTTCATGTTGGGAAGAAGTGCGTGCTTTGGCATGTCAGTGAAATTGTGACCCTGATGGATTGCACTGATTTTACATACAGCTTTGTGTGTGCTTCTGGTTTGATAGTACACATGTAAACTGCTCCCTCTTTGTTACATGGTTGGAGTTCTTAGGCCCCAAGTTTTGCCTACTTACCTCTATTTGAAAAGTTCTGTAATTCTTTGTGGGAAAAACACTCTCTTTTCCAGTGGATTGTGAAGCCTCACAGAAATCCTGAAGTAACAAACCAGAGCCTAGTCTAGACTTTCGCAGGAGTTCTTGTAAACAGTCAGCAAAACGACTAAAATGGTGACATACCTTGTCAGTGTCCTGAATATGCAAAATAACTTTATAGTCATTGGGGAAAATAGTGTTAGGTGTGAAAAATCAATGAACTCAGAATAGTGCCCGTCTTCAAACTGCCAAGATCTAAAACGATCTCTCCAAAAAGGTGTCCTACGCTAGGTACAGCAGAGTTCTGGTTGGGTGAGCTGAAACCCTGCTAAATGTCCTTAGCCCTCTGTATAGGGGTGACTTGCCCTGGTTACAGCCAGCGATGGCCAGCCATCAGTTTAGCTGCACCAGCACAGGAACCTTGATGTCGCAGTTCCAAGTAATGTTAGCTGGTATCTGCACTGGTGCAGTTTTAGTGTACAAATCATGGACAAAAGCATTTTTTTTCCTGTCTTGAGCAGGTATATGCAACAGTGTCTGGTCACAGATGGCTCATGAATCCAGTGCAGACAAGGCTTTAGTTTGCAACAAAAAATCAAGGGTGAATTTCTCCTCCTCTCAGTGAGGAGGCTTTAACTTCAAAGCCTAATTATGATCACAAATGCAGCCGTACCATTGTTGGTGGCTGGACAGAAAGTCCATATGTGCATGCCCCATATGTGCAGGGGCCGGACATAAAATCATATCAAGTGTAAGGCTGGAAGGCACCTCACGAGGTCAAGTCCAGCTCCCTACACTGAGCCTGGACCACGTAAACCTAGACCATCCCTGATGGGTGTTTGTCCAACCTGTTCTTATATACCCCCAATGATGGGGATTCCACAGCCGCCCTCAGAAGCCTGTTCTAAAGCGTAATGTCCCTTCTGGCTAAAAAGTTTCTCCTGATAATTAACCTAAATCTCCCTTACGACAGATGAAACCTGTTACTGTTTGTCCTACCATGACTGGACATGGAGAACGATTGATCACCATCCTCTTTATAACTACCCTAAACATATCTGAACATATCCGATCTCTTGCAAAAAGATGAGTACTAAATATGCAGCAGTCAAATACTTCTCAGTTTAGACACATTACTGGGGGCAAGCTGTGTAGTGGATGTCCATGGTGAAGTATAAGGTCTGTTGTATTGTTGGGTTTTCTTGCAAAGAATTCCTCAGCAGTGGTGAATATGGACTTGTAAAAGCTAACTGAGCCCTAGCTGTCAAAATCAGCCTTGAAATCAGTTGCAAAACTTGCACTGACTTTAATGAAGCCAAGATTTTATCATAGGTGTTGAAAGGGTAAGAGATTCGCCTATGAAAAATCAGGAAGCTTAAACCCACTACAAGCTACCGTTCCCTAGATTTTGAATGCAGGTTCCCTGTGTGACATGTAGCAACATGACCGCTTGATGAATGTTGTCTTCTCTCCAGCAGCAGAGGCTGAGAAATGCTACCAATAAGATTAGGTTATATCCTTTGCTTCAAAGGAATAATATCATTCTACCCTGCCTGAAAGGCTGTCCCTTGCTGGTAAAATGATCTCAGCACAGATGCTCATTTTACATTGCTGTGTCATGATTTTCATCTATTTTGCATCTTTCCAGACAGTGAGCTTATAGCTGAAGCATGGAGTGGAGCTATCCTTCCTAGCCTATGCAGTCTCCAATAAGATCCCCAGGGCTTTCCTACTGAGCACTTTTGTTCAGTGTGTGGTAGATCCATTCTTGAGTAGTGGGAATCAGCACCTTGACTTCCAGTTTTAGAGGGAAAGATGCAGTCCACCAACCCCAAAGGTAGAACCACGCAAGAACCTAGTGACTTCTCCTGTTGCTCACTTCTTAGATGGGAGTGTGTGAGTTTGGGCATCTCAGGTGACTCCCGATCTGAGACCACAGCTAGATCTTACTTGAGCCAAACTGCTGTTCACCTCGAGGGCAAATGGGGCTCCTCAAATGAATGTGAAGCTATCCATTATTGTGCTCCTCAGGCATGGCTGGTGGTCAAATCCAGGCACATGAGGGCCAAAGATTCAGCTGTGGCACTTATCCCAGAGTTCTTAAAGCAAACAGGTAAACCAGCAGCTGTACTGTGAAGGGGAGTTGGTAGTTTTGTATCTTCAGCTAAAGTAGAACTAAATGCTGGTATTTTAGTTCCCTGCTGCTTTGAAGCTTTTCTGTTTCGGGGCTATTAAATGTAACACTCCCTGCAGCTCAAAGGGAAATTGTTAAGTAACTGTTAGGGGGCTTTTCCCTCTAAGCTTTCTTTCTAAACTCCACGTGGGAAGGCATATTGTTTGTTGTAGTTGTGTAGACAGCAGTCTGAAGTCGCAGCTCACGCTCTAAAGCCTAAGGAGGGAGACTTCAGAGCTCAAGATGTGCCGTCTGCACAGCTGCTGTTCGAGCACTTGCATGAACTCCCTAACCCAAGTTGGTTGTGCTAGTTGGTGTGGGAGGCTCCAGATGTTTACAGACATACTCCAGTGGCCTAAATCCACATCAGAAGTGCCAATCGTGGAATTGCTGCCATGGGAAGTTTGCATCATTCCAGGCTTCCGGCCTGATTTGGTTGTCCATGATGGCATAGCCGGTCAGCATGGCATAGCTGGCGCCCAGCATGTTGTGAGCCATGTTCTTTTGGCGGCAGCAGCAAAGGAACATTTCATTTCTGCTGTGCTTTTTCCTCTCCATTGGACAGTCACTAATTCCCTCTCCTGCCCCTTGTATGGCGCACACGTCAACATGGCGTTAGCTCCTCTGCTTGTGCAGCTTCCATCGATGCTAACTTGGTGTGTGTGATGGAATGAGGCACTTCATCTGCCCTTGCACTCAGGCCGAGCTCCTAGCCAAATCACAATCAGTGTTGTCTGGGCAAGTGTTCAGAACCAGGCCCAGGCTGGTAAGTTATGCCACCTGCCACAGAGCAGGCTTACCTGCTGTCCTTGCACAAACCGTGGCCTCTTTAAAGTGGTGTGAGCTGGTTGTATGTAGTCTTCTATTCGGGCAAGCTACTTACAGTGTAATTCATTTGCATTCTGAAAAACAGGCTAAGTTTCCAACTACAGTTTTAAGAGAGGCAGTTCCTAAATTACACAATTGGGTAGCAGCAGCATCCTATTTCTATGTTTTGCTAAGATAGTCACCCTTCTGTGTCCACCAAATCTGTCTAACTTGCAGAGAATAACAGCAGTTACTCTGTTTCCCAGAAACATCCCTCTGTCAGTCAATGCCAAAGTAAAGCAGCTGTAATAATGGGTGTGTCTAAGGCACTGTCCATGGATCTGCCCTCATTTACTGTTGCTCTTTCCTAGCATCTCTATTTTTCTCACGTATAAGAATGTATATTTTGTATAGCATGTGTAACATATGCTCGTGTATTGTAATATACCCTTATTCAATAAAACACTATGTACACTGTGAGTCTCTAGTACGGCTTTCATGGCAATCAGGGTATACCACACGTACAAAAACTATTTTCAAATCGTCCAGCAAAACTAGGTCCTTTCACATCAGTGTGACACTCAAGGGTCGAGCGGGACTGATTCTTAATAGGAAAGGTGGATGTTCTTCATGTGGAAGTGCCCATCGTGAACACACGCCTTATTAGAACAACTGGAAGGGTATTGCACCCTGAGCAATCCTCATCCCTTCTGTCCCTGGGTAAGAGGAAAGAGACCGCCTGTGTTAGCAGAGTGGTGCCTGGCTGCTCTGTTGAGACTGAGCCATCTCCTCCAGAGGGGAGGTCTGAGCTCCCAAGTGCTGATCCTGTCAGTTGCTGACTCATTCTGCAGCCTGAGGGGGAGCTGAGTGGTTTAATCCACCTCCATCTCTGACAGTCTGGGAAGAACTGATGGCAAGTGGGAGTCTCCATGTAAACAGATTAAAATTGCAACACGGGGTGTCCCTACAGCACTTTGCTACCAGCCCATCTGACAGCATCAATGAGCAAGGTGTCACTTATTCCTAACACGGGGTACTTAGTGTAGTGGGCTGAAAAAGGATTCTGACTCAAGCGAATATCCTGCTGCAGCCCCCTTTCCTGCTCTGGAGAGGTGAGGTATGTTGCAAGGCCTGCTAGGAGGGTGGCTCCTACACATACCACTTCCGTATAATCTCTTGTGATACTTCAGTCTTCTGGTCTCACCTGAGGCACTGCAAACCAGGGCTGTGTGTGTCCCCAACAGGAGTACAGGACGACACTCTTGGCTCGCAGTGATGCAGGCCCTTTCAAGAAGCTCTTTGCCTTGCTCAGTCCCCAGTAGTCAATAAGCACAACTGGTGTTTGCCTGCAGAGTGGTTGTCCTTGGAATAAGTCAGAAATGAAATATTTCTGTGTGCACAAGTGCTGACGTGACTGTACAATCTCTGACGTGGTGGTAGCAAAGCAAATCCATATCGCTCCATCGCTTAGCTCAGCTTGGAGCTAAGTGCCCCAGCAGACACTTGTCACTTAGTGTCATTGGTCAAACTCCACGTCTCTTCCAAGAGAGCATGCGAACCCTTGACGCCTTGGGAGTTTTTACTCTTCTTCGTGTTGCTGGTATCAGCCCTGTGGAGAGACTTCCTGCAGGAAAAGATAGCTGGGATGATCTAGCTGAAGCTGGCTAGCGATGGCCCATTTGGACTAGGTCCCAAGAGAGATTCTGCAGCGAGGTGCCAGGAGCAAGATTAAGATGTAACATGTGTGCCTGATCTGATGTGACTAGAATGATCTGGTTTCGGAAGCTTTGCAGCCTCGTGGCTTGTGTGCTCTTACTGTGCGTGCTGTGGCAGGCATTTGGTATTCAGAGCAGATGATTCTTAATTACCAGCTTTGTTCCTGTCTCCTGCCTTCCATCTGGAAAAGTGAATTACTTTCAATTTCAGACCATTAATCTTCTCCGTCTGTTTTTAAAAAATTGCTCTGTGGAGGAAGACATCATTCTGTTTGTCCTCTTCATTGTGTGACTTTCCTAGTGGGAGCCTCCCCCCACCCTTTCCCAGGGGCAGAGATGTGGTGCACTTCTGTAGGGCTTAGAGTACCTCTATGGCTGGCTTGCGCTGGCCAGGTACCCCAGTCTGCTGCCGCTCTCCCCTCAGACATGCATAGGCTGCTAGCGAGCACAAGGGGCTTCCTTTTTGGTGATTTGACATGAGCTGGTGTTCTCATTCCAGGTTCTAGTAGCCTGATGTTCCTGTGACAGGTGATGTGAGCAAGCCCCCAGATACTCAGTGCAGGAGGGGGAGACTGGACATCTCCCAGAGCTGTGCCTGCCCTTCTCTGAGAACCACGGTAGGTTTTTGTTTTTCTTTTGCTTAGCTTACACTTTGTCCTTCAGTGTATTCCTTCTTGGACTCTCTCTTGATCTGGTTAGGAATGTTGAACTCGTCTGTTTTCCCTCACCCCTTCGCCATGCGCCATTCTGTACATTGCTGTTTTCTGTGCTTGCTTGCTTTGACACACTAGCTTCATCTGCGCTAATCTTTGTGCTAAAATCCCTCCCCTAATCGAGCCCCTGCTCCAAACAGGATGTTTGGCTCGCCAGTCACTGCGGGTCTGCTCTGACCTACAAGGGATGTTTGCAGAAGTAAAGCCCTCGTCACAAGGAGCAGTGGTCGGTGTGCATGGCTGTCTCGGTCCCTGGCATGTCACTGGCAGTGAGTGTGTGCCATATGGGAACCTTGGGCCAGGTTTTTCTCCCCCCAGCTGCTGCTGCAGCAGAGCCAAGCAGCAGGGTCACCCAGGGGACTAACTTGGCAGGAATAAAATCCAGATGCCGAGCTGCCTGCTGTGCTTTTCCAGGAGGGCTAGCTGCCTCGTGTGTAGGTCTGGCCTTGCTGCCAGCTGTTGAAAGGGCCTTGCAGCTGCAGAAGGGATCAGCTAGCTGCCGCCCTTGCCTTGTGGCTTTGTGCAGGCCTGTCGTGTACCTAGTAGGCTGTGTGATTGCTCAGCTGAGCTCTGCTCCCTGTGTGCCAATAGGACACGCTGACCCTAAGGCACAGCTTTCTCTTGGGAAGGGAGCTAAACAGCAGGGGTAGAGGACAGAACAGGGCCCAAACCCAGAGCAAATCAATGCTGTTAGCTCTGGTGCCTGCCTGCCTTTGCCTTCCTGGTTCTAGCTGCAGCTGAGGGCCCAGCCTGTGCTACAGACTACTAGATGTCAGAGCAAGGCCTGGGTGTAGAGATTGCTGATTGTGGGACTGACTGTCAGTCCCTCACATGCTCTGGCTGTTGGTAGACTTGCTAGACGATGGTGCTTTCAGATCCTCAGCAGAAAGCGATGTTTGGCGTTAGCCGTGAGCGTGGTCCCTACAGCCGGCATTCTAACTCCCCGTGGCTGACTTGGCACTGCCCTGCTTGCAGCAGGACGGCCCTGCTGTTACAAGGACTCCCCTGTCCTGAGTGTTGCGCTGCCAAGCGCTTCACTTCATAAACCGGGTGCGGTTGGGTCGAGCCCCACCTGAGCACACCAGGAGGGGAAGCCTGCAAAGCGTGTGTTCTGGCATTGCCTTTTCTGACAAGTTAGGCGCTTGCTTGTTCCTGCTGTGCAGCCCAAACTTACTGCAGAGAAGATCATGACTCGTTAACAGTCTCGGTAGCCAAGCATACTTGAACATGACGGCAGCCTGGTGTGGGGGAGATGAAAAAGCTGGTCCATCAAAGAGAGGAAAACCAGCAGCCATTGCAACTGCCTTGGGTTCTGGTCAGGAGTTTCTTTCATTTGTTCGGGTTTTTGCGGCAGCTGCTATCTCCTCCGTGTTTCAGTGCCTGAAAATGATTGGCTGTTTTATTAGCGCGCCTTCTCTTCTCCCTGACTTCTGGCTGCTGGCGGCTTTGTCCCTGTAACACTTGATGGCTCCTTTCAGAAGCCTCTCGAAATGTAGAAGCGCCAGTGCTCCTTAATCCTCTATCTGTCCCTCCTTCCCAACCCCCAAGTGCCTTTACTTTTAGGAGATTCATTGTCAAAGGCTGGCTCACCTCGGTGGGTAAGGAGCGTGGTTCTATGCCCGATGACCCCTAGATGGCACACTAGCCTTGTGGATGCAGTAAGTGACTGAGATGATGTAGCTGGGCAGTTTATGAAACATTCCCCGGGCTCCACCCTTGCCAAGCCGGGCACAGTAGAACAGTGCAGGGGAAACCGTGTAGCACTAGGCAGGCATTTCCAAAGGAGGCAACAGCTGGAAGAGACGAAAGGGCCTTAAGCTAGAGGAGCTGCAGTAATGCAGAGGAAGGGGAACAAGTTCTTGTAGGTCTCTCCACACACTGACCCTTCTGCGCCTGAACCTGCCGTGGCAAACTCAGGCTGCAGCCGGGAGCCTGCAGAAGTGGCAGGGTGCCCCCTCTTTGCCAGCATGAGGCCCCTTCTCAGCAGTAGCTGAGGGAGGGAGGAAGGGAGCTGCTGCTGTGAACTGTGGAAGCCTTGCTGGCCAGGGATCAGTCTTACTAAAAGACAAGAGAAGTGTCTGCTCTCTGCTGACAGCTTTGCCTTTGTGCCCAAACCAGTCCAGGTTCCCACGTCCGTCGGGCCACCTCCTCCAGAGACAAGGGGCAGGTGGGTGTAATGGGAGCAGAGACGCCGGGCGAGGGACTGAATCCAGCCCCGGCCGCCTGGGAAGGGAGTTGATTCTTGCGTCTCCGAGATTCCGCAGCCCCTGCAGCGTTTGCTCCGTGCAGAGGGGAAGCTCGGAGGGAGACATGATTCTTTTACAGAGTGAAACTAAGGTTCTGAGACAAGTGTACAGAACAAATTGGAGCCCAGGGCCTAGCTTTTATGGCATCTACCCTGAAGTGAAACCTCCTCCCCAGAAACATGCAGCCTGCATGATGCTGACCTCTAGAGTCAAGCTCCCTGATTGGAACACTGTCCATCATGTGCCTCTGTCTGTGTTTGGGTGGCTGTGCAATGGCAGGGAGCATTGCTACAAGCGCTGGAAGCTGGTCACCATGCCCAGGATTCCTTAGTGTGACTGGGCTGCACCGCATCTCGCAAGGAGACAGCCAGAGGCTGTGGGTAGCTGACAGGGTACAGCCATGCCCTGCTGCCAGAGCTAAGAGTGGTGCCAGAACCAGCAGACAGCTTTGCACTTCTCCTCTGTAACTCGCATGCTGGTGGATGAGCCTCACGGGTCCATTTTACAGTTGAGAAAACAGAGGCCGAGGCACCTGGCCAAGATCACAACCAGGGCATGGCAAAATTGGGGTTAGAACCAGGAGTCCTGAGCCCTGCCAACATAGTCAGTCCATAGACCGCAACTGCTCCTTTTATTCTGCTCTTCCTCGGAGCTGGAATGCTGCTTCTGCTTAGCATCTGAGCAGAATGGGAACCAGCCCAGAAATGGGAGAACATAAACCAGTGATACCGAGAACTGCTCCGAGTCAGCGTGTGTCATTTTTACGACTCATTTCATCCAGCAGCACAGGGCTGGCCCCAGACCAGGGAACAGCAATGCTCTCGGGGCTAGTGTTTATCCCATTCTGGTGCCAACGAGCAGCGATTGATTTGCTCCAGAAAGGGATGCATGCTGATGACCTGGTAAATGTGTATTGATGAGCGCTAAAAGGACAGTGCGGTGGATCTGGGTACACTCATCTCAGCCTCATTTCCATTTTGCTCAGAGCTGTCGCTGCTGCGGGGGTCTGAGGCTCCTGCTGCCGCCTGCTTCTCCTTCTAGCCAATAACGTGTCAGAGCAGGGCTTGTCTCGCAGGCTCGTCTCGCAGGCTCATGGTGCGTTGTCCTGCAGAGAGAGCGAGCAGTCCTTCCAGTGACACACACTGCAGAATGCATCCCGAACATGGGGGGGCTGCAGCTTCCTGATGCCCAGCTGCACAGCCCACAGGGCTGTGCTCCTAGCAGCCGGCCTAGCAGGTTTGGATAGACCTGGCCAAGCCAATAGGGGTGGATTGCCCGTTTGCCCGCCACTGGTGCATTGTTTTGCACAGGCAGCGGGAGGCTGCAGGGGCCTGTCTGCTCTTCTCTGCTGAGCTCTTTCCCATGTGCATCTTCCCATCCTCCACCCCTGGAGCAGCTCCGCAGCCATTGGGCTGGCCCAGCCTTGGCAGCCTTTCCCTGCCACCCACGCATGTCTGCAGAGCACCGGCCTTGCGCCGCCAGCTGGTGCTGGGCAGGCGAGTGGTTCTTTAGTGAGCAAGAATCCAGAATGCCAAGCCGGGAGAGATGAGCAGCGTCTACCTAGCTATGTGCAGGCCGGGCTCTCAGCGGAGCCTCTGGGGCTGAGAACGGGAGCTCTGCAGTGTGCTCTCTGAGAGTCCCTGGCAGTGCTTGCCGGGGTGGGGTCAACTCTGGAGCCAGGGGTAGTATTTACCCTCCTTCTGGCTGCTCTGCTCCAGCCCGGTGGCAGGGCAGTGGTCGCGGTGCTGCGCCAGGTCCCCCAAGACAAGAAGCAGTCCAGATGCACACACAGTTACTGCTGGCAAGGAGATGAGGCGCTCATGCAGTGTGCAGCCAAGCCCAGCCCAGGGGTCACTGAGGGCGCAGGGGTACCCGCCCTGTCGGGGCATTATTCTCTTTGGAGAACAAGGAGCAGGCTGCGAGCAGTCAGAGGGCTGATAACAGCCGCAGGCCTGAGACACATTCCACTGGGAGAGGGGTGCCAGGTGGCATCTGTGGAGCCTTCGGGAGCCTAGTGCTGCAGTGGGGAGGCCCAGAGCAGGAAGCGTCCATGACACTGGCTGCAGAGAAACGTCTCAGGCTCTGGCCAAGGAGAAGCCTGTGAGCATGGACGCGACGTGGCCTGTACCCAGACAGCGACCCCATGGTGGTAGTGGGGAGTGCTTTGTTTTCCCTTGATGCGAGCGGGCGTTGGCACAGGCAGGATGCGCCCCCCGTGCTGGGGACAGGCAGATTGCCTGGGGCTGTGCAGGGGAGCGATGACATGGTGGGAAAGCCTGTTCTGAGTAAGGATGTTGGGACTAGGCGACTCTCCTTTCCGTGGAACCTGGGCTCCGCTGGGGACTCTTGTACATTTCAAAGCTGGCGCCCACGTGCAGCCCTGAGTCAGCGGGACTTCCCACTGGCCCCGGGCTGCACGCAGAGTTCCGCATTCCGTGGGGGCTCCTGTATGTTTCAGAGGAGGAACGCAGAAGTGCCTATCGACTAGTCGAGTAGACGATGGAAATTCCATCGCCTACTCGACTAGTACAACAACTGCTAGTTAATGTCTCTAGTTCTGAGCCCATGAAGTGTGTGTTAGCCAGCGGGTCCCTGTGCCGCATCCCTGTGCAGGATGGCAGCACCTGGCAGAGCTGCAGAGCTGAGCTGGCTCTGGTGTTGCAGTGCTCCCTGAGTTTGCATTAGGGAGGGTGCCTTTGTTTCTCATGTCCACAGACGTGTCAGACCCAGCCTGATTCCTACCCACCCAGGATCTCGATGTGAGCCTGAATGCTGCCTGTTTGGCAGGGCTGGGGAAGGAACCAGCAGAGCAGAAGGCTGGTGAGAGCGCCCCAGTGTTCTGTTTGCACTGGCCCCTCTCTTGTAAGACGTGTTTGATGTGGGAAAAACTGAAATGACAAACTGCAGTGTCTAGTGGTTTGGAAAGCTCTACTGGCTGGGCTTCTACGTGACCCCTGCCTCACATTGACCTGGTTTCTCCACCTGCCTGGTGCTCTGTGCTAGGTCAGAGCCCTTGCTGTCCCTTATCAGATACGGCGCCATTTACTCCAGCTCTTCCTCGCCACATGGTACATGTGAGCACGTCTCCTCTTGTTGGCGACATTTAAACTGAGGGCAAGGAAGCACAAGTATTGATGCCATGCAAAGAACCAGCACGCTAATCTATGCCGGCTGCTTCTGCCTCCTCACTCCTCCAGTGCTACTGCGAATCCCCGGGTCTGTTGCCTTGACAATTGGAGTGACCATTTCAGCTGCCGCTGGAGCGGGATGCAGAGCCGACCAGAGAGTTAAATCCTTACCCCACAGGAATTCTTGCCCTTTGCGGCGCTATGCTGCCTGCGTTCTTCTCCAGCTGACATCTCAGTCCAGTTGCCTCCCAGAACAATGCTGCTACCGTTCGGCAAGTGTCTGTGGAAAAGCAACAGCCGCCGCTGTGTCATTGCAGTGAAAGCAGCTCCTTAAGCAGCAAGCCCGAGTGTAAATGGAGCCAGGGTTAGTGCTCTTGTAAATGAAGAGACTAGTTCGGTGTGAGCAGACTGACCCTCTGCTCGCAGCCTGGAGGTGGGCTCGGCCCTCTCTGGGGAAGCTCGCGGCTGAGCTGTCGTCGAAGCGGGAGTGCTGCACAGAGCAATTAGGGTGCCTCGTCGGGATGTGAAAACCTCCAGAGGGTGGGTGAAACTCCCAGCTGTGAGCCTGTGCCCGGTGGCAGTGAAGTCAGGGCCTGGCAGATTTGCTGGCCTGCGTGTTGAAGCATGAAGCTGGTGGGGCTGCTGTTTTATAGGGTCCTGGGGCTGGAGCCCAGAGCAGTGGGGGAGCCCAGGTTTGCCCCAGCCTGGGAGAAGGGAGACAAGCTGCTTGGGAGGCCTGAGCGAAGGGATGCGCAGTGGGGGCTGAAGACCCTGGTGAGGGCAGGCGGGGTTGTTGGACCTGTGGCTTCTCAGACGGGGTTCATTGGGTTGGGTGACCCAGCCAGAGTGCCGGGTCCCTGAAGAGCCACCCCGTGAGGCTGTCCACCTGTGGGAGGTGCCGGGGAGGGACAGGGGTCACCGCGCTGCACAGCAGAGGGTGCTCGAGCTCAGCGACTCTCGTTCCAGTATTACCAGGCGGGTAGGTGCTAGAGCAGTGGTCACCAGCCAGTCGATCGGGATCTCCCGGGAGATCTTGAAGCCTCTGGCAGGGGATCCTGACTGGTTTGGCCAAGAGCCTATCAAGTGCCGGCACTCCAGCTGCCCCTCCCCCCACTGCTGCACTTCTCCTTCCCCTTTGGAGCTGCCCCCGCCCCTTGGGGAGCCTCCTGCTTGCTGTGCAGGGCAGGGGAGGGGAGGGAGAGGAGGGAGCTGAAGTCAGGGTGCCCCCCACACTTGTATCCTGTCTCCACAGAACAGGGGTGGGGGGCACAACAGGCCTTGGGATGGATGGAGTTTGCTAGTTGCTTTGGAGAGTGGGGCAGGGGCAGGGCCAGGACAGGGGGGAGCCTGCCTTAACCCCCTGCACCACCACCTAGGAGCCACCGGAAATAAGCAGTGTCCAGCTGGAGCCAGCTCTGAACCCCTGCCCCAGTCATGTTCCCCCTCCTGCCCCCCAAGCTCCTACCCCAGCCCTGAGCCCCCTGGACCCAAACTCCCTTACAGAGCCTGTACCCCGAACCCCCTCCTGCACCCCCACTCCCTGCTCCAGGCTTAGCTCAGAGCCCCTTAGCCCAAGACCAGAACCTGCCCCCCAACCCTCTGCCCCAGCCTGGTGAAAGGGAAGGAAGGTGGGGAAGGGAGGGAGGATGGAGTCAGCAGGGGCAGAGCCTCAGAGAAGGGTCAGGAAGGAGGCGGGGCCAGGGTGTTGGGTTTGAGGTAGCTCCTGGATTGCACTTGCATTCATAAAGTGATCTCGTGCTTAGGAAGGTTGCAGACCCCCGTGCTAGAGGCTACCAGCTTCCTCCATGCAGCCCACGAGCCACGCAGGAGGAGGGCACAGCACCCGGTCCCTACCCAGGCTGGGCCGAAGCTGGTGCCCTGGAGCAGTGGGAGAGTTCAGTATCCAGCCCCCTAAGCCATTGGGTCCCGTAACCTGGGGGCACTGATGTGTCAGGGTTCTGGGCCGCGTGTGACGTGCAGCCCCTTGTGTGTGTGGTGCAGCTCAGCCGAGCTCGTCGCTGTCTCCTGCCCGAGGGGGAGAGACGCGGGGAGCCCCTGGAAGTGCATGTGGCTGGGGTGGGGGAGGGGCAGACTGCTGGTGCATGTGGATGAGTGTGTCTGTGTCTGAGATACTGCGGACCATTTCAGGGTCTCCTCCATTGCCCATCCAGTACCACTGCCAGGTGAGTGGCGAGACCCCCGCATCCTTCCCTCGGGCTCGCAAGTCACGGCCACAGCTGGACTCCTAGCAGAGCGTCCTTCCTCAGCCTGCCCCGGGGCCCGGTGCATTGCCCACGCACACTGGCCAGGGGCGGGGAGGGCGATGTGTGTTGCTAGTGCAGTGATGTACGATCCTTGTTGCTTCCCTGGGACTTGAGGCTCTCGTGGTCACGCTAACGTGGGCTGTGGCGTGATTTCCAACACAATTCTTTCCCCTACAGAGTCAGCCCCTTCCCGCTCTTGGCCAGTGACTCGGGCCCTTCCTGGACGGACGTTCGCACCGTTGCTTTGCTCGCATGTCAGCAGCCGATGGCTGGCACCCACTCAACAGGCTGGAGCAGAGCCCTACGCAGCTGCTTGGCCACTGCTTGCCATGCTGCAGGACCATCCCGAAGGCGGCGGCAGGAAGAAAGCTCTATGCCAGCTGTGGCTTGGTAAGTCCTAGCACGTCCCTGAAGGGCCTGGATCATAAGGATCCAATTCCTGCTCCTCTTCCTTGGTACAGGGAGATTTTCTCCAGACGAGATCCCTGGTAAAAGGGTTTTTATGAACTTGCCTATAACTTCCGCGCAGCACCAGGAGTAAGTGCTCTGCTAAACTGCCCTGTTCATCACTTTTAAGGTGCGGTTTCACATTCTGTTTAATGTCTCTTTAGAAGACTCGCATGTAATTCATCCTAGTATTTAAAAATGTCTCCCAGAGCCTTGCTCAGATTTACTGTCCCTAGCATTTCATCTGGTGCTGACTGTCGCAGGACCCAGAGTGGAGCCTGTATCGACCGCTTCGGCTGTGATTTGTGAGTTGCCAAAGAGCTTTCCAGGATGCAGAAATTGTGGTGTCCCGTTCGATTAATATCTAATGGGCTGCCGTGAGTGTGTTCTTAAGCCAAACCGTTGGCTGGGGGGAGGCTTCGCTGAATGGAGTCGGGTGCTTTTCACAAAGCAAGACTCATCCCTTTTTGGAAAAAAATTAATTAACTTAAAACAAGGAAGAAGCGCTGTCCCATTAGCATTCTTGGCTTCCTGAGATGCATTCTTGCTAATTGTGCAGCGTGTCAGCATGAGTGACCTGCACACAATGCAGCACCCCATTTGCATTTAAATTACAAATACATTTTATAAATAAAGGCTTCGTTAAGCCCCGTTTGTTTGTCTTGCCAGACACGTGAGCCATTTAACTCTTTGCTGCATTTTATAGACTGCATTTCAGATGGGTGTTGACATCTATGCAGAGAGATTAAAAAGATTTGGACTTTTCAGTTTAGAAAACAGGAGATTAAGGGGAGACAGGTTAGAGGTCTATAAAATCATGACTGGTGTGGAGAAAGTGACTAAGGAAAAGTTATTTACTTATTCCCACAATATAAGAACTAGGGGTCACCAAATGAAATTAGCAGTCAGCAGATTTAAAACAAACAAAAGGAAGTTTTTCTTCACTCAGCGCACAGTCAACTTGTGGAACTCCTTGCCAGAGGATGTGGTGAAGGCTAGGACTTCAATGGGGTTCAAAAAAGAGCTAGCTAGATTCATAGAGGTTAGGTCCATCAATGGCTGTTAGCCAGGATGGGTAGGAATGGGGTCCCTAGCCTGTTTCTCTGGAGGTGAATGACAGGGGAAGAATCATGTGAGGATTACGTGTTGTGATCCCTCCCTGTGGGCAGACAGGACACTGGGCTGGATGGACCTTTGGTCTGACCCAGTCTGGCCGTTCTTATCTTAAACAGCCCTGGGCTGGCTTCACTCTTCCAGGGAGGGGAAGTCTGCCTCCTGCAGTGGCTGTCATGCTGGAATCCATGGAGAATAATGGAAAGGAGGCAATAGGCTCTACTTAGGTTCAGCTACAGGGGCAAGGCCAAATCTGGCTTGGGAGCTGGGTTCCCGCTCAGCAGGACTCTGGCTACATGAGCTGTTCTCAGGAGTGGTTGGTTAGCTCAGACCGGCCCACCTCCGCCACATCCAGGAAGAACCCTTCTGGCGCTGCCTCTGACCTGGCCCAGCCCCTTAGATGGGTTATCTTAGCTGACTTGGGCAAGTCTTGGGGCCCTCCTCTTGCCCCAGAGCTGGCTGCGGTTCCGTGGCTCAGCTTCTCTATCGCCGGGCCATCCCTTTGGGGCGTGTCAGGGTTAGTACTCGTCAGGGAGAGAGTGCCTCCCAGCACAATGTCACGTGCTGCCGTGCTAGAGGGGCAGGCATCCTCTGTGCTCCCCTCTCCCTTGCAGGTGGGAGTACCCGGCCTTTCCTTTCCACTCCATGGCTTACGCCCGACAGCTCTGACGCGCTCGCCCTGGTACCAAGAGGGGAGCTCTGGCAGCTGCCTTTCCTGCTGTTCTTTCCTTAGTGGTGTTGGTTTTGTGTTCCTGTCAAGTCGCATCTGACAATTCCTCCCTCCCACCCTGCCAGCACCAGCTGAGGAGAGGGAAGGGCGTCTTCAGCCCTGTGTGGGGAAACCGCCTTGTATTAGCAAGAAAATGCTCTGACTGCCAGCAGGTGTGGGCAAAGGTTCCCCAAGCACCAGGCTGGGTGTGCGCGGGGCAAGTTGCGTGCCCACTCCTCTGCCCTGAGCACTACTGGGCAAGGTGAGGCAGACAAGTAGATGGATTCTGACTTGCCGGTTCTGTGCCATTGAACGGGCTTCCCACAGCTGCGCTGCGCTCCTGCAGCAGGAAGGACAGCCCCTGCAAGAGGTGGCCAAGCCACAGCCAGCGTGGCTTGGGCGGGCAGCACCTGCTAGCCAGCCACAGGCATTGAAGGCTGCAGCGAAGGCCCTCGGGGCTGATGCTCTGTTTATACTGAGCATGGTTCCCATGCTGTGGCGGTGAAGCAGCGGGGGTCAGGCATGGCATTGTAAGCAGTGAGATGAGAGAGCGAGATTAGAGTGCTCTCAGCAGGCGGCCTCTCCTTCTGCAATGCATTGGCGCTAGGAACCAGGCTTAGCCCCACCACTGCCATATCGAGCTTGCAGTGAGAGACTCTCCTCCTGGCCCGGCTGCAGCTCGAAGCCCTCTGAAATTGCTGATGTCTCTCCGTCTGCCCTTTGGGTTCCAGGGGAGCAGGCTGAGGCCATGATGAATTGCTTCCTTCTGTTCACTTATTGCTTTGGGGTTTATTGTTCCCAGTGCAGACTGTGGGAAGTGGCACCTACAAGCCACCACAATGAGTGCCATAACAAATTTGAGAGGTCATCCAGTCCAGTCCCCTGTCCTCACAGCAGGACCAAGCACCATCTAGACCATCCCTGACAGGTGTCTGCCCAACCTGCTCTTCTATATCTCCAGTGATGGAGATTCCACAACCCCTCGAGGCAACTTATTCCAGTGTTTATCTACCCTGACAGGTAGGAAGTTTTTCCTGATTTCTGACCTAAACCTCCCTTGCTGCAGTTTAAGTCCATTACTCCTTGTCCTAGGTCTAGAAGCATATTTTTTTTCTCACTCCTGGTAACAAACTTTTAAGTACTTGAAAGCTGTTATGTCCCCTCTCAGTCTTTTCTTTTCCAGACTAAATGAACTCAAGTTCCTGCTAGAGTGCAAATGGGACAGCCAGCAGCGGGGCCCTGCTAACTTTAATTTGTATGTTCAGAAGGATTTGGGGGGTTGCTGTTGTCATTAAGGTCACGTGTATGGTTTTGACCACTTTTCTGCCCTGAAGAATCTCCGTAGGTCCCAGTGGAGTAGCTGGGAACAGGCCGGGAAAAGTAACAGAGGAACCAGACTGCGGGTTACTTATGGATTCACAGCATGGTTTGGCTTCGACCGGCAGAGGAACAACCTGAGTGTGAGGAGAGAGCCTGGGCGTGAGCTTTTCAGCTCTAGTAGGGAGGTTGGAAATCTCTGGAGGGAATTTGAGCGTTCCAGCTCTCTTGAGTGAACGCAAAGCTGGAGAAACGTTATCTGTCCATCTGTGCCACACCTGCTCAGGCACCAGCAATGGCAGTGCGGCTGCTGTGGAGCAGAGTTGCGGGAATGGTGGCAGCGAGCGTAGGAGGTTTCGGACTCAGAGATCGACCTGTGAATCCGGCGCACCCCAGCCTTCACTGCGTCTGCCCGTGGCCATGTTTCTGTGCCAGGCACTTAGGGCGTTAGGCGGCTCATATCATGCACTTTGTTTAAGTTGGAATGGGAGTTCCATGGAATTACCATCTGGTGCAGAAAAGAGTATAGGCTCATGAATCCTGCACTTCAGACTTCATGCAGTTAGGAAGAAATGGATGCCAGTCCTAGAAAGGCAAAGAAATATCAGACAGTCCCATTCCTGTTGCACACAAAGTGAAGCAGCTGAGACAGCGGAGAAAAGGGATGCACAGGGAGGAAGGAACAGTCAAAACTCCCTTTCCATCTGTCTCCTCTGTTCATGATCATGGTTATTTTAAACCGTCACCCCCCAGAGTTCCTGGTGCTTTCTCGGTGTGGCCTTTT
The DNA here is from genome assembly GCA_019425775.1 of Rafetus swinhoei. NCBI lineage: Eukaryota > Metazoa > Chordata > Testudines > Trionychidae > Rafetus > Rafetus swinhoei. The sequence continues at coordinate 1,739,029 of JAFJHL010000175.1, read as the reverse complement.
ACACAAAGCAGCTTCCTAGGAGGGAGCTGGGGGCTGCTACTCCCGTTGCGGTGAGCCCACGGGCCTGGCTGGCGCCCTCACCTTCTCAGAAGGATGGGTGTTCATGCGGCCCCCTGCTGCTGTGCCTGTCTGTGCACAAGGCACTAGACTCTGCTGGGGCTGGAGCGATGCTGCTGCTTTATTTGTCTCCATCCGTGCTGGAGAGGGTGAATTAGCCAAGAGGAACGGGCACTAATAGTTTAAATTGCACTTGGCACTTCGGTTTGGCTCTGTGCAATGAGCTGCATCGGCGTGACCTTGCGTATGAATAGCGCCGCTGGGTGTCCCACAGCCGGTAAGGAACGGTGATCAATTGTCTGGAAAATTTGACTGGGGCAAATCAGCCTGAGTTCCATCCCCCAACCTGAGTCCAGGCCCCTGGAAGACAGGTGAGGTGACATGGGGAGCAGAAGAGAGCAGCTGCACTGATAAGATGCATGGATACTGCGCAGTGTGCTTCAGGCAGCTCTGGGGGCTGGGGAAGGGGGCACCGTGCTCTGGGTGGCTGTCCTAGCCTTGGCCCCGTCTGCCGAGGCCCCACCCCTTCCAGGAGTGGGAACCAGCCCCCACACCTTGCCCAGAGGCCCCTGGAGGCTGCCAGCACCCTGGCTGTGTGTGAGTGCAGGTTGGCTGCCGCTACTCCCTTGGCTGAGGAAGACGAGCCAGGCACATGTGGCTGTTGGGCTTTTGGTGAGTATAGGGGCAGGCTCCGCGCCCACCCTTCCATAGGACATTGTCAGCTCCCCAGGTTTCCTTTTGTGTGTGGCCCGTGAGATCCCAGGCAAAGTAATGTCTGGGGCCCAGCCCTGGGCACCAGGAGTGCTGCAACCACAATGCAGCATCAGCAGTCTGTGCCCTGCAGGGCGTGCTCCATCTGGAAATTGGGGCCCAAATGTCTTTAAACAGCCCAGCCTGAGGAGCCTCGAGAGCTGGACAGCAGAGCTGTGTCCCCAGCAGGCCGGCCTGTGGGACTAGCCCAGGCTGCCTGCTCTCTGAGGGAGCTGTTCTCTCCAGCCAATGTTAGGTCCTCGCCCCCCTACATGTGAGAGCTCTGGCCTGAGCCTTACTGGAGACCCTGCAGCCAGCCTTGCATTGCACCCCGAGGCCGTGGGGCGGTTTGAAGTCATGGCCCAGCCTGGCCCTTGCGTCTGGAGTGCCTTGAGCATCCCGCTGGCCAGTCCCCTCTGCCCAAGGGCTAGTGCAGGGAGCAAGAGAGGGAATGGGCATTGCTGCAGAGCTCCGGGCTCTGTGCCAGCAGTGCCGGTTGTCTGCCCAGCGCGTCTCTCCTCGTTCCCCAGGGCCTAGCCTCAGAGCCTCATCAACGTGCCGCGGGCTCCCCAGTGGACGCTTCCCTCGAAATGTAAAACAAAACGGGCCCCACAGTCGCATGTGCAGGCTCCCCAGGAGTGAGCCCTCAACGCGGGACGCGGGACGCCGGCCGAGGAGCAAGGCAGGGTCCGTCTCGCCACCTCCTCCCTCCTGGCAGGCACACTTTGGCGCGGCCAGGGCTCCGTGGCCTGGGTTTCGTGCAGGCTGTCAGGCTGCTGCGGGCAGGCGGTGGGCTTGGCGAGCAGGGGCGAAACCGGAGCAGGGCGTCTGGCTGAGGGGCATGGATCGCCTCGCCGTGACCACTCGGACCCTTTCCCGAGAGCCATCTCCAAGAGGCTGGACTGGGAAGGGAGTGCAGGCTCTGGCGTAGCGATAGTGTGGAGTGGAGCGGCAGCGCTGGCTGCTTCCAGGGGCCTTGTCGGGAGGAGTCCTTTTCCCGTCCCCAGGGGGAAGCGTGACTCCTTGCTTGTGCTGGCAGGCCAACTTTGCTCTGTGCAGCGCCTTTGCTGCCTGTCTTAATCTCCTTCCCCCCTCCAAAAGTCACTCTTTAGGGGCCCCAGAAGTACTGGCTGCAGTAACCCGTTGTCTTGTTATTGTCCACCAATTGGGCCTAATTTCTGACGCACCCATTTTGGCTCATTGATTTCCGGTCCCAGACGTCTGTGGCTTGCCAGGCAGGGTTTTAACACCACCCTTCAATAGTAGCAGCAGATCTTTGTGTTTGGACTAATTTAATCTGTCTTCCTTTTGCACCTTTTCCTGTCACCATGTGCTGTTACAGCTGGTTGTGACATTTCACAGCGTTTCACTCATTTTTCACAGCTGAGTTCACTCCCAGAGTCCCTTCCTGGTGGTGACTAGAGTCCCCACCTGCTCAGCTGGAGGTGCTTGTACCGCTCTGGGTTTTGCAGTCGGCCTAGCCCCATCCCAGGCTGGGAGAGCAGAGGAACATGCATCCAGTTACTCCAGGCTGGGAGCCGCTCTGCAGCAGTGAGGGGTTGCGAAAAACGTGCCCCTGTGCGGGTGGGATCTGCCTTGAGTTCCACGCCTCTCCTGCTGCCAGTGGCCGCTGTTCCCTTTGGCTTTCCGAGCAGCTGGGCAGGAGTGTGTCACCCACGCCGCCCGACTTCCCTCTTCAGTTTTCCAGCTGACGCCCATCACCAGCGTTTGGCTTCAGTGGAGGCTGCACGTTTGTCAGCAGCTGTTTGTGTATTTATCTCCTTCGCCTTTTATGGGTGTTGGAAGGAGTCTGCCGGGTACACAGCAGATGGCAGCATGAAAGGAGGGAATGGGCACATCTTGGGGGAAGAGAAGGGACCACAGCAAGGATGCCTCCTGCTCTGAGCCGATAACGCTGCTTCTGTGTGTAAGACCGGAAGATGAATGGTGCAGAGGGTTCGTGTGCGAGTGAGAAAAGCAGTGGGGCTGGGGGAGAGACAGCAGATACACTGGGCTATCTCATGATGAGCTCTGATTGCATGCAGCTCTTTATGCAGAGTGGCCCCTTTTGTCGAATGGCTGACGATCCTTGCTGCATACTAAAACCCTCCTGGCACGAGTACAGTACCTCCAGGGCCATTCGGTTGGAGGAGGCAGTATCTACTAATAATGTATTAAGTACAGGAAACAGATTAGCAGTTTCTGAAGTGTTTGCTGGCAGGCTGTCATGGCGGGAGGAGGGAAGGGGAGCCTCTTACTGTTAAATAGGAATCATCGGCGCTGGGTTGCTCCTGTGTGTTAGGGGGAGAGATCAGGATGATCGGAACCAATACAGCTGATCTTGGTGATGGGGGAAGCCTATGTGTAGGGCCTTACCAAATTCACGCTCCATTTTAGTCCGTTCACAGACGCCGAGTTTTAAAAATCATACATTTCATGATTTCAGCTAGTTAACTCTGAAATGTTGCGGTGTTGTAATTGTAGGGTCCTGGCCTAAAATGGGAGGTCGCAAGGTTAGAGGTTGGTTGTGGAAACTGCGACTCTTCTGCACTGCTGCTGGAAAGCAGCGACTGCTGGCTGGAGCCCAGCTTTGAAGGCAGAGTCACTGCCAGCAGCGGCAGAGCATAAGTAAAGCTGGCCTGGTATGGTATTGCCACCCTCATTTCTGTGCTACTGCCTGCAGAGCTGGGCTCTCAGTCAGCAGCTGCCACTCTCCGGCCACCCAGCTCTGAAAGCAGCAGCTCAGAAGTAAGGGTGACAGGCAGAGGCGAGTGGCTGGAAGGCACCGGGGGAGCCACCGGTAACTTGACACCCTCCCCAGTGCAGGGAAGGGCTGGGACAACCCTGCTCCACCCTCTCCCCTTCCTTGCCCTGCCCCACCTCTTCCCTCAGCCAAGGCAGTCCAGGGTCCTGCCGGGGCTGGGCGCCACCAACATTTCTGCAGACCTGCAGCCCCTTCCTGCCACAGCTGACTGACACCATCCAAGTGCATCATTAGTGTTGGACTTCCCTCTCTCGATAGACAGACAATTGCTGTGATTAGCAGGCAGCTCCCCTTCCCACGGTCATCCCTCTCTTCCCGCCGAGCTGAGGGCAGCTGGGCATAGAGCTCCTCTTTTCACAGCCACTGGGGACAGGTAGAGTCCCAGGGGGAAATGTTAGCTGCTGCCCCCCCTCACACACCTGCACAAGTACAGGGTGGGGAGACAGGTTACGCTCTGGGCCCGGGGGCAAGGAGCTCTGGAGCCTGGTGACAGTCTCGCCTTGTAATGGGGAGAGGGGGGGAATCTGTCCAGCACGTTAGCATCCTGCAGTTCTCTCCCGGTAAGCGATTTCAGCCACGCAGTGGTTCCGTTGGACAGACAGGTCCTTCGGCTTCCTTTGGGGCACACAGGAGCATGTCTGAGTGGGAGCAGGATGCACGAGCCTGGATTCGGTTCTGCCGGTGACCTTGAGTGAGTCTTGTTCCCTCTCTCTGCTTCTGTCTCTCCTTCTCCCTTTGTCCGGTTTGCCTGCTCAAGCTGTAAGCTCCGTGGGGCAGGGCCTGTCTCATAGTCCACGTGTGCACAGCGCCTGCCTCCTGGGGCCTGCAGGCCTGCCCAGAATTTGGCCCAGAACAGGAGGCCTCAGTAACTGTGTTCCAATCTCCGCACACTGATAACTTCGACCTCTGGGGAGGCTTTTGCTGCAGGCTGGTCCTGGGTACTCGAGGGTTATGCTATGTGTTAAGGTGGACTTGGTTCATGTGTAGGGGAATCCATTCTAAGTCCTAAACATCACCCATCGAAGCCATCCTGCTGCCCTTCCTAGGACTCCTTAGACTGAGACATGAGCGCAAACGGACCCAGGCGCTCCCGGCTGAGAGCGATACTTCCCTGAGCCCCTCTTTGGCGTAACACAATAACAGTAGAAACCAAGCCCCTGTAGCATCGTGCCAGGGAGCCTCCCGTGGGAGGAATATAACTGGATCTGCTGGAGCGTCTGCCGGAGTCTCCCTCTGGGACTGCTCAAGGTTCTCCCCTCGTCCCCTCAGCATTTCCTGCCCGGGAGAGGAGTGGAGTAAAAGGCACGTGGGTGTCGTAGAGGATGGCAGTGCAGGCGGGCTGATGAGTTCCCTGGGTGCGAACTGTGCAGCAGCAGCAGATAGCAGGCTTGGCCGTCTCTTTGCCGCACGGCCCCTTTACTTCCCTCCATCCCACTGCTGGCGCTGAGAAGGGAGTTCACATTCAGTCCGTGGCCACTGATTTTTGCCAAAAAGCGTCCACATCCCGCTAAGCCACTGGGTTGCCAAGAGGATTCAAACGCCCTGCTTCTCCCCACCTGTGGTGAGCACTAGTGCAAAGCCGGTGCATTCCTGTGGGCTTGCAAGCCGCTGAAAAAGGCAGGCGAAAGTGGAAGCTCGTGATCAACCCTTCTTCTGCCAGGAGCAGTGGCAACGCTCCCGATGGCTAGGGTAGGTCTACCCTGGGAGCGGGAGCTGGCGTTCTCAGCCCAAGGAGACGCGTCTACGTGAGCTGGGACCCAGTTAGCATACGAAAGGTGGCGCACAGCCACAGTGGCATGAGCAGCTGGCACCGTCACAGACGTTCCCAAATAGGATCGGGCAGAGGGGATCACACAGGCTACCCGCCTCAAAAGTCACAGCCGTTCTTTTTGACAAGAATTTTCTTCAGCCCCCGTGTAGGTGCAGGTCCCCTCCAGGCCAGTTCCCAGGCCTGTATTCGTCCTTTGGCAGCCGCTCCTCTTCTGATTGACACGGGCCGTATCTCATTTGACAGACGGGGCTAGAATCTGCCTGCTCGGCATCCATGCTGTGGAAGCACCCTGCTGACACGGTGCTCGCTGTCATGGCATCCCTTAGCACACCCAGCGTGAGACTCCGGGCAGGAGCAAGCCTCAGAGCTGCGCTGCTCTCGCAGCTGTGCCAGAAGGGCCGGCAGGGCTCCCGCCTCGCTGTATGCGTTCTTCTGTTGGGTCAGCAAGCTCTGGGTCTCTCCCATACGCCCAGACCAGCCACAGGCTTTAATGGAAGCATGAAGACTGTGTCTGTAGGAAGGCAGCGGAGAATGGGGTGAAGTATTTCAGACTCTTCCAAAGGCCTACGAAATCCCCACCTCCGCTCACTGGCTGTAAGTGCAGTCCCTGCTTGCCAAAGCCCTCGGAGCGGGGACCAGCCTGGGGAGCTGGGCTGAAAGCTCTGCACAGGGGGAAGTCTCTGCGTGAGGAGGAGAGGCCAGTCTCATGCATGTTGCCTGCAGGAAGCATTTCCAGCGCGGTAGCAGGCTCTGCTCCATACCCCATCTCTGACCCCAGCAGCTTGTCAGTTTCTCTCAGACGCCCGCCCAAGAGAACCAGCCCGTGCAACGTGCTGCCTGTGATCAGCTCCGCAGACAGCACCGTTCCCTGGTGGCCGGGCATGGCCTGGCAGTGCAGCCTGACAGGCGGTTTGGACTGTGCAGCCTCTGCTGCCCACGGCTGGTCTGCCTGGGGAAACCCTGTGCCCAGCAGGGAGCAGAAGTGGTGTGGTGCTGACCTCCTCGCTGCTGCTGGCGGCCCAGGGTGCGGGTTGGCATGGCGTGGGGGCAAAGGCTGCTGTGCTCAGGGGGATGCCGGAGATAGAGGGATCAGAAAAGGTGCGGAGGGTATGGGGTGAAATCCTGGCTCCGCTGACATCCGTGGTAAAACTTCCATTGAGTCGGTAGGGCTGGGATTGTACCTGTGGTGCCTGGCGGGGGCTGTGCGTGGTGAGGCAGGCAGTAATAACTCCTCTGCACTGAGACATATGGACATGGCCCTGAGGGCACCAGGCCCAGGGGACGATGAAAAGGAAAGTGCCAGGAGTGGTGTGGACCCTCCCTCTGCCCTGAGAACTGCAGTAAGAGCTGCTGTCAATCACTGGCGCTATTCGCGTTTTCCTGCTCCTGCCAAGCCCAGCAGCTGTGCTCTGCCTTCTGCGAAGCCAGGCAGGGGCGCCTGAGCCGCTTACAGATGCGGCGCACTCCTGTAACAAACCACACAGAAAAGATCCGCAGTCAGGCCACTCCCAGGAGATGCTGCTATTTGCTTTGGAGTCCCTGTCCCCCACAGACCCCTCGTGCTGGAGCTCGGGGGATTCTTCTGCTCACCAGGCGGTTCGTGGCTGAGCCACAGAACATGGGCAGTGCTGGGGGGGAGGCTAGGTGGGGCCAGCTGGCAGAGTGGCTCGGAAAGGGCAGCACAGTGAGGCAGCGGCAGACCTTTGAGGAGTTGGCAGAAAGCTCCCTTTGACACTGGCTTACTTCTTGTCTGTGCTCTCAGAATGGCTCTTCATCAGGGGCTTTTCATTTGTGCCGAATGAGCTGCCATTACTGCAAGCAATTATCAGCCAGGAAGGTGCCATGGGCTAATATCAGGAAGTTTGCTGGGAAAGGCTCGTCTTTTTCAATACTGCTAATGGATTAGAGACTACTTAAGGGCGAATTAGAAGTGTGGAAGGGTTCCAAATATAGTCAAAAGGGGATAGTCAAGGTGTATGTGAAATGTTGTTAAAAGGAAGTCTTAAGGTTTTCGCTTTTGGGATTGAAATGAAAAGTTCTAGGAAACACACTCTCAGACATAGCTGCCTCAAGGGTGCATGTAGGATTTCCTTCTTAAATCATCTTTGAAATTCCAGTCCTTGTCCTTCCGATGTGCTTCATGGATTTTATGCAGTATGGAATTTCTGAGACACCTGTTTGTTTTCCTGCCAGGCTAAGAAATGTTCCTGGTGCCGCCTGTGACCCAGGCTACCTCCCAGAATTCAATTGCAGGAGATTGGGATCAGCCTTTACAGAGAGGCGTGCCTTAGTTTCTATTTTTATATTTAATTCCACAAATGTCCTAGAGCCCTATGTGTGTCCCCATGTCAGAGGAGATGGCTGTGTGCCGGGCTGGTGCTCATTAGGGATGTTACCGTGTACAGCTAACCGATCAGCGGTTACAAAAATAAATGCATTTTAACATCCCTATTGCTCATAGAGACCTTCGTCTCAATAACTCTTAAAACAGCCTGTCGTCTCCTACCTCCGCGGTAGCTGGCCAAATTCCCCCAATGCTGATAGCCCTCTCTCTGTTCCTTGCCCAAGTCTTCAGTAATGGGGTCCCTGCCACGCTCCCTGTGCCTATGTACAAGTTTGCTTGACTAAAACTTAGGCTATCTCTGCGTTGGGAAGGTTTGGCGACGGAAGTGCTGTGAACATGTAAAAGTCGGCAAAAGTGAAACCAGTCAAACCTGTTTTTCTGCCTCCCGTTGTCGACATTTCCTGCTCACTTGGCTAGCTCCCTTGTCGACAAATAGAGCAAAGCAGTGTGAGTAAGAATCCCACTGCGCAGTGTGGCAGGAAGGCAGAGTTGTTCCCGGCACTTCTTGGGATTCCCTCGTAGCTCTGTGAGCTCTCTGTGCTGGGGAATGTCAGAGCAGCACGGACATCTCTCCAGCCCTCCCCCTGCAGCAGCCCCCTGCCTGCTGCTGTGTCCCTAGCAGGGCAGAACAGGAGCACTCCAATGATTTGCTCTTTGTTCCCCAAACAGAACAGCTCACTCAACTGTCAGACACTTCCTGGAGTTTTGAAAGGGGAGGGGCACAGGCCTGCAGGGCAGCAGAGATCACAAACCACTGAGCACAGCCACCAGGGCACTGTGGGATACTGGCAGAAGCCAGTCCTCTGGACAAAACAAACAGCGGAGTCCACACTTGCTCTTTGTCCATAATAAAGGGAGGGGAAAAGACAAAAGTCTCTGGCAGGGGTAGAAGTTTTTTTGGTAGCCAAAACTGGGTGTTTTTCCCAACAAAAGTCTCATTGTAGTGTAAACACTCTCACTGTTTTGTCGCCAAAAGGAAGTTTTTGGTAACAAAACGAGCCCCTGTTGGCAAGGCCTTAGTCTGGCTCTGTATGGTAAGAACATTGAAATCTCTGATCACTGTGAAGGTAATGTAGAAGGTAATGCTCACTCAGAGAGGACCAGAAGCCTGGTACCTCTGTTGATTTGGCTGCTTGCTCAGGGAGGGTTTCGTTCCCAACTGTTGTCATTGCTGTTCAGACCAGAAGGTTGGTGCAAATAGAGATACAATGGAGCTGACTCGGGGAGTGCCTGGACAGCAGAGATGATAAAGGAATGTTCCCTGAGAGAGGGAGTTGCTGTCAAGCCGTCTCGTGGGCAGCTTCTGGATCTATGAGCAGCACCTTCTTCGTCTGCACTGGCGGTGATGCTCTTTCTCCCTTCCCTCTCTCCTCTTTGCCCATGTCACCTGCAGATTGGGTCACGGCAGTGCCCTCCACGGGGGGTTTCCACGGGGGGGATCCCTCAAGCTTCCTCTCCTGCAGCAGTTCTAAGTGGCAGGTCGCTGTCTCCCTCGGTTGTCTGGGCCACATACAGAGGTTTATGAGTCTATTGCCACCTCCTTTAGCTCAAGCAGCAGAAGTTCCTGCTTCCAGGCCCCTGCAGCGTCCCAGCCAGGGATGTCGTTACACGGCGCACACAGGGAGCAGGTGACGCGTGTGCCCTGGAGGTTGATCAGTGACTCCTTCCAGGCCTTCAGTCGTGGCTGGCTGGACGTGCATCTCGCTCTCTGTCCTCCAGCAGGGGGGTGTGTGACCCCCCCGGGCGCGGGCTGCTCTCAGTTCTCTCCACGGGTCTGGCTGGGTGTGCATGTAGGGGGCTTTCAGAGCACGGTGCACGGCTCCTGTTGTCTCCCCTGCTGAAGGGTTGCTCAGGGAGGGACAGGGATACGTTTCGGTGCACTCAGCTGAGCATCATTCCAGCAGACTTTCACCTTCGTGTGTGTCCGTAAATCACACTTGGTATCAGACTTCCTTCCCTGAAGCATGAAGCCCTTTCTGTATCCCTAGAACTCCCATGCTGGCACTGCCGGGGGGTGCCCTCCGTGGAGTGTGGCTGTTGGTCTGGACGGAGGGCCCCCAAGAAGGCGTGATGGTGGTGAACATGCGGATCCTGCTGTGATGGGCATGGCTTGCCGAGGTCACCCTAGATCAAATTAAAACGAGCGACCTAAAGATAAAATCTCATATTCCTGTCTTCGTCCCCAGGCCCCGCACTGCTTTTAGCCAGCAGTGACTTAAACGTGGAAAAACGAGCCTTCCGTGGATTTGCAAACATAATGCCGGTAAGGGTAGGATGTCAATTTGATCAGGCTTTAGCCAAGTAATTCCCATGGCGTGAACAGCAGTTGTGTGACAAATGCCTCGGGCACTGCATTACAAGCACATGCTCATTAGTGCACAGCTAATTAAAAGGGCTTCTGTAAATAACTGCAATGAGGGCAGCCTACACTGAATGCGTTCTACTGTTAAAACACTGACAGCGGACTAAGCCTGGAGGACAGAGCCATCCCCCCGCCCCCACCCCAATGACTTTTTCTTGTACAAAAGTCTGAGGAGTAATAATCATATGCACCCTTGATACTGTCTCTCGTGGCTTGAGTAAAGACCTCACCTGGCTGGCCCGTTCTAAAACCTGCTTTCCTTTCACATTCCACGCCCAGCTGACATCAAGAGCCAAGCATGGGACGCGGCCTAGCCCCTCAGGTATTCCCCCCTCCTTCTTCTGTGTTAAACTCTGAGGGTCCCTCTTTTCTCTCCACTCTGCTCATCTGAGGAAGTGGGCCGTGCCCATGATACTACAGAGATATCTGTGTTCGTCTCCAAGGGGCTACTGGACTACTCGGCTCCCACACATGCAGATCCGGGTTGGCTGGACTCTTCTTACAAGGCTGAAGAACGTGTGTCCTGGGTGCCTGAGGAAAGACAGCTGCATGGGGTTCCCTACGCATGGCTGGGAACTCCCCACTCCAGCAAAGCACCTGCAGCATGGCTAGAACCGGATTTGCAGTAAGCGGTGCCGGTGAGAGGTGCTGGGCAGGGTGACACACGGGCAAGGCGCAGGCCTGGCTGTTGCCCTGGCTGTGCCTGGTGCCTGCCTGCGGCTTGTGTAGCCATAAACGTGAGGGGGTGGAGGGAGAGCGCTGGATCTGTGGTGACCGTGCAGCTGCTGCTCCTTCAGTTTAAACTATTAAGCTCATTTCCCACAAAGGTAATTTTCTGCTTCTCTGACTCAATTCTGTTCAGCTCTTCGCATGTAATTAGTATCCCTTCAGTGTTCCTTTATGCCCATCTAATTGCACCTTGGTTCAGGAGTTAGTTAATGCCTATCCATTTAGGCGAGGCCAGTAAAATCTAATGAGGGAGCAGACCAGACAGCAGTGTGTACGGGGGTTACTGCTGTCTGCTTTCCTGGCTAGGGCCTTGTGGCTGCACCAAGGAAACCATTTTTCATTTCACGTGTAAGCTCTTCCTGAGCTTTCCGTCTGCGTCAGAATGAGGCTGTTGGCAATGCTAAAGCTTATTGCAGGCTGCCACATGCAGCATTAGCTGCATCTCCGAGGCAGGCTGAAAGCAGAGAGGATTAGGCTCCAGCTTTCATGTAGGTTAAAGTGTATTTGCAAGACGGGGTGTCAGCTGGTTCTGCTTGTGCTCAAATAGCAGGATTGCCGGGTTCCTCTGGAAATCCACATGCTATTGCACTTCAGGGTGCGCTGTAATTGGGCACAGTTCACGAATTGAAACAACCCGCCACCCCGAGTCCCAAACCATAGGGATGGGGATCTACAGCAGGCTAAATGGCCATCGCTCTGAGCCCCTGCTATTCTTCTTAAGCGGCCAGTTCAGGTGGGTCCCAGCTAATGACCAGACAAGGGTGGCTGGCCGAGGCCGTAGGCAGGTGTTCGCTTCTGCAGCGGGCTTATTGCTGCACAGCTGAGCAGAAGTCATGCATCTGAATAGGCACTGCTGAGAGAAATGCCATTTTTGAGAGTTTCAGGGTTTGCCAGAAGCTGGGAATGGGTGAGAGGAGCTGGTTCCCTGCTCTGTTCATTCCCTCTGGGGCACCTGGCATTGGCCACTGTCAGGAGAGCGGATGCTGGGCCATCGGTCTGATCTTGCTGGAGAAAAAACGAAAATGTTTCAACCCTGTTGAAGGCTCCTCTTTCAGCGCTCTGAGGATGGAGTGTTTCCATTTTCTAATTTCAGAACTGCTTTTTGGAACACCGGTTTGGAAATCCATACGCACCAAGTGTGAAAGGGTGAACCTGGAACTGAACATTGGGGCTTGCCCAGAGAAGCATTTCCAGTAACTTGAACCAAAATGTTCTCAAAATTGTGTTGTGCAGCAAATGTCCATTTCTTTTGTTTTTGTTGTTGGGGCGGGGGGGGCCAATGGAGATTGCAGGATGAAATATCCGGGTCCTGCCCAGCTGCCTTGCCTTGCGGGGCGGCAACACAGCAGATTGGACAGGAGATCCTGGTATTGTCACCGTGGGTTTGGGTGAACCTAGGGCTGGGGAGGGAAGCCCCCTGCCCCGATCCTTCTGCCTGAGGCCCCGTCCCTGCCGTGCAGGCTCCTGTAGGGCAGGACACCCCAGCAGGAGGCACATGGTCCCAGTTTTCCCAGCCCCAGGAGCACGGGAAGGGCAGGTGGTCCCCTAGCCCTGGAGGGTGGGTAGTGGGTGCCCCCCAGTCCTGGGTGGCACCCAGCCTCAGCTTCCCTGACCCCAGGAGGGCAGCCGCAGGAGACAAGGGGGCCTCGCTGCATGCGGGCATTGGGGGTGGAGCGTGGGTGGGGCAGTTTGGGAAGGCACTGCCTTCCCTTCCCTCTGACATCCACCGCCCAGGATTGTCCCTCTCCAAGTCCTGGCAGTGCCGAGGCGGCTCCTCTAGTGGTGCTGGTGCCTTTGCCAGCGCTCAGCTCATCCCAGCCAAGGCTCCCTGCCCAGGGAGACTGGGGCGAAGGGAAGGTCTTGTACAGGCTGCGTGGAGACCATGGCACAGCCTCTTCGTGGGCTGAGGGGTCACTGTCCCAGCACCCCGAGAGCTGGCTCCGCCCACGAGGCACAGCCAGCGAGTCTGTTGTGCAGGCTACTGGCGGGGCACTGGGGAAAGCTGGGACCAGCCTGGGGAGTTGCCGGAGCCTCTGCTGCCAGGAGCCACATGAGGGGCAGGGGAGCTGAGCTGAGGAAAGGGGCTGGCTGTGGGAGGCTGAGGATGACTGGCTTGGAGCGACCCTGTGGATAAGGACAGAGCCTGGCTGGTTGGTGGAGGGGGTGGGATGTGTAGCTCTGGGAGGAGACTGGGGTGGTGGAAATGTTTTGTTTTTTGTTTTGTTTTGTTTTGTTTTTTAAATCAAGTCATGTGCATAAGAACTAAAGGACCAGCCCCAGGGACCCCTATTCCTCTTCGCACTGCCCTGCTGATCACTTGTTAGCTGTGAGGTGCTTTGGGGCAGGGAACCTGCCACCCGTTCAGCACCTGGCATGCTGAGTCAGCGCTGCCACCATCTGAGTGTTGCAAAACCCCAGCTCCCCACGCCCACTAGGGCTTCTCTGGAAACCTGGGCACGGCCTGCCGCCAGTGCTGGGTGGAGCCGGGCTCGTCTGGCCTTCTGAGACTCGAAGCTTGCTGCTTAGGACCTTCCATAATGCAGAATGCTCAGGGCCTGCCGTAGCGGCGGCATTCCCGGCCTAACAGGAGTGTCCACCTTACTCGGGGGAGTTCTGTGCCGCTGCACAAGCACAGAATCCATGGGCCCCACAGACGGGTTTTCTCTGCAGACGAATAGATTCTGCCAGGGAGGCACTGCAGTTACCCCTTTCACCAGGGCAGCTGCCTCACAGCACCCTGCCCACAGGGCCCAGCGAGGAGGCCTGGGATATGAGGGGGACAGACAGAGCTGGGCTGCTGGCGGCCCACATAGATTAGGGGTCAGAAAGGGCCAGTGAGGGGCATAGGATGTGGCGCACGGACTAGTGGTGTGACAGCACTGAGGCAAAGGCTGAATGTGAGAAGGGGTGCAGGGACCAATATTCCTTCTAATTTTTTTCCATCTGGGTGTGGAATAAATGTTCTGTGCACCCAGGTATGTGTGGATGTGCACCATGGATAGAAACACACAGTGCTGTCCGTGGGCGCTCTGCTGATCAGCTGGCTGGCATTTGAATCTCTCCTGGGGGGCTGCCCAAGTGCCCATTTTATAGGGAATACAAGAATGGAGATGGGTATGGGGGGCTGCAGGGATATGTGGGGACGGAGCAGATGTGGCTGCCTGAATGGGAGAGACTAAGGGTCAGTCAGGATCTGCATGGGGGAGGCTCCCCAAATCCCTAACAATCCCCACTCCTCCCAAAAAGCTATTCCCTCCTTATACCATTCTCCAGGTTCACTCCAAGGCCTTTCCAGGAATTCATTTCCTCTCCTTCCGTCCCTCCGGTACCCCCGGCTGCCCCAAGCCTTTGCACTGCTTCTGAGGGGTACGGGAGATACCGTTCGGTATTGTGGCTTAAATGAATCCTCACGCCGAGTTCTGCATTCCTATTCCTTGTGAGGAATCTGTTAGAACATGTCCTGAATTCTTTGTCTCTATTGTCAGATGTGCTGACTGAAGGGTGTTTTGAAATCAATTACCCAAACAATTGAAGCTGGCACGAGTGTATTGTTTTCCTTAGACAAATGAAATATGCAGAATTTTAAAATACCATGCCCAGAATTTTTAATTTTTTGGCACCAAATTCCCCTAGGACTGGTATGTGCGCATGCACACACACAAACCTGCTTTACTCGTGTGGATTCACTTCCCTTAAAAAAACCCAGGATTTGAATCAAAGTGACTTTGTCTCCAGGATCATTGAAAAGCAAAGAATCCCTGGAGCGCCTTACAAATCTGAGCGGGGGAAGAGGGGCAGGGTGGGAACTCAGTGGAGGAAATGCCTAATTAGTTGTTGAGTCCCTGCTCTTTGCCAGGAAAGACAGGGTGTTTAAAAAAAACCAAAAGGGTGAAGTCTGCAGCTGCAGCCCATTAGACTCAGGTGCCCAGGTAATGCGGGAGAATTCTCGCTCCTCATTTACCTAAACCGATCCACTTTTGCACGGGCCCTCGGGACTGCCTCACAGGAACATGCTTCTCCTGAGAAATCTTTGAAATCTCGTTACTGAGAGCAGCTGCTTCACCAGTGATGACAAAAACTAGCAAACGAAAATGAAGCTTTCGTAAGTTCCAGCTGTGTCCCCGTGAAAAGAAACCAAAGCAGCAGCTTTTAGAATTCTCCAAGGGGCATTGGTCCTTCTGTGGTCTCAGATCTGCCAGGCTCCCTTTGAGGAGAGAGCGGCACGTAGTGGTTGGAAGAAATGACCGGGACCAAGGACTCTGGGACTCTATCCCTGCCCCGGAAGGGAGCATGCTCTATTGGTTAAAGCCAGGCGACTGGGAAACGAGGACTCCTGAATTCCCAGCTGTTACTGACTTGTGGGCCCAAATGATACTTTTAATCTTCCTGTCCTAAGTCCTGTGTACAATAAGGGAATCCTAGAATCATAGGGTTGGAGATGGAGAGTCCACCCCTTCCCTAGGGAACCCATTCCAGTGCTTCCCCACCCGCCTAGGGAAATAGTTTTTCCTAATATCCAACCTACACCTCCCCCACTGCCACTTGAGACCATTGCGCCTCATTCTGTCACCACTGAGAACAGCCTCTCTCCGTCCTCTTTGGAACCCCCTTCAGGTAGTTAAAGGCTGCTATCAAATCCCCCCTCACCCTTCTGTAGACTAAACAATCCCAAATCCCTCCGCCTCTCCTCGTAAGTCATGTGCTTCAGCCCCCGAATCATTCTGGTCACCCTCCGCTGGACCTTCTCCAATGCGTCCACATCCTTTCTGTAGTGGGGGGACCAGAACCGGACACAATATTCCAGATGTGGCCTCACCAGAGCTGAATAAAGGGGAATAATCACGTCTCTGGATCTGCTGGCAATGCTCCTCCTAATGCACCCCAATATGCCATTAGCCTTCTTGGCTACAAGGGCGCCCTGTTGACTCATATCCAGCTTCTCAGCCACTGGAATCCCCAGGTCCTTTTCTGCAGAACTGCTGCTTAGCCAGTCGGTCCCCAGCCCGTAGCAGAACTTGGGATTCTTCCATGATATCACACCTCCCAGGACATGGGGACTGGTTTGTACTTAATGCTTTGAGCCTCTGCAAGAGGTTGGTGCCTAAAAGTGTCAGGTCTGTTCTCTCTCCGCAGCTCCTGTGGCTTTGGGGGTTGTGGGAAAGCTCCTTCAGTGCTCCTCTTGCTCCGCCCTCCTTCCCAGCTCTCTCCCTGGCGGGGATTTGACTGGTTCAGAGCTGCCTGCGGTGGCGCAGTTCCTCAGAGGCTCGCTCACGCCAAGGTCAGTAACTTAGCATTTATCCAACCTCCCGTCTGCTGGGGGGGAATGAATGCTGCAGCCTGACAGCCCTGCTTCTGGGGGCAGGCGCCACTGGCGACAGTCTCCCCTCTGTAAAATGGGGTCATGATCCCAGGGCTCCTTTGTGCAGCGCTGCAGGAGGGGCAGATGGAAAAGCGGCTGTGACATTAAAGGAAGGCTTGCGAAAGTGCACAGTTGTTTGCAGTCGCACTAAGATGCGGTTCCTTTTTGCAAGGAATCCCTGCTGTGTGCGGAACCATAATGGCTCTCACTTCTCTGTAATCTCAGCACACCTCACCTCGAGCTCATTTAGGAGACGTGCCATTGGAAATTGCTGAGCCTTGACTTCAGGAGCTATTTGAAAGCAAAGAGAGGGAAAGAATGGCTCTTCCTTCATTCTGTGGTTGCAGTGAGAAAGAGAGAGGAGGTGACTGTGGCAGGCTGGATCACAGAGATCTCTTTGAGATTGTGCTGATCATGCCACTGAGCCCCCCTGCCTGCCCTTTAGGGCGCCCCAGCACCCTGACATGCTGGGCCAGAAACTCTGGTCTCCCTCAGCCAAGGCAAAGAGTTGGGGTAACAGACCCCCTGCAGAGTAACACAGACAGCTCAGCTCAGCTCAGCTAGAGGGACTTGACAGCACCCAGGAGCCCAAATAAATCCATCTTACTCTGTATACAAGTTTT
Source organism: Rafetus swinhoei (assembly GCA_019425775.1). Lineage (NCBI taxonomy): Eukaryota > Metazoa > Chordata > Testudines > Trionychidae > Rafetus > Rafetus swinhoei. Next base: position 1,722,270 of record JAFJHL010000175.1, on the reverse strand, counting down.
ACACAGAGAGAGCTCTCTTGCTTTCTGAAAGAGAGTGCACAGCTGTTGTGCCCCCACCTACCACCCCTCTGGAAAATAATAAATAATTGCACTGGGTTTGATAATAACAAAAGTGATTTTATTAAGTATAAAAAGTAGGATTTAAGTGGTTGCAAGTGATGGCAGAGAGATGAAAATCACTTACTAACCTGAAATAAACCAAACACCCTGCTAAGCCTAGTACACTAAGATAAATAGTCAAAATCATAAATTTCTCACCCTAGTTCTTATTTCAAGTAAAATTCTTCAAGCCAGAGCTGATCTATTCTCTGACCTGGATCTAACAGCTTCTCCCCTCGTTAGAGTTCTTTTTTTTTCCAGGTCCTTTCATGTGTCCTCTTGAGGCGGAGCACAGTCTGTGAAGCCAGCTGAAAACAATAATTGTTTGCTTCCCATTCCTTAAAAAGAATTTCCTCCGGATGGGAGCTCTTTGTTCCCTTCTCCTTGCCCCAGTAGAAAAAATACTGAATTCAAGATGGATTCCACCACCAAGTGATTATTAACTTGTTTTTGTAGGACCAGCCACAATCCAGGTTTACCAGAAAAACCAGACTATTCAAGATCATTTCCTTGAGCACTGTGCCATTAAGTTCCTTAAGTACCACTAATGGCTTTCACTAGAAGACCTAGATTAATAAACAGGTTTATACTTCATATTTCTAACTTCCCACACTGGAATGATACATGCACAGAAATAGAGGATACACATTCAGGGGATTACAATGATAGATTACTTGTCCTGTTTTGCATAAAGCGTATTAGTTATGCAAATTCGTATTAAAAAACACATTTCTATAAAAATATGAGGGCTTAGTGTCAAAGTAACCATCAAATAATGTAACCCGCTAAAGTAGATGGGAAAGCTCCCATTGTGACGGTGAAAGGTGCTAATGGCTTGGCTTGCCCAGTGGGGGCTGTTGATCTCGGAGTGCACACACCCTTGTTAAGGAGGTTATGTGAGCTAAAGTATTCTGGCAGGTAAAGCTCTGAGATTCCTTTGAAAAGCATAGTAGTTGCGCTAAAAGGGGGTAGGGGTTTGATGCCCAGATTTACCTCTGAGAGCCAAGTGGCACCAGTTAAAGCCCTGTGGGCTAGGAATGTTTTTTGGTGACTGGCTCGGGGCTGGGGTAGGAAGGAAAGACCAAGTGAGACACAGGCAGGGGCTGGGGTAGGAAGGAAAGACCAAGTGAGACACAGGCAGGGCAGAGGCGTGTTGCATGAGGTTTCTGCCTTTGCACTGTTTGTTACCTCCCCCATTTCAGGAAGCAGAGGACATGTACGTTTTGAGACTAAAGTAATCGTACTAGGAAAACATCTGGTCTGCATCATGGATTTCTCCTGCAATGAGCAACCCGCCTGCCAGCCACCCAAACCTGTTCAGCCAAGGGACGGGAGTGTAAATCATCCCAAGTCTAGGCAGAGACGCTCTTCCCTTCTGGGCGGAATCAATACTGACAGATGGCTGGCTAGTCAAAATTATTCTTGTCTCTAGTGGCTGCTTCACTCGCCTGCATCTAAACAGGTGGCAGCTCCCTTTCCTGAGTGTTCAGCTCGTTTTTTGGCCTTAAGAGATTGTTTCATTGATCATCTTGTTTGGTGATATTATGGTCCCATGAGACAGGGGACAGCAACCTCTGCAGACAGTGCTTATTGCTAGTAGCCTGGGTCCAGTTTAACACAAGTCGTCCTGGAGGCTGGGTCTTTGGGACTCCGGTGAAGTCACTGGGACAATTTGCCATAGCAGGTCAGACCAGTGATCTAGCTAGTCCAGTGCCCTGCCTCTGTGAATGGCCAGCACCAGATGCTTCAGAGAACGGTACAAGTTACGGCACCAGCTGCCCATCTAGCTAATACTTGAAAAGGAGGATTTACATGCCTTCTGTTAACTCCACCTGCCCAACTGAGCCCCGCTTCCTGCTGCTGTCCAGCGTAAGTGCCCGGGGAAGAGGTGGCACTCAATGCTGTGCTTGGATTCAAATGGATCCCTCCCCAGGTACGAGAATGAGCACAAGGTGGTGGGGAGCGCTCAGTGCAGCTCCAGATCACCACGCCTAACTTTTACTTACTTGTCTTGTCTTTCTCTCCTTCCCTGCCCTCACTTGCGCGTTTGCCCCAGGCGCACCACCACTGCCAGCTGCGCTCACTTTGCCTGGACACATGATCCAGTGTAATGTAGCGGTCTGTACAGTTTGGTCTCCACACATTCCCTAGACTTTGCAAGTGCGTAGGCAGGCACTGTCATGTAACCGGATTAGACTCCTGCATAAATAAAAGCCTGGCTGACCAGCACTTGACTTCTCATTCTGGAAAGTCAGAAACAAATCGTTTCCCGCAGCAGAGGGCACAACTATTCGTGGGTGTCCCCTGTTGCTTCTGAGCAGTGTTGTTGTCTCTGGCCATCTTTCTCTTGGAGAGGCCCTGGAACCTCCCTATGGCGAAGGACTGCAAGGCTAGACGCTAGTTCTGGTGTCTGGCACTTACAAAGCAAGCCTCCGTGTTCGAGAGCTGGTGGCTGAGTGGACTGTTTGTGGGCGGGGTTGCGGTGCTGGTTATGAGCTGAACCAGAGCTGAAACCCAGGAGACTGATGCTCAAAACAGAACGTTGTGAATATTCATTGAGATTGTTAATGAGCTCTGACGGCATTCCTGCTCCTCTACTGTGAATTTTTCCACAGGGTGTGTAACATACGAGTCTGCTCACAGGACCAAGATACATTTTAAGTGACTGTTACAAAGCAGCTCTGCCTAGTCTTAAGAGCTATGTTCATCAAATCAGATAACGGAAACCCATCGTCATCTGTGTCCAATGAAAAAGTTCAAGTTCTGAGTATTAAATATTCACAATAAGCTGCATGTAGACAGATAATTAGCAGAAATTATATGAATAATGAATAAACATGAGAAGTGCAGCCTGTCAGCAGATGATCTATGAATGAAAGGCATTGAAATTAATCTAAGTTACAGATTACTTGCTCTGCTCTACTCTTCTCCTGACAGGTCCCCCCTGTGTGTGACAGGTTCCTCTTGGCTGACTAAAGGTGACTGTGGTTATGTTGAGCAAAAGAACTGGATACCATTGGGAATGTGAGTACTTCTGGAACCCACAGTACCTCCTGGAAAACTTCTGTGTTTGTGGTGTAAAATCATAGAAGAGTCGGAAGGAGCCACATGGGAAATCCAGTCTAATCCCTTGTCCAGATGCAGGATTTGTTGTGTCTAAACCATCCAGGACCTCAGTCTCCTTTTGAAAACCTCCAGCGAAGGAGCTTCCCCAGCCTCAGAAGCAAGTATTCCATTGTCCTGCTGTGCTTACAGAGTTTTTTTCTGAGGTTTCATCTAAATCTGCTGCCTCTTGCCCTACCCCCTGTGACAAGAGCAAACCATTTTTCTCCATATTTTTATGGCAGCCTTTCAAGTATTTGAAGCCCTCTATTTTATTCACCCTTCATCTCCTCTTTTCCAAATGACACATACTCAGTTCCTTCAGCCTTTGCTTGTCTGGCTGCATGTCAGCCCTTGGATTGTCATTGTCACCCGCCTTGGGACCCTTTCCAGTTTCTCCACACCCTTTCTATACGTTTTGACCAATACTGGACACAGTACTCCAGCTGAGGCCTAACCAGGTTAATGCAGCCTGAAACTGCATTGGGTTGTTTTGCAACAGCGTCGCACTATTGACTCATGCTGAGGTTATGACCCACCACAAATTTCAGCTCCTTCTCAGCAGTGCTGCTGCCAGGCCAGTTCTCCCCCAGTCTGCATCTGTGCGTGGGGTTTTTCTTCCCTCGGTTCAGCAGCTTACATTTGGTTTGGATGGATTTCATTTTGTCGTTTGTAGCCCAGCTTTCCATTTTTTCAGATCATTATTAGTTTTAGCTCTATCCTCCAATGTGTTTGCAACCCTCCTGCTAGCTTAGTATCATCTACAGATTTGGTCACTAAGCTCTCTAGTCCGATATCCAAGCCATTCATAAAAATGTTAAATAACACCAGGCCCAGAACAGATCCCAGTGGAACCCACTTGAGACCACCTTCCAATCTCACACTTCAGAGCTGCTCCTCGTTTCAAGGATTTTACCAATTATGAACTCCCGAATCGTAGTTCTGCCGAGCCTGCAATTCTCCAGCTTCTGATCAGAGTGTCATGAAAGAACCGTGTCAGAAGCCTTGCTGAAGTCCAGGTACCTTGTGTCCACTGCATTCCCCCATCCACCAAGCTGGTTGTTACCCTGTCCAAGAGAGAAATCAAGCAGGGTTGACATGGTTGGTTCTTAGTAGATCCAGGCTGGCTGCTAGTGATCAGCCCCCTTCATCCTCCAGGCATTTGCAAATGGAATGTTTTACCCATTGCTGTAGTAGCTCTCCAGGTATTGAATTCAGGCAACTGGTCTGTAGTTCCCTGGCTCCTCCTTTCCCCCCTTTTTAAAGATGGACACTACGTTCGCCCTTCCTCATTTTTCTGGGATCTCTCCTGTCTTATGTACTTACAGAAAACATTGATGCTACTCTGGTTTCAGCTGCTGCATGCTTTTGTCTGCATCCCATGGTAAATGTTCCAGAATGCATTTGCTTTTAGGCACTGGGGAAGTAAGTATTCCAAGCACTGTGTTCAGTAAGTGGATTTATTGATATTTTGGAGCTTGGGTGGTTTTTAAATCAAGGTGTTTTTTTTAAATGTTACTGACTGGAGTATTCAAAAAACGTTTAGGTCCCAAAGAAAGGCACCTTAACTGCAGAGTGAGCAAAAAGATCACTAGTTATGTGCGGTTTGAGTCGCTCGTGGGAATGAAAATGGCAGGTTTGGAGGAAAACGCTTCTCTGCTAGGAAATGCAGCTTACCGTCGCAAACAGGCCCTAATAAAACGATGCTTTTCTCTAGTGGCCCTGAGCGGGAATAGTCAGGCCCTTTGAATCGCTTGAAATAATCACGTGACAAGCTTGAATGGCCTGTTGAAAAAAAGTATAAAAGCAGCTGGTATCCCCGTGTGTACAGGTGATCTTCTAAAGCAGCCGCACGAACAGCAACAGCAAGGAGCGGCTTCTGATTCCATGGGAGCGACAGCGCGAGGCATTTGTCGGGTTAGTAGCCAGCAGCTGCAATGCCAAAACCCACGAAGCAACCGAGCATCCAGTTTCACAGCACTAGGGAAGGGCCCTTTCCTCAGTGTCGCCTGCATTTTCCTTTTCTCTCAGACACTGCAAATGCGGAGCCTGCTGTTGGAGGCCAGTCAGTGTTTCCAAATATAGCGCCTCTTGTTTGTTGTTAGTCCTTGGCCATGCCGTACAAACCGTACCCTAGGTGAACTGCCCTGCGTGCGCGAGTCCTCGAGGCGGCAGGGTGCCGGGAGCAATGTGGCAGCTCTCCGTCGCTGGGGGAGGTGGGAGAGGCCACAGGCTGTTGCACTAGTGTCTGCTGGTGGAGGTGTGGGGGGTAGTGCCTTGCAAACAAGGCCTATTGGTCCCTGCCTTGAGAAGCTTTCTGAGTTCCCGGCTGTCAGCTGTTTTGCTCAGTCTGGCTTCTAGAGAACATTGCCGTGGGGTTCTTTGTCTGCAGCCGCAGCAGGGAAGCCAAGGGCTCAGCTGTGAGCAGAGTTACAGATGAGGGGTGGTGGGTGAGGGAACTTGCCTGGCTGCTTCCTGCATTACTCCTGGGTTTGGAATAGGAGTGTGGGTGGGAGAGGGGGAGGCTGGGTTTCCGGGGCTATCTGTCAGGCTCCTTTCGCCAGCACTAAATTTGCTGTTCAACCGAAGTGAAACCTCTGGCAGGTGAACGCCTCTTTCACAGATCGTTGCCTGACTTTGTTAGATGCTGCATCTCTCCAGTGTCAAGACGTGTATTTACCAATCAATTCACATGTTAAAAACCCAACAGCTTACACAGGTGCCTTACAAGAGCGGCATAGAATGAATATTTGGGACCCTTCATTTAAAGGGCTATGGATTGCGCGTCGATGGCTTTAACAGTGCCAGGGGTGAGTAAATACTTCTAGTCTAAATCTCCTCTCCTTTAAGGTAACTTACGCTTTCAAAGCAGTTTGTTAGGAGTTGAGTATTGTGATGTCAATGGCAAGACAAGTAATTGGGTAGGGGAGGTGGCTGTATTGCACTGAGGTTAAAAGAAGAATTTGAACTGGGGGGCTTGCATTTTCGGTTTGGTTGGACTTTTTAGATTCTCCCCCCACCCCCCCATTTATTTTGAATGCGACTCAGGTGGCTTCCTGGACAGCAACTGTGTTTGAAGCTGGCTCTGCGATTCTTAGCAGACTTGTGGAGGGGTTTGGGGATTCCACGTGAAGTGCAGGCAGAGATAACTGGCAGAACCTGGGGCAAAAGAAAGGAAAAAAAGTCCCTTTTCCCAAGTGAAAACAGTAGTGAGTGGTGTGGTGGTTGGGCTTGGTCTGAACCTCCAGAAGTCCCCGCTCCCACTGGCTTGGCAGCTCCAGGAAATGACTGTCTGGGGGGGGGAGGGGGGAGGTGGGAAAACCAGGCTGGGCTGCTGTGGAGGAAGGAAATGCCAGTTGGTAATGGGCCAGCCCCTAAAGGACAAGCAGGATATTTTTCCACCCATGAGTTTATCAGGTGCTGCTCCCCTACAGTGATTCTGGGGGAGGAATAGCTCAGTGGTTTGAGCATTGGTCTGCTAAACCCAGGGTTGTGAGTTCAATCCTTGAGGGGGCCATTTAGGGATCTGGGGCAAATCTGTCAGGGATGGTACCTGGTCCTGCTGCAAGGGCAGGGGGCTGGACTTGATGACCTCTCAAGGTCCCTTCCAGTTCTAGGAGATAGGTATATCTCCATATATTATTACATTAACCCCCAACCGCAAGGGGCTGGCCCCACAGCATGGTGATGCTATGGGGGCTTTATCTCCACTGTATGCGTAATGACGTTGGTGGGACCAGCTCAGGTTTTCAGCCCAGCTCCTTCAGCGTGCAAGTCGTGGGCTGAGACTCTTAGCAAGATGTGCCGCTCCCTGTAATTTGAATTGGAGTCTGTCTGATGGGCTTTGAGACTCTGCTGCTTGAGCTAAAGCCATAGCACCTTTGCTGGCAGCAGTGGAAGACTCTGATGGTCTTTTGTGGGCCCCTTATGAGAAGAGACTAGAGACCCCACGTGGATCATGCAGACACTGGCCACGAGACTGAGGCTCTCGTGCTGCCAGACGGATGCTGCTGGTTTTTCTGTTCCCTGCTGTTTTGAGCCAGGCTGGCACTTTCGGACTAGGTTTCCCAAAGCCCACCCTTCCTCTGAACACCCGCTCTGCTGGGCTGCTTGGCCTTCTGCAGGGTGTGGCCAAGGTGTGGCCCGAATAGCTCCGGGCAGGGCCCAAGCACATCCTCCTCTCCCGCACGAAGCTGTGGCCCATGGAGGCCCACCTTGATCTGGGAAGCACGGCACCCTGGGATTGTCCACCTCCATGGCCGGAGAGGGTGGCTCCGTTTGATGTCAGATCGATGTGACGTGGTCCTTGGCTCGGTGATGCTTGTGCCTAGTCCTGGGGCGCCCCCAGCTCCTGCAGGAAGAGCAGGGTGCTTTGCTCACCTCTGCTCAGAAGAAGCCATTTGCAGGGCCCCATGCAGCAAGTGGTGTTGGTCCTACAAACCCCAGGAACCGTGCTACATATTTCTGGGTGTTGCCTGTTGCGTCCGTCTAGGCAGCCTGCCCTCGGAGGGCGCACTCCTGTAGCACCCCTGCTTCTCTGCTCCCAGCAGACACAGGCACTTGGGCTTTTAATCCTTCCAGAAATCTCTCTTCGCTAGCTCTCCCATGTCCTGAATCTCTCAGGCAGCAGCGCCACTTCCCCGCCTGTTCTTAATCCCGGCCAGTGAGTGGGTTGTCTTAATCCCACTGAGCAGTTTACATTGTTGGTTATTACATGTGCTCAGCACCCACGCAGGAAGGGAGCTGGCCTGCCTTGAAGAAAGCCTCTTTCGTTCCTGCCCAGGCTCCGAGTTTCCTCCCAATCCCGGGGGCGGTTGGCTAGTTTCAAAGCCCTGTCCTTTTGAGACCGGCGGGCTCTTGGGGAGAACGGGCTGTTTCCAGCAGAGGCAAAACAGGCTGAAATCCTGATCGCCCACCAGGATGTGACTCCGTGCTAGCCTGTGTAAATGGCTCCTTTGCCTTCTTTATAAGCAGAGGTCCTTGAGGGGAGTCAGACCTGCTCAATGTCATCCTGGCACCAAAACAGCAGGGTGAGCAGGAGTAGACAGCCAAAGGGCCAGCCAGTGTTGTGTGCAGAGCCCCTGTCTGTGGCTGAAAATGGTGCCACGTTCAGCCGTGAGTAGACACGTGTGTGTGTCTGATTGAGAGAGGCCCCAGTCCTGCACTCTCATCAGTGCATGGCAGGAATTGCAGGGACAGGAGTGGAGAGGTGGGTGAGTGCGTGAACACTTCCTGCAGCTGGTCTGGGAAAGGTCTGTGGTGAGAACCTTGCTTGGCTGGAAAGGCAGCTGGCCTGGGTGCATGCGAATAGGGGACTGCAGGTGTAAACTGCACTTAAGAAAATAATTGTAAATGTTTACACACACGTCTTGCACACCTGCCTGTCCCACGCCATCTCTGAAAGACTCAGATTCAGCAGCCTCTCTTGGCATGTGCCTCGCTGGTGACCCTTGATTTGGGATTCTCCGAGCCCACTACTGATCGTCTCTAAACCTCCAAGGCCTCTAATTACACCCATCACAAAATATGCAGGGGCCTTGTTTTCTTTCCTTCAGTAGGTAACATCCTGCGGGCCGGTACCACGGCTCCCGTTCCCCCTGTTTAGCTGTCTCTGCCTTGCACTCCTCACAGTGGGAGTATCTTCTGTTGGCCCAGATTCCCTCCAGGGGTTGGTCTCTGAGACCCCAAGGCAGGCAGGGGTGCAGCGTCGTTGCCTGTTCCCATCAGCTGACCGCAACAAAGCAGCTCCCTCTTTCTGTTGGAGGGAGAGCGTGTGCTGGAGTTTGGCTTCCGGCTGTGTTGGGAGTTGGACTCGTTATGGCCCATGTTTAGGAGGGTGCTTAAGGTCATGAAGTAGCCCCAGTGAAGTCACTGAGTCTGCCCACGTGCTTAAAGTTCGGCACAGGCTCAAATGCCTTCCGGAGTAAGGGCCTCCCAGCTAACTGGAAGATGCTAAGCTTAGACCAGCTTGTGCCATCTGCAATTCAGATGGTCGTGCTGTTTCTCTATTAACAAGTCCGTCTCCCTTTCCTCTGGGTGATCTCAAACATGCTTCTTGCTTGTCTACCCGGGAACATTTACTAGCATAACTATACTGGTGTAATGACAGCACTCTAACTGTACCAGTGTTGTGCCCCAAGTGGACTCGCTTACGCTGAAGCAAGACACTTTTTTCTTCTGGAGTAAAGTGCCCACAGAGGGTATTTTTATACCAGCAAATTTCCCTGTGCAGAGAAGCCCTGAGAAACTTCCCTCTTTCCCTTTTTCACCAGCCATATGAGAAGAGATTATTTTTCTGGGTAAAGATGACAAGGGTTTTACATTCCAAGCCCTAACCTCCTAAAACCTTCCATTTGTGCATATCCGGAGTGAATATCAAATGGGTGAACTGGTCAGCCATGCCTAATGCAGATTAATGGTGAATCAGCTTTCCTGTCTTAATTTGCTTATGACCTAGAGTATTAAAGAATGGGCTCTGTTATCCTTCCGGTATACTAATGACTCTGTCACTCCTCCAAAAAGAAAACTCTTAGGGGAAGGAATGGTATTTACTAACCTTATCCCTGAGAGTCTTTACATGAAGGCACACTCCTCCAAGAGTCCTCCACGTGCTTTGTCTTTGTTTGCTCTTGATCATATTTTATTTCTGAAAGTGCAAGAGTACTGCACAGCATGTGAAAGTGCTGCGCTGTATTTTATGTTGCTTGTCTTGAGTTTCCCTTTGGAGTCTATTCTTAGAAGCCCCGTCAGTTTAGGAATTCAAAGTGAGCCAGCTTTCTCTTGCAGGGTCTCCAAAGATTTCCCAGATCCATATGTGAGAGAGAAAAGAAATCCGAGTCGAATTTAGCACCATATCTGCCCTCCTGCTCTTGCCATAGACTAATGATCTGCAACGTGTTCCAAAGTGGTGCACAACAGACAGCGATGTCTTAGGGACTCCATCCAACGCGGGTAGGCTCTGTGTGTCTGAAGACTCTTGCTCATTGTCATTATGGATGTGGGGAACAAGGCATCGTTTGCCATCCAAATGAGCAGACGTGCCGGAGCCAGTCACTCGTATTTTTCCAGAATGGTGCTTTGTTGTGCTAATGAGAGACTGACATTATTCGTTATTTTAAAGGAATGTTTAAAACTGACCATAATGTCAAATGACTTACCATATGACTGTCAAAAAGGTGGTAAGATTTGGGGCTGGGGTTTGGTGGCTATAAACACACTATCCTGCCAGCTAAGTTATTTCTGATGAAATGAATGTAGGATGTGCTTTCCTGTGTAGCTTCCCAAATATTTAGTTAACTCTTAAGTGCCCCTTCTTACCACCCCCTGCACCCACAGATAGAGAGCCACATAAGACAAGACTTGTAAACATGAATAAAGGCACCACCATTTGGGGGAAGGCTTCTTGACTCCCTATTGCACCCTGATTTGTTCATAGCACTGAGCACTTTCCCTGTCAAAGTTGGGTCCCTTTAAAGTGTCTCCTCTTGGATACCCAAAATCATTAGTCACTTGTGAAGATCTTGGCCATAAAACGCAGCTTTTGGGGGAAGATTTACAGTTTTTCTTTTGTCCAAGAAGCCACTACTCAATAGCTCTTTCTGGTTTTCCTCAGTTTTTCTTAGTGTGTCAGTAAAATCAAGTGTGATCTACTTCCCTGCTGGACTCTGTTGCTGCCCTGTGTACAGCCACTGAACAATAAATAGGGTGTTACATGTCTCTGGGCAGCTGTGAGTCGAGGCGTCAGTGGCATATGCTCAGGGTTGTGCTGCACACCTCATCGATCGAACAGCCTAGGAAGCTCCCTTCTCCAGCATGGCTTTGATTAATGACCGGCAGGAATGTCTCGCAAGGGTGTAATATTCCTCAAGCTGAAAATTGTGGCTCCCAGACCTTATGAAAGCTGATCTTGCAAGAATTTCAACACAGACTATTTTTTTTTTTTAATCCTGGACTGAGCCTTTTTCATCTTTAACGTAAGAAATTGTGCATTGTTTTGTGCCCAAACAATCACCAGCATTGAGCTGAGAAATGCAAATAGACAGCGCAGCTTTCTGAATCCTCGATAAATACATGTGTATCATTAAAATACACTGAAGTTAGGCCGGGGTAGGTTGTTATCTAGCCTAGCGGAGCCCAAGTGAGTTGGGCCGGATGGCCTCTGGCCATCAGACAAGGCTGAGACCTTAGATATACTCTTGTAGCAGGGAATGTATGTGACTTCTATGAAATAGCTACTGTATCTTCAAGCACTTTGCCATTAATTCTTTTAGCCTTTCAAATGCTTGACTGCAGCTGCATGTTCCCAGTGCATCCAGGTTAATAGGTAGCTGGTGATCAAGACTTTTCATGCCTGCCTAACTCTAGAAATAAATAAATAAACCACAGTCCCAATCTAGGCTTTCTATACCGCAGACACTACATCTGTGCTGCTAACAGAGAGAGAATGCTTTTCCCAGTTCGTGAAGGAACCACTTGGATTCCTTAACAAAACGTTTAGTTTCTAATAAATCAAGGCTAAGCAAAAAGAGGCACCAGCTGGAACATTTGTTGCAACAATGGGACTCAAGCCGAGTCTCTGTATTCATGTAAAAAAGCCCTGTTGATTTCGGATGGACATATTATGTAAGCAGCATGAGCAGGATTGGCATTCCATCTTCTCGTAGGCATTTCTAACCTGAGAGGGCACTATAGGGACCCTTTGGCTGGTGCAGAGCAGCCACAGCTGGGGTCCTGGTGCCTCTGTGGGGCAGGGGTCCTGCCTGGGGGTAGAGGCGGAGTTCTGTAGAGTACCATTTCAGCCATAGCAGAAACAGGGCCTCATGTGCATGCTCCTTGGTTTTATGGGCAATGGTAAGTCCCCTTCCTAGCACGCTTCCATGTCGGGAATGTAATCTGAGCTCCTCCAGTTGTGTCTACACTTGAGTGTGGTGTGTTGAGCAGACATGCCTGCGATCACTCCGCTAGAGGGCACGGCCAGAAGCAGGGTGAGCCACCCCAACACTAGATACGTTCTCGGGTTAGCCAAGGTGCATACTCAGGATGGTTACCCTCTTGCCCTGCCATGGCTACACTCCTTTCTAGCAGGCTAGCTCAGTCAGAGTGCAGGGACCTCTCCTGGCACTGCAAATCACATGTCCAATTCCAAGTGCGGACAGACCTTAAGAGGTGCTGAGCTGACTTTCCATGGAAGAAAGCAGCAGTAGTGAATATGGTAACCAGTTATACAGCAGTGCAAATGCCTAAGAATAATTGCAACGGCTCACTTGCTCTTGGCTCACTCGGAGCTGGAACATTGGGACATATGAAGGTCTCATTACCACGCTTACCTCTTCTGCAAACTGCATGCAGCTCCAATCTGGCTCATGCTTATCCAATGTTTGTGTATGTCCATCTTCCTTGGCTGCATCTGTTTGCAGAAATGAAATCTGGTCTTGTGGAGAAATTGCTGAAAGCACTTGTGTTAGCATGAAATGGAGTTCTTTTTGTAGCTTGCGATGAATGGGAGGGGTACTTCCTTTTTCTGGACATCCCAGCCATTCAGTTAACTAAATTGCCTGTAAGGATTAAACCCACAGATAGTGGATTCTAGAGAGTCTTCAGGAAGTGTTGATAGGGAGCCAGGAGAGCCAATGAAAACAAAGTGTGAGTTTTTGAATTGAAAAGCAGGATCTTCCTGCTGCAGTATTTGTGCGAGCAGAGGAGAGCTGGGAGATATGGACTGAGTCAGGATCAAGGCATGGAATTTCCAACAATATCCATGCTTAGGGATGGACTAAACCTTGGAACAACAGATAGAACAGGGAATGTTTAGTTAGATGTGATTAGGTTTTTCCTTTATTTTAGGGTTTGTTGGACTCCTGTGTGCTAAGTCCATGTACTTACTCCCCCCTGCCATGTACACTGTAACTTTTGAACTGAATCCCAGGGAAGCAATTCCCTGTGTCTTTAATCTCACCTTTTTCAGTTGCTCTGTAATACCCAGCATCCAAGTAATGCTTTACCGAGTATGTCGTGCTTGTTTTGTTAATCGCCTTTTTAAAAGTATGATTTGATTCCTGTGTCCTAGAGTAGGGATGTTACATTTAGATTAATTAACTAATCGAATAGTCGATGGGATTTCCATCGACTACTTGATTAGTCTATAAGGGCGCCTCTGCCTTTGAACTATAGGAACAGCCCTGCCGGGCTCTTGCTACAGTTCAAAAGCAGAAGCCCCGCAGGGAGCACGGGGCTTCCTTTTGAAATGTACAAGAGCCCCAGTGGGGATCCCAGTGGGGATCTTGTACATTTCAAAAGGAAGCCCCATAGGGAGTGCAGGACCAGGGGTGGTCCCTCTGGCCCCACGCTCCCTGCGTCGCCTCAGCCTTTGAAATGTATGAGAGCTCCAGCAACCCCCCCCCAGCACCGGCTCCTGCTCCCATCCCTGCTTCCTCTCTCTGATGGAGGCAGCAGGGGTGGGGGGAGAAGCGACTAGACTAGTTGCATCACTAGTTAACTATCTGATAAGCTTCTGCTTATTGGATAGTTGACTAGTCTCTTACATCCCTATACTAGAAGGCAGGAGGCTCTGTCTGCATGTGCCTAAAACTTCCAGATCAGCTATTAGGAAAATTAGTTTGCTTTCAAGCACTCTCCAGAGGTAGGTTAAAGAGCTTGAGGGTACCACCCATGGGAAGAAATTCCCAAGTGCAACTTCCTGGGCTCTCAAAGGGGTTTTGCATTTGGGTGGTGGCAGCGTACCACCCTACGTCAGGGAATCTGTGCCCTTGGGGAGGGTTTTTTAATCAGAAGCTTTTAGCAGCTGGGTATTATAAAGTCTCTCGTGGGCCCCCACCTTCTGCACTCGAAGTGCCAGGGTGGGAAGTAGCCTTGGCACAGCTCGCCCACTGTCTGGAGAGGCTCAGCTGTGAACAGGTAGGGTCTTTACTCCAGTTAATATTTCTTGTGCTGTTGAGAAACTCTAACTTTCATTAAACAGAAAGGCCCAGCTGCCAGGCCACCACTGATCTGTACTCTCATTTCATTGGTAAGAAGGCCTCTGAAATATTAATGGCTTTATTGGGTGCACTGCAAATGAATCTTACTACCTTCCTGAGCCTAAAAATACATTATTCTAGTCTTGCTAAATGCAGTCTAACCGGGAACGACCCCAGAATACCTGTCTTGATGTCTGTAGAATGTAATTGAAGTCAAATATCTACATCATTATTATAAGTGAAAAATGAGATTCCCAAAAAGGTTTCAGGGCAATCCTGTTACCAGCTAGAAAATCTGTCAAAGATTGATGAGTCTAGAGCAGGGCCATAAACCTTTTATAGGCCAGCTGTAGCCGTGAAAGCATGCGCGCTGCTTTGTTACCCGGAGCACAGTGCACAGCAGAGCGTGTTCTGCTCAGTGCATGCGTGGCACCCGTATCGGAGAAGTGGCAGCGGAAAGCCATGCTTTGTTGCTATTGATGATGCCTCTTTGGAGCGGGGTGTGTGGAGGGGGCGTGTTTTCTCTCAGAGTACAATAACCTTAAGCCATTGACTGTAGCAGGCAGCTTGAACTGGACAGAGCACCGTTTGGCCTCTGTGTGCTGTCTGACCCCTGCGCTCAAGGGCACGCTACAAGGCAGCAGCGCTTGCCAGGGGAATGAGGCGCTGAAGTAATACTGCCAACCAGTATTCTGTGTCCTGGGGAGTCTTTGTTTCCTGCCCAAGCCTTTCACCTTGCTGGGGACCCAGTGTGGGACGCACCCCTGCACTGACGGGACCCGGGGATGCTGTGAGTGCCGTACAGCTAATTCCTCAGCACAAATCATCTTCTCGATCGGCTTCACGCTCTCCTGCATTTTACTGGTCTGTCTGCAGCTCTGGCTGCAAAATGACCCAGGTTCAGTCGGGGGCCGGACACGGGAAGGGAGGGGTCTGACATTGAATGGAGCCGTTTGCCAGGGTGGTAGGAGAGACTTCAGGGGTGCAGCTGGCCCAGCTTGTACTGCGTGCGGTGACTAGTGTCCGGCGTGCACCATGGAGCGGTGGGCACAGATGGGAGCGACACACCGCCTGGAGGCTGAAGGGCTCTTGGATTGGAAGCTGCCTTTTTCTGGCTGTAGGTCGTTGCTGCTCCTCTCGGCAAGGCACACAAGCAAAGCCTGAGCTTCCAGCTGGAGCTGGGAGGCCCATGTGCAGCAATGGCCATTTGGCTGTTGGCGGCTGCCCTGTTTGTTCAGTGCTAGCAGAGCTGGCTCCAGGCTCAGCCCTGGGCACATTCTCCTCAGTGAAACCCAACAACGCGGTGCCCGCCAAGAGCGCTTTGGATCCACTCCCGCAGAGCTGGCGAGGATGCCCAACTGGCTGGCTCCTCTCCACGCGCCCTGCCGTCCCACAGCAGATCCCACCTGGATCCGACAGCTGCTGAGCCTGGCATGTGTCTCTGCTTTCTCAGTCAGCTCCTCTGCAGACAGGACCGCAGGGCCCCGGTAGCTTATGGCTGTCACATGCCAGCACCTTCAGCGAGCAGAGCCATTTGTTACAGCAGCAGCCTCCTTGCCACGGCGCTGCTCTCGTCTTCCGGTGTGGTGATTATCCCGTGATTTGGGGGACGTGTTTCTTCCCTGCCAGCATCAGTCTCTGCACACAAGCCCGATGCACCTTTTTCCTTCTGACATTTCTTACACCCTCACATGCGCGTTTTCTACAGGATCCATCCCTGTACCCACTCAGCGTGTTCAGCAGCTCTCCCGTTTCTCTGCTGCTTTATCTGGCTTTGTTCCATAAAGTTTGGGCCCAAACAGCTTCTCATTAGAGCTGCTATTGATAACCTAACCAGAAACCAATCCGACCTCCAGGTGCCCCTGTAGGGAAATGGGTTGTGCCAGTCCTGTGCCCTGTTGTGATGGGGTGGACTAGGCCCTGATGCCTCCTGCTGGAGACCTTGTGGTCCTACCACATCCCACTCCAGAAAAAAGGCAGTAGAGAGGTTCTTCAGCAAGCTAGAGGGGCTGCAGGGGAAGCAGCCAATCAAGGGCCAGGAAGGCCCTATAAAAGGAGCTGCAGGAGAGAGCCGCAGTTAGTTGCTGTGTGCGGCTCACGGAGCCAGGCTGTGTTGCTGGCTGGCAGAAGAGTAGCAGAGCTGCGGACAGCTCCGTGTGGCAAGCTCATGGCAAACAAGGCGGAGCCCTGAGGAGTGCGGGGGGAATGGCCCAGGGAATTAGAGTAGCAGTGGAACAGCCGGCAGACGGCTGCTATCTACAGGGTCCCTACCATGGGGCCTGGGGTAGGGCGACTGACTACCCCCAACCCCTCTTTAGTCACTGGCGACCTGGGGGGGGGGGGGGGGTGCGGATTGGACTATAGTGACCCAGCCAGAGGGCTGGAACCAGAAGGGCCCTGAGAGGACAAAGACTTTGCCTCCAGAAAGGGAGCCCTGGGGTCACCTCTCTATTCCAGAGGGAACAACTGCGAGGCATTGAAGGGGGCGCTGAGACAGGCCCTGGTGACAGTCCCCCCCCCCCACCCCCCCATGCTGTGTGACGTTTGGGTCATGAATATCAATATGCAGCGCTTGAAGATGCTTTAAACCGAAACCTCATGTAACGTATCCATTTTGATGCGACAGTTGGCTGGCTCTGCCTATCCTGTCCTGGTGCATGTCTCATTCTTGTGTGTAAAGTTAGAAATACAAAGGGTGGGACTATTTCTAGTTCTCACTCTGCTGCCGAGGGAGTGCCCCTCCCCCAGCCAGGAAACTTTCTGGGCAGGGCTCCTTAAGCAGCTGCGTGGCCGCTCTGCTGTGCGGCTCAGAGGGAACTTAGGTGAGGGCTGTGGTGCATTGGCAGAGCCTGTAGGCGTTAACTCTGGTGGCTACGTCCTCAGCCTTGAACTGTCATTGGCCATCAAAAAAAATCAACAGCCGCTCATCAGCCGGTCTGATCCTAAAGCGAGGCCAGTGCCGCCTCACCAAGGGGGCAGCAGTAGGCTAAGACGAGCGGTTACTCTCTGCACTTGCTCTTTCCAAAGCCTGCGAGAGGCGCATACCCTTGGCTCTCGAGAAGGATGAAGCCATTTGCGGACTGAAGCCAAGAGAGTGAAGATGAGCTAAGCAGGGGTGGGGAACCTCAGGCCCGGGGGCCGGATGTGGCCCTGGGCTGCCTGGATCTAGCCCCCTAGGCTTAGGGGGAGCTCTGTGAGAGACTTGGATGGCCAGTCCCCAGCTGAGGGGCATTAGAAGAGCCAGCTTGCGGTAACTCCCAGCAGTCAGGGCAGGGCTGGTGACATTTTGCTCAGGCACAAGGCTGGCAGGGCCAGACGGAGCCGTGCAGCAGTAGGGCAGGGAAGCCATTCAGACTGTGCTTAATTCTCAGGCAAAACGACGGTTCTCCTCTCCACTGCCAGACGGGCACAGGGCCTCATTTCCACCAGCCAGGCGGCAGCGGCCACACCAGGGCACCTGCGAGTCAGGCGGAGATAATTTAATTAGCTAATTATGGTCAAATGTTGAGCCCAGCTGATCCTGTCACAGGGCAAGTGAAAGCTCATCCCTCTTAGGCAGCGAGGCGGGAGCTTTGCTGCTCTCTGGCGCGGTTGCTTGGATGCAGGCTCAGGGGTGGGGGGATGTAACTTTTCAGGCTGCAGCGCTGGGGTGAAGGGGAATCTGCACTGGGGGGGCACCAAAGGGCTCAGTCCCATTCTCTCACCCTTAGCTGTGGCAGGAATTTTCTGTCTACAGCCCCTGGGTCCGGTGCTGAATCATGAGCATAGTTTAGGGAGGTGAGCCTTGGGCAGGCACAGAAGTTGCGCCCCAACCCCCACACCCCTATGCATGGCCCTGTGAGCCTGACTGGAGCTGCCCTCACAAATCTAGAAATCAAACCACACTTACGGCTTGAATGAGCCTTTCTCGCCTGAGTCTGAGTTTCAAGGGCCTGGCGACGCCCTCTCTGGAGGGATCCCGACAGAAATGCTGGTAAGGAGACACTGCTGCTCCTAGCAGCACCTGGCACAGACTGGAACCCACAGCGTGTCCTCCACAGCTCGCCTGTCCATGTGCTTGTTGGTGTCCCCGTAGATCAGTCCCTGGGCTGGGAGGTGCTGTAGGGGCTCAATCCTGCGAGGCGCTAAGCACCGTAATACCTCAGTGAGGGGTTTCAACACCACCTGCGGAGACAGAGCTCAGCCCACGCTTTGCTAAATGGGCCTGACCCAAAATCCCTGATCTCATTCGCTTTGGGCCGCGTTCCAGTCCAGGTTCAAACTGAATGGCTTAGCCCCACCAGCATCCACGCTCAGCTACTGTAGCAGTGAAGGATTCACGAGTACATGGACGGACAAGCATATGGTAGGTAGACCTTGGCCACAGGCTGCTTGTGCATCCAACAGGGCATGGAGCTGATCCATCAAGACCGTTTTCCCCTGGAAAAAGAAAAACCAAACAAAATGAGAATATTTTTGCAACTCGGTGTCAATGTTGACAAAATGCTATTCCAGAGAAGAAGTGGAAGGAATGTCAGGGTCTCGTTTCAGCATTTTCCCAACTAACCATTTTGTTTTTTCATTTTGAAACAATTGTTTTGAATTAAAAAAAATAGGAACAAAATGTTCCTAACTTATCAAAACCGATTGACCCAGAACAAGACATTTTCTGGAACTTCATTTTTTGAAAATTTTCAAGATTTGGGGGCGTTTATCCCAATTTAGGATTTTCTTTTTTTGAAACCTCAACGTATTTTTCACAGGCTGGAAAATCAATTTTCAGACCAGCTTGAGTGGTGAATAACGTGGAGAAACTGTGAGTTTAACAGGTGAAAGGAAGACGAGAGCATATCCCCCTTCAGCCTCTTCCCTCGTCGGCACTGCCCAGCTTTTGCAGGAACCTGCAAGTGGGAGGGCAGGGTGGGAGATGGCAGAGGGAGGGGCATGTGCTATTTTGTGCCCCTTGCTGTCACCACAATACAAAAGACAACCTGAGAATGGATGAAGAAGTTAAAACATCACCCGGATGCTCAATGGAAAACATTAAGGAAGAAACTGATAGAACAGCCTGTTAAATGCTTCCCAGTTCACTCCAAGGTGGCTGCTACTGTGTCCTGGGGGTGGAGCACCCAGATTTGGATCTCTGTATGCAAAATGGGCCATTCAGAAATAAACACCTTTCCCAGACACTAGATCCTCTGCAAAATCAACCCGGTGGTGGGAGAGACGGAGGAATAACCCGACCGAGGCCTAGGGAAGAACAGAGCGTGCAGGGCAGAAAATGAACCAACCCTCTGAGATCAGTAGTGGACCCAGAGACTAGGTGCAGCACAGACACCCAAACAAAAAGGAGGCTTCTGCCTTGAGGACATACCAAGGGAACATACCCACAGGGAAAATGTTCTCTGCAGACACATCTACCAGTTATTCTCCCTTTGACCGTTCTTCCTGTATGGGGCCCACGCCCACGCTGGCTTTCTGAACGCTGCTGGCTTAGCCCCTTGTAGCTGGGTGACGTAGCAAAGTGGAATCTCGCTGTGGCCCTATCACGGACTTGACATTAGAGGCATGTGTTCACATACTTGTACTGAGCCTGCCTCCGTTCATATGCATTACCCCACCTCTTCAACAGAAATCAGAACATTAATTGCCCTTATCAACTGTGCAGAAGTGGTACCAGGTGCAGCCATCATTATAAGCTGCCATTTACATGTTTTTATTTCTACAGCTACTTGCCATTAGAAGCCTGTAATTAAGATAATTAGAGCAAAGAAATTTGCCTTCTAATCAGCCTGCATTTCAGTAAAGCATTTTTAATTTACAGATAAAAGGTAACTTGTTATTTAATCAATAATGTTAAATATATATATTGACACCCCAGCCAGCCAAGTTATTTATGAATCCAATTATTTTAAAGGATTTATAGTAGTATTTTCAATCCCTTCACTTTGGAGATCATGCTCATACCTCCAGTGACAATGTATATTTTAAAGGGGACCAGGTCCTACCTGCTGACGGTCCCAGACTGGGTTCTGCCCCATGCATGAACCGGTTCTGGTCAGGAAAAAGGGAGCAGATGGGAAGAGCAGGGCCAGCAGCAATCCCATCCCTGCCTCCATGTCCCTGAGTGTGACGTGACACGGGTCCTTCGCAGCCCTGTGGCTCAGTGCTCTCTTTTCCAGAGGCCCCCTGCTCCTTCTTGCACCAATCTGGGGGTTTCACAGGCCATCATCAAGGGTGGCTCATGGGTCAAGTGTGGCCTGTCCCTGGGCCTTGGTGCCCCAGTGTCTGGATGGGCTGGCCGCAGCTCCCAAAAGCTAGTTCCTGCAGAGCTGCATCGTCTTCACTGCCTCCTCAGAGGCGCATTCGGCTGGTGTTACCGCATCCAGGAGCGCGCTGCACAGAACGACTGGGCCTGAGTGACATTAGCAGAGCGGTTTTCTGGCCATGACCTTCCAAGACTCCCCCAAACGTCTCCTAAGGCTGCTGTCTGTCCTGGCCAGCGCCGCTGGGGAAGCAGTTTCGCTGCAGCATGAGTTTTCCGTCTCGGTAAATCAGACTCAGAAGAACTTTCTCATCAGAATGGATGATCTTTGAGTGCCATTTATTTGCTTGGCAGGGGAGTTCTGGCCCAGCCCCTGGAAATGTTCAAGGCACGGTGAGAGATGGCTGCCGTAGCCATCTGTTGGAGGCCGTGTGTCCATTCTTGTTTGCCCATCTGTGAATGCATGCACCCCAAGGCCTCCTGGGAATTAACTGCCCTCTACCAGATTCACAAATAGTCACAGGCATTATAAATAGCCATCCAGAGGGCATGACAAACCTGCTTCTCCTCCCGTCCAGGACCATAGGAGCGAATGCTCTTATCTCACCCAACTCTATTCAGTGTATTTCTCCATCTCGGAAAAATATGAATAAGATGGCTCCGCAGATGCCTCATTTTACTGAAAAAAATGCAGTAGCCCCCATTCCTGCCCACCTAAGGGAGAGTGCCCACAGCTAGATTTTTTTTTCTACTGGTGAACAGTGGCACCTGGCTCAGAAAATTATTCCACACGTGGATGGCAAAAACCCACGCACGAATGGCAAAGATTAGAGGGAACATTGTCCTCACCCCTTATTTCCACAGTGCTTCAAATTCCTTAAGCAGCCCCAAGATGCACAGGCAGCTCCGCTGAGTCTGGAGAGCAACTTGGAGCTTGTTACCTAAGGAAATAGCATCCACTCAAAGAGGAGTGAAAGAGACTTCCTAAGCACCTTACGGAGGAAGTACTTTGGTGCTTCCTCAAAAGCCCTCTCCAAATCCAAGGTCTTTCTGACAGTCTCCACATTAATAAACTCCCGCACCTTAGCAATAGAGGTTTTTATCCTCGGCTAGAAAGGCGTGAATTATGCAGCAGGAAATACATTGGCTAGGGGTGTATAAGTGCTTCCAGAACCACCACAGCCCAAAGGTGTGTTGCATAAAGTGGTGACTTAGCTTTGAACGTATCTGCCTTTGTGGATCTGAGTCAGGCTGGTGGCAGCTGGCACGTGAAGTTTTGTTGCTGGGTGCCTTCCTCCTGTTTCCAGCTCGCCAGGCACAGCTGGCTGGTTTGCAGTCTGTGGGCATGTCTCTGTCTTGCCTTCTCCAGCACTTAGTGGGGACGAGCCTCGGCTACTCGGCTCGCTATGGTGCCGCGCAGTGCAGAGATGGCCAGGGTCTGTAGCTAGAGAATGCCTGTCATTGTCCTTAACCAGGACTGTTCTACCTTATCCCCAACCCACAGGCAGAGTGATAGTCCAGAAATGAATGGCTTTTAACAGGACACTGTCAATGTGTTTTCCCCCCATGTTTTTTAAATCTTTTCATTGCATCACTGCTGCACGAGCTCCCAGGGGCTGGCTTTGACCTGAAATCGTTCTTTCCCAACACGCGTTTCTCCTGGCGGTGCATGCTCGCTGGTCTGGATGGGGGAGCTGCCACCAGTGCGGAATTTTAAATCTTATTTTTAAACCCTCCCCCCACCCCCGCCTGCAGCAAACCTGGCACAAAGGGGAGGCCAGAAAAAGGAAAGACAAGGGTCCCCATTGCCTCGGTGGGGAACTGAGGCCCAGGGGGATGAAACTCCTACCCAAAGAATTTTTCCAAGAAGAAGAAAAGTTACCAGGAGGTGATGGGAATATCGCCATTGCTGCCCCGCTTCCTCTTTGCAGCCATCCCCGCTGTCTCTTGTGTGCCTGAGCTGGAGGGGAGAGTTATAAATAAGCAACAGGGAAGCAATTTTACATGGTTTTATTTTCCTTTAGTGCACTGTGATCTATGAGCCGTCACAAGCAGATCTCTTCCAAGCCGCTGTCATAAATCATAAATATTTATGGCGTTTAATCATGAAGCGGCAACAGAGCAGAAGGAATAATAGCCAACCCAGTTGGGATGCACTTAGCATGTTTCCCCGGAGTAGCCAGAACAGGCCCCTCATGCTGCCTCACCCTGTGTCCACTGCACCAGTCCCTCCGAGGTTGCCTAGGGAATGCGAGCAGGGGGAAGACCGGAATGAGAGCTGCCGGATAGCAAGCTGGGTGAGGAGAGAGGCCTGGCACTGCAGTCACCAGCAGGGACATCACAGCCCTGGACAAGGGGGGCGGTAGTCAGTCACTGACAGCCAAGGCGCGACCTCTGCTGCGAACCAGGCACGGTTCCCTCTCATTTTTTCCATGTGTGGAATATATTTTATGTGCACGGAGGCATGTGCAGATGTGCACCCCCAGTAGAAACCCATGCCACCGGCTCCCAGAAGTCAGAGCAGCAGCAACTGGATTTTCCACTGCCCATATTAAAGGGGCCAAAGCACTAAAAAGAGGTGGTGGATGTTGGTTTGGTCTGGATGCCTCTTAGGCCACAAGAACTCCCAGCTGGGACAGTGATCATGATGCTGCAGCCAACTTCCGGTATGGCTTGGTGTTGGTGCATTTTCAGGCTGGGGTATCCCCGGGTTGTGGGGTGTGAACCAGGTGAGTGGCCTGGCCAGCACTACTGGCAGCCCCAGGGTTAGCAGTGTCTGATGCCCGGGTAAGGAAGGCCTTCTGGGTAGGAACCCATTATCATGGCCACCTGAGCTAGTAAGCAAGTCCATAGTCTTGGTTTATGAGCCGAGCCCAGCCAGCGGCCCCGGAGTGCGAGGTGGGGGGGAGCACAGTGCTGTGCCGCAGCGGGAGGGAGTGCGGGAGTCGCATTTCAGCGGAGTGCTGCATTCAGCTGGCACTGAAGAGCTAAACCCCCCGGCACATCACAGGTTGACACTGATGTTTAGAAAATTCATGAATCTCTGATGCAGGCTCCTGGGCTGCCAGCCCAGAAACGGGAAGCTGCCGGGCGGGCTCTGGCCTTTTGCGGTGCGGCGTGTTTCTTGGGGGGAGTTTCTGTAGCAGGTTGCACCTTTTCAATAGTAGCCAGGCCAGGTTTCTTCTTCTGTGTGCGTGCACGTGTGTGAGTGTGGCGGGGGGGGAGGGATTTTAGGCTTCCAACAGAGATTGCTGCGAACTCAGAGGACTCTCTTCCTGCCTGGCTGGCTGTATCTTCATGAGGATGCTGTATGGCCCGTGCTGCATAGGCTCAAGTGGAAGGTAGCCTACCAGCCACAACTGGAATGCTTGCTATGGCTTTGTTGTTCCCTGGTTTTAAGTTACAGTCAGGAGCACAGGGATGTAGGTGACATGGCAGAGTTGAGAATAGAAGTTCTTGCAGTAGGAGCCTCAAGTGGCACCTGTTAATGGCTTTTGCAGCATGCCCTGCAGCTACGAATCCATTCCCAAGATGCAAGAGAGACATGCAATAGAGTCTGAACACACAAAGTCTTGCTGGTGTGAAGGAGTTCTTGGATATCCTCTCTAGGCTAAGTTACAGAGGTATTTAGTGCTGCCCATGCTGCCTCATTCTGCCAGCACTTCCACTTCACCCTCCTTCTCCACCTCAACCTTCCTCGTAGTAACTCCAGTGAAGGTTATTCAAATTAAACAGGACACCACGGAGAACAAAGTGGGGAGAGAGACTCCAGAACCGAGCTGTTCCTGGGGACGATGCAGCCCAAAGCCAGTTCTCAACAGCCTGCAACTGCTGCCAATGCAGGGTAGCTGGCCGTGCCGTGGGAAATTTTGCTTTAAAATGTGTGATGTCATTTGATGACATCAAATAAGGGAGAGTGAAATATGTTCCTTAAAGCTCCTTTTTAGGAATAGGAAGGAAAATACAATACATGTGGGTAAATATTCTGGTGAGATTTGACTTTTTTTTCCACACTTGAGGGAGACAAGATTTTTTTTCCTTTTCTTCCCCTCTTTTGATCATTTCCAAATTGCCTGAAAAAGATGAGAGATCTTGATGCAGCACCAGATAAGTACTGAGAATCGTGAAAAACTTGGCCAAAATATCTTTTAAGAGTGCCCAGAACTAGTCTCCTAATCCATACATAAATACATGGCCTATCTTTCAAAGATGTGAGCACCCTGAAGGGCCGTCGGTACGCGTATGCAGAATATGCAGCTGTGTAGGGCACCCAAAAATTTGGGGCACCGCTGGGTCTTAATCTCCACCCACCCACCTCTTCCTATCTAGTGGTTTTAATTAAGCAGTTTTGATTAACCAGGACCACCTCCCACCCCCCATGGGAAGTTGAGGGCAGCAGCCTCAATGGGACTCTTGGGAGCTTCTGGGAATTTAGGAGGCAGGGTGTAAAAGCTTGCAGTAAACCTACGAAAGGTCTTTCAAAGTTGCAGTATAGCCCTGCCTCCAGTAAGTTGACCCTTCCCCCAGTGGCTTTGGAACCACCATCTTATTTATTCCAGATGTTGCATGGACAGTGTGGGCTTTGGCACCATGTCACATGTCCACAGCTACAGCTTCCATGGCCCCTCCTGCTCTGGTGACACGGCTGAGTATTGACTAGACAGTCCCAGCTGCACAGCGTTTCCTTACCTGCCGAAAACTGGCCCTGAATCCACATTGGGAGGTGGGGCTGAAAGCTCTTGAATTAGCAACTGAGCTGGTGGTGTCGGAGACTGGCACAGCTAAGAGCCTTGCATGCACCAGAGTCTCTGCTAATCCCTTTCGTTTTCCTTTTCATTTTAGGCCTAATTCAGAGCCATTCTCTTTTTGCTTTAAACACCAGTGACCGTGAATGACCCCTGCTGCTCTTCCCTCCCCCCAGACTGCTACACACTCGGCCACCCTGCCCTCAGCACTCTAGCAGCTCTTGTGGGCTAGGTCTGAGCCGACAGGCTGTTTCCTCTAAGTCTTCCTTTCCTAGTTGGACCTTTGGTCTGACCCAATATGGCTGTTCCTGTGTCTTGGCCGAAGGGCTTGGCTCGGAGGGCCCAGACACAGGCAGATAGCCTCGTGGACCCGCAGGAGTTGAGGATACCTCGGCTATCCCTCTGAAGCTTTTGCAGTATAATGGTTATACTTTGGCACATGGGGCCAGTCTAATGGTGGGTGTCCTCCTAACACACTCTCATAAGGGAGGTGGGCAAGGCAGGTGTTCTGTTCTACAGGCCTCAAGCTGCAGGTATTGCTGGTTCACGTCTTCTAGGCCAGAGCAGCACCTTCTCCTAAAACTAGAGTAGCCACGTGTCCGGTTTTGAACCGGACAGTCCAGTATTTGAGCTTTCTGTCTGGGAAACAAATTGAGAAAACAGAAATGAGAAAATAGAAATGTCCGGTATTTTCTAAATAAGATGTAATGTAGATTGTGATGGAATGTCAAGTGTGTCCGGTATTTTTGTTGAAACCATCTGGCAACCCTACCTAAAACAGAAGCTCCGCTCCCTGGTCGGCTATTAATTTTCGGCCCTGTATTTCTTCTCCTACCCAAGAGTTCGTGCTTTCATAAAATAGCACACTCATTCGCCAACCCTCTAGCCTGATATTTGGCACCAGGCAGCATTTGCCGTGAACCTGCTGTTAATTACGTTTACTTGCAAAAAAATAATTGGGCAGCCTGCATTTTGATCACTGTAGTTCCAGCCTAATGAATGTATGTGTCAACTTTTTATGTGCAACTTCAGCTTCTACTGTAAATATCAAATTAAGTTCATTGTACAGGTCCAGCACATGAAGCCGTTACTACTTTGCCTGCTTTGCAAAGCTGCTTTGTGAACAGATAAGGAATACAGACAAATCGCTGGCTGTCCATTCTCTTTCACCTCCCCCTGCCGCTTGGGGTGCAACTGTTCAGGGGAGGGAAAGTACTGCCAGCAGTGGGAAGATTAAAGAAACACCCCAAAATCCAACTGGGAAATACACCAAGACTTCTCTCTAGTTTAAGTGCCAGGTAGCCTGCCTATACCCCCACCAAGTAGTACTGATTGTTTTCTAAGGCCGATGAGTTATTCATTTACTTCTAAAGCCTTTATCTAATAAACTCAATGTGCATCTGCAGAAATTTAAATCCATAACGAATAGCTCATTACCAGTGCCACCTTAAATGGTCTCCAGAATTGCAATAGCTCAGTATTAGCAGGATGCTTGTTATGCTCCCCGTGGGAATGTCTGAACAAATAGCTGAGCCTTGCACCATCCTTCGAAAGCCAGCAGATTTGAACGCTGATGGACTAACAGCAGGAAACAGGTTCTGGAGTCAAGGGCCCTATGCTGTACCACCTGGTCCCATATGCTAAAGCTACAGGCTGTCTGTGAAAATGCTCCAGCTGTCACGCTGGTACATGGCAGGGATCCTGATCGGTCAGGATACAAACTACATATAGATGTTTTTAGATGATAAAAATGAACTCCTTGAAATGAAATGCAGACTCCTATTGACTTGAGAAGGAGTTGCATGCAAATATTGTTAATATCTAATGGGGAAGACCTGAATCCTGTAAGTGTCCTGTGGGGGAAAAGAGCATCTTCTGCAGAAACTACAGTTGGTTCCTCCCCTGTCTGATCTCTGGAGCTTCCTGTTTGTTGTTGTTTTTCATGTGAGTCACCAAAATACCATCTCCAGCACCCATACAAAACTGTACACGATAGTTAACCTCATTAAATCGTAACGGATTAGTCAGCTGTTCAACTACAGAGCTGCTAGGAAACATCTAAGGCTCAAAGTTCCGTGGCTTGGAAAGTGATTTTCTAATTCGCAAACTTCAAAGGAATTTTGAAATCCTACAAGGTAAGCGAGACAGACTGACATTAATCCACTGGAGTGCTGCTTAATGGCCTGTTTAACTTTTGTTTTGATAGGTCTTTAATAAGCAGCTGAGCTGAAAGCTGTCTTCAGATAGGCACTGGTTTGGAATCCCCTCCAAGCACCCATCCTCCGTACTCCATTCAGCTGATCTCCCTCACATATGGGTGCCATCTTTTAAAGGGGCAGCTACATTGCTTGAGCCTGCGAGATGCTAAAACCTCAAGGGAGGGGCAAATGCTTCGTACCTGTAAGGAAGGTGCTGAGCTCGGTGCTGGATGAGACACTCCAAAGGTATGTACGTCTACACTATGAATATGGGTTGAATGTAGGAAGATCGACTTTTTAGCACCCGAATTTACAAAGTCAGAGATGCATGTCCCCACTGTGCCCATGAGGCCAACAGTGGGGTGGGTACCTTTGACTTTAACAGCAATGCACTGTGGGTAGCCACCCCCCAGTGCCTGCAGCCCATTTGCATTCTCCAGAGGTTAAAAAAGGCCCTGGCTATCAGTGAGATTGGATCCTCCCTTTGCCTGCTGAGCCTGGAAGAGAGTTACCGAAGTACTAGAACTTCCATTCGGATTTTGGGAAAGCACAGGCGAACAGGGGCTGTTAACAGGGAGTCTGGAGATGGAGTGGGAAGGGGGTGAGATACACTCGCCATTCTTTCAAATCTTTTCTCTACACTTCTGCCCTTCAAGGAGGTTTTTAATAACAATTGAGGAATCTCTCAGAAGAAAGCCAGGTATGGATGGTGATAGGTCTGCTGCTGTTACCTCACAACATGTGCCATGTTTGTCTTCCTCCCAGAAGAAAGAAGGGATTTCATCTGCACTAAGTGCAAGCTGGTCACCATTTTGGAAGAAAAACTTAGAGGACTTGAGGTCCAAGTATCGACCCTACGTTCTATCAGAGAGGATGAAGACTTCCTCGATAGAAGGCAGCATTTAATCCTGCCAACTCAGGTATCCCCCATTCCTGTAGAGGTAAGTAACCACTATCAGGGTCTCTCCGCAGGCACTGCGGTGGAGAATGCTTTGGCAGGGACCTCTCAGGGAAGAAATCAGAAGGGAACACCATCTACCAGAAGACATGGGATGTGTAGTCCTAGGGATGGGGGTTCCATGACCACCACCCCCAAAAGAAGACGACGGATGGTGGTGGTCGGGGGGGACTCCTAAGAGGAACTGTGTCATCCATCTGCGGTCCAGACCTGCAATCTCGAGAAGTGTGCTGCTTACCGGGAGCTCGCATTCAGGATGTGACCGAGAGTCTTCCGAAAGTGATTAAACCTTCGGATCGCTACCCCTTCCTGCTTCTCCATGTAGGAACTAACAATACGGCCAAGAATGACCTTGAACGGGTCACGGCAGATTACGTAGCGCTGGGAAGAAGGATCAAGGAATTTGAAGCGCAAACGGTGTTCTCGTCCATTCTTCCAGTTGAAGGAAAAGGTTCGGGTAGGGATCGTCGAATTGAGGAAGTAAATGCGTGATTGTGCAGGTGGTGTCGGAGAGAGGGCTTTGGTTTCTTCGACCATGGGACTCTGTTCCGGGCACAAGGATTGCAAGAAAGAGATGGGATCCACCCACCAAGAGAGGAAAGAGCATCTTCACGGGCAGGCTTGCAAACCTAGTGAGGAGGGCTTTAAACTAGGTTCATTGGGGGACAGTGACCAAAGCCCTGAGGTAAGTGAGGAAGTCGGACACTGGGAAGAATCACAAGGAGAAACGAGCAACAAAGGAGGACCCCTGATTCAGATGGAGAAGGCAGGGCGATCAACTGGTTATCTAAGGTGTTTATACACAAATGTGAGAAGCCTGGGAAACAATTAGAAGCCCTGGCCACATCAAAGAACTATGATTTGATTGGAATAATGGAGACTTGGTGGGATGACTTGCATGACTGGAGCACTGTCATGGAAGGGTATAAACTGTTCAGGAAGAACAGGTGGGGGAGAAAAAGAGGAGGAGGAGTTGCATTGTATGTAAGAGAGCAGTATGATTGCTCGGAGCTCCAGTATTTAGAGGGAGAAAAGACTGTTGAGTCTATGGGTTAAGTTTAGAGGTGGAGGCAACAGGGGTGATGTTGTGGTTGGTGTCTGCTATAGACCACCGGATCAGGTGGATGAGGTAGACGAGGCTTTCTTTGGACAACTGAGAGAAGCTTCCAGATCGCAGGCCCTGGGTTCTCATGGGCGACTTTAATCACCCTGACATCTGATAGGAGACCAATACAGCAGTACACAGACAATCCAGGATGTTTTTGGAGAATGTTGGGGATAACTTCTTGGTACAAGTGCTGAAGGAACCAACCAGGGGCCATGTGCAGCTTGACCTGCTGCTCACAAACAGGTAGGAACTAGTAGGGGAAGTAGAGGTGGGTGACAACCTGGGAAGCAGTGATCATGAGATGGTAGATTTCAGGATCCTGACCAAAGGAAGAAAGGAGAGTAGAAAAATACACACCCTGGACTTCAGAAGAGCAGATTTTGACTCCCTCAGGGAATTGATGGGCAGGATTCCTTGGGAAGCTTACATGAAGGGTAAAGGAGTCCAGGAGAGCTGGCAGTATTTTAAAGAAGCCTTATTGAAGGCACAGAAAGAAACCATCCCAATGTGCAGCAAAAAAAGCAAATATGGTAGGCGACCAGACTGGCTTACTGGGGGACATCCTTGGTGAGCTTAAAAACAAAAAGGAAGCTTACAAGAAGTGGAAACGTGGACAGATGACTAGGGAGGAGTATAAATATATTGCTTGAGAATACAGGGGAGTTATCAGGAAGGCAAAAGCACAATTGGAATTGCAGCTAGCAAAGGATGTGAAGGGGAACAAGAAAGGTTTCTACAGGCATGTTAGCAATAAGAGGGTGTCAGAGAGGATGTGGGGCCTTTAATGGATGAGGGAGGTAACCTAGTGACAGATGATGTGGGAAAAGCTGAAGTACTCAATGCTTTCTTTGCCTCTGTCTTCACGGACAAGGTCAGCTCCCAGACTAATGCACTAGACAACGCAGTATGGGAAGGAGGTGGACAGCCCTTGGTGGGGAAAGAACAAGTTAGGAACTATTTAGAAAAGCTAAATGTACACAAATCCATGGGCCCGGATTTAACGCATCCGAGGGTACTGAGGGAGTTGGGAAGTGTCATTGCGGAACCTTTGGCCATTATCTTTGAAAAGTCGTGGAGATTGGGAGAGATCCCGGATGACTGGAAAAAGGGAAATCTAGTGCCCATCTTTAAAAAAGGGAAGAAGGACAATCCAGGGAACTACAGACCAGTCAGCCTCACCTCAGTCCCTGGAAAAATCATGGAGGGGATCCTCAAGGAATCCATTTTGAAGCACTTGGAAGAGGGGAAAGTGATCAGGAATAGTCAACATGGATTCACGAAGGGCAAGTCATGCCTGACCAATCTGATTAGCTTCTATGATGAGGTAACTGGCTCTGTGGATATGGGAAAGTCCGTGGATGTGATATACCTTGACTTTAGCAAAGCTTTTGGTGCGTTCTCCCACAATATTCTTGCCAGCAAGTTAAGGAAGTATGGATCGGATAAATGGACTGTAAGATGGATAGAAAGCTGGCTAGACTGTCAGGCCGAACGGGTAGTGATCAACGGCTCGATGTCAAGTTGGCAGTCGGTTTCTAGCGGAGTGCCCCAAGGATCTGTTCTTGGACTAGTTTTGTTCAACATCTTTATTAATGACCTGGATGAGGGGATAGATTGCACCCTCAGCAAGTTTGCAGACGACACTAAGCTAGGGGGAGAGGTAGATATGCTGGAGGGCAGGGATAGGGTCCAGAGTGACCTGGACAGATTAGAGGACTGGGCCAAAAAAAATCTGATGAGGTTCAACAAGGACAAGTGTAGAGTCCTGCCCTTGGGACGGAAGAATCCCAAGCATTGTTACAGGCTGGGGACCGACTGGCTAAGTAGCAGTTCTACAGAAAAGGACCGGGGGATTACAGTGGCTGAGAAGCTGGATGTGAGTCAACAGGGCTCCCTTGTAGCCAAGAAGGCTAATGGCATATTAGGTTGCATTAGGAGGAGCATTGCCAGCAGATCCAGAGAAGTGATTATTCCCCTTTAATCGGCTCTGGTGAGGCCACATCTAGAATATTGTGTCCGATTCTGGGCCCCCCACTACAGAGAGGATGTGGACGCATTGAAGAGGGTCCAGTGGAGGGCGACCAAAATGATGAGGGGGCTGGAGCACATGACCTATGAGGAGAGGCTGAAGGATTTGGGTTTGTTTAGTCTCAGGAGTGGCCCGAGGCTGCCTGCGGCAGCTGGCAACTCACGTGGAAGGCGTGATTGGTGCCCCTGCCTGCACGGCCGTCAATGGCCGTGCCGTCATCATGGGGCGTCCCGGCGCCCCGTGATGTCATTATCGGGCGCCCTGGGCCGGCGGCACTCTAGGCAACCGCTGAGTCTGCCTATGCTCACGGGCTGCCCCTGTTTAGTCTGCAGAAGAGAAGGGGGATTTGAGAGCAGCCTTTAACTTCCTGAAGGGAGGTTCCAAAGAGGCTGGAGAGAGGCTGTTGTCAGAGGTGACGGATGGCTGAACAAGGAGCAATGGTCTCAAGTTGCAGTGGGAGAGGTCTAGGTAAACCTATTTCTCTAGGAGGTTGGTGAAGCACTGGAATGGGTTACCTAGGGAGGGGGTGGAATCTCCATCCCTGAAGGTGTTTAAGTCTCGGCTTGACCAAGCCCTGGCCAGGTTGATTTAGTTGGGATTGGTCCTGCCTTGGGCAGGGGGCTGGACTTGATGACCTCTTGAGGTCTCTTCCAGCTCTATGGTTCTATGATTCTAAGAAGTGTCATTCACCCACATGAGCTGTGCAGGGAGCAAATGAAGATTGGCATCTTTACTGTCAGAGAATAGCAGATATACAGGTTGGACCTCTCTGGTCCAGCAACCTCGGCATCTGACTGGTCCCGAAAGAGGGAATTTGCCAGACCAGGGGAGGTCCCCTGCTACCAGCGCCCCAGCCGCTTCCCTTCCCCGCTGCTGTGCTGCTGCACACCTAACAGCCTGGACTGCCAAGCCCCCAGCCCTGCT
Organism: Rafetus swinhoei; assembly: GCA_019425775.1. Lineage (NCBI taxonomy): Eukaryota > Metazoa > Chordata > Testudines > Trionychidae > Rafetus > Rafetus swinhoei. The sequence continues at coordinate 1,689,887 of JAFJHL010000175.1, read as the reverse complement.
ACCGGGCTGCTGCATCCCCGGCCCAGCTACTGGGGCTACCTGTACCATGGCCCCACCCCCCTACTAGGGCTACCACAGCCCCGGCTGTGCTGCCGGTCCCAGCCCCAGCACCGCCGGGCTCTGAGCTGCCAGCCCTCTTACCACCGGGGCTCCCAGCCAGGACTCCCTGGTCTAGGAACTCCCTGCCAGACCACGGATGTTGCCAGAAAAGGAAGTCCCGGTTTCTAGAGGTCTAGCCTGTAGCCCTGTCTAGCCAGTGAAGGTTATTGCCACATTTGTGTGACTCTTGGCTCTGATATTGCAGAATGGATGCCCCAGTGCACATTGCGGGCAGTCACGCTCCAGAATGCCCCGGCCCGAAGGAAGCTCCGTGCAGCGGTGGCTGCGTGATGGCTCTGGGGTCCTCGGGAATGAGAAGCAGGGCAGGAAGGTAAGTCACCATTTGCTTTTCATTTCAAAGCTTTGAAAATGACCCAGGGTTGAATCAGGGTTTGAAAGCGTCAGTGATGCTCTGAGTTCAAAGGGCCAGAGCACGAGCAGTCGTTAGGCCCAGCTACGGAGCGTGTGAATGGGAGTCCCTGCGCCGCAGTCAGTAAGGAAGGGTTCTCAGACCAGTCAGCTCTGGTGTAAGCAATAGTTTTGGCAAAGGATCGCTGCTTTTGCCAGTGGTACCTGGAATGGAGGGAGAACCTCCAGTGTGACAGTCTGCACTTGGCATCATTACTTGCTGCTGAACTGTTGGTGCAGTGGGCCTCCCACTGGTCAGAGGAGACTGTCATTTAAATCTGGTAGACACGTTTTCTGGACCGTTCGCAGCTGCAACAGAAAAGCCAGCTAGAGGCAGGCCTCAGCACCAGCGGTGCTCTACTCTGAGGGGAAAACCAGGTTGTCCTCGCATGTTGCTTGTGCCCTATCCCCATTTGACATCACTAGAATGGTGCGGCTGTGCTCTTCGCAGCAGGTTTCCTGAGAGGCGGAAACGTTGCAAGTGCCTCTGTAAAGCAAAGGCCTGGGAAAACGGGGTGCTGGAAACAGTGACGGGCCGGGGACGTGTCTGGCGAGCAAGCGCCTGTGCTGCAGTGTGAAATGCTGCAGGGATTCAGAGCCAGGCAGGGCCCGGCTGCTTGTGACTAAGCTGGGTTCCCTGTGGAAGGCTGGTGTCTTTGGTGCTGAGCGGTGAGGAGGTGGAGATGGCTGGTGTCATGCCCATGTTTGTTTGTTGCAGCTTCGATTCCGCTGCAGAATGACTGCTGAGTTTAAATCCAGGCAGGCTGGTGGGCGGGGGTGCCTCAGGGACGCGCTGTACAGCTCGAGGTACTGCTTGGAAACCAGCTCGCCTCTCAGGCCCTTGGAATAACGCAGGGTGTGCCTGGGCTGCTAGGGGCAGCTGGCTCATTCCATGGCCCCAGGGGTTCAGCTAATGGTCAGGCTTGTCCCGTGTGGCTGGCAGGGCCTTCGCCATGGCCACATGCACCGATTCGTTGTTGCTGCTGGCCGATGGTGCGTGACAGGAGGAGCTGATGGGCTCAGGGCAGGACTGGTGCTTGCCACCCTGGCGCGCTCCCTGATTCACCGGACGCCGTAGCTGCATCTCTCTGCCCTTCAGTTGTCCCGTCGGCAGACTGGGGATGGGGAAACCTGCTAGCTTCACGTCGCGGAAGGTGGGCGAGTATTCGCCACGCACCAGGGGGTGGTAAAGAGCTTGATTACCAGAAACCCTAGCGGGAGTGGGGCCTGGGTGTAGTCTCCCAAGAGACTCCACTGCATGGAGGGGTGCCTGTGTATTCTCGGCCTCAGGGGAATCGAGGTTGGGGGCAGAAATTGCCACATGGACCCACTGGGGTTTGTGTCCTGCAGAGCAGGTCCATGGGGTGGAGCAAGAACTGCTGCAGTAGTATCCCTTGGTAGCGTGCTGGAGGATATTTCTTTCTCCCTCGGCATTGCAGCACTGCTGCTTGTGTTGTCTTGGTGTGAGGGGTGGAACGTGATTCTATATGTAGGGTGGCAATTGGTCTCGTGAACAGGGCATTGGCTTAGGGCTCGTGAGACCTGGATTCTGTTACCAGCTCCACCAGCGACCTTCCACTCTCTTTCTTTTGTTTGTTGAAACTAAAAGTTCTTGGGGAGCAGGGAGGAGCATGTCTCTCCTGTTCTGGCTATGTAGCACCCGATCTCCTCTGGGCACTGCTGCAGTACAAATAAATAATGCTCCTAATAGCTATGTAGTGACAAGTCTCCGAGGGGGAGCTGTTAGTCTGTGTCCGCCAAAACAACTAGCAATCCTGTGGCACGTTAGAGACGAACAGATTTATTTGGGCATAAGCTTCTGTGGGCAAAGGCCCACTTCGTCAGATTGCCCATGAAAGCTTATGCCCAAATAAATCTGTTAGTCTCTAATGTGCCACAAGATCCTTTGTTGTTTGTACAGTAACAATGCACTAACATCTGACTTAAATACAGTGCACTTCCAAGAGCACAAAGCATTTAAAAACATGAGTTAATTAAGTGTCACAACCCCCCTGTGAGGTACAAACATAATTGCCATTCTCATGGTACATTTTGGGAGACAGAAAGAGGAATTTATTATTGTGGTAGTACTATTATTACAGTGCCAGAAACATGCTTGATAATTAAACCCCTAAGAGGTCCCTGCCCCAGTGGTTCGCAGAGAAAACAGACTAAATCTACATAAAGGATGGGCGAAATAATTTCTGCAAACTCATAAACTTAGTGGCAGATCTGGGAGTCCTGACTCTAATCACTGGTGTGTACATCTCGTCGTTGTTTAACTTCCATTTGTACTGGGGGCTAAGATCTGAAAGGGCAGCTTATCTGCTCCACGCTCTAAACTGGGTTAGTCCCACCCCTGCATTCTAGAGACAACAGAGTTGCTTTTTTGTAGGAGCAACCTAAATCCAGAGGAAGGCTATAGTACTCTGTTTGTAAACATCAGAAGTATGGTAGTGTAATGGAAAACTTAAGCAGTAGATGTTTGTAAGGTAGGTTAAATAATGTATTACATGGTATGTGATCTGCTGAAAATCTGTTAGTAATACAAACACACATGGAGAAGCAAGCTGGCATGACTATTTGATTTGCTAAGGACATTCTTTAAGATCTACTGCCATCCCACTGTTTGCCCGGAAGCACAAAGCAGCAGTAGTGTCAGGAGGAGGTGGCATATGTGGAGACTTTTCCTCATTTGGGGAATTTAAGAAAAAATGAAGAAAATAAACTCTCTTTTCTTAGCAACCCGGGAAACAACTTACAAAGACTCCCTGACATGCACATGTTGCCCTAGGAATTTTTTGATCATCTTCACACAGTTGGTGAGTGTCCTTATTTCTCTCTTACTGGGGTGTTTTAATGCATTTAAGGGTGAAGTGCTCCCCTGTGCTGAGGTCTGACTTGAGGCCTGGCCCTATTCCAGCTTCGTTTTGAGGATGTAAGCGGTGCACAGACCTGTGCTGGCCCTCTAAACAGCTGAGAATTTCAGTCGTCACCGAAAATGATGCCAAAAGAAATTGTGTTTGGATCCAGGTTTTTTTCTAGCAGGGATCTTCCAGTGGTCACTCTGTCATAAATAGCTGCATTGTTTTCATGGTGAGTTTGAAATGTCTGGGAATTTAACATATGTAGGAGAGATGACCCCCATGCAGCTCGAAGAATCCCAAAGTTTGGCTTGAAGTTGCTTTCAATTTTTTTCCCAAACCTGAATGTCACAGCTCTGATTTTAGTGGGCTTCCATTTCTTGCACAAGGAGGACTTGCCCTGAGGAACTTTTATTCTCCCTGAATATAAACTTTAGCATAGGAACCTGTCACATTTACAGGCAGAAGGTTAGGAGCCAAATCTCATCCTCCCCTCCCCACTGTCGATCTGGGGGCGGAGGGGATTAGAATGCAGGCAGATTCTGGGAGCTAGCCAGCGGCCCTGTTCCATAGAGAGTTGGAGAGTGCCTCAGCCGTGTACACAGGACCACCACCTCTGAGTGGGAGGTTAGGAGTTTGTGTTCTTCTCTGGTACTGTAGCTCTCTTGTTACACCACAGCCGGAAGAGGAGATTTTCATAACCCAGGCCAGTCGCTTGTGCTCAGTGTTGGGAATTAAAACTGGTCTGTAGTGCATACCGCCTGCCAGCCGCCGAGGAGGGGTTCATTTTTTGTTTCCAACGCAAGCCTATCAGCATTGCTCAATAACTCTCCTCTTTGCTTCCCATCCCGGCGAGGCTGTCAGGTTGCTTTCCTGCCCCTTGCGGTAATCATTGCCGATACCTGTCCATCAAATGTATTTTGAGTAAATAAGTAACCAACTATAGGGCTGCCTCATGCCAACTGAAATGTCCTTCTCCCCTCTCTGTAAATAAAGTCATTCGCTCATATCTAGGCACAGCTGTTCCCTTCGGAGTGCTGGTTTGTTCTCTGCCTTTGTTCAGGTGGCTTCTTATTTATACCCTACACGTCTGTCTCTCTGTCTGTCTGCACTGCATATAGTACTTTCTCTCCAGCATTTTCAATAAGCCACTAATCTTCACAAAAGCATTACAGCATCTTTGCCATCCAGTGAAACACTGACAGCTCCTCCAAATGTCTTAGAATGCAGACTGCGTCCAATCAGCTTAACACTTACTGGTGTCGCATGAGAGGGGTAAGCAGGGGGAGCTGATTTCAAAAGCGCTTCTGGTTGATGGGAATTGTTCCTTAAGCGCTCTGTCAGCTCACATTGGGTCTGCTTGAGCCTAGGTACAACAAGACTTGTCGAGACAGGTAATGCCTTGCCACATTCCCGCAAGGGATGTGATGAGACAGCAGAAAGTGGATTGAAGGAATGAGGTTACTTTGGCGTTTTGACATCCATATAATAAATTCCATCTTTAATGGCACGAGATCTTGCCATAAGCTAAAATTAAAGCCCATACAGAAGGTTGTATCCTGCTCCCTCTGAGGATTCAGTTTAAAAATCACCTGGCCTCATTACAAATTTCTAATCCTAGTGGCCTGAGTTTAGCCCAGATTCCTAAAGTTTGTGGAGACATTGCTGAAGTCATGAAAACGGTGCTGCTTTGTCAATGTCTAACTGGGGCCAAGAGTAATTAGGGCAAATAGGAAGCAAGAAATCTGAGGCGAGAGACTGTAGAGGATGCAGCAGGGAGTTTTAGTGAGGAGAGGCTGGACAGCCGGATGGCAGCTGTCACTGGAAACCCGTCTCGATTAGACAAAGGGACCTACTGGGAAAGCACATGCTAGATCCCAACTAAGGAAAAACATTACAACACAAAGTATTTCCTATCCAGAGAGTGTTATTGAACCAGGACTGGGCTACGGTTTGGGTTTACATAGCCTCTTGTTGCTTTTCCTTCCCAGCAAGACTGACAGCATGACTGAGGTGTATGAAGGAGTATATGTTAAAATGTTGTCTTGGAGCACTTCTCATGTGTTCCCCATGCCAGAAGAGGGCATCTATGTCTATATGGTATCAAGTCCCTTCTGTGTCAGCCTGGCCATGCTGTTGAGATGTGTTCTCTGTTACAGTGGCCTGCCTCCATGTTCCTCTCTCCGAGTCCCTGCTTCCCCGTGTGCACCGCATTAGATCCTCAAAGCAAGCCCATGCTTGCAGAGCATCAGTTCAGTGTCTGACCTTTGCTTTTCTTACAGCCTTGTCACCCCGGCTCAGCCCGGCCAACCTTAGCAAAAAGATGGGCTCACGTTTTGAGTCTCCGTGTTCCTTTGAAAACAAGCATTGCATGCAGCAGGGAGAAGGGGCCAGGACGTGCGCAATCGCTGGGGCTCTGAAAGGCACTTGAGCACTGCACACCTCCAGACCCAAATGCTAGAAATACCCTTGCAGAGGGGAGGAGAGTGAGGCCCAAGTTCTGCTGGTGGAAGGGACAAGGTTTCGCGCTCACATGCCTTGTGACCGACGCAGATACAGCAACTCTGCAGAAATACTCTTGGCTGTGAGGTTGAGATTGGCAAGTGGATTTTTGCATGTCAACTGTTCCGTTTCCTCCACCGTGGGCGTGGACTCCGCAGGAGATCAGATCAATTAGGTCTGTCTCCTTCTGCATCTGCATCTCTGATTTTTCCAGGAACTCAGACTTCTGCCGTGGACTACGGTGTGTGCCTGGACTCCCTGCGACTGCCCAGTGGCTGAGCCACGGCCCATTTTGTGGTTTCCTTTACCTGTGTGGCCAGGGGAGCCAACAGTGTCCATGGGCCCCGGGGCAAGGGGGGGCTGGAAGGGGCAGGGCCTCGGAAGGAAAGAGTGGGGTTGAGGCTGCCAGCCCTCAGCCCTCCCTGGACTGCAGCACTGGGTCCCCTAAGCACTTAGAGCTGCATGGCGCTCCAGCAGCACATTAAAGGGCCTAGGCTCTGGCCGTCGCCACTTCTGCAGTAGCAGTGACAGCTGGGAGCGCCAGGCTCCGGGACAACTGCTCCCCTCCCCCCTGTTGGCGGGCGACGGCTTTAGTAACACTTGTCCTGCACATGGAGCCTTTTCAGGTCTAGTTAGAAACATATTTGGACAAAGGAAAATGACCGTAATTGGCTGTTCAGTAACCACTGGTCCTGGGGAATTGTCTTCAGCTCTGATATTAAGCACCTAAACTGGGATGATCCAATCCATCGTTTGAAAGTTCATGTTTGCCAGAATGAAGAAACTGTGGATGGAAGCTCGCCACTCTCTGAACGGGACAGAGCCTGGTGCAGACTGCTGCACTCTTGGAAGGAGTGAATGTTGAGACGAACTTGAAATTCTGGAGAAAAATTCACTGATGAACAATTGCCCCAGACTGGTGAATGGAACAGATGGAGTTTTTCTGTAAACAAGTCTGATTCAGAGTCAGGATTTTAATGTGTAGTATTGCTTTGTTCCAGCATCATGCAGCAAAAATCCTTTACCTAATAAATATGTAAGAAAGAACTAGTGTCCTTTCAGGATCATCCAGGGAAACCAAATGACTGAGATTAGCATAAGTGTAAGTGTGGTTGCACAGTATTTACAACGAAAAGGTTTTGTGGCTGCAGTTAAGTTAATGCCATTACATGAGTGGTTTTAAGTAGGATGCAAGTGCCCATAAAAGGAGAGTAAAAAGTGTGCAATTTCATAGATGGTCCAAGGAATATCACTGAACATAAAACATGGGATAATGACAGTACTCAACTCTTGATTAGATCTTTTCATCCGCAGACCCGCTCTGCAACGGAAGGCAGTATCTTCGTGCCCCAGAGAAGAGTGAGGGAAACAGGCGCAGAGGAGAATTGATTTGCCCAAGGCATCACTGCAAGTCACTGGCAGAGCGAGAAGTAAACACAGGGCACTGGACTAGGCTAAGGAGCCATATCTGCTGCACTCAGCTGCCTCTCCTGTTTCAGCTTCGTTAACTGATGGAACCATAGTATTCAATCCCAATTTGCCACCCCCATGTGCCCTCAGCTATATTGTGAACAAATGACCTAGCACACAGGAAACAGGAATACTCCCAGCTCAAACCATGCAATTCCACCACTTCCTAAAATCTCTCTCGGCAACAGGGTGTATGTAGTTAACAAACAGTTAAATACAATGGAGAAACTTACACCAGCTATGGATCTGACCAATAATATTGCTGTAGGACGGTATATTATGAATATAAACATATCTGTGCAGGAACCATCAAGATCCAAGATCAAGCAGCTGAACCCCAGCAGGATGGGGGCAGAACCCATTTTTGCCTGGGGGGTGTGTGTGTGTGTTTGTTTTTCAGAACCTATATACTCTGCTGAATACCGATTTGTCAATTTCAAAGAGAAAGAGACTGAATATAGAACGTGGAAATGACTACAAAATTAAACTCAGACAGTATTGTTTTAGTCTGCAACAAAACCATTTAATGTTTCTAAAGAAGTCTTGGTATCCTTGATGATGTTTGCAGATTTTTTTTCTTTTAACAAGAATGATTTTTGTGAGGGTGTGACATTCTCAGATTGACATGTACATAAATAAAAAGAATAAGCAGATCCTTGTTTCCAGTCCAATGCTTTGTTCTTTATGGTAAGAATTAGCTGTACAGCTAATGTAGAAGGGCTGAGGATTGATATCTATAAAATAGAGTTTAGAATCAGAGAAAAATCTCAGGTTTCTGAGACCGCAATTAGTTCTGACATCTTAATTATAAGCTCAGAGGAAAGGTTGGTGCCAGAATTGAGAGCTTTGAAGATTATTATTATATTGTCATTTTTCATTAGTGACTGCAAAAGGAACCAGTGCTAAATGGTAATAGTTTTCACAATAGAAAACCTATGGAACTACATATTATGTCCCATTTGTTCCAAAGCAGTCTTGAAAACAGAAGTAGTAACGAAGCTTTGATGTATAGTGATGTGTTACTTTACAAACATTAACATCTTTTATTTCTAGGAGCCCAGAAAATCTGTTGTCTGTCTGTCCACATGCATCATTATTTTTAAACTAAAAAGCACGTGGGGCAATTTATCCGAAGAAAGTATGCAAGTTTAAGTCTGGAAAATCCCACTTACTAAAATGCAGAGCAACTTCTGGATTGTGGGTTGAACAAGTCCTTATTACGAGGGTAAGTTCCATCTCTAAAGAAGATGCATTGCTCAGTCAAACATTGTGGTGGAACCTACACAGATTTTGTACATCTTAATTTCAAATTTCCCCTCCTCCATTTATTTACCTTTGCAGCTTTTAATGGAAACTGCCCTCAGTTGTGTACCTGCCGGAGGTTTCAGCTGCATTTTTGCCCTGAAAACAGTGTAGAGAAAAAGAATGATCACATTTTATAGAAAGTTATTGTAAATACTTATATTAAAAAAAATTAGGAAAGGATGCTTTGACTATGTTCTTTGATGCTACAGCTGACATTTGCAAATAGTCCCTGAATCTGAGAGAACCTCTCTGAAGCCCACTGAACAGGGTGACTTTGGTGGTATTTATCAGCTGTCTGATGGCAGTGAGTATTGTTGTACTTCACAGACTGAAGGCTGTTTGTGGCAGATCCATAAAGGCAATCCAGATCTTGAGTCCTTGTCCCTATAGCTGGATGTACTTGACAGAAAAGCGAGTGAGGTGCAATGGAAAGATTTGGATTTTTGTTCGGTGCAAATGCACTCTCCACTATTAGGGCTGCATAGTGAGATCCTTGAAAATTATGCAAAGCTTTCACCTCCTAATTATTCAGTGGTCTGACTGCAGCAAGTAACCATTAATAATTTAAGCACACTTGCCTCTGTTCTTAACTGAAGCCTGGCTTTTCTAAATGGTGTGAGGACAGCTAGAATATGTGGAGGTCTACTGCAGGTAGTGCTGGAAGCTCTGTATTAAAAAATAGGTTTAATTGGGGTTCTGAAACTTTCACCTGGTGTGAACCATGTCCTAACAGAGTGTGGCATTGGCACCTACCCCCTGCCCACGGGCATGGAACATTCCTGTGGATCTGTATGCCAGCATGGTGCCCTCTCAAGGAGGGAAATATTATCCCCATTCTGTAGATGGGAAAACTGATATTGAGGGGCTAAACTCTCATTTGCTAATGGTCACGTAGAAGGATGCCACTAAGCAAGGACTTCAACCCAACCTTCCTGAGTCCAAGTCCAGTGTTCAGCCTGCTAGACTCACTTGCCTCCCTGGAGAAAGGTGCCTCACCTACATCATAAATATGAATTACTTCAGCACTTTTTGACCCTATTTTAAGTGGTGTGGCTTCTGCAGCATTGACCTGTATGGACAGAAGAACACAGCTTAAACGTGTGAGAAAATGGTGTTAAAGCTCTCGCAGAGATCTAGGCTAAAAATATGGTTCCTACATGTTTATAATGTGGCTAAGCTGCGTACTACTTCTTTCAAAGGTTGCCATGGTAGAAAACGCACTTTTCTAAAGCTTACAGTGAAGTCCAGTGTGGTCCAATACACAGCTCTTTAGGATTGCTTTGAAAGGGGCAACTTTGACTTAGCAGTGCTGGAGCTGCTGTGTTTCTACTGTTCTTTTACTGTTAACTCATGGCATAAATTGCTCCCTTTTAAAAAGGTTCATTGGGTGCAGTTCCCTTGTAAAATGGAGCAAGAGATGAGAAAATGACACATTTAGTCACTGCCCATCAGTGTCCCTCCACTGTGGCGAAGGTTAAGTCAGGGTTGGGGAAAATTGTTTGGGTCAGGAGCCACTGGCCCACAGAAAAATCAGTCTGGGGACACAAATGAGAAGCAAAAAGATAAGAACAACTCCTCACTGACATGGCCCCCGACTGAGAAGGAGAAAGACACTCCACACTTTCCCCTCACACACCAGAGCGTGGGGGGACCGAGGGGGGACAGGCTAGCAGATTTTGTGTGCTCCAGCCCCACGGTGAGGCAGCAGCGGGACTGAATCACCAGTGCAGACTCCCCAATGCTGGAGGGGGGACCATTAGCCTCGGGGGCTGGATCCAGGCAAGCCGGGGGCTGCATCCAGTCCCCGGGCCTCAGGTTCCCCATCACGTGGGTTAGGTGATGGAACAACATGTGATTAGCTTGTTGAGATACAGTTTAGCTAATCTTTTTGAATGGAACAATCACCAGCCCCTGGGGTTAATTTAGAGCAGCATCATTAATAGGTAAGAGCCTGTACTTACAAGAATTACCTCTCTGAAAGTGAATAGATGCCCTAATCCTTGTGCTGCTTTTCCTTTTTGAGGAGCTGCTGAGAACCAAGACAGAACTAACTAAATCTTCCTACAAAGGTCTTTTTTCTCTTAAGCAAATTTCTCAACAAGTCTTAAGCTATGATAACATTATCTAGATGTTGCTGCCTTAAGGTGAAGTCAATTCCATCTGTGTTCATTGTTAAATTTCTTGTACTAAAATGAAGATTAATTTAAGCTGACCATGTAAGCAGCTTATTTCAATATGAGCTGTAATTACTGCTGGGGAAAGCTTCCCTTTAAAAGTTTTATCACTTACTTATTTTATGTTCATATTACTTGCTGTGATGTGGGTATCTAGATTTTTACTATCAACGTCAACCTGATTAGCAGGGGCTGACTCTGCTGGAAAAGGAGTAAGTGCATCCTGCTGACTCACTAAGGCTCGTTGTAATTTTTTTCAGATATAAAGGAGGAGAGACTAGCAAGATAACGAGAGAGGATCTAGAGTGCTGGCTGAGCCAGAAGGAAGGAGGGACCAAGCCTGCAAGAGAGACGATGCTGAATTTTGTTAATTTCTTTATTAGTAAAGCCAGTTCTCCGAAAGGGGAGGAGTTTGGACTCTACCCATTCTTTGGACCGTGTTTTAAATCAGGTTAGGAAAGGCACCTACTCAAACTACTATTTATTATTTATATTATGGTAGCACCCAGAGACTGCAATTGAGCTCAGATTCTGGCTGTACTATGTACTGTACAGACATGGAAGTCCTTACCATAAGCCTGTATAGTCTAACTTATAATTCTTCATATCTTTCAAATTCACATTTCTCTAGTTTGTCATTTTCCCCCAGATGCAAAAAGCTCCTCATTTTAGGCCGACAGTACCATGGGTTCTGATGTAAAAACTATTGCAACAACCTTTGCCACTGATATTGTTCCAAAACCGAGTTTCTCGCTTTCCTAGAAAACGTATTAGGAGTTGCTTAATTGTGCTCCCGTGTTTTAACTGCACACTTATTTCTACTGAGTTACTTAAAGGTAATTAGCTCATTCTTTTCCTTCAAAATGTTTCTAACTGATAAAGATAATTTCTTGTACATTTGCATTAAGATGTTATTTTGTTTTGAAATTGTATAAATACAACTATTTAAATAACAAAACTTAAAAAAATACAAAGTCTGCTACTACTGACCAGTGCTAGACAGGTCTAAATAGAATAAAAATACCATGCTATGCTGTAAATCACTCTAGGGGGGACAACTTAACACTTGTCTAGTATCACAAAATGCAGTAAGTTAAACAGCACGTATCGTTGTCAAAAACAAATTCCATTTCGTAATAAAATGCAATAATTCACCACCACCGCTTGTTAATTTCACTTAGTTTATTGGACTGGTTTTGGTTTATTCTTCCACCTAGGACAAGAAGCTGATCTCTAGAAATAAAGACAATTGATTGGCAAATTATAATTATAGCTCAAATCTTTCCCTCCATTATCGTTCTCCTTTTCCAGTTCCTATTTTTAATTGGATGTTAAACTGCTCAGTTCTATGCAACAGGTTAAAATTCATCTCTGGTCAGTAGTAAAGGAAAAGTTTTTCTTGCTGATGTGACTGTGAATGTCCTACAAGAGGGGTAAGCACTGCAGTGATTATCAGAGTGGACATCTGGCCTTGGAGAACAGACTTTTTTCTTTGATATTCAGTAAGGAAGTTTGATTCTATACATAAATGTATCTTTTGTAGCTCTGCTCTGTGCTCATTTCCTGTGTTTCTCCAGACGCTTCGCTACTCCTTTAACTGATGTCAGGTTAGGCATGGTGTAATGATTGGGGAAACACAGCATGGTGGGACTGGGACAGGCAGGGTCTGAGGAGAATGGAATTTTGGATTATGGTCATCAGGAGGAAACCATGGGGCTATTTGATCCACCCGCATCCCCGTGCATAAAACTAGCCGATCTGTCAGGTTTCACAAAGATCACTCAGATCCCATTAATGATGTAAAACCACTTACCGTTAAAGTGCTTTAAAAATGCAAACCCTGCTCCTGGAGCAAGCTGTAGAGAAATAGGCTGATTCTAGAGAAAGGTTGGAGTAGGGGATTTCAGTAAATGATCATCAGAAACTAAACTTAAAACAAAACCAAACCAGAAGGGAGCTATTTAACAAACAGACAAAAATATGATAAAACTCTGAGCCCACTGAAATTAACATTGTACTAACAAAGCCATTCTACATCCAGGCCAAGAGTTGAGACTGGCCTCAATCTTCTCGTTCTGAATAATTTCAGTGGTTGCAGGTCTGTTTTTAGAGAAGTATTTGTCATAGGAACATCAGCACTATTTTTATTTGCTTGCTAGATAAAATAAGGGCTTCTAAAAATGTTGAGTCCAACCCCAACCAAACTGTACCATGAAAACAATAATAGTCTCTTTCCACAACCTCGTAAACTCTATTCATAGCTTTTACTCACAATTTCTCAACTAGCAATCACCCACATGATAGAGGACAGTACAATAAAGGTCAAATCCCAGCTAAAGTGCAGTTTATGCTCTTATTTTTTGATCCATGAGAAGGTAAGTACTTTCTGTCTACATATTAATAATTTAATGGGTTATAACATCCATAAAGAGCTAGGGCAAAATTCCTTCCTAGTGTATGTAGGTGTAAGTCCATTTACTTAATGGAAGTTTACTTGCTTTTATTGTAGGGCTGGATTTTCCTCTTGGTCCCTAAGTGTTTTCAAATTAAGACAAAAAATGCAAGAGAATGTCAAGAAATATGGACAATGTCAGATACAGAATTTATAAAAAGCTTTGCATAAAGGTGTAAAGTAGTGAGGAGAAAGTCCCAGTACTGTAGCATCCATTGCGTTTCCTGTGTCAGGAAAGACTAAACCTCTGCAATGAGAGCTCTCTTTTACAGAGGATGAACTCCAAACCGGAGAAATATAGATGGTTTGTTTTAGTGCAAAACAGTTACCGTTCTTCAGCATCTGTTCTGCTAATATAAGAAAAGTTCAGAACTGAGGAATGTTCATCTTCTACTCCTGCATCAACTCTTACTCTGGAAACCATCGTGTTGAATTATAACCTGATAAAATTTAAAATCCTTATTATGTGTCTGCTCACAGTCTGCCAAATAGCGGAAAATGCAAAACCACTGGTTCTTGGCATGGCTCTCCGATGGCGCTTTTAGAGCGTGCAGTTGTCTGAACAACAAAGAGGTTCAGGCAACAGCTGTTTAAGGGTAAACCCTCAAACTATAAGAACAGCTGGTTCTGCATGCAAACTTGGCCGCATCGGCCCATTGCTGCTTTAGAGTACTGAGCCCTGCAAGTCTGAAACAGTAGAGCTGTCCTTGGCCTACTTGCTATTGTGGATGCAGCCTGTTTCCAGCTGATGGATATGATATAAGAAAGCCATTCTCACAAGGGCTTGACATTTGTGGATAGAACAAGAGAACTGCAATTGTATTGATAGGAAAAGAGGTGGTGCAATGAAAGCCTATGGATACCAGAGCCGGTCTTAGGGGCCGCCTTTTTTCTTTTTGCTCTACAAATTTTTGTCTGGTAATTTTTTTTTTTTTGAAACCATCTGGCAACCCTATGGGTGAGCCTGGTTGCCCAGGGCTGCCAATTGGTTAGGACCGGCCCTGAGGGTTAAGCAAAGTAAACACCTGTAAGAATAGCCTTACTGGCTCAGACCAATCTAACCGGTATCCTTTCTTCCAATCGTGGCCAGTGCCAGATGATTCCGAGGGAATGAGCAGAACAGGAAAATTTAACAAGTGATCTATTTCCTGTTGTCAAGTCTCAGCTTCTGGCAGTCAGAGGTTTAGAGAGACCCAGAAAAAAAGATTTTTTAAAAAAATGTAATTGCAATTGTTTGGCATATGCCTGCAAGAAAGGCAGTTATTGATGGCTGTAGTTCTCACTCCTCCACAGTTGAAAAAATGAACTAAGATTACTTGTCAAAATGAACAGAGAAACCCAAGCAAATACCTCTCAGACATTCATTCTGGGGTGCTCATTAAAGCTCTGAAATGTGATGAGATGATCAGAAATTTTTTGAAGCTACTAAATACCACGCAAGAAAGGCTAAAGGTCCAGTCACCCAATGAATTCCGAGGTCAAGATGCCTCTAATGACAAAGCTCAAGGTTCAAGAATCATAGAATCATAGAACCATAGAGCTGGAAGAGACCTCAGAAGGTCACCAAGTCCAGCCCCCTGCTCTAGGCAGGACCAATCCCAACTAAATCAACCCGGCCAGGGCTTTGTCAAGCCGAGACTTAAACACCTCCAGGGATGGAGACTCCACTACTTCCCTAGGTAACCCATTCCAGTGCTTCACTACCCTCCCAGTGAAATAGTTTTTCCTAATATCCAACCTGGACCTCTCCCACCACAACTTGAGACCATTGCTCCTTGTTCTGCCATCTGTTACTACTGAGAACAGCCTCTCTCCATCTTCTTTGGAACCTCCCTTCAGGAAGTTGAAGGCTGCTATCAAATCCCCCCTCACTCTTCGCTTCTGCAGACTAAACAGACCCAACTCCCTCAGCCTCTCCTCGTAGGTCATATGCTCCAGCCCCCTAATCATTTCGGTTGCCCTCCGCTGGACCCTCTCCAATGTGTGAATCCAAGACAATGGCAAGAATCAGACCCTTATAGCTCCTCAATTACCCTACAGTAAGTTGGGCACGGGGGCACCTTACATTGGACGACGGTTCCTGAGCAATACATTTCAGTTATCAAGCCCCTTAGCTTCTTAGTCGTTGGTGAACACACAGGTGCACAGACAATTCCCTGTGTACGCTGCAGGACTCATAGCAAGTCAGTGACAGAACTGGCATAGAACCAAGGCATGCTGATTCTCAGTCCTGCACTCTTCCTACTGGAAAGCAAACTTGTTCTGCAAAGGCTTTGAATACTTACAACCTATATCCTATACATATGTCTGAACAATTGTTGTTGTTTACATAGTGCCCAAATGTGTGCTACGCACACACCTACTTGTTTTGAAATGTGGGAGGGAGAAGAACATGGTCCTGGGAGGCAGAATGTATGCTATCCTTGCTTATTTTAGGAGTCTGCATGCTGTGGTGATGTATGTAATAAAAATACAGATTTCCTCAGCAGCTTTTCTGACTGTGAGATATGGGTTGATGCTAATATGCAGCCTGCTGGGTTTGATACGTTTTCCGTTCCCATGTGACGATTCTGAACACCGCAGCTTAGTCAGCCCAAGTTGACGCAGATTTTTACTAATACATAGGTTTATTTTCTCAACTTTCTTACAGCTTGATTAAAATCCCCTGGTAAGAGCTTCTTGTGTGGCAGCACATCTTACAAAGGCAGCTAATTTATGTTGTACTTAGAACTTTGCCTTCCCATAATTCTATCCTGGGGTCACACAATATTCAAATAGACCATCCCAGAAAATTATGGCTGTAGAATAGGAAATGTCTATCTTTGAACCACCCCCTACCCGCAGCAATTTGTTTAGGATTCCTTAGAGGCTCTCCACTTACTGAATAATTTACCTACATTTGAGACATGATGCCTTGGAACATGCAAAACTGAGACTGTGTTGCTTCTCCTGTTTCCCTGGCTCCAGTGTCCTGCTGTCTCTGTTGCTGTCATGAGTAAGCACTGCAGGCCAGGTCTGCACTATAAACTTACATTGGTATAATTGTGTCATTCAGGGGTGTGAAAAGTCAGTTACACTGTGTAGAGGGCGTGGTGTCAAAGCCAGGGCTTCTCCTGTCCGCATCACGGTTGCCTCTTGTGGAGGTGGCTTAAATGCGTCAGTCGGACAGCATCTCCTGTTGGTGTGGTGGCATCTTCCAGGAAGTGCTACAGCTGCACCAGCAATGCTCTGCTATTGCCCCCTTGTGAAGTGTTGACCTGCCCATAGTTTTTGTCCACAACACCCGTTCTTCCAATGCTTTCACAAGGCTGTGGATGGCCCATTGTCCCCTGCAGGGAACATGGCATCAGTCGGCATGCATAGCCCTACAAGGGCGTAACCGCTTTTCACTTTGTGCAGAGTGGTCTTTGGTGGTGGTGGTCTCATTGGATTCCGTTCCCCATGAGTATCCAGAATTAACACCCATCCTTCACACGATCCATTGAAACATGCAACTTTAAGATTTCTCGGATGTTTTCTTTTCTAGCTGTCCAGTCTTCCTTCTTACCTAAACTGGAAACATTAGTCTTACCTGTCTTTGAATTTCAAGCTACATTTTTTTTCCCTACTTGCTACAGTGGCCCAGGTTTTCACCAGGCACAGCACTGCACGCATGTTGCTTTAGCATGGTTCTCAGAGGCGGCTGGCAGGATGCGAGTTGGTAGGGGTGTTGTATTCCCACTGGACTCCCAGTTCAGAGTTATGAGGTTTCCGGGAAGAAAGATGTTTCATTCTGTTTCCATGCTGGTTCAGATCTCACTACCATGCTTCCACAGAAAGCTAGCTTGACACTTGAGTGTTGCAGTTTCCTTAGAATTTCCTCCATCAAGGAGGGAGATGTGACCTTTCCTCACCCCCAGTAGAAGCAGCCTGGGGATTTACTCTCTAAACCCACCGTGAATCCCCTATGGATCCAGTTGATAGGAAGGGGGACAAATGGCAAGGAGGAGTCACCAGAGTCAGGGATTGTTGATGTTAGGGCCCCTTGCCTAAGTAATGTTCTTTGTCTTATGACCTCTGGAACAGTCACATGGCTAGGGACTTACCTATGGCTGCCACTCTCTCCCAACCCCCTATTCAAGGCACGGTGGGGCTGGGGGCGTAATGGATGAACCTATTCCTTTAAATCCGTTTGGAAAGACATGTAATTTGAGCCTGATCCTGCCAGGTGCTGGGCACCCATGCCTCAGAAGTCAGTGGGGAGTTGAGAATGCCAGCAGCTGGCAGGATTGGGCCCTTGAAGGGGAATTTTGAGGCTAAGTAATCTGCGTGGACCCATGATTTACTGTGCCAGCTGAAGCTGTGGGGAGCTTTGTGATTGACTTTGGGAGCAGGATAAAGACGGTCTCTGTGCTCTTACTGCCCTGGGCTGGTATGCCATGCCACCTTCATTTTTCACAGAAATCGACCAGGGCATCTCTACAAAGTGTTCTACATCAGGAAAACACTTTGCACTTGTCCTAATGTAACACCCCAATTCCCTCTTCCTTCTCTCTGAAATGGCTGGTCTTTAATTATGATTCAACATTGGTTCTTATGATGCACTATTAATATTTGGATTGCCTTTGAACCTCAGTTGTGCAATAAGCAAATTTTATTTCCCCAACTACCAAAGAGTTCATTGACTTGAAACTGTTTCTTCCTTTAGTTACGATACCAGTACAGGCCTGAGGTCTTATTTTTGTGATTTGTATCGGTGCTGAATGCTGATAGCTCAAGAAAGATTTCAGCAGCCAGTGGGTAAAGCACATTGAACTAGATACATTTCTCAGCTTTGATGGAGCGTTAGCTCTTGGTGAGATTCAAACATTAGCACTCAGTAAATACATAATGCTTCACACTCCAGTACATTAGGTTGGATGGTTATAAAGAACACATTCCTTCTGCTTATCTGTAGGAGAGCTGAAATACTTTACATGTTTGCAAGCTGAAAGACGTACATCAGAAGAGGAGGAGGAATGAAAAGTGAACGTAATCACTGTCAGCATTGCATAAATGTGAATTAAGGTTGTCAGCCAGTTCTCTGAGTAGACTTAAAGTTTTCATTACAGAACTATAGCTTCTTTGGTTTCCAGTCTATAGTATGCCTGAAGTATAAGATACCGGGGCACTAAAGAGACAGGTTTGTTGAGAGCATTGGTCTTAATAAAGGCAGTTGGTGCTGAAATGTTGACATGTCCTTATGGGTACCTGTATTGTTAATTCAACAATATGAAATCACTGACTTTTTTCTAATTATTCTTTCCTTCTCTCTTAGGGATTTATTCATCAAATGTCTGATGTGGCAAATCTTTTCACAGATTACAGAAATTGACACAGATTAAACTAGTATGTCCAGAATTTGTCCACTCAAAATCATGCCTCATTTTTAAAGCATTGGTTTGTTTATATATTGTTTCCTCTTTCAACTGGTACAAGGGAATTAGACCACTCATTTTTTCTTAGTCTTTATAATAAAAAATGAGAAAGCAACACAAAAAGGTAGATGTCAAAAGTGAGAAAATTTAAATCTGCATGGATTAAAGTCTTTACTAATACTTAGGTTTATTTTCTCTACTTTCTTACAGCTTGATTGAAATCCCCTGGTATGGGAGTTACTTTATCCCATGAGCCAACTCCTAGATGTATGTATGTATGTATGTTTGTTCAAAGCCTTGGAGTCACATGAATTCACCAGAATCTTAGTGTTAGCTGTTTGTGATTGTTTGTTAGTTTTGGGGGTTTTTTATTAGTAAGTTTCCAAGCTTCATCATGATTGTGTGGATCGGCTTGAAAAGGGTTGAAATCCAGAACGCAAATAAAAACCTCCAGATGTATTTTTATATCTACTAACTTTTAAATGAACACCTGTTTGTTTGGGGGAGCCTGACTTGTGTGTATATATTTTCAAAACCATTAGGGTTTGGCAGTTCTGCAATCACAGATGACTTGCATACCTGTAAAGGAAAGCAGGGACCTCAGGAAAAAATGCTACAGTGTAGCTAACAGGCAGTGTGGAATGCTCACTGCTGCAAGATAATGCAAGATAATGAACAATTTAACTAATTTAAATTTAGAAGAAAAAGATTTAGGTACCATTGTGGACAACTCATACAAGCGACCAAATACATTTAAAATGACACTGAATACAGTGAGCTAAATCAGTCCTTGGTCTAACTCCATTAACCTTGGAAGAATTACAAATGAATGTGAACTAATGTGATCAGCCAGTAATCAATTAATGACTGCGAAGTTGCTCACACAACTTTTAGACTCCATTGTTTCCCCTCTGGGAGCAGCTTTTCTAAGTGCAACTAATTTTTTTAGTTGTAGATTCCCTGTTTTAGGTAATAGTTACCATAAAAACTGGATGGAAGGGCCTGTAGATGTATAGAGGTTTGTAAGCCTCTGGAAACGAACATAAAGGTATGGTGTATGTGTTTGTTATGAGTGCATTTCATAGCAATTTCTGAAAGATTAGTCATTTTCTCAATCTACACCAATATCAGCCCTGTAAAAAGAGTTCAGATTTCAAAGCCGTTATTGCTAATAGCCTCAATTATTGTGCAAATTGATGTGAATATCAGGACATATAGTTCATGAGTAGGTTAGTGAAACAAAGCCCATTGTTTTATACTGTAGTGCATGGAGCCTTTGGAATCTATAGCTACCTGTTTTTCCTGTTTCCTTGTATACAAAGGAATGTAAGTGTTTGAGGAATGGAAGGTCACACCCCTTTATGTTTGCAAACATGGTATTACTACACCCTCATGGTACTGAAAGTTGAATTAGTGTATAAGCTTAAACACAATTGTTTTAGAGATACGTAGATTGCTGTATCTCTGAGTTGGTGGGACTTTAATGTAGTCAGCTTATGAGAAACTATTACTTTCAAGAAAGGAAACAAATGCTCTTAAAATGACTCAGATAGTGAGAGAGATTTATAGAGGAAATACAGTTTCTAATGAAGAGGGAAAAAAATTAAGAGTGGTGGGTGACACCAATTTGAAATTGTGACCCAGCAGACTTTCAGATCCATGGAAGAGAAAATGCATTGTGAATTAGCCTTGCAAATAGTAGTTGTTAGTAGTGTCATTATTAAACAATTGCTCTAATGCACCCAGACTTGGATTCTAAGAAGTTGTAGACTTAAGGTCCTTGCCATGCAAATGTTTGTGTGTATGTTTAATTTTAGGCATTTGACTAGTCACAGTGAAGTTAGCATATCCATACGTGTCCATACAATTGAGGTCAGAATGCTACAAAGAAGATAAATATTACAGACTTTAAAAGAGAATTACTTTTGTTACATGTCATTTATATATTTGTAAATGCATCTAAAGAAGTTGGGTGAGGTGCTAAGTGGCCAGGCACTAAAGAAATTCTGCTATTGGGCGAAGATGCAAGAACAGCAAGCCATTTTCAATTTGGCCTAAGAACATTCAACTAGGAAACTAGCAGAAGCAATCTTGGAATGGTTAGTGATTATCTTTGAGAAGTTATGAAGGAGGGATGAGGTCCCATGGGATTGGAGAAGAACAAATATAATACCTGTCTTTAACAAGGAGACAAAGAGGACCTGGGGAATTTCAGAGCAGCCAGCCCAAATTGTATACCTGGAAAGATGATGGAACAAATTTATTAAACAATCATTTGGTAAATGCTTGCTAGATAATGGGATTATATAAGTAACAGCCACCATCAATTTAAGACTTAATCATTCTGTACTGACCTAACTTCCCTTTCTGACAAGGTGGCTGACCTAGTGGATAAGGGCAAAATAGTAAATGTGAGCTGTCCTGCGTTCAGTAAAGCTTTTCCCCCACTGCATGGTGTTGCCATTAGCAAACGGGGGAAAAGTGGTCTGACATGCCCCATTGGTGGACTATGGTTTTTTCAAAGAGTCGCTAATCCTTGACTGCTAAGCAGGCTAGTGTGGGTGCAGGGGTGGGGGTCCTGTAGCTTGCCCGGGGGTGGGAGTGCTGACAGGAGTCCTGGGGAAGTGGAACCCCGAGGGGGTTTGGGCCAGACAGACAGCAGCAGCAGCGGCAGCCCACGCCTAGCCACGTGCACTGTGTGTGGGGGACCAGACCCGGGGTGACGCCCCCTGCCTCTGACGTCACGGCGGCGCCGGGGCGGAGCCAGGCAGGCTGGGGGCGGGGCGGCCGGGGGGGCGGGGCCCGGCGGGAAGGGGGCGGGCGCCAGTCGGCAGGCAGCGGCGGCCGCGTTCGCAGCGCGCGGGCTGGGCGCGAGCGGCCTGTGAGGCGGGCGCCCCCCCCATGGTGCGGCATGTCGAAGACGCTGCGCAGGCGGCGGCACTGGCTGAGCAAGGTGCAGGAGTGCGCCGTGTCCTGGGGCCCGCCCGAGCCCGCGCCCGAGCTGCTGCGGGGCGGCGCCGAGCACGGCGAGTTCCCCTACCTGGGGGGCCGCCTGCTGCCGGGGGAGCCCGGCGGGCCCGGCCCCGCGCTGCTCTCCGGCAAGCCGCCCGGCCCCGGGGACGTGCTGCTGGAGGTGAACGGCACCCCCGTGAGCGGCCTCACCCACCGCGACACGCTGGCCGTCATCCGCCACTTCAGGGAGCCCGTGCGCCTCAAGACCGTGCGCCCCGGTGAGTCCGCGCCGCGCCCCCCCGGGGCCCCCGCAACCCCAGGCCCCGCCCTCCCGGGCCCCCGCTCCTCACACCGGGCCCCTCCCGGACCCCCCACCAACCCCGGGCCCCCGCCCCTCCCGGGCCCGCTCCTCACAGGCCTCCTGGCCCCCCACAACCCCGGGCCCCGCCCCTCACCAGGCCTCCCGGGCCCCCGCTCCTCACACCGGGCCCCCGCCCTCCCGGGCCCCCGCTCCTCACACACCGGGCCCCGCCCTCCCGGGGCCCCCGCTCCTCACACCGGGCCACCCCCGGGGCTCCCACCACCCGGCCGGGCCCCGTTGCCCCGCCTCTCTCTCTCCCTCCCCCCCCTGGGCCCGGGCTCCTATTGCCCCTCCCCTCCATGTCCCGTCCCCTTGGGGGCGCCTCCCTCTCCCCAGCCGGCCCAGGACCTGCCCCGCCCATTTTCATGGGGGGCCGGGCGGGCTTGGCCCTTCCCCCGGGGCCTGCCTGCTCTCCCCTTCTCTCCCCCCCGCCCCCCCAGCCTGGCCTTGCTCCCTTCCCTGCCCCGGCGGGGTGGGTACTTGTGCCTTGGCCCCCCCACCTGTGTTCTGCCCCTCCCCTGCTGCGCTGAGGTGTTTCCTGCTGGGCCGCTCGTGGGGCGGGCGGTGAGTCGGATCCCGTGTTCCTTGCACCTGACGGCGTGGACTGGCCCTGTAATGGCTGTGGGTATGTCACCCACCCGCCTGTGCATCCTGCACCCACACCGGAGGCTGGCAGTGCCCAGTCTTCTGTAAATTGCTTTAATTCTTGTCCACTCTCTGGCTGGAAAAATAACCTCTCCTCTCATGGGGTGGGTGGGATTCTTTTCTAAGAGCCAACCTGTTCTGGAATAAGTTTTTGGTGTAAACATCCTTTTCGGCATTACACTTGTTACCTGTTTTATTCTAGGCCTTTTTTGTATGTCTACAGCTGATGGTTTGGCATAGCTGTCCTTAGTATTCATTATAACCATTAGCAATTTTGTAGTTGAAAATATTGACTGGCTTCATCCTCCTGTTTTATTTTGATACCAGTAGTTTGGGTTGATTTTGTGCAGGGATACTGAGGTTATTGCATCTCCTAGAGGATCAGTTATCTTTATGTCCTTCCTAATCTGATGTATGTTGTTTTTTGGGCTTTTAAAGCATTTCTCTCAAAAATTCCATGAACACTGCCTGGAGGGTTTCCATTTTCCATTCTTTCTGAAGCTTGGGAAGGAGAGGAGTTCTTGCATCTGGCTGTTTCTATCTTGGGAGAACTCCCTGGGATAAATCACTTTTGTTGTAACTGAAGTTTGTGGTTGAGCAAACATATTCTTGCAAAGTCTGTTTATCCATAGTGTGAGCCCTGCAGCCCTCTTAGGAGAATAGTGGAACAGAGTCATGTTAAACTAAGCATCTACCTTTCTTTTTAATTTAGTTCTACAGAACTAATTATTGTGTAAGACTGGAATAACTAACTTGTATTTGACCTTCTGTTCCAGCTTTCCTGTTTTATACATGGTACAGTGCTCCCACTCCAAAGCACACTTTGTGAACCAACTTTGTTTATGTTCTGTGAGTGGAGTTTGTTGGAAACTTGTGTTTTTGAGAGCTAATGGTACTCTTAGAAGAAGGGTAGGGGAGATGGTGTCAGAAAAGGCTATCACTCAGGCCAATAGTGGGTTTATTATAAACTCTGTTGGTTTGGTAGGCCTTTATAGAGAATCTCCATTTTTATGTGGCAAGAATCAATCAGGTGGGTGTATAATAGAAGAGGTAGAATAGGATAGAGATTTTTTGTTGTAAAAAGGAAAATCCATTGTAATTGAGGAAGAAAGGATGAACAGGATAGTTCCACAGGGAATTACAGCATGTATCATAGTCTTCTCCTCATCTAAAAATAAAGTGAGACTCTTGCCCTGACTGTTATTTTGTGAAGCATATCTGCTTAAAAAACTGCCCTGTGCTCAACTAGCAAAGAAGCCCGGTCTTCATGCAAGACTTTAGCCTTGTGGTAAAGAGTGGTCTTTCAACAGGGATCTTTTATAGTTTCAACATTGTAATTTCACTCTTGTTCAGGATAAGTCATTTCCAGTTCTGCCTGTCCATGGATCATTCAGTATTCTGTGTGTTTTGAGTGAAGCCAGATTTAGTATTGTAGTCCATTTGAATGTTTGTATGACATAATGAATACTTTTTCACTCCAAAATGTGGAAAGTTTGTGCATTATGTATAATGTTACTTCTCAGCTATGAGTGGCATGTGAACGGAATGCCCTTCCTTTCCAAATAAGCGAGTGGGTATTTTAAAGTAAAGCGATGTTCTGTGTTTGTCCCTGGTCACATTTCTATAATCTTAATGATATAAAAAACTTAATCTCTCCCTCTCTTTGAACAGCAAAATGAAGAATCTCAAAAATTTGAATTAAAAATATTCATTGGATGGTTGTAAAACACTGAAACTAGATGGAAATAAAGTAGTAAATGTCCTTGGTGAAAGTAGGAGATTCGGTACTGTTGTGATTAATTTTGAATCTCTTCAACAAATGTGAATATAGAATTTAAGAAGGGATGTGCCACTTTTCCTTTTATCTGAGATTTACATGGGAAATGCTTTTCTTTGGGGGGGCAGTTTTTATTAAACTATAGTCAGGTGTTCTAAGCAGTCTGCCTTTTGTCTGTACTGAACAGCAGCTCTAAAGCACTACACTGCAAATTATAGTAGCAGAGCTTAACCTTGAGGTATGATGATTTTAAGGTAGTGATTATTCTTATGGCTATAATTACCTATGAGAATATAGGTACATAATGTATGTCTGGACCAAACTGCATGAAATTGACACAGAATCACTTGGAGTGAAGCAGAATTTAAAGGGATTCTCGAATATAAGTGATTGGATTGTTTTCTGATCACCTTTTAAAGTTCCTTACCCTACGAAAGCTTTCTATTTTGGGTATTGTATGGCATGTGAAGGTAGCTGGGAACCATGACTAGTGTGTGTTACTGGTATTCTGTTTGATAAATCCTACTGTCACAAAGCCAGGAAATGGAATGTCTGTAAGTTATCTCCACAGTAATGTGTATTGCCTTTTTAAAAAAAGGTTAAACCTTAATTTTTGAATGATACTGTCTACAGTCAGAACCAGTGCAAATGACATCGTTTATCCTGAGAACATTCTTGGAATGTCCCATTGCTGTTTCACTTTCTAAATAAAACTCAGCTTCTGATCCCAGAATGGCATTAGTTTGAATATATTATAATTATCTGATATTTGCAATAAAATCATCTTTACCAATATGCTTTCAAATGTCAAGTGAACACTAAATAGTATTGTCTTCAATCACAAATTGATTATTTACATCTGTAAATCTGAAGCTGGTTACAACTTCACAAATTCTGCACGATACAGGCATGAACTGTACAAGTGTAAGCAGATTTTAATTATGTATGTTTTCTTACATAAGAACATAAGAACATAAGAACGGCCGTACCGGGTCAGACCAAAGGTCCATCTAGCCCAGTATCCTGTCTGCCGACAGTGGCCAGCACCAGGTGCCCCAGAGAGGGTGGACCGAAGACAATGATCAAGCGCTTTGTCTCCTGCCATCCCTCTCCAGCCTCTGTCAAACAGAGGCCAAGGACACCATTTTATCCCTGGCTAATAGCCTTTTATGGACCTAACCTCCATGAAATTATCTAGCTTCTCTTTAAACTCTGTTATAGTCCTAGCCTTCACAGCCTCCTCTGGCAAGGAGTTCCACATGCTGACTACACGCTGTGTGAAGAAGAACTTTCTTTTATTAGTTTTAAACCTGCTACCCATTAATTTCATTTGGTGTCCTCTAGTTCTTCTATTTAGGGAACTAATAAATAACTTTTCTTTATCGGCCCTCTCCACACCACTCATGATTTTATACACCTCTATCATATCCCCCCTCAGTCTCCTCTTTTCTAGACTGAAAAGTCCCAGTCGCTTTAACCTCTCCTCATATGGGACCCGTTCCAAACCCCTAATCATTTTAGTTGCCCTTTTCTGAACCCTTTCCAAGGCCAAAATATCTTTTTTGAGGTGAGGAGACCACATCTGTACACAGTATTCAAGATGTGGGCGTACCATAGTTTTATACAGGGCAGTAAGATATTCCGGGTCTTATTTTCTATCCCTTTCTTAATAATACCTAGCATCCTATTTGCCTTTTTGACCGCCGCTGCACACTGTGTGGAAGTTTTCAGAGAACTGTCCACGATAACTCCAAGATCTCTTTCCTGATTTGTCATAGCCAAATTAGCCCCCATCATACTGTGCATTATAGTTGGGGTTATTTTTCCCAATGTGCATTACTTTACACTTATCCACATTAAATTTCATTTGCCATTTTGTTGCCCAATCACTCAGTTTGGTGAGATCTTCTTGGAGTCCCTGACAGTCTGCTTCTTATGACTTATTTTGTTGATTACATACACAGAGCTCATCTGTCTTAATTACATTTAGGACCCACCTTTATTTCTTTGTCTATTACCCAGTCACCTGGTGTAAAAGTTGACCTTGAGCTAAGCATATTTTTATCATTTCAGTTTCTCCTTCTATCCCCATGTCACAGAGGATAGCATGAGAATCGCAGCACTCAGGGTCCAGTTCTGTTCCCAGGCATTCCTTCATAACTTCCACTTACTTGAATTTCCCTGAGTAAATTTGGGAGCAGAATTGGGCCATTGCATGTTTATTATTATTATTTGGTCACTTGTTTACAGTGAAATTGAATAGCTGATTTCAAGATAAAAGCTAAGTCTGTGGGGCCAAAACAATGATCTTTCTAAATGAGTCTTATTTTAATGCCATTATTTTTTCAATTTGGTGGTTTCTCTCTTACCACTGGCATGAAGCGTCCTAGCTGAAGAGTAGTACACCCCATAAAATAATATATGCTGTGCTTTAGTGTATTAGTACTATGGCTTGACAGTGGCAAACCCTTTCAGCAAGGAAAGGTAACCACTACAGGACAAAGTGCTAGAGCAGTGAATAGAGAACTAGGTGTTCGAATAATACATTCTCTCAGAATTCATTTTTGGAGCAAATTGAACTAGGAATTTAGCTTTAAGGGTGTCCCCATGCTAAGTCAAATTGCAAGTTAAGCTAAGTAGAAAATTGGAGACAAATTCTTTTCTGGCAACACCAGTATTTATTAGGTTTAATAAATCGTTTAAACAACATTTTGAAACATCCTTCTTACCATGTGTAATATTGGCACAGTTGCAATCCGTGAAAACATTTCAGCTACAGTTTCCTATGATGAAATTTGCTTCCTTCCCACTCTCTGTGGTCCAAAATAGTCCAAGATTGCTGACCTTCAGAACACTTCAAATTCAATTTATTTGTGTAGGAATTTGTGGATCCTGATTGTGGTGGTGACGACACACAGCTTTTCTTCAAAGAAAGCAGTATCTTTGACAGCAATAATCTGCATTGGATGGTTCTAGCAGGCTCAGTAACAAATCTAAAATTAAAATTTCAGGACCTAGTTTAACTGTAATGAAGATAGGAATGTTAATTGTACTAAAAGTTAACTATGCACTGCAAGACAGGGACTTTTTCATTGATGGAGAAATTTGTGTGTTCCGCTTGCTGCTGCCCTCTTTTAGTTACTAGGATAAACATGTCTGGTTTTTCTAATTGGTTGCGGCTTTAAGTTTAGAACCTGCTTAACTGTATAACATCTGACCTTGGTAAAATGGGAACAACAGTGGCTCAGAGAAGCCTATCTTCACTGCTGTGACGATTGGTCTTCTGATGTTCAGTTTAGTGGGTCTAGTAGAGACAAATAATTCTTTAGAATAGTAATAGAGATGTAGCCGTGTTAGTCTGGTCTGGCTGAACCAAAAGACAGGACTATGCAGCACTTTAAAGACTAACAAGATGGTTTATTAGAGCTCATCACCTAATAAACCATCTTGTTAGTCTTTAAAGTGCTGCATAGTCCTGTCTTTTGTTTCAAATAATTCTGTGAGGACACAAGTCAATTGTCATCCAATTTCATCAGATTTTTAATATGATATGGCATAAACATGACATGCTCTTCTCCTTAAACATTTTTAAATAATAGCTATTAGTAGGCTGTTAAAATGCTTTGCATCTGTGTAAGTGGAGGTAATGCTTATCTTAATTGTTTTAGTTCTGTATTTTGGGTTACAGACAATGTTTTCTAGAAGAAGGATGGGTGGGATGGTGTGTAAACATTTGCAAAAAAATTGCCCTGTTATATCTAAAGCTCAAATTTGTCATTGTATTGATCACCTGATAAGCAGACGAAGCACAACACTTGTGGAAATCTTCCTTCAGTCTAATGACCATACTTCAAATCGTAACAAAAGATGATACATATATGAGAGTAATACTGATTCACTGCTTTGGCTTTAGGTGATCTCAGTGTCTGGACTTGGACTTTGGTCCAATAGTTGCCCATTTTTCTCGTTCCTGGCATGGGTTAGGTCCCAGTCCTGCAAACATGCTTAACTTTGTATCTAGGCAATACATGCAGGACTGGGACTTGAGTTTTTAACAAGTTTTGGAGACCATAAGTCAAAGAATGGACAACCTTTTTTAACAATTTTAATCCTAGTTCAAGTTCAGTGCTAGTGAGAAATTGTAAAAAGCACATGCTGCTATTTAGTATAGATACAAGTAGAGATGTAATAGTGTAGTCAATTGACCTATTAACCGATAAGCAAAAGCTTAAAGGTTAATGCTATAGACTCATGCATTCTCTTCCCCCTTCCCCACTTTCCAGTAAAATTTTTAGCAGTCCAGCAAGCAATCCTGCTCAGTTCTGGCTTGCGCTGGGTCCGGGACCTACCCCCACTGTGGGTCTGCATTTAAAGAGTATTAGGGGTTGTGACGTAGTGGGAGTGCTGTCTGCTCTGTAACCTTGTGTCCCCCTGCGCTGTGATGTGTGATTCTCACTGACTCACCCACATGTGTATTAGCCCAGACACCTAGGACCAGCCTGACCAGATAACAAGGCTCTTTCCACAGGGGAGAGACGAAGGGAAGCAGAGACGAACACCTGGTTTGGGGGCAGGGTCTGGGAGCGAGGCAGTTGCTGGCTGCGAAACATGAAGGAAACAGCCTAAGCTGAGGACTGAGGGTCTAGGGGAGGCAATGGACCCCTATCCCAAGGGGTCTGAGGCATCCTGGCCAAGACTCCTGTAAGCGCATCACGTCTGTGCTATGCTGTATCCTGGAGAAGCAATAAACCCTCTCTATTCTACTGGCTGGCAGAGTCTGTTCTTGCTGCTACGGGGCTGCAGGACTAGGGGGAACCCCGACTCGCTGTCACAGGGGCCAGGTGGGCAAGAAGCCCAGTTCAGGTCCAGATTGCACTGGGTCTGAGAGCTCACCCTCTCTCAGTCCCCCTGACTGATCAGCTCCTGTCTGGCACCTGATACAGAGGCAGCAGTACAGAATGACAGTTGTTTTACCAACCCAAAGATTGGTTTCCTTCTCTTGACACAGAAATAATCATAAAAGGGGAGAGTTATGTATATGACATGCTTGTCTCTTCACTAATTGTTCATTATGTTCTTCACCCTGAAATACTGCAATATCCTTTTAAAAGCATAATATCCCAAAATGAAATGCATTCCTCTTGAAAAGAAAATGGGAGCTGAGTTAAAGGCCTGCCTTTAGTGGGGATTATATTAAAGGTATATAGCAGATTCAAGTCCTAACAGTACACAGCACTTTTATATGGAAGGAAAATGCTTCATTGCTTTTAATTGCAGAGCTTTCATGGCCACACCTACTCTTTGCTCACAGATTGAGATCCCAATTTGTCTTTATTTTGTGCTCGTTACCTCCAAAGTTTTGTTTGTGTAAAAGTAGGACACTTAAACCTTGGGGGCACTGATCTGCTTTCTTGAAAGTAGGACGTTCTTATAACTTGGTGTTTTTTTGTAACTAAAATAAAAGAAATAACACATGTAAAAACTTCAGAAACTGACGAAGTGAAAATGACCTGTCCATTTTAATTGTCCAAGTGGAAGAGTGGAAAGTGTGTGTGTTTGGAGAGGGATGACATAGTAAGTGGAGAAAAAGAAATCCAGTCTCTTATCTGTAGTGTCTCTGGCTGTTTATAGTATCCGCTAACCCACTTTTATTGGTTCTAAAGGATATGGCCTGCAGCCTTTGCCACTTGGAATTGTTTTAAGTGGATTCAGTTTTACGTAGCTTGATGTCTCATTGCTATAGAGAATGTGATCTGGGAATCAGGAATTCGAGTTCTATAGTCAGTCTTGCCACTGATTTGTGGGCCTTGAGGTAAGTTACTTAATGTCTTCCTCCTACCATCTTGAAAATAAGGGTAATACAACTATATTTGAAGCTACAAGGAAGTAAGTAGATAAATACTAAGCAACAGTTTGCATGCTACTAGATCTTGCTAATTTTTGTAAAGTTAAGAATAATTTTTAATCCATTCGGAAGTATAAACTGTGGTCTGACTCAGCCCTGCCCTCTGAAAAAGAATGGGTAGATGGTAACAAAAGTGACAGAAACATTGACCAAAAAAGGAAGACTGTGCACTGGAGAATGTAATACTTAACCAAATACATAAGACCTCAGTTTAAATTTTCTCTTGCATTCTGTGTGTGGCAGGGTGACAGTTAAAAGGTAAAGGGGTAGTGCATTCAGAGGCTGTTCACGCAATGAGCAAAATAATTAACACACCTTTATGAAACTCAGCTAAGAA
This sequence comes from Rafetus swinhoei, assembly GCA_019425775.1. Classification (NCBI taxonomy): domain Eukaryota; kingdom Metazoa; phylum Chordata; order Testudines; family Trionychidae; genus Rafetus; species Rafetus swinhoei. The sequence goes on along the minus strand of JAFJHL010000175.1, from coordinate 1,659,240 downwards.
CATGCATGCACTGGGATATTGTTACTTCTCTGAAGAAAGTCATTATCCTGATACTGTATTTCTCTGAAAGCTGGCAGAGAGCCAGTGTATTGGTTCAGCAGATGAATTTGTTAGCTTACTCAGAAACAGTCTATTATACTATCTAACATCCTGAAGTCAATATTTTGTTCCTTGCATTAAGTGGTGAATTTCTAGATATTAACTTGATGGGAATTTTCTTGAACTTGAATGGGAAAAATAAAACTGGATAGAATTTCCTTTTGATCTTTACTTTCTGTTTATGCGGCATTTATACCGGTAACTTGGCTTGATTAACAGTTGCAAAAATTAATACTTGCAAGGTTCCATTCATTAGGGATGTAAACTCCTGTTTAATTGGTTAAACATTGTTTAACTGTTTAAAATTAAAAGGGGGCTCAGGCAGGAGAGAGGCTGCTCCAGCAGCTGGAGCAGCCCCTGCCTGTGGAGTGTCCAAGCTCCCAATGGACAGAGGCTGCTCCAGATGCCTGAGCAGCCCCTTTCCGCAGACCCCCTGTGGTGCTGGAGCAGCCTGCTGCAGGCGGGAACTACTCCAGGCCCCACCAGTTAATGGTTAATCAGAACCGGTTAAGGGTGACATTGATTAACCTTTCCATGTCCCTGTTATCCATTGCAAAATTTGTAGGTCCTCCCAGACTGTACACCAGTACTTTATTCCAGTTGTCAATAAGTATGAAATATAAATCTTTAAAAAAAGCCTGTGATGAAGAAGGACTTAGATGTCACTGCTGGGAACTGATGCCCACATGAGGGCAAAACATTTGTATTTCAAATGGGTGGAAAGTGGGAGGGGGCTCTAACTCTGGCTTTCAGGATGATGCAGTGGTAGCGTCAATATAGATTTCTTCTCTTGGTTTGTCATCTTGATTGCCATATTCGTCTTTATAAAAAAAAGCATGTTGTTTGCATGGAATGTGTTTCCATTCATCTTTGTTTATATTGTACTGCGATGAATGTTGTGCAAATGATTTCACCACCAGTGCTCTGTAGTTCCAATCATTCCTAACTACAGTGAGTTTCAAAATGTTAATGTGGGGCCCTTACGGTGTCTGCTAGTGGGCTACTTAACACCATGTTTTTAACGTGTGCTTTTTTGCTCAGGAACTGAGATTCAGTCTCTTTACTATAGGGTTCTGTGACACAATGTACTGATGTTGGTTGGGAAAGGCCTAGTGGAATGTATAAAGGATAAGAAATAGGGCTCTTAAATAATCAGTTAACTCATGCAATTAACTCGGATTAGTAGTGATTAATCACACTGTTACACAATGAGAATACCAACTGAAATTAAATATCATTGGATGTTTTTCTACATTTTCAATATTGATTTCAGTTACAGCACCAAATACAAAGTGTACATTGCTCACTTTCTATTGGTTACAAATACATGCACTGCAAAAATGATAAAAGAAATAGTATTTTTCAGTTTTCCTCATGCAAGTGCTATAGTGTAATCTCTTTATTGTGAAAGGGCAGCTTAGAAATGTAGAATTTAACTGCACTCAAAGCTGAAACAATGTCTTCAAGTCCACTCAAATACTACTTGTTCTTTCTATCAGTTGCTGGGGCAAACAAGTTGTTGACATTGACGGGAGATACCTTTACCTGCTTCTTATTTACAGTGTCACCAGGAAGTGAGAACAGGCGTTCACATGGCACTTTCATGGCTGGCATTGCAAGCTATTTACTGCCAGATACATTCGTATGCCCCTTTGTGCTTTGGCCTAAATTCCTGAAGATGTGCGTCCATGCTGATGATGCTCATTTAAAAAATGAGTTAATTACATTTGTGACTAAAGTCCTTGGGGGAAGATGACATATCTCCTGCTCTGTTTTACCCACTTTCTGCCATATATTTCATGTTATCGTGGTCTCGGATGATGGCCCAGCACATGGTTGTTTTAAGAATGCTTTCACAGCAGATTTGACAAAATGCAAAGAAGGTACCAATATGAGATTTCTGAAAATGGCTATAGCGTGCAAGCCAGTGTTTAATAATATGAAGAGTTGTCCAAAATCTTGAGGGACTAATGAGTGGTGCATGCTTTCAGAAGTCTTAAAAGAGCAACACGCTGTTTTAGAAACTATGGAACCTGAACCACCAAACAAGAAAATCAACCTTCTGCTAATGGCATCTGGTTCAAATGATGAAAATGAACATGTATGTCAGTCCATGCTGCTTTAGATTGTTATCTGGAAGAGCCCATCATCAGCCTGGAAGCATGTCCTCTGGAATGGAGGTTGAAGCATGAAGGGACGTATGAATCTTTAGCACATCTGGGACGTAAATATTTTGCAACGCTAGCTACACAAGTGCCAAGTGAATTCCTATTCTCACTTTCTGGTGACATTGTAAATAAGCAGGCAGCAGTATCTCCTGCCAATGTTATCGAAGTTGTATGGCAGAATAGTAGTAGAGCTGAGTGGACTTAGTAAACTCTTAAAAGTTCTACATTATATTCTTTTTAATGCAGTTTTTTGTACATCTACATTTGTAAGTTCAACTTTCATGATAAAGAGATTGCACTATTGTACTTGTATGAGGTGAACTGAAAAATACTATATTTTGTTCATGGTTTACTGTGCAAATATTTACAAAAAATAATGTGCATTGTACACTTGGTATTCTGTGTAAGTGAAATAAATGCATTTGAAAATACAGAAAATATCTAAAATATTTACAATAAATGGTATTTTATTGCTTAACAGCTCAATTTAAAAAATGAAACCCAATTATTCACTTCACAGCCCTAGTAAGAAGCAATGTATCTCTAAACCTAAATCAGATTGAGCAGTATAAACAGAGTTTCAGAACATATTTCTATATGTTCACTGCTCTACCTGTCTTCCATGACACATCCTTTCTAAGGCATGGAAAAAACAAACAGAAGCAACAACTCAGAAATTATCTTCTCTCTAGAAGCGAACAATCCAGAGTACATTGGATTATAACTGAAAATGTTACTGTAATTTCTGATAGCAAATGTGTTAATTTAAATTGATGCTTACCAAAACTTTTAATAGGACAGAATATGAGGGAAAGTGCCTCTTTGTGAAGTATTAATAAACACATTTTATGACCTTCAAAAACTAAGGGTTTTTTTGTTTTGTTTTGTGAAAGCTTTGATGGTGCTTTCATATGCACCACAGCAGGGGATTAGTAGTTTGTCAGATATTGTTAAAAAGTAAATTTTTAAAGAGCTCTGTAAAAATGTTTGACAAGCAGGTCCTCTTCAAATATGAAGACAAATATTTTATTTTTATAGAAACTAAGAGTCCTGATTAGACATGGGGATTTCATTCAAATTCTTCATAATTTCAGTTGAAGTGTTACTTTTGAATTGTTTGCTTTTATAAAATAAAAAGCATTTGTTGAGGAAACCCCTGCTTTCCTTTTCTTACAGTTTACAAAAGATTTAAATTCTTAAGAAGTTTCCTTTTGCAGAAATTATCTGGCATTCCCTAGAAAAAAGAGATATTTAAGCTCTCAAAGCAGGCTGGCTAAAATTAATTCAGTTATTTATGTTCACATTACTACTTCCTTAATTAGTCCAAATAATGTAATACAACACCTCTTAACTGTATGGCTCTAAAAAGCAAAACTCTCATCTCACGTAGATTTCCTGGTTAAAACTAAGATGTGATGTGCCAACTAGTAAGTGCAAATCCTTGATGTCTGGTCCAATTGACTAAACTACTCCTATTGGTTTTAATAGTTTTGCTGGTAGATAGTTCTTTTGGGTGTGATGAGATACTGTATAGTCATTGTTCTGGATTTGTTTTTTTGTGTGGGTTTTTAAGAAACATCCTTTCACATCTGTTGACTTTTTAAAAAGACTGCATAAGTTGTTCACAGGGTGAGAAGGTTGTTTTAAATCAGCATTATTTTCTAAGAGTAGTAGATTTTGATTCAGAAAACATGAGTGGTTTTTTCTGAATCTGCATTGAGTAATCTTACTGAGAGCACAAAGTGAGGGGAAAAGATGGCACAGAGAATGGTTGATCTGTGTTGATCTGTTCTGCCAGTTGCTGAAACCCGAACCAAAGTAGTTAATCTTCTGAACTGTTAATTGCTATATGAACAAGTACTGAATTAATCTTTTTGGGCTTTCAGTGGCTCTCACTGGGATCTACTCCCAGATGATACCCCAAGCCATTCACATTTGTTGGTATGGTTTCCAAACCAGTTAGGTTTTAGATAATTTATTCTTTGCCTAGAGAGAATTTGATAGGCTATTTACTTATCCTGAGCATTAAAGGAGATACTGTGGATTCCAATTTAGAGAAGAAAATCGTCAATATAGATGCAGAAAATCCAAGAAAGATGTAAGGGGATGGCTTGTATCAAAGTGACAAGTAAGTCTCAATGTATAGCCCCCCCATCCTCTGTAAGATGTTTGGAGTGTGTTGGAGAGATTCCATGTTAATTGTGCTCTATCCATCCCCATCCTGAGATGCCCTAGGAACCTCTGTGTCTGTCTCCACAGTGGCAACTTTGTGGTTGGCTTGTACTCCCATCACCCTTCCTGTCATGTTCTTGAATCTCTGAACTGCTAGACTAAGAGTCTTGTCCTTTCTCCCAGCGTGTTTGGGGATATTCAAGCTAATTGGCCAATGAGCTTTATCCAGGGGAGACATCATTCTGTCATGCTGACCACTGACATATGCTGTTGTGTAATATTATAAAAGGTTGTGTTTGCAAAATTATATATGTTTTTGTGAGGAAGAGGAGAAGAGGGAGCAGATGGCAGAGGTAGGCTATATACACCATCACCTCTTGGTATATATAGCAAATAACTTAAATTAGCAGCAATACTTGTCTGTACATGAAATAACTAAGTAACGAGGTGGACTAGTCACGGGGACAATTTGCATTTAGCAGGATGATGGGCTAGTGTCAATATGAATGGGCGAAATATGATGGGTCAGTTTTGGGGAAGGCATTTCTACAGACTTCTAATTCACTATAGCAGATATTTTTCAACTGTTTACTTTAGAAGAGGAATGGCTAGGTCTATAACAAAATAGTTCAGTAGAGGTGAGTAAAAGTTTAGAGGCATAGAATAAAACATGCATCAGGCTGAGATACATTGAGGTAAAAAGCAAAAAGGCAAATGGGTCTTGGAAGCAAGTTTTTTTTTTTTTTTTTTTTTAAGAGGTTCAGTAATCTGGCTTTCATCTATACTTTGGATACATATAATCTATCCAAAGATTATATGGAATGTTAATTACCTTTTATTAATTTATATTTTTTTTCTACCTGTTGCTTGCAGAATCTCTTTTTCTAGGACTTCTAGGAGCAGATATTACTTTTGTTCATGCTGTACTAAGCTGACCTGGTCTTAAGAACCCTTCTCCCCCTTTTTCCCCCCTCTCCGCCACTGAATTGTAGGGGGACTTTTTGTCCTTCTGGGTTTCTTGAGGTTAAATAAGGACATGTTTTCATGTCTCAACAAAACAAGTTAAGGGCCACTAACATTTCAGTTGTGTGCTTTGACATAGTTATGTAAACATCAAAATGGAAACAAACCGTAACAGGTGTTTCTGTGATTGTTTATTTTGAAGACTTCTGTGCCCCAAGACATGACCTGATTAATCTTAAAGGACATATTAAGTGCACCTATTTTATTCTTCTGTGTATACTACACTGCAAAATCTTGCCTTTTTCTTTTTAAAAGAAAGAACTTTATTACTTTTAATATTATAAATTCTCAGGAGGCAGGGTGTAGGCCACTTGTACGTTAACGAAATCCACAACTTTCATAGGTTATAAACAGACTGCATTGGGATGAACCTTTGTTGGAGAAATAAATGAATAAATTAAAATTGTATTGTTGAAATTGAGCTTCAGGATAGTACTACTACTGTTGCAAATGAGGTTGAGTGGGGGTAGATATAGATGTGCAAAAATATTTAACTGCTAAAGAGTAAGTTAACTTTTGGGCTTTATCTCTCATTCTACTGCTGTTTGTTTCCCAGTTATAGTATTAGTCTCTTCCCCTCTTGTCCAGATGGATCTATTCATTAAGAACAGTCTCTGCAGTGAGAATTGGAGTAGATATTGACTGATAGTCATACATTAGAAAATTACATTTTTAAACCTCTTTTTGTAAATTTCATACCATACCATATTTTACAATCCATTAATATATTAATCTACCTGTTCATTTAACATCAACAACTGGGCCATGAGAAAATATGCATTCCATACATATCCATAGCCTTGTTTTTCGTCTAGAGTGGAGTGTTCTGGTTTGAAGGTGTCTGGTACAATTTACAGTATTATCCTCAAATTGTTAATTTAGAGTGAAAGTATGAAGAAGGGAAAGGTAGAAAAGTTGAGTGTTGTGCCATTTGGTAAGCTATTATACCTAACTATTTTGACTAAGAAACCTAGCCTTTTTAAAATTCCCATCATACAGCTTGAATCATTATACTAAAGTTAACATTTTGCTTTAATCCGTTGCCTGCTATCAGAAATGTTTGAGGAGCAGTGAGTGAATGTTCTATTAGGAAAAAAGGTTGCCCTCATTTGTCCAGTAGCAAATGTGATAGCGAAGTGTTGGGCAATATGCCCTTCAATATGACTGTCATCTTTTACCTCTCAGTAAACTGACAAAACATGAAAAGTAACATTTTTGCATAGCATAGTGATTAAATGTTGGTGTCTGATGTTGCTGTAGCTGAAAGTTGGTGAACATTTGTTACATTATAGGTGGTTGGTTAAATATCTCTGCTACTTCAAAATGCAGAGCTAAAATGCTGAGATTGTAGTCTGAAATGCATAGAGAGAAGAAGGGTTGGGAGTCTTGTAGTCTTTCAGTTACTTGGCTTTATTGCTACTTGAAAAATCTAGATCAAATGTATTTTTGCAGAATTGTTGCTGAGAGTTTTAAAGAAAGGTGCATTTGCAATTAGTGCATTCTTAAAATAGGGTTCCCAGACAGCAGACTCTGTCCTACTGATATATTATAAATGACAAAGCTGTTCTAAATGTTTTCACTGCCTGAGGATAGTGTCTACCATTTGTAATGTTTCTAGATTGTACAAATACCTCTTAGCATAAATAAGGTTGAGATAAAATTATCAGCAGTTTTGTCACTACCATTCAATGAAAGTCCTTTTTGGGTTTACCAATTACATAACTTGTTCTTTGAGTGGCACTTCCCAGGTTGAAAGGTATGTGTGGTTCTGCATGAATGACCTGTGTGGATTGCAACTGGCTGTTCCCTTTCCTTCTAAACAGGAAGAGATTGTATGCAGGCCAATGACACACCAAATGACCCTTTTCTTTTAGAGGGATAGAAGTGTACATAAAGGAAAGCAGTAGGCCTGGAATGAAAGGAAAAAGTTAGCCAATGCTTCGCTTAAAGATTTATTATAGATTTCAGTGTCACACACAGGAGAAATATGGTTGTTATAATTTCTTTGTGGAGGATCACAGACAGAAGAAACAAATCAATAATTCTAGAAGGTACATCTTTTTCCTCTATTTGCCAGTGTTCAACAATGTTAGCTAATCTTTCAGTAAGAAGGCATACCTTTGGGTGTTTTTTGGTATTAAAAGAAACTTATTTAGCTGTAGTGCATGTGTTCCTACTGCGAGACTAAGCTAAACAGATAGTCTGTTACTTAACTAAGTTTTGTGTGTGCGATAGTATGGTAGAATGAATTTTTTTCAGCATTTTACATTTTAGTCCAGCATTATATATAGCATATTTCAGAAGCTAACCTTGTACTGGAGCTGACTCTTAGATTTTTAGCATTGCATATGCTATGCAATGGATGAGGCTTTTTTCAGACAACTAACAAAATCATCCAAAGCCCAAGATTTGGTGGTGATGGGGGACTTCAACTATCCAGATATATGTTGGGAAAATAACACTGCAGGGCACAGACTATCCAATAAGTTCTTGGACTGCATTGGAGACAACTTTTTATTTCAGAAGGTTGAAAAAGCTACCAGCGGGGAAGCTGTTCTAGATTTGATCCTAACAAATAGGGAGGAACTGGTTGAGAATTTGAAAGTGGAAGGCAGCTTGGGTGAAAGTGATCATGAAATCATAGAGTTCACAATTCTAAGGAAGCGTAGAAGGAGAACAGCAAAATAGAGACAATGGATTTCGGGAAGGCGGATTTTGGTAAGCTCAGAGAGCTGATAGGTAAGGTCCCATGGGAATCGAGACTGAGGGGAAAAACAACTGAGGAGAGTTGGCAGTTTTTCAAAGGGACATTGTTAAGGGCCCAAAAGCAAGCTATTCCGATGTGTCGGAAAGATAGAAAATACGGCAAAAGACCGCTTTGGCTTAACCACGAGATCTTGCGTGATCTAAAAATAAAAAGGAGTCATATAAAAAATGGAAAGTAGGACAAATTACAAAGGATGAATATAGGCAAACAGCACAGGAATGCAGGGGCAAGATTAGAAAGGCAAAGGCACAGAATGAGCTCAAACTAGCTACGGGAATAAAGGGAAACAAGAAGACTTTTCATAAATACATTAGAAGCAAGAGGAAGACCAAGGAGAGGGTAGGCCCACTGGTCAGCGAGGAGGGAGAAACAGTAACAGGAAACTTGGAAATGGCAGAGATGCTCAATGACTTATTTGTTTCGGTCTCCACCGAGAAGTCTGTAGGAATGCCTAACATAGTGAATGCTAGTGGGAAGGGGTAGTTTTAGAAGGTAAAATAAAAAGAACAAGTCAAAAATCACCTAGAAAAGTTAGATGCCTGCAAGTCACCAGGGCCTGATGAAATGCATCCTAAAATACTCAAGGAGCTGATAGAGGAGGTATCTGAGCCTCTAGCTATCATCTTTGGAAAATCATGGGAGACAGGAGAGATTCCAGAAGACTGGAAAAGGGCAAATACAGTGCCCATTTATAAAAAGGGAAATAAGAACAACCCAGGAAACTACAGACCAGTTAGTTTAACTTCTGTGCCAGGAAGATAATGGAGCAAGTAATTAAGGAAATCATCTGTAAACACTTGGAATGTGGCAAGGTGATAGGGAACAGCCAGCATGGATTTGTAAAGAACAAATCATGTCAAACCAATCTGATAGCTTTCTTTGATAGGATAACGAGTCTTGTGGATAGGGGAGAAGCGGTGGATGTGGTATACCTAGACTTTAGTAAGGCGTTTGATACGGTCTCGCATGATATTCTTATCAATAAACTAGGTAAATACAACTTAGATGGGGCTACTATAAGGTGGGTGCATAACTGGCTGGATAACCGTACTCAGAGAGTAGTTATTAATGGTTCACAATCCTGCTGGAAAGGCATAACAAGTGGGGTTCTGCTGGGGTCTGTTTTGGGACCGGCTCTGTTCAATATCTTCCTCAATGATTTAGATATTGGTATAGAAAGTACACTTATTAAGTTTGCAGATGTTTCCAAGCTGGGAGGGGTTGCGACTGCTCTGGAGGATAGGGTAATAATTCAAAATGACCTGGACAAATTGGAGAAATGGTCTGAGGTAAATAGGATGAAGTTTAATAAAGACAAATGCAAAGTGCTCCACTTAGGAAGGAACAATCAGTTTCATACATACAGAATGGGAAGCGACTGTCTGGGAAGGAGTATGGCAGAAAGGGATCTAGGGGTTATAGTGGAACACAAGTTGAATATGAGTCAGCAGTGTGATACTGTTGCAAAGAAAGCAAACATGATTTTGGGATGCATTAACAGGTGTGTTGTGAGCAAGACACGAGAAGTCATTCTTCCGCTCTACTCTGCGCTGGTTAGGCCTCAGTTGGAGTCTTGTGTCCAGTTCTGGGCACCGCATTTCAAGAAAGATGTGGAGAAATTGGAGAGGGTCCAGAGAAGAGCAACGAGAATGATTAAAGGTCTAGAGAACATGACCTATGAGGGAAGACTGAAGGAATTGGGTTTGTTTAGTTTAGAAAAGAGAAGATTTAGGGGGGACATGATAGTAGTTTTCAGGTATCTAAAAGGGTGTCATAAGGAGGAGGGAGAAAACTTGTTCATCTTGGTCTCTGAGGATAGAACAAGAAGCAATGGGGCTTAAACTGCAGCAAGGGAGGTTCGGGTTGGACATTAGGAAAACGTTCCTAACTGTCAGGGTAGTCAGACACTGGAATAAATTGCCCAGGGAGGTTGTGGAATCCCCATCTCTGGAGATATTTAAGAGTAGGTGAGATAAATGTCTATCAAGGATGGTCTAGACAGTATTTGGTCCTGCCATGAGGGCAGGGGACTGGACTCGATGACCTCTCAAGGTCCCTTCCAGTCCTAGTATTCTATATCACATATGTAAGGATGTAATTGAGTCCTATTTTTTCTATGGTGTCCGAGTTCGTATGTCATAGTGGTTTAGTTCAGGGAGAGTTATATTTTTTTTTTCTTATGCCTAATTTTATGGACATATTTTTTGATTTAATGAATTAAACTTAATGCAGTTTTTAAACCTTTGTATCATCAGAACACAGAACTGCTATACTGTATCAGATTAGAGGTCTGTTTAATGGTCAGCACCAGATCATTCAGAGGAAGGTGTAAGAAACCTCAACCACCTGGTTCCAAGGTGACATTCCCATCAGTTCTGAGGCACAGTACTTGTGCCATCTGTAGGGTCCTATCACATCCTCTCTGAAGTCTAACTTTCACAAACAAATGAATGACCACTAAGTTCCAGTCAAGCCTCATTCACAGGCTTAACATCTTAGCCCATTGCCCTCTATGGACATCTAACTAAGAGCTGTACTTCCTCCACTTGCTAGCCTTCATGTTGCTGGGAATAAGCATGTGTCCCCTGATTCAATGTGGAGATTGTCGGACGTTACATTTCACTTGTTCATAGGGGATTTTAATTCCTAATGAGTCAGATGACAACACCAAAGGGGGTCCAGCCCATTACATTCATGATACTATCAAGTGATAGGAACATAGTTGCATGCTTGCACAAAAGAAGATTATAATAGAGAAGGTGAACTACCATTAAAATAAACTCTGTATGTCTTAAGGTCTGTAGCTGTCATCTCTTTTTTTAAAAGGTGAGTTGTTTTAATTAATTCCTATAGTTTGACTAAGTGGTTTTAAAATGGGATTTAGCATTGTATGAAATTTCATTTTGAATATGAGGAAGTTCTTATGAGGAAGATTGTTATAGTGATTCATTAGCGTACATTCGATTATATCAAGGCATTTTGATTTTATATCACATTGTAACATTATAGAGAGGATGGATGCTGGCAGATGAGACCAAAAAGCATAAGCAATTTATTTTTCATAGTTTGCAAAATTAAATGATGTGACTTGACTTAGTAATAAACTGGGGTACATATTTAACAGTACAGATTGTGAGTGTTGAGAATATACTTTCGATGGTAGCTGAGTTTAGCATTCTTCTTAACATTGTAGAAACAGTCAAGTAATGAAGACAATCAAATCCACAGGCATGTTAACAAGAAGAAGGTGATCAGAGAGGGTATGCGGCCCCTGTTGGATGAAGGAGGTAACCTAGTGACAGATGATGTGGGGAAAGCTGAAGTACTCAATGCTTTCTTTGCCTCTGTCTTCACGGACAAGGTGGGCTCCCGGACTAATGTGCTAAGTGACGCAAGATGGGATGAAGATGGACAGCCTGTTGTGGGTAAAGAACAGGTTAGGAACTATTTAGAAAAGCTAAATGTACACAAATCCATGGGTCTGGACTTAATGCATCTGAGGGTACTGAGGGAGTTCGCAAGTGTCATTGAGGAGCCTTTGGCCATTATCTTTGAAAAGTCGTGGAGATCGGGAGAAATCCCGGATGATTGGAAAAAGGCAAATGTAGTGCCCATCTTCAAAAAAGGGAAAAAGGATGATCCAGGGAACTATAGGCCAGTCAGTCTTACCTTGGTTCCTGGAAAAATCATGGAAGGGATCCTTAAGGAATCCATTTTGAGGCATTTGGAAGAGAGGAAAGTGATTAGGAATAGTCAGCATGGATTCACAAAGGGCAAGTCATGCCTGACCAATCTGATTAGCTTCTATGATGAGGTAACTGGCTCTGTGGATGTGGGAAAGTCAGTGGATGTGATATACCTTGACTTTAGCAAGGCTTTTGATACGGTCTCCCACAATATTCTTGCCAGCAAGTTAAGGGAATGTGGATTGGATAAATGGATGGTAAGATGGATAGAAAGATGGCTAGAAGGCCGGGCCCAGCGGGTAGTGATCAACGGCTCGATGTCAGGATGGCGGTCGGTTTCTAGCAGAGTGCCCCAAGGTTCGGTTGTAGGACCAGTTTTGTTCAATATCTTTATTAATGACCTGGATGAGGGGATGGATTGCACCCTCAGCAAGTTTGCGGATGACGCTAAGCTAGGGGGAGAGGTAGATACGCTTGAGGGCAGAGATAGGGTCCAGAGTGACTTAGACAAATTGGAGGATTGGGCCAAAAGAAATCTGATGAAGTTCAACAAGGACAAGTGCAGAGTCCTGCACTTGGGACGGAAGAATCCCAAGCATAGTTACAAGCTGGGGACCAACCAGTTAAGTAGTAGTTCTGCAGAAAAGGACCTGGGGGTTACAGTGGACGAGAAGCTGGATATGAGTCAACAGTGTGCCCTTGTAGCCAAGAACCCTAATGGCATATTAGGGTGCATTAGGAGGAGTATTGCCAGCAGATCTAGAGAAGTGATTATTCCCCTTTATTTGGCTTTGGTGAGGCCACATCTGGAGTATTGTGTCCAGTTCTGGGCCCCCCACTACAAAAAGGATGTGGACGCATTGGAGAGGGTCCAGCGGAGGGCAACCAAAATGATTAGGGGGCTGGAGCATATGACCTACGAGGAGAGGCTGAGGGGGTTGGGTCTGTTTAGTCTGCAGAAGCGAAGAGTGCGGGGGGATTTGATAGCAGCCTTCAACTTCCTGCAGGGGGAGTTCCAAAGAGGATGGAGAGAGGCTGTTCTCAGTAGTGACAGATGGCAGAACAAGGAGCAATGGTCTCAAGTTGTGGTGGGAAAGGTCCAGGTTGGATATTAGGAAAAACTATTTCACTAGGAGGGTAGTGAAGCACTGGAATGGGTTGCCTAGGGAGGTAGTGTTTAAGTCTCGGCTTGACCAAGCCCTGACTGGGTTGATTTAGTTGGGATTGGTCCTGCCTAGAGCAGGGGGCTGGACTTGATGACCTTCTGAGGTCTCTTCCAGCTCTATGGTTCTATGATTCTATGAAATCTAGTTTGAATCTGTTTTTTCGTACATTCTGTTGATACAGACTTCAGAACTACTGAAGTAACTTATGAGCATAAATGTTTGAAACTGTGTGAACTGAAACAACTAGAGCCAAAGGAAATGGATGTACTCCAGAGCACAAATGATTGCCCCAAGTCAGAAAAAACCTGCTCCTATTATGGTATTTCAAAATTGGCTATGTGTGTACACTGTGGATGAGTTAGATTTCCTCTAAAACTGGAGATGTTGATCAAAATTAGAGACATTTACCAGACTGGATGGAGCAATGGAACCTGTCAAAGGCCCGTCCAGTCCTACATTTCTGAGCTCTGATTCAGTATTGCCCTTTCTAAGCAAAAGGTGTGACTGTCAGCTAACCAGGGTGAGGGGTAGCGTAACCTGGGATCAGAGCAGGCAGCAAATCTAGTGGTCAGAAGCTTCAGGGGGTAGATGAGTTAGTCTGTACAGGATAAACTTAAAAAATAACAAATGGTCTGGTAGCACTTTATAGACTAACAAAACATGTAGATGGTATCATGAGCTTTCGTGGGCACAGCCCACTTCTTCAGATGACCGGAGTTTTGAGTTTAGGATGTGCAGACCCAAAATAAAGAGGAGGGGGGGAGGGGAAAAAAGGGGGGAGGTGGGAAACAAGGAGCAGAGGGTATGAAAATATCAAAGGGAAAAACAGGAAGGCAGAACTGGCAATCATTAAGTACCTGAAGATTGGATATTTAAAACAAAGCAGATAAGGATCAAAGGCAATAGATAGGAAGGGTACTAACGCAAGAAACTACACACAGACCTGTTTGCACCTTCATTGAATGTTAGGTTGATAATGTCCCAGCCATCCCTCATCTCGATTGAAGCCATTAGCATGAGAATTGAACTTGCAGGGAATTGTAATTCCAACACCTCTCTATGTATTTGACTTGTAGAATTTGTTTGTGACAAGACAGCCACCCAGAGATCTTTAAAGAGTGATTAGGTAGATTGAAGTGCTGTCCAACAGGTTTCTGTATGTTCCCTTTACATATATCTGATTTGTGTCCGTTGATTCTTTCTCGTGGGGACTGTCCAGTTTGTACAATATATATGGCAGTGGGGCATTGCTGGCATTTGATAGCATAGATCAAATTACTGGATGTGCAGTTGAATGAAGCTACCAAATCAGAGGTTATGTTGTTGGCTCCAGTGATGAATACGCTTGTATAGATATGTGGGCAGAGTTGGCACGGTGGCTGATTGCAGGGCTGGGTTCCTGGATGCTTATGATGTGGTTGTGTAGCATCGTTACCAGAAAGAATTTGTTTCAGGTTGGGGGTTGTCTGTAAGTGAGAATAGGCTTTTCCCCAAAGGCCTCTGAGAGTGAGGGATCATTTTCCAAAATGGGTTGCAGATTGTGTATAATGCGTTGGAGGGGTTTGAGTTGTCGACTATAGGTAATAACAACTGGAATTCTATTATTCTCCCTTTTGGGTCTGTCTTGAAGTATTTCATGTCTAGGTACTTTTTTGGCTCTGTCAATCTGTTTTTTCACTCCTCCGGGTGGGTATTTCAGTTTTAGGAATGCGCTATAAAGATCCTGTAAGTGTTTGTCTCTTCTTTGGGATCGGAGCAAATCCGGTTATCTTAGGGCTTGGCTGTATACAATAGATTGAGAAATGTGTCTGGGGTGGTCAGAGTTAGAGCCAAACATCCAGAGCCAAAGCCAAGGTTAAAACCAGACTGGGACCCAAGGGTCAAGCTGAAGTCTGCAGTCAGGAGCCAGAGCCAAATGTGAAACTGGAGGTCAGAAACTAGAGTTAGGGGGCCCAAGGCAGGATCAGGACAGAAGCATATCTGCATGCAAGGTAATAGCAACAGGAAGGTAATGCAGGAGCAGGCACACAGTGGTGGGTATAAAAGCCTGTGAACTGCTAGCCTCTGCTCCCTGCTGCAGGTCAACTATAATGATGAGGCAACCTAGGGGCCAGCTCTGCTGCAGGCCATGGTTCCTGACAGAAACTGATTATCCGGTAACATATAGCACTAGCTATACTCATTCTACAAGGAGTTCTGGTCCAAGTGTGAGGAGTATTTGTGTGGTGTCTTTCACATTGATTTTTTGGAGTCCAGTTGTAATAAAATGCAAAAATTACAACTTTTATTGTCCAGATACATAGCAGCTAAACTGTGCCCAAAATAACTATTTTTATGGGTCTGACTAAGCAAAATCACTCATTTGGCCTTTAAAAACTGACAGAACTAAGTGCCTTTCTGGACCAGGATTGTTTGAAATGTATGACTGAGGTAGAACTACCTTGCCATTTCATCTTATTTGGCAGCTTTTCTGTGTTTGCACAGCTGTGGGCTAATAGTTTGGGCAGGGAGTTGAGTCAGGAGACTTAGATTATCATCCCTGTTTCACTAACTTTTCTGCAAAACCTTTGGCAAGTCATTTTAACCTCACTGTCTCATTTTTAGCTCGTGTTAAATGCTCACTTGGTCTTGTAAAACACTTTTAGATTTATGGATATCCAGTGTGAAAGTACAAATGTATTAAAATAATGTCAAGAGGATTCAAACTTTGATATTCAAAATTGTAGGTGACCTTTGATTTCTTAAGCATGTAACTGATGTGGATTTAATCAGGTGATAGGTTGTGGCTCATTCCCAAGTGTTTAAATTTTTCCCTCTTTTGAGGTGCCTGTGCAAATATAAATAACTATGTAGAGGCCTAATGTGACCTCTCTACAAGTTGAGAAATCACAAATAAACTAAACAGTTTGCTGGTACAACTCTTTAAATCCTAGAGGATTAGCATTCAGTTTATTTTCTCTAAACCCATTGAACTGTCAGGAAATAACTAACCCTTAAATTTTAGGTTTGCGAAAGTGATTTCCTCCTAATGCATGTACTTCAGAGGAATTTCAAAATCCTCTTACATACAAGAGAAGCAGAGTCCCGTTTTAATCCAGTGGAATGGTGCTTAATGGCTTGTTTAGTCTCTTATTGGTCTAAATAATTCTTCAGGAACCAGAAGTATTAGAATTTTTTTTTAAATCTCTTGTTGCTGAAACAGCTATCATTCAATTTCACTAATTCCCAATGAAACTAGTTTAACACTGTGATGCAGGAAGTTACCTTCGTGTGTGTGTGTGTGTGTATGAATAGTGTCCAGCGAAGGGTGGGGGTACACATAATAAACAGACAGCAAAACCCTCTTGTATTGTGGTATTCCATTTTTTAGTAGTATTTTGGAATATTTGTGGTTGCTGGGCATGGCTTCAATTTTTCCACACCATTTCTTTGCGAAACAAACGCTGAGCATTTTACGAACTAAACTCCAGTATGGCTTTTGAATAAGATAGAAGAATTTGCCATTCATTGACTGTATTAGACTGAGTACTTAGAATTGCCATCATTTAGTTAGGAAGAAAGGTTTGAATAAAACTGCTTTAATAGCAGTGCTGTCTTCACATAATTATTGGGAAAACTTCTTGTGACTTTTAAACACTTGTAACACACAGCTTCCCAGGGCAACTGCACAGAAAATGGAGCACTGTAATTAATAATATGCAAATGAAGTGTACCCATTTTGGTAGCACTGACAACTAATTTGAGTTTCCAGTATTCTTCAGTTTCTTTAAAATATATGGTCACTGTTCTTGATTTTTAAGACAGGCTGCTTTCTGGGGCACTCTGAGGTCATGCTTTGCCTCATTTCTGACTTGTAACACACCCCAAATTGAAGCACAGTCCCTCTTGTGTACAAAACTGTCAGTTATGCATTTGTGACTATATTGAGATCACAAATCCTATTTCACTTGGGACTGGCCAAGCCAGCTCTGATCTTTGGCAAATAGCAATGATTTTTGTTCATTAAACCTGTGATGCCTTTAGATTTCCCACATATATGTGTACATGATGATTTGAAAAATCTGTCATATGTACATCAGCTAGAAATAACACTTCAGTTTCAAAAGATATTTTACTACTTTCCGTTCTTGTGTATTTTTGCTGTAGCTCATTGAAGGGTATAAAGCATGAAATTGTAGGTATAAATAACTGGTGTCTAAATTACATGGAATAAGTGAGGTGGCTTATACCAAGAGCATTTTCATATTAGGTCCTGAATTAATAGACTATCAGAGCTTTGAACAATTAATAATCTTTATTTGTAAATTATTTGAGGACAGCCTAAAAACTGTTGTTCGTTTTTTCCAACTGCTTGCAACACAAAAGTATTGCTGGTGCGTAGCGGATATAAAAACTGTAGTAACTGATCATTGTGAATTAGAGGTTTCTGTATGTGCCCTACTTAATATAAGAATATCTAATCCAATGGATTTCATTTGCCTCACTGTAGGACAGTGATGAGTAATTACTTTTCTCCAGTGAAGATGGGAAAAAAAGGGGGAGTTTAATTAAGTGCCCATTAGGAAATGTTGCTAATACTTAATTTAAAGTGCCCTGTTATAATGAATTCATTTAATGTTCATCAAAATAGCTGTGATTGTAATTGATTTCTATGTAGTATGTGATGATTTTGCTATACTGCACAGTATAGCCTGTCGTTCTGCACTGTTTTGTGCTTATATCTGCAGAAGTTTTAAATTTCTCAGTTGTCTTCAGCAAATTTATATGTAAAGGATTCAGATTTAAATAATAGGTTGTGGACTTAGATTTTTAAAGGGGACTTTACATCCCTATTTTCAGTGTTAACTGGTTGGTTAAACTATATGTTTAACCTGTTAACTGGCCCACCGCATTGTGCTGCGGGCAGGGGTGCTGGAGCAGCCCTTCTGCCTGTGGCATGGCATGGTGGGCGCGGGTAGTCTGAAACAGCCCTCAGCCTGCACCACGGGCAGAGGCTGCGCCAAGTGGGCTAGGCACCAGTTACCTGGTTACTCGTTTACATCTCTAATTATAAACCTCTTGCCACCAGAGCCTTGAATCATTAAAGTGCTATTGGTGCATTTCATGATATAGACATTTTTGCCTTTTTTGGGGTCCTGTGCTTCCAACTAACTGAACTCTGGGAACTGATATCCTCAAGTCTCAATCCCCAACTGGACATTAAGCTCTCTGTATTAGAAAGTAGTCATCCCAGAAAGTTGATATTAATGTGGTGAGCTACTTAACCAGCTTATTTGGGACTTAGAGGGCGAATGTACTGTATGCATGTGAGCATATGCATATTGGCAATCAGCATCACCTATTCATGGACTCAGTGTTGGAATGAAGCACGTGGTAACTAAATGATCAAATGTGTATTGTTAGACGTAAACAAGATCAATTAAATAGGTACACAATGATTATCTTAAACTTAAAAATCTTAATTAAATCTGATGGCTTTGCTGATCACTCTTTAATTGTTTGATATTTTAGCTCTGGAAACGTAAAGGTTCTTGTTGTATTGTTACCTACAGTTTTGTATTAGATTCTTGCATTGTTGAGTCCTTTAGCCTGCATGTGCATGGCATAAGAAATTAAGAACTGCGCTACTGGGTCGGACCAATAGTATATTTAGCCCAATATCCTGTCTCCAACAGTGGCATACACCAGAGCTCCAGGGGGAGCGTACAGAATAAGACAGTTCAAGTCATCCACCCCTATATCCCCTTCCTAGCTTCTGGCCATCAGAGGTGCAGGGTTGCCCTGAATACGGGGATGTCTTAGGGATGTTAAATATTGGTTAATTCAATAGTCGATTAACCTCATGAATTCTTCTCGGCTGCCAGTGCGCTTCACCCCACTCCCGGGGAGTCCCTTGCCACCCCATGCTGCTGCGTGGCTATCTGAAGCAGCATTGTGGAGTGCCAGGCGGGAGTTGGTCCGCGAGGGGAGCCAGTTAAAGAAACAGCTCTCCTTGTAGATTGGCTGCCTGCCACCCCGCACTGCTGCCTCTGATACAGAGGCAGCAGTGCGGGGTGGCAGCAGCCTCTTCCTGGGGGGTGGGGTCAGAGCACCTGGACCTGGCGCAAGCTGGGACGCCTGCCTGCCTGGCTCCTAATATGCTTTAAATGCAGAGCCACAGTGGGGATAGGTCCCGAACCCGGCGCAAGCTGGGACTGAGCCAGGCTGCAGGCCAGCCTGCTAAAAATTTCCGGGCAAGTGAGAGGGGGAAATGGGTGTAGTCTATAGCCTTAACCTAAGATCTTTTGCTTATCGGTTAACTGGTTAATCAACTACACTATTACATCCTATTGTGTTCCTGACCATTTTGGCTAATAGTGATGTATTGTTAAAGCTGTGTTGGTCCCAGAGTATGACAAAGACAAGGTAAGTTGGTTTATTTTATTGGACCAAATTCTGCTGGTGAGAGACAAGCTTTTGAGCTTATTCAGAGCTCTTTTACGCTATTCCTCCATGAAATTATCTGGCTCTTTTTTTAAAAGTTAATCATACTTTTGGCCATTACAACATTCCCTCGCAGTGGGTTCCACAGGCGGTTTATGCATTATGTGGAAAAGGTATTTCCTTGATTGTATTGAACCTGCAGCCTATTAGTTTTATTGGATGTTCAATGGTTTTACACTGAGGAGGGTGAATAACACTTCTCTATTCACTTTCCCCCACCATTCATGAATAGGCTCTTACTGTAGATATATTAGTCTCCTCTTTTCTGACCTGAACAGCCCTAGTTTTTTTAGTCTCACCTCATATGGAAGCCATTCCATATCCTAGATCAACTTTAATTAATGAGTGCAACTTCACGTTCACCCTTTGTTTTGTTTTGTTTTTTTTGGGGGGGGGGGCACTACTCCATCGCATATACTAATGCTTACTATTCTGTTCCTTTGCTTTTTAAAAACTGGTATGTATAAGTTTTGATGTTTCCCCCGATACTGTTACGTTGAAGACAGCAAGTTCCCAAACATTAAGCAGCATTCACATGACAGTAGGCATGTGTCTGATAATGCAGTAGTAGGAGGATATTGAGGAACCACTGCATTAAAAAGCATTTTGGTATAATGTAAATTGAAGAATGTTAGTGTGAGAAACAGAGCCTTAAGGAGGTTCCAGTTTCTAATGATCAATGAAGAACCTTTTAGAGAGCTCTGTCAATCATTGGAAACTAGAAGGCAAAAAAAGCGGAATGAGGAAGACATGAGGGTGTATAATAAAAATAGCAAATGCTGTGATATCACAGAATCTGGAAAAAATCACTTGTGATTTGGGAAAGGCTGTGTTCCAGTGCATAATGGAATGACATCAGAGTTGACTCGATTTTATGAAGAGCAGCAGTAAATGTTTGTAGCATTCAAATGGTTCAGTAACTCCAAACTTGGAGATTTGGCGTTTTCCTGAGAGAAAGTTCCTGCTTTAAATTTAAAGTACGATTAGCAGCATGATGCTTTTAGCTTCACCATGATAAGTGTGTGGCTGCTAAGGTGTAGTTCTGTTATAGGAACAACTAGAAAATGTTAATTTCATCAGTTTTGGGAAGGTTGTCTAGTACAGGTTGTACCTCCCTTAACCGGGACTCCATGGTTCAGTAACATTTGACATCTGGCTTGAACCATGGATGTTCCTGGACCACAGAACCCAGGAAGAGGGAGGTCTGGCGGTAGGGTAGGAGTGCCTTAAGGGACACTGGTGACTCAGCTGGGAGCTGAGTGAGTGAGTGTGTGTGTGGGGTGAACAGACAGCATGGCGGGGAGCTCTAGCCTGCCCATGAACCATGTTGCTCCAACCCCGGCCAGAAAGCTTTGACCCCAGCCGCAGCCAGGGAGCTCTGGCCCCACCTCCAGCAGTGGAGCTCCAACCCGTTTCTGGCTCCAGTGGCTGGGGAACTCCAGGCCCAGTAGCAGCCAGGGAGCTCTGGCCCAGACCGTGGAGCTCCACCCTGGCTGCAGAGCCAGTCCTGACCCAGCTACACAGCTCTGGCTGTAGGGCTCCAGCACTGGCAGCAGCAGGGCTGGGGAGAGCCCTGCAGGGTGGAGGCAGCAGTGGGGGCAGGCTGGAGCCCTAGTCTGGTGGTAGCATGGCCATGAGGGGAGGCACCTTCCCTATTCCAGCAAATCCCCCTGTTCGGGACCAGTCAGGTCCCAAGGGTGCCAGACCAGCGAGGTCTAACCTGTATTATCAAGCTCAAAAAAAAAAGAGTATGAGAACACAGAATTGCTAATGGTGTTGTCTACTATTCAAAATAGAATATGATCACAAACATTACAGGTTGAACCTCTCTAGTTTGACACTGTCTGGTCCAGCAAACATCCGTGGTCTGTTATGATTTTAAATAGCTGGATGTCCACTTGCTATGGGTGTGGCCAAGTTTCCTGTGGTCCCATAAAGTTTTTTACAGCCATCAGCCCTGGTTTTTAGTGTTTTTTCTGTGCTGTTGTTTAACTCTAATTTACCCCTAAATGTCTTCTAAGAGCCCAGCAAGCAATGGACATGTTGGTAATGCTGCTAGATAATATTGACCTCCTGTGGTTCGGCAAATTCTCTCGTTGGACTCCGGTCCTCCGGATGCCAGATAAGAGACGTTCAACCTGTAGTTAAAATCTGAGTCTTATTATCATCTATAGTGTCATGGGGTTAAGGACAGAGGTATAGACTCAGGAATACGAATACAAACTTGCAGGAACTGTTTAGAAATATCACAATGCTGATCTGGTTCTTTAAAAAAAGATGTTTGGTAAACAGCACACTCATCAAGAGAAGAGAATGGGACACTTGATCATGAAGAACTTTCTCAGGCGCTGTCAATCAAATCATAGTGGGCAGAAGGGGTGCTTTTTTTTTTTTTTTTTTTTTTTTTTTTGTAGAGTAAGAGGTATGAAAGGAAGTCCTGAATGTTGCAGTTAGATCAATGCCAAGCAAGTGGGAAATGAAAGTCCCAGGCACATGTGGAAGGCCTCTTGTCACTGATCATGAAAAAAAGTCCCTGCGGGAGAAGGTACAGGCCGTGGGATACAAGGTCAGTGGATTTTCATTAATCTCATTATCTATCTATACTTATGCATGATAAATGCATGTAGTGTACCCGCAGGGAAATTTTAAAGTATTCAGAAATTGCCTACTATTCTTTATGGTCTTTAATTTAAAAGACAACTAAAAATGGAATGGCCTTTCAGTCATGCAGCTCTGATGTGTAATGCCAAGTGGCATATTGCAGGAATAGTACATCAGTTTCTACTTGAAAGAGTTCATTCTGTTGGCCATTTCTCTCCCCCCACCTCCTCTTATATGGAAGGGAAAGCAGCACAACAAACAGGCTATCAATCAATTTCTGCTTTGTTGAATCACCTGGGGCCCGCAGTTTTTGATCCACAGCCAAAACTCTAACCAGGTCACTCCTGAAATGCTATGAATTTGCTCTATCTTGGAAACTACGTTTCAGGGACCTTTTTAAAAAAGAGGCTCAGTAAGCTCATTTAAAGATTCATTATCTTTCCTGATCTGTAGGATTTCCAAGACTCAATAAGAACATAAGAACGGCCGTACCGGGTCAGACCAAAGGTCCATCTAGCCCAGTATCCTGTCTGCCGACAGTGGCCAGCACCAGGTGCCCCAGAGGGGGTGGACCAAAGACAATGATCAAGCGCTTTGTCTCCTGCCATCCCTCTCCAGCCTCTGTCAAACAGAGGCCAAGGACACCATTTTATCCCTGGCTAATAGCCTTTTATGGACCTAACCTCCATGAAATTATCTAGCTTCTCTTTAAACTCTGTTATAGTCCTAGCCTTCACAGCCTCCTCTGGCAAGGAGTTCCACATGCTGACTACGCTGTGTGAAGAAGAACTTTCTTTTATTAGTTTTAAACCTGCTACCCATTAATTTCATTTGGTGTCCTCTAGTTCTTCTATTTAGGAACTAATAAATAACTTTTCTTTATCCTCTCCACACCACTCATGATTTTATACACCTCTATCATATCCCCCTCAGTCTCCTCTTTTCTAAACTGAAAAGTCCCAGTCGCTTTAACCTCTCCTCATATGGGACCCGTTCCAAACCCCTAATCATTTTAGTTGCCCTTTTCTGAACCCTTTCCAAGGCCAAAATATCTTTTTGAGGTGAGGAGACCACATCTGTACACAGTATTCAAGATGTGGGCGTACCATAGTTTTATACAGGGCAGTAAAATATTCGGGTCTTATTTTCTATCCCTTTCTTAATAATACCTAGCATCCTATTTGCCTTTTTGACCGCGCTGCACATGTGTGGAAGTTTTCAGAGAACTGTCACGATAACTCCAAGATCTCTTTCCTGATTTGTCGTAGCCAAATTAGCCCCCATCATACTGTCGTATAGTTGGGGTTATTTTTCCCGATGTGCATTACTTTACACTTATCCACATTAAATTTCATTTGCCATTTTGTTGCCCAATCGCTCAGTTTGGTGAGATCTTCTTGGAGTCCCTCACAGTCTGCTTCTGTCTTGACTATCCTAAACAGTTTGGTATCATCCATAAACTTTACCACCTCACTGCTTACCCCTTTCTCCAGATCATTTATGAATAAGTTGAACAGGATTGGTCCTAGGACTGACCCTTGGGGACACCACTAGTTACCCCTCTCCATTCTGAAAATTTACCATTTATTCCTACCCTTTGTTTCCTGTCTTTTAACCAGTTCTCAATCCAAGAAAGGACCTTCCCTCTTATCCCATGGCCATGTAATTTACACAAGAGCCTTTGGTGAGGACCTTGTCAAAGGCTTTCTGGAAATCTAAGTATACTATATCTACTGGATCCCCCTTGTCCGCATGTTTGTTAACCCCTTCAAAGAACTCTAATAGATTAGTAAGACAGGATTTCCCTTTACAGAACCCATGTTGACTTTTGTCCAACAAATTATGTTCTTCTACATGCTTCACAATTTTATTCTTTACTATTGTTTGACTAATTTGCCCGGTACGAAGTTAGACTTACCGGTCTGTAATTGCCGGATCGCCTCTAGAGCCCTTTTTAAATATTGGTGTCACGTTGGCTACCTTCCAGTCATTAGGTACGGAAGCCGATTTAAGGGATAGGTTACAAACCACAGATAATAGTTCAGCAATTTCCCATTTGAGTTCTTTTAGAACCCTTGGATGAATGCCATCCGGTCCCGGAGATTTGTTAACATTAAGTTTTTCTATTTGTTCCAAAACCTCCTCTAATGACACTTCAATCCGGGACAGTTCCTCAGATTCATCACCCACAAAGGACGGTGCAGATTTGGGAATCTCCCCAACATCCTCAGCTGTGAAGACTGAAATCCACTAAAATGTGGATTTTAGTGACCATGTTAAAGAAAAGGCTATACCTGTTTGTTAAAAGATGTGTGATTTTTAAGAGGGCATTTCATTACATATATTTTCTTTTGTCTACAGATAATTACATTTTAAAAAACTGTTTGGCTCCCATTTTATAGAACTTATATTTTTCTCCTATTCTTTGTTTCCATATTTAAAAAATATTTTCTAAATGATCCAGTCTTGACAGTAATGAGTGGGAAACTGGGATTCAAATGAACAAAGCTGGGGAATACATGGATTCAGCTTCAGAATAACTCAATAGCTTGGAAATGAAACATTTTTTCTATGTAGTATTGACATTTTTAAAAGTAGGTAATGCTAAATACAGATATGTAATAGGCAGCACTAGTTCTTTCATACTTTTTTTATGTTGTGGATAGGAAATGGAAGAAAAGCAGTTGCACAAAGTTTTATCGCTGTAGATAGTGTCTTTGCTGTGTATATTATTTCTGAGGCAGTGTTGAAAACACGGTACATTTTGCCTCTAGCAGAGTTTAATGTGGTGTAATTAACTTGGAATGAGGACAAGTTCATGTAGTCTCCCATTCAGGTTATTTTCATCTGTCTGAGAATGTTTCCTATCCATTAGAACCTGTATGTGTCTATCCTAAATAAAAAACACATGCAGTGTTTATATATAAATGAAGTGTTTATATACAAAAAGGGGTCTGTTTTGGGACTGGTTCTGTTCAATATCTTCATCAATGATTTAGATATTGGCATAGAGAATACGCTTATTAAGTTTGCAGATGATACCAAGCTGGGAGGGGTTGTAAGGGCTTTGGAGGGTAGGGTCATAATTCAAAATGTTCTGGACAAACTGGAGAAATGGTCTAAGATAAATAGGATGAAGTTTAATAAGGACAAATGCAAAGTGCTCCACTTAGGAAGGAACAATCCGTTTCTCTCACACACAGAATGGGAAGCGACTGTCTAGGAAGGAGTACTACAGAAAGAGATCTAGTGGACCATAAGCTAAATAGGAGTCAACAGTGTGACGCTGTTGCAAAAAAGGCAGACATGATTCTGGGATGAATTAACAGGAGTGTTAGGAGGAAGACACGAGAAGTTATTCCTTCCGCTCTACTCTTTGCTGATTAGGCCTTAATTGGAGTAGTGTGTCTGGTTCTGGGCACCACATTTCAAGAAAGATGTGGAAAAATTAGAGAAGTTCCGGAGAAGAGCAACAAAAAATGATGATAGGTCTAGAAAACATGAGTTAGGAGGGAAGACTGAAAGAATTGGGCTTGTTTAGTTTGGAAAAGAGAAGACTGAGAGGGGACATGATAGCAGTTTTCAAGTATCTATAAGGGTGTCACAAGGAGGAGAGAGAAAAATTGTTCTCCTTGGCCTCTGGTGATAGGACAAGAAGCAATGGGCTTAAACTGCAGCAAGGGAGGTTTAGTTAGGACATGAGGAAAAACTTCCTGTCAGGGTGGTTAAACACTGGAATAAATTGCCTAGGGAGGTTGTGGAATTTCCATCCCTGGAGATATTTAAGAGCAGGTTGGATAGACATCTATCAGGGATGATCTAGACGGTGCTTGGTCCTGTCGTGAGGGCAGGGGATTGGACTTGATGACCTCTTGAGGTCCCTTCCAGTTCTAGTATTCTAGGATTCTATGATTAAATATAAAAAGGGAAAATGAGATCCTACAGTGGAGTGAGGTATTAGGTCTGTTTCATGTGCCCCCAATAAAATAAATATACAGTATACATCAGGGCTACTCAACTTTGGAAGCCCCAGGGGCCATAGTGATGCTCACAGCATATGCTGAGGGCCACAACTTGTGTGGTTGCATATACATGCAAATATATATGCAAATAGCTTCTTTCACACTGATGGGCATGAATACAAATATTAAGGCAAGACTACACAGCACACAGGCCCCATTTAAGTCATTTCTGCTGATATTAATACAATGCAATATTTACCCGATTTCCACCCATTTGACAGCACTTTTAATGAACAATGACAGTCCAGGAATTTAACTACTTAAACACACATCAACAGAAGACCATTATATTGACTACTTTTTTGTTTTGGCTCCCACCCATGGGCTGCAAACAAATGGGACACGAGCTGCATGCGGGCCATGGGCCGCATGTTGAGTAGCCCTGGTATACATGATTGGATATTTCCTAATTATGATTGTGTACTCCTAGGTTCATCATATACAAAACCTACATGCACTGTGCAGATTGAAAACATGAAATTGCTGTATATGTTGCAGAATGAGTTTGTCAGTAAGGGGTTTGACCATGGGTTTTGTTTTTCAAAAGCCAGGTTCCTGGCCATGGATTTCTGCATGGTAAATACATTATGAAACCATTTTGTATATGCAGTTTGTAGATGTAGAGCTTCACACACAATTTAAATCTACCTTAGGGTCCACTGCAAAGAAGTGCTGAACAGACACTTCATGTGCTGATGTCATTCATAACAAACAGGCAGCAGGATCTGATTGGCGTGGCCCACCGCTGGGTGCTGAGCATGCACTATTCTTTTTTCCAGGGGTGCTCCAGCCCTGGAATACCCTTGGAGTAAGTGGCTCTGGATCACAATGGTCCCTTTTGGTCTTAGAATCTATGAATGCTGGAGTTTAGGCTTTTGAGTACTATTTGCCTATTAGGGTCAGGCCCTTAATTTGTGGATTACCTGTAGATACCTTAGTGAAACTACAATCTGATGAGCTACAAGTGAAATTAGTGTAGTGGGCATAGCTGAGTACCTCTGAGAGATCTTTAATATAGCCTATGATTAGGGGAGTAAAGAGTTAAACAATTGAGATTTTTTTTCTGACAGATTTTTGCTTGAGCAGGTATATATTATGATGTTTACCTTGTTCATTCAGCCTGAAAAACTTGTTCCCTAAAGGTCAACACTAGTAAATATAGGGAATAGACTTGTGGCCATGATGTTTGAAAATGAAGGCGCATGTATTATGTGATATAAAATAAGAAAATGACACTCAGTGGCAACTGGCAACTCTAGATTTCTCTTACCGCAGCTTTCTGTATTGCATACTTGGGTGACAGATTCTAAACCTAGTTAACTAGTTAAAGAAGCCACAAGGATTTGTTAAATTTAACTTTATTTCTAGCAACATCCAACATAGCAAGCAAATTAGGAATGCATTTGTCAAATCACACTTACACTAAAAGGCATAGAGAGTGAGTGTCTTGAAGAATGATGCATTGCAAAGTGAATTATTTATGATACTAACCAGGTGATCCACTCAGCCATAGCCACATCAACCTCTACCTAATTTTCTCCCAATCAGAGGTTTTCCTTAGGATCTTTCATTCTTGCATAATTTTCTCCCTTCATCATCATCTTGCCCTGCTTATACTTAACACATTTTCCTTTTTTATCCAGGGAACGAATTTCTTCAAAATATTCCCAGTTAGGGGGTCTCTTTTGCCATGATAATTTTTCAGTGACACAAGTGTGGGGAGAATTTAGGAAGTTGTGCATGTGCAGAATATCATCCCTTTTTCTTTTCAGTACATGCCTTTCCAGTACACGTCCTTTCTATGTTGTCTCTGTTCTTTCCTACATATTGTCTGTCTCTTTAAGACAGAGTCTTAATTCCTTTGCTGTGCTTGGCTAAGGTTCACCACCACATGAGCACAGAACAAAAACAGTCCTATCCAGTCTATCTGTCTTTGCAAATGTTACTTTTTAGTTTGCTGAGAAGCAAGTTAAAAGCCCAGAACTCTCAAGAAACAAGAGGTAGTAGTTAGGCTGGACAGACTGGAGCCATTGAGACTGTAAGTGTATGTGTTGCGTGTTTGTGATGAGATGTAATTGTAACTCTTGTTTTTAAATGCAAAATTTAGTATTTTATTGAGGATTTTTAAAAATCAGATTTTTAAAAATTTTAACTTATTTTTATCCACCCTGTCTGTCTAGTACCGCTGTGGCCAACCCATGGCTCGTGAGCTGCATGCGGCTCTTCTCCCCCCCGCCCCCCAGGGTGCGGCTTGCAAACTCCCCCCACTCCCAGTGGCTCGTAAAGCCGCCTCTGCACCCCCAAAAATGGCCCTCTGCTCCTGGCTCCCTGTGCTGACCTGGACAGGGGAACTGTCCGGTGCGGCCATTAAAGAAGAATTAAAGATGGTGTTGGCCGGTGGGAGCCAAAGCCTCTAAACTTTTTTTCTTAAAGGGGCAGAGTGGTTCGTTTTTGTGTTTGTTTTTGTTTTGCTTGCCCAAAAGCGACCGGGGGCTCCTTTTAAAGGGGCAAAAGAGCAGTCCTTTTTTTTTTCCCTTCCCTTCCCCCTCTACAACTTTGCCCTGGCTCTTCGCGCTTGATCCACTGATATCTTGGCTCTTTGCCCAGAATGGGTTGGCCACCCCGATCTAGTATGTTATCTTTAAAAGACCTTTGGAGAACTACATAAAATTTATTTAGCATGTTAATTTTGCCCTCTCATTAGCATATGGAGTCATTTAAATCAAGGGGAGCTGTGTAGAATCATCTGAGGACAGAATGGTCTCAAGCTTCGGCCATGTTTGGAAACTGTACTGTTTTTGACAGTTGAGTCTCAGCAGATGGTTTAGCTGTCCCGTTGACAGTTTAGCTTTCAGTATAAAGGGCAAATCATGATGAGCACTTCAGGTATCTGACTTTTGACAACAAGTACTGAAACCTTTTCTGCACTTAGCTATGCTGTGTTCAACAGCAGTGCACTCAACTGATTGCTGAAAAGTGCTGTTTCCAAGTGTAGGCCAAGCCTGAGTTATACTGTCTTTCTTTTATAAAACAAGTCTACATTTTAAAATTACATAGTTTGATTTTGGACCACACCCTGCTGGGACACCCAGTGCACATGTGGACTAGTGATGGTATAAGGAGGAAGGCATAGATCCTTGCAACATGTAATGCCCTATTTAAAGTGTATCTTGATGCTGGATGTTTTCTTGGTCACCTGATGCAGGAAACCTCTCAAGCCTCTAGAATAGTAGCAACTGTGTTTAATCCTGTTTTCTCAGCAGGATATGAGCCATTAACAAACTTAGAACCATGGTGGATTGATTTAAATCATGATTTTTTTCTTGGTGATATAAATCAAGTTTCTTACTGATTCTTCTTCACATTCTTAAACAGTGATGCAAATCTAATCACTAAAACATGTTAATTTACAATTTAGTATAACATTTTGCAACATCTAGGAGGGTATATTTTGTGTAACTTCTTAGATAACTTGATTTTTATTAATTTAGGAAATAGTGTGTATGGACTGAGCTGTCAATCAACAGATCTAATCTTCTATGACCATTGGTGAGTGACTAAGCCAGTCTTTGATTAGCAAATCTGATTACAGATGTCACACACAAATCTGTCATTTGTGGGTATTGTACACTCTTTTTGGATCCTACACTTTTCTTGTAATGTCTGGATATATTGAGTGTTGAAGCGTTTGAGAGCCTGTACAATGGTTTGTCACTAGAACAGTCTGTCCTGAGCTATGATTTCCAGATCACCGGGAGATATGTTGCATGATCTCAGGTGGGTCTTCAAGATATCTTTAACACTTATACTGATCACCAATAGAGCACTTTCTATGAACAAACTGGCTGTAGAAGATAACCTTCATTATCCGTGCATCCTCCATCCTCATAACATGACCAAGCCAGCTAAACTGTTTGTTCTTAAGCTTTTCTTCCATGCCCATGACACCACACAGCTTAAGGACCTCTGTCTTAGGAATTTTTTTGTCCCACCAGTTCACATGGGCAACCTTCCTGAGGTAGCGCATATGGGATTGGTCAAAACGTTACAGCACTATATGGTCCATAACTCTGAGCCATAGAGCAGGATATCCAGAACAACTGCCTGATAAACGTTACCTTCATATGAAGTTTAACACCATGGTCAGTCCACAAGTGCTTAGTCTATCTTCCGAAGGTGATGCTGGGTTTGGCTAGTTGAGGAGATCCATTGTCATCAGCGTTTATGCTGGAGTACGGTACGCTTCCAGGCTAATGAAACATCAATAACCTTAAGGACAATATCAGCAGCAGTGATCACTGGAGCATAGGCTCTTTCCAAACAGACTGGGACATAACTTCTGTCTTCATGAGGCTCACAGTGAGTCCAAAATGGTGAACAGAAGCAGTAAAACATCAAAAAGCTCCTGTGTATCCTTGACTGAATGAGCCAACAATGCAGTCATCGGCAAACAGGTGGTCACAGATAATTGTAGGGAACACTTTGGTGCAAGCCTGGAGTGTTCGGAGGTTGAAAATTCTACCGTCAGTTGAGAACTGAATAGGTATGTCCTACACACGATCCTTGAAAGCAACTAACAGCATCATTGAAAAATAGATCCTGTACAGGAGAGGAGCAAGGACACATCCTTGCTTTGTACCATTTGATACTTCAAAAGGTGCTGATGTCTCTCCATTGTTAAGGACATGACCTAGCATACTAGGTCCAAACTATATTGATATATTTTTAAGGATCGCCAATTCACTCAAGTACGTTCCAAAGCCTGTTTCTGTTGACTGTGTTGAACACCTTGGCCAGGCTGATGAAAATCACAAAGATCCTGATGTTTCTCTCTACATTTTTCTTGGGTCTGCCTGGCCCTGAATAAAAAACTCCGGTCATCTGAAGAAGTGGGCTGTGCCCACGAAAGCTCATGATACCATCTACATGTTTTGTTAGTCTATAAAGTGCTACCAGACCATTTGTTGTTGTTGTTGTTTCTGTATAGACTAACTCAGCTACCCCCTGAAGCTTCATGAATATCATGTTAGCAGTGCCTTAACCAGCATGAAATCCACACTGACTTTCAGCAATGATGCCATTTGTGAACACATGTAAGGACAGCCAGATGTAGCGGATGCGGGCCAGGATCTTACCAATGATCAACACCAGTGAGATGCCCCAGTGGTCATCACAGCATGCATGTCACCTTTTCTCTTATGTGTATAATCAGGGCATCTTTGAAGTTCTGGGGGACTTGGTCTTTCTTCCAAATGGTCAGGGCTTGACAAACCCCGGTGAGAGCTACTCGCCAGCCCTGCACCGCATATGCGCCAGACCAGCACTGCGCGTGCGCCAGAAGCGCCGGTAAATGGGGCGCACGGAGCGACCAGCTGAAATCTACTCACCACGGGTGAGTAGATTCAGCGGTTTGTCGAGCCCTGCAAATGGTGATAGATAAATGGTTGAGATGGTGTATGAGCTGGCCACCACCAGCTTTATAAATATCGGATAGGATTGTGTCACTGTCAAATGCCTTTCCAGATTTTATCTGCTTGACAACTTTTTGTACCTCATCAAGATTTGGTGGTATAACTAGCTGTGAATCATTAGCCTACTGAGGAATTTCTTCAAGAATGCTGCTATCTTCAAAAAGGCTGATGTCTGTAAAAATGCTCAGCCCAGCAGGCAAGGATTTTAGCACTATCTGTAATGAGAGTGCTGCCATCAGCAGAGTGCATTGGTGGAGAGCTAGCAACGCACGGCCCATAGATTGCCTTCAGCCCATCATAGAATGCTTTAAAATCATGTCTAGTGGGTGCGTCTTGAAGTTTGACTGCTTTACATTTCCACTAGTCCTCTTTGATTTGCCATAATTTGACTTCTGCTTAGCTTGAATGTATGCTGATTTCCTGGAGGCATTCTCTTTATTGTTGATCCAGGCCAATTGTCATATGCATCTTACCAAGAAGAGCTCTGGCATCTTTGTCCTTGTCATCAAACCTATGCCTCGTGATTGCATTTTTGGAAACCTAGTCTTTTGACAGCAGTTTTGTAGGTTGTTTTCTTGATATTAATCCAGTCCTCCTCAATAGTGGATGGCTGTTCTGGACCTTCATTGTTGATGACTAAGGAAGTGTCAAGACTAAGTTGAAGCAATGCTTGTGTCTCAGATATTTCAAGTTTACCTATATCCAACTTTTTCCAGTGTACAGCTGAATGATATTTTGGCGGACAAAGGCTCAAGGAGATGACACTGCATACCATGTAATGGTAAGACCAGGAGCCAGTGCCATGCATTGCACGAGTCAACTTAACATCAGGAAGACTTTTGTTTTGTAATGTAATAGTCAGTCATATGACAGTGTTTAGACCGAAGGTGTATCCAAGATGCTTTGTACTTGTTCGCCTGTTGGAAGAATGTGCTCATGCTGGGGACTGGTTTGAAGAAGAAGGGTGCTGTTGGAGTTCTTGCTTCCAACACCATGATATCCAAACACCTTTAGCCATGTGGTGCAGTCTTGACAAACTTTAGCAATAAAATCACTGAGTATATATAGCTTGGATTTAAAAGGTACTGAAGAGATTCCTGAATTCAGCCTCATTTTCATAGTCTACAGTAGGCAAAGTGGATGCATATGCACTAACAAGTGCAAGGCATAGTCCCTGCTTCAGTCAAAGCTTTGGAGTCATGAGGTGACATGCAGTCATGGCATGGGGCTGGGATTCAGGCTGGGGAATTAGTGACATCCTATTGTTGAAGCCAACTCCCACTTGTCTTGGATGCCCCTCAGGATAGCCCACATAGTAATATGAACAGAAATGCGTGTTTTGCTTAAGGCTGCGACATTGATTTTCTAATGTGCAAGCTTTCTGCTGATTGCGGTCCTGCATTCATGGCGATCGCCATTGTCAAGAAGTGTGCATACGTTCCAGGATGCAAAGTGTAGTTTCTGTTTAGTCGTTGATTTTTCTCTTGTGACCGCAAAGTTGGATAGTTCCATCAGTCAGTTGCAGTTAACCAACAGGAATCAAATTGAACAAGCTGTGTGTAGGGATTGTTTTCTCTCCCCCATTTCCTTTGAAGAAAGCAGCACTGTGCCTAAATAGGGCTGCTTTGTCACCCAGGCAGGATACAAGAGCTGCTGTTATAGTTCAGCAGACAGAGGACCATCACACCCAGGTGGCCTACATGCAGGTTTGTGGTTAGATGCTTTCAGTGGTATCCTCCACCTGCATCCAATGTCATTTGTTCATCACCATAGGACTTCCATTAATAAGAGGTAAATCTTTGGCATCAAGAGACATACCTTCACATATGAATGGATGCAGATGCAAAAGCAGTATATTTGGAATGCAGAGAACTAAATCATGTACACAAACTAGCACTTACATTTTATTAAACTAATTCTAATTGTAGCAAGCATGAAACATT
Organism: Rafetus swinhoei; assembly: GCA_019425775.1. Lineage (NCBI taxonomy): Eukaryota > Metazoa > Chordata > Testudines > Trionychidae > Rafetus > Rafetus swinhoei. The sequence goes on along the minus strand of JAFJHL010000175.1, from coordinate 1,625,639 downwards.
TAATTGTAGTGGTCTTCTGAGATGCAGTTTGACAGCTTTTCTTAAACTTTTTTAGTTTTCAAATTTTATTCTAACAGACAAGTCATCACAATGTTAAATATTCAGTGTCCTTAAAACTTCTACTAGTGCTCATCATCCCCACTCCCACTGTCATTTTTATCCATAGACTGAAGCAGAAATACAAGCTTTTCCTGTTTTTTCAACTCCCATTCGATTTCTTAGCTTTGAGTGAATAATACCAATCAATGAAAATATTCTCTCTGTGCCTGCAGAAGAAACAACTGCTAGGAAAAGTTGGCATAGCAACTGAAGGAACTCTGTTCAAGGTGCCTGGCTAATGATTTCCACCAATTCGGGGGAGTGACTTTGTTGCTTGTATCAATAAACATGTACTGATTTAAATGGTTTCACTCCAGCCCTGAAACTCAGTATGCCAGTCATACTTCAGGAGTGATTTTTGAGATGCCAATGCCATGGCAGCTTCATCTTCTTCAGAAGTTAGGCATCTATCTTCATGTCCGGAGTTAAGAATATTGGCAAGACAATGACATGGAGTTAGTGCTTGATCCATTTACTTCTTTATTGCCTGCATTTCTAACTTTCTGATGAGGTATTTCTTTTGTTAGTTTCTTGAAGTACCTTCCGGATTTCAACAGCATGCAATACAGCAGCAGTTTCTCTGAAGTTTGTTTGAAGCTATGGATGTAAGCTTCAATAGGCTGAGCATATCAACTACATTCTTCTTCCATCAAGTGTTGGGTACTTTGGATGACAAAATGATTATTGATCAACATAATATCCTACACAAGCCACTCCCAGAATTCAAAGCAAACCTAGGTAATTTGGATTTCAAATGTATGCTGTGACTGTGTTTTTCTAAAATCAAAGCTGGGTAGATCTTTGTCTTTATATACTCCCTTGATGTTTCCAAATGTTGACTTAAAACCACTTCCATTCATCTGAAGAAGTGGGTTGGGCCCATGAAAGCTCATGATACCATCTGCATGTTTTGTTAGTCTCTAAGGTTCTGCAAGACTATTTGTTGTTTTTTAAGTTTTTCTAGTTACAGAACTCCGCTACCCCTCTGAAGCTTTAAAACCAATGGAAGTTTTACAGGAGTGAATCAAATCTTCAATTAAATTGTGGATTGAGATTTCAAAATGTGAATTGAGTGGCTTCTAACACTTTATATGTTGTTTACTTCAGTATATTTTATTTCTCTGTGTTCTTTTCCACTCACTTCGGCTGCACTGGTATTTTACACAGGTTCTCTTTTCAGGACACCTAGACTATGTCTGAAGTGCCAGACTATTATTTTGAAGCATCAAAATTTATTATCAAAAGATTGGTTTACACGAAGTTCTGTATGACAGGATCAGTAATTAGTCCTGTACAGGAAGTTACATGTATTTAAGCCAAAAAGACAGAATTTAAAGGTATAAATCTTAGTTTATATTTGTATTATGGAAACCAGGAGGAAGCAATTTCTGAAAGAGGGCCCCAGACTACCCTCACATTGCATGCAGAACTTTCTTTTATGTCTTGCTCCATGTTGTAGTGAAGGATGTAGATTTAAATTACATTTGCCATTGTGCATTAAGTAAAATATTAGATGTCTGTTAGGAAAACACTTTTTTTTTTTTCCTTCAGGGAAAAATCTAGCGAAAAGCCAAAGCTCTCTTATAGCCTGATGGAGTTGTCCCATTCAAGAAAACATTACCTTATACTTAAAATCCAAAAGCATGTTGTGGGAGAGGTTGGAGAGGAAATCAGTGAGCCTAATCCTACTTTCCAATGCACCACTTTTATGTGGAAAACCATGGTTAAATCGAGTCTTCCTGACTAGTTATTTAAATCATGATTTAAATCAAATTCACCCTGTTCCTGCCTCTTCTACACTCGGCTACTTTCTCAGCACGCTGGGCAGGGAGCTGCCTGAACTAGCCTGGGGGAGTTACTGATGAAAGGCGCTCCTCTCATGGAACCTAAATCCAAGGTGCAGGGAGGCACCTTCCATTGCTTAGCAATTCAGAACAGACACTCTGAAGTCAGAGGCTTAGGCATCTAAGCTGCTTCTAGAAGGGGGTGAGTTATGCATCTTCCTCCCTTAATATAAAACTTCCAGCAAAGGAGAAAGCCATGGTGGTGATGGTGCCTGCCTCATAATTTGTAGCCCAGTGGTTAGAATACTCACCAGGGTTATGAGAAATCCATGTTTACTTTAGTCTCTGAAAGTGTTTCTGTTCAAGTGTTTATCTGCAGTGGAATAGTCATTGGGCCAGAAAGAGGGGCAATTACTCCATAGCCCAGTGGTTAAAGCACTCATCTAGGAGGTGGATCAGTCTCCTGCTTCTGTCACTTATTACTTATCCACAGTGGAACAGCTTCAGCAGGAGTCTGAGAGCCTCCCATCAGACTATACCCTAGCTCAGTGAGTAGACAACTCTCCTGTGGGGTGGGGGACCACTGTTCAAAGCCTTTCCCCCTTTGGCAGGGAGGAGGGAATTACCTGGAATCTGGAAGACCCATGTTCATTGCTCTAACCCTAGGTTACAAGCTGGCCACCATTACCTGCATTTTAAAATGGACCTGGTCTGGTAGGTGCGCTCCAAGCATACCTGCCGGATTGGGCTCTTTGTTTATGAATTGTTCTTGGGCTTAGAAGGGAGATGAGGATCTGAATACCTAGAGGATGGCAGCAGTGCATATGTGTAGATGAAAAAGCATAGTCAATGTTTTTTCTGAAAAACTTAATTGCCTAGTAATTATAGTTTAGGATTTTTGAGGAGCTCAGTGGAACAAAACTGAGGCTCAGGTCATGAAAAGGGGGACTTATGTGCTTAAATCAGTCTTGGGCACCTAAGTATTTTTGTAGATTTCACCCATTCTGTCTGCATCTGTGAAAAAACAAAGGTTACTCTTGTGAAAAGCTGGTTTAACTTGTCAGCAAACACTGATTCCAAATGCTTGGCCAGTGACCTCCATCAGATCAGTGGTTGGATTTTTCTTGACAACTTTGGCAGCAAATATTCAATCTTGACGATGATTTGTAAATCATTTTAATGACTTATAGTAAGTTTAGGACTTACATAAATTGTCATTTCAGATTTAATTTTAAATGTTAATTTAATAAAAATAATTTAAATAAAAATACATATTACTTTTAAAAATCACTGATTTTTAAATCAACCTTCCTAATTCCTGTGAAATTCAGTATCCTCTCTGATACTTCAGAGGAAGATGCAAGAAATACAGAGAGAAGATGGAGGATAATCTAGAATAACAGAGTGTAGAACAGATAATTGGTGTTAAGCCCAGACCCATGAGATTCTGTAACCTTCTGAAAATATTTGGTAGCATTAACTATTCTAACTCTGGATATTCCTGTTGTTCATATAAATGTCCAATCCCTCTTTTAATCTTTCTAAGTTCTTACTCAGACATCTTTTGACAGTGACTTGCACAGTCAAGTGTTATGTGACAGTATTTCCATATGAGTTTTGAACTTGTCACTTTTAAGTCAAGCGTGGGGAACCTCAGGCCCAGGAGCTGGATGTGGCCCCCAGCTTGCCTGGATCCGGCCCCTGAGGCTTAGGGATTTCCCCCCTCCTCCCACATTGGGGAGCCTGCACTGGCCCTCCAGCCCTCCTGCCACCAACCTACAGGGCTAGAGCGCACACAGTCTTCTAGCCTGGTGGTTCCCTCTCTCCCCCCCCAGGTTTTGGTGTGCAAGGGGAATGTCTTTTTCCTTCTCAATCAGGGACTTCTCACTTTGCTTCTCACGTGTGTGCGGCCCCTGACTGTTTTTTCTGTGGGTCAGCAACCCACAACCTAAAAAGGTCCCCAACCCCTATTTTAACTAAATTGAATGTCCCCCTATTGTGCTATGGGATGTTCAATTTAATTTAAAAGTGCAGATAGTAATCATAGAAAGGTGGGTTCATAATCATACCAATAAACATACACATGTAGAACATTTTAGTAGATTCTTCAAGTGACTTGCACAAAAAATAGTCTGGAGAACACAAATCAAGGAAGTTGGTAATTATTTCTCTAATGTTACTAGTTTACAGAAGTGTGTGTGTGTGTGTGTCTGGTGAATCTGAAGTACAATTGCTTTACATCCCATTTATAAAGATCATGAAAAATCAAGTTTCTGTGTTAATATTAGGAATATTAAAATGTGGGGGTTTTTTGTAAATGTGTAACTGCTGAATTTTTCAGTGGTTAGATGTTTTTACATGGTGGGGGGCTTTTAAGCCTGCTCCTCATGAGCACTGGCTCCCATGGAGCCGCCTCCGCCCCTCCCCCCTCGACTTCCTCTGATAGAGAGGCAGCAGCATGGGGGGGAGGGACCCTGAGCGACTCCCAGGATTCTTGTGCTAGCTGTGCAGAGGGGAGGGGAGTGCTGAAGTCAGGGTGTTGTCCTCCCCTGTGTCTAGACTGCTTTTTTTTTTCAAAATAACCTTCTGAAAAAGCGATCGGATGCAATTATGCAAATGAAGCACGCGATTTGTAAATTTGCACTTCATTTGCATTTTCAATTTCCTTCATTTACATTCCTCTTTCGAAAGAGGAATGTAGTCTAGATGCACCCCTGGATGTATATTTGTTGGGTCCAGGAAAGGGTCTGACCAGCTCTGTGATGGTCTCTGTCCTAGAGGGCAGTTATTTTTCTGTACTTTTAATGTGGGTCATTGTTGGTTGGTTTGTTGTTTGCTCTTCTGGTCACTGAACTTTCATGAAAGGAGAGACCTTTGAAGTGAAAGAATTTTTTTAAAGCCAAAATGTTTTAACTTGCATATCTGATGTTTATACTTATGTCCTAAATAAGCAACCTACTTTTTCAGGGGTGCTGCTTTGCACAGCTTCTGTTTGTCAGTTGGGATTGTGGGTGCTCAGCACCTTTCATAAACCAAGCCAGTTATCTAAGTATGGTTTTAGCTCCCTAAATTTCACACCCAAATTCAGTAATCTTCCCCAAGGAGAGAGCCCACGCTTTTGTGCTTTGTTACTATGGTGTCATGAACTGAAAAAAGTGTGCAGGTTGTAAAATTTTTGGCCATTTTACTTTGGTTTGTGCACGAACATAGTTGCCTTTGAATGAAATGAATGTATTTCTCTGGCCAAGTTGAATGGGTGCTAGTTTATAACATGTTTTACTATTGTTTTAAAATGTTTTAAAAAGAACGGAAATGATTGTATTATCATTTGCGTGAGTATTGTGCACGTGCCTCAGTTCAAGTATCTAGGTGGTGGGGCAAGAGTCTGTAATGTGCAGGGAATCCCAGAGGGCAGATGTGATTGCTCTGGCTACCTGGGCTTAGACAATGGCTAGATGCTCTGTATTCTGGCAACTGATGCATCCTCAGAGAAGCCAGCTGAAGAAATTGGAGAACACAGCCTAATTTGCCTGGGAAAGAGACAAAGGACAGAGGGGAGGCAATGGGTCATGACTGAGGGTGGGTTTCTGTAAGCTGGTCAGTCTCCTTTTTGGGGACTAGGTAGAAACAGCCCCTGCCTGCGGGATGCCCCTAAAGAAGTCCTGTCTGCGGGGTATTTTACTCCTGGAAACAGTGAATGTTTGAGCCTTGCCTGATGATTATGGCCTCAAAAATGAATTAGTTGGTGGCAAATTGGAATTTGAATTAATTTTTTGTTTAGGAATGTGTCTTCGTTATCTGTTGATATGGATCTTGTGTCTGTTTTAAGTTCTTGAAGATTGTTTAGCTTTCATTTAAAAAAAACCTTTTTGATTTTCACTAGGAATAAGGCTCTGACCTTTTAAAACTAATGTTCCAGTTCCTTTCAAGTGACTTGAAAAACATGGAACCTATATCTGTTGAAGAGTGAATACTGTTGCTACAGTGTTAAGTCTCTCAGACTGATCTTCTGAGAGAGATGAAATCTGTGAGAGTTAGATAATTTCAGTGGAGAGAAAATCCAAGTCCTTAGGGAATTCTGCATCTGATTTCTTTACAGACTCTATGATCTATCTTCAATTGCTTTATTTTGCATTATCAAACACTTTAAAGAGTATAAAAAACAGCAAATAGTCTTTAAGGTGCTGCAAGGCTAACAAAACATGTAGATGGTTAGTCTTTTACCATTGGTTAGTCTTTAAGGTGCTGCAAGTCTATTGTTTTTTAAGTTTTTCTAGTTAGACTAACTCGGCTATCCCTCTGAAGCTTTAAAGAGTATGTTAGTACAGTATGATTTTAAAAAGTGCGCCCAAGAGAACACATCTTTCTTAATTTTATTGTCCATTTTTAATATCCAGATTCTTGTTTTGGTGAGCTGTATAGTTTGGAAATCAGCACTTGAAATTCCTAATGTCAATGATGTCTAATTGTCTAATGCCATTTATCAGTGGTGGCTGTAAAACATGGATGCTTAGAATTTTGATGACTTCATGTTGTACCTCTGTTTCTTTTGTCTAACCAGTTTGAAGACTCCAACCAGAATAGTGGACTAAAGTTGGTTTTACCATACCAGTATTACTGACATTTAGCTGTATTATATGAATTTTTGAATTACAGATGTTAGTCTGTTTATTAAACTAGTGCTATTTGTGTATAACAGTTGTCATAGCAAAAGCCAACTCTGTATTTTTACCAACATACAATGGTGGTGCACCAAGTATTAGTTTGTATAATTACTAGAGTCTTATGTATGTCATGAGTTGAATCATTAGTACTTTCTCTATTCTTGCTCTTAATGAGCCATTTCCAAGTCGTAGCACAAAAATTGTAATGAGTTATGTGGGAAACTAACTTATTTACGGAGAAGTAAAATTAAACCACTTAAAACCAAGTAATATAGCATGAAATGAGATGGAAAAGCTTTTTTAAAAGTGCAAAATTTAAAGTGAAGGTTTAAACCAAAGGAAAATAAAGATTGGTATCAATTGTGGCAGCTGATAAGAAAATTGAAGTTCTGTGCGTGCTAGCACTCTGAGAGGACAAATGAGCTTTGCTGGTCATCTGTCCCTATCAGCTATTTGCATTGCAGAAGGACTTCACAGTGGACAATGTCACTCATGCTTGCTTGTTGAGAGACCATTCTGAATAACTATCTAGTGCTGCTGCCTTTTAGATTTTTTTTCATCTGATATTTCTAGGATTTAATCTAAATATTGCTTCCCATTGAGGTCTCTTTTGTGTGACAGTATTCTGTACTCCACTCAAGTTATTATGATTTATGCTGTTTTGAATACTGGCATTTTTCAACTTGTCCCTTCAGATAAAAATACTTTGTCAGCAGCAAGTGAAGAAATAGACCTCTCATTTTTTCCAGTGATGGGATTGACTATGGCAGGGGTTACCAAACTTTTTGACATGGGGACCAGTAAATCCATTCACAAGCTTTTGGAGGACCGGTAACATTCATTTACATATTCATTAAGCAAATGATGAATATTCAAATAAGTTGTTTCTGGTCCTCCCAAAGCCCCCAGTGCCAGCGTTAGCAAAGCTTTTGATACAGTCACTCACAATATTCTTGCCAGCAAGTTAAGGGAATATGGATTGGATAAATGGACTGTAAGATGGATAGAAAGCTGGCTAGATCAGGGTTTCCCAAACTTTTTACTTTAGTTGGAACCTATTTTTTTTTCAGTATTGTTTTTTGCAGCCCAAAAATATGAACGCATATAAAAAAAATGAAAAATGAATAAATTTTCAGTGTTTCACCCAGCTGCATCGTCCGCCCAGCCTGGGCCAGGGCTTGGGGGACCCTGTGCTGCATGGGCACTCGAGGAGGTTGAGCAGGAGCAGATTGGGGGGTAGGGTATCTGGCTAGCAGGGAGGGTGCAAGGTAGGGTAGGGTTGCCAGGTGTCTGGTTTTGTACATGACAGTCTGGTATTTCAGGGTTTTGTCCTGGAAACAAATTGAGAAATTACCAGACATATAAAATGGCTGGTATTTTCTAATTAGGTAAGTTTTATTATAGTTAGGTGTATCAGTCCGTAGCTGTGAACTGCCTGGCTGGTAGATGTGCTCACACTGCCTGAGTGTGTCTACCTGCCAGGCAGTTCGCAACTACTCCAGGGAGGGCAAAATGGAATCCCTGGCCAGACTCACTCGTCTGCCAGGTCTGCATGTGCCTGGGTCAGTCCCGCTCCCCCCGCTTCTCCTCCCGATCTCCCAAGTTCAGCCCTGCTGCCCCCATCCAGTCCTGCTTCTGGCGGCCGGTTCCCCCCGCCCCCCACCAGTCTCCCCCGGTCAGCCCCGCTCCCCCGACGACCCCCCTGACCAGCCCTGCTGCCCCGTCCAGCCCTGCTTCTGACAGCTGGTTCTCCCGCCCTCCTCCTGATCTCCCCGGCCAGCCTCCCGCCCCTGGCCAGCCCTGGTTCTGCCGCCTGCCCTTCCCTGATCTCCGCCAGACAGCCCCACTGCCCCCAACCCTGCTTCCGCCGCCCCATCTCCGTGGGACAGCCCTGCTGCCCCCAACCCTGCTTCCTGGCGGCCGGTTCTCCCCTCCCCACACATACCTCCTCCCAGCCCGCCCTGCTCTGCTCCCCTCCCGGCAGCCACGCTGAGGCCCGGTATTTTTTTTCCCCGTGGCCTGGTTCCGGGCCGCAGCCCATAGTTTGGGAAACGCTGGACTAAGGCATTAAGAAAACCTAGGAAAAAACCTGACATATAATATAAATTAGGCTGAGATTTTATTTTTAAAAAACCCCACTGTTCATAACTACAACGAATCCATTATCCAAAATTAGTTATAAATAATTTCTGTAAAAACTCTAACATCCAACACATACTATTCAAATGTTAGGCAATATGTGTGAAGCATATTTTATTCTTACAGAAAGTCCAGTTGGATAATAAGAATATAGACCTTTATTACAGCAAAGTACTCAACCATATCTTGCTTATGTGCTTGAGCACTTTCCTGAAATGCAACCATTTTGCTCACTGTAATATTAATAATTGGCCCAAATCTGCTGCCACTTAATTCTGTAAACTTCATTTAGAACAGGAGCAAACTCCGTACATAAACTAGTTTTTTATCTTTGGCTAGCACTGGAAAATTGGGTTCATTTCCTATCAACTATACCTTGAGGAAAGTACCTCAGAAACAGGTCCAGAGACAGTAAGTGTGTTTAGGAACTTGGTAATCATTCCTAGTGTAAGGAGAAATTACAAAGATTAGATCTTTTCACAGAAGGGAACATAACCAATGAATATTTTAAAGAAGGTAAATTGGATTCCTATTTACACTATAATACAACAACAATGACATTTAAAGACAATAAGTGGAAAAATTGGTTGAAGGAAATATTCAAGTACAGATTAATTTTCTCAGGGTCAGCAATGTCAGATATTTAAAACTTACGTATGCTTCTGACTTTGTCACCAAAATCCTATCAAGGAAAACAAAACTTAAACATGGAGCTTGAGCTCAAGTAGACTTGCCTTCAGTATTCAGAAGTGCTCAGGTTATTTTATATTTATGGGTTATACGTAAATCACTTTTATAATATTTTAGAGGTAGACACATACATGTTAAAAATGTGGCTAGAATCCTGATCAGATAATTGCATTCATCTTAGCAATTATTGTGTCTCTTTAGACTATTTAAAGAGAAACACTTAAAAACATTGTTTGAAAAATTGAGATCTTTAACATGTGGGGGAGGGTTAAGTTAAAATTTGTGCAATTATAAAAAGTTCTGGTCTTCAAAACTTTTCACTCTTACTTGAAAATCTCTAAACCTGTTTCTAGCACTGATGCGTGTTTGTCATTCGGTATTGATTACATCAGTGAAATATTAACTTAGGAGTGTTTCACGTTGCAGATAGATATGAGCTTTTTCCACCTTTGTTTTTTAGACTCTCCAATAAAGTTCTGAAAGTAAGATTCTGGAAGCATCGTATTCATTAGTTTAAGAATTCGCTACTATGAAAGGAAATATTTTGTATTGTGTTTCCAAGGAACCTCATAGTTTAATTAAATGGTTTGATTTAAGAGGCTGTTTATTGCACAGGTTTGCTGAAATCCTTACGAAAGATCTGTTCTCTAAAAAGGCATAACTGTCAGTGTTTTCTAATCATAATGAAGATCTGAAGGCATTGAACTTTGCTTTTCATATGTGTGTCTGGTAGAGTAGATGCCAACTGAGAACACAGAACAGTTAATCTGATGGGACTTGAGTAGAGTGTTAATACTGTCACTATCCTAACCAAGTACCGTACTCCTTGGTTCAAATTTTGACCTAGTTTGGCTTGCTGCTTATTTATATAGTTCATGCTAATTGCATTGGCCTACCTGTTTCAAAAAGGAAAACAACATATTAAGAATTAACCATTTGGAGAAAGTATAATAAAAGATTTATGCAAATTTCATCACAGTACTTGAATACTTGAGTGATGTGCCTCTTGATTCATAGGGTTAAATGAAGGCTCCTACTTAAGCGTTACCAGGTCATCTACTTCTACTATATATCTGAGAGTTTGTCTGTGAGCTAGCAAGTGGGTCTCTGTCCGTTTGTTCAAGAACTCCTCCTAAATGTTAAGAGCTAGGACCAGCAAATTTACTATTCAGCTTCCTCTTATCATAACTTAAAGCAAGGCCAGGGTTTGGTTGGGCCAGGGCAATGGGATGTGCATGGAATGTGAATGTTTTTCATAACATGGAAAAGGAAAGGGCTGCTAGCAGGGACATTTATACTGTATAATGACCACAGGGCGGCAGCAAGGGGGCACTAGAGGGGAGAGGTGGCCTCTGATGCAGCCAGTCCTGAGAAGCTGCCACATAGGAAGCACGGCCCCCACTCAGGCCAGCCTTAGGGAGTCACTGCTGGGAGCTGAGCAATGCTGGGTATGTCTGCTAGCAGTCAAACTAATTTATCAATTTCTGCTTGTAAGTATTGCATTATCATGTTCTGCTTGAGACCTCTTTCTTACAAACTACTGATAAAGACAAGGAAGAAGTAATGTTGAGAAGCAGATGTATGACTAAAGTATCCAGCTGTGTACTAACAAAATGAATCTCATGCCGATTACTTAACAGTTCCTTGGCAGTCATAGGCATATGTAAAGCAGTAAACACAATGTGGGGAAATATTTTTTGTAAACAGCATTTTCTGAGCTTAAAACATTGGCAGCATCAAGTCAACCATCTGTGTTACCCATAATACAATCAACTTTTCAATATGTTGTATCAAGGTCAGTTGAACTCATTTAGAAATCTTTAACCTTTTGTTAGCAAACTATAATGTTCCTAGTCCCTTAACTTGCAGTTCCTCTTTTTATATATGATTATTTTAATGAGTAAATGAATAAAATAAACAGATATCTGAATACAAACTGTGAATGAAGGAAAATGCAGCATCCCTACTCTGCTTATATTTAACTGACATAAAATGGACATCTTTGGACAAAGCTGTAACAGGACTGTGGAAAACTGAAAAGGCAGGCAGACGTTTCATGTTTAATATAACGATTCTAGGAATGTGGTTAACACAGTTGGCCTAGTGTGTGAGTGTGGAGGTTAAGATCATTTATGACCGTCCAACTGTACAGTTGACTAGGATGTGATTATACTTAGCAGAACAGTATTCTTCCCCACGGCCTTCGTTTTTCTGTTAGGTATTTTAAACAACCCATTAGAAAAATAAATGAGCAGCTGCTAGCCTGTGTATGTGTTCGGGTTTTTTTTGTTTGTTGGCACTTTCTTTCTTACAGAAATAATATAATTGTCTGTTTCTGGTAATCAAATAAATTACTCATTGTCACAGATGCTAATTATCTAATATGGCAAAATATTTTGAGGGCAAATGTGGAGAACTCTTTTAGCATCTGATGTTATTTTGAACATTTTTAGCACTTTGGGCTGTAGTTGGGTTTATCAAAGCCAGAACCAATTACAAGAACTCCAGATATTAATTCTGCTTTATGACAGTCCTCCTGTGTTGCACAGAAATACTCTGTGGTACTGTCAAGAGACTCTTGTTCCCATTATCATCAGTTACCCAGACCCTATGTTCAATTGAATAAGTTTTATTGAAATTGCAATTAAAGTTCTTCCTGGCACAGCAACTCAGGAATATTGGTGCATGACTGGGATGGGGAATCTGGAGGAATGAGTGGCGGGGTGTCCCCACAGAAGATGCCAGTGTGCTGATAAAGCCACAGACACTCACCGCGTTGCTCACTAGGTCTTCTCATCACCCTGCCCTGCTGGGCAAGATCTCCCAGCCAAGCCACAGAACTGAGTTCACTGCCCCCCCTCCCCTCCCCTCCCGAAGAGCAGTGCAGACACTGAATCACTTCAGCTGTAGAAGAATGCAGATACAGAGCATTCAGGAAACCAACCACAGAATGGGACCAGAACCCAAATAAATGACTTTCACTATGTGAGTTTTCACATGTTGGGAGCACTTTCAGGTAAGCTCCCTCCAACAATGAAAGGGAGATGTGCACGCTGCCCAGCCAGGTACACTGGGCTTGATAGTAAAAGTGGTTGTAAGTGAAAATGGACAGAGCAATGTAAATTACAAGTTTAAAATAAAAGAAAATGCATAGCTAGTTCGAACATACTAATGCTTATTGCAAACCTACCCTGAAACTGTTCTCATTTTTGTTAAACCTTCAAGCCAGAAAATATCTTTTTCTCTCTCTGGGGTCCCTAGCTGTTCTCTTGGGTGTGTCATGCCAATCAAAGACAAAGGGACAGAGAGCTTCCCATTCTTTTATAGATTCCACTTTGCCCCGGTACTTGTTCTCTCTCCCATCTTTCATGGATAATACCCATTCACCTCACAGGGCTGTTAGGAAGTTAAATGCATTAATGTTTGTGAATCACTCATACTTATTGCGATGAGCACTACAGAAGAGCATAGACAATTAGTAACACTGTTATCAGAGCAAGATTTAAATAAGGTGCAGTAAATAAGGCATGGGGCCACACTGAACAGCAAGAAGAAAAGAAAATATGAAATACTTGCTCATTAACTGAGCATTGTCTGTTCTTTGTACTGAATGAGGCATGTACCCTGAGAAATAAATAGTATGTGACTATTTACTTAGACTGTTATGATGCATGTTTGAAAGGTGGCAAAAGAAGTTGCACCAGTAACCTTTCACTCTGGCATTTCCTAACTTATGATCCGTGTTCCTTTCAAGCTGAGTGCTTCGGTGGCCACCAGGAGAGGTTCAGATGCGGCCCAGCTGACCAGCAGAGTGTGTTTCTACTGAGGATGCATGTGAACACATGCCTCAGTGCACATAAAATTTTTCCACACTGGTGGGAACATTGCTTATGGGTGCTTGACTTGGCAATCACAGTGTTCTTTTAACATATCTTCTTGCTTGAGATAAGGCTATACAATAGATTTTAAAGTAGAGGAAATCCTGAAGTTCAATTAATCCAAATTTTGACAATGCAGCTTTGTGCTCAAACTGTCAGTGCATTATACTAAAATACTATACAGGCTTCATTCAGGAATTTAGAAAAATTGAGAATATAACAAATTGGCAGGTATATGTGGTCTTCCTCCAACTCTTAGTGTAGTGTGTAAGCTATTGTTTACAGTATGTTTGGAATTTAAAACATCTTACTCTTTGGAAGTTTCTTGAGTTATCATTTTTTGTGTAAGCAACCTCTCATAACATCATCTTCCTTGCATTGTGCAGCCTAAAAAATTAATATTATCTTCTTTCCCACACACCCTTACACTTTCTCTGTATCCCAATTAATTATATTTCTGATTTTACAAGAGTTAGGTTATTTGACAGGATAACCTGTATCATTGACAGATATAACAAGAATTATGAAATACACTGGATAGCTCATGTACAGATGGTTTAATTTATCCTGTATTTCAGGTTGGGGAGCTGTCAAACTGGCCTGCTTTCCAAATCTGTGAGAGCAAGGGATTGTCATCTAGGATAGGTTGTAGATCCTTTGATATATTGGAGAGATTTTAGTTGGGTAATATCCAGTAGCTTTCTTTTGCTTTCTTTGTTGGGTCTGTCCTGAAGTAGATAACTTTTTCTGGGTACAGCATTCACAAATGGTTACACAGCAGCCCCATGTTCATCACAAGGTCCTCTGAGTGTTTAACAAAAATATAATGCATCCAACTCCCCTGGGATCTGGGTCGCTGTCAAAGCCTTTAATAGCAAAGGAAATTGAGACTTATATGGCTCTCTGGTTTGTGTGGCCCCCTTCTCACACAGTAAGATTTTATCATTGTAATTGCCTGATGGGGCACTCTTAGATCAAATGTATTGTTTTCCATATAAAATGCACATCACATGTTTTATTTTATTGCAGGACAATTATGGTCCATCCTTAAGTCATCTATATAGATATCTTTATTTTTTGTTTTAAATTATTCTTCACTCAGCCATAAAGAATTGCTTTATGGACAACACATTCAGAGTACTGAAATGGAATATATGATATATGAATGCATGCAACTTAGGTATTTTTTGTTGCTGTCAATGTCACCCTAAAAAGAAAATAGGCATCAGATTAGATTATGGGAATAAAACTAACTTGAAAATTAAACGAGAACCTTTTAACAATAGACATTTTTATTGTCTTTGCAATTCTTGTGTTTAGTCATATGTAGTAAGTCAAATATTCCTCATATACATTATACCTTTTAAAAATTATCTTTAATTGTAAAAATATTAAGTATAATACAATTAGGGTGTGTCTAAACTACATGGCTCCATCCATGGAGCCATGTAGATTAGGCTGATCGGCAAAGGGAAATGAAGCCGCGATTTAAATAATTGCGGCTTCATTTAAATTTAAATGGCTGCCACGCTGAGCCGACAAACAGCTGATCAGCTGTTTGTCGGCTCAGTGCACTAGTCTGACGCCTCGCTGCTGACCTGAAAGCTTTATCGACCTCCCGTTATGCCTCGTAGGATGAGGTTTACCGGGGAGGTCGATAAAGGGCTTTCATGTTGGCAGGGGAGCGTCCAGACTAGCGCGCTAAGCCAACAAACAGCTGATCAGCTGTTTGTCGGCTCAGCTCGGCAGCCATTTAAATTTAAATGAAGCCACGATTATTTAAATTGCGGCTTCATTTCCCTTTGCTGAACAAACAAATCTACATGGCTCCGTCGATGGAGCCATGTAGTTTAGACATACCCCTGGAGATGTGATAGTGTAAACGGTTAATGAACCTGAGCTTATCAGTTAATTGTCATTGTTACATGCAGCCCTGTGCTGCTGCCTCTGTATCAGAGGCAGCAGGGTGGGAAGGGGTTGCAGGTAGGAGCCAGTATGCATGAGGAACTGGCTTTTAAGCAGGCTCCCTGTGAACACTGGCTCCCGTGTAAACATGTACCCGCTGAAAATTGAAGCAGGTACACATTTACCTACTGTAAATGAAATTGTATTTTAACATTCCTAAATACAATTTCATCTTCAGACTCTCCTTCCAAAATCTGCTGAGATGATCTTGGTATACGTTTATGGAAAATTTCACAGTCAAAATGTTGAAAATTGGCCAGTTTCCTTGCAGCAAATTGAGGCTCTTTGCAATACAGCATGTCCTCTTAGTAACACTAACCTATTCCAATGTTGTGAGGCAACTTCAGTAGTTTCTGCTTTTATTTGGAGATTATCTCTGTTTGAATGGCTATAACAAATTGTGAGGAATGGTTGCCTAAAACAGAAAATGTAATCAGTTAAAGTCCAATGAATTTTATATTTCAGAGCAAATTTGCCTGTGAAAATGAAAGTCTGGCTGAATCTTTGCTGTGAATGGGAAATGTCAACGTGCATTTCAGTTTGTTGGGTTGATGATTTGTGCTTTTATCTATATGACTTGTTAAGTCCAATCTGCCTTCAGTTAGCATTTTTGATGCACAAACCTGTTTTAAAGAAACAATTGAGACAAGTTGTTTTTGTGAACATTAAAAATCTGCCAGAGGAAGACATGGTTGAATTCCAGTAATTTAGACATATGTGCCCCATTCCCTTTTTTGTTCTTTCTGCTACATTATTAAGCTTGTTAGGTTTATGTCCATATATGTCAGGTGCTTTCCGGCCAAGACGCATCCTGTGTCACAGATTATTACAGTACATCAGTTGAAATAATAAAACTTTGAATGCCATTTCTCAGTGGTATTACATTTTGCTACTTTATCAAAGAAGTGCGTGGTGTTTGCAGCTAGTGTGACTGATACGTAATGAGGTCTGACCTCCATGATGCCCTGCTATATTGTATCTTGATGTGACTGTTGAAGACTATTGACTTAGGGATACTATAGGAATATCCGTAATGTATTCAATCTTAACCCTTAAATGCGTGTTTTAGTGTATAGTAGGAGTTCAATGATGAAATAAAAATGAGAAATTAATCTCAGCAAAGTATAGCAGTTTAAAAATATGCAGTAGCTGTTTTAATGCCTTGTAATATGCTACGTGCATGCAGTGTTTCTAGAAGATTGTCAGTGGTCTGTGTTGTACTTTTAGTTAGGTATAACAATGTGAGAAACGTTCTGTTAAGTAAAAGCACTAATTAACTAATGAGTTGGCAACTTTCAAACTCAGTGTTACATACAGGTTAGACCGAGACCCGTTTGAGGCTCCGTGATGCTGGTAAGCTGCTGCTCTTGATCTCTTTCCATAGTTAATGTATGTATTACTCTGCTTTGTAGTTGATTTCCTCATTTAAATGTGTTCTGACGTTTTCCCACATTCTTTTCCATTCTTGTACTGAGCAGTTTACCATTATGAGTTAATCATTATGCTGGTGTCAAACATTGAACAGGCCCTGGCATGTAGCTCTGAGAGTTTTAAATTAAGAATTTACGTAATCTTTCTTTACCTATGCAAGAAGGCTAAAATTTAGGTGAGTTCATCTACATTTTTTTAAAAATCCATTATACTTTTACATCTACTGATTTTATGTGTTTGCCTCCATTCCTGTAGTGTCTGACTGCTGCACAGTCTTCCAAGTATTTATCCTTATAATCCCCTTCTGAAGTAGGGAAAAGCTATTATCCCATTATACAGTGAAGAGGAAGAGGCTGAGTGACTTGTCTAAACTCTCACAACTAGCTTAAGTAATTGTCATCTGCAAACTTTGCCGCCTCATTGTTTGCCCCTTTTCCCAGATCATTTATGAATGCCATTGCACAGTATTGGTCCCAGCATAGAACTTTGGGGGACCTTCCTATTTACTACTTTCTATTGTAAAAACTGTCCATATATTCCTACCCTTCGTTTCCTATCTTTTAACCAGTTACTGATCCATGAGAGGACTTTCGCTCTTACTGCTTACTTTGCATAAGAGCCTTTCGTGAGGGACTTCAATAAAGGCTTTCTGAAAATATAAGTACAGTATCTCCACTGAGTTGCTCTTGTTCACGTCCTTGTTGATCCTCTCTGAGAACATTGGTAAGGCATGCTTTCGATTTACAAAAGCTGTGTTGACTCTTCCCAACATACCACATCCCGGTGTGGAGTGATTTTATGGTTTGTCAATTTGCTTGGTACTAAAGTTAGGTTTACTGGCCTGTAATTGCCAGCATCATTCCTGGAGACTTCAGATTAGGCCATTGCTAATGTACAAAGCACTTTTCTGAGCACATTATTGCTTCATTTGCAGTCTGGGCAATTATTCTAGTTTGTATGATTCAAAAGCTGTATGGTTCCAAGAGCTGAGATTCTCTAGTGACACATTTTCAAATATTGTCTTTCATGCAAAACTGTTTACTTGGGATTAATACTCCCTCAGATTATAGAAGTAGAGATGCTTTGAGCAGAAAGATGCCATTTCAAGCTCAATTTGGTAGGATTTTGACCATGATTAATATCTTTCAATTCTTAAGTCTCTTGACATACACACACACTTGGTTACTGAAAGGTATTTATTTTTACTGTAGAGAACTGAAGATAAAGTTTTTAAAGTGATGAAATTAGGCTGGTCTGTTTTTTCATTTTCTGTTTACGTAGATTTCATTGATTCTACAAACAGCCTTTATTTATTTTATTTTTTTAGTTTCAGTTTTTTTAGACTGAGTAGATTTTTAGTCCAGGAATAACCAGTGCTGATAAGACTGAAAACTTTAAAACTTTTGCACATACAGGACATGCAATTATATCTTTTTTTTTCTTTTTCGTTGTGGCAATGAAGAGGGTTTTTTGTATTTTAAGATGTTTGCAGTTTAAATGTAAACATAAAATGAAATTAATGGGCGTGCAGCAGAGTTAAAAGAAAAGGAAGCACCCAGTGCACAGTCAGTCTGTGGAAATGATTGCTCGGGGATGTTGTGAAGACCAAAACTAACAGGGATCAAAAAAGAACTAGTTAAGTTCATGGAGGATAGATCGATCAATGGCTATTACCCAGGATGGTTAGAGAGACAACCTTTGTATCCCAGAAGCTGGGAGTGAACACCCAGGATGGATTACTACTGTATTCATTACCTCTGAAGCCCATGTTATTGGCGGCTGTCGCTAGACTGGATCCTGGGCCAGGTGGACCCAATATGGCACTTCTATGTTCTTATTAAATTTTTAATACTTCCATGTTCAGCACCATGAAGTCTTTAATCTGCCTTCACATATAGTTGCTGCCTGATAAAACACAAACCGCTGGATAACTGTTTTTGCCAAACCCAGCATTTCTGTGTTTAGCATTTCCTTCAGAATTGGAATCTTTGCTTGTTTTTCTTTTCTTTTTGTCGTCTTTGATTCTTTCCTCTTTGCCACTGTAATGAACAGCTGGGCTTTCTAAAGAAAATGGAACCATATGCCAGGCATTTGATTTTAGGTAGTGATCAGGTTCCATGAAATCAGAGCTTGAAATCAAGAGCTTTCCCAATAACAATGATACAGAGGCAGCTGTGCAGGGTGGCAGCAGCCCCTGTCTACGGGGAGTCTGAGCTTCCAGACCTAGTGCAAGCTGGAACTGAGCCAGGCTGCCTACCCACTGGGCTCTTAATACACTTTAAATGCAGAGCTGCAGTGGGGAAGGTCCTGCACTTGGTGCAAGCTGGGACTGAGCGGGGCTGCTGGCCAGCCTGCTAAAAAATTTAGTGGCGGGGGAAGGGGATATGTGTGTAGTCTGTAGCATTAACTGATACACTTTTTCTTATTGGTTAATTTGACTACACTATCACATCCCTATTCTATACCTTTCAAAATAAATATCACAATGTAATTGCTCAACGTATTTGTTTTCTTCCAACTCTCACTGGGAAAGAAAAATAAAACAGTCTGTCTCCTGACTCCCTTCAGTTTCAAAGGGGACCATAAATTTACAGTCAGAACTTTGTCTAATAGTAATTGGTATTTAACTATTAACTGTTTGGCAGAAAGCTGAGCTATCATTTTCCTTTTGCTCAGTCTTGTTCTCCATGCTTCATGTGGAATGTGATATTTCACATTTAATTGAAAACCCTGGGTGCCATAACTCAAAATAAATCTTCCTTAATGAACAGTGGTGAAGCAGCAGGGCATACCATTCAATCAAAAAGATAAATGCCTTAATTTTGAATATTCCTCCATGTACTTCCATCTATGCTGCATTGATTTTCTCTGATTAAAGAGTCATACACATAAGAGTGTCCTGGATAAGAGGATTCCACAGTGCTTGTCTCTGCAACCACAGTGTCTCCAATTACAGTTTTAAAGTCCACTGCTGCTGGGTCACAAGAGACTGGAGTGTTCCCCTCCCCACTTTAAAACTTCTCTGTTTTTTAAATGCCTTTTTCTTACAGTGCACCTAGCATCATGTTTGTCTGCATCCAGCTATTCAGTCAACTGTGCTGACTACATGGGCTCAGAGAGCTGCTAGATGTGTATCTGCCATGAGTAAGCAAGAAGTATTGGATCTCCTCAGCCTGTACTGTAAGGAGAAGAGGCTCTGCAAGCACAGCCACAGACCAACCATGCGACTTGCCTAATTTCACAAGAGGAGTCTGTGGCAGAGCTAGGAATCGTAAACCCAGATCTTCTGAATCCATGCCACAACACTATCCTTTCTCTCCTTGCTTTCAGCAGCTGAACGGCCTGTGAAGATTCTAGTCTGTCCAGAGACTTCCAAAGATGGAACTTTCAAATAAAGTCCAGGAATGACATCCATGTGGAAATGTCAGCACCCGCTCCACTTCTGAGCAGCTGCGGATCACATGGGGGCTCGAATTCTCCGGAGGGTATTGCTGGTGGAGCTTTCCTTCCCTCTGCCCCCACTTAGCTCCAGTATGTGGCTTTGGCTAGCAGGTTTTGCCGTTCAACTAACAGGTGTCTGGTACATTTGTTTTTTCAAGCTGTAGCAGAACTAACTAGCAGTTTTTAGGTAACAGAAGTATGCCTTTTGTGAAGAGGGAGAAGGAGACAACTGTTCTGTGGATTAAATATATTTGTGATCAAGAGATTAATAAATTGAAATCAGTAAAATGAGGTGCCTAAAAATCATAGAATTGCAGGATTGGAAGGGATCTTGAGAGGTCATCTAGTTCATGACAGGATTAAGTATTACTAGACCATCCTTCATAAGGGTGTCGTCTCACTTGCTCTTAAAATTCCCCTATCATGGAGATTTCACAATCTCCCTAGGGAATTTATTCCCATATTTAAATGCCCTGACAGGAAGTTTTTCTAGTGTCCAACCTAAACTGCCCACACTGCAATTTAAGCCCATTGCTGCTTGTTTTGTCTGAGAGGTAAGGGAGAAAAATTTACCTTCCTCTTCCTTGTTACAATGTCTTATAAAATGTATATACTTGAAAACAGTTACATCCCCTGTCAGTTCTCTCTTCTCCAGACTGAAAAAAATGGATTTGTTTAATTTTCCTTCATAGGTCATGTTCTCTAGGCCTTGAGTCATTTTTGTTGCTCTTCTTTGGACTCCAATTTGTCCACGTGTTTCCTGAAATGTGGCACTAGTACTGGACACTATTCTTCAATTAAGGACTAATGAGTACAAAGTTGGATGAAAAATTACTTCTCATGTCTTATAACACTCTTGCTAATACTGCCCAGAATGACATTGGTGTTTCTTTTCCAACAGTGTTACACTGTTGACTCATATTTAGCTTGACTCATATTTAGACATGTGGTCCACTATTGCCTCTACACCCGTCTGTAATACTCCTTCCTAAGCAGTAGGGATGTTAAAAAGAGTTTAAAGAATTAACTGATTAAATGTCTACAGTTTTAGCATTTAGTCAGTTAACTGCCTGCCCTGCCTTGGCTGCTCCAACACGGCTAGGGGAGTGGGGTACTGCTGGCCTGCATTTACAAGCCCTCCCAGCATGGTGTCCTCTACAGACTTTACAGGTGTATTCTCTATGCCATTATCTAAAACAATTGAAGATGTTGAAAAGAACTGATCTCTGCAGGACCTCACTCAATGTGTCCTTGACTGAACCATTGATACCTACTCTTTGGGAATGATTTTCTGGTAAGTTATGTACCCGCCTTATAGTAGCACCATCTATGTTATATTTCTCTAGTTAGTACCAAAAGCCTTACTAATGTCAACACATACTACACCTTCTACTTCTTCCTGCATCCACAGGGCTTGTTACTCTGTCAAAATTATTAGGTTGGTTTGATGATGGTTGCATTTTCTCTCATCTTCTAGGTGTTTGTAAATTGATGGCTTAATTTGCGCCATAATCTTTCGCTGTACTGAGGTGTTTGGCAGTTCCTAATGGTTCAAAAGCAGAATCATGAAAAAACATGGAGGCAGTGTAGAAAACTAATTGTAGCTTCCAAATTATGGTCAGCCCCTTAGAGATAGCTGATTTGTCACAATGGAAACTGCAAAACCATATTGATTTTGGTGAACATGGGGAGGAGGGAAGGGACAAAAAAAAGCTTCATTTCTACTGGTATGAGAAAAAAATCTGGTACTGTTTGGTACTACAGTGGAATCTCTCTGGCCCCCTCCCTGCCGCTGCCTATGTATCACAGGCAGCAGCTTACTGTGCAGTGTACTTGTGGTTGTACAGATTGGCCTAAATCAGAGGTGAAGCATGTGACCTTGTAATAAGCCCCTACCATCTGCTATAGTGCAGAGATGGCTTTAATTTTTTTTTGGCTAATATATATCATGACTTTTAACCCAAACATCCCATGTTAGTGTAGACAATCAATTTCTATACTACATGTTCCATTGCATTCCTTTTCTTATATGACACTGAAACCTAAACCTTTAGTTATGATTTCTGGGCTTTGTGTAATATTTGAATGTAATGGTCACTACGTGGTGTTTGAGCTTTCCAAGAGATTGTTACCGACAACAGACAAACTTTGTTATCCTTTGCCTGTATTTAACTTTGTTAATGCGTTCTCTGTGCTTTTGTAGTACAGGGATTAAATACGGTAGTAATGCTGTAGGTGAAGCACACTACCTAGTTTTATTCTTAAAAGCCTACTAATATCTCAGGAGAGACAAATATTTGGTTAAAAAATAATTGTGTATGCATATATTGTGCATGCCTTCCCTTTAATTAATGAGGATATATGCATAAAAACCACATTTAAGAGCCTCACCTGTACTTTATTTGCTATGTGAAGTTAAAACAACCGGTCCCAAAACAAACCCTACTTATCATGCTGGAAGGGCATAACAAGTGGGGTTCTGCGGGGTCTGTTTTGGGACCAGTTCTGTTCAATATCTTCATCAACGATTTAGTTGTTGCACTTCATCAAGTGCTTTGGAGGATAGGGTCATAATTCAAAATGATCTGGACAAACTAGAGAATGGTCTGAGATAAATAGGATGAAGTTTAATAAAGACAAATGCAAAGTACTCCACTTAGGAAGGAACAATCTGTTTCACACATGCAGAATGGGAAGTGTCTGTCTATGAAGGAGCACTGCAGAAAGGGATCTAGGGGTCGTTAGTGGACCACGAGCTAAATGTGAGTCGTCAGTGAGACATGGTTACAGAAAAGACAAACATGATTCTGGGATGCATTAACAGGAGTATTGTGAGCAAGATACGAAGTCATTCTTCTGCTTTACTTTGTGCTGATTAGGTGTCAGTTGGAGTATTGTGTCCAGTTCTGGGCACCACATTTCAAGAAAGATGTGGAGAAATTGAAGAATGTCCAGAGGAGAGCAACAACAACAATTAAAGCTCAGAAAATATGAGCTATAAGGCAAGGCTGAAGGAATTGGGCTTGTTTAGAATAGAGAAAACTGAGAGGGAACATATAGTAGCTTTCAAGTATCTAAAAGAGGAGGGATGAAAAATTGTTCTTCATCGTCTCTGAGGATGGGACAAGAAGCAATGGGCTTAAATGATGATCTAGACCGTGCTTGGTCCTGCCATGAGTGCAGGGGACTGGATTGGATCTCAAGGTCCCTTCCAGTACTAGTATTCTATGAAATGCCTTTTGTGTATCATATTACAGTTGTGGAAATAACTTTTAGCAATATATGAGCCTTACAGAGTGCTTTCCAAACTTCCATTGTCATGCCTGTGCTATACAGCATGCGTGCCTGACTTAAGGCAGAGAATGAAAGTTAGGAGCAAGTAAGGCTCTTAACCAAGTGCTGCCTTCATGCGAGTTACCCTTAGTCATAAACAATAAGTGAAGAGCAGTACAGAAATTAAAAATGTTTTCTACATGGGAAGATTTTAAAAGCTTTGAGAACTGTCAATAGGTCTTGAATTCCTTGTTATAAAGGGTACCTCACCATATACTAACATTTGGATGTGACTCAGATACTCAGAGTAATCAAAATTCAGTATAGTGGGTGTTAAATACGTTCTCAAGAGGCATTCAAAGAGAATTTAATTCATGTGAAGTTGTTTAAGTTTTAGAATTCTTACTGCATGCTGTATTTAGTGCTGCTTTCCTAGCCAGTGCTTTGGAAAGTCTTTTTACTTTAATGGTATTTTCTTTTCCTTTTGTAAAAAATGATGTAACTGAAATTTTAAAAATGTCAGTGCTGTTTTTAAAACCCATACTTTAAAAATGCCAGTGCTTCAACACTTAAATACTTTTGTTACATAAAATATTATGTATAAAGGATTAAAAAATGCGGACAAATTTTAAAGTTAACACTTGCTTCCCTCCACCAGGTTTGTTGTATAAATATAGTGAGAAGATGCTAGTTTTGGACATTTTTAATTTATAAGAAATAGCCATCATTTTCTTGGGCAGTTTCAAGGTTTTTGTCCTTTTTAAAATTTTTTATTTTGGCAGATATTTGCTTTTCATATCTTCACTTGTAAACATCATCTGGTGCATAGACACAAATGCTCTTGCTGCCTCAGCTAAGAATTTTGAAACACAGCAGTGAAGACATCTTCAGTGTAACCCATTAGTTTCTTCCAGTAAAAACTAAGAGGTATCATTATCTGTAGGAACAACTTGTAGCAAATATGCATATCAGCGATATTCTACAATAGAACCTCTGTTGCAAACACCTCTGGAATGGAGATAATTTGTAATTCTGAACAAAACTTTATGGTAGTTCTTTCAAAAGTATACTAGTGATCATTGACTTAATACAACTTTGAAATTTTAGGATGCAGGAGAAAAACATTCTTTTAAGCATCTTAATTTAATGAAACAAGCTCAGAAAAGGGCAACTAAAATGATTAGGGGTTTGGAACGGGTCCCATATGAGGAGAGGTTAAAGCGACTGGGACTTTTCAGTTTAGAAAAGAGGAGACTGAGGGGGGATATGATAGAGGTGTATAAAATCATGAGTGGTGTGAGAGGGCTGATAAAGAAAAGTTATTTATTAGTTCCCTAAATAGAAGAACTAGAGGACACCAAATGAAATTAATGGGTAGCAGGTTTAAAACTACTAAAAGAAAGTTCTTCCACATGCTGACTACACGCTGTGTGAAGAACTCCTTGCCAGAGGAGGCTGTGAAGGCAAGGACTATAACAGAGTTTAAAGAGAAGCTAGATAATTTCATGGAGGTTAGGTCCATAAAAGGCTATTAGCCAGGGGATAAAATGGTGTCCTTGGCCTCTGTTTGACAGAGGCTGGAGAGGGATGGCAGGAGACAAATCGCTTGATCATTGTCTTCGGTCCACTCCTCTGGGGCACCTGGTGCTGGCCACTGTCGCAGACAGGATTCTGGGCTAGATGGACCTTTGGTCTGACCCGCTACGGCCGTTCTTATGTTCTTATGTTCAAACAGTTTCCTTACCTTGTCTAATCTTTTTTTCAGCGTTCCCCCTTTTTTTGTAGTTTAAATTTAACATGGTACTGTACTATATTTGTGTTTTTGGGGGGTGGGGGATGGGGTTTCTGCTGCTCCTTGACTACATACTTGCAGTTCCAGATGAGGGATATGGTTGACCAGTCAGTTCATAATTCTGTTCTTAACACTGAAATTCTGCTGTATTTTTCAGGGTACAATAAGAGCATTTAAAAAGAAAACATTACCTGATTCCGTTTTCTAGCTTCTCATCAGTTTATAGTTAATGCAGTGTATCTTCATTAAGCTGGCTTTCAAGAATTTGCACACAGCACACAGAGGAATCTGCCCTATGTTGATTTAATTTAAAAAAAGAAAGTGCCACGTGGAAAAGTTGTGTACCTCTTGTTATGGCAAAGTCTGGATTCTTTCTCTATAGACAGTTTTGACAGATTTGTAGACAGGAGCACCATTTTTGCCCTCAGGCACATATGCTGAACTTTGAGTAGTAAGCTAGCTTAGAACTTAGGTTTTTATTAATATTGTAGTAACCAAAATGGCAGATATATCTTGTTTTCTTAGGACAGGAACTTCCATAGATCTGTTGAATGTTTGAGAAATTTGTGCCAGCTAGAGGACAACTCACATAAGATCTTTGTCAGTTTCATAGTCCTCAAGTCACTGTGATCAGTGTTACCTCTACTTTTTTCCATCTATGGGCAGAATAAATTTTATGTGCAGTAAAACATGTGTGGATGTGCACCACTAGTAGAAACACATGCTGCCAGCTGTGGGTGGCTGTAGGTGCTCAGCTAATTAGCTGGGCAGCACCTGAATCTCTCTTGGATGGCTGCCCAAGTGCTCAGCTTACCAGGAACTCTGATTGCTATATGACCTGCACGGCCGTTCTTATGTTCTTTATGTTCAAAACAGTTTCCTTACCTTGTCTAATCTTTTTTAAAGCTTTCCCCCTTTTTTTGTAGTTTAAATTTAACATGGTACTGTACTATATTTGTGTTTTTGGGGGTTGGGGGATGGGGTTTCTGCTGCTCCTTGACTACATACTTGCAGTTCCAGATGAGGGATATGGTTGACCAGTCAGTTCATAATTCTGTTCTTAACACTGAAATTGCTGTATTTTTCAGGGCATAATAAGAGCATTTAAAAAGAAAACATTACCTGATTCGCTTTTCTAGCTTCTCATCAGTTTATAGTTAATGCAGTGTATCTTCATTAAGCTGGTTTTCAAGAATTTGCACACAGCACACAGAGGAATCTGCCCTATGTTGATTTAAAAAAAGAAAGTGCCACGTGGAAAAGTTGTGTACCTCTTGTTATGGCAAAGTCTGGATTCTTTCTCTATAGACAGTTTTGACAGATTTGTAGACAGGAGCACCATTTTTGCCCTCAGGCACATATGCTGAACTTTGAGTAGTAAGCTAGCTTAGAACTTAGGTTTTTATTAATATTGTAGTAACCAAAATGGCAGATATATCTTGTTTTCTTAGGACAGGAACTACAGATCTGTTGAATGTTTGTAAGAAATTTGTGCTAGCTAGAGGACAACTCACATAAGATCTTTGTCAGTTCTATAGTCACTCAAGTCACTGTGATCAGTGTTACCTCTACTTTTTTCCATCATCTATGGGCAGAATAAATTTTATGTGCAGTAAAACATGTGTGGATGTGCACCACTAGTAGAAACACATGCTGCCAGCTGTGGGTGGCTGTAGGTGCTCAGCTAATTAGCTGGGCAGCACCTGAATCTCTCTTGGATGGCTGCCCAAGTGCTCAGCTTACCAGGGAACTCTGATTGCTATATGCTGAGTTTTGTTTTGCTCCCTATACAAGAATGAGTTTAGAAGAACTAAAAATTATGTAATTTCATTGTGATGAGTAAATTTTAACCCAGCTGGTCTGTTTTTTTGTGAGCAAATGGTAAGATTAGACACTGATTTTAGTTTTGATAACCCAGGGATTGATGAGGACACTTTTGCAGTTGTTGTTATCTATAGGAACAAGTTGTAGCAAATAAGCATATCAGCAATATTTTGCCCACCATTGTTCCTATTGATGATAATACTACTTGGTAGTAGTAAAGTTCAGAATTTAATATTTTTTCCACTGAGTTTATATACCTTCCATATGCTGCATTATTCAGTGCGGGCCCATTGAATGGTCATCACGTTGAGCACTTAGGGCTTTGCAACTGGAGTTCTTAAAGTGTTTTACAAAGGTTGGTGTCAATATCCCCACCTTATATGTGGGCAGACTGAGGAACTGAGACATTACGAAGTGACAGTAGAAGCAGATTTGGGAATATAATTTGGTTTTACTGGCTCTCAGTCTGAGGCCCCTTTGGAAGTAAAATACCTGGTCCTTCTGTCAGTAAAAGATGCATTGAAAGATGCATTGACAAAGCAGTAAATCTAACATGGAGACAGGCTTCTCTTCCATTTGCTGTGGATAATGCAAGAAAACTAGCATGGAAGATTTATAGAGTTCAAGTGAAATCTTCTTTTGCAAAACAGATTAAATGAAAAAATTCTGAAGAGTTAGCTTTCCTCACTGTCCCAAAGTGTTTTACTGCATTTATAGCCAGTCAGGGCACTGTGTGTAATTGTTAAATAATAAATAAGTTGCCTTTTTTGTAAGTATAATTTAAGGAGCAAAAATGTTAAAGGGACAGGCGCAAAATTGGCATTGTATTCTGGAGTATTTCATAGGATTACGTTAATTTTGAAGTCTAATTTTGTGAGACACATTGTCAAGTGGACTCCATGGCTAGCTGTATGATGCGCTTTATGATGGGGGGGAAAAAAGTGGTTTTCTAGTTAATGTCTTTAGGAGATGCAGGCATGTTTGCTTTCACAGGCATTTCCAGTAGAGATATAAAATCCCTCTTAATCAGTTAACTGGTTAACCGGAACTAGTAAACATAACCTGTAAAGGTGATTAATCCATTAATCCAAAATTAATCCATGCACAGCTTGCCAGTTGACCAGTTAACCTTTCACATCCCTAGTACCCATCACAGTAATCTGTTATTAAAAAACTGAATATAACTTTCCCTAATGCAAAAATGGCATGTTTAACTGTATGAGTCATGCATTTGTATTAGTTGTGGCTACTGCACATCGGGTGGTAAAAAGGCTTTTGCAGACTTAAATATTGCACAGGGAGTATGTGATTTTCTTTGGAATTAAACCCTTAGACAGGCCTTTAATTAATCAATGCAGCTGTGACTAATTCTTATTTATACATAATGTGAGTTATTTTGATCCATGGGAAGTGCAGACTTGGAATTTTACCTGTTTTTTTGGCAAATTCATCATTAACTTCTGTGGAAGTAAGGTGATGCATACATGTATTTCTTGAAACTTGAATTCATCATTAATTAGTCTGTTGTTTGTGTCCAAATGAATGCCACAATTTTGATAAGTTGAAATTTTCTGAATTCCCCATGTAAACAAGGTGAGAGAGTTTTTTAATTTGCTTCAGAAAAGAGAAGTAATGATCAGATTCTTTAGAGCAAGGGTTCTGCCTTTGTACAATATTTATAACTGTGGGATCCCCAGTCCTGATTGGGGCCTATAGGGACTAGAGCAATAAAATTAATCTGTGCATAGCTCTGCACTTGAGGGTTCAAGAATCACAATGCACAATTGGTATCAAATGATATAATTTTGGATGGAAAGATTTTGGACTATAAAAAAGGGGAGGGGACTTTGAAATAGATGGAGGAAAATGAGTCTGGTGGTGTAAGGCAATGCAGACTTGCTTTAATCAGTGGCATTCATCATGGAGTCCTATAGCTGAATCTGCTCCACTGTGGTTAGTAATGATGAGAAGCAGCTAATGAAAATAATGAGAAGAGACGTCTGAAAGCCTGGAAAGTATGTATTTAAGGTTACTCTGCTTGGTAGAGAGGGCTATCATTTTACGCTCAATCTAATTCTAGCTTGCAAATCTGAACTGCATGATAATCGTTTTTCTTTGTCCAGGGTGGGGGGATTTCTATGGAAAATTTAATGAAAAGAAAATTGTTTTAAAGAGCATTTTGACTTGCTGAGCTTTGTTCAGCAGGCGGTGGTACTTGAAAACATGCTTTGTATTATTGTGGTCAGAACTCTGTATAAAAATATACAGTAGGATGCCAAAATGTGTGGAATAGATCAGCTGTTTTGAAAACAGAAATTGTTGTTAGATACAACAGTCACCACCATGACTGGTTTGGGCTCATATACTGTGGTGATAGAAGTTGCTGACAAAGGGATCTAAATAAAAAGCACTCCTTGGCTGATTTATAGGTAGAGAAATAGCAGCTGAACTTTCACCAGATTAAGCTTTCCATCATTTATTCTCTGCTGGAGCTGCATGAGCTGAAGTATTGATGATGATTTTAATGCTATTGAGAAGTCTTCAGTAATGTTCAGGGTTGTGAGGCACCATGCTGTCACTTACCTGTGGTGGGTGTCCATCATACATAAGGCAGATCAGTTCGGACAAGTAATCTGACAAACTGCACCTTGAGGGAGAGCCATGGACTGAAAGGCTAACGGATATAGAAAGCCAGCAGGGCAGAGGCAGGCTGAGCTTGTACAATGCCAGCAAGAGCTGAGAACAGAAGGAAGTTGCAGGGGAAAGAGTCTTCAGTCACTTCCTCAGTGGAGGAATCTGTTTGAAGAAGTAAATGCAGGGGGGCAGAAGATAGAGAAGTAGCAAAGAGTGCAGGTAAATGGTATTACAACTGGACAGCAAGAGACTAAGGCAATAAGCGGCCCACATGCTGGACATGTGTAGTAAGATGAAGGCCTAAAACATAAGCCAATATAGCACAGGCCTGGTTTGAGGTCTAGCTAGCAATGGACAAAACATGGCTAACATGAAGCTAAGCTGTGAGCAAGAGGCAGGCCCCTGCTCACAGAACTTGGCATAAACAGAGCTGAGTGCAAAACACTAATTGGTAATAGGCCCAGGTGCAGAACACTAATTGGTCATAAGTTGAAATCACATGGTACCACCAGCTCATTAAAAAAGACCTTGGTTCCCACTCCTCACAGATACAGACTTAGGTTCAGGAACAGTCTAAAATGACAGCATGATGGATAGAGATGATCTAATCAAACCACGAGGTACAGGGGAATGGGTGGTATCTAAGTAGTGTCAGAGGGTGGTAACCTGACAACGTCAGAGGGTGGCAACCTGATACATCAGCCATGAGGTATGACTTGTTTGTACCTGTATATAAAGTGGTGTATTGGGGAAGGGGAGGGGGGGGGGGACAGTCTTTGTATGACCTAGAGGGCAGTGGAAATTTCCCACTGATTGAGTCGTTCCGCTGTAGCAAGTACATGTGCGTAGTGGTTCAGTAGAGTCTACTGACAACTGTTACTGTACTTCGCTTAAAAATAAACCTGGCCTGGCACCTTCGATCCTTATCTGGTTTGTGGTCTTTGGTGGCCCTCAGGGATCTGCTGTGGTCATTGGGCTCACATCATTGAGCACACACGCAAGCAGCCTTCTGGTTATCATCATCGACGGAGCCAGAGACCTTTGAGGACACCACAGCAGTAATTCCACCTGGCAGGCCGCCAATGCTTTATTTACCTGCAGGTATGGCCACTAACAGCTCCTGAGCCCTTGTTCCACTGGACACTCCCATTATTTACAGACCCGCTGTTCCCAAAGAAACAAGACACCTTTGCTCATCGGTCTCACATCAGATCATGAACCAGAAACCTTATCTCTACTACTTTGACTAATGTAGACACTCAGGTATTAGGAACTTGAGGGGGGGTAGCCGAGTTAGTCTGTTACAGGAAAAAAACAACCAATGGTCTGGTAGCACTTTATAGACTAACAAAACATGTAGATGGTATCATGAGCTTTCGTGGGCACAGCCCACTTCTTCAGATGACTGGAGTTATGAGTAGGGGACATGAAAACTCGAAATAAATAGGAGAGGGGGGAGAAAAAGAAAAAAAGGAAGGGGGGGGGTATGAGACAGGGCATCATTAAGTATCTGGAGAATGGGTACTTAAACCTAAGCAGATCCAAGTAAATAGACAGATGCTAAGACAGGAAGGATACCACTCACAGAGCTGTTAGCACCTTCAGTGGTTATGAAGTAGGTAGTGTCCTAGCCAGCCCATATCTCGATTGAGTCCATTAGCATGTGAATTGAATTTGTGGATGAAATGAGATTCCAGTCCTTCCCTATGTATTTGGCTTGGGGACTGGCCCCTATACAAGCACATCATGCACACTTTTGAGGTTTTTAAAAATGTTTATTTTGAAAGTGATTGCTAGTAATCAGGTTAAAAAAAATACACCAGAGATTCTTGTCCCTCCCTCCCCCACTAGTGTAGTAGGCCTTGCTAGTTCTTCAACACTTTGCATCTTAGCAATATATTTTTATGTAAATCTAGTTTGTTTGTTGTTTTTAACTGCCATGGTGGTTCAGTTGATGTGAGCCTTACTTTGACAGCAAGCTTCTCACCGAATCTCCATTTGAAACATGTTCTAACACAGGACAGCTCATACTATTGCCACATGCTTACCAAGGTCTTCTGTAAACCGTTAAAGCCGTGAATACTAAAGACAGTGACGCACTTCAGGTCATACAAGTGCAATAGATAAAATACACACTCAGTGATGGAAAGTTGAACTCAGGCTAGTAAATCACCCAAGGACATCTCTTTATCTAGGATGGTGCCTATGCCAGTCACCTTCTTCATCATAGCATGTGAGCCTGAACCGTGGTCTGTTTTTATTCGCACTGTTGATTCTGAGGTGGTAGTGTCTGATTGCCGATGTCTCACCTTGATAATGATGTAATTGAATTGTGTAACCACTAAATTTCTTAGCACTTTACACAGTTACTCACTGCTTCTCAGGGGCAGGGCCGGCAGTCAGTGCCTTTGCTCGCCACCTAGGGAGCCCCTGCCACCCTCTGCTAGTGCCTCTGTATCAGACAGCTCCTTGGTGTGCTCCTCATTGAAAACTAAGACCGATGGGCTGGGACTGAGCCAGTTTGCTGGTCCAAGTTTTAAATGCAGAGCACCGATGGGGAAGGGGGAGTTGTTGCAGTTAACCTGGTTAGCTGAATAGCTGTTAACATCCCTAGTGGAGTCAGTGACAGATGGAAAGTCTGTCCTTCTGAGTTTTCACATGGGTGCTCTGTACCTCTCAACACAGTTTAAGTGAAATGGTATAGAAGTTTGTGTACGCAGGTAAGATGTGAAATAGGCTTGCCCACTCCCCACCTCTCCTGCTCGGGACCTTCTTGTTGATGAAAGTTTCAGCAAACTTGCATATTGAAGAGTTCATCAGCCCTTGTACATTAATCTCCATTTTTAGACTAGCGTTCAAAATAATACTGTGGCAGTTATCCCAGTAATATTTAGTGACAGTAGATTTGTAATGGTTTTTCTGCATATCAGATAGGTGGTGGTGTTGTAAAAGCATTTTATAACTGTTGCAAACTGGGTTTTCATGCTGAAATCTTCTAGAGCTTGTGAAGGCAAGTCTGATAGTATAAGCTGAAGTCAGGCATACCCCATTATAGGGATGTAAGCGACTAGTTGACTACCTGATAAGCCTAGGCTTATTGGGTAGTTGAGTCACTACTTGACTAGTCGCTTCCCTACACCCCTTGCTGCCTCTCAGCAGGAGGGGCAGCAGGAGCTGGTGCTGGGGGGAGCCGGCTTAAAAGGGTGGGTGGCAGGGGACTCGGAGGCGCAGCAGGGAAATGGCACGAGTGGGGACCAAAGCAGTTCCCACTCGCACAGGGTCCAGACTGCTGCGCCCCTTCCTTTGAAATGTACAGGAACCGCTGGCAGCTCTTGTACACTTCAAAGGCAGAGGTACAGTGGGATAGCAAATGCCTCCCCTTATCAACTAATCAAATAGTCAGTGGAAATTCCATTGACTACTCAATTAGCTGATTAATCGAAATTTAACATCCCTACCCATCCCTACATTATCAAGGGGCTCTATATAAGTTATAAGAGCTCTATTTAAACTTCCCCATATAATACTTTTCTGGATGTCCCTCCTAACCTGGTATTTTAATTCTCTGCTTCAGACCAGAGAATGAGTGGCTGTGCTGAGTCAGACCATCTAGCTCTGTATCCTGTCTTCTGACAATAGCCAATGCCAGATACTTGTGAGGGAATGTACAGAACAGGGTGATTATGGAGTGATCCATCCTCTGTCCTCCAGTCCCAGCTTCTAGTAGTCAAGCTTAGGGACAACCGGAACATGGGGTTGCGTCTCTGACCGTCTTAACCCCTAAAGGCGCTGTCTTCCATGAACTGATCTGTTTTGAATCCAGTTGTACTTCTGGCCTTCACTATATTGCCTGGGTATGATTTGTAGGGGGAGGGTGCCAGTTATGCTGAGTTGTGCGCAAATTCATTTCAGTTCTGATGCAAGTCCTTTGAAACCCAGTTGTCATTAGGTCAAGGCTGCAGTGATGGGGGGAGGGATAGCTCAGTGGTTTGAGCATTGGTCTGCTAAACCCAGGGTTATGAGTTCAGTCCTTGAGAGGGCCATTTAGGGATCTGGGGCAAATATGTCAGGGATGGTACTTGGTCCTGCTGTGAGGGCAGGGGACTGGACTCAACCTCTCAAGGTCCCTTCCAGTTCTATGATAGGTATATCTCCATATATATATATAGTCTACTGCTGCAACTTAGCTACCTGTTCAGACTACAGATTTTTTTCATTCTACTAAGGATGTTAAAGACTATCTGATAAGCACATGCTTATTGAATAGTCAGTTGACTATCCGATTCCCCCTCCACCCTCTTGCTGCCTCTATCAGATGCTGGGCTCAGCGTGGCATTTCAAACCGGCAGCGCACTCATGGAGCCCAGGGTCAGCGGGGGACTCTGAGTCCTGCACTGACCCCGGGCTCCATGAGTGCACTGCAGATTTGAAATGCGCAAGAGCCCTCGCTGGGGACTCTTGTACATTTCAAAGCTGGCACCAGGCTGCATGCAGTGTTCCGCATTCCTCCTTTGAAATGTACAAAAGCCCCCACTCGACTAGTAAATTAACCGCAATTTAACATCCTTACATTCTACTACAGGGGTGGGCAATAATTTTTGACGGGGGTAGCGGACACTCCAAGAATTTGGTAAGTAGTCAAGGGCCACACTCCTTCAGGATATCATGATATTAATGGAGGAGGTATGGGGTCTGGGATGGAGGTTGGGTGCAGAAGAGAGCTTGAGGTAAGGTTTGGGATTCAGGAAGGGGTATGATATCTAGGAGCGTGTTTGAGTCAAGGAGGGGGTTGTGACCTGGGGCAGGAGACTGGGGTGCAGAAGAGGGTTCACGGTTCTGGAAGGAGTATGGGTGTGGGAGAGGGTTTTGACCTGGAGGAAGGGTGTAGAAGGAGAATGCAGAGTCTGGGAGGGGGCTGTATCCTGGGGCAGGAGTGCAGGAAGGGGGTGCAGGGGATTGGGGTGTAAGGGATAGGAAGGAGAAGCGGGATGGGGGGGCCAGAGGCAGGTTCTGGCTGGGAGGCACTTAACTTTGGGCATCTACTGGCCACCAGTCCAGCTGGTTCATCAGCCAAACTCCCTGCCTTCCATGCCCCCATAGGCTGCTCAGAGCAGCCAGGTGCAGGGGCCATGTGCTGCTCTAAATGCCGGGAGCTGGGGAAGGGGAGAGGGGGATACTTTGTGCATTGCTTGCCCTGCAAACAGCTAGCTACAGTATTGTGCTGGGGGCAGGGGCAGTGCCCAAAGCCTCTCCCCTTAGTCTTGACACATTCAGAGAAGCACACATGGCCCCTGAATCCAGCTACTCTGAGTGGTGTGCAGGGGCGCAGGGCAAGCAGGGTGGGTGCTTGCTGGACGTTCCTGCTGGGCTGCAGGCGAAATCAGACAGTTTAGTGGGCTGGATCTGACCTGTGGGCTGTATTTTGCTTGCCCCAGTTCTGTCACCACCTGCTTCATCAGATGTTTGTTCTGCGCCTTGCTTCATCTTTAGATAGTGAATGTAACATTTAGCACGCATCTGCAAAATCAGATTCAGTATAGGTTGGGCCTCTCTGATGCGTCAACGTCCGTGCTCCAGCATGATTTCAGTTACCCAGATGTCCATGTATCATGGGTGTGGCCAAGTTTCCCACGGATCCATACAGTTTGTTTACAGCAGGGGTGGGGAACTTCAGGCCCGGCCCCTGGCTTGCCTAGATCCAGCCGCTGAGGCTCAAGTCCCCCCCCAGCATTGGGGAGCCCAGCCCTATTGCAAGACTGACATGCATAAAATCTACTAGCCTGGACCCCACTAGATACTGGTATGCTAGGGGAACGTGGGGAGTGTTTCTCCTTCTCAATTAGGGGCTGCATCAGTGAGGG
The DNA here is from genome assembly GCA_019425775.1 of Rafetus swinhoei. Lineage (NCBI taxonomy): Eukaryota > Metazoa > Chordata > Testudines > Trionychidae > Rafetus > Rafetus swinhoei. The sequence continues at coordinate 1,590,164 of JAFJHL010000175.1, read as the reverse complement.
TTTGTCTTTTTTTTGTGACTTATTTTCTTTGGGTCAGAGGCCCCCAACCCAGAAAAGGTTCCCCACCCTTGATTTACAGCCACCAGGCTCTGTGTTCTGTGCATTATTTATCTCTAAGTTGCCCCTAAATGTCTAAGAGCCCAGCACGCAGTGGAAGTGTTGGTAATGCTGTTAGACAATATTGACTTACTGTGGTTTGGCAAGTTCTCTGATTTGGCACAGGTCAGGTACTGAGGGTGCTGGACTAGAGAGGTTCAACCTGTATTTGATTTTGACTTTGCTGTCTCAAATCTTGGATAGATCATGAAGTCCAGGGATCTCTGTTTGCTTTGATCTCCCAGCTACCCAAGCAGAAAACACTGTGCAACAGCTTAGTCTCTATTGCAGAAGTGGAGCAAATTCCAGTCCTGATTCATAAGGGACTTGCTGACGTTTTGCTTCTCTACCTATTTCTGTTACCTTGATTTAAAAAGTACACTTCTTTTCCCTGTAAAATTTGTACTTGCTCTAGGATACTGAAGATTCATTGGGGTCCTGCACATCTGAATTTACCGCCCATGTTAAAATATAGCTTTCCTTTCTGTAGTAGGCTTTTCACAAAAGCCTGTAGTAGGCTTGTTGAGATAGCGGGTTCCTTATGCTGTTTATTAAGCTCTTTATAGGAGATACTCAGCTTCTTAAATATGTAGTTGTCTTTGTAGGCTGCAGTGCACATGGACTTTGATTTACTAAGCTCTGTTTGTCAACATGTCAGCTGTCACAAATGTTTTACAGTTCAAGGATAATTTAAGTGCCTTTTGCTGATTAAAGAAACTGACATTTCTGTAAGCATAAAGGTTATGAAAAAATAGATTTTAAGCCCAGAAATAGTTTTGACTTTAGATGTATAATTTAGAAGTGTGGACTCTCATGAAAATGGTAACACTTCAGGTATTTAAGCATGTATCATTTTGTATCCCTTAAATAGACAAATATTGAAATTGTGAGAACTAAAATTTCCATGCTTTCTCTTCAGAGCTATATTCACTGACTATGCATCCTTACTATAAAGTGAAAAACAAAAATATTTACTGAATATTGTTACAGACTTGAAGCTAAATTATACATAATGGGATAAAAGTATCTACCAGAATGCCTACTGATGAAATTCAAACTCGGGCTCTGTATGTTAATTTGTTTCTTTATACAACCCATAGATGTGTAGGATAGGGATGTAAGAGTGTATTTGAGTAAATGATTAACTGCTAAGCAAAAGCTTATCAGTTAATGCTATCGGCTACATGCAGTGTGCTTCCCCCTCCCCGGGCAATAAATTTTTTTGAGGGCTGGCCAGCAGCCTAGCTCAGTACTGGCTGGGGCTGAGTCCCAGGAGCTACCCCACACTGTGGCTCTGCATTAAAACTATTTTAGGAGGCGGGCAGGCAGCCCGACTCTGTCCCGGCTCGCACCGGGTCCAGGAGCTATCCCCTCTGCAACTCTGCATTCAAAGTATTTTAGGAGTGGGGGTAGCTTGTGGACCTGGCTCAAGCTGGGACTGAACTGGGCTGCCTGTCTGTCCAGCTCTTAAAATAGTTTTAATGTGGCGCTGCAGTGGGGGATAGTTCCTGGGGCCCAGCGTGAGCCAGGACTGAGTGTTTGTTTGCAGTGCTAATGCTTATCATTTCATTGTATAGTTGACAAAATTTGTCCACTACACAATTAACGAATTACACACTTAACATTCCTAGTGTAGGAATATTGAGGCAGTCTTAGTGTTTATTAAGAACAACTTAGCACTTCAATGGGCCAATGATAGATACCTTCCACTATTATCCTGTAATTAACAATCTTCTACAAATCTAGGGCAGTATTTGCAGAACCTCATTAACTTGGTCCATAGAAAATAAATTTAACTGTATTGAATTAATTAAGTTAATCTGTTTTCATTCATAACTAATGCTGGTTATTAATCACATTATCATGGTTCATCATAGAATCCATAACATTTGCCTTTTAGAAAAATGTTATGGCTGTTTGTTAGCTCTTGGGAGCATTCATTTAAAAAAAATCCAGATCATATGTCTGTGAAGAATCTTCTAAATATGACTGAGTGAAACCAGTGTAGTGTTGTTCAAGCTCTCTTACTGAACAATGCATCTGTAGAGCATGTCTCTGTTTCTACAAAGATCTATAGGAATTCAGAAGAGTAGAAAATGTTTTACTTAAATAGAACGTTATCACTTATTGGTTTATCAGAATTTTGTATTATGAATTTTTCTTCTTTTGAATAATTTTATTTAAACAATGTGTTTCTTTAAGAAATGCCAACCAATTAGAAGTGTAATGTAGTTTTCATGTGTGAGCACATTATGTGATGACATTGTATTCCTACCAAACCGTTTTGATGGGTAACTTGAGTTGCACATGTCCAGATTTGAAATATTTTATGAATACCAATGTAAGATTATTAATCCACGTTAGTAGTTTATTTACAGTTCAATTATATTTATATTGCAAAGGGCATGAATTTTCTTCATGGTGGTATGAATCCAAGCACTTGGATTATTTTTGAACCCTACTTCCAAGATTAGACCTACAATGGACTACAAATCTGTCATGTTAAAAGCAAAGACTAATCCACCATTATGCCTTAAATGATCACTTGTCTGCAGGCTGATTATGTATAATGGACCTCAGGTATTTAAATATTAGCCTACAGAGGAAAGTTCCCTAATATTTATTGAACTTACTCAGCATTTCTAGTATGTGGTATTGCATTTGATCCATTTTTTTACTTATGGCAAACATTTAGCAAATGGGAGTGGCTTAATTGCTTTTAAACATCAGATGAGATAGATAAGTTGAGGTAATTGCTGTTCCCAGTGAACATTGGAACTCGTGGTACTTATCATAAGAGCAATGGTTGTTTTTGCTATTTTCACCGAATGCTGTCCCTTCTTTATGTAGCACAATATACTAGATAATTGCTCTCGTATTTTATACCATGGATAGCTGCATGGTTCCCCTGGATTTATGTTTAGTTGATGAAATGCTCTTGCATTTTTTGAAATAAACATTCTGTATGTATATCTACTTTTTCAAGCAAGTGATGGTTAAATGTGTAGGGTTATTAAATGTAATTGAACTGTAAATAGGTGCCTTAGGAATGGCATACAAATCTACAAAAGCACAAACTATTATCTTACACCAGTGTTTCCTGTAAGCTGCATGCTTGTGCGGCTGCTCAGGACAGATTCAGATGCCTCCCAGCTAATTAGCAGAGCACCATTTTTGCTGGTGGTGCACATACAAAGTTATTGTGCATATGAATGGAAAATAAATCTGTACATGGATGGAAAAGATTAGAGGCAACATTGTCCCCCACCCCAAGCTACTTTGTCTACTGGGTACCATAAAGTCTACACCTTAAGATAGTGGGAAGGTAGAAAGGGTGGTGGATGTTAGCACTGTATTCACTCAATTTGCACTTACTTGATAAGAAGTTAGAAATGGAAACTTATTGAAACAAATTCTTCAAATTAAGACGAGATGTTCTACTCTGACCCATAGAGCACAAAAAGTAAATTTTTCCAGAAAGGCAGATTGATGCATTAACACTCTCCAAGGTGAGAATTATCCTTCCTGCATGGTCACTTGAACTATTTTAATCAGGCTAGCAGTCAAGCAAACAAACGATCGGTATTTGCATGAAGATAGGATTTGAAATGAAGGCTTCAGCCTGAAATTGAGTTGTGTCAAATTGGTTCCACTGGGGATGTCGCTTAGCAGAGAATAAGGCTGTCACAGCTGATAAATTGTCTGACTCTGAAGTATATTTTCACTGTAGAGCTATCTATCAATGACTTTGTAAGAGAGTATTTTTTTGGCACATTTTAGATGGGAAATTGAATGTTTTTGAGAGCCATGTGGACGTTAGTGTTGGGATGGGTGCCCAATAAATGCATGTAATGCTTATTTGTGAAGAAATGAACTATTTGTATAATATATGTTTGTTTCCTTAACCTAATTGAAAAATTCATTCAACTCCCTTTTTCTTCCAGAATTTTGGAGAAATCAGTATTTCCTAATGCTACCTGAGCCGTATTTGGGTCCCTCTTCTATTTTAGTGCCAAGCTTTACAAAGCTAGTAAGCACATTTTCCTTGGCAATTTTGCTAGCAACTGCTTTGTTCCGTATGCTTAATAAAAGGCCAGTCATTATAGTATAATCTACGAAAAATGTGTCAGCAGCCAGTTGGACGTGAATTTTTCGTCTTCATATTTACAGGATGTGGGATTTTATTCTTTGAAGTATAGACTTTGAAAAGGATTTGGGAATCATAATGAATCATCAGGTGAATACAAGGTAACGATCAGTGTTGTGGCCAAAAGGGCTAATGGATGTATAAACAGAAGAATCTTGAGAGGGAATAGGCGATTTACTGTCTCCATATTCGGCACTGCTGTGTCCATCACTGGAATGCTGTGTCCATTTACAGTGTTACATTCAAGTAGGATGTTTATAAACTGAAGAGAAGAGCCACAAGAATGCATAAAGGAATGGAAAACATATGTTGCAGTAATAGACTCAAGGACCTTAATCTGTTTCACTTATCCAAGATAATGTCTAATGGATAATTTGATCAATCTAAGTACAGGTTACAGAAATTTGATAATAGAAACCTCTTCAATGTAGTCGACCAGGGACTGGCAAAATATGGCCCGTGAGCCCAATCTGGCCTGCCAAGCTGCCAGATCCAGCCTGTGGCCCAATCCCTTCCTGCCCCACCCGTGTACACCGCACAGAGCAGCCGGCTGCAGGGGGTCATGTGCTTCTCTGAGCACTGTGAGATAGAGGAAAGGAGAGGCTTCACATGCTATCCCAACCCTCTGCACAATCTTGCAGCCCCTATTGGCTGGTTTCTGGCCAATGGTAGCTGCTTATTTGCAGGGCAGGCAGCACATGAAGTACCCTTCCATCCACCCCTCCCCCTTCCTCTCGGCCCTAGTGTAGACCGGGCCTCAGGGATCTGCTGAGCTGATGGCTGAGAGCCACCCAGGTAAGTGTGTCTCAGCCACAGCCTGCCCCGGCACTCCTGCCCCTCCCTCCTACAAACCGTCTGCACCCCTACTCCTGCACCCATACCCCCTCCTGATTTGGCACCCCAATATCCTACACCTGGTCACAATCCAAATCCCTGTACCCACTCCTGCCCTAAGTCACAACTCCCTCCCAGACCATTCCCTCCTGCACCTCTCCTCTAGGTCAGAATCCTCTCCTGCACCTAGACCCTGCACCCTGTCCTACACTCTGGTCCTCTGCTCCAAGTCACAACCTCCTCCTGCACACGAGGTTCCACACCACGTCCTGCACACCAGCTTTTGTACCTCTATTTGCAGTTTGGTTCAATAAAAAATTCTTCTGAATCTGCACCAAAACATTTTTATTAGAGATTTCAATTTATCTGAAAGTCAGCCACATAAAGACCAGTAACAAGGTAAAGTAGCTAATTTATTGAAAATACAGGCTAGTTTAAGAAGCTGAAGAGCTGCAAAAATGAAACCCTTCTTTGTTAGAAACTGTATAGTGTAGCACCGCTTACAGGAATGTGCTCATAACTAATAATCTAGAGGCTAAAGGAAAAACTGATAATTCTGAGCTCCTTTCACTAGACACTGTAAAGTTAGTTCACACATTATACAAGGAACAAATTTGTCAGTCTTCCCATATATACTAGTTTTATGTATATATGTGGTCTGATTAAACATGCATAGCTCTAAATGATACGAATGGGAGTTACAGGCAAGTATCCAAGGGAAGATAAATCCTTAAGTTACTAACCGTAGCCCAATAGAAGAGTAATGGATAAAAGTGGCTTTACAGAGAAACTTAACTGTAATTATTAGCAAGTAATTTCCTTTCTATTTAAAGAAATGATTGTATGGGGAAAAACTTAAACAAATTAAATGTTTTATTTAATCTAAAACCTGGAAAAAATAACTCTGGCCTGTCCCTTGAGATTCTACGGGGAAGTAGACACTCCTCTGAAGTAGGCCCCTGGTGCATTAAGAACTGGAGGTTGGGTGCAGAAAAGAGCTTGGGTTGAGTGACTGGGGTGCAGGAGATGGTGTGGAATCTGGGAGGGGAGTTTCAGTGAAGGAGGAGGTTGTGATTTATGGAAGAGTACTGGGGTGTAGTGTGATCAAAATCCCTTCCACACCCCTGTCTCCCAAGAAGACTTCTGAATGAGGCAGGATTGCATGGATCTGTAGTGTCACTTGGAGAATACTGAGTGCGTCTAGAATTAGCCACATCTCCAAGCAAAGACACAAACAAAATGCTAGCTAGTGGGTGTACCGTAAGGAAATAATTGTAATGCATTAGAATATGAAAAAGAGGCTCTTGTATCTTAATTATTGTTCCATTTAAATGAGACATTTGAATTTCTACCATACTGAAATATAAATAGCTTGGGAAAAAGTGATTTCATTAAGATTATTCTGTGGATGTTAATGCCTTATTCAAAGATAGGAAAAGATCTCAGCATATAATTTGGTCATAATAAAGTATTTATGGAAGAAGACGGAGAGAGTTTATAGGAACAGATGAGAAAAAGAAATAAGGAAGATGGAAGTCATGAAAATGAGAGCTGCCATTAGAACATATATTTCAGCTACTGTAATTTAAGATTCCACTCTGCTACTGCAAAGTCTGGAGGCTTGCTGGGAAAGTATTTAAAGGGGTCTTAATTGCTTTCATTTTAGTTGGTTTCCTTAATCTAATATTTAGCTAGTAAGGTGGCAATATGCTAATATTTCTTTCTTTATATTATTTTGAGTAGCAATGTTCTGTTAATTGACTCATTATTTGAAACGAGCTTAATTATAATACTCAAGATGGTCGCCTCTTGTTTGATATTAGCTAGCCACGTAAGATGAAATACTGGGTTGGAATCTATTTTACCCTTTTTATTAGAGCAAATTAACCTGTATTTCATAATGAGACTACTTTACTAGGTGAATGTGACAGAGGGGAGGAGGAAGAGGGCAAGTTTCATGGGAGTGACCCTTTACTCTAAATACTCATGTTTTGACTCCTTTAAGTAGGTGGAGTGTGGATTGAAACTAGAAATGAAATTGAAATACTATTTTTCTGCATTATACTATGTGTGTAGAACCTTTGGAGTTAAAGCACCCAAGTGGGAAGGATTTTTAATGAGCCAACACCATTAAGTTATTACAACAACTACAGAAACATCTCATCCTTGACAGGTTCTATTCTAAAAAGGCTGCTAATCCTTTTCACTGCCTCCAACTTGTGTCCCTTAATGCAGGTGACAGGAAGTAGAATGAAGTTACCTGGAGAGTAGATTGGTTTATTTGACCTTTTAGGACAAGGGTGGGGAGCTTTTTTTGGGTTGGGGGCTACTGACCCACAGAAAAATCAGTCAGGGGCCACATACAAGTGCTATGGCCCCCAACTGAGAAGTGGGAAGAGAGAGACAATCCCCTCACATCACTCATACAACTTGGGGTCAGTAGATTTTGTGGGCCCCTCGAGGCTCTAGGGTGGGTCCAAAAATGAGGGGGTCATGTCCAGGAGGGGGCTGCTAGGGAGCAATCTGTGGGTGCGGCAGGAGGAAAAACCTGCAGATAAGCCCCTCCCTGCGTTGCTGTTCTACTAGGCAAGGGGAAGAGGCAAGCCTTGCAGGCTGGATCCAGCAAGCTGAGGCCAGATCTGACACACGGGTTATGGGTTCCCCATCTCTGTTCTATGACTATCTCAGAAATTAAGAGCTTTAACCTCTTGTATTTTGAAGGCTCTGCTGTGTGAGAGACAAATGTATAGATTTAGGTTTGGTCTGAATATAAAGTGGAAACGTTTTATAAGTGGTGGCGGGATGCATATTTAAAACTGTGTGTGTAAAATGTTACTTTTAGTCTAAAATAAAAAATTGAAGGAAACAGATCTTTCTTCAGACTCTTTCTGGCGCATCTACCTTGTGTGATAAAGTTGGAAGGAAGTAGCAGAAGGGGCATCTTGCATTGTTACAGCTACATCTGATTTTATGAAATACATTGCAACTTGGGCCATTAAATTGGTCATTAAACAATGAAAGTATTTGATTATTTGAGTAATTTGTATGAGAATAACTTAGTCAGGTGGTGTTGCAAAAGCCTAGTGCTCCCCTCCAGGTCTTTTTGCTTCACCAGTCGGTTGAGGGAGGAAATAAAAGCTTATTTCTCTTAAACATCATTCTGTTTTTAAAGGCATAGAAGTCTACTTAACATTGATAGAAGAATTAAGTAGATGTCTATGCTAAGAATGTTAGACTAGTCGACTATCTGGTAAGCATTTGCTTATTGGCTAGTCACTCGACTAGTCGATTCCCTCCCCTCCCGCCCCCCGCTGCCGCTGTCAGAGACAGCAAAGGGGGGGTACTTCAAAGGGCAGCGCCGCATAGCTGATCCTGGCTCAGCTGTGCGGCGCTGCCCCTTTGAACGCCGCCTTGGAGTTTCAAAGCGGCAGCGCCGCCTGTTGCCTAGGGTCAGCTGGGGACTCCCCAGCTGATCCCAGGCTCTGTGTGGCATTTCCACAGAACCCAGGATCAGCTGGGGACTCCCCAGCTGATCCCAGGCTCTGTGTGGCATTTCCACAGAACCCAGGATCAGCTGGGGAGTCCCCCACTGACCCCGGGCTCCATGAGTGCGCTTCCACTTTGAAATGCACAAGAGCCCCCACTGGGGCCCCCATTTCAAAGGAGGAATGCGAAAGTGCTTATCGAGTAGTCGATGGCAATTCCATTGATTACTCAACTAGTAAATTAACCATAATTTAACATCCTTAGTCTATGCCTTTAAAGACAGAAAGATACATTTAGTTTTGTATGGTGATTATGTTTGTTGGAAGACAGGCTTCATACTGCTCTCATAGTAGTGCTATTTTCTTTTATTTATGTACTCTCAGCGCTTCATGGATGTATGAAAGGTCCCTGGCTAGAGGAACTTGCAATCTAAATTAAATAGATAAAACATAATCAGTAAATATCAGGTTGCACAAGGAATGGAAGTGCTGCTGCAGAGGAAAAATTAGTGAGGAACTTTTAAAGAGAGGAGTGCTTTTGAATAGATGGAAGGATGTTGGTATGTTCATAGAGGATAGTGTGAAGAAGATCTTGAGTCTTGAAAAACAATGGGCAGTCTCGTGGCACCTTAGAGACTAACAAATATATTAGATCATGAGTGTTTCTGGGTACAACTCACTTCATCAGATGAGTTGGAGTGGAAATTACAGAATCCAGGGTATATATAAATAGCAAAAGCAGCTCCTCTTTGAGGAGTGTCCCCGTCCCGTGGGTACTCCCTCTTAGGTGCTTCAGTGCCACTGAGCCTGGAGCTGGAGATTTGTGACAGCAGTATCCCCATGCGTGAGGATCCAGTATATGTTCTGAGGAGGCTAATGCGCATGTGCAGCCGGCCCCCCTCCCTCTGTTCCTTCTCAATTGCTGCCAGCTACGGTCACAGATCAGCAGTCTCCCCTTCACCTCACTCAAGACTGACTGACTTTGTAAATAGTTTACTTCAGACAAGATCAATTATAGTTTACTAGCTGGAGCACCTTCTTACCCTAGGTGCTATAGAAGAGGTACCGAAACAACATGGGCAAGGGTTTCTACTCACATTATTTCCTTACCACATTATTTCCTTACCATCCTGGGGGGATGGAGACTTATACTAGATCTCTGCAAACTCAACCACTATGTCAAATACCAACGCTTCAAGTTGGTTACCCTGGCTACAATTATACCTGCCCTGGTAAAAGCAGCATGGCTGTCTACCCTTGACTTCCAGGATGCTTATTTTCACATATCAATCCACCCATCATACAGAAGATTCCTCTGTTTTATAGTAAAGGACAGACATTTCCAATATAGAGTGCTACCATTCAGACTCTCGACCGCACATCGAATATTCTCAAAAGTACTTACAGTAGTAACAGTACACTTATGCAGAAACCGAATTACGATATTTCCAAATTTAGAGGACCGTGTGGTAACAAACTCTACACAACAGGAAACGCAGCAAGCAGTTTCAACAATCGGAGCCCTCTTCAACTCTCTGGGACTACTTTTAAATGTGGCAAAATGTACACTGTCCCCTACTCAAACTCTGGAGTTCATAGGGGCACACATAGACTGTGCAAAAGCCAGGGCCTACCTACCACACCACAGATGGGCCTCACTTAAGCTCCTGATAGAAACAGCACAGTCAAGCCCTTGTATAATAGCACGATCATGGTAGCAAATACTGGAGCATATGGCAGCAGCCACATTAGTAGTACCACATGCCTGGTTACGCATGCGACCATTGCAACCGTGGCTATGCACAACCTATCGGCCCATGTTCATCCTTGGGCACAGATAGGCTTTTGCTCAAACAGAATAAAATCCTCCCTTACATGGTGGACAATACACAATAATGTACGTGTAGGAGTCCCCTTCCAACAGATTCTGCCATCAGTAACCATCACTACAGATGCCTCGCTCCTAGGTTGGGGGGCCCCATCTACAACAAGAGCTTGTGCAGGGTCAGTGGATCCATAATGAAACTGGGTACCATATAAACCTACTAGAGCTAAGGGCCATCAGGAATGCATGCAGGCATTTTCTCCCGCTCATTCGAAACAGAATGGTACAAATGCTAACAGACGACATCTCTACAATGTACTACATCAACAGACAGGGAGGAACACGTTCTCATCACCCATGCCAGGAGGCCATACATCTCCGAGAATGGTGTATCCCACAAAACGTACACCTGATTGCAACCTACCTACCAGGCAAAGACAATATACTGGTGGACAATCTAAGCAAACAATTCCCACAAATCCGCAAGTGGGAGATAAACCAATCAGTGCTCACTCACCTCTTCAAGAAATGGGGATTCCCATGGGTGGACCTATTCGCTATACACAAGAATGCTCACTGCCTGCAGTACTGCTCCAGAGCGGGCATAGAATACTAGGACTGGAAGGGACCTTGAGAGGTCATCGAGTCCAGTCCCCTGCTCCCATGGCAGGACCCAATACTGTCTAGACCATCCCTGATAGACATTTATCTAACCTACTCTTAAATATCGCCAGAGATGGAGATTCCACAACCTCCCTGGGTAATTTATTCCAGTGTTTGACCACCCTGACAGTTAGGAACTTTTTCCTAATGTCCAACCTAAACCTCCCTTGCTGCAGTTTAAGCCTATTGCTTCTTGTTCTATCCTCAGAGGCCAAGATGAACAAGTTTTCTCCCTCCTCCTCATGACACCCTTTTAGATACCTGAAAACGGCTCTCATGTCCCCCCTCAATCTTCTCTTTTCTAAACTAAACAAACCAAATTCTTTCAGCCTTCCTTGATAGGTCATGTTCTCTAGACCAGCGTTTTCCAAACTATGGGCCGCAGCCCGGTACCGGCCACAGGAAAAAGCTACCAGGCCTCAGCGTGGTTGCTGGGGTGTTCTGTGCTCCTGGAGTGCCCATGTGGCACTGGGTCCCTCAAGCCTTTGGCCGGCCTGGGCGGAATCTGCAGCAGGATGTTCCAGCTCCCGGCAGAGTCCTAGCTAGGGGCGGTAGGGGGAGAAGGAGGGGAGAGCTGGCCACTGGAAGCAGCACTGGATGGGGGAATCGGGGCGGGCGGGATGGGGAGATTGGGGGGCTGGTGGAAGCAGGGCTGCCAGGGGCACAAGCTCGGGGGTAGGGAGCTGGCTGAGGAAGATGGGGAAGGGGGGGAGAGAAGCGGTTGCCGGAAGCAGGGCTGAACACAGGCATCAGGGCTCGCTGAGGGAGATTGGGAGGAGAAGCAGGGGAGAACTGGCTGTCCGGGAGGGGGTTGGGGGAAGTGGGGCTGGCCAGAGGCGCGGGCCGGGGAGGGGGAGAGCGGGACTGACCCAGCCATATGCAGATCTCGGGGCGCTGCCCCCCTTTCCCCCTCCCTCCCCCCCCGCAAAGCACGAGTTAGTCCAGCCCGGGGATTCTATTGTCCCCCATCCCCTCCCCACGCCCCCTCTAGTAGTTGCGAACTGTCTGGCTGGTAGACACACTCAAGCAGCCTGAGCACATTTACCAGCCAGGCAGTTCGAAACTACAAACTGATACATATAGTAATAATAAAACTTACCTAATGAGAAAATACCAGACATGTTATATGTCTGGTATTTTCTCAGTTTGTTTTTTATGTGTTTATATTTTTGGGCTGCAAAAAACAGTACTGAAAAAAAAAGGGTTCCAACTAAAGTAAAAAGTTTGGAAAACCCTGGTCTAACTAGCATTCTGTCTGTCTTGCAGTCCATTTATCCAAGCCATATTCCTTAATTTGCTGGCAAGAATATTGTGGATGACCATATCAAAAGCTTTGCTAAAGCTGGCACTGGAGGTTTTGGGAGGACCAGAAACAACTTATTTGAATATTCATCATTTGATTAATGAACATGCAAATATGCAAATGAACGTTACCGGTCCTCCAAAAGTTCGTGAATGGATTTACTGGTCCCCGTGTCAAAAAGTTTGGGAACCCCTGCTCTAGACCTTTAATCATTCTTGTTGCTCTTCTCTGGACCCTCTCCAATTTCCCCACTCCTTGGGGAATGCCTTCAGTATACAATGGACAGCACACCTGGCATATGCGTTCCCGCCATTTCCCCTTATACAACAAGTGATTCTCAAGATCAAATGTGACAGTGCCAGAGTAATACTCATAGCACCCAACTGGCCCAGACAAACATGGCACCCGTACCTGTTACAGATGAGCATTCGGCCACCATATCGATTTCCACCAGGAACGTCTTTACTGATGCAACAAAATGGTCAAATTCCCCACCCAGCCATCCACAGGTTACATCTCCAAGCATGGATGCTCTCTGCTTAACCTCCACGGAAAGGACTTTTCCTGAAGCAATACAGCTCATCCTTGCAAATTCCAGATGACTTGCAACAAGAAAGACATGGTCAAAAATGGAGAAGGCTCATGGCTAGGTGTACAACCCACAACTATGAACCACTCCACACCGGAGTGTCTCACATTCTTGAATACTTATTAGAGCTACACAAGGTGGGTCTTTCCACGAGTACCATCAGGGTACATGTTGCTTCTATCTCGCTCTACATGCTCCTGTACAAGGACACTTGATTTTCTCTCACCCTTCGGTCAAACATTTTATATGGGGTTTACACAACGTGTTTCCCCCTTACAAAGAACTGATCCCAGCATGGGACCTGAACCTTGTACTGAAGATGCTCATGGGTAAACCTTTTGAACCTCTTGCCACATGTTCATTGCTACACCTATCATTGAAAATAGCCTTTCTGGTGGCAGTCACCTCTGCAACACAAAGTGGCAAAATATCAGCCTTAATGGCAGACCCACCATACACGATATTCCATAAAGACAAGGTGACCCTTAGGATTCACCCCCAAATTCCTACCTAAAGTACTTACCTCGTTTCATTGCAATGAACCTATATACTTACCTGTCTTCTTCCCTAACCCTTACAAGAACAACAAAGAAGCAACTCTCCATACCCTGGATGTCCCCAGAGCTCTGGCATTCTACTTACAGTGAACAAAGTCCTTTCAGAAAACTCCCTGGCTATTTGTTTCATCAACAGAGAGGTCACAAGGGTTGCCTATATCAAAACAAAGACTGTCAAAATGAGTATCAAGTTGCATCAAACTAGTCTATACCATAGCTCAGAGAGAGCCCCCACCAACTGTGTGAACTCGCTCGACAAGAGCAATGGCAGCCACAACGGCATTCCTACAGGGTGTCCCAACAGAACACATCTGCAGGGCCGCCACATGGGCGTCAACACATACCTTCACGCAACATTATGCGATACAGACATTTGCTGAGTCAGAGACTACATTTGGCCACACAATACTCTTGGCCTCACAGGCTCAGCATTCGAAGCTCCCACCTCCTACTACGTATACTGCTTTGTAATCACCTAAGCTGGAGCACCCACAGGGACACACCGCGAAGAAGGGAAGGTTGCTCACCTGTGCAGTAACTGGCGTTCCAGTGGGTGCTCCACCACCCGCCCTCCTCCTCTCTGCTTCGGAATACAATATGTCCGGGTTAGAGAAGGAACTGGGAGTGGGAGGGCTGCACGTGCACAGTAACCTCCTCAGAACACACATTGGCTCCTCATGCATGACCGGCCGGGGTACTGCTGTCACAAATCTCCGGCTCTGGGCTCAGCGGTGCTGAAGCATCTAAGGTGGAGCACCCACGGGGACAACCATCTCAAAGAACTCCAGTTACTGCACAGGTGAGTAACCTTCCCTTACCTGTCAATTTTAGGACCAGTGTTAATGAAGCTATCTAAGTCAGGCTGGATGTGTCCCATTCATAATACTTGATGTGGAAATGGGTGCAACAAAGGTGAGGGAAATTGCCTTTGTAAAGAGTTAACAAGTTAATATATTTGTTCAAGCCCAAGTTGCTAGTGTCCAGCATGTAAATGAACTCCAGTTCATCTGTCTTCCTCTGTAATTGGGGGATAAAATTCCTTTTTAGATGAATGGCTACTTTTAAATCCATTATTGAATGTCCAGAGAGGTTAAAATATTCCCCTACAGGTTTCCTGATGTCTGATTTGTGTCCATTTATCCTTAGTTGCAGAGACTATCCAGTTTGGCCAGTATACATGGCAGAGGGGCTTTGCTGGCACTTGATGGCATATATCATATTGGAGGAGGTGTAGTTGGATGAGCCCCTAATGTTATGGCTTATGTGATTAGGTCCTGTGGTGGTGACGCTTGTATGTGAGACTTGAGAAAAGAGAAAGGGGGCCTTAAGGAGAGGGGACTAGGAGGGTGAAGCAAACTGAAACACACATGCATATTCTTCCTGCGGAATTTGCAGAGATGTTGCCTTTTATTAAATTATCTATTCTTTTGTATGTGACTGTTTCACGCTGAACACAATGCTAATGCTCTGACAGAAGAGAGCCACTTAACATGTACAATAGCTGCAAGGGCATTTTTTGACTTCCAGGTATGACTGAAATCTATCAATTGTTCTATAGAACTTTCACACTTCCTAGGTAATGAATGAGACATGCTAGGTTATTGATAGCTGAGCAGGTGGAATGCCACAAAGGCAGGGATGATTTTAATCACCCCAAAAAAGACAGCCCCTAAAATATGCACTTTCTCTGTTTATTACAGAACAAAGAGGCATTAATATTTAGTTCAGCAGCACTCAAACTGTGGGTTGGGACCCCAAGTGGGTCACGGCCCCATTTTAATGGGGTTGGTAGGCCTGGTGTTTGACTTGTTGGAACCTGGGACTGAAGCCCAAGTCCAGTTGCTGGGGCCCAAGTTGAAGCCCAAGAAATTCAGTCCTGGTGAGTGAGGTGATAGGCCACCTGCCTGGGGTTGAAGTCTTTGGGCTCTGGTCCCCTGCCTCAGCCACAGTGGCATGGGCTTGGGCTTTGGCCCTCTACCCAGGACAGCAGAGCTGAGGCCATTGGGACCAGATAGTCTTCATCCTAGAATTCTGAAGAAACTCAAATGTGAAATTGCAGAGCTACTCACTGTGGTTTGTAACCTGGGCATGTTAAATTGCAGTTAATCAGCTAATCAACTAGTCAATGGAATTTCCATCGACTACTTGACTAGTCGATGAGGGAGGTGCTCGCTACTCTTGCTGTGGCACTGCAGTTTAAATGTAGTAGGAGCCAGGCTACTACATTTAAAATGCAGAATCGCAGTAGGATTAGCTTCTGGGGCTAATCTGGCTCCAGGACGCTGCAGCTCTGTCTCTCCCCCTCCCCGCCACCCTGCACTGTGGAGATGGCTCCTGCTTCCCCCCCTTCTATCCCTATTGTAACCTAGCCTTTATACCATCTTATGTACCAAATGACTAGAAGATGGCTAAAGTGATGCCATTCTTCAAAAAGCGTTCTAGAGGTGATCCTGGCAATTGTAGACTTGTTAAGTCTAACTTCAATACCAGGTAAATTGATTGAAACTGTAGTAAAGAATACAGTGCACTGTCAACCTGTAGAATTCCTTGCCAGAGTACATTGTGAAGACCAGGACTTCCATGGGGTCCAACCAAAAAGATAACTACATGGAGGTTAGATCCATGAATGGCTATTAGCCAGGAGGGGTAGGAATGGTGTCCCTAGCCTCTGTCAGAAGCTGGGACTGGGCAACTGAGTATGGATCACTTGGTGATTCCCTGTTCTGTTCATTCCCTCTGGGCACCTGGCATTGGCTGGTGTTGGAAGACTGAATTCTGGGCTAGGTGGACCTCTGGTCTGAGTCAGTATGGCCGTTCTTATGTATGTTCTTCTGACCTTCACTATTTGCAGAATCACTATTTGTGGTTCTCCATGTTCATGGGTGTGTCTCGGCCGGGGGGGAGCCGTGACTCCCAGCATTCACAATTTTCACCATTCATGTTGGTGCCAGAAATGCATCCACCATGAATGGCGAGGGTTGCCTATACTTGGACACCCTGCTGTAGTGAGAAGTCAGGTAGGTTAAGCATGCTGCCTGTGCAGCTCACCCATAATCTTCTGGGAGTCTGAGTAGCTTGATGTTTTGCTTGTCATTTTACAGGGGTCCTCAGAGCATAAAATCTAGCATTAAGTTACTGAAGGAGTGGTGAGAAACATGCACTTGAGTTGACAGCAGTTTGTTCCGTGCAGTGCTCTCTGTTCGAGAAAATATCAAGCCAAAAGGATGAAAGGAAATATCTCCTAGTATAGTACAGAAGGTCAAGCTATTCTCTTGTGAAAAACTGTTGCATTTTTCCTTCTCAGTAGTAAGATGAAAGACAGTTATGTTTGCATTTTACTTGAAACTTGTTCATTATTTTAATGATTGAGTTCTTTTCATATCTGCCCCTTTGTCTGATTTTTATATCAGAAACAGCTGTACAGTTGCCTTTCTGCCTTGCCTTTTTACAATTTCATAATAACTAGGCTAGAATGCTTGGTGTTAGACAAAATCCTACTCGCTGGTGATTCTGGTAACTGCATCCCCATGGTTCAGGGATGTTTGTGTGCACACAATATATAATTAGTCATATTTGACCAGTATGTTTGAGAAATGGGCATCCTGAGCCTCATTCGGTTTCATTCTTCATTTGAAGAATCCTTGAGGTTGGAGATGTCATGGATAGCCTACTGCATCTTTTTTCATCTTCCTCCAAAGGCAGCATATAAAATATATTTAGAAATAATTCCTGAGAGACTCAGTCTGAGAGTCTTTAGGCATTCTCATTTTTTTCACTTTTTACTACATGTAATTGTCATTTTTTGTTTGTTATTATTTTGAGGAGGATGATTTTAATTTTGTAGTGTTGATTTCAAATCTTTTCACTAAGCCTATGTCTAGACTATGCCGAAATTCCGAAAGAGATCTCACTTTCGAAAGTGGAGAAAAATTAGGTTTATGCGGCTTTTCGAAAAAGGGGGGGGTTGCAAAAAAAATGCGTCCTGACTATTTTCTCTTTCACAAGCGAGATCAGAAGAAGATATGCAAATTCCCATGGAATTTGCATATCCTCTTTTGGAACTTCGGCGTAGTCTAGACGAGCTCTGACTCTCTAATCTAAGTATTAATGTCCAACACTTTGATTTATTTGTGAGAGTTCTCTCCAATAAAAATGTTTTATCTCTGTAGTGGGGGTCCTTGACATAATGTAATACTAATATGGACAGGGCTCGACAAATCAGTGAATCTACTCGCCCATGGTGAGTAGATTTCAGCTGGTCGCCCCGTTCATCGGCGGCGCGCGCATGCGCAATACGTCTTGCTCATGCGCAGTGCGGGGCTGGCGACTAGATTTCGCTGCCGTTTGTCAAGCCCTGAATATGGATATTTAATTACTACCACCTAAAATGCAACAGTCTCATCCAATATGACCCATAACTAGTAAACCAGGCAAATGAAAAGTTAAAACCAGCCTCCTTCTTCAGTAACTCACTCTATTCACAATTCTCCTCTGTTTCCAGAATCCTAAGGAAAATGTGCATTTTGTAGCATGTCTTGATGGTCATTAGCTGAAAATACAAGTTGAAAAGCAATGAAGCCCTTGGAGAAAATGCCCAGTCAGCACCTCTTCTCATTTACACCAACATGGCTTGAGCTCAAGCATTCTTATTGGTGTTAACTGCAGTACTATGGCATACAGAGAGTGGCCCCAAATATGCAAAAATATTAGCAAGCTGGACACATCCTTGATTGATTAGCTTTTAACTAGGCCAGATCATGCTGAGATGCTCAGCCAGTAAGCCCCTTTTTTTCCCAGATAATGTCAGATCATCTAATTCTGGCTTCTCTGAATATTCTATTACTAGGAAAAACAATATTATCTAAGCTTAATTGATTGCGCCCAACTCAGGAAAGCTGTACAGAAATTTACTTTTTTCTACATAGTCAAAATCTTGGGATTCTCAGCTTTTGTTAACCCGTTGTTGTATCTGTTCAGTCCTTGCAAAATTGAGGAATGTAATTCAGTGTCTTGCACTGCCCCTCCAGTATTTATAGGCACGTGCAGTATAGTCAGCTGCTGCATAATGAGGAACAGATGCAAAAAGTGACTGGGTGTTAACAATACATGTTAGCCTTACTGTTTGCAGAAACAGCCAAATGTCCCCTCTTCATAAACCTGGCTTAAACCAGGAACTATTTTAACAGTCCTGGATGTGTTGCATTATGCCAGAAAATAATCTTTTTTTCAAGTCTAGTACAGTAGCCTCCAAACTTTCTCATGTTGCGCCCGGTTTAGGCTGGGGGGGCATGGCAGGGGGAGTGTATGGATGGCTGCCCTGAAAGGGGGAGGATACCTGGGGAGTGGGAGGGAAAGTTATGCTGGCCAGACATTACAACCTGACCCCACTGCACTGGATCACAGTGCTGCTCTGGTTTTAGTCTCCTCTCCCCTTCTTCTGCGCCTTCCTCCATTGCCTCCCCTACCACAGCCTTTCACTGACCCGTTCAGTTGCACTGACCTGTGCTAGGCCACACCTTGCTTTTCACTGATTTATGTGGCTACACATACTCTCTGCCAGAGCCAGTGTTGTGCAATATATCTGTACCTTCAGTTGCTTGCTTAATTCTCTGCATCATGGTACTCACTTGATACCATAAACAGCAAGAAGTCCTGTGGCACCTTATAGACTAACAGATTTTTTGGAGCATAAGCTTTTGTGGGCAAAGACCCACTTCATCAGATGCACTTGATACCATGGTTCATGCCTGTGGGTTTCAAGGTGGAGTTCTTGGTGTTGGTTTTAATTTATAGTGGCTAAAATGGTTCAGAAGAGGGTTAGAATAGGCCAGCTTCTTTCTCTTCTTCTGCCATGTTGGTGGAAGGTGAGGTCTGCAGAGGTGCCTGCTGAGCGGCAGAACTTTCGCCAGGGTGCTCCAACTCGCTGAAATTCATAGAATCCTAGAACTGGAAGGGACCTTGAGATGTCATTGAGTCCAGTCCCCTGCCCTCACAGCAGGACCAAGCATCATCTAGATCAGGGGTGGCCAGCCCATTCTGGGCAAAGAGCCAAGATAGCAGGGGATCCAGCACGAAGAGCCAGGGCAAAGTTGTTGAGCAAAAAAAAAAAAAAAAACCCTGCCTCTTCTGCCCCTTTAAAAGGAGCCCCCAGTCGCGTTTGGTCAAGCAAAAAAAAAGGCTCTGGCCTTTTCAGAAAACACATTTAAACATGTTTTGAGACTTTTTGGCCACAGCAGGCTCCTGCCGCTATCTTTATTTCTGCAGCTTTCATGGCTGCGTTGGATGGCTCCCCTGCCCAGGTCAGCACAGGGAGCCAGCGCGAGAGGGCGGTTTTTGGGGGCGAGTTTTTTTGGGGTGGCTTTCGAGCCATGGGGGGGGCACATGAGCCACACCCGGGGGGTGGGGAGAGAAGAGAGCAGCATGCAGCTCGTGAGCCTTGGGTTGGTCATGGCTGGTTTAGATCATCCCTGACAGGTGTCTGTCTAATCTGTGCTTAAATATCTCCAGGGATGGAGATTCCACAACATCCCAAGGCAACTTATTCCAGTGTCTAACCACCCTGACAGGTAGGAAGTTTTTCCTCATGTGTAACCTAAATTGCTTCCTCCTTGGTCCACTTTAGTTCAAACTTCTTATGATTCCCCACTTAGCTGGTAATTTGGGACAGATTAAAGTTTAGAGTTGGGAAGGTTTGATGCAACTTCATTCTTTTTATCTGTCATGGTTATGAGACACAACATTTACTGCAGTCCATGGTATCTGTGTAGGGTGGAATTCTAAAAATGTGTTTATGGTTCCCACAGCATGGGAAGAGCACTTCTTAATTGATGTGCTGTAAATTGGAGTGAAGAAAATATTTTAAAATGTTTTGTGAAGTTCTTTGCAAGTAATTCTCATAATCTAAACAGGGAATATATTTTGGTGGTGTTAAACTCCAAAATAATCACTTGTAGCGAGTTTAGGTCTCAATCCTATGAAAATGTGCTTTTGACACCTAACTCCAGAGGTTTTACCTTTTTAGACACTTATTTGCATAATTCCCTGGTAACTTTGAATTTTGTAATAGAATTCAATTTCACTGTTTTGGATATATTATGTATACCTAAAAAAGGTTATTCTTATGGCTACCTGTGATATATACGATGCATGGCATCCGAAAATTAGGCACACTATTCCCAGAATGGTAGAGAGGAGTTCACTTAGTTTCCAAAAATCTGTCTCACATGGTTCATTATGTTAGTTTTATGAAACTGTAAAACCAGGGCAATGTAGAACCCTCTGTTGTTTGCATCTGTGCTCTGTGTCTTCATACAGAATGAATCCATACTTACCAGTTTCATGCAGAGTAGTCACTGGTTTATAAGAAGAGGTGGATTTTGCATCTATTACAGTTGCTTCAACCCTTTTTAATTTGTGTTTTTATGCAAATAGAACTCATTGGCCAGAAAAATGTTGATTTTTGCAAAGGGTTTCACATTAAAGAAAGGAGAGAATGAGGGGATATTTCCAACAACATTTAAAACCTTTTCAGTTCAGAAAAGCCAGACCCAATAGTGTTTATTTCCAAGCGCTGCACGGTTTTATTATACATGACTGGTTTGAAGACTGAGGCAGCTGTTGAGTTAGATGGGTAACAAGTGCTGTTTTCATACACCAGCCAAATGGCACTCCAGGAATGAATCCATGTAATGCTGTCTACACTCTGCCAGTATTTTTATGGTTCTCCCTCTTATTCCAGCAGGAAGCAAAAGCACTTCTATGGAAAATGGGGAACTCAGCTGTTGAGCCTTGAAAGTCTAGGCGTCTTTCACAGCTGACTCTGCTGTTTCTGTATTGCTCTGGCTATCAGTTTGCTAAAGTGCTGAATATAAGCTCTTTCTGTATTTTGATTACTTTTCAGCTCAGCTCCAGAATTTCTTTGATAGTAAATACTTTATTTTGCCACTCATTGTTCTTTACAGTTAGTTGTCAAAAGACCTGTTGTCTACGTATAGGTGACTAATGTGAGGGTTGTGGGAGGCAAAATGTAAGAGGCATTTTTCTTAATAACTTGTATTTCTTTTTATTACCAACTTTAATCAGTCGCATCAGTTTAATTTCCTTAACAGGTTTTTACTAGCAGTTGAATATGCCCATGCAGAACCGGTTTGGTGCTAGTGACCTTTTTGTTCCAGTTTAAATGAATATGTAGTCTTCAGCTAGGATTGTATACTTCTGTGAGACATGATTCTCAAAAGGTTTGTCTAGATAAGTGTCCAAAATGTTATCATCTTCGTCTCCCAAATCTGCAGAATTTTAAAAAGTCCTAAAATTGTGGGTACTTCCTGTTTCTGGTGTAGCTGTAGCTTTTCTTGTGATGACAGTGACACTAGCTTCACTGATTGTAACCAAGAAGTGTATAGGTGAAAAAATAAGGAAGGAAAATTATCCAAAATGATTCTCAATAAAGATAGTTTGGGCTTCGTTTGAGTTTACTGTAAATGTTTACTGAGAACTTCCGATAATCCGGCACCTTTAGGAGCCAGGGGGTGCCGGATTATCAGATATGCCGGACTATCGGAAGGGGGCTATGAGGGGTCTAGGGTGGTGTGGGGGGGATGCCACCCCAGACCCCTCATAGCCCCCCCTTCCTGATTGTCCGGCTCTGCCCCAGGCGCCCCGATTCAGCCGCTGCTGGTCAGTTTCAGCAGCAGCTGAATCGACGCCTGCGGCAGAGCAGCTGGGGTGCTGCCGGGTTGGTCCGGTAGCGCTGCCCCTTGGCGCTGCGCGACCAACCTGGCAGCACCCCAGTTGCTCTTGGGGACGCCTGGGGCAGAGCAGCTGGGGTGCTGCCGGGTTGGTCCCGCAGCGCCAAGGGCGTGCTACCGGACCAACCCGGCAGCACCTCAGCTGCTCTGCCCCAGGCGTCCCCAAGTCAGCCGCCACTGAAACTGACCAGCGGCTGACTCCGGGAAGCCTGGAGCAGAGCAGCTCTGCCTCGGGCTTCCCTGAGTCAGCTGCTGGTCAGTTTCAGCGGCGGCTGACTTGGGGACAGCTGGGTTGCTGCCGGGTTGGTCCCGCAGTGACGAGGGGCAGAGCTGTGGGACCTACCGGCAGCACTCCAGCTGCTCTGCCCCCAGCTTCCCCGATTCAGCCACTGGTCAGTTTCAGCAGCAGCTGAATCGGGGAAGCCGGGGTCAGAGCGGCTCCAATGGTCCGGCTGCCCAGAGCACTTCTGGGTTCCTGATGGTGCCGGACCATCAGATGCCGGACGAATGGAGTTTTACTGTACTTTGGGTCTTTATCCAAACTGAATGACTTTTCAGGGGACAGTGAAAGGGGTAATTGATTAGTTTTCATGGCAGCATTAGGTTGCAGACAGAGAATCGGAGGAGCCCTAGGGTAGAATGAAATATCCTATTTTGAGTATGGTACTTGGATGTTTTGTTTCTTAAATCTTCTTAAAAAGATGCTTTCCTTTATTTTATAAACACTATACAGCATTTAAGAAGATTTCAATTTTTCCTCGTTTCTAAGTAAAAGGTCTAATGATGCTATAAGCCCTTTCTTATCTATTCCTGAATTTTGATACATTAAGTCTGGTATTACTGTGTGCTTATTTTAAACTTGAATACATTATCAAGGTTTTATTGTACAGCATATAATGAACTAAAATTTAAACAAGCACTTTTTAAAGTAAAGCTTTCTAATATTTTTAAACTTTCAGTTCGTGTGTGACTCTGTTCAATGAGATATTAAGGTTATAAAGTGCATTAAGAGCTTTCTCAACAAAAGACTATGTAACTTCTGCTGGCAATTGTTCTGCATCTATCATGTGGATGTAATTAGACCATTATGACATACTGATGCTTTACTTTTTCTGAATTGGCAAAATATCTTTAATGACAAGGCTATAGTTCAACTACATAAAAGATCATTAATTAGTTTTTCATAAAAGGAGATTGACACAAGTAACATTTAGCCAAGTAACAGCCTTTATTATACAACAGAGTAATTAACAGAACCTGTCCGTCATTAGAGGGCTATTATTGTATTATGAATATGCATTTACAATTCAGTTACTTGTATTGAAGGAATTGAAATAGAAATAAAAAGAAAATAATATTTGCATAGGGAAAGACCGTGACATTGCAGTCTTTTTTTCCTGTTTGAACCAGAAGTCCTGCTTGGAAAGAGGTAGCAAAAAATAAATCCATTTGAGTGTCTTGTTCTAGACAACATTGCTTAATAATACTACTGTTTAAATGATAGCTACTAGGCCATGGTGGTGAAATCTGAGTAGGCAAATTGTATGGCGGGCCATAAATGCTTGTTGGCCTGCTTCCTGCCAGTTGCAGATTAGCCACGGAGCCAAAAGGGCATGCCCAGGGGCTCAAATCATTTGGAGCCCTGGAAAAATGAGCACTCCCTTGCCATCAGCAGCTCTAACCTCCTCCGCCCAGTGTTCCAGCTGGGGAGCAAAACCCTGGCTGCACTTCCCGGCATGCATTCAAGGGCTGGAAGAAAAAGTCCGTTGGGCCAGGTGCGTCCCATGGGCCATAGTTTGTACTCCCCTAATACAGTGGCAATGAAAGCTTAACCTAGACTCTCCCATATAAAAGAATTAGTGTTCCATTTTAAAGACTGCTAAGAGCCAGCTGTATTAATATGTAACTAGTATCAAATATCTCTTATCTGACCTGTCCTCCTCGCACCTGAAATTTTGAGGGCCTTTTGTGACTTCAGAAACTGTCTGGCAACCTCTTTTTAGAAAATCCAAATTATAAGATGGTACAAATTCTACATTTCGTTTCCTCTAATCAGTAAGATTAATCTCAGCAAAAGTGCTGAAAGAAGTTGCCCAGAAAACCTAATATATTGTGGCAATTGCAACTACACTGCAGCTCTTTACTGGGGGAAAAAGAAAAATTGACTAGGAAGCTTGACACTCAGATAAAATTTAAGATCTAGTAGTGAGAATGATCTGCTGTCTCTCTGATTTAACTGAATAAAATAAAGCAACAAGGAGTCCTGTGGCACCTTACAGACTAGCAGATGTATTGGAGCATAAGCTTTCGTGGGCAAAGACCCTCTTCGTCAGATGCATGTGACATGCATCTGACGAAGTGGGTCTTTGCCCACGAAAGCTTATGCTCCAATACATCTGCTAGTCTGTAAGGTGCCACAGGACTCCTTGTCGCTTTTGCAGATCCAGACTAACATGGCTACCCCTCTGATGAATAAAAGAAAGAGCTTTAAAACCTGTTTTTAAAATGAAGAGGACTTTTCGAACAGTGTATGCAAGGCTGTGTAGTCTTTGAGGAAACGGTAGGAGAGGGTTCTCTCCGTGACACAATTTTGCCTTGAGTCTTCCAGTGGAGTTATGGTGTCAGTAAATGTATAGCCTGTCCCAGCCCCCACAAAAAGGGTGGTTTCTCGCCTAATGTCACAATCTGTAGCAGAGTCAGGAATGTAACAATGAATTCTGCCTCCTTTTACATTATTAGCACTGAGTTTTGAATGAACAAGGGTCAGAATTTTAATACACTTCCTAATGCTTTAATTCCAATATTTAGTCTGTCACATTCCTGATGCAGTACAAATAATAAACACATGTTTTAGATTAGAGTTTCAAAACTGGAAAAGTAAAATCAAAGCACATGGCTGATTAAACAATGTGCACAGTTTCGGTGATAAGAATGCTTAAACATTGCCTAGCTACAGCTTCCAAGTGAATTTGCAAACACAATTTGAATAGAAACAGAAACTGGGATTAAAATTATGTTGCTGATTGCCTTTTGTAGTTAGTTCTGATCAGTCCAGTAATTGTCCAGTACAAGTAGCTAATGTTGAGGCACTACATAATCGTGACCACATAATAACTAAGTTTCTATATCCCTTCGGCAAGGATAGCTTCATAAACTAGCATAGCACCAATAAAGTTCAGAAAGTGTGATGTCAGATACAGGAGTGTTGTGGTCTGGCCTAGTCAGAACAGGACTCTCGTGGGTGGAGAAGGCATCCAGATTAGGGAGCAGAGCCAAAGGCAAACATTAGAGTCGATTGCCAGAGCCAGGAGGCAAGCCAAGTCCAGGAAACTAAGCTGAGGGTTGGAGACCAGGTCGGATACGAAATGTCAGGGTCAAGCCAGGGTGAGAACCAGGGTGAGTAGTGACTGACTGGAGGCAAGGAGTAAGGGCGGGACTGAATGTGAGGCAAGGATCAAGCATGGAACTGGAGCAAGGTGAGAACAGGAGCAAATAGGGCAGTGAAGGGGGAGCCAAGAGTAGAGCAGGAACAAGGTTGTGTGTGTGTTTTTTTTTTTTTTTTTTTTTTTAACTACTAGTGTTATATATTTACATAAGATGTCTTCATCAGTCAAAATTCCCCAAAACACGGCACCAACTGTGATAGTCACCCAGTGAAATTTTGGCCAAGGTACTAAGGCAAACCCCTTATCCTTAAGAAGAATACCTGGGCTTTCTAAATGTCTAGGATGTAGTCAATATTTATGTAACTTATTGGACCAAGAGCCCTGAATTGCAGTAATAGGAATGTTAAGGCTGTTCCCCACTCTGACACAATGGGGGGAAGGAGGCACAAGAAACTTTAAAATACCCTGCTACTAAAGGCTTCTGCTTAAACTCCCCAAGGGCACAGATTCCCTGACTTTGGGTGGTACGCTGCCACCACCCAAATGCAAAAACCCCTTTGAGAGCCTAGAAAATTACACTTGGGAATTTCTTCATGTGGGGCGGTACCCTCAAGCTCTTTAACCTACCTCTGGAGAGAGTTTGAAAACAAACTTTAATTCCTAATAGCTGATGTGACTGTTTTAGGTACATGCACACAGAGCCTCCTGCCTTCTAGGACACAGGAATCAGATCATAGTCTTAAAAAGTTGATATTTATCAACAAAACAAAGAATATATACTTGGTAAAGCATTACTTGGTTTCTAGGTTTTACAGAGCTACTGAAAAAGGCAAGTTTAAAGACACAGAGAATTGCTTCCCTGGGATTCAGTTAGAAAGTTAACAAGTTACACCCCTTCCCCATACACTGTGAATACATGAGCTTAGCACAGAGGAGTTCAGCAAACCCCAAAATAAAGACAATAACCTGATTGTCTGTCTAAACCTTTTCTGTTCTACCCACACGTTTATAGGACACAAGTCCTATACACATACATTCGTCCTACCCTAGACATGGATATCACTGAAAATTCTATGCCTTGCTCCTAGCTTAACTCATATCTCCAGCTCAGCTCCAGTCACACCAATACTGCAGCAGGAAGGTCCTGCTTTTCAATTAAAAAACCCATGCTCTTTTCATTGGTTCTCCTGGCTCCCTGCCAACACTTCCTGGAGACAGTCTAGAAACCATTGTTTGTGGGTTAAACCCTTACAAAGCAGTTTAGTTAACTGAATGGCTGGGATGTCAAGAAAAGGGTAGTATCCCTCCCATTCATTGCAAGAAATTAAATATATGATCGGGGGACAGCAAATCTCTCTCTGAATAAAAAAGTTTTTCCTGCCGCATGACAGAATGATATCCTCAGGGTCTGGGTTGGTGAGCGTAGTGGGCAGTGGGTGCAGTCCCCAGTAGTAATAGAATGTTCCCATTGTCCAAACTGAGACGCAGTAAATAAAGAGAATAATTTGGTTTTCAAAAATATAAAGATGTTAGTGTTAAACATGGTCCCCATAATTGCATTTTCAAAATGCTTTCATCTAATTTACATTTACCTGGAGATTATGTACTCAGAAAAAGCCACTATTACTCTTCCATATGAATAATGCTGTGGATAAACTAATATTTCAGATGGTTTGCAGAATGTGAGATTTTATTTTTAAAAGTATGATTAAAAGGTTTAGCATTTTAAGTGTGTACTGCATAATAAGTCATCTGATTTTCTTTGTTTTCCATGTAAAAGAGAAAACTATTCTGCCCCTTTATTTTTTTCTTTTCCCTTTGCTTCAAGGCATTAATACTACTATTCTCTTGCTTATCCTAGGAAAGCTTATGTGCTGTGGCAATCTGACTGGTGTAAAAGCATCCTGATTTAAGTCACTGTTGATGATTCTTATACACTAATTAAACATGGATTTCCTAATATAATCTATCTGGCTTGTATAATTGAATTTGTGCTAAATGGTACATGCTTAGAATCAAATAATCATACGTTATCTTTTCATCTTGTTTTCTGTTTTGCTGGGTGGAAGGTTATGCTAGCTTCCAGATTTTAATTAAAATTGTAAAGGTTTTCCACTTGGTCAGCTTTCTACCTGAACAGATTAGCTGCTCTGAAAATAAACCATATGGCTATTACATTACCCCTAGTCTTTGTATGGAAATTTCACATTCCAGTTATTTCTTTGGTTTTTTTTGTATGTATTGCTGATAACACACTTGTATTAGCGTTATTGAAAAAATGGCCTACTTGTATTGAATTCTAGTTTTTGTTTTTACATTTTTGTAACCTCAGTTTTGTATATCAGTTTTGTTTCCATGGTGCTAAATATAATAAATAAGATGTATTTTTGATTGTCTTTTTTTCCTTGCAACCAAATATCTTTCAAAACTCAAAACTCCAGTCATCTAAAGAAGTGATTTGTGCCCACGGACGCTCATGATACCATTTACATGTTTTGTTAGTCTATAAAGTGCTACCAGACTTTTTTTTTTTTTTTTTTTTAAATTTGTCCTGTACGGACTAACTCGGCTACACCCTAAAGCTAGCTTTCTTATGTTAACTCTAAGAAACAATGCGACTGACACTTCCACTAGTGATCAATATCACACACTTTTCCTGCATAGTAGTGGGTAATATATATGATAGCAGTTGCAAATTAGCTTGACTGATTCTCAATAATGATTATGCAGATATATGTAGTTTATCTTTAATTTCTGTATCTGAGTGATTGATTAGTTTCCAAGATTGTTTCCTGAAATGGCAGGTGTGTTTTTTTTTTCCATTTCCAAAAGCTAATTATAGTTTAATTATTATAGTTTTCAAGATACACCGACTGCGTAAAAATAGCCAAACCTACATAAACTTTGGGAGAAGTAAGCTCTGCTGACTTTAAGGTGTAGGATTCATGGGTATTATACTGCATTAGCACCTCAAGGTTAAAGTTATAGTTCTGATGAACTTTAATATGGATCAGTAAACCAGTCCTCCTTATTACATTGCATCTTGATTATTTGTAAAGCTTTAGGGATTAGTGAAAATTCTGAGATTTTTTTTTTACATTACTTTGGACAGTGTTGTAGAATAAATGCTTTAATATGATTAGCTATTTTGAATAAAATGAGAAGGTATTTGAGATCTGGAAATAGTCTTGAGATTAATGTTTTTAAATCTCTCTTGTTAAAGAGCTTAACTGCATGAGACAGCAAGTCAGAGGAAGAAGGTGCTTTTATGTCATATAAATTCAAGGACTTTCCTCTCAGCCATTTAAATCAGTCAAAATAAAGTCCAAAGCTCAAGACAGAGCATAGGGAGGGTGGAGAATCCCACATCTCCCCCTGGAGATGGCAGCACACTGTAGTGTAAAGCACTTTGCAACTACATTAGCAGGTTGTTTGGAAATGCAATGTGATACTCTCAGGAAGTCATCTCTAGTAGAGAATGAACCTGGGAAGCTTTGTTCTACTTCTACTGCCTGTTGGCTCAAAGCCAACAGCAGACTCATAAACCACTTTGGAAATGAGTAATACTGGGGCACCTTATTGACTAACAAAGTTATAGGATTATGAGAGGAATTGGAGTGGAAATACAGAATCCAAGATATACGTAACAGCAAAAACAGTTACCTGTCAATTGTAGGACCCTTGTTAATGAGGCTAATTAAGTAGTCTGGATGTGTCCCATTCACAGATGTGAAATGCGAATGTCAAAGGCAAGGAAAATTGGCTTAGTAGTGCCGTAACCAGTTAATATCTTTATTCAAGCCCAGGGAGACAGTGTCAATCATGCAAATGAACTCCATTTCAGCAGTCTCTGTTATTTAGGTGGTGAAATTCCTTTGTAGAAGAATGGCTACTTTTAAATCCATTATAGAATGGCCAGGAAGGTTAAAATGTTGCCCCATGTTTGTGTGTTTCTATTTCTGATGTGTGATTTGTGTCCATTTATCCTTTGTTATAGAGCCTGTCTGGTTTGGCCAGTATACATGGCAGAGGGACATTGCTGACACTTGATGGCATATATCACATTAGACTCAGGATGTGCAGTTGTATGAGCATATGTGGTTAGGTCCTGTGATGATATCGCTTTTATGGATGCATGGACAGATTTGGCAACGGGGTTTGTGGCTGGGGTAGGTTCCTGGGTGAGTGTATCTGAGGGGTGGTGTGTGACTGCTGGTAAGTATTTGTTTCAGGTTGTGGGGTTGCCCGTAGGCGAGGACCTGCTTGTTTCCCATGGTTTGTGAGTGAGGGATCATTTTCCAGGATAGGTTATCATGGGCGGCAGGTTTGTATAATTTTTGGTGGTGCCCCGTTAGCCACGCCCTCTGGCCCCCATTAGCCACGCCTCTGGAGGTAACACGCTCGGGGCAAGATGGACACATGCCCAGAAGTAAAAGGTGTCATGTCACCCCTCTTGAAGGGCTTTTCCCACCATCCTCCTACCAACAGGGATTAGTTTGACCCCCCCCCCCAACCCCTCTCATGTAACTATCCTGCAGTTGCATTAACCCAATGTGTGTTACATTAACTTGGGGGCAGAGAGGCTGGGGGAAGTGTTCCCTCTAAGGCTATGTCTACACTCCTGGCTTCTTGCACAAGAACGGCTGTACTTGCGCAAGAACCCACAGAGCATCCACACTGCCCGCCTGCTCTTGCGCAAGGAAACTTACAGTACAGCGTGGTAAGGGCGTCTTGCGCAAGAGCTATGCTCTTTTCTAACAGGTGTAAGCTCTCTTGTGCAAGAGGGCAGTGTGGATGCTCGGCAGGCATTTCTTGCACAAGAAACCCCAATGGCTAAAATGGCCATCGGAGCTTTCTTGGGCAAGAGAGCGTCCACACTGCCATGGATGCTCTTGTGCAAAAGCACAGCTCGCACATGGCAATGTGGACGTGTTCTTGCGCAAGACTTCTTGTACAAGAAACCGCTAGTGTAGACATAGCCTAAGAGTTTCCTCCCACGAGCAGAATGAATTTTGTGTTGTGCACCAGTACTGAGTTTGTGGCTTGTTTGGATGTGCCACTGTGGCACCCAAGTTATTAAATATTTTTAAACCTTTACCATTTCTCTCTGCTGCCATGTCTCTTTCCCTGGTGCCTGCTGTCCGCCCCCAACTCCTCACCCTCCTCTGCTGTCCTGACTCCTGCCTTTCTCACTGTCCTCAGCCCTCCTGCAACCTGCCCCCCTCCACCAGTCCTTCTCTCCCCCTTGTGCCCACTCCTCCAGTAGCCCCATTCTGATCATGTGAGCTACCCCTCCTCATCCCCTCTCCTAACACCTCCCTCTACATACCTGCCCTGCCTCTCTCCTCTGGTGCTGGTCCCTCCCCTGCAGGTGTCTGCCCTTCTGCTTCACCCCCAGAATCCCCTGGCACCTGCACCTTCCCTTACCCCTGCACCCTCCTTGTGCCTCCCTCTTCCCTTACTGCCACTACCCCCTTTGCCCTCTTTTTCCCTGATGCCCACCCCCTCACCACCCTCTACCCCTGTGTCCCTCATGGCCCTGTGCCCTCACACATGACTTGTTCCATCCCCGCCTTCCTCATGCCCACCCCTTCTTTCAAGCCTTCTCCCAGCACCTCCCCTCCAGCCCCCAATGCCCTTACCCTCTCCCTCCCAGCATCACCCTGTCCCCTCCCACTGACATCTCCCCTCCTGCCCTTTTCCCTCATTGTCTGCACTTGGCCCCCTGGCATTCCATCTCCTCTACCCTGTCCTTGGTGCCTTCCCCTTTCTTCCCCCTCTCCCCTCCCCCTCCACACAAGCCCCTTCTGCTTCCACCCCTTCCTTCCCCTCCTCCGCACAAGACCCTTTCCTCTTCCGCTTCCTCTTCCCCTTTCTTCCCCCTTCCCCTCCTCTCTCTGCACAAGCCCCTTCCTCTCCCAGCCCTTCCCTAGTTTTCTCCCTTCCCCTCCCCTTCCCCCTCCCCTACCTTCTGCCTTCCACTTTGCGGGGCCGGAGTCTACGATCCACCCCACAAGTCTCCGAACCCACAACTTGGCTGTGCGGTGCAACGCAGCGCCGAGCAGTTTTAAAGTCCCGGGCCGTGATGTCACATCACGCCCAGGAGTCTCCCTGCCCACCTGTTTGAGCACGCCGCGCATGGCAGCAGCAGCCGGCAAGGGGGAGCTGAGTGAAAGTTGCGCACGGCAGGGATGGTCCGGGGCCGGAGGAGAGATGCTCTGGGGCCGGGGTGGGAGGACGCGCGGGGGGGGGAGGCCCGTGGCCTGCTTCAAGCAGGGCCGGAGAGACCCAGCTCCAAATATTGGTGGAGCAGGGCCCCCGGCTCTGAATATTGCTGGAGCATGGGCACCACGAGCCCATATAACTCGCCGCCCATGTAGGTTATATGTTGATAATGATGTGCTGGAGGGGTTTAAGCTGGGGCTGTAGGTGGTGTTCTGTTTTCCTTTTTGGGCCTATCTTGCAGTAGTTGACTTCTGGGTACTTGTCTGGCTCTGTCAATCTGTTTCCTCACTTCCCCAGGTGGGTATTTAAGTTTAAAGAATGCCTGATAAAAATCTTGTAGGTGTTTGTTTCTTCCTGTGGATTTGGAGCAGATCTGGTTGTATCTTAAAGCTTGGCTGTAGACAACTGATAATGTGATGTGTCATGGATGGAAGCTAGAGGTATGTAGGTAAGAATAGCGATCAGTAGGCTTCCGGTAGAACATGGGTTCCCAAACTGGGGGGCGTGAAGAAATTCCAGGCGGGGCCATGAGGCAACCCTGCCACTCACCCCATCAATAGCACCCCAAGTTTTGCTGCTTTTTGGTGGGGGCATGAGGGTTTCTCAAAAATCAAAAAGGGGGCGTGATGCTGAAAAGTTTGGGGACCACTGCGGTAAAGGGTGGTATTTATGACCATCATTTATTTGCACTGTAGTGTCAAGGAAGTGGATTTCTTATGTGGACTGGTTCAGGCTGAGGTAGTTAGTGGGATGGAAATTGTTGAAATCCCTGTGGAATTCTTGAAGGGTCTTCTTCCCGTGTGTCCAGATGATAAAGATGTCTTCATTGTAGCGTAAGTAGAGGAGGGACGCTAGGGGACAGGAGCTGAGGAAACACTGTTCTAGGTCAGCCATAAAAATGTTGGCATGTTGTGGGGCCATGCAGGTGCCCATAGCAGTGCCACTGACTTGAAGGTATAAATTGTCCCCAATTTGGAAATAGTTGTGGGTGAGGATAAAGTTGCATAGCTCAGCCACCAGGTGTGCTGTGTTTCATGAGGGATAGTGTTCCTGACCACTTGTAGTCCGTCCTCGTGTTTGTGTAAAGAGCTTCTACATACATGGTGGCCAGGATGGTGTTTTCAGGAAGATTACTGATGCTCTGTAGTTTCCTCAGGAAGTCAGTGGTGTCTCAAAGATAGCTAGGAGTGCTGGTAGCATAGGGTCTGAGGAGAGAATCAACATAAGACCCTACAATCCAGCTGTAAGGGTGCCAATGCCTGAGATGATGGGACATCCAGGATTTCCAGGTTTATGGAGCTTGCGTAGCAGATGGAACACTTCTGGTTGGGGATCTAGGGGTGCATGTGTGTAGATTTGGGTCTGAGTTGTAGCACTGAGTTTCTTGAGCAGGTGGTGTCATTTCAGTGGGATCAGAGGAAAGAGGCCTGTAGAATGTGCTGTTGGTGCGTTGTCTGGCAGCCTCCTGATTTGTAATCTAACCTCTCCAAAATGACTACAGCTCCCCCTTTGTCATCCTCTTTGATGATAATGTCAGAGTTGTTTTTGAGGCTGTGAATAGCATTGCGTTCTGCATGGTTGAGGTTATATGTCACTTGTTGGTTGTTTACAATGTCAGCCTGATAGAGGCAGCAAAGTGGGGGAACAGGAGCTGGTGCTGGGGGGAGCCAGCTTAAAAACTGATTCCCCCAGCACCGTCTCTGTGGGGGGCTGGGGAGCAGGAGAGGCAGAGGCACAGTGGGGAATCTTGCTGCATTTCAAAGGCAGAAGTGCAGCAGGGGAACGCAGGGTTTGCAGCAACTGAAGCTTCAGTCCCCGCTCGCCCAGTGTTCCCTGCTGCTCTTCTGCCTTTTAAATTCTGTAAGAGCCGCAGGCAGCTGTTACTACATTAAAAGGCAGAGGCGCAGCCAGGATAGTGAGTGCCCCAGCTCTCCCTTCACGACTAATCAAGTAGTGGATGGAAATTCCATCGACTACTCAATTAGCTGATTAATCAAAATTTAACATCCCTAGTATGCTGACTGAAAAATCCATTACACTTTTGGTCCATTGGATACGATATTCATCTGTTGGCACATGGAGAGGAAGATGATATTTGTCTGTATCTCTGCGAGTTGCTTTGTGAAGTTAACTTCTTTGGGAATGTCTGCACTGCATCTGGAAGTGAGTCTCCCATTATGTAGACAGGTCCTGGAGTTTGAGGTAGCACGATAAAAATAGCTGTGCAGCCATTGTAACTTGGGCTTACACCAGTTACTCACCAGTCTGGTGAGCTTGAGAACCCATTCTGCAGTGTCCATACTGCTATTCAGTGTACTGGTTCCATCCCTGTTAAAATGGGTTTGTACCTGGGCTGAGAGGCTTGTTCCCAGCTATAGTGTAGACATGCCTGTGTGATCCTATCCCTAGAGGTGAACAGAGTGCTACTTTGTAAGCATAGCTTGCAGAGGCGCGCTGTTGCAATACACAGAAGGTAGACTTGTGACAGTAGGTTCGTGCAGGTGGTACTGATCTTCTCTTTGAGTGAGTTTCCCTTCTCTCATCAAATAAGGAATGATGCATTTTGAGCAACCGATATGTGGGATTATGATCGGTGTATATATGTGCGAGAAGAATATTTATGAAGGATTGTCTGGTGGGAGGGGGGAACAAAGGGAGAGGAGAAGAACTGAAAATTTCATTGACCAGAAAAAAAGAATTGAGTTCAATTTTTATGCAACAAAATTAACCAATGGCAAAATAAAAATTTTATTAAAGTATTCATGGGACTGATGGATGATACCTTCAGGAAAATATTAGCTGTGTATATCCAAGTCACCTGAATGGCATCATCTTCATATTAATTTTTGACCTGCTGAAATTAACATTTCCTTTATATTTACTTATACATTTTAGACCTACACTTAAAGATCTAACTAGCCACTGTGATTTGGTTGCAGGAGGCACGTAATGCCTGATTCTCCATTAGAAAGATTTGCAGGACATAAATCTTTCTAGCAAATAATATGCATTTTTATGAAGTGTTCTGATGTCGTCATTGCTGCTGACAGGCGAGGAAATGGAATGAGCTCTCAATAGACAGGAATGGAGTGAAGTTTATACCACAGTTTACTTTGAGGGGAAGAAACATAAAACAGCATATGCCATGGTGTAGGTGGGAAGAGCACTTGGAGCTGCTCCCAAGGACTACAGAGGGGCTAGAGGTCAAGCTATTGCCTTGAACTAGCCAGTTTTTAGTGAATATGCCCGTTCTCCATGAACCTGAATCTAACGAAGGCGGGGGTGGGGAACACTGGGTGGTGGACGGTGGAGGTGCAGACTAGCTCACTCAATGGGAAAAGGTGGAGTGGGACAGTTTGGAGGAAAACTGTTTTTTGCTAAATCTTGTATCTTGTCTGTATATTATTATTTCTCTGTTTATCTGCTTAGATTGTAAGTTTTTCAGGGCACAGTTCATGTTTTGCTATGTGTGTATTCAGTGCCTTGTCCAGTGGAGCTTTGATCATAATTGGGCCCCCAGTTGTTAGAGAAATACAGAAGAGAACAACATGTTTGTTTTGGGCAGTTTTTTCCACACATGATTAAACTGGCATTCCTAATTTTGTTGTCAGCAGTGAAAATGCCAGCCTCACCCTGACATTTGCAATTTTGGCTTTTGTGACTAAATTCAGTACAATTACCCTGTGGCTCTGATAGAGTGAGTTGCCTTCTGAATGCAGCTTCCTGTCCTGTCTTCATGTTTTGAATGGCAAATAGATACATCAGCTTTGAATAAGAATGGCAGGTAATGATGCTACTACTGTGGCCCAGTGTAGAATCTAGAATGAAAACTCAAGCAAGACAACAAGCCATGAAAAAAATACTTAAAACAAAATTAATCTGCTTCCTTTTTGGATTCTCTCTTTTTAGTCACACAAAAGAGAGATTCCATTCAGTTTTCAGAGTAACAGGAGGCTGAGGGAATCGAGCACTTTTCTTTTCAGGTTTTTTATTTCTTGATGACTTTGCAATTGTTTGCAATCCTTTGCAATTGTTCTTACAATAAGTGAAACTAACATCAATAAGCTGTTCATAATTTATTATGATCAGAAACCTTCAACTCAGGGGTCCCTTGCGTGCTCCTACCAAATGTCAGAATTTATAACTAATACTCAGCTTCACACACTCTTTTGTCTATGACTTCTTCTCCTCACATCTAGCTTGTCATCACAAAAT
The DNA here is from genome assembly GCA_019425775.1 of Rafetus swinhoei. Taxonomy (NCBI): domain Eukaryota; kingdom Metazoa; phylum Chordata; order Testudines; family Trionychidae; genus Rafetus; species Rafetus swinhoei. Next base: position 1,554,092 of record JAFJHL010000175.1, on the reverse strand, counting down.
CTTCATGTACTGTCATAATACATAATTGAATAGGTCCATTGGCCTGTGTGCTGTGAATGTTGTTTTTATTCTTCCATTCTTTGTTACCCTCTGCCCCAGATCTGCCAGTTGACTGATATTCAGGGTACAGATGGCTGACCCAGAAGATGGTACTCTTTTATTGCCATCATTGATTGCTTTTAACACACACACCCCACCCACAAAAGGGGGAAAAGGGGCAGTTATTTTCAATGCATCTGTGGAAATTGAATAAAAAAATTAAAATGGTTCATGACGATAAATAAATTCAGCAAAGAATCTAGAAGCAATGCAGACTTTCTATTTCACAGGCCTTTCCATGACACCACATTTGGAACAACCAAATAATCTAAGTCAACATGAATTAAAAAAAAAAATGGTATCCACTTTAGATGAATTATCAGGGGAATTCCAGTTTCATTGCTGGAAGAAAGTAAGAGTCTGCAACATAATCTCAGCCAAAATGTTTAATGGTGTGCTATATGCCCCACACACCCTTCATGATGCACCTTTTCAGAGGCTCCTGGGCAGCCTGCAGATGCAGTTCGCCAAGAGTGAGGCTCTGTTCTGCAGTTGCTCAAAGGAGAATATGGGACTGCTCAATGCAAAACATGGTGCATTTGCCCATACATGGTGGTGAACAGATCAGAGTGTAATCGCTGTGCTTGATCATTGGAGTAGTTCCTCGAACTTACAGGGGAACTAAAAAGCTGCTTCTGAATTCACTGCTGATGGCTAATGAGTAACAGTGAGGTACAGTGACAAATCAAGAGTGTAGATCAGGGAGAGGAGACAACTGTGAATCGTATCCACTGACCAGTTACAATGAGTAGAGCCCTTTAGAATGCCTTGACCAAGAGATGTGGGAACTTAGTGCAGCTGCATGTGTGTAATACAGCATCTCTTACACAGGGATTGAACCTGATAGTATTGACACTGGAAGAATAAGCCTCTGCTTCTCCGCTCAGGAACCAGGTCTGTCATGAAGTATGTGTATTAGACATTAGGAAACAGACATATTGTGTTTGTGTGTGATATATATGGGAACACACATCAAATGGCCACTTTATAAATCATTAGAGAATAACACTTGAATTTTATTATATCATTTGACCCAAAACATCAAGAAATTGGTAAACGACTGTGTTTGTTTTGTGTTTCTAATGAACACCTGGCTCAGTGAAATATGATTATATGCGTCTAGTATATTACTCTATTAATGCAGAGTGTTTGGCAAGATTGTAGTTACAACTTTAAAGCTGGTTTATAAAACTAATTTATGTTTAAATACATTAAGAGGTTGTAATGGCATGCAGCCATGTCACGTTGGGTTATAATTTTCTGATATGCGAGATAAGGCTTGCCTTTCATTGGGAGAGCTTAAAGAAAACTTGTCTCTATTTTTAAGTAGTGTTGATGATCCAGTAGGCAGGAGATACAAGCATCTGCGTATGGTGTTAGGTAAAACTATTCTTTTAAAGTTGCTGTTTTTCAGATGAAAGTATTTCAGTGCTTTCCTCGAGAGTAGTTTTGTTTAATCTCAGTGTTTTACTTACATTCTAGATTGAGAAATTGTGTGTTGCCTGTCTTATATTCCTCCTTTAGTTTCTGTTGTCTTATTCTTCACATCTCTAAACTGTGGGATTACAGTTATTGTTAATTTGTTAAAAAGTCTCAGAGGGGTAGCTGTGTCAGTCTGTAACAAGTAGCCCCGTGGCACCTTAGAGACTAACAAAAATATACAGTATCCTGAGCTTTCATGGATAAAACCCACTTGATTAGATGAGTTGAAGTGGAAATAACGGTATCCAAGATACGTATAACAGCCGAGGTACCTGTCAATTGTAGGACCAGTGTTAATGAGGCTAATTAAGTGGGTGGGATGTGTCCCATTCATAGCTTTTGATGTGAAAATGCAGATGTCAAAGGAACGGGAAATTGGCTTTGCGATGCATTAACCAGTTAATGTCTTTATTCAAGCCCAGGGTAATAGTGTTAAACTTGTAGATGCATTCCAGTTCTCCTCTCTCTCTGTAATTGGCTGGTGAAATTCCTTTGTAGAAGAATGCTAAATAACTCAAATTTAACATAGATTACAGGTTGAACCTCCCTAGTTTGGCACACTCTGGTCTGGCAACATTTGTGGTCCAGCGTGTTTTTAGTTAGCTGGATGTCCACTTATCAGAGATGCGGCCAAGTTTCCTGCAGTTCCATAAAGCTTGTTTACAATCACCAGTCCTGGCTCCCAGTCTTCTGTGCTGTTGTTTAGCTCTAATTTATCCCTAAATGTCTTCTAAGAGCCTAGTAAGCAGTGGAAGTGCTGGTAGCGCTGCTAGACAATATTGACCTTCTGTGGTTTGGCAAATTCTCTGGTTTGGCACCAGTCAGGTCTCAAGGGTGCTGGACTAGAGATGTTCAGCCTGTAGTATACTTCTCAGATGATGGTTCTCTCTCAAGGATGAAAATCAAGCCTTTCAGATAGGGTGACTTAATTTATTTTACATACTTCCCCTTTAAGTGGAGTGAGAATAGAAGAAGCTTGCACACACAGAGTCTGGAGATCTCAAAGTGTGTTTAAAGTACTTTTTTGGGGGGGAGGAGGGCTCCTATATTAGTTCCTGTGAGGTAATTTTGCAGCACCATGAATAGAAATCCTGTGTCTAAAGTGCTGTCACAGGGGTGATAGGATGTTTTTAAGAGGAATCATGGGCTCCCTGGGAGTGGTAGTAACTATTCTTACATAAAAATAGGCTTCAGAGCTTGCCTAAAGCATCTTTGCTTCGACTTTATTTTGTGCTTTCTAATTTGTGTTACCATTCTCTAGTTGGGTTTCTGGCATTTTGTTTCTTACAATATTTTTTCTGCTTTTCTTCTGTCCTCCTTGGGGGAATCATTTCAGGCTCTGTATAGTAATTTAGTCCTGAATTATTCTGAGAATGCAGCCGAATCCTTGCATTACAGATTTTTTTATTTCAAGCTAACTCGTGTCAGCCTATCTTTAATAGCATTATTTATACTTTGTACCATTCATGTTGATACTTTATTGAGCAATGTTTAGTGAGTAACATTGCATTTGCTAGAGGGGGATGATCTTTGTTTTTTACCTCTTGTATAAAGTTTCTAAGAACATGCAGCAGTCTGAATCAGTTATCAACCAGATTAATCTAGTTTATTGAACTGAAATATGCTAGTATTGTTAGAGTGAAATATAACAAAACGAGATGGATCATGTGAGGAGTGAAACATTTTTTAATATTGAAAAACCATCTTGTCTACAGGCGATAAATCAGTGTGTTCTAACAAATGGAAAATACTTTTTTTCCTGGGGATTACGCTATTTATTTTCATTTTCCATGACATGTCTTGCTCATTATGTTGTAGGAAGGAAATCCAAAGCTTTGTGCAGAACAGTTCATGACAGCGAAAGAAGGAATTCAGTTCAAGGTCTGAGTTTCATAACATTCACACTGCCTTAACACAGAATGCTTAACCAGGGAGAATGATGGTCTGTTTGCATTTCAGGTTGGAAAATGTGCCACTGTTCTTGTAAAATATTCACCATCTTTGTGATAAATACTTGGTAAACTGTTGGTCACTTGCTTAAAAACTGAGAGGATTGTACTGTGGCATCATCATCTTACTACTATTATGCTTTTAAAATAATTTGTTTAAATAGCAGATATTATTAAATGAAGCTAAGAAACAAATTGCTAGGTGGCTGATTGCTACTATTAAGTACTGCATATGACTAGTACATCTGGATGGGCAATAACTTTTGATGAGGGGACGTTCAAGGAATTTGGTAAGTGGTTAAGGGCTGCACTCCTCAGTAAATATCATGGAGAAGTTACAGTGTATGGGATGGAGATCATAGAATACTAGGACTGGAAGGGACCTCGAGAGGTCATCGAGTCCAGTCCCCTGCCCTCATGGCAGGACCAAATACTGTCTAGACCATCCCTGATAGACATTTATCTAACCTACTCTTAAATATCTCCAGAGATGGAGATTCCACAACCTCCCTGGGCAATTTATTCCAGTGTCTGACTACCCTGACAGTTAGGAACTTTTTCCTAATGTCCAACCTAAACCTCCCTTGCTGCAGTTTAAACCCATTGCTTTTTGTTCTATCCTCAGAGGCCAAGATGAACAAGTTTTCTCCCTCCTCCTTATGGAACCCTTTTAGATATCTAAAAACTGCTATCATGTCCCCCCTAAATCTTCTCTTTTCTAAACTAAACAAACCCAATTCCTTCAGTCTTCCCTCATAGGTCATGTTCTCTAGACCTTTAATCATTCTTGTTGCTCTTCTCTGGACCCTCTCCAATTTCTCCACATCTTTCTTGAAATGCGGTGCCCAGAACTGGACACAATACTCCAACTGAGGCCTAATCAGCGCAGAGTAGAGCGGAAGAATGACTTCTCGTGTCTTGCTCACAACACACCTGTTAATGCATCCCAGAATCATGTTTGCTTTCTTTGCAACAGCATCACACTGCTGACTCATATTCAACTTGTAGTCTACTATAACCCCTAGATCCCTTTCTGCCATACTCCTTCCCAGACAGTCGCTTCCCATTCTGTATGTATGAAACTGATTGTTCCTTCCTAAGTGGAGCACTTTGCATTTGTCTTTATTAAACTTCATCCTATTTACCTCAGACCATTTCTCCAATTTGTCCAGGTCATTTTGAATTATTACCCTATCCTCCAGATTAGTAACCCCTCCCAGCTTGGTATCATCTGCAAACTTAATAAGTGTACTTTCTATACCAATATCTAAATCGTTGATGAAGATATTGAACAGAGCCGGTCCCAAAACAGACCCCTGCGGAACCCCACTTGTTATGCCTTTCCAGCAGGATTGTGAACCTTTAATAACTACTCTCTGAGTACGGTTATCCAGCCAGTTATGCACCCACCTTATAGTAGCCCCATCTAAGTTGCATTTACCTAGTTTATTGATAAGAATATCATGCGAGACCGTATCAAACGCCTTACTAAAGTCTAGGTATACCTCATCCACCGCTTCTCCCTTATCCACAAGACTCGTTATCCTATCAAAGAAAGCTATCAGATTGGTTTGACATGATTTGTTCTTTACAAATCCATGCTGGCTGTTCCCTATCACCTTGCCACATTCCAAGTGTTTACAGATGATTTCCTTAATTACTTGCTCCATTATCTTCCCTGGCACAGAAGTTAAACTAACTGGTCTGTAGTTTTCTGGGTTGTTCTTGTTTCCCTTTTTATAAATGGGCACTATATTTGCCCTTTTCCAGTCTTCTGGAATCTCTCCTGTCTCCCATGATTTTCCAAAGATGATAGCTAGAGGCTCAGATACCTCCTCTATCAGCTCCTTGAGTATTCTAGGATGCATTTCATCAGGCCCTGGTGACTTGCAGGCATCTAACTTTTCTAGGTGATTTTTGACTTGTTCTTTTTTATTTTACCTTCTAAAACTACCCCCTTCCCACTAGCATTCACTATGTTAGGCATTCCTACAGACTTCTCGGTGGAGACCGAAACAAAGAAGTCATTGAGCATCTCTGCCATTTCCAAGTTTCCCGTTACTGTTTCTCCCTCCTTGCTGACCAGTGGGCCTACCCTGTCCTTGGTCTTCCTCTTGCTTCTAATGTATTTATAAAAATTCTTCTTGTTTCCCTTTATTCCCGTAGCTAGTTTGAGCTCATTCTGTGCCTTTGCCTTTCTAATCTTGCCCCTGCATTCCTGTGCTGTTTGCCTATATTCATCCTTTGTAATTTGTCCTACTTTCCATTTTTATATGACTCCTTTTTATTTTTAGATCATGCAAGATCTCGTAGTTAAGCCAAGGCGGTCTTTTGCCGTTTTCTATCTTTCCGACACATCGGAATAGCTTGCTTTTGGGCCCTTAACAATGTCCCTTTGAAAAACTGCCAACTCTCCTCAGTTGTTTTTCCCCTCAGTCTCGATTCCCATTGGACCTTACCTATCAGCTCTCTGAGCTTACCAAAATCTGCCTTCCCGAAATCCATTGTCTCTATTTTGCTGTTCTCCCTTCCACCCTTCCTTAGAATTGTGAACTCTATGATTTCATGATCACTTTCACCCAAGCTGCCTTCCACTTTCAAATTCTCAACCAGTTCCTCCCTATTTGTTAGGATCAGATCTAGAACAGCTTCCCCCCGGTAGCTTTTCAACCTTCTGAAATAAAAAGTTGTCTCAAGTGCAGTCCAAGAACTTATTGGATAGTCTGTGCCCTGCAGTGTTATTTTCCCAACATATATCTGGATAGTTGAAGTCCCCCATCACCACCAAATCTTGGGCTTTGGATGATTTTGTTAGTTGTTTGAAAAAGCCTCATCCACTTCTTCCACCTGGGTAGGTGGCCTGTAGTAGACTCCTAGCATGACATCACCTTTGTTTTTAACCCCTTTTAGCCTAACCCAGAGACTCTCAACACTTCTGTCTCCTATGGCCACCTCCACCTCACTCTAAGTGTGTTCATTTTTAATGTATAAGGCAACATCTCCTCCCTTTTTCCCCGTCTATCCTTCCTGAGCAAGCTGTACCCTTCCATACAAACATTCCAATCATGTGCATTATCCCACCAAGTTTCTGTGATGCCAACAATGTCATAATTGTACTTATTTATTAGCACTTCCAGTTCTTCCTGCTTATTTCCACACTTCTCGCATTTGTATATAGGCATCTAAGATCCTGATTTGACCTTGCCTCCCAGTTTTGCCCTGACCCTCCTTTCTCTCTGCCATTGTAGCCCACGCTCCCTCCCATTTCCGACCCATCTCCCAGGTCTCCACGTTCTCCACTTACCTGTGGGCTTTGCTCACCTGTCCCCGTCGAACCTAGTTTAAAGCCCTCCTCACTAGGTTAGCCATTCTGTATGCAAACAGGGTCTTCCCCCTCCTCGTAAGGTGGACGCCATCCCTGCTTAGCAGTCCTTTCTGGAATAGCATCCCATGGTCGAGGAAGCCAAAGCCCTCCTGGCGACGCCATCCTCGCAGCCAGGCATTCACCTCCAGGATGCACCTGTCTCTGCCCGGGCCCCTACCTTCACCAGGAAGGATCGAAGAGAATACCACCTGCGCTCCAAACTCCTTCACCCGTACTCCCAGAGCCCTGTAGTCACTCTTGATCCGCTCAGTGTCACACCTCACAGTATCATTAGTGCCCACATGGATGAGTAGCATGAGGTAGTAGTCAGAGGGCCGGATAATCCTCGACAATGCCTCCGTAACATCTCGGATACGGGCCCCCGGCAGACAGCATACCTCCGAGATGAAATGTCAGGCGACAGATGGGCGCCTCCGTCCCCCTCAGAAGAGAGTCTCCGACCACCACTACTCTCGTTTCCTATTCACAGTGGTGGCAGCAGACCTCCCAGCCTTGGGGGTGCGGGGCTTCTCCTCCTCCGGTGTAGGGGTGATTGCTTATCTCCTGTATGAAGAAGAGCATAACGGTTTCCTAGTAGCATGGCGGGAGGGTTCGGAGCAGGGGGTGGGCAGTGCCTGCTGCCAGAAGTAACCAGCTGCCACTCTCCACCCTGAGTTGTCTCCTCCTCCACCAGTGGTGTGTCCCCAGTCCTGTGTACTGGGACAGCTACCTCAGCTGTCTCCTCATGAACACGGTCCAGGAATTCCTCATGGATGCGGGTGCTCCTCAACCTAGCCACTTCCTCCTGTAGCTCTGCCACCTGCTGCCTGAGAGATTCCACCAGCAGGCACCTTTCACATTGGATGATCTCCCCAGCCTGGATATCAATAAGTGGGAATTGCAATCCACAGTCCCTGCAAAACCACACCAGGATCTGGGTAGAGGCATCCATGCTCAGGTGCTCTGTCTGGCTACAGGCACCAGTGGAGGAGACAGAAGCAGTGCTAGCACAGGTGTTGCGGGTCTTCCTGACCATCGTAGGCCTCCCTCTGCCAAACTCCCTCTCAAACTCCCCTGTCTGCAGCTCCTGTCCGCTTCACTCCCTGGTCGCTCTGCCTCTGGCTTTTAAGCCTGCTTGCTTAGGCCAGGCCCTCCCCCTCGTGAGTCACACAGGGGAAGGCTGACCAGATGCAATCAAGAGAGCAATTGAGGGAACAAAGTGTCAGGCACTTAGTCCCAACTGCCACAGCAGCTGAAACTGAAACTGCAGTCACCTGAAATCAGATTCAGAATTCAACAAACAAACAAAATTCAAACAGTCGAGCAAACTCACTCACACCAAAAGCGAGTACTCTCACCAAGTAGCCTGTTCAGCGGCGGGATCTCTTGCAGTCCCTCTCAAACTCCCCTGTCTGCAGCTCCTGTCCGCTTCGCTCGGACATTGGGTACAGAAGGGAGCTGGGGCTAGGGAATTGAAGTGTAGGGTCTGTGGGGGGAGGGGGCGGCGGCGGATGGTTATAGAGGATTCTGAGTTGGAGGAGGGATGCAGGAGGGGGCACAGGGTCTGGGAGGGAGTTATGACCTGGGGCAGGGATGTAGGAGGAGAGGTGCAGGGGCTTGAGTTGTGACCTAGGACAGGGAGAGGTTGTGACTTGGGGCTAGGAATTGGTGTGCAGGGTCTAGGAAGGGGATATAGTTGCATGAGCAGGGGTGCAGAGAGTTGGGTTGCGACCCAGGGTAGCGGTGTGGGAAGGGGAGTAGAGGGTTGGGAGAGGGAGGGGTGTCATGTGCAGGCTCTGGCCTGGAGGTGCTTGCCTAGGAGCTCCCATCCAGCAGCCCAACTGGACCTTTGGGCTCCCTGTGCCCCCCTCCCAGGGCTCGCAGAAAGCACGTGGCCCCCTGCAGCCCACCACTTTGAGTAGTGTGTGGAGGCGCGGAAGGCAGTGATCCTACCTGGGGCTCCTTTTGGGCCCCAGGCTGGATCCAGCTGTTTGGCAGGCTGCATTTTGCCTGCCTGTATGGTACATGACAGTGTTCTTTTGTTAGTGCTTATTTCAGAGTGAATGTGGAAATTTTAAGATGATTAAAATCCACTCAACTCATTGCTGATAGTTAAGTCTGGAAACTTTCTTTTTGTCCATATTTTAGTAGTGTTGCAGCTCAATCCCCCAACCTGACACACTGCGTGCAGAGTTGGGGGGCCGGTTAGCAGAATAATCTCTGCAAAAACTGTGTCTGTGATTCTCAGAGACAAACTTATTCAATCTCAGTCCCCCTGAGATCCAAAAGGAAAAAAAAAATAGACTGGTTCTTCGCTGCCACCACCCAAGTGGTTCCAAGAAAATCAGGGAAGAGATCACTTGGGAATCCCCTCCCTAAGGTAAAGCTCTCCCCTCTGCCCCAACCTCCATTTTGCTTGGAGTTGGGAAAAAACAGAGGGAATCCACAGACAACAATGGACTCTGCCCTTGTAACTAGGCACTTAGTCCTAAGGACACAACAATCAACCAGTACCGGTTAATTAGAATAAAAAAACCCCAATCTTGTATTATCAAAACAAAACTACAGTTGCAAGCATAGTAAATGGACTAGGCGGAAAGAGCCACATTTTGATATATATACTGAGGGAAAGTCCCTGGACTGTAATCCTTAGTTACAAAAGAGGAAAACAATTAGCCAGGTCAGTCTTGATTTCCAAACCCCCCAAAGAAAGAAAACAGTAAACCCTGATGGAGTATCTAAACTTTTCCCTACTTACACATTTCAAGAAGTCCGTTCTTGGAGAGAGAAAGCATCTCCCATATCCCTCATTACCTCGGAGAAACTGCTCTGATCTCATACAAAGAAGAGAGAGAGGAAAAACCCCTCTTTTCCAGTTTGGAATTCCTACCTGCATTGTTATTGGTTGATTGCCTGAACCCCCCTGCCAACACTTTGCTAGGTACCTGAGTTAATCCCTTAGTCACCGGGTGCTGGTCAGCACTCCTTCTGATCATAACTGGAAAGAAATTAACTGAAACCAGGTGTTACACGCACAGTACATAATCTCAGACTTGTATTATTGTCATCTTAAAGCTCTACATGTGTGACACTGGCTCAAAGTGGATTTTTACCCTCAACCTATCAAAACGTAGTTTCCAATGGAGTACTACAGACTCTCTTCTCCCAATGGTTTTACAAGGCACTGCCTTCCAAATATTGACACAATCAGAATTTTGTTCCTATTTGCTTATGAGCTTTCCTAACACCTACATTTATAAAGCTAATCGACATTTAAATTAGAGATGGAAAGTGCTGAGAATTGTGGCTCACCAGAGGGGTTCTGCAATTAAAAATTAGTTCTCTGCATTTCAAGCAAGGCATTTATAAGAACAACAGGTTCCCAGAAGCATTAATCCCAGGATATATTCATCTGGCTTTGCCAGCTCTGAATTGCACCATGCGACTGTACTTGAGAGCCACTTCCCATATTTGGAGTAATTATATTGGGGCGAACTTGAATAAAAAGCATAGTAAATACTAAGCTTCACAATTTCCCTGTCTAGACTGTGGGTTAGCATTAGTGATCAAGTTTGCAACTGAAAAACTATGGCACAAAGACAAAAGAATATCTCATCTAGCCATGTGCTGACTCAAGGGGTGCTCTGGGGCTGACGCACCCAAAGGGAAAAATTTGTGGGTGCTGAGCATCCACCGACAGCTAAGCTAAGCTCCCTCTCTGCCTCTCCTGCCCCCAGTGCCTCTTGCCCACCAGTAGCCCCACTGGCCAACTCCTCCCTGCCCTCCCATCGCTTTCAGATCATCGTGAACAATGTTCAGGAAGCTCCGGAAGGGCAAGGGAGAAGTGGAGAAGGGGCACTCCTCAGGTGAAGAGGTGGGGTGGGGGAGGAGGCGAGGCAGGAACTTGGGAAAAGGGGTGGAGTGAAGGGGGAGGAGATGAGAAGGGGTGGAATGGGGTGGGGCAGAGCAGAGGCAGGATGGAGTGGGGGCTGAGGGGGTTCAGCACCCCCTGGCTAGAGGGGAAATAGGCACCTATCCATCTAGCTGATATAAAATGCAATCATTTCTTAACCTTCACTATGTCTGGAAAATATGTCCCATAAGCAAGAACATAAAATTGCCATACTGGGTTGGACCATTGGTCCAGTACCTGTGTCTTCTGACAGCGACCAATGTCAGATGCTTCAAAGCCAATGAACAGAACAGGGCAATCAAGTGATCCTTCCCCTGCCACCTAGTCCCAGCAGCTGGTAGTCAGAGGCCATGGGAGACCCAGATCATGGGGTTGCATCCCTGGTCATATTGGCCAATAGTCATCAATAGGTCTATCATCCATGAGTTTGTCCAATCCCTTTTTAATCCAGTGATAATTCTGGCATTTGCAACATCCCCTGGCAATGAGTTTCACAGGTTGACTGCATATTGCGTGAGAAATATGGCCTTGTTTGTTTTAACCTGCTGCTTCCTAATTTCATTGGGTGACCACTGGTTATTCTGTTATGTGAAGGGGTAAAGAACAGTACCCTCATCACTGACTCCATACCATTCATGATGTTATAGACCTGTCATATCCCTGTTGTGTCTCTTCCAAGATGAATAGATGTTACACAACCTGTTCTGCAAAAAGCATCTTTGAGTTATGCATATTCATAAGGCATGGGGAGGCATCACCATATAGTGTGTAATAAATAGCATTTGGACTTCCATGTTGCATTTAAGAAGCGGTAATATTAACAATGACTGTCTTCCTCATTGATGTCTCTTGAAGGTCCCACAACTCATTAAATTGTAATAAATCACCAAAATAGGATAGGATGACCTTGTAAAGTCTGAAAATGTGCTTTCTGCCCTTTCCTTTCTAGTCTAATGCTGTACTTAACCTGTGAAATCAAATTTCCGTGCCTACAGGATCTTCTCTTCACTTTATTTTTGAGAGGAATAATTGAATTAGGGTATGATTTTATCCCACCAAACTGTCCGCATTTAAACTCTGTGGTTCCTCTTCCTTTGTTTAGTCAGCTTTGTCTTGAACGTGAAAGATATGCAAGTAATTTCTCCTTTTCAGTTTGTGCCTGCCCTAGTTGCACTCAATACTGCAAGAATGGTTTCTCCCTCCTTTAGAGATTGACTGGTGCTGGAAGACAAGGTAGGTGAGGTAATCTCTCTTATTGTACTGACTTCTCTTGGTGAGGCAAGCTTTTCAGGCAAGATTGTGAGTAAGTTTCCATTACGTGAAGATCTCTGTTTATGCTTGAAAGTTTCTCTGACCAACAGCAGGTGGACCAATAGAAGATATCATAGAATCATAGAGCTGGAAGAGACCTCAGAAGGTCATCAAGTCCAGCCCCCTACTCTAGGCAGGACCAATCCCAACTAAAGATATGCCTTTGTCTCTCCTAATGGGGATGTTAAATTGCATTTAATCAGCTAATCGAGTAGTCAGTGGAATTTCCATTGACTACTTGATTAGTTGATAAGGCAGGAAACTGCAGAGCCACAGTGGGGTTAGCTCCTGGCCTGGGGAGCTAACCCCACTGTGGCTCTGCCTTTTAAATATTTTAGGAGCCACTAGGCTCTTAATACATGTAAAAGGCAGAGGCATAGCTGGGGGACCAGGGAATCGTCTGATTCTTGGTTCTCTCTCGGTTCCTTTCTAGCCTCTGCCTCCCCTTTCACCTCTCCCCCCATGGAGATGGTACTGGGGGAACTAGCTTTTAGGGTCACTCCCTCTAGCACTGGCTCCTGCTCCCTCCCACCTTGCTGCCTCTCTCTGATAGAAGTGGGGGGGAAGCGACTGGTCGAGTCACTACTTGACTACACGATAAACATATATTATTTGGGTAGTCGAATAGTTACTTACATCCCTAGTCTCTAATATTCTAGTCTCTAATATCCTAGAACTAACACAGCTACAGCAACACTGCATACACGAAACAATGCTGTCGCTTTTGCAGGTTAACAAGAGAGATATTCAGACAGTTGTTTTCTGATCACAAACCTCTTTTGGATCAGAGAGGCATCTTGTGCCTTCAATAATAGGACTGATGCACGCTGGGGAACATTTATGGCCAGCTAATTCCCAAGTGCGCTGAATTTCACATGGCCCCCCAAGTAGGAAAATGATCAAATAACTGGCACTAATCTCTCTATATGTAAAAAAAATTTCCTGCAGGATGACAGTGACATCATCACGTCATAGCATCCATAGGCTCGGGGGTAGGCATGGGTGGGTAAAGCCCAGCCTAGCCCTGCCCTGCCCCTTCCGCTCAAGGCCCCTTCCCTGGAGCAGGCCCCACCACTGCCAGCCTGGCCCTGTCTGGTGGCCACGTGGAGAGCTGGGGCTAGCATGCCACGCCCTCAGCCTTTGCCACCGCCAGGAGCAGAGCTGGAGCTGGCATGCCACAGCCTTGGCCCAGCCCTTCCCGGGGACAGAGCTGGGGCAGGCACACCGTGGCCTCGGCCCTCCCCTGCTGCTGGGGGCAGAGCCGGACCTAGTGCACCTCAGGTGGCTGGGCAGTGGAGGTTTAAACCTTGGTTGGAGGAAGGAGTGGGGAAGAGAGCTGGGGCTGGTGTGGTCGTGGCCTAGCCCTCCCTACTGGCTGGGGAGGGAGAGCTGAGGTTGTCTATTCCCAGAGAGGAGGGGCTTGGCAAGTGTAGTGTTCAGGGGACACAGCCCCTTAGTATATTAAAACAAAATAAATGTAGTGTGTGTATTCCTTAACATTTCAGGAACCATCCATGTCTCCAGTTGATAAACTCTAAGTAGAAAGGGAATAATGTAGTATATTCTGTTTTTCTAAATATAAGGTAAAGAATGGGTGAAATGTGGTCATTTTGAGACCAGAGCAAAATCTAGCCTTAAAAAAGAGAGCACTTTTTGCATTAGTGCAGTTTTGCATAATGATAGGATATTCTTTGTTCATTCTCATCTAAAATAAAAGATGCTGAGAAAAATTAAAAATCTGTTTTCAGTGATGGACTGTTGAGAACACTGCTGCTGATTATGCAGAGTGGACTGAATGCTTAAACAAAGAAAAAAATTACCATTTTTTTTTATGCTCGGCTTGCATATATTTTTTTGTCAGCATCTTGAGAATTGTATATGACATTTGAATCTTCTCATATAAATTCTTGATTAATGTTGAATTGAGAAAAGGAAATTTGCAGAGCTATTCTTTTTTCCTCCTGCTCACTTAGAAATCACTCTTAATTGACCTGACTGCTATGATTTAAAAATAGACTCACTATTACATTTACCTGATTTTTCTCTCCACCTCATTCTTTTGCATTTCTTGTTTCTTAGGCCAGGTCTACCCTGGCAGAGAAAATCAATATAAGATACGCAATTCTAGCTATGACAATTGTGCATAGCTCTGGTCAGCGTAACTTATCGTAGAACACTAGAACTGGAAGGGACCTTGAGAGGTCATAGAGTCCAGTCTCCTACCCTCATGTCAGGACCAGTACCATCTAGACCATCCCTGATAGCGGTCTGTCTAACCTGCTCTTAAATATCTCCAGAGATGGAGATTCCACAACCTCCCAAGGCAACTTATTCCAGTGTTTAACCACCCTGACAGTGAGGAAGTTTTTCCTAATGTCCAACCCATTGCTTCTTGTCCTATCCTCAAAGGCCAAGGAGAAAAATTTTTCTCCCTCCTCCTTGTGATACCCTTTTAGATATCTGAAAACAGCTATCGTGTCCCCCCCCTCAGTCGTCTTTCCAAACTAAACAAGCCCAGTTCTTTCCGTCTTCCTTCATAGCTCATATTCTCTAGACGGTTAATCATTCTTGTTGCTCTTTCTGGACCTTCTCCAATTTCTCCACATATTTCTTGAAATGTGGTGCCCAGAACTGGACACAATACTCCAATTGAGGCCTGATCAGTGCAGAGTAGAGTGGAAGAATGACTTCTCATGTCTTGCTCACAACACTCCTGTTAATGCAGCCCAGAATGTCAATTTTCTGGGGACACCCTCACAGCAGGTGGAAGGAAGAAACTTTCCCATGAACTTCCCTTACTCCTTGTGGTTGATCGGGCACCCTCAGCATTCAATTTAGTGAGTAAGTACCCATGAGCCCTTGGCTGTTTGAAACTAAGTAAAATGTGTTTCATAGATGTGGTAGGTGTGCCCTGGACTTTAGTAAGAGCAACAAGGAGTCCTGTGCCACTTTATCAACTAAGCTTTATTTGGACATCCATGCATCTGCAGAGTGGGCCCACCCATTTATTACCCCTGAATTACCAAAGTGTTAATTCACCAAAAGTAGAAAGTCCTCTTGCCTCTGTAATAGCCAGGCCTGTCTTTGAAATACACTGCTGACGCATAGCGCCAGCACTGGTCAGTAAAGGTAAAATTTTTTTTTATAATTGTAACTTCATAAAATTGCAAGGTTTCATCTATGAAATGCAAATGACTTTGCAGCTGAGTCTAAACTGTGACAACTGTTCACTGGAATCTTAACCAGTTAGCTCACAGTAGCCTTTACAGATATGTGTTAGAATACTTATCACAGCTTTCTTATTGTACAGTCACTTCAAAGTATTTCAAAATGTTGACCCTATTAATTATTAGCTTTGATAAATAAGGATTCAAAAGTATTAGTTTTGGATAATATTCCTTGAAACTCTATTCTCCATGCTACATGTTATAAAAGTAGTAGTGTGGTGATTGTTGCTCATTTGTATTCCAGCGGAGCTGTATGTCCCCATATCAGGATCAGATTCCCCACTGTACAACACTCAAGACATTGACTCCCTTAAGAGTTTATAATCTAAAGCTATTTTTAATCTATCATCTACTGTATTGTTTGCTTTGTGAAAATTGCTGGTGACATTACTAAGCCCAGAGGTACATATTCTGTACTGTAAATAGCAAAGAAAGCAAGGAGTATAAATTCAGTACCTTTACTGTTGTGATTCCTGACACATACCTCCATCCACATCTTATCAGCTATCCTTGTTATAGGCTTTGAAAACAAATGATCATTAAAATTCTTGCACTTTAAGATTTGGACTTTCTGATGAAGTACATAACTTTAATTTGCAAAGCTCACTGAACCCAAGTAAGTGTGCTTTCCGTCAGGATGACAGCATACAATAGATTGCTCTGTACCCTTCTGTCAGATGGATAAAGCAGTAGAACAAGGGCTCAGTTATTTGTGTGCTGGAGGGGCAGTGGTTATCTGGTGATATGACAGGTTTGCTAATGGTACCTGACAGGAGTGTCACAGAGGAATAATTGTAAAGAGCCTTCCTGTAACACAATACTTTTAAAAAAAATCTTTTCTTGAAACAGCATGAATGCAGAATCCCAGCTGACAGCTAGACTAGATGAGATGCATAACCTATTTGCTTGCTTCCAGTAGGAAGCGTTGTCATTGCCTGATTTACTGGGGCTTTGGGCATTATGTCAACAGATACTGATTTTATTGTAATGTAATACTTCACACTTTCTTATCCTGTCTACAGTTTTCAAAGCACTTTTCAGGGATATTATTGCCTTTTTACCAGTGATGTAACACAGGCATAGTGGTTGTGGCTTAAGGTGACTTCAGTGGCTCTCAGCCTTTCCAGACTATAGTCCCTACAGGAGTCTGATTTGTCTTGCGTATCCCCGAGTTACCCCTCATTTAAAAACTACTTGCTTACACAAATAGCCATAAAAATACAAAAATGTCAGAGCATACTACAATTGTAATATTGCATACTTTCTCACTTTTACCATATAATTATAAAATCAGTTGGAATATAAATACTGTATTTACATTTCAGTGTATAGTATATAGAGCGGTATAAACTAATCATTGTATGAAACTATAGTTTGTACTGACTTCATTAGCTCATTGTAAAACTAGGCAAATATCTAGATGAGTTGATGTGTACCTTTCGGAAGACTTGTGTACCCCATAGGTCTCTACATGTTTGAGAACCACTGATGTAGTAAGTGATTATCAGAATTAGGGATGGGAATTGGATCTGTATCAGAGGCAGCAGGGGGAGGGAGGGAGCAGGAGTTGGTGCCTGTGTGGAGCCGGATTTTAAGATGGCTCCCCCATGAGCACCGGATCCCACAAAGCCACCTGCTCCATCTGATAGCAGCACTGCAGGGGGAGGCGGGAGCTGGTACACACAGGAAGCTGGCTTTCAAGCCAGCTCCCTGCACATATTGGCTTCTAAGGAGCCACCTCCCCTGCCCCATCTAACAGAGAGGCAGCAGCATGGGGGACAGATAGGATGGCGGAGCAGCCTCTGTCCACGGTTGCCCCGACTTGCTGCAGACCGAGGCTGCTCTGTGGAGCGTGGGCCCCCCCATGGACAGGGGCTGCTGCCACCCTGCGTTGCTGCCTCTGTATCATAGGCAGCAGTGAGGGGCAGCGGGTGGGAGCTGGTCTGCGTAGGGAGCCAGTTTTTAAACCAGCTCCCCTCACAGACTGGCTCCCGTTTGCCACCCCATGCTGCTGCCTCTGTATCAGAGGCAGCAATGTGGGGTGACAAGAGGCTTGCTCCCCGGGAGTGGGGCCAGGAGAACACTGGCTGCTGCCCCCATGGACTATTGAATAATTGTGTAATCACTAAGATTTGGTGCCGTTACACAACTATTAAATTAAACTATACCTAACATCCCTAATATTTAACTACTCTGGTTATTAAGATCTGATATTTTCAATTGCTGCAGCCAAATACTGCAAGAGTACTATATGAAGAGAGCTTTGTAGAATGGGTGTTAATTAATTAAATGATTTCTAAACATCGTTTTATTATCCTAACCATTTTTGTTACAGAAGTCTGTAAACATGGATAAATCAGTAAAAGGTGCTCCAGAAAAATCCATTTGCACAGTAGAAAACTAATGACCTTTTAAATGGGGGAGGAAATGGGTTTTATTGTACCACAGTGGGTTTTTTTTTTAATGTGTGCCATTTGTTGTAATCTTCCAGAAGCATAAAGGCCAAAAATGTGCTAGTTATCCCATTAGTTACAGAAAACAGCTATGCAAAGCACATAGTTCAGTCTCTCATTTCGTATGATTTGATATTAAACTTCAGGTGATCGCTGACTCTGTATTCAATTTTTTTTCACACGTCCGTTTGTCATGATTGGGGCAAACGTTCTTTAAGGTATTTTGAAATGAGATCACTATGATAATTCACATTCTTGTTGTGCTTCCAACTTTGGTGGAGCTGTTCTATTTTTAACAGTTTGAGCTGGCCTCTGTATTGTAATAATGGGTAAGCTTCAAGAGTCACTGGCTGACTGGATGCACATGGCATATCCCAGTACAAAATACGAAACTACTATTGGAGCACATATGCAGTTTTAGATGGTAGGGACTTGGTTCAAATGTTAGTTTTTTTTAAACCTGATAAATCAGGCTTTACAGTACGTACGGTCATTAGAATCCAGTGAGAATTTAGAAATCAAAAATTTGTATTTTGGATTTCTTTACTTTTAATTTGCCAATCTGTAATGGGAATTACAGATCCAAAGAGGGATTTGTAAACTTTCATCAGGGTTTGTAAATCGATAAATCAAATATTTTAGAAACCAAGAAAACAATCTAAGGGTGCAAGATAAAAGCTTGCAAATCAAAACAACAATATGATACGATTTTTTGATTGGTGATGAACATATTGATGACCCAGGCAATATTTAATCTCCAGCTGTGTTGTGATTGTGTACCTGGATTGTATAATTTCTCTTCATTACCTGTGTGTTAAGCAGTTGCAAGTACTGTAAGATATGTCTTTAGGGGTTTTCAAGCCTAGTTTAGCAGTACTTTTTGCTGCAGTAGTCTCTCATTAAACTACAGTCTGTATGCCATTATTCAATTACTCAGCATTTCTTCTCATTCTGTCCTCTTCCATCCATTTCCATTAAATGAGTTTGGAAATTCAGTGGTCTTTCGCCAGCACCTCATCAGTTGTGGCTGCTACTCCTTAGTACTTCACCTATATTTTTCTTACCACCAGCAGCAAACAACACTGAAATTGATATTGCATTTATGCTTCTTCCTGGGCTTGTATGTTCTTGACCCATAAATATGGTTTGGCTAAACATATTCTGCTCTGAACTTTTAGTGAAGTTATGAGTCTTTACACTCCATCTGTCCTGCATAAAAGGGATGAGTCTTGTCATAGGTACTCGTGTTCAGTGTCAACAGGGCAGGTGGAAATCCAAGAACCAGATCATCAGCTGGTCATAAATCAGTGTAGCTCTACTGACTTTAGTTTATCTCCATGGAGATGAACTAATTTACACTTCTGAGGATCTGGCCATGGGCGCATGCAGCGTTTCGATCTACTCCAGTGTTACTAAATGAACTAATTGGTTGCAGAGATGCTTACTGCAGTGAAATGCAGTTTAATTGGAATGAGCATCTTAAGTATTTCTGGTAGGCTTTTCATTATATTTTTCTTATTTTAAAGGAAAAGTGATAAACAAAGACTTGCGTCACTACCTGAGTCTGCAGTTCCAGAAAGGCTCAATAGACCATAAACTCCAACAAGTGATCAGAGACAATCTTTACCTGAGAACCATCCCATGTAAGTATGTAGAGTGCTAGCATAAATGCATCTGTTTCAGTTAAACGCCATGTCACTCAAGAATCTGTAAGCTTTTTTCCTTTGATCCTGTGTGTGTTCACACTTCCGCCCTTTCTGTGGGAATTCTTTTGCATGAGGCTATTTTTATGTAGGTGCTTGGTTAGAATCCACATTAAGAAATGTTGCGAGTTAACTTGGGATGCAATGGAAAATTAGTTTATATAAAGATGGTTATCAGTATATTCAGGAATTGACAAACCAGCTGCTGGGCACGGTGGTGTGAGCAGGTTCCATGCTCCTGGAGCAGGTGGGTCCCTGGGCAGAAGGGGTGGGGCTGCAGCTAGTCTCCCTCTGCCAGCCCTTCAGCACCACCTGGACCGTGCAGCCAGGAGTCCTGGGCCTTTTTAAATCACTGGGCCCTGAGGCAGTTGTCCCCTTTACTGCCCCGCCCCGCCACCACAGTGGGCCTGAAATCAGCCACAAACATCAAAGTCCAAGTTCAGAGGACTTCAAGAGTATCTACATTCTTTTAGACTCATTGGTACTGCCTCTGAAAACCATTACAGAGTGCAAAGGGGAAAAATTTAATGTCAGTGTAAGAATAAGCAAGTGTGGGGGGAGTGAGCCATCATTTTAACTAGCATAATATAACTCACACCACTGATTTTATGCTAATCTCTCTCACATGCGCATGCACACCTGCCTAGGCAGTTCTGTAGCTTTGCTCAAAGGGGAGATGATGACCTCAGGAAGCCACCTGTAGTTAGGCTGGGTGTTGGAGAAAACAGGAAGGAGGGTAGAGGGTATAACAGTAGAAGAGCTGCTTGTGAGGAAGGAGACCCTGCTGGAAAATAACCAGGTGGGGTGCACAGGGGATGTTGTTGGTGCACTTGTCACATGTCTGAGCCTGAAATTAGTGGGCTGGAGGAGAGAATTGTAGCATGGTACATGGTTGGGAAAAGGAGGTGCAGCCTTCCGAACATAGAATTAAGTAAAGTAGAGTGGCACCACATTAATGAGAAGGCACCGCAGGATGAGCCTCACCTCTTAATCCACTGCAGGCTGGAATGGCTGGCATCTCCTAGCATTTTCCCATCCATACACCCCACCTGTTAACATGCTTACAGCCAGGTATCATTAAGAAGTTCCTGCTCCTGCAGCCTGAATGAAAAGATGGGATCCTGGGATGCACGAACAGGGGAATCTCAAAAAAGAAAAGTTAGTTTACCACCATATTTGGCACTGGTGTGATGGCTGCTGGAACACTGTGACTGGTTCTGGTGCTCATAATTCAAGAAAGATTTGGTAAATTGAATAAGGGTTCAGAGAAGAGCCATGAGAGTGATTCAAGTATTAGAATGTATGCCTCACAGGGATAGAGCTCTGAGAATCTTAATTCTTACCAAAACAAAGGTTAAGGGGTGACTTGATTACCCCTTGTCAGTATCTACAAGGAGAGAGGAAAAAAATGTAATAGGTTCTTTGTCTGAGAAAAAGGTATAACCTGATTTGATACCAGGAAATTGAGGCTAACACATCTCGAAGAACCCTCATTATTGTAAGGTGAATAATTTCTTCTCCATCACTGACCATTTTTAAATCAAGATCAGATGCTTTTCTAAAAGGATGTTTTTCTAGGAAATATTTTGGTAGTTCTATGACCTATATTATAGAGGAGACCAGACTAGTGGCCCTTTCTTGCCTTAGAATCTATCCATTACATGTTAAAGTATTTTTTGTCATTTGTAGCTTTGCATGTTGTTTTTAATACATTTTTATTTACCCATTTTGTGACCAGTTTAATTAATGGTTGTGTAACTTTCAGCATGTCCAAGATTACACCAGGGAAAGTGAACTATTCATTTAATCTTATGAATAAGAGAATGAGGAGTTGGAAAAAATAATCAGTGTAATGGAAATGAGGTTCACAGTGCTGTTCATTGTGGTAAAATAGACAAGTTTGGAAAAGTTTGGTAAAATAGACAAGTTTGAGGTTTAACAAGATGCAATAATGAATCACTAATCTGTGCTTCAGGAGAGCGTTAATCTTGCTTATGTTAACTAGAGCTTCCTTGTTTGCTAGACTTTTTTACATTTTGAACATTCATCTTCAAGTGATGGCTCATGGGCATTCCAACAAGCCAGTGCAAACCATCTGCATGATCATGGGAAAGTTTTTCCCTATAAGTACCCATCAGGCTGACTGTGGAGCCCCCTAGAGTGGCACCTACATGGCACAGTATGTATGGCTCAGCTGGCCCTCCTCCCTCTCAGTTCCTTCTTACCGCCAGTGACGGTTGTTGCAGCACCTTTTCTCTTGCTCTAGCTGTGTGTTTCTTACACTTTTCTTGTTTATAGGCAGTCTAGTCACCCTGCCTGTGACTCAGTTCTCTGTTCTCTGAATTGGTGGCTGCAGCCCAAAGAGGTGTGCATGCAAGTTCCCAACTCTCTCTCTCCTGTCTCTGGTCAGGGATGCATCGGAAGCAGGGTGGGGAGTGTACTTAGGCGAACTCAGTACTCAGAAGCTGTGGTCTCAAGCGGAACTCTCCATGCACATCAGCGTCAGGGAACTCGGTATGAATTCACCTCGCCTGCCATGCCTTCCAGCACCATCTTACAGGGCCGCTGTGTCACCATGCTGATGGACAACATGGCTGCAATGTAATCTATAAACTAACGGGGTGATGCTCAGTCTTCTCCCCTCTGTTGCAAAGCCCTTGACTGGTGGGACTTATATAGCAAGCAGCATATCCACCTGCAAGCCTCCCACCCGCCAGGGGCCCAGAACACCTTGCCAACCACCTCAGTCGCTCTTTCAAGACCTACAAGTGGTCCCTCAGTATGGATGTCAGCCTTTTCCAGAGGTCGGGTAAACCCTGCATGGACCTGTTTGCCACAAGGACCAACAGGAAGTGCCACAGGTTCTGCTCCTTTCAGAACCATAGCCACGGTTCCAGTGCGGATGCATTTCACATTTCCGTGGTAGGACCTTCTGCTGTACACATTCCCTCCCTTCCCATCAGTGCACAAAGTTATTCTCAGTATTCGGCAGCACAGAGCAGATGTGATTCTCACGGTTCTGGCATGGCTCTGGCAACATTGGTTCATGATGCTGCGTCGCCTCTCAGTGGATACACCCATAGCTCTGCCATTCTACCCCAACCTTCTCACCCAGAACCACTGTTGGCAACAGCACTTTAACCTCCAGTCTCTCCACCTCATGGCGTGGAGACTCCTGGGATAAATCCTTGGGAGCTTCAGTGCTTGGACTCAGGGAAGGCCTCCTATGAAGCAGGAGGATGTCCACTAGGGCCACATACATAGCAAAGTGGAAGTGCTTCTCACTCTGGTCTCTCCAGAAGAGTGATTGGCCTCAGGAGGCTACTGTGCCCTTGGTCCTTGATTACCTTATACCTGACTCACCAAGACCTGGTTCTGTCATTCCTCAAAGTTCATGTGGCTGCCATTTCAGCCTTCCACCCAGGCTTAGGCATAGGTCCCTTTTTGCTAACCCCACTGTGGAGCACTTTCTCAAGGTCATAGAAAGGTTGTGCCCTCTGGTTAAACATCCTTTACCTCAGTGGGACCTCAGTCTAGTCCTCTCCTGACTCTTGGGGGCCTCCCTTTGGCTCACTATTCCCTGTCCATCTCTCTTGGAAGATCACCTTCCTAGTGGCCATAACTTCGACCAGGAGGATTTCAGAGCTCCAAGCCCTAACCTCTGTTTCCTCCCCCCCCCCCCCCCCGCCCTTTTTTTTAACAAGGACAAGATGCAGCTCTCTTCCCCACCCATCCTTCCTGCGTAAAGTGGTCCAGGAAATTTTTCAGCCTGTGTTCTTCCCTAAACCACAGGCCGCTTCTAGGGGAACATGCTTTATACTCCTTAGCCATCAGGAGAGCACTGGCCTTCTACACTGAATGCACCAAGTGGTTGAGTAAATCACACAATTCTTTATTGCAATTGCAGAAGGGATCTTTCTTCCTGGATCACATGCTGCATCAGGACATGCTATGTTCTGGCTAAGGTTCCAGCTCGAGTCCTGACAGCTCATTCCATGAGGGCTCAGGTTTCCTCGGTGGCATTCCTTGCCTAGGTCCATATTCAGGACATCTGCAGGGTGGCGACGTGGTCCTCCATCCACACATCCACGGCGCACTATGCTGGGCAGCCCTCCAGACGCCTACACAATGATCTTTGACCCATCCTCCAGGTAAACTGCTTGCATGTCACCTATTGGAATGCACATGAGCAATCACTGGGAAGAAAGAAAGTAAAAGGTTACTTCATGATGTGTTGCTCAGGTCCATTCCAAATCCCACCCACCTTCACTGTCAGAGAGCCAGCAAGAAGGAATTGAAGGAGTGGAAGGTTGGCTGAGCCTTATACACCACGCCTTGCAGGTGTCACTCTAGGGGGCTCCACAGCCTGCCCTACCGGTACCGTTGGGGAAAAATCTTCCAGCAATCATGCACGTGGCATGCACACCTATTGGAATGGACACGAGCAACACATCTTGAAGAGCAACAGTTACAAAACGTAAGTGACCTTTTTTGAGCTGGCATGACCACTTTGCTTTGAAAGTTCACGTTGTTTTGCTATCCAGCATTGTTTACTCAGAGGAAGACTCATGCAGTGGTAACATCACATTCCAGGCTTTGTGATAATTTACACACGTGGGTCACACATGAAAGCAGAAATGAATTGATTGAATATAGAGTACAGACATACAAATGACTGTAATGACTGAAATAAAGTTGATCAAACCCAATTATGTCATAGGTGGTCAGAAATTAATTTTGCTTTGTTAGTGACCTTATTAATTACTGAATTCCCAGAAGCATTCAAGAGACATTAAGAAAATGGTACATCATCATAATGGTGGCAGACTACATACAGCTATGCCAGAGCCCCTCAGAAAACCTCTATTAATATTGTTTGGCCCAGGCCTCTGATTTCTGTACAGTAAATTAGTCAGACTCTTAGCGTATGTGAATATTTTTCTTTCTCAGATCACCTCATCCTCCCGCTTTTATTGTCTTTCCCTCTTACCATAATTTCTAAAACTCTTCCTCCTAAAATCTTAGCAAGATGATTGATTCTTCCTCATTACTTTCAATTTTCACATCTTTTCAACAGTGTGTGCCTCTGCAGATGTAGATCTGCCCTCTAGAACACTACTCATTCTTTAAATAATACAGCTTGACAAAAAGTTACATACAAGTCGTTTTCATTATAATAATGGTTTTATCTTTAACGGTTTCTCATTAGGTAACTCCTGCCAGCCATAACTTTGCTTTCAATTAATGCTACACATTGTGAAATTAGGAGCGCACACATGTATGAATACCAATGCTGCATAATGGGAATCACTGATCTAACAAGTGAATAATTTGTTGGAAGAAAGAAAAAAACATTGATTAGAAAACTCATTAAAAAAGGATAGAAAAGTCATTGAGCTGTGAATAGTATGAATAAAATACATCTCTCCTTCCCCTATGAAATAAGGAAACATAGCGATGAAGTCAACAGGTCCTCCTTTTCTGCAGGATCACAGGGTGTGATTTGTGATTCTATGGCTATGCTCTTGCAGTTCCACAATCAGCATAACTGAACTCCAGGCTCATCACTCTGATATCTCCAAGACCAGAGTCCCAAGCTTTTCAAAAATCAGGTCCTAAGCTGAGGCTCTATCTCAGTACTTAGAGGCCAGATAAGTGATCTGATGTTCCAACTTCTGCTCACTGGGAAGTTCCCACTTCAGCAACCCCATGAGCACTGGGTCCCACCTACTCCTGCCCGCCTTCCCCCGCCCTCCGCTGCCTCTGTATCAGAGAGAGCAGTGTGGAGGGGCAGATGGCTCCTGCCTATAGAAGCAGCAGTGCAGGGGGGAGAGGCAGCTCCCTGTGAGCTAACTCCCCATGTAAACAGTCTCCCCTGCCTCCCTCCCCACCCCCTGCTGCTGCTTCTGACACAGAGGCAGCAGCACTGGGGAAGGCTGCATGTAACTGTGAGGGTGTGCCCATGTTCACATCCCTAGTGTAGCTATCCCTTCATATAATGCAGAGGTTCTTCCCTGTGGTCTCTTGGCTTGTTGCGTCTGCTGCACAGCCCCGTTAAATACTACATATCCTTGAAAGGACCATCTCAGTAAGATGAAATTTGCCCTGTTTGCATAATTTGACATGATTATAAAAAAATACCCCAAACTGTTCCATATGAAGCAAAAAGCATCAGAATGTGTGTGGGGGGTATTTCCTTTATGTTTTTTTATGACTTGTCCAGAAAAATTGCCATGATCATAAAAATAATAGAGGGGTGGGTGGGTGTGTGTGTGTGTGTGTGTGTGTATAAAAAATCATATAACTAAATCCCTAAAATAACCAAGAGCAATGAGTAATTGTACACATTTAATAATGAAATAAGATGAGGACTTATGTTGCAGGTGTATAACGGGGTATGCTCTGTGCAAAGGTCCCCCGGAGGTACCCACATCCCTCTTTAGTGCTTCCACTCCCCCAAAGAGTACTTATGCGCATGCTGAGCAGGTATTAGCCAAGTCCCTGCTCCGTCTTCCACAGTTTATAGGTCCCAAGACCATGTGAGCCTCCCGTGGGATCCCTTTCTGCTTCAGCAACTCTTTAGATCTACTACCATACAAAAAGGGGGTGTGGGTAGGGGGACCTGGGCCCGCTCTCTCCACCGGGTCCCAGCCCAGGGCCCTTAAGTGCAGTGGCACGTTTCCCTGCATGGCTAGTGGGGGTACGACACCCAAAACACGCTAGCCCATGGGCGAGTCCCTTTATGGCCTGCCCTGGGCTGCTTCCTACCCTTGGCTCCCGGTCCTCTGCTTCTATGCCCCATAGGGGTTGTTGGCGGGTTCTGGGCCCCTTCTCTCCCCGCCTTGGAGGGGGCCGTGTCCACCCTCCTGTGGGTGCTACTTCTGTCAGCCAGGTCCACCGCTTCTCCACCTCTCCCCGCGCCTCCGGAGCCCTTCCGCCTTCCTGCCCCCCCACTCTTGGGTCTGGGCCACTTTATAAAGGTCCCGCCAATGCCAGCGTCGGCCCTACGCCACACTACCAGTCTTGGCTCCGCCCCCCTCCCACTGCCCGCCAGGAGACGTCCGGGCTTTCCCCCAGCGGCGGGTCAGCGGTGTCCAGCCGTGGATGGGCTTGCCCCTTGGGGAGGGGCCCAGTTCGAGTGCGGGGCTCGGACGCCCCGTCACAAGGTGCAGTTGTAAGTTGAATAATAGAAGCATTGGAATTGTGAACTTCTTTGTTTTGTTCACCTTGAATTTTGACTAATAAGTGAATTTATTGAAATGGTAGATAGATGAGTTTTTGTTCTGTGCAAACAATAATATAGAAAGTGTTCAGGGTGGTTGCCCTATTAATGAAAGTTAGGGAATGAGGAATTTCTAACACTGAAAAGCTCTTAAGATTGAACATCGCAGAATAACTGGAAGTAAGTTGAGGAATCGTGCACTGCATCACTTTCTCGTCCGTCAAATCACTGCAAAACGATTCCCAATGCTTAGAAGGCATCAAAATGTGAAGGGATGTTGACTTGTTTGTCATGAACATCACTTTAGATATGTGATTGTTGCTTTTTCCCCCCGCAGTTGGGAAAAAGATTCCTATAACTGGTTAATTGTAAGATTGGCATTCATAAAATCAAGGTCCTGCTGTTTTGGGATTTGAATGTTAGTTCTAGGAAGTTTAAACTCTGTTATCTAATTCCTTTTTGTATTCCCTTCACAACAGTAGATTTAATAAATTTATGAGGTCTTCTATTTCTTGTTAAAATATCCTTTCTTATTCCTACATAATTTATTGACCTAGTTTCACATATTGCAATGTTTGCTTTCATGAGACTGTTCTGATTTTGCCAGAATAGCTCTGTAGCTTTGTAAAACCTCTTTTTTTATGTTGAATCCTGCAAGAGAGTATTTTGTAAATCAACAGCACCAGACAACCATACAACAGTTTCTTCTCTGTTTTTCAGGCACTACACGGGCTCCCAGGGATGGGGAGGTCCCAGGGGTGGACTACAATTTCATTCCTGTTGAACAGTTTAAAGCATTGGAAGAAAGTGGAGCCTTGCTAGAAAGTGGAACATATGATGGTATGTTACAACATTTGAACACACAATCCTACCAACTTTTAAAAGAATAAAAAGAAAGACTTAGTGGAATTTGATGGTATTAGTGTCTAGTCATTTTGTCAAAGGCTTGGTCTAAACTAGCAGTTTGTCAGTATAACTACATCACTCCAAGATGTGGAAAATCTACAGCCCTGAGTGACTTAGTTACACCAACCTAACTCCAGGTGTAGACAGCTCTGTGTTGATGGATGGGCTTCTCCTATAGGCATACTACCACTTCTTAGGGGGGCGGCGTGTGTATACCCATGGGAGAAATTCTCCCCCCCCCCTTTTGCACTGGCATAGGTAACATCTTTACTAGAGTGCTACAGTGGTGCACTTTGCTGCTGCAGTATTCTTTAGTGAAGGCA
Organism: Rafetus swinhoei; assembly: GCA_019425775.1. Taxonomy (NCBI): domain Eukaryota; kingdom Metazoa; phylum Chordata; order Testudines; family Trionychidae; genus Rafetus; species Rafetus swinhoei. The sequence continues at coordinate 1,526,140 of JAFJHL010000175.1, read as the reverse complement.
AGTCCTAAATTAGGACTTCAATGCTCATGAGAAGCAGACAGTGTCTTGTGCAAGAGTAGGGAAGTTGTATTCTCTCCAGTGTTAGAACCATGTGTCCTGACCTGTATTCTGTTGAACACCTGTTGCCTTTTCTGAGTCATTCTAAAAATGTGTATGTACACTTGGTTGGCTTTTGCTTTGAATATATGTGTGGTGATGATAACTTTGGGTTTTGTGGATTAGTTTTCTGTAACTTTAATATCTTGCTTAAGATTTATGAAATATAAATTATTCCTAAGGTTTCTACTTAATAGTCCACTTTTGTCATCTTTCTGCTCTTAGTATTCTACAATAACAATAATGTTTGCTAGAAGCTATCCTAATTAGTTGCTAACTTTATTTTTATTATTGTTCTGGTTGTCTTGGGTGTTAATTTTTAAGCAAAGAATCTCAGATAAGTACACTTCTTTAAAAGGTAAATACGACAGTTTCTGGGTAATAGCAAGCCTGATACCGTCAGCTTCCCGTTAATGGCAATATATTGCTCTGAACCAGTTCCCTCCTCCGAGCATCAGTGTTAGTTGTATTTGAATATTTGCAACAGTATGCTGCTTAGTAGCTTCTTTTTTTTTTTTTTTAAGGAGGTCCCCACCTGCAGGTTGGTTTATGTGACTGCAGCCAGGGAAGGAATTGCGGGGCCTGCCTGTTTTAGCTGCAGCCCTGCAAACCTGCCTGCAGTCAGTATTCAGCCCATCCATCCATTCAGGTGCTTCCTTTGGGGGCTGCAGCCCGGCAAGACCGCCTGCTCACAGGGATCACACAGAACATAGGGATCTGCAGTCTGGGAGGGGAAGCTGTGGGCAGGCCATTAACAGGGAGAGGCTGGAACGGCACAGTGCCACTTCCTGCCAGGAGACTGCAGGCAGGGAAGGAAGCACAGGGAAATGCAGAGCATCAGCCCCCCAGTCAGCCAGGAAGAGCAGGAAGAGGCACAGTGCAGCCTCATACGCACGCTGGCCTCAGTGGAAAGCCTTGGCATGCAGGCTGTAGGCAGCCCCCCTTCATATTGCTGCCCTTCCCACAGTGAGGGCTGCAGCCAGAGAATCCATGTCCCAGCGCCAGATCTTGCTCATCATGATTATGATTTGGAAGCATTATTTGAGTGTCAGCAACCTGGATCTGAATGCATCCTAAACATGTGTAAACATGCATACACAATACTGCTGCTTCTGGTAGGAAAGTACAAACCACAGCCTTCCCATGCAATCCACCCTCCTCTTGATTAATTAGTTGTCATAGCTAACATGAGTGCCATTTCTGGGCCGGAGAACCTATCTTCTGTTTGCTCATGTTTAACCCTTCTGCACCATGACCTGTGCTCTCCACAGCTGACATCCTTCTGGGCAGAGTAACTTTTCCAAGCTTTCTGCACACTGTACCAATGTTCTCCCTACCTCCAAGTAGGATTCAAAGGCAGTCTGAGTTGCATAGTCCCATATGTCCTGGAGCCCAACTGAATTCAAGAGTACAACCTGCAAATCTGCAGATACCTGCTTTATATCTGCATGTAGATGTGGATCCAAATTCTATATCTAGAGCCCTGCATATCTATGGATATCCATGGACTATGTTTGCAGATCAGATGGGGATACACATTGTATCAGCACAGATCTCTATCAGCAGTGCCCTCCAACTACAGAAATCCGTTCACAGAATCAAAGCCTGAATTAGGAATTTGTCCAAGCATGTGTAAGTCCTTTAATTGCCATCACGCCTTTTGTACTTGTAAGTGTAAACTCTTCTCCTTTTGCATATACCTTCTCTTTAACTTTATTGTATGAAATCTGCAGTCTTAGTTGTTTTCACTTTCCCTTTTAACTGTAATTGATATTTCACAAAGAAAAGCCTAGGAGGTCTGCATTCCATTGATACTTCAAGCAACTACCTGGCTTCCTTCTCTTCTCCTGTGCACACACATTGTACTGCTGTGGATCTTTGTCTGTGTTCCCCCTCTGCTCCAGAGGCCTCTTCCCTGCCTGCTACCCTGTCCTGGATTTTGATTTTTTTGCTTTTATACTTTAAGCCATAAGAATTAGTCTGCTGTCATGATTGCTGTTAGGGTCTTCTCTCACTATTCTACGTCTGTCCGTACTATGGAACAAGGAATATTCAGCCTGGCTGGGAATCTGAGTAGGAAGGAAGAAGTAATTGTAGTGTGAGTAGATGTACGCATGCTCGTTCTTGTCTACCTAGTGTGGTAAAAATAACAGTGAAAATATGGCAGCATGGATTCCAGCCTAGGCCAGCGGCCTGAGAATTCCTCGCAGCTCCCCAGAGGGCTTGTGAAGTTCTGAAGCCCCTGCCTTCATGTCTTTACTAGTGTTGTGAAGTCTCCTGTCTCCCTGTAACAAAATAATACAGCTCCCTCCTTTTTGTAACGACAGTTGAGGGACTTGAAAGCACGTTCCCTGTTTGCTCTTTTCCAGACTAAACAAATCCAATTCTTTCAATCTTCCTGCGTAAGTCATGTTTTCTAGACCTTTCATCATTTGCAGTGCTTTTCTCTGGACCTTCTCCAGTTTGTTCACATCCTTACTGAAATGTGGCACCCAGAACTGGACACATTACTCCAATTGAGGCCTAATCAGTGCAGAGTAGAGCAGAAGAATGACTTCTTATTTCTTGATTACCACTGTACTACTAATACATCCCAAAACTGTTTTTCTGCTTTTGCAACAGTGTCACACTATTGACTCCAATTTAGCTTGTCAGTCCCCTATGACCGCTAGATCCCTTAAGGCAGTACTCCTTCCAGACAGTCATTTCCCATTGTTCCTCCCTAAGTGCAATATTTTGCATTTGTCCTTATTGAATTTCATCCTATTTACTTCAGACCATTTCTCCAGTTTGTCCAGATGATTTTGAAATGTACCCCTATCGTCCAACTTGCAACCCCTCCCAACTTGGTATCATCCGGAAACTCTGTAAGTGCATGCTTTGGCATTGATGCAGATATTGAACAGAGCTGGGCCCAGAACCGATGCCTGTGGAACCCTGCTTGTTATGCCCTTCCAGCATGACTGAACCACAGGTGATGACTCTAGGAACAGTTATTCAACCCGTTATGCACCAACCTTATAATAGTCCCAAATGGGTTGCATTCCCTGAGTCTGTTCATGAGAAGATCATGCAAGACTGTATCAAATATCTTACTAATGTCTAGATACACCACACCTGCTGTTTCCTCCACACCTGCTGTTTCCTCCTTATGCACAAGGGTGGTTAACCTGTCAGAGAAAGCTATCAGGGTGGTTTGACATGATTTGCTGGCTATTAGCTGTCACCTTATCATTTTATAATGTTTCACATGGATTCCTTAATTATTTGCTCCCTTTTCTTTACTGGCACAGAAGTTAAGCTGACTGGCCATGAATTCCTGGGTGGTCCTTATTCCCCTTTTTAATATATGGGCCCTATATTTGCCCCTTTTCCAGCCTTCTGGAATAGGGATGTTAAAATTAGATTAATCAACTAATCGAATAGTCGATGGAATTTCCATCGACTATTCGATTACTCGATAAGGGCGCTTCTGCTTTGAAATGTAGCAACAGGCGGGCGGCTCTTGCTCCATTTCAAAGGCAGAAGTGCCATACGGTGTTATAAGAGCCCCTACTGGGCTCTTGTACGTTTCAAAGCGGAAGTGCTGCATGAAGCCCAGGGTCAGCGGGAGACTCCCCTAGGCTCCACATGGTGTTTCAATCTTTGAAATGCACAAGTGCCCCAGTGGGGACTTTAGTATATTTCAAAGATGGAACGCTGCTGCAGCACCCCTGCCTCCTCTCACGGAGCTGGGGAAACCAGCTTTTAAGCCGGCTCTCCCCAGCACCATGTACTCTTCTCGGCGCCCCGGCCTCTTTCTGATAGAGCCAGCAAGTGTGTGTGTGGTGGGGGGGGGGGAAGAGGGGGGAGCGACTACTCGACTAGTGCGTTGACTATCCAATAAGCTTTTGCTTATCGGATAGTTGACTAGTCGATTAGTCAATTACATCCTTATTCTGGAATCTCTCCCATCTTCCATGACTTTTCAAAGACCATAGCTAATGGCTCAGATATCTCCTCAGTCAGCTCTTTGGGTATTCTAGGACAGTGTTTCTCAACCAGTGGTATGAGTACCCTTAGGGGTACTCGAGAGAAGTCTGGGGGGGTATGTCAACACAACTGAAATTTGGAGAAAACTGAATTTTTGTTTTAAGTTTTACAGCGCTTTATTATTTTTGTACTTTTTACACCCAACAATTTCGTCGCCCGCCCAGCTACAATTAAGTGGTTTAAACAAATGTATTGCAATGGTAGAAAAAAATTGTGTCTGAAAACTGTAGGTACTGAGGGTACTTACAATTTATTTTTTTGAAAAAGGGGGTACTTTATAAAACAAAAAAAAGTTGAGAAACACTGTTCTAGGATGCATTTAATCAGGCCCTGGTGACTTGAAGACCTCTAACTTGTCTACATAATTTTTAACTTGTTCTTTCCCTACACCATTTTCACTGTCATTCACTATGTTAGGTGTCCAGTCACCACTAACCTTCTTGAAAGATAATGGAGTAAGTAATTAAGGAATTCATCTGCAAACACCTGGAAGATAATAGGGTGATAGGTAACAGCCAGTATGGATTTGTAAAGAACAAATCATGTCAAACCAATCCGATAGCTTTCTTTGATAGGATAACGAGTCTTGTGGATGAGGGAGAAGCGGTGGACGTGGTATACCTAGACTTTAGTAAGGCATGTGCTACAGTCTCGCATGATGATCTTATAAAAAAACTAGGCAAATACAACTTAGACGGGGCTATTATAAGGTGGGCGCATAACTAGCTGGATAACCGTTCTCAGGGAGTAGTTATTAACGGTTCACAATCCTGCTAGAAGGGCATAACATATCCCTGGGGTTCCGCAGGGGTCTGTTTTGGGACTGGTTCTGTTCAATATCTTCATCAACGATTTAGATATTGGCATAGAGAGTACACTTATTAAGTTTGCAGATGATACCAAGCTGGGAGGGGTTGCAAGTGCTTTGGAGGATAGGGTCATAATTCAAAATGATCTGGACAAATTGGAGAAATGGTCTGAGGTAAATAGGATGAAGTTTAATAAGGACAAATGTAAAGTATTCCAATTAAAAGGAACAATCATTTTCACACATACAGAATGGGAAGCAAATTTCTAGGAAGGAGTACGGCAGAAAGGGATCTAGGGGTTATAGTGGACCACAAGCTAAATATGAGTCAGCAGTGTGACACTGTTGCAAAAAAAGCAAACGTGATTCTGGCATGCATTAATGGGAGTGTTGTGACAGGAGTCACTCTTCTGCTGTACTCTGCGCTGATCAGGCCTCAGTTGGAGTATTGTGTCCAGTTCTGGGCACCACATTTCAAGAAAGATGTGGAGAAATTGGAGACGGTCCAGAGAAGAGCCACAAGAATGATGAAAGGTCTAGAGAACATGAGCTATGAGGGAAGACTGAAAGAATTGGGCTTGTTTCATTTGGAAAGGAGAAGACCAAGACGGGACATGAGAGCGGTTTTCAGGTATCTAAAAGGGTGTCAGAAGGAGGAGGGAGGAAAAAACTTCTACTTGGCCTGTGAGGTTAAGACAAGAAGCACTGGGCTTAAACTGCAGCAAGGGAGGTTTAGGTTGGACATTAGGAAAAACTTCCTAACTGTCAAGATGGCTAAATACTGGAATAAATTGCCTAGGGGAGGTTATGGAATCTCCATCTCTGGAGATATTTAAGAGCAGGTTAGATAGACCATCCCTGATAGATGTCTAGACGGTACTGGGTCCTGCCGTGAGGGTAGGGGACTGGACTCAATGACCTCTCAAGGTTCCTTCCGGTTCTAGTGTTCTATGATGAAAATAATGTTCTGGAAGCTGGATGTGGACTCTGCTCTTGAAGATAATGGCTACAGTAGCTTTAATCAGCATCTCAAATGTAAAATCTTTTATATAGAACATCATAACCTGGCTTAAGTTTTCTTCTGGATTGAAACCTGGTGTTGAAGGTTTCTAATTTGGAGTCGCTTATTTTTAAAAAAAATATATTTTTATTTTTTTAATTGTTTTGCAATATGTTTAAAACATCCTAGTTTAGGTACCCTTAGCTCAAATAAATGATTATTTTTTCTTTCAAGAAAAATTTGGGGTGTGTGTGTGTATGTATATAACATTATATGAAAACTATTAAAGTAAAAAGGCTGCTTTTATTAATAGAAAATTTTCTAATATGGATGTAAATTTCAAGTGACTTCAGTGAATAAAGCTTCAAGAATAACTGCAGTCTAGAAATTATAGGAAACCTCTGTAAAAGATGATGAAACTTCTAAAGACCTATTATGATTTTTTAGACAGTTTCATGAGATTTTATTCTGAACTAATATGAAAAATAATATAAATGAAAATGTCTGTTACTCTTTAAAAAGACCAAAAGAGGAAATTCTTTGAGAGGGTCTCTAAGCCAAGTGCTTTTGATTCTGCCGCAGTTTTGCAGCATATGTATACACAGTTGCCCAGGATCCAGGAGCCCCTCAGCAGCAAGACCTTAACAAGCCAGGCTAAACCCAAAGCTTTCAGCCTGATATTTAATGGTATTTGAATCTAGGAGTTAGATTTTGTTTTGACTGCACAAATTATTATCTACCAAATGTTAGCCCAGCAGGAGTCCTGCTAAACTCTGTGCTCAACTCTCTAATTAAAATCATGCGATTAATTAAGAGGAGAAAGCCAGTTGTTTAAATTCTGTGAGAGCATTTATTTTAGTGGGAAAAAGTTAAAAAACATATTAGAATCAGTGCTTTTGGTTTTCTCAGGTATAATTCAATACTAAATTGATTTATTAAAAGCTATATTAGATTAGCAAATTATCGGCTGAAATCATAGGATTTACAGCTCTAAGAAATCAGTTGTTGAATTTTATTTTTTTTATAAATATTTCATATTTCAGCACAAAATAAATGTGCCTCTTAACTTTAACCTGGCTACAAGCTACAGATTATTCCTGATCAGTTAATTGCTATCTGCTGTATATTAAAACAAAAATTTTGATTTTCTTAGTAATCCTCCATTTTACTCCTACCAAGATCTGCTATAAATCTCATTCTGGAGCATTAGTGAATGCAGGGTAAAATAACATCAATCTCTTAATTGGGAAATCTGTGAAGAGCAGTGAACTTTAGAGTTAAATGCATCCTACCCAAATGCACAATGACACCATGAGCAGAAATAGGACATAGCTTTAAATTAGTTTCTGAGCATTTGTCAGTTACTGAGAGTGCTAATATCTTAAGTAGTGTAGTAAATTATCTTTGCCTTCAGGTATTTCAGGTAGCTATAAAACTGTGGCAGTCGAATATGTACTGTGACGTGAGCCATTCCTGAGATTGTAGAGGTCTTCACCAGATATTACTGCTTCTAAATATTACTATCTACTTCTGAATGCCAGGTAATTTCTATGGTACCCCAAAGCCTCCAGCAGAACCCAGTCCCTTTCAGCCAGACCCAGTGGATCAAGTTCTTTTTGACAATGACTTTGATGCAGAATCCCAGAGGAAAAGAACCACATCAGTCAGCAAGATGCAAAGAATGGATAGCTCTCTCCCAGAGGAGGAAGATGAGGAAGAGAAGGAAACAGTTAATGGCAGTGGAGGTCCAGGTCAGTAACAAGGGCAGAAATTCCTGACTGCAGTCAAGATTTTAATCAAATGGTTACTCTAAAACTTCCAGATTAACTTGGGAAAGAGCATTTTTACATGATCTGAAAACTAGATAAAGGAATGTGTACATCAAGTGATAATGAAGAACAATGCATTGAGATTGGACCCAGGGATGCTGCAACGATTAGTCTGAGGACCTATTTTCTCACATCTTTATCTCGAACGAGGGATAACCAGCACATTATGTTTGCAAATGACTCTGTGTCTAGTCATTTTTTAGAAGCCACCCATTCAAGTATGGATCTGGCCCAATCTTGGTTACCTTCAGAGATGAAAGAATCACTTTGCAGTTGATCTGGCTGCAGTCCACATGAATTTGTCACAAATACAGACTCATGAAACACAGGTTATTGGCAATGGTGTCTAACTGAAATGCTTAAATTCACACTATTTAAAACCTCCTGCGCTGTTGTTTTCCTTGTACCACAGTTGGGTCTTGATACACTGGGAGAAATTATGGTGTAGATTCTCCAATGGGCAGTACAAATGGTGTCCTCTTAGAGGGAATGCAGTAAGTAGTTTACTTGGCTCTGTTCCAGCGTTGGTTTTTTCGCCTAGGCTAAGACAGATATGAGTTTAACACTGTTTGGCAAGGGGAGAACAGATGCGTTCATTTCAGCTTTTTAAAGTTCACAGCAAAAAAAAAATAGTAGTAGAAAATACAGATAAAATACGGTGATGTTGGGCATTGTCTCATAGTGAGAGCAAAAGGGGTGGTTCTTCGTGAGCAAAGCAGCATGAACATTTTAACCGTAACACTTTGCTTTAAACAACTTCAGAAAACAAAGAGAGACATTCAGATTCTTCCGACTGGATGAAGCCTGTTCCTAGTTACAACCAGACAAGCAGCTCCATGGATTTCAGAAATTACTTGTCAAGGGATGAGACCCTAGAGCCTCTACCCAAGAACTGGGAGATGGCCTACACAGACACAGGCATGGTGTACTTCATAGAGTGAGTAGAAGTTTTGTATCATTATACATCTAAGTTACCTTCCTGAGATGCACAAGTTCTGAGTCCCTAGTCAGTCTCTAGAGAGATTTCTGCTGATTTTTGTTTGTCTTCTTTCCTACCCACTTCCTATTGCTGATGCCTTTGTATGAAAATATCACCAGGCTTTGAAGTCTCAATTTGTTCCCACTCTGTGCTACTCACCCAACATCACCAGTTTTGTGTGTTTGACTTAACAATTTTTCCTGTGAAGATCATAACTATGTTACTGGGAGAGACAGTGATCTTAATTTGAGGAATAAGTTGCAGGAATAATTTATATCACAATATCCCTTCTTGTGGTGTTACTAGCATTTTCATCCAAGTAGTTTTTCCTTTATAGATGGATACTTCCATAGATATCTTAAGTTTCCATACATGGGGACTTCAGTTTATTTTCATAAGCTACATAACGCAGATGGGAGAGAGAATTCATGTAAATGCTATTAGTATGACAGTGCTTTGTGTGTCTGAATAAATTGGATGAGAGCACAATGGTTCCCTCTACAAAATCAGTTAACTAACTTATGTGCAGTCTTCATTACACAGTATGCAAAACTGAGGTTGTGTTGCTAGCTGGAAAAGGATCTAATTTTATGTATGTTTTTGCTATGCACAATTTCATTGTAATCTGTTCTGCCTGTGATGTCTGGTATGAAATGGAACATGAAAAGGGGTTACTGGATAGTGTAATTGTTTCATGAATTGTAAAGCGTCAGACTACACTGAAGGCTAAGCAGAGGCAGAAGTTAGGGTTTTTTTCCCCAAAGGTGAAAAGTACCTGTTATCCTCAAAATTGTGTTTTGCCATAGTTTCAAAGGTAAATGTCTGAAAGGCTTTGTATATGGAAAAATATATTGGATGGAGAAGAACTTTGTGCTGAGATGGAGCTGCCTAATGCAGATTTATAGGGCAGAGCTGGAAATCCTTGAGCAAATGGGTTTATAATCAGAGTGTCAATAGACCTGAGGTAAAGCACAGTTTCTGGCAAACTCTGCTAACTTATGTTTCTGTGTTATCTCAGAGTTAACGTGTACCATATGTTCCTGCAGTGCAATGATAAGTACTACTTGTCATGGAAGAGCAAAATCACTAATCTTCCAAACTCACTGGCAATTTCTTCTGTGCTTTGGTTCAGAGTAGCCCCCCTTACATCTACATTCATATTGTGACTTTTTAAAATACTTGTTTTCTGGAATACTTAAGTTGTACTCTAACGGCTATAAGATGCTACTTTAAGTTTTATCAGTTTTTCTCCATTACTTTTCCCAAGCCCTTTTTTTTATGATCAGCCATTTGAAAGGTGCACAAAATTTCTTCTATCTAGTCCGCATAATAACATTTTTAAAACCAGGTAAGAAAAACATTTGTTTTGGGTCAGTTGATGAGACCCAAAAGGGACAGGTGTATTCAGTGTCGTCTTATTTCATTGGTTCTGTTTGTTCTAGGGATGTCAAATTGCAGGTAATCGAGTAGTTGATGGAATTTCCATCGACTACTTGATTAGTCAATAAGGGGGAAACTGCAGAGCCGCAGCAGGGTTAGCTCCCAGCCCAGGAGCTAACTCCCTGTGGCTCTGCCTTTTACATGTATTAAAAGCCGCCAGGCTCTTAATACATTAAAAGGCAGAGGCATAGCTGGGGGACGGTCGTGAGCCAGGTCCCCCACTACGCCTCTGCCTCTTTTGCCACCCCCTCACCCCCTGAGGGTGCGGGGGGGAACCAGCTTTTAAGCTGGCTCCCCCCAGCACCAGCACCTGTTCCCTCCCTCCCTCCCCCTTGCTGCCTCTCTCTGACTGAAGTAGCAAGGAAGTTGGGGGGAGCAACTAGTTGAGTCACTACTGGACTACCTGATAAGCATATGCTTTTCGGGTAGTCAACTAGTTGCTTACATCCCTAGTTTGTTCTCTGCTGAAGTAACTTACTTATACATCTACACGGTTCCACAGAGCTACTGAATTCAGCTCCATGCACAAGTTGCATTGACTATTGAGCGATCCAGTATTTTTGACAGATGTAACCTAGGCGTACCTCACTCCCAAGAAACCTGCTACTTTTAGAGTAAAATTGCTTGGGCTGCAGCTGTGAATGTGTGCCTTAGAAATATTTTTGACTGCTAAGTAATGTTGGCACCTCTGTAACCTCCTATATCACAGTGCTACAGAAGAGCCTCGAGTATGTTAGTAGTTCCTATTTTTAAGTGGTATCTTTCTTCGGTGGCATTTTTGATGTGACAGGTGAGAATAGCAGGTACACTGACCTAGAGGCAAAGATGTGCATGTGGAAGGAGACTTATGAAGAGAAGTGCTAAATGTAACAGGTTAAATCTCTTCCTTGGGAGTCTCTTTGTCTCTCTCCCTTTATCTCTTGCTGTTTTTCTGCTACTGATTGGGTTGTCCTATATTCTGCAGTCACAACACCAAGACAACCACTTGGCTTGATCCTCGGCTCTGTAAGAAAGCCAAAGCTCCTGAAGACTGTGAGGATGGAGGTGAGATGTTCAGAATTCTGTTGGTCTTCCATACATTCTGCATGTTTGTTGTATTTCCTACATGAAAACGAGACTGGGTCCAATCAGCATGCTGCTGTCAGCAGAGCTTCTGAAGGCACAAAGCATGTCTCTGGGACTGGGTTAGTTTTGTTTCAAAGACTTCATTTCTTCTTTGCCATTTGGGACTAACCAGACAGATCACTTGTACCTCCAAATGCCACCTGGAATAGGAATTTACTTATGGCCTTGTTTCAAGGTCAAGTTCATCTGAAATCAAATAGAATTCCTAAGAAATTAGTTATGTTTGCTTGTTTACTAATCAAAACTAGTGCTGCAGAATAGAACCGGTTATCTAGTCACTTTGTCTTGTTTCATGAAGGGACTTTTTGTGGAGTTAGCCAGTAATGAATCCTTAAGCACTTTTGGAGAGTTGTTCCTTATGCATATACTAGCCAATTAGCCCGTCATAAGACAGGATTTTCAGGTCTCTCCTCCACGTTGGTCTTCTCTCCTGAGCCTCCGGTTTCTCGCTCCATCTCTCTCTCTCCTCCTCCTCCTGCCTCCCCCTCTCTCTCAGCTCTCTTCCGCTTCCTGCCTCTCTCTTTCTCTTCTCCTCCCCCTCCTGCCTCTCACTCGGGGGACCACGGAGCCCAAACAGCTGTTTGGGCTCCGCACTCCCCCGTGCTGCATGAGCGTGGAGCCCAAATGGTCGCTTGCGCCACTTGCTCACGTGCAGTGGCCCGGCTGAGCGGCGCAGAAGTCAGCCGAGCGCCACGGCGGGAGGTGAAGGGGGGCGGGGCGGTGACATGCAGCATGACAGCGGCTCCAGGCCCCCCCCCGGCCATGAACATCACCGCCCGGCCCCCTTCGCCTCCTGCCATGGCGCTCGGCTGACTTCTGCGCCGCTCAGCTGGGCAGCCGTGGGGGAGCAAGCAGCGCAAGCGGCCGTTTGGGCCCCGCACTCCCCATGCAGCATGGGCCACCCAGAGGGAAAGCCAGCATTTCAGGCAACAGCACCCCCCAGAGGGAACAGCCAGCATTTTGGCGTTACAGACTCTCAGACACTGGGCTACTATATATATATATATATATATATATAAAAAATATCAAGAATGTCTTCTGTGCTAATGGAAGAATTAAGCCATACAGGGGTCTTCAGATAATACTGTTTGGCAGATGTCCCTTATGGCTTCTCCTCCAGGATTCTCCACAATTTTATAAGATCTATCATTGCCAAGGCAGAAGTATCTTCTTGAAGTTTATAATTTTTATTCTTTCTATGTTATTCTGAAATCATTAGGGTATGGTGTTTGCTGCTTCTGGCTTGGCACTAGTGGTAGGATAACTGGGCTGGAGAGTAGCTCCAGTAGATTTTCTCTGGAACAATGGAGTTTAGGTGAATTGTGGGTGCACATGAATTCTGGAGAGCAGAACAACACATTACTTGGTTCTAAATTCATTGTAACCACTGAGAGGCTCAATGAAAGCCATTCTTCAAATGTGCAAGGGAAAAGCCCCCAAATACTAGAAGGCATAGATGGGTTACAACATACTAGAATATAATACAAGTACTGCTTTGCCACTTGGTATCAGTGAGAGGCGCTAGCGTGAAATACTCTGTTTGGTTTTTGGTTGGGAGAAAAGTGAAACAACATTAGAATAATGAAAAAGCTTTTGAGGATAATCTGAAAGAATTAGTGCTACAATAAGTGTACAAAATAACAAATAAACAGAAGGTAAATCAGGTGTTCTTTTTTACCCATTGCTGTAATACAAGAACACGGGCATTTGAGATAAATTGAAGGTAGCAGGTTTAAAACTGATGAAGGGAAATTCAAAATACAATGCATAACTAACCAGTGAAAAACCCATTGCACTATAGATTTTGGGGCCAAAAAATTGTTTTTAAATGATTGGACGTTACTCTGAATTAGAATTTATTTTTAGGACGGGTTCTGAAGACTCATTCTTTGAGACATTAACTTGAGGAAGAAACTTCATTGTCTTGTATGAGAATTCTGTGCCATGCTCTGAAGCTTCTGATATTGGTTGTTTTTGGAATAAAGGAGACTGGACTAGGAGAGCTACTAAGATAAATGCTAGTCCCAAAGTGAAGGGGAGCAGAGTCTTTGGTCTTCATATGAATTCTCCTTTAATTGGGACAGGTCCATTAGGCATAAACCAAGCTAGAAACCTTGGGGGCAAGACTGTCCAATAACTGGTGGCTTTATTGTAGGAGTATTTTAAAATGTCTGAAGCAGTTGCAAGTTTTATGCACCAGTGTCTCATTTCCATCTAGGGTAGAACCTTAAAGTACAATATAAATCGTTTATAATTAAGATAGGCATTTATGTTAGCAAGTTTGAAAATAATTAGCCTCTTTTTAGATGCTAGGAAACATGATAAGATTTTTAAAGAAATCCTCACTCTCCTCCCATATCCCTCTGGCATCTCAACTCTGCCTAAATTAATTTGATTTAAACATTTCCCTGATTGTCTGGTTTCATATGAGTAATTTTTTAACTGAAGTCTGAGTCCCTGATACGTGCAAGTGCCCAGGAGAATTCATTCTGCCTAAGCTGTATCATGTCTCCCAGTGATGGCAGAGAACCTTCACTAAATAAAGCTTAAATTGGACAAACACTGACAGAATTTTACTGCTTCACAGAGTGACAGAGATGTTTAAGAGTCATAATCTAAGCAGGGTTCCATGGTTAAAGTTCTTATCCGTCATGCTTCCCCCCCCCCCCCCCCCCAAACAAAATCCTATCAGTTAAATAGAAAAGAGATAAATGCCAAGCTGCAGTACCAAACTCGCTATCTTATTTTGTTAGGAAAAACTGAACATTTTGACCAGCTGAGTAATGACTCAGTGCTTTTAGACTGTGGTGTTGAAATAATGCAGCTAGCAACTGGTCCTTCAGTTCCATGGAAGGATACCTTGTTGTTCTGCAGTCACTGTTAGGGGAAGGAGGAGTCAGATTTTTGTCCTGCGTGTGGCAAAGCTTGGACTTCGCCTGTTCCCCGGTGATACAGAATTTCCACAGCTAGTAATTGTCAAACAAGAACGCTCTAATCCTAAACCGTAAGTATATCATTGCCTGTAGCATTCCCGTTGAGCTCAGCTGCCAAGGTGAGTTGGAGGGAGTGAATCTGCGACTCTCTGAAATAATTCAGAGGGGTGGCCGAGTTAGTCTGTAACTGTAAAAACTTAAACAACAAATAATCTAGCAGCACCTTAAAGACTAACAAAACATGTAGATGTATCATGAGCTATCATAGGTACCACCCACTTCCAGCCAATGTCTCTATTCATACCTTTGTCTGAAATAATGTTGGTCTAGCCCAGAGATGGGCAATAATTTTTGACTGGGGACAATGTCAGAAATTTTTGAAGTGGTCCCGGGCTACCCCGGAAGGGGTTGGGCCTCAGGTGGAAGGGGTGGGTCCAGGACACTTCCATGCTTCCCCAGCCACAGATCCTGATTAGTCTGGGGGTGGGGAAGCGCACAAAGTTTTTGCGTTCCTCTCCTCATGAGAGAACTGCCAGCTGTTCTCAATAGCTGGCGGTTCGCTTTAGGCACTCGTGCCCCTGGCAGTGGGAGGAGACTTTGCATGCTCCCTCTTGCTGCCCCCAGGTCAGTTGGGGTGGCGGGGGAGTGGCAGGGCGTCTGTGGGCTGGATCAACTTGCTTGGCGGGCCTCATCCAGCCCCCAGAGGCCCTTTTTCCCACCCCAGTCTAGCCCATTCAGGATTTTAAAAAGAGACTAGTACCAAAACTGTATCCACATTCAGACTACGGTTATCATGAGCAGTATCTCAAACTAACTGCCTTCCATCCAGATTCCCATTTCCTGCAGAGAATGCTACAGCAGGGATTTACCATTGTTTCTGTTTTAACATGGGACACCCAACTCCTCCAATACAATATTTTCCATACTAAATTCAGGAGGCTTCTAGTCTTACTTGTCAGTTCTTTAGCACCCCAACTGACTTGTTAAAAATAATGCCTATGCACAGTCTTCTCCCATCTTGGACAATGCAGGGAGCTGACGGGTTGGATGGTAGACGGTCACTGAGGGTGGCCTTCTGCATAATTTATGTAGATGGTTTCACTTCTCTGGGTAGGTATTTCAGTTTTAAGAATGCTCTAGATCAGTGTTTCTTAAACTGTGTTCCGCGCGCGGCACACCGGTATGCCATGAGGCAGTCGGAGGTGTGCTGCGGAGAACAGAATTCAAAATGGCCACCCTTAAAGGGTCAGGTGACCTTTTTTAGTTCAATAATTTTCCCCTGACACTTCCCCCCAATCTTTTTTTTTTTTTTTTTTTTTTCCCCCTCAACAAAAAATCCTTGGTATTCCCCATTTAAAAAAAAAAATTGTTTGGTGTTCCTTGGTCTTAAAAAGTTTAAGAAACTGCTCTAGATCCTGTAGGTATTTGTCCCTGTCTGTGGGATTGGAGCAAATATGGTTGTATCTTAGGACTTGGCTGTATACAATAGATGGGGAAATGTGTCTGGGATGGAAGCTAGAGGCATGAAGGGTAAGAGTAGTGGTCGGTAGGTTTCTGGTATAGGGTTGTGGACATTTGTCCATCATCTAATAGTACTGTAGCGTCAAGGAAGCGGATTTCTCGTGTGGACTGATCCAGGCTGAGGTTGATGGTGGGGTGGAAGTTGTTGAAATCCCTGTGAAATTCTTCAAGGGTTTCTTTCCCGTGTGTCCAGATGATAAAGATGTCTTCATTGTAGCATAAGTAGAGGAGGGATGCTAGGGGACAGGAGCTGAGGAAACACTGTTCTAGGTCAGCCATAAAAATGTTGGCATGTTGTGGGGCCATGCAGGTGCCCATAGCAGTGCCACTGACTTGAAGATGCAGATTGTCTCTGAATTGGAAATAGTTGTGGGTGAGGACAAAGTCGCAGAGCCATCTGCATGTTTTGTTAGTCTCTAAGGTGCTGCTAGACTATTTGTTGTTGTTTTTTAAAGTTTTTCCTGTTACAGACTAACTCGGCTACGCCCTGAAGCTTTTGCGTAATTTGTGATAGTTTGGAGGAGAGAAGAGGAATTGACTTATTTGTTTGTTCACCTCTTGCATGGGGATTTCACATGGTGAATCTGACCTGTGAGAATGGTGGTGGTAATCGGCCTACAGGTGAATCCTGCCAACACTTGCACAGGTAGCGGAGCAGTGCAGCCAGCCAATGGACCGAAAATGTGCAGAGACACCGTCTCTGCAGCAGAGCTCTCCTGTATTACAAGAGCTGATAGGCACTCAGGGGAGGCTGCAAACAGTCTCTCATTCTCCTAAATCTCCTCTTAATGAAGCCAGCTTGAGCCACTGCCTCTTACTGCTGCTTTATTCAACACATGTGAAGCCCACCACTGTGAGAGGATGGGACAAAAAAAGGCATTTTAAAGAGAAAGATGCAGGACATCCTAACGAACAACGCTTACCCAAATAGTCCCACTGGGGTATTTGTGAAGTTCTGTGAAGCTGTACTGATAGTCATAATTGGTAACATGCTGCCACGCACTAGGGAAATTTCTGTTACCTGCAAGCCTGGGGCGACCACAAACAAAATAATTACACAGGAATCTTACCCTTCAGAATAATGCAGACATCTGAAAGAAAAATAAAAGGCAATTTGTGCCCCACAAGGAATATTTCCATTTTGTCTGAACTTCCACAACAAGTGTTTTTCAAACAGCGTTTCCATATTTACATTTCTATGGCCAGATTAGAGTAGCAAAGCTGTAACAATCAGGCCCCTGTGGTGACAGCTTCTTGCATTCAACCAGGAATGCTCTGGTTCTAGAAGCCATCCTGCAGGAGTGTGACTTGAGGGAACTTTCTGATTTTTAGTCTGTTTCAATATGAATGTCTGTTTTGTAAAGATTTAATTTTGCACACAACTTTCAGAATATGGGAGCATTAGTTTCCTTCTAGGTTTGTAACAGAGAGAGATTACCTCGTGGGTGTACTCAGTAGGGAGTTACTCTGGAGATTGGATTCAAATCATAACCATCACAAATGGAAATGAGTTCGGGATGATACAGTGTTAGTCTTCATTTGCCCTTCTCACCACTGTGCTGCCTCTTGCATTCAGGATCCTAGTGGTACAGCAGCAAGGTGCTGTAAGTCAGGGCTGCCATGCATTGGGAAAGCCTGACTGGAGTGTTGCAGGTCTGGCTTGGAAACCATGTGGGTCATGGGGAGACGTGTGTGCAAAGTTTGAATAACAAGAGGCTGCTGGTCAGATTATAGACCCCCGCCCCGGTAGAGGTTCCTGGAGCACAGCATGGTTTCTGGCTGAGATGGATTGAAAGTGATGCTTCGGGAAACGCTTGCATAGCTCCTTTCCACATGCTGGGTCAGCCACAGACAATGCTATCCTATAATTGCAGATTGGGGAGTTAAAAACAAAACTGCACAAATAAAATTAGTTATTTATGATTAAGGCTACAATTTAATTGTGGGTATTTTACATAAGTCATGGACTGGGGCAAGAAACAAAAAAAAAATATCACAGTCTGGGACTTGTCCATGACACATGCCATAAATATCCGTTTTAATCTTTGGCCCCAGGAGCGGGGTGTGAGGAGACCCCCAGGGCTCCCACAGCGCTGGGAAAGAGTGGAGGAAGAATCCCACTGCTGGGGCAGGAAGGGGCCAATTGCTGTGAGGGCTCAGGCTGCGGCCAATGGCTGCTCCCACCGCCCCCTTGACCTCTGCTTGGGCAGTCCCCCAGGTCAGCTGATGGCAGGGCCCTTCAAGCTGGCTGTAGAGCTGCTTCAGGTAGTCTAAGCACTTGTCTCCAGGGTCAGCCACACTGGCCTCTGCAGAAGTCACCGAGGTCACAGGAAGTCACAGAATCAGCGATCTGCACGATTAATATGGACCCTAGTTATAATTGGCTTAGTCTAATAAAACGAGACTTTTGTTTCTCTTCCTCCTTTTGTTGAGATAATTCTGTGATTTGCTTTGAAGCTTGTTAAAGTTTTTATTTAAAGTGAAAATCTCCCCCTCCAATGGACCAGTGAGTGCAGGGAGTGGGAACGTTTCCCTATAGGAAATACAACCATGTAATTCATGAGAATTTAATCCTTCTCTTCTAATTACAGAACTTCCTTATGGCTGGGAGAAAATAGAGGACCCTCAGTATGGAACATACTACGTTGAGTAAGTGTTTACATCAATTACTCACTTCATGTAGATATCAGATATGGTAAAGAACAATAAACAATTATGTAATGAATGCGAATTGTAATGCAGCTCTTTTAATTGTTGTGTATTCAGTGCAAATTAAGAGCCAGTCCTGGTGGCTGTAACCAAATTATGCACTATTCCTAGAAGTTAATATGTAGGATGCTAATGCACGTAGCTCTCCTTCACGTTCAGTGAGATATAGCTCTCTCTTTTTGGGGGGGGGGGGGAAGCAATTAATAACCACTGCCCTGGGCTGGGAAGTAAGCAGTAGGATTCACTTTGCTTCTCTGCCTCACGGTTGGTTGTCCACGTGACTTTTATTTTATAACTATATATAGAAATAAGAGAGTTTGTTACAGCAGTAACTTTATCTGGCATTACTGACCTGCCCAAAAGTTGAATTTTTCATAACATCCTGGCTGTAATAACTGAAGATACTGAATGTTGTATGTTTTAAAGCAGGGTTGGGGAACCCTTTTTGGGGTCAGGGACTGCTGACCCCCAAGCAAGTAGATTTTGTCTGCTCCAGCTCCACGGTGGGATAGTGGCAGGGGGCTGTAGAGCCAATGCAGGCTCCCCAGTGCTGGGGAGAGGGTTGGGGGAGCCCTGAGCCTCGGGGTCCAGAAACATGAGAGTTGGGGGCTGCAGGTTCTCCACCCTTGTTTTAAAGAGATCAGAGTATATGTCTCTTTTCTGAAATACCTTTACAGTGGAGCCTCTCTGTTAAAACAGTAGCACTTGCTATTCACAAACCAGCAGGAAATTGCTTTCCGCTCATCGCTGGGCACCAAAGCACTGTAGCAGAAAACCACTAACCTACTGTGACTGGCTTACTCATTTTTTCAATGTACTCTGGATGAAAACCATCTTTAATCAAGAGAAAAATTAGCAGAGAATTGAAAATATTAGCATTTGGTGGGAAAATGTTAGTGAGATCTGCAGAGCCAACACTGTTGTTCTAGTATTGTACAGGCTAATAAATATACTGATACTTCAGCTTTGCTTTCATACTTCAGTCCTTAGCAACGAATGCAACAGATACCATCATGGATATATTCAAGCAGCCTCCTTTTTATTGTATTCATGGTAACTGCAGTATAATAATCTATCAATTGAGCAAAGGTAAATATTGCATTTTTGCTTAAACCTAATATTCAGGATAAATAATTTTGATAGAAAATTTGGAGATCCTTGGCCCACAACCTTCCTACTTCAGAGTTTTGTAGGTTCATAAAACATGTTCATGAGCCATAATATTCCAAATGCCTAGGAGGAAGCATTTGCTTCAGTAATTCTATATGGATCAATAATAGTTTTCTGGAGCGAGTTCAAAGAAATCTTTTGCATGTTCATATGTTCTTGGATGGAAAAACTAACAGAGGTTTAATCAGAGTGGTGCATCCATGCGGATATACTGTAGAATGGATACTACTTTATTCTTAGAAAGATTCCTTATTTAAGAGATACTCATACCTGTTACGTATTGTATTGTGTGCTTGACCCTAATTTATGGAGACAATGCTGCATGCAACATAGTTTATCATGTGAATGAATACTTTAAGGCTTTGAGTGTCGGAGGAAGCTGAAGGGTTAGATTGCTTTGCTTGGATAATAACTCACTTCTGCTATGCACATTTGACATAACTGATCTTGCTTCTTCTGGCATGATAGGGAGTCTCCAGGTAAATAAGTAAAAACTGGGTGACTGCGTATTAAACAAGAGACTAAAGGAGGGACTTCTTGACACCTGAGAACCTCACTGCGAGAAACCACCCAAGGCAAAACATTGTAGTTTCCTTCACAGTTCATACTTGATACTCAGAAATGTTCAACCTGCTATGGGGAAAAAAAGCTGAGCAAAAATAGGTATTTATAAGGATTCACTCAAAAATGACAATTGAGAAAAATCTAAAATTCGGGGTTTTTTTCTCTGCTGTGCCTCATTCAGTTATACCCAGAGACAAAAATGTGTCACATTTCTGTTCTGAAAAGTTAATTTGTAAACCTGGTATTTCTCTAAAATTGTGGGGGTTTTTAAAGCCTTTTCAAAGGGTTTTATTGTGGCAGGGGAATTAAAAGACCCCCCCTCCCCCCCCCCCCAAAAAAAAAAGATGCTATATTGAATGTTTGATGATGACTATGGAGCTTCTGAGTTTGTACCACAGTTAGAAAGTCTGCCAAAACTTTCTCATTTTAAGCATTGCATGATTATTTTTCAGGGTAATCCCTCAGTTATGAAATCAGAAATGGATAATGTTGTAATGCCAATACACTTCTTCCGATATGGCTTTGAAATGGCTGCACTTGTATCTTAGCTGTTCAAAGTGATTTCATTTCGAAATTCTGATTTCCTTAAATTGCCTACGAGTAGTTCCATGTAGATGGAAAATAAACATATATCTGCATTCTGAATAACACACAGAACAAGTAGCCAAAGTAATGCCTCTTCATTGCACTAGCTTCTATAAATGAATTAGCCTTTAATAACTGTGCAAGAATCTGGCTTAAGAAACATGTATTTTAAAGGGGTTCTCTAAAATCTTATCACATAATTGGAAAAAAGCTATTGCTGCAGTACACCATCATAATGAAGTCCTCCTAAGTAAAGTTACCTGTGATGTCTATACTGCTCTGAAATCCATTTTTTTCATTTTAGTAGAACTCACTCAACCATGTACTTAGTTTCCAAGCAGAGCCTCTATTGTGTTTAGAATGGAAATGGGGAATTGGCCTGTCTTTTGATTTGCCTTTAAACCTGAAGCTGAGCCAACTGCATGTTTGAGCTCCCAGTGGTTTAATGCTGGAAGAACTCCATCTTATTTAAATCATTAGCGAGAAATGCTTGGATTACTCCACTTAGCTCAGAGGTAATCCACATTCCTTTTCATGAGCTGGGACTGGAAGGGCTTTAGATCCTTTTAAATGTTGAAATAGCAGAGTATGTTTGTTCTCCTTTTTACGTATGGGAGAACAGAGCGGGGACCTTCCAAAGGAGAAAATCTTCAGGAACCAGTATAAGGTTGGACCAAAAGAGAGAATTTCCTTCTTCCTTGCTTAATTAGAAAAAGAACATAGCAGAAAGTCAGTGATTTTATCTTTCAAGCCCTGTTTGGAAAATGCATACTCATTGTCGAAGGCTGGATACATATTGTACTGTATTTAGCACTGGAAATAGACTGCAGTGGGACTGACTGGGTTCTGCTCCAACGTTGCCATTGCGTCATTGTATGACCTCAATCAAGTCACATAATCTCTGCGTGTCTGTATAGCCAGATAACTTTTTACAGATTGTAACTGAGGGTTATGGCAATTTTTTGCAGTATCATTTAATTCACCTTAAGCATCTTAAAAGCTCATTGTATTAAAAATTCAAATGTTTGTGGTGTTGGGGAATTGTATGTAAATTGTCTAGGAAACATGAGTCATGTAAACTGTGCAAGTGTTATGAGCTTCGAAGGATTTTTTTAAATAAGAATGAATTATTGATAGAGTAGGTTTCCTAGGTGAGTTGGGAATGTAAACACCCACTTCCACTCCCTGATCTTTTGAAGCTTCTTTGTCTTTGAAGTGATCTTTGTTTACAGATGACTGTTTCTAGGATCAAAAGGCCTCAGTGGCATAAAGGATTACTTGCAGGTTCATGGGTGTTCTTGTTTTGAACAAAAGAAGTTCATTGTCCAGAGCCCTTGTTGGAGTTGAGGTGATCTAGAAAACTATTTGCATGCTTCTTTTATTGTTAAGAACATAAGAATAGCCATACTGGGTCAGGCCAATGGCCCATCCAGCCCAGTATCCTTTCTGCTGACAGTGGCCGATATCAGATGCCCCAGAGGGAAGGGACACAACAGGTAATCCTCACATGATCCCTCCCCTGTCACCCACCTCCGGAGAAACAGAGGCTAGGGATGCCATTCCTACCCATCCTGGCTAATAGCCATTGATGGACCTACCCTCCATGAATCTATCTAGCTTTTTTTTTCCACCCTGTTAAAGTCCTAGCCTAGTTGTTAATAGCTCTCTCTGTAATGCTTTTACTTTAAGAATAAAAGTACTTTCTTAGAGCTTTGTGGTGACTTAGATGAATTTAGAAGGAGTTGTGTGGCAGTTAGCTGTTCACTGTAACTAAGAAGATAGGTTAAATCGGGTCAGCTTAATCAGTATGATTTTGCTGGGAAATTGCACAGCAGCCATGGAGCTATGCAGCCTGGAAGAACCCTGTGGAGGATAGGCAGAGAGATATGTCTCTGTGTTATGCTTAAACGAAGCACCACGAGATCTTTTATAGGGGAAAAGGCAGTACGCCGCATTTATTGAGAATACAACAGTAGCATATGCTTTTCAGTCACTCACACACACAGACACCATACACACAGTCCCGCCAGATAATGTTATAGTTACCAGTCCAGAGTCTGTATCAATCTAGTGGCCAGCCAGATTGATCACAGAGGGAGAGCAGGGCCTTTTGTCGGTCACGATCTGATGCTCTTCTGGAGTTGGTGGCAAGACGAACCCAAAGTTCCATAGCAAAGCACCCTGCTTTTATAATCCTTTTCTCTGTTGAAGTCTATGGATTTCGCTGTCAGTCTGTGGCCGGTGTGTTATCTTGTTGATGTCAATCATTCCGAAAACATCTCGAAAGGCTCATCCTGTAATCAATCGTCCTTTGGGGTGCCAGCTCCACTTTAGGGCTGTCAGTCTGCCAATCCGATCACTCTTTGACCATGGGCATGCACTGATGGTCCCTCTGACGCCGATAAGTCTGTTTTCACCCCTCGCTTATTTGGCCATCTGGCTGTGAGGATAATCACCTTCGCACCTTTATCTCGACACATAGGGTATGTCTAGACTACATGGCTCCATCGACAGAGCTATGTAGATGAGTTTACTAGACATAGGGAAATGAAGGGGTGATTTAAATAATCGCCGCTTCATTTACATAAAAATGGCCGCCGCGCTGTGCCGATCAGCTGTTTGGCGCAGTACTGAGTCTAGCGCCGCGCGATCGACAAGGAAGCCTTTGTCGACCGCCCGCAAAACCTCATTTCACGAGGCATGGGCGGTCGACAAAGGCTCCTTTGTCGCATCGCAGCCCCAGACTGTGCTGCCAAACAGCTGATCAGCACAGCGTGGTGGCCATTTTGATGTAAATGAAGCGGCAATTATTTAAATCGCCGCTTCATTTCTCTATGTCTAGTAAGCTCAACTACATGGCTCCATCGACGGAGCCATGTAGTCTAGACATACCCGTACATACCACTTTCACACACAAACAATCCTCTACAAGGACTTTCAAAGAAAAGCAATAATACAACAGTATCCCATATTGGGCAAAGCAAAAAGGCCTTGTAAATGAAACAATTAAGACTTCAGCCTTCAACATTCCTCCAATCTTATTAACATAGACACAGTACCAAAACTCTGTCTCTCTACTTACTAAACTCACTAAGCTTTAAAACAAAGGAATATATATATCTTACTAAAGGGCTTAGTTTAATAAAATATTAAATGTGATAATGTGTTACCTTACATTGCTACATTATTAATCCTAAAATACAAATATAAACAGAATAAAACTTTCAATCCCAACATCTGCTCAAGATAGGCAACAGCTGGGGAGCCAGAACCCCAAGAATAAGTTCCCTTGAAGTTCCCTATAGAGAGGGAATATAGATGCAGTTGCCCTCATGCAACTAACCATTTTAAAAATTGCATAATAATACTATGTGTCAGGACGAGTAGGGATAAAATCTTTGGCTTCTTTTACTCTATTACTGTACGTCTTATTTTTATGCTATACCTTTTATAAAGATTCTATCACCTTTTTCTAGTTTTTTTGCAATTAGTCTCTCTGCAGAAATATATGGTGAGTGTAATTTTCATTAGGTCGTTGTTATTACTTGTATTAAGGTAAAACATACGTTCTGCTCATAAAAACCTAACTATTCAAATGGGTTGATCCCTCTCTCACTTGCCCTGTTGGTGATTCATCCAGCCTCCTAATGCCCTGTTATCACCACACAGCCAACCTACCTGAGCTACCTGAGTGCATTATCCAAGTCTCTCAAAGACAGACAAACAGACAATTTCCTTGCTCCCCAGACTTGCATCCTTTCTGGAGTATAAACTGGTATTGTACCCTCTTGCACTGCACAAGGATATGTACAGTGCAAACTCATTAATATGGTTTGCTTTATCCTTGATGTGGGAAAGATGTGTACAAAAAGCTTGTGTTAACCAAGCTGAGATTTTCCCAGACTTTTCACTTACACACTGGTTAAGATAAAACAAGTGTGTTAACTACAGAAAGATAGGTTTTAAGTGATAGCAAACAGATCAAAGCAGGTTTCCTACCATATAAAAAATGCAAACTGAGCCTAATATACTAGTCAGATTTTGAATTAGCAATTTATCACCCACACTGATGATACAAGCAATTCACCAAGTTTCTATACACGGTCTCAAAATCAGCACTTCGCCCAGTTCAGTTTTTGTTTCTCAGGTGTTCGCTTGAATGGGGAGTGATACATCGTCAGTATTCATTACTTCAGATACAAAAATGATACATGCATACAAATAGGGTAGTCATGTTCAGCAAATCATAACTTCTCCGGACATTCCTCACATGACGCATCTTGAATATGGGATGCAGTGTTGCAATCTCATTCTCTGTTTCCCCCTTACCAAAACTGCTGAAAATATATTAATGAGGCACTGGAAATGAAATTACATACCACATAACCAGACTCTTCCCAGTCTGAGTTCTGAAGTGTATTGTTTCACCTTTCCAAGAATTGCAACCCACAACTGAAACAAAGGGAAGATAGGTATGCAGTGATGAGACTACATGGACATTTCTTCTTTTTAGTTGTGTGGAGATCCTAATGTTCACATAGTCAATGGAGAACAAAATGAATTTTGCTTGTGTCTTTATGAGCACATTTGAATATAGGTCCAACCTATCTAAAGACAGACAAACCCTGTACTTTCAAGAAGTCTTGAGTGCTGGCTTTGCCATTTTCTTTGATTTGATGATTGGAGCTCTTCACTAATAACCTTGCACCTCATTTTAAAATGGAGCCAACTCACAAAATTTGTAAAAGAGAATGGAATTTAGTGAACAGGGTGCCTCTTGGCTGGAATACATCATTATGAAGGCTCCCGATGTGCCAGAACATGATTCACTTTGCTTCTACGAGCGTCTTACAGGCACTAAAAGCATCAGTGGCTTTGAAAAGTAAAAGTGTTTGGATAAAAAATGTAACTGTTACCCACCGTGGTTGTAATATTGTCTGTGTTCATCACTCCTTAGTATTTATCTAAGATAAAGCAAAATAATATTTGTGCTAATACCACCTGTGGTTCTGTTCCCCGTGGAATTGGAATGAAGCTTTTCCCCCCTGAAATTCTAACACGTTTGTATGTTTTGCAGTCATATTAACCAGAAAACCCAGTTTGAAAATCCAGTATTGGAAGCCAAGAGAAAAAAACAGCTAGGACAGACTGATGTTGGCCCTTCAAAACCAGGTAATTTAAATGGCTATTTTTCCACTATTAGCTGCGGTGTTATGAATGAAGAGCAGCAGTCGTAAAAATAAAGTTTTCTGGATGTATTACTTCAAGTAGATTTTCATTTTGTGTTTTTGCCACTAGTTTAAATGTTCAGTGTGATCTTCAAAAAGTTTTTTTTCCTGACTTATATTGAGATGAAAACTTGCACTAAATTAACATGTTTTGTTGTATGAAATATAGGGGGTCCAAAAGTTATGTTGAAAAAATCTGTTTTAATTAGCATTTTCTCATTTCTTAACATTTTGAATGCTTATTTATGAAATTGTAATTTTGCATAAATGTAGTATGTTTTATTGAATTTTCTAGCTTTTTTCAGGAGAAGTTACTGGAGCTATAGCAATCTCATAGGTTAGTTTGTGTCTGTCAACATCATTAGGAAACTATGCACATATAGTTTTAACAGGCTCCAGTTGGTCAAAGCTCCACTAATGTCTGACTATTGCAAGTTGAATATGCATCTCCATATCTGCATATGTATGTATTATGAATTCCTTAAGGCAATATTAGTGTTTCCTGTCCCTGTTTGTAGTTTCTCCAACATTGTAGAGGTTTTGGAAAGCTTTTTGCACTTGAAACTGATCAGCCATTCTAAAGCTGGTACAGGTTGAACCTCTCTGGTACGGTAATATCCATGGTCCAGATGTCCGCTTATCATGCGTGTGGCCAAGTTTCCCGAGATCCCATAAAGTTTGTTTAGAGCCACCATTCCCAGCTCTCAGTGTTCTGTTCTGTTGTTTAGCTTTATTTAGCTTAAACATCTTGTAAGAGCCCAGTAAGCAGTGGAAGTGTTGGTAAAGCTGCTAGACTATAGTGACCTCTTGTGATTTGGCAAATTCTCTGGCTCAGCACCAGTTGGGTCCTCAGGGTGCCAGTCTAGAGAGGTTCAACCTGTAGTCGTAAGTAGCTTGAAAGCTCCATAAACCACAGTTTGGTTAGATAGCAAGGGAGTTGGGAGAACCTGTCAGAGTGGATGAGAAGCAGCAGCACTGAACTTTTAGGTTTCTGGCTGTTACCATTTTTTAATTGGCCCTTGTAAAAAAGATTAGAGCACAGAATCAAGGGAACTGGAACTGGCGATCATAACTCAGAAGTTGCAGGGGTTTTGATTATTTGTTCAAAATCTCCTGTCATCCCATCCTGTGTTGCAACCTTATGTACATTCGCAGTCAGGTTAATTTGGTTTTTTCTTACCTGGCTACAGTATTTGGTTGTATCAGTGGGTCATTTGTTAGAAGCATTGCTGCTGATGATGAAACACATTGAATTCTCTTTACATGCAGAACCAGAGAAGTCACTCTTCACCAGAGATCCAGCCCAACTCACAGGAGCCCTCCTACGGACATCGCTGAAGAAAAGCACTATGGGATTTGGCTTCACAATCATTGGTGGAGACAGACCCGATGAGTTCCTCCAGGTGAAGAATGTGCTGAAAGACGGACCTGCTGCGCAGGATGGGAAAATTGCACCAGGTGAAGTAGCATTTCTCTGTTTCAAGTGATGCTGGCGTGGCCAAAGGAGAGGAAAGCAGCTGATGGGCATTGGGGAATTAGATGACTCCACCTGCAGACATTCTTTCTGAAACAGTCCCTTACCTGAAGCTGTTTGTCAGAATGGGGAAAATACTGTCTAATGTCCAAACCGCCTCCCCCCCCCCCCATTTGAAAAGATGCAAATATTTTAATACAAATCCACGTTTTGGGATTTTTGTGAAAGTTCAGGGATTCTGTCTATTGCAAATGCTTTGCTGTATGTTGCTAAAGATTGTCAAACTCAACCGATGGGCCACTTGAAGGGTCCCCTTCAACTACCACATGTTCATTTTATTGTTTGTGGCAGTACTTTCAGCCTGGAGCTTCACTGTACTGGGCAATCATGAACTTGCCTTAAGTAGCAGTCCAGTCCTGCAAAAGCTTATGGTCTAATTTAAGACAAGAACTCTACAAATGAGCATAACAAACTGAGCGGAGGAGGGATAATTGGGTAATAAATATTTATTATACTGTAATACTTATTGAGCTATCTCAAGGTGATGGTAGTATGAATGTTAAACCCTGCTGCTTATGTGGGTTATTGTCATGATATAAACTGCAATGTGAGGGGTTCTTTACTTGGTTTGTTTTTTGAGGTTAGTTTCCTCTGCCAATCATGGTTAATTGTTACTAAGAAAATTGGAGCTGGTAGGCTTAGAATTTAAATGGTTGAAATTATACTTTTGTATAATGTTTCTTTTAGGACTTATTAGCTTCCAAGTTTTTGATGCCAAGGCTGAGTGCAATGTAACAATATTGCCAACACAAACTTGTGCTTTAGTTTTGTTAAACTAAATACTGAATATAGAGAAGTATTTGAAGTGCTTTTCTCCTATAGTTTTAACATGATATTGGACTGGCTTTGTATGCTGATTTGGCCCAGTTTGTGCAGTTCTCAGTCTAGTATGCATTATGCCTAGTCGCAGCTAGGTAGTTGTGATTTTGCCTCTAGTACAGTGATAACGATGCTCACCAGCCAAAAGTAGTTCATTAATGTGTCTCCTGCATCTCTTTGCAGCACATAATGCTAAAACTCTGATTAAATTATTAACCAATCAGGATGTTTTTTACTATGTTATTTACTATGTTGTTATCAACTATGTAGTTGATAAAATGCTTGGTCAGCCATTTTGCTGTAAGAATAAATAAAAGTATTCCCCTATCATACTGTTTCAATAAGAAACTATAGCAAATAAAACAAAGAATTCATGCTACTGGGGTTCTTCTGGGGTAATGCTTATGGCTAATGTGGCTACTGAACCGGAGGTCGGGGTATCACTGCTCTAGATCCCTGTTAATGAAGGCCATGTATGGATTAGGTTGTGCATATTGATTTTTATGCAGTCTTCATTAAGGGTTTTTAGAAAGTCTAGCTTCCACATATGATAAAATGTATGCATTTTGTGTGGTGTGCAATTTTTCCCATTTTAAACACATTTAGTAATACTGATATTTTCTTTAGTTTTCTGATCTTTTTACCAAATGATTATTGCTACAAGGGGAATAATTTGTGTGAAATATTCAGTTGTTGTCAGTATGTAATTTTGTTTTCTAATCTGGATTAGATTTCTTAATTTAGCTTCAGATTTGCTTGCTGGGAGAGCCTTGAGGCATTACAGGCACTTGAGTAACTGGGCTTCCACTGGAGTTTTGGATTATTTAGATTAGTTGAGTTGCTCCTGTGCCTTGAACATGAGGCAACCCAGTGTTTCCACTTCTGTCTCGTGCCATGTGTCTTGTGCCATTGTGGTCCACTTCCACGACAGCGACAACTTTTCAGTGCTTTTCTTATGGGTTATTTATTGTCCTCCTCTTTTCTGTCTTCTATTACGTGGCAAGGACTTGTCTCGGAATACAGTCTTTGTCCTCTGCATAAGCCCAAACCACTTCACCATTCTTTCTTGAATCATTGTCTCTACAGTCTGTTGGCCAGTCTTCCGTAATCATCAGTCTGTGACCTGGTGTGCCTAGGGCAGCCCGCACTGGAAATGCCAGGTTAGGACAGGATGCAAAAGTGAGAGCAGATACTCTTGGTACGATGGGTTACACTGAAGTAAAACTCCCCAAACAATCTTCTAATCCCCCACATTGATTATCAAGAAGCAAAAGAGAAGTCGCACAGCCTCCTTTATAGCATATTCATTCTCTGGCCTCAAATCAGCACCTACGTCCACTACAGTGAAAAGTTTATTTTAAAACTCTACTCACATGTACAAAATATTCTTCTGACTCCAAAAACCATCTATGTTATCAGGTCAAGATAGGTTTGGATCAAAATGCCATGCTGTCAGCCAACCCTTTAGTACCTAAAACGTAAGATTTATTAAGAAAAAAGAACAAGAGAAATGTTAAATAGTAAAGCTGCCACATACAAAGATTCAATGTAGTCCTTAGCAGTATTGGTAAGTTTGCTGGCTTTGAAAGTCCAGCTGGAACATATCCACTGCTTGGCTGGTCATTCAGTCCTTTGTTCAGAGCTTTGCTTGCAGAAAATGCAGAAGCAGCAAGGGCAGCAGGGACTGGATGCTATTAGCTAGTCCTTCTGTGTAATGAGTAGGAATTTTTAGTCCATGTATCATGCATACCTCTTTGATTCCATACGGATCTTTCCTAAACAATAACAAAACAGTTGTATTTTCTGTACACTGTTGCTGCTTTCTGGACAGTAAGATCTAGTGCAGCATTGCATTGCATCCATTGCTAAACTCAGTCACTGAGTGACATGTTTCAGCTCAAAGGCTATAAATAAGAAGAAAAGGGTTTTGCTGGTATTTAGAAGGGATGCATATGCTTTAACTAAGATTCTTCAAAATCCATCTCATTTTAGTCGCTTTTACAATTCCAGTGGTTCCATGCATTGCTGCTAATCCACCTGCAGTATGTTACCTGTCAGTTTATCCTAACAGGCGCTGGTAAGGTAAGGAATCCAGTAGAGAAAGCACTCAATAGACAACACAAATAGGCAACACTTACAATGAAAGTGGTTCCTGCAGAGTATATGCAGTAAAGATAAAGGATGGCAGTTCTAGCAAAGCGCACGCTCTGCTCGGCTGTATTTCAAGTGGCTTAGCAAGGATTTCCTGCATTTGTGGAGAGCGCCTGTTCTCAGCAGCTATAGGGATTTGTAGGGAATGTCTGTGCCAACATGTCTTTAATGCACGCATCCCTGTGCTATGTATTACGAACTTCCGGCTTTAGATTATGCCACTGTCTCTCCAGTTTAATAAAGGAAAGGATTTGCATAGCTTACTCTTCCTGTTTAGGAATATTTTCCCCCTCCGATGATGCAATACTGATGCCATCATAAAATTCTCAGTTGATTGCCATGACATAAAAGCTCCACAGTGAGAAGAAAAAGGAAGCAAAACTTAGCATTGACATCTACATCCTGAGCAAATGCAAGAAACAAAACAGCCTCTCCAGTGGGCTCATTATCTATGTAACTTTTTGGCCACTACATACAACTTCAAATATACTGAACAGCTCTGCAGGAGGACTGCAGAAAGATTGAGGAACCATCTCTAGCACCTCTCATACTACTGAAGAGACCATCTTAAACAAGAAATCGTCACATACTCCCACACACTAGAAATAAAAAATCAGGAAACCTATCTGGAGATCATTGAAGAAACTCATAACTGTTAATTTAAAAAAAAAAAAAACCCACCTCAAACCTGATGGCAGCTATCCAATCCAAAAACAAAGAGTGAAACCAGCTACAAACGACTCCATAACCCACAGAACACAAACACCCAGCAATACTGTGGCATCAGGACCTACCCCACTGGCACTACACAAAATCCCTGTAGCATCAGTTTATCAAGACTATGCCAAGCAGAGCTGAATTACTACCCAAGGGATTGAATTTCTGCTTCATCGCAGAACCTGATACCATACTAATGTGGAGTCATCAAAAGAATTCCTCTACTTCTCCGCTTCAGAGAATCTTCATAATGACATCACCCTCACCTACCACATTGCTCTCAGCACTCAGAAGAAAAAAGAACCATCTGACTAGACACCCCACAGTGGATCAAATCACACACTTAATCATTAGACTGATTGCTTCAGAGAAAAAAAATCTACTGAAATCCGCAGCAAACATCACCTCTACTACAGACTCTCCACCATTGAGAGGACAGCTATGCGTTCTGACATCCAACCCTCAGATACTGATCAAACCAGCAGACAAAGGGAGTGCCATTGTAGTTCTGGACTGTGATGACTGTCAATGAGGCCAACCAACAACTTTGACTAGCTACCAGAGGGTACGTCTACACTGCAACACTATTTCGAAATAACTAGCGCTATTCCAAAATAACTTTTTGCGTAGCTTATTTTGAGGTAAGGCCTGCAGTGTAGACGCACCCATAAAGACCTGGTTTTCTCTCTGCGTAGGTTTTTTCCTACTAGCATTACGAAAATGACAGGCACTTAAAGCAAGGGCACATGCTGATTGCACACAACATTGACTATGAGAGCCGAGTGGTCCCTCTGTATTCCAAATGCTGCTATGGTTCATTTGGCACATCCTACAGATTCTAAGTATGCAATTAGCAAAACTTGGCCTTATCCTGGGAGACCATCTT
Organism: Rafetus swinhoei; assembly: GCA_019425775.1. Classification (NCBI taxonomy): domain Eukaryota; kingdom Metazoa; phylum Chordata; order Testudines; family Trionychidae; genus Rafetus; species Rafetus swinhoei. The sequence continues at coordinate 1,494,014 of JAFJHL010000175.1, read as the reverse complement.
AGTTACAACAGTCTTGTGGCCTACTCGCTAGCCTAGGTTTCCCGTCACTGGTCTAAACCATGGGAAGAGCCATATTCCAGTCACACTGAGGAAGAATTTCTGGATAAATGCATCATGAAACGAATTACATTACTGAGATACATGAAAGGAATTGTTATCCACTGCATGATTTCCGCCACCACTTCAAGAAGCACCACCCATCCATCATTCTCTATAGAACGCTCCTGCACTGGAATCAGTTTCTTTACACAATCAGTGTAAACAATGGAGCCCAACAGATAACTATTTAAAAGAAATGAGCAAATCTGTGCTTACCTTCGCAGATCCTGTAACCACCCCAGATGCACCAAGAAATCTGTTATCTGTAGCCAGGCACTCAGATACCAGCGTATTTGCCCTGGAGAGAAAGCCCAGGAGACGTGTTTTAACACATTTAAAACCACCTGCATCAAGCAAGACCACTCTATCAGAGAAGTAGATCACATCAGTGAACAGGCAACCCTGAGAGAACTTGTGTCATTAGGAAGGAAAAGCCCCTTGCTTGCACACGGCTAGTTGTCACCTCCCAAACACACTAGAACCCAAACAAGGTATTATTAAATAGCTACAACCTATACTTGATAGGGACAGTATCCTGAAAGAAATCTTTCTCACACACCCTCCTCTGACCTTCAGACAACCCCTGCACACCTCACTATGCTTGTCACCAGAAGCAAGATCGCCAGCGAGTCCATAGGCCCCCCCGTCCCCCCAGAATATGCCTTCCAAAACTCATGGGTCCCATACATGCCTAGCACAACATGGTGTTTACTTTGTCTAGTGCACTAAATGCTCCAGTAACTACTACTTGGGTAAAACCAGACAATCATTATGCTCTCCAATGAATTTACACAGAAAAATTAGAAGACCAAAAAATACTGTATCATCTGGGAATGAATGCTTTTCACAAAACCATCACTCTGTATCTAACTTCAGTCCTCATCCTCAGAGAGAACTTGCAGAACACATTCAAAAGAAGCCTGGAACCTTAAATTCACAGGTTTGCTTGACACTAAAAGTCATGGTCTTAATAAAGACACTGGGGCTGTGTCTACACTGGCATGATTTTCCGGAAATGCTTAAAACGGAACAGTATTCCGTTATAAGTATTTCCGGAAAAAGAGCGTCTACATTGGCAGGATGCTTTTCCGGAAAAGCCCTTTTTCCGAAAAGCGCCCGTGGTTAATGTAGACGCTGCTTTCGAAAAAAGCCCGATCGTCATTTTTGCGATCGGGCTTTTTGCAGAAAAGACTGCTGGGCTGCCTACACTGGCCCTTTTCCGAACAGTTTTCCGGAAAAGGACTTTACGAGCGGAGCAGCATAGTTTTTCCAGAAAAGCAGCTGATTTCTTACAGTAGATCGTCAGTGCTTTTCCGGAAATTCAAGGGGCCAGTGTAGACAGCTCACAGCTTATTCCGGAAAAGCGGCTGCTTTTCCGGAATAAGTGGCCCAGTGTAGACACAGCCTGGATGTATGGCTTTTAGAACAATCTGTAACCCACTGACCCCGTCCCTCTTTTTTTGGCCTTTAACTGGAGAGGTATTAACTTTACCTTGAACAGTCGCCTAGACTATACGTTAACTCATTGTTTCCCAACCAGGGTTCCGCGGAATCCTGGGGTTCCGCAGATCATCGTCGGGGTTACGTGAGAAATCGTGGAATAAATAAATAAAAATTTTGAAATACCGCGAACAATTCCAAATAGCCCTCGAAATATTGCGGGAATTTTTGTCTGGCAATTGGCAATACTGGAATAATCTTCATACGCTACCAACTGTTTCTCTTTCGTTTTGGTCAGTTTGTATCTAAGGTTATATTTAGTTGTATTGTGCCTGCCCTTCTGCTTCCCAGAATTCTCCGCTGACATTATGTATATGTGAATACACACGCACACACACACACACACACGGCTTGACAAACCCCGGCGAAAGCTACTCGCCAGCCCCGCACCGTGCATGCGCCAGACCGGCACTGCGCATGCGCCAAGCGCTGGTGAATGGGGCACATGGAGCGACCGGCTGAAATCTACTCGCCACGGGCGAGTAGATTCAGCGGTTTGTCGAGCCCTGTATATATATAACAGCTCTTTACAAATAAATTTTCATGACAATAATTTAGCAGTAATTGAATTGTGCTCCCTGCTGTCAACTTTTTCTGGCCAAGCAAATGTTTTCATAGGTAGGGGTTTCTTGGGATATGAAAAATTATTTTAGGGGTTCCTCCATGGGAAAAAGGTTGGGAATCACTGAGTTAACTACTTATACAAAACAATCTTTTCCACCTTGTGTTTAGTTATGACACTGAGCACTTTTCCCAGATCTGAAGAAGAGCTCTGCATAGGTCCAAAGCTTGTCATTCACCAGCAAAACCTCACATTCTCAAATGACCCTGAAATATCTAGTTTGTGTATGCGTACAAAATGCAGCATAGCTCTTGGCCACAAAGTCTCCCAGTGAAGGAAAATCACTGCATAACAGTGGGGTTTGATTTTCAGCTTCTGTAAGCCCTGGTTAATTAATAACATTGAATAATACAGAAAAAAATAATTCCCTGAATGGCTTTTATAAGAAACAAATTATTCAGGAATAGCCTTTCCCCTTGAAAGGCACCTGCACTAATCACCAGATTAAAGCATTGCAGGGAGACTTCAAGACTAGTAACATTTGCTGTTTCAGTTCTTGAGTCCGCTCTCCTCTTTTTCCAGTTTTGAGCTGGGATGAATCGCAGCTGTTCCTCATTCTTGCAGGATTTTCTAATTTTAGATTTTGGTTTATCTTAACCATGCATGATGTAACAGTAGGCTTGTGCAGCATAGCATATTATTCATGTATATTTAAATTGCTTTACATGAGGCCTGTGGAAACCTTTGACTTAAATCTTCCTTTTCTGTGTTGCTTGTTCCTCCATTTATCTCAAATTCTCGTTCTCATTTCATTTAAATTTTAAAAAAAGTACAAAACAACTTGCCAGCATATCAGTGGCATTTTCATTCAACATCACATTGTTTGAATGAAACACTTCCTGTGGGTTATGTGTGGTCTAGTAGTTGGAGTATTGGCCTGGGACTTGGGAGACCTGAATTTTATTCCTGGCTCTGCCATTGGCCTGCTGGTGACCTTGGGGAAATCCCATTTGCTCTGTGCCCTATATTCCCCATCGGTAAAATGAACCTAATGATACTGTTCTCGTTTGTAAAGCATTTTTTAGATCTGTTAATGAAAAGTGCTGTGTAACAGAGAGGTGGTATTATTCCATTAACCCGTGAATATGTGCCCTTCTTCCTGGAAAGTAAGCATTTATTTGAGCTCTGCTTCTGCTTTTTAAACTAAACATCAGAGTATACTCTTTGGTATAAACATCTGACCTAAAAAGCTTCATAAGATTTAGGGCTTGTTCGGCCTCATTTATTGAATTGTCTCCACTCCCTGTACACATGTAAAGCAAAAATAGTGCTTTTTCTCTGCCTGGGAGCAAATTTGGATTCCTATTTAGGTTGCAAGTGGTGGCTGCCAAAAGTAAAATGCCAAATGTTAAAACAGATAATGGAACAGCAGTGGGAGTGAATAAAGCAACACAGAAAGGGCAATGTAGGAGGCGAGAGAGGTGAGAGAACTCTGCTCTATGTAAGGAATGAAGCATGTTGTGGCTACGTTGTTTCTGGTATCTAGATGATATTGCCTTTTCTAAGATGCGTTCCCATATCCCTGTGTATTGGATAGCCACTCCTACTGTTCTGGAAAGAGAATAATTTGATACTGTTAACAACTTTATTACTTAATAACAAAAATTTAGCAACTAATTCCTGACTCTGTTGCTGGCCTGTGCTTTGACCTTGAAAGCTTCTTCTCTTCTCTTTTATTTTCCTCACATGTAAAAATGAAGATTGTACTTAACCATTATTGTATAGTGTTTGTAGGCCTTCATACCCAAAAAAGGCATGTCCCTACATATTATAATTATTCTTATATGAGGGTTAATATTTTGGAGACAAAGAAGCCTAAGTGGTTAGCCAGTTTGCTCATTGGAAATATTTCCATGCTCGAAAATATACACACATACATGTACATGGTGAAGCAGACTTCCAAGTTGTTAATACTTGCTGCTGTTTAAATATGCACAGATGAGAATGCATTTTCCATTGAAGCAAAATAAAGAGGTGTTCAGGAAACTGCTTGTTTAAAATCTCAGTTTAAGTTCAGCCATTCCAACAGAAACCAGGGGGGAAAAAAATCTGATGTATTATGGATTGAGTTTAGACTGTTGTATAACATGAATTAAAGAGTAAGACAGCTGCTTGCATTAATGTGTGCACTTCCCTTTTCTGCAGCCCATATAGAGTCATTCTCTAAATCTGCAACAGATTAAATTTTATATTTTTAGAACCGTGTCTTTTAAACTTCATATAGTCTATATTTTAGCTAAGAGGAAAATCCTTCTGGTGGCATATGGTTAAGGGAAATGACACAGCCTCACTCCTCCCCATTTATTAATATCTTAAATAATTGCCTATAATCTTTCTTTGTAATTACGAAGGGGATAGTCAGTGTTTCATTCTACACCTTAGATTAGAATGTGTGAAAAGTAGATATGGTTTAATTTCTGACTTTGATGATGATGAACTCCTTTTTGATAACAGGTGACGTCATTGTAGACATAAATGGCAGCTGTGTCCTGGGCCAGACCCATGCAGATGTTGTTCAGATGTTTCAGCTAGTTCCTGTCAACCAATATGTGAATATGACGTTGTGTCGCGGTTACCCCCTTCCTGACGACAACGAAGACCCCGTGGTAGACATCCTTACAGCTGCACCCATCATCAATGGCCAGCAAGTGTCCAAGGGAGATGTCTGTGTAACCAGCCAAGATTTAATACCTGGAACAGTCATTTTAGACCAGAATGGGAAACCTGGTCACATTCTGGTCAATGGTCGCTTGAACAGTCCTTCCATGGACTCAACTGAACAGAGGATCTCGGTGTCTTCTCCAGTAGGCTCCCAGCCAGAACTCATCACTATTCCTCTGGTCAAGGGCCCTAAAGGGTTTGGGTTTGCAATCGCAGACAGCCCTACAGGGCAGAAGGTGAAGATGATTTTAGACAGCCAGTGGTGCCACGGCCTTCAGAAGGGGGATGTGATCCAAGAGATTTACCATCAGAACGTACAGAACTTGACACATCTGCAGGTGGTGGAGGTGCTGAAGCAGTTTCCAGTGGGAGCAGAGGTCCCATTGCTTATCTTAAGGGGAGGTAGGTAGGAATGAGACTTTATTATCATTTATCTTGTCTAATATGAAGGTGTTCAGAAAGCGGCACATTCTACAAAGCTTTAACTATCAATTCCGTTCTCTACCCTTCTATAGCTGTAAACCACACCCTGGTGGAGCATATTGTTCTGTGTTTTACTGCATATTTGAGTGTAGTCTGTGCTGAATGCATAGTCCATTCTAGCTCCTCTGGGAAAGTTAGGGCAACGGTGCAAAGTTTCTTCCAGGTTGACTAGTGCTTGAGGAACATTTATAAATGGCAAGAAGGACACCATACAGAGTGGGTGGGGCTGTGCTGGTCATCAACCCTGAAAGACCCCCTCAGCACCCTACATAGACAGTGAGTACTATTGACTATAAGCAACTGCTCAAACATAACACTAAAAATGGAGACGCAAATAAGAACACATTTACCTAATTCATATTAATGTGACTGGGAAAGAATAGGCAAGGGTCTGCTCCAAAGCGCCATAAATAAGTAAATAAATGGATTATCACTGACTTGAGTTTTTGGGTCAGAGCCTGTAAGAACAAGCCAACTGTCACAATGACATCTTCTATTTGTTATATATATCCATCTAGGAACCTACCAGGGACTCCACATTGTTGGCCCTGTGGGATGCACAGCAAAGCCTTGTCAGTGATGACATGTATTATAGGAACTTGTTTGCAAGGTGAGATCTGACCCTCAGGCTCTCCTTCCAGTCTCAGGAAAAGTACCTCACAACACATGCCTAGCATTTGCAAAGACACCAGAGTCTTCACTATTTACCGTTTCCAGTTGCAATAGCAATGCAGGAATAAATCAGATTTCCTTGGTAGTAAATAATCTTCTACCTGCCAAACTCACTAACTTGCCTCAGCACGTTAATCAGAGTAAGTGCCATCAAACCACAGGCCTTGGCAGTGGGAGAAATGTATGTTGTTTCATTTTCATGCTTTTTCAGTTGAAGGGACCTCTGCCAGTCAATATTGTTGGCCAAGTAAATATTCACTTAGAATTTTGAAAGAATCTTAGAACATACAGCAAACCTTATGCTTTCACAAGGGGAGTGAATGAAAAGTGATCAGTTTCAAGCCAAGAATAAGAGATGAGCATGTTGGCTCTGTTCAGTGTAAAACAGTGGGTGTTGAAATAATTAAAGTTGCTTCTTATATTTAGACATTTTTCTGTTTTCTTTAGGTCCCTCCTCACCTGCTAAAACTTCCAAAGTGGTAAGTATTCATGTCATTCATAGCCTGTTTACTGTGTTCAGTGCTGATGGCCGGATTTGATTTTCAGTCACAAAACAAAAGATTCATGGGTCTCCATAGAGGCTGTTTACTAATTTACCGATCCCTGAGTTCTTTTATGTATTCAGGCACAGGTGTCCTCTGACTGGCAAGCAGGCATGAAGTGTGCTACAATAAACACATCTGATCTCTGGACCGTTTTTACAAGATGCAGAGAACGTCTGTAGGCTATTCCAGGCTGTCTGTGGTTTTTAGTCATCCAGTTACAGACCGCTGTTGAGTTTCCTACTTCTTTTGATGGAGGTTTTCCTTGTTATCTCTATAAGGATTTTTTTTTTTTTTCAAAATACAGATCTCCAGTTTATCTGGTGAAATTCTCTGTATAAACTGGAGATCTCTACTTCATGGGAGTAAGTGGGATCAGTTCTTAAGGATCATAGTTCATTAATCACATCACATCAGAGACATGGAATAGCTCCTCACCATGTTGACAATGATTGTTAGTGGAGAGAGAAGTGTCCTGTCTAAGAACTCAGATAACTTGATTATTGCAGGTTCTGCCTTCTTGATAAACAATGTAAGATACATAGCGGCCTTGAGCACAACTCTGAGCTTCCTCTAAAGAACCCATATCACTTAAAGGAGAAGCTGGATCCGTCATCATTCACTGTCACAGTAGGAATCATTTCCAGGGTTAGTGTTGCAGGGAAGAACAAGACAAGTGCAGAGGTTGATGATGGTGAGGCTGCAGGTAGCTTCCATGGTTTGTAGGTAAACAGCTCATTGTAACTCCAGTGTCTTCATGTCCCCAGACCCTGGCACCACACCTGAAAAAAATATATTTTTTAAATAAGTAAACTCATAGTTTTTATTTTTTAAATAAGTAAATTCATAGAATACTAGGACTAGAAGGGACCTCGAGAGGTCATCGAGTCGGGTCCCCTGCCCTCATGGCAGGACCCAGGACTGTCTAGACATTTATCTAACCTACTCTTAAATATCTCCAGAGGTGGAGATTCCAAAACCTCCCTAGGCAATTTATTCCAGTGTTTGACCACCTTGACAGTTAGGAACTTTTTCCTAATGTCCAACCTAAACCTCCCCTTGCTGCAGTTTAAGCCCATTGCTTCTCGTTCTATTCTCAGAGGCCAGAAAGAACCATTTTTCTCCATTCTCCTTGTGACACCCTTTTAAATATCTGAAAACCGCTATCATGTCCCCTCTCAATCGTCTCTTTTCCAAACTAAACAAGCCCAGTTCTTTCAGTCTTCCTTCATAGGTCATGTTCTCTAGACCTTTAATCATTCTCGTTGCTCTTCTCTGGACCCTCTCCAATTTCTCCACATCTTTCTTGAAATGCGGTGCCCAGAACTGGACACACTACTCCAACTGAGGCCTAACCAGCGCAGGGTAGAGTGGAAGAATGACTTCTCATGTCTTGCTCACAACAGACCTGTTAATGCATCCTAGAATCATGTTTGCTTTTTTTGCAACAGCGTCACACTGTTGACTCATATTTAGCTTGTGGTCCACTATAACCCCTAGATCCCTTTCTGCCGTACTCCTTCCTAGACAGTCGCTTCCCATTCTGTATGTGTGAAACTGATTGTTCCTTCCTAAGCGGAGCACTTTGCATTTGTCTTTATTAAACTTCATCCTGTTTACCTCAGACCATTTCTCCAATTTGTCCAGATCATTTTGAATTATGACCCTATCCTCCAGAGCAGTCGCAACCCCTCCCAGCTTGGTATCATCTGCAAACTTAATAAGTGTACTCTCTATGCCGATATTTAAATAGTTGATGAAGATATTGAACAGAACCAGTCCCAAAACAGACCCCTGCGGAACCCCAGGGGTATGTTATGCCCTTCTAGCAGGATTGTGAACCATTAATAACTACTCTCTGAGAACGGTTATCCAGCTAGTTGTGCACCCACCTTATAGTAGCCCCGTCTAAGTTGTATTTGCCTAGTTTATTGATAAGAATATCATGCAAGACTGTATCAAATGCCTTACTAAAGTCTAGGTATACTACGTCCACCGCTTCTCCCTTATCCACAAGACTCATTATCCTATCAAAGACAGCTATCAGATTGGTTTGACATGATTTGTTCTTTACAGATCCATGCTGGCTGTTCCCTAACACCTTATTATCTTCCAGGTGTTTGCAGATGATTTCCTTAATTACTTGCTCCATTATCTTCCCTGGCACAGAAGTTAAACTAACTGGTCTGTAGTTTCCTGGGTTGTTCTTTTTATAGATGGGCACTATATTTGCCCTTTTCCAGTCTTCTGGAGTCTCTCCTGTCTTCCATGACTTTTCAAAGGTGATAGCTAAAGGCTCAGATATCTGCTCTATCAGTTCCTTGAGTATTCTAGGATTCATTTCATCAGGACCTGGTGACTTGCAAACATCTAACTTTTCTAAGTGATTTTTAACTTGTTCTTTTTTTATTTTATTTTCCCATGTACATCTTCCCATGTACTTCCTTTATCCCATTTTCACACCCCACTGTCACCTTCATCCTGATCTCCTTGTAGGAGTCTGCAACGATTATCCTTTATCAAAGCTTTGTTGCCTGATACAAAATAATTGTCCTATGTAAAGCCTTTCAGAATAGCAGTTGAAAGGAAAAAGGATGTTTTCTTTTTCTCTAGCTAATTGCATGCACCTTTACAAGTTTGCATTCTACTTTCTTGGGAGAATTTTATGTTTTGTTTTTATGAGAAACTTCCAAAAATGAACTTTAGTGTTCCCCTCTTAAGTGCCTTGTTTATCATCACTTCCTGTTACTTTTGAATGGGCACACTATATTTTCCCAGAATCATCAAGGTGTCTTGATTTCTGATATTCATTGTTGTTGGAAAAGATTGGTCAACTAGGAATGTCTTTTGATTTAAATTGGATTTTGTGGAAAGAAAATTCTGCAGTCTTAATGAAATACACTGGAGGTCAAAGAACGAAGGTTGTTAATCAGGATCTATGTTTTTATGTTGTGGAAGAGACTGCTTTTCAGCATGGGGTTCATTAAAGCCTATGCCCTTCTAATGGAGGTGGAAAAAGCCTTCAGGAATTGAGTCATTTCTTGTGCCTCACAGTTCGCTGCATTTTAACAAAACCCATTCCCAAGGTATAGAAGTAAATTCTTTCTCAACCGTGCAAATACATAAATTCATTTTTAACCTGAAGCTAAGACTGTTGCAGACAGCTAACAGTAGAGAGAACATGATTGTTAGCTCTGCACATTTAAAACAGAGCATATACTGCAAAACATTGCTGATTTAATTCCGAAGCTGAAATATAAGCTGTTAAAGACATTCCCCAATTTAAAACTTTGCAGCATAAAAACACCTACTAATCAGTGTCAATGCACTATATGAGCACCTTCTAAAATATACTTAAGAAATAACATTACAGTGCATGTGCAGTAGCAGTTTTCCTGAACGGAACCTGATGCCTTGATGGCATTAATTCTCATTGTGAGTTAGTTCAGTTAAAAAAGGCCAAGATCGTATGTCTATAGACATGTAAAAAGTCTCAGACTATTGAACCCTCTGGGGCATTTTCTGCTCTCAAAAGGGCAGACCTGAATCAATTCTAATTTTTTTTCTATATTAAACAAACTCGTGCCCTGCCACAATGGGCCTTTTTAGGTTGAGTTTCTGCCCAGAGCAAACTTTTAAAGCCATCTTGTTATATCAACCTTTGGAAATGAAGATTTGAAACAACACAGATGCCTACAACATCACTTCTATCTGTAGTGTTGTAATGAGCCCTTACTGCTATAATATCTGAGAGGAATTTTAAGAGTTGAAATATTATTTTCGAAAGCTTCAGAGGGGTAGCCGAGTTAGTTTGTAACAGGAAAAACTTAAACAACGAAAAGTCTAGTAGCACCTTAAAGACTAACAAAACATGTAGATGGTATCATGAGTTTTCGTGGGCAGATGACTGAAGAAGTGGGTTTTGCCCACGAATGCTCATGATACCATCTACATGTTTTGTTACTCTTTAAGGTGCTACTAGACTTTTCATTGTTTAAGTTTTTCCTGTTACGGTCTAACAAAACTTGTAGATGGTATCGTGAGCGTTCGTGGGCAAAACCCACTTCTTCAGTCATCTGCCCACGAAAACTCATGATACCATCTACATGTTTTGTTAGTCTTTAAGGTGCTACTAGACTTTTCATTTTTAAATATTTTTTTTTACTTTCATTCTTCCTGAATAATTTCCCTCTTATTCAGGGAGATTTCCTTCTGAGGATGAGGGGTTTGTTTACAGGACTCATTAGAGGGACAAACTAGCAGAACCTGGCTTGCACGCAAGAGCAAAACCTCAGTTCTGCAATAACCAGTACTGAGTTTCTGCACAGAAACTACAGTAGAGTTCTAGATTTAAGAACTTCCGGTGTGCAGCAAGTGAATGACACTGTGAGCACTAATTTAGCAGAGACCATTAGCAAGAAATCAGACATCAGAAAATCAACATGTCAACATTAAACTTATCCCTTGGTTTCCTGCTGTATCTCAGGGTTCTTTTAGAATTCAGATTCTAAAACATGGGTAGATAGTTGTTTCCTCCACTGAAACTTCATAGCTCGGATGTTTCAGAAGAAGGGCCTTGATCTACTACTGTGTGTTTTTATTTGACTACAGCAGTTTGGTCAATTCCAGTTCATTACAAAGTTAAAAATGCTGAACAGCCACTTCTCTGGGAAACCTGACTTCAACAAACAAAATGTTTTTCTTGTGTTCACTGATCCCTCGCTTTCTAGTGTGATTGAGTTAGTGTAAAAAGTGCTCAATTGCCATTATCTTGTAGAAGGTAAGTCAGAAATAGCTGCAGAACTTCTTACCTCTGTGCTGTCCATCCGTACACTGGTGGAAAAGTAGCACCTGCTTAACAGGGTGCAAGATTTCAGGATACATAGAGTACGTCTAGACTGCGGGATTTTTTCAGGATACCAGAGGTATCCCGAAAAAACTCCGCCACATTCAGCGAACATGTTTGCTGTTCTGCTTTTTTTTGCGGAAGAGCAGACACACTCTTTTGAAAGCCCTGTGTTCCTTGTTCCACAAGGAAGAAGGGTTCTTCCGAAAGAGGGGTTTTTCCGAAATTTGGCCCAGTGTAGATGGGCCAAATCTTGGAAAAGCCTCTTCGGAAAAAAATGGAAAAAGGTACACAAATTGCAGAGTGCATTTTTCATACCTTTTTCCAAAAAAAAGATGTTGACTAGACATAGCCTGTGTCAACTTATTTTCAGATGTAATTGCCAAATAAACCTAGTAGAGAATATTTGAAGATGAGTTCCACCTTCAGATGGAACAAATGAAATTAACATAGTTCAGTGACTTTCTGGAAGACTTTTCAGAAGAAGATTGCCTTTTTATAGTCACATCTCCCTGCATTTCACTCTAAAAGCAATCAACCAACAGTTATGTTCAAGGACTACATTAAAAAGTTTATAGTCAGAGTAATATATACTGATTGTCTGGGGCAGCGTAAGCTATGGACTTATGTGTTCCATGCTATGAAAAAGTTTTTTAATAGTATCTTCTGGTCACTACCTTTCCCATTCACAATTGCATAGTTCCCTGTTCTACAATTCATGTTTGCATAATATTCCGATGATAAATGCAGCAAGTGCAAAAATGGAAAACTGACATTGGAGAAGAACTTCATGTATTTTTAGCTTTCTGATGCAATTTGGCAGTTTGGCATTAGGGAACCAGCACCAGGGGATCAGCCAGCTCTCTGCAGCCCATGTACAGCAGTGTTTGGAAAATGCCAGCCTAAAAGATTCTGAGAGTGCCACAATCTTATCACCAACTTAACAGAGAAGATTAAAAACCTTATACTCTGCATACGTTGAGTCGTTTTTATTGGATTCAGTTGTGTGCCAATTAACGCTTGCAGAAATTCTGCTGTTGCATGCCATGCATTACAAGTTTGCTATTTTACTTTTTTTTAAAGCCAGTTTATTTACAGGTTTGAATTCAGCTTACTTTCCTTAGACTGCATTTTTTTTGTTTTGTTTTGTTTCAGAAAACAGATAAGCAAGAAAATTCAGGAAGCATAGAGGCTATCAGTGATTCCCTTCCACAGCCTATGCCATTCCCACCTGCTGCTGTGAGGTCAGGCTCTCCAAAACTAGACCCTTCAGAAGTCTATCTAAAGTCTAAGACAATATTTGAAGACAAGCGTAAGTACACGAACCTCTTATGCTGGGGTAACACAGCAGGATGTGTTCCGTGTTTCCTTCATGTATGTCCACTCCTAAACAAGTCTTGAGACTTGGCGCTCTTCAGAGCGTATTTAGAAAGAATGTAAGGAGGTAAAATGACCACAGTCTTGTGTGCTTATCTCCTAGCTAATGATTCTATTGGAAACCACAGCTCAGCAGTCTCTGTTTTACATGTCTATCCTAGTCTGTTTGCTAGCAAAGATTTACAAATGGTGTTTGAAAACAGATGCACATCCAGGATGGCTGCCTAACTATGAGTTTAAATGTACTAGTCTACACTGGATAAACCAAAGACATTTGATATGCCAGACGTGCCATATAAAATAAACACACCTCCTGGAAGAGCGAAGGCGGATTAAAATCTCAGCAGATGGGCTGCTGCAACATGAAAATAAAGTTGCATAACTGCAAGTGATGCCTAGCAATATCACCAAGAACACAAAGGGCTTGTTGCCTGTGGATTTACCACTGTAAACAAACATGAACATAACGCCAGGTGCCGCAGAGGGAATGATCAGGACAGGGAATCAACAAGTGATCCATCCCGTCTCCCATTCCCAGCTTCTGACGGAGGCTAGGAACACCATCCCTGCCCATCCTGGCTAATAGCCATTGATGGACCTATCTTCTGTGAATTTACCCAGCTCTTTTTTGAACCCTGTTATAGTCTTGGACTTTACACAATAGTCTCTGGCAAGGAGTTCCACAGGTTGACTGTGCATTATGTGAAGAAATACTTCCTTTTGTTTGTTTAAAACTGGATACCTTTTATTTGGTGACCCCTAGTTCTTGTGTTATGGGAAGGAGTAAATAACTCAACTTTATTCACTTTTTCCATACCTGTCATGACGTCTATATATTTCTGTCATATCACCCCTTAGTCATCTCTTTTCCAAGCTGAAAAGTCCGAGTCTTATTTATCTCTCCTCCTATGGCAGCCGCTCCAAACCCCTAATAATTTTTGTTGCGCTTTTCTGAACTTTTTCCAATGCTGCAAGCTCCCAGTGCAGTGTTTCAGCCATACATTTAATTATATGGCATTTAACAGAAGTTCTGTGACTATGATCTTAGTTGGCTTTGTGCTGTTTGCCTAAAAGATTATTTCTGGATAAAGCAGTAAGTTTGCAGGCCCAGGAAAAGCAAACACGGGTTCTTTTTCCTAAGCAGGTGGTGTGGAGTATGGCACATCTGTACTTTATCTTAACCTGGTATCCCAGTCAACTGCTGCTTCCTTTTTCTTCATTTCAGTACATCTGACTTGAGAGAAAATTAACCTTAACCTTTTCCCTCGGTAACACTTATTACCCAGTAATCAGTTTCATACATGAAATTGGAAATCAGCAGTCAGGCTCTCCAACAGTGACCTCATTAATATTACATAACTGTCTTTAAGGTTTTATTACTATTTTATTTCCATTCTCCCCATCAGCACACCATAATTTTGCAAATATGAGCTTTGATAATTGGATAGTACCAGCCCTGCAAAGGTATTCTGTAAGACATTTCTGAAGAAATGCTTAATTGAACTTTGGATTTATTTTGGACACATGCAGGCTTATATGCAATTATTACATAATGAAGCTACAATTTCTAATTTCAAAAAAGTGTCCTGTTATTTAATAATTGAACCATAGATTGCAAACCATAGAGCAGAGTACAAACAAAATTAAAATGGAGGCAAATGCATAATTTAACATATGGTGGGTTAGTTAGCAAGACTTAATTGGAAAGTACAACAGGAAAGTACAAGTCATATATGAACTCATATTTTGTTGTATTTGAAATGAGTGGTGGAACTTGCACAGCTTTTGCTGCACCGCATTGTGTAATTCGAGGAGTTCTTGCCAAACTCTAAGATGTTCTAATTCAAAGCAGCTGAAGTAAACTAGTTAGTTGAACTGTTTGTCAGGTATAGTCCTGTCTGAGATGAACTGTAGATTGATAGAGTCCAAGGCCAGAAGAGACGATTGTGACCCTACTCTGAACTTCTGTATAACACAAGTCATAGAACTTTCCCAAAGTAATAGGGATGTGAATGACTAGTCGCTTTCTCCTCCCCGCTCCTCCCCCCTTGCTACCTCTATCAGAAAGAGGCAGCAAGGTTGGGGGGGCGGGAGGAAGGGGTACTTCACACGACCCTGATGCTTAGGAGCCTGGGGCCAGACCCTGGGCTCCACACAACACTGCCGCTTTGAAACGCCGCATGGAGCCTGACACTGGGCTCCCCACAGTATTTCAAAGCAGCAGTGCCTCATAGAGCCCGGGATCTGCGGGGGGGAGGTCCCCAGCTGACTCCAGGCTCCACGTGGCACTGCCACTTTTGAAACGCCACAGGGAGAACGGGGCCAGCAGGGGACTGCCTTATTGGCCCCATGCTCCCCGCAGCACTCTCGCCTTTGAAGTGTAGTAGCAGCCCTGGGCTGAGGTGCCCTATTGAATAGTTGATGCAAATTGCATCGACTATTCGATTAGTCAGTCAAAATGTAATATCCCTACAAAGTAATTCCTAGAACAGATCTAGTAGAAAAATATTCCGTCTTGATTTAACAATTTTCAGTTAGAAGAATTCACCATGACCCCTGGTAAATTGTTCCAATCGTTAATTACTCTCATCATTAAAAGTGTATGCCTTATGTTTAGTCTAAATTTGTCTCATGTCCACTTCCAGCCATTGGATCATATCATACCTTTCTCTGCTAGATTGAAGAGCTCGTTCTTAAACTTACCAACTGTATTCAAGTCACTCCTTAACCTTCTCTTTGGCAAACTAAAAAGATTGAGCTCTTTGAGTCTATTGCTGTAAGGCTGGTCTTCTAATCCTTCAGCCCTTTTCATGGCTCCCCTGAAACCTCTCCAATTCATCAGCCACCTCCTTGAAATGTGGGCACCAGAATAAGTGTACCAGCAGTGGCTGCATGAATGCCAGATACAGAGGCAGAATAACCTCTCTGCTCCTCCTTAACATTCTCCTCAGAGAATTGCATTAGCCCTTTTGATTACAGCATCACACTAGGAACTTAAGTTCAGCTCTGCCATAACCCCCAAATATTTTTGAGTCGCTGCTTCCCCAGTAAAAGTCCCCCTGTAAATGTGCCTAATTAGTCCTTAACTTGTTCTTTTACCACTAGGAGCTACTCAACTCCTCCTGTACTGTGCTGCCCAGTGCAGCAGACTGGGAACTGACCTGATCTCTGAAGACTGAGGCAAAAAAAGCATTGAGTACTTCATCTTTTTCTACATCATCTGTCACTAGGTTGCCTCCCCCATTCGCTTCACTTGTCATTTTTCTACAGTGCCTAACTTCTAATTTATATTCACTATCAACTTCCCCTTTCTTCCAGTTTTTATGTATTTAATTTTTATAGTTGCCTTTATTTCTCCTCTAAGCAAAGTGAGCTTTTTACCCAGCACAGTCTTCCTCCCCAGTTGTAGCATTGTGGTTCTTTGAGTCTCTAGTAAGGTGTTCTTAAATGATTCCCAATTGCCATTCACACTTTTCTGATTAAATTCTTCCTCCCTGCTGATTTGATTGGTAATTTGTTTTCAGCATTGTGAAAGTGGCCCCATTTGTAGCAATTACATACTGCACCTTAATCCCAACTCCTACAAACACAATGGTAGAAGGTCTCTGTGAAATGGCGTTAGTGACAGACATCTGCAGCTGGTTTTGGACACACTCTTCACTCCACATGCTAAGAAGATAATTTCACTGAGGACTTTGTGACATTTCTTACTGGAACAATCTGACCACTTTGTTCTTGTCAACGGAGAACTACAAGTTTAAAATTGGTTGCACAACTGCACTGACTAAACAAAGATATAAACACACTGTAATCATCTTTCTAATGGTCAAATGTAACTTACTATGCACTCTTCATATCCCTTTGTCTGTACTAGCTCCAAACACAAAGGACTTGGATGTTTTCTTGCGAAAACAGGAGTCTGGGTTTGGCTTCCGCGTGCTCGGAGGGGATGGACCAGACCAGGCAGTAAGTGAATTAATTTATCTATTTCCTGGACTTCCAGAGCTTGTGCTGTAGCTCATGTAATATCTCCTTCACGGCATCACTGTAATTTTTTTTTCCATCTTGAGTTAAGTGGATAAGTTTTATTTCTTCACCTTAAACAGCTATATTGTATGTTGATACCATATTCACCTTAAACAGAGAAGTATGTTTTTACACTGCTTTGTGGGTGGTTCTGGTTATCTTTCTCCGAATGCTTTCAGAGCTAAATTGCTACAAATTTGGCTGGAAACAAGCAAGAGATAATTGAGAATGAAAAGCAAAGATGTGAGCTCTGCCTTTAAGCTTTAGAGAAATAATGTCCAAAGTGCAGTGTCACACCATGGACAAACTGAGACAATGGGGCTTGGTGTTATGCTAGTATCTACAAACACAACTTATTCAGTTGAGCCCACATGATGTTTAGTTGGCAGGAGAAACTTGGGGCAAAATCTGATGCTCACTCACCGTGAAAGCTGTGAAGTCACTACTGTCACTTAATATTCAAATACAACGGGACCAAATTTCCCAGATTTTGGGTCAGTGAGGAGCCCATCAGCTTGGGAGCGGCCTTTCACAAATTGAGGTGGGAACTCAGGTTTGTCTGTCTCCTTAAAGGAGAGAAATACAGTACCCCAAAGTCCTACAGGGGAAGGTTATACCGTGTTCTTATCAGTAAAACAACTGGAACAAATACTTGAGCAATGAGATGTTGAGCTAAAACTTCAGCAGGGTAAAAAGAGTAAACAAATCAACCAGGCATGATTAGCTGTATGTTATATTTATTCCGTGATCAGCAGATTCCTTTGTCAAAGTCAGCAGTTGTTGGATTTCTGCAAGCATCACTGGTATACTCCTCCATATCAACACTGGTGTCTTGATGGAGAGAAAAGGGCCTCAGTGACAGGCACATTAAAAGTTGTGGTTTAGATTAGATCTGAGGGGGGAAAACCCTTATCTGCATGTTTTGCAGATAACTTCGCCATATTCTTCCTGGTAGAGCAAACCTGCTCTGTCTGCCCAGAGAGCTGAATGTGGCCTAGTTCTCAGTAGAGTTGCTAATGAGTGAGGACTGACAGCAGCAGTAGTTAATGAAACGAGTTGGGTGTGGAGCTTTTTGGTGTGTTGCATGAGACCAGATTTTTTAAAACAAGACGCAGCTCTGTCTGAACACAGACATTTAACTCCAGTCCCATTAAGAGCCAACGGAAGGCAATAAAATGGTTTGTTACCTTTCTTCCCTTTCCTCTTCATGGTTGATTTCAGTCCCCCCAGGCTCTGTCACTTTCTGTTTGCCTAGAATCTTGCTTGGCAGCAGCAGTTCTCCATCGAGTCTCTACGCTGTAATGGTTCTGTCCTGAGAGTGCTCTCAAAGACGGGGTTGGCACCAAACCGTTGCACATTACAGCATCTAATCTCATTAATGGGGTTGGCACCAGTGCACGCTGGTAATGCTCAGGACAACAGCCATGTCAGTTGAACTGGGAAATATGAGAGGCCTCTCTGGCTATTCCAGAAAAGTCACTTCCCACTTCCTTTGTTACCGCCTTGTTACATTATTCTGCTGCAGAAGGGAAGGAGGCCAGGAGAAAATTGTAATGCATCTTTTTGTGAATGGTTTTGTAAGCCTTTCGCTTCTGGAAATTGCAGTTCAGAAATGGTTTGTAAGCCATCAGATACATGTGTCAGCTTCACTTTCCAGAGCTGTGCCACAGTGTGACTCGGGTGACAGGTTCTGCTTGAGAGAGGCCTTGGTGGGAAGGAATGCAAGAGAGGGGTGAGGATGGCGTCAGCTTGGCGAAGACATGAATGGAAATTCCCAGAGTCCCTATTCATGCTGTGGCTAGTTCTAGGAAATTCTGCCCTGTTTCTCACTCGCCAAAGCCCAGCTTCTCCACACAAGTAGAACTCTGTCCCTGACTGTGTGGCGGTGATCAGCCGCACCACCGGGGGGGGGGGCAACAGGAGCAGTTGCCCCCGGGAGATTCAGAGGGGCTCGGAATTGCCAGGTGTTGCAGCAGCCAAAGCTCCAGGCCCCTTTGAAATGCCGCCAGAAAGCTGCTCTGCACAGCTCTGAAGGCTGGTCTGGGTGGTGCTAAGGGATGATTACCCTCTGCCCCGTGTCTTCCTCCCTCTGCCCCACCCTTCTGGGGTGCTAAGCCCAGTCCCCCCACACACAGACACCTGGCCACGGGACTGGCGGCGGCTGTCATCCCCTGCTGGCAGTGACTGCTCCCTCTTCTGTCAACCTTGGGATAGAGACACTGATAGCGAGCGCGTCCTTTCATATGCAATTGAAATGCATTCTGCATTCACATCTGAGATCCAATGCCAGCTGGTTTTGTGACTTGCATTTAAAGGAAAGGGTGACCTGAGTGCTTCTTCTAGAGGAAATCACAAACAATTTTAGGGGTTTTATTGTATTCTTCTGCTTTGTTGCTATAGCAACTGTAGCTGTGTTGGTAATAGTCCTAGCAATGTCCTGAGTGCAAGGGGCGGGGTGTTTGGGGAAGAAATATGCGCTCTGCTTAACCTTGGAAACCTGCTGGACATCACTGGTTTGAGACTTCGCTTCAGTGGATTTTTTTTCTAGTGTATATAACTGCAGTGTGTACCCTGCTCCTGTCTCTGGCATGTAGCCGGTGTGTGTTTGGGTAGAAAGGTGCATGCCAAAGGGGTGTGAGTGCTGCCACTGTTCAAATGCATGTTCTGGTCACCAATATGTGCACATGGCAGATTTTGGGTGTGCAGTTTTTTTCTTAGGCTCTTTGAACTTGAATTTCCACACTGGGGTCACCTAGCAGGTCTCAGTAATGACAGTGTACCATAGTGTGATGACACAAGCATTTCTTGTCAGTCATTTTGAGTAATTTTTGATGTGCAGAACAAATACAATAAATAACACAAGAATACAGTAAAACAGCCAGACAGATAAGTGTACAAATAGAGCTTGTCCTGCTCATGAGGTGGTAACCCTTCAGCTGATAGGAATTAATGAATAAAAACAAACCTTAAAAGAAGATGAGCATTAAGTTTGAATGTCAGGAAGCTGGGACGGTCTCATTTCTACACCTGCTGATGAGGTTGGTCTAATGTGGCTTCTGTAGCATGCGTTTCTGCTGGATTTAGAAGGGGAAATAATAAGGACTCTTTAAGGACACCCTGCAAAAAGACCCTTTTTAGACCCTCTTTCTTTGGGGATTAGACATTACGTGTTCTGTGTGTTCGAGACCCCATGCCCCATGATTGCTCTCTGTGACAGATCTACATTGGGGCCATCATCCCGCTGGGAGCTGCAGAGAAAGACGGCCGACTCCGAGCTGCTGATGAGCTGGTGTGCATCGATGGAATCCCGGTCAAAGGGAAATCACACAAACAGGTGCTGGACTTAATGACCAGTGCTGCACGGAATGGCCAGGTGCTACTCACTGTCCGGAGGAAGATCATCTTTGGCGGTAAGTGCCAGGTATCCAGACAAAACCCAGTCCTGCTAGGTTTGCTGGAGTCGGGTAGCATGGCCAGAGGAGCCCTTGTTCTTGGACTTGGTGTGGAAGAACGTTTCCATGGGCATAATCAGATAATTATATAAAGCTGGACAGTAACAGAACTATTAATACATCAGGAATGAGCAACTTCCTAAGCTCACCTCCACTCCCAGACGAGTGGGGTAAAACGCCCGCCTGCCTGCCTTTCTGCATTGCAGCACTCTGCATTCTGAGGCTTGTTAGAATTGGCTCAGCAGGGTTAAGTGCATTGTTGTACTAAATGCAGAAATTAAGCTAATAGAGCAGCATTCTGGAGGCAGCTCTGATATGGAAACTGAGGTAGAGAAGGGTTGTCATGCAGTTGAGCTGTCAACGGCCAGTGACAGAACTGAAAACAGAACCCAGGAATCCTGGCTTGTGAACCCCTGTTCACATTAGTAAACACCACGACCTCTCTCAGATCTTTCAGTCAGGATCACTGGAATGGTACCTTTATAAACAGAGAAAAAATACAAAGTGTGTCACTTTCAAAGCCTCTCCCCTTTCACAGTCATGCATGTGGAAGGCAGCATGACCTAGTGGGCTGAGTATATGAGCTTAGAAGGTCTTAAATTCTCATTCCAGGCCTGTGGCTGATGACAGACGACACAGAAGTCAGTCGCTCTCTGTAAAATGGGAGTGATATCTACCTAGGGGTATTAGTGAGTTAACACTGTCAGTGGTGTTTCTGCCAGGTGCCACATGGAAACCAGGCAAACCAGGAGGGGCTGGGTCTCCAGTCATAATGACGTTTTATATCTGTGTAGTGTTATGCAGATTGCAGCCGCTTCAGGAGCGCCTCTCTCATATTTTTTGTTTCAAGTGAAAATATGTGAAGTATTAAATTAGGTATTACCCACCTAGGAATTTCAGATGTATTCTCTTGGTGCTGTACCTCTGGCTGCTGCCAGCCTGTCATAGCACACTGCCAGAAGAGCAGACTGAGCCAAGCACAGACAGAGGCCACCTAAAGTCTCAGTGATTAATTCAGTCACAAGAAAAGCAATTTTCTGTCTTTGCATCTCCAGTTGCATTGCCTCCCTGGTTAATTTTGACAGCGTGACATGTGCCAGAAAGAGAGGCTCTGAATCAAAGATCTTGAAAAGCTTACCTGGCTTCGTCTGTATCAGGCCAACTCTACTTCTGGACTTAATTTGAAAAGAGAGAAAAAGAAAAGCCCCTTCCTTACATGGCTTTATTTTACTGTGAACTGCCTAGAGAGGCATGTCCTCCCAGACAGCTCCCAGGCTGGGATTGCGCTTCAACATTTGAAGGACCATTTAAAATACTGAAACACCTTTAGACTTGAACAGTTGATTATCTGCAATAAAAATTGCGATAGTCCCAGTTCTAAGGTGAATTTCTGCTATAGATCTTGTGTTTATGCTGTACACAAAAAAACAGTGCTGCCAAAACGAGAGTGAAGAGAGAGCCACGGTAAGGTTGGTTAGTAAGTTCAGTAGCAGCTGAGTATCTGCTACCTCTGAGAGGGGGGTTCCCTTCTGAGTTACAAGCAGTGGTGACAGTAAGCAGGTATGGGCTTGTGGAAGTAAGTTGATAACAGCACGCCGTCCCAGCAGGCTCTTGGTAGCTGGAATACGTACCGGAGGACACCGTGCTGCACCCAGCTGCTCCACCAGCTGCTTCTCTGGAGAACAGGGCTGGTGGGGAGAGAGCTGGGAGCAGTTCAGCAGCTGGAGGAGCTGCCACGTTCTGCCCCTTTCCCCTGCATGCTGCTGCCCCACCCAGAAGGGAAAAGCAGGGCTGCTGCTGCTGCAGGGATTCAGAGCAGATGCACGATGCAGCTCAATGGAGGCTTGGGGGCAGGGCTAGGTGTTCCCCTTCCCAACCCCTTGGTAACTGGGATGGGGAGAGAAGGGGAAGAGCATTGGGGCCCCAGTCTGGGGGCCAGGCAGAGTCCCATGGAGGGTCACGTGGTTCCCCCTTAGCTATTGTGCCCCCTGTACTGGGAAGAAATTAATTTTTCCTTCACTGCTGGTTGTAAATGTGTGTATTGCAGGATGGTGTTGGCAGACGTTAAACTCTTATTACGCATTCTCAAACCTGTGCAGCAACCTTTGCCCACAGTGCAAACGGCTCTGCCCTATGCTTCAGCTGCCTTGCTGATAAGCCTCTTGGCAGAGGGGAAGTGCTGCTCTGCTCTGCTAGTGACCTGATGGCGTTTATCCTGGGAGATGCCCAGCCCAGTAGCACTCTTACTGAGTCGACCTTGTACTTCATGTTTTGTAGTCGAGAAGCAGCCGGTAGAGGAGGAGTCGCATCTGCCCATTTCCTCTCAAAATGGATCTCCCCGGCTGAACCGGGGAGAGGTCACAATCAGACCGTCCCCAGAGGCCTATGATGTCCTGCTGCAGCGGAAAGAGAATGAAGGATTTGGCTTTGTCATCCTCACCTCAAAAAACAAACCTCCTCCGGGCGGTAAGAGCCGACTCCTGAGTATTGGTGTCCCTGCTCCACTGGCGCCAGACTGGGGGAGATGAATTGGTTTAGCTCAGTTTCTCCTGCCAAAGCTGCAGGCACTTAGTTTTGCATGTGTGAGGGGGCGGGAAGACACTCATTAGCAGTGCTAGGGCAGAGACGAGGGAGATGTACTCTTGTGGTTCGGTCACTTGCACAACATGTAATGTGCTCATGCCGCGGTGGTGGTGCTTCTAAGAAGCACGTGGGCTCTTTAGGGGGAAATGGCAACACACCGCGTTACGTGAGGTGGCAAAGTAAAAAGCATGCGCGCAGCCCAGCAGTCCTGCCCACAGCATCAGCGTTATCAGCCTGTTACTCCCATCAGCCGAGTGACTAGTTAGGCTGAAGCGAGGTAGCAACCAGGCTCCAGACTGATGTTCCAGATCTTGTCCTGAAGCTTTGGGTTCCACCCTGCCAAGCCACCCCACCCGTCAGAGGAACTCCTTCTCGTGCAAGTCTATGGGTTTTGCTGCATCACGTGGGAATCTGTTCCTTTGCAACATTGGTTCATTGTAACTTTACGTTGGTTTGCTGACATCTTCTCTGGATGTTGCCCCACCCTGATTTTAAAATGGGACTTATGTGCTGGGAGTGCTTGCTTTTTACTGCAGGGTTGTCAGTTTGCCTCTCATCAGTCATCAACTACAGTGGGTACATTTGGTAGTTTCTCGGTGTTCCAGAGTCTCCGGCCCCTCCCCATACCATCTGGATACTGTGCTAGCCCTCAGACTAACCGTTTTCAAACAGTCATGTTCTTCACGCACACAAACAAGAATTGCATAATGGCTTCACATAAGCAAGGATTAAAAACAAAAACAAATGTAGCACAAAGTATTCTAAGGTTAAAATAGCTACTGTTATAAACTCTTCCACAGGACAAAAGAGATTCTTACACTCTTAGGGTATGTCTACACTAGCTCATTAGTTCGAGCTAGGTAGGCAAATGAGGGCAACTGGAGTTGCAAATGAAGCCCGGGATTTAAATATCCCGGGCTTCATTTGCATGTTCCTGGGCGCCGCCATTTTTAAATCCCCCTTAGTCCGAACTCCGTGCCCGTGGCTACACGCGGCACGGAGTAGGTAGTTTGAATTAGAGATCTCTAATTTGAACTACCGGTACACCTCGTTCCACCTCGAACTAACGAGCTAGTGTAGACATACCCATAGAGGGTAGCCCTAAGGGTAAAAGTGTGACCATAGTGAGTCACTTCTCATCTGTTCCTGCCTGGACATCAGTGACAGACAGAAATAGGCTTTCTGTGCCAACAGCAGTAGGCCATTCCTTTCTGCTAGTCTCCCAGGACAGCTGGCAGGGTACACTGCATTGCATTGGGCTACATTTTAGCTACCTGAAGAGTGCAGTCCAGGGTGAGTGCAGGTAAGCAAAGTTTATTCACTAATCCTGTGGAGAATATGGAGTTGAGTTTACCCACTTTTTATCACCACCGTACCGGATGCAGGGAACAGATATGCACATGCTTAGCACATTCTGTGATTAGTGCCTGATAGAAAACAGTTACTTTGTAGTTAGTCCTAGAGCAGGGGGTCTCCAGCCTTTTTAAGCATGAGGTCACATTTTGAATTTAAGTGCAATCCAAACTCTACCTCAAACCCAAACATCCTTGCCTTGGCTCCTTTGTGCCCCTTCTCCAAGGCCCCACCCCTGCTCACTCTGTCCTCCCTCCCCCCATCCTCCATCACTTTCGCCAGCTTGGGGCAGAGGGTTGGGGTGCAGGCTCTGGTCTTGGGTTAAGGGATTTGGAGTATGAGAAGGGCTCTGAGCTGAGTTTGGGGCAGGCAGTTGGGGTGCTGAGGGGGTTCTAGGTGCAGGCTCTGGGAGGGCATTTGGATGCAGGGGTACTCGGGGCTAGGGCAGGAGCTTGGGGTGCAGGAGGGGGGTTCATGACTGGGGTAGGAGTTTGGGATGTGGGCTCCAGCTGGGCACTGCTAGTGGTTCCTGGGTGGTGGTGCAGTGGGGCTAAGGCAGGCTCATCCCTGCCCTGGCCCTGCACCACTCTCCAAGGCAGCCAGCAAATTCCATCCCAAGTCCTGTTGTGCCCCCTCTCTGCTCTGTGGAGATAGGATACAAGGTAGGAGAGGGGGCACCTTGACATCAGCACCCTCCTCTCCCACCCCTGCCCTGCACAGCAAGCAAGAGGCTCCTGAGGGGACACCAAGGCAAAGGGCAGGAGGTGCACAGCAGTGGGTGGAGGGGCAGCTGAAGTGCCAGCCCTTGATCGACTCTTGGCCAAACCAGTCAGGATCCCCTGTCAGAGGCTCCAAGATCTGCCAGTAGATCCTGAGATACTGGTTGGTGACCACTGTGCTAGATAAATCTCTTTCTGATGGAAGTGGAGTTCCAAACGTAGCCCTGTGACAGCCAGTCAGGGTGTGTGGCTTATTGCTCAGGTCCCTGACTGTCTCACATCCCAGTACCTCCAAAGGGCAATGGTGGAACCACTGTCTGGAGAACATTCTGTATCAGCCAGGTGATGTGTTACAAACCAGGAGTTTTGTCCTAAGTAATGCAGCACATCTTAGGGTTCTGACTTGTGGATTTGGCTGGTGGATCAGTTGCTTAAGACCATGTGAAAATAGGAATGTATTTTGTAAGTAGCAGCAGGAGACAAGCTGCTTGAGGGAGGCATCTAAAATTCCCTCATTAACGGGAAGATCTCGGACCTTTAGCTCTGGAGATTATACTATGAAAAAAGCCAGAGCATTAGAAGGAGAGCAGCAGTGAGGAGAGCAGCCCAGACAAGCTGAGCTGGAGCAGATCCATGTTAAAGCCTAGAAACGCAAAAGGAGAAAAAAAAATCTTTGTCCAGAACATTGACTTCTCTGGCTCACCTTTGCATTCTGATTACGCCCAGCACCACGGTCCTGAGCCACATTCTCCAGTGAATATGCAGCCTGAAGGTTTGATTTTTCTCCCCCCAGTATACTTGAGTATTGCAAAGTATTTGTCCTGGCTGTGTCCCAGGGTAAAAAGCAAAGTGTGCCTAGATTTGCTATTGCTGCATCAAGCAGGCTCTCTCTGTTTCCTCCCCCCCCCCCCCCAAAAGGATGTGTCATTGTTTCTAAGCAAGCAAGCCAGCCTCTTGCATATGGCAGAACAAATTGCCTCCTGCTGCAGAAGATTGTATTCGTTCATGCAGATGTGATCTGCTTCCTTTCAAGGTTTTCGTTTAAGCATAATAATAGCTCTCATGTGCCAGGGTAAGGCTCTTAGTGGCTTTGCCTGGTTAATATTTTTCCTTCACTCTGCTGCCTTTCCCTGCTGTGTGGGTTTTTGTTGTTCCAGCGGATCTGTCATAGTTGGCTTGTTTATGTGTAAAGCTGTAGCGAAGGGAAAATGACAGTGTAGATGGAAGTTTCTTAGGAAAGTGTGCAGCATAAGCTTGTTAGTAAACCTTTGGTTCTGCACGCTGCAAACAATAGCAGACAAACCTGGGAGTTGGAAGTGGAACGCCTGTATCCCAGACTGGTACTCCATACCATGGTACTGCCTGGGACCACGTAGCATTCCCGAAAGAGGCACATTGGGGTCAGCACTCTCAGGAGTGACCATGGCCAGGAGAATGAGTCAGGCCAGGACTCCACAGGGCTGGCAGGGCTCCCGTGGTCGCCCTTGGGATTCTGTAAAGCCCCGCCCCTTCATACTCTTTCTTGTTTTCTCTTTCTTGTTTTCATGTTGACCCTTTTCTTAAGCAACCTATTCATCTAAGGCTTCTTGATGCCTAGCTCCTGTGTAAGGCTTATTCAGATCTCCTACAAAAAGGCATTATGGGTCACGCTGTACGTGCTGTGTGTGTGATCTTCCTCACTGATTCACCAAGTAACCACTTCAGAAGTGGAACCAACAATGGTTTACCTCTTTCTGTCTCTTTCATCTAGTTACAGGGATAGCCACACGGAGAAAATCCCCCCCATTTCTCTGAATGTTTCCCTGCTTACATGCATTCCTGTTTGTTTTGCAAACCAACGTAATAGGTTGATTTATTTTCCTTCACTCTGATAGTGCCTCCAGGATGGAGAGAACTCTTTGGGGGATTGAGAGAGACCATTTTTCGCTAAAGCTCTTGATCTTTAACTTGCTGGTTTAAGGGTAATGAACCTTGGCTGCCAACAAAGTGAAACCCTACCACAAAACCCACCTCTTCTTAGCACTCCATGTGCATGGCTGCCAGCCGGTATTGCCCAGAATGTGGAATTCTCTATAACTGCCCCATCTTTGCCTCCCCGCCAGCTTCAAACATGCAAGTTGAAGTGACACTAAATAACTAGTCCCCCTCCGGTTATAAGCACTCTCTGGTAGAGCCACTCAGATTTATTTGAGGCAGTTAACAGCAATTGTTTACATTTGTAGGGCTTCATATAAATGAACAGTAACCATGGCTGCCTGTTAAAAGTAAAATGCACGCTGAAAAAGCTGACATGTCTCTTCTTGGCTCCCCAGTGATTCCTCACAAGATTGGGCGTGTGATTGAAGGAAGCCCAGCTGATCAGTGTGGGAAGCTGAAAGTGGGAGATCGCATCTCAGCTGTGAACGGACAGTCAATCATAGAGCTCTCCCATGACAGCATAGTGCAGCTGATTAAAGATGCAGGCCACGTGGTCACCCTGACTGTCGTTGCTGAGGAAGGTAAGGAAAATGCCTGCCCGTTTCTCCCCAGTGCATATGCTAATGGTGGCACCGCTTGCAGGGAGGGGCACCCTGCCAAATGATCACCAAGTACTTCTGTAATAAAATAGCTGTCAAGCCCAGAGTCTGGTTTCATACCATCTTAAATGAGCAAACTGAAAAGGAAGTGGTATAAAGACGTCAGAGGCTTTAGGAATATAATCCACCGAGTGGCAGAATATGAAACTCATTTCATTTGCTTGATGGAAGTTGGGCGCACAGGCAGTGGAGTGGGTGAGGGAATGAGACCGATGCAGAAATGGGTTTATTGAAAAAACAAGATTCAGGCATTCTGAGCATCAGAGCTGTGGTATGAAGGCCTGGCCATATAGCTCAAAGAGATTGCTTGTGACAAGAATATTCCCCCACCAGCTCTAGCACTTACCTGTGTGAAAGAGATCTCATCCTTCCAGTTGTAGAATGAGGGAGAAATTTCAGAATTCTGGGATGCCAGTGAAAAGTTGGGTTGAATTTTCTGACCTTACCTGGCATCCTAGAGTTCTGCTGCTGGAAAATTTCACATTAGGAGAGTCCCTGCCCCAGAATTAAAAGGTAAGCTCCTACTGTGATATTGCCTGTGTCCGCAAGCCTAAGGAGGCATGGGCAGTAGCGCAGGGCATCTGTGCCTCATGGGCCCTGTTGATGAGCAGAAGCCAAGCACTCTAAGGCCTAGCCTCCCCTGCTGGGCAGTGTCACTGTTTTCCTTTAGCTCCTGAACAGGCACAGATTGGCCTGATGCTGCATTTCTGGGACACAGTGGAAACATTTGGTGGCTCTTAGCTCTTCTCAAGATACATTTGGAGAAAACTGTCATCCCACCATGAAATTCCTGCTGGCTGCTCTGCAAAGCCGCTCAGGTTACTAGCAATTTCAGCACACAAATCCTCTGAGCAGCAAAATGAACATTTGCAGTGCCAAAGTCCCGCCTTTGGAGACGGCATTCTTTAATGAAAGCTCCCATGCAACACTGCTCTCAATTCTATATTGTTCCCTACACAAATAGTTCACTATAAATATGTAAAAGCCAATCGTTTGAAGAGAGCTTTTTTCTGGCCCTGCTTACCATTGCATTTTTCTGGATTGCTACTTGTAGGTTTAATTAAAGTTGCTATCATTATTTTGCCAGTAGGATGGCTTTCTCCACTCTTAATAAATATCTAAAGCCAGCACAAGGACAAAGCCAATATTCCCTCTTATTTCACGTTTATTGCAGATATTTAACATGGTGTCTTAGCTTTCCACATAGAATAGCCAAGAGTTAATTTATCTGCTAATTAACGTTTGAAACAGGTTCCTTTGATTTATAAAATCCATTATTTCAGTGACGCTTTCATTTTTATCAACTCTAATTCATTTCAGACCACAGGGATGCAGCTCAGAGCAATCACGCTGCTCTTCATGAAGTTGAAGTTTAAGTTGAGGTTGCACTAAAGTCCATTTCTATCTGGTTTTAATCAACCTTGTCTCTGGGATAAATTGCCTCTGCCATTACTATGTGAAAGTAACGCCCCTTATCACGCTCCCTGGAGAAACACTAATCCGTTCGCTTTTCTCCATTCCTCCGTCATCTTGAGATTTGCAGATAAACTTCAGAGATAAAACATGGGGCTGAGTGAGAATCAGTGTTGGAAAAACATGTCAGTAGCAAATTATAAAGCCAGCCCAAAGTGACCAATAGGCTTTGGGATTTGCGTGACTGTTGGAGGAAATGCAGAAATCCATGTTGCTCAGAAATGAGTAAATTACTGTTTCTAAAATAATCACTGGTTGAAGGCTGGGAACGTAGCTCAGCTTGTAGCACAGCAGCAACGAGCACCAAGCCGCAGATCACAACATTCTAGGCAGGCACTATCCTGCTTCAAACAGTCACGCTGGGGAACGCCAGTGCAGGCGTTGCAATAGGTGGACCGTGGCCGGCTCTGGACCAACAGATGCTTTTGAATTTCTCTCTGAAGTCTGGGTCTTGACATTAGATCATGGAGACCTCTCTGTCAGTTACACACTGTGGGAAGCAAGTTGGGCCTTATAGGGGTTGATCCTCTGCTGCTGCTGCAGCTACTTAGCTGCTTTGTGGGTAGTACTGAGGAGAGAGAGTAGACTCTAATCCCAGAGACATACAGGAGGCCCCCAACTTGCAACCGCCCGAGTTCCGACCCCCCGCACTTGCAACCATTTTTGTAAGCGTGGAAGGGGCTGGAAATCCCTGACTTACATCTTCGACCCGTATTTACAACGGCACACAGCACCTATCGTAAATGAGGGCTTGAGTTACGATGCCCCCGACTTGTGATGCTTCCCCCGGAACCAATCACAGGTCGGGGGCCTCCTGTACTCATTTAGCCAGAAGCTATTGAGCACCATAATGTTCAAACACTGACCGACTTTGCTGTTCCCCAATGCATCTTCCTTGTTGGCCTTAGACTGGCAGTGAAGATGCTACCGTGAAACTCAGTGGTCTCCAACCTTTTTACACCCAAGATCACTTTTTAAATATCAGAACAAGCCAAGATCTACTGTCCCATCCTCCCCCCAAGACCCCACCCCTTCCTTGAAGCCCCGCCCTCTCTATTCTCCTCCTCTCCATCACTTGCTATCCCCAGTCCTTATACACTCTACGCTGCTGCTTTTTTTTTATTCTTTTGTAGGAAGAGGTTTTTCCAACATTTGGCCTGTCTAGACTGGACCAAATGTCAGAAAAACCCCTTCTTTCGGAAGCCCCCTTATTCCTCATGGAACAAGGAATACAGGGCTTGCCAAAAGAGCATGTTTGCTCTTCCACTAAAAAAAGAACAAATGCGTCCCTGGACGCAGAAGAGTTTTTCTGGGATATCTCTGGAATCCTGGAAAAACTCCTGCAGTCTAGCCGTGCCCTCACTGGGTTGACAGGATATGTGGGCTCTGGGGTGGGAATGAGGGATTTGGGTGTGGGAAGGGGTGAGTGGTGTAAGCTCTGGGAGGACATTTGGATGCAAGAGGAGGTGGAAAAGGGGACACTGGCTTGGGGAGGGGGCTTCAGGCTGGGGAGTGCTGGGGTCAGATGGAGGGTTGGAGTACTAAGCCACAGGCTTGTGGATGTGAGGGTGCAGGAATTTGGGTTGGGGTATGTCAGGGGCTCAGGGCAGGGGATTCCAGTGTATGATAGGCTCAGGTCTGTGTGTGTGTGTGTGTGTGTACAGGAGTGTTATGATGCTGCAGCCAGATGGGGGCTTGGCCCCAATTGGGGTTTGTTGGCCAGGCTTCATTTTTAATAAAATACTGTCAAACCTAAAAAGTTTCTGCAGTGTCTTTATTTCTGAGAAGGGCAGGGAACCTGTTTTGAGTCAGGGGTCACTGACCCACAGAAAAGTCAGTTGGGGACACACAAGTGAGATGCAACAACTCCTCCAAAAAAACCCCAAGCCTCACTAATGTGGCCCCAACTATGCTGGTGGGAGCAGGGGACATGGTACTGGGGAAGGGTGCTAGTGGGGGACAGGGGAAAGGAGACAGGGTGCCGTGGGGGCAGGGGACAGGGACTCCTCCGGGGACAACTCCCCCTCCTCCCCGCAGAGGAGGGAAAGCCCCGGCATGCGCCTCCTCCTTCCCCCCGCAGAGGAGGGAAGGCCTGGTGCGCGCCTCCTCCGGGGACGACTTGCCTTGCCCCGCCCTACAAGTTCCCGGCACACCACAGACCTGGGGGAGGGGAGCAGCCAGCACACTTTCGGAACCCCCGGAAGTGGTGCGCAGCTGCCGGACTTCCGTCCACCCCGCAGGAAGCTGGTGCTACCTCCATTGTCGCTGGAGGTAGGTAGTGGGGCTTCTTGGCAGTGGGGAGAAATCGGGGGGGAGGGGCGGCGAACGTCTCGCAATGG
Organism: Rafetus swinhoei; assembly: GCA_019425775.1. NCBI lineage: Eukaryota > Metazoa > Chordata > Testudines > Trionychidae > Rafetus > Rafetus swinhoei. The sequence goes on along the minus strand of JAFJHL010000175.1, from coordinate 1,462,691 downwards.
ACTGGTGGATCGTGATCGACGAGTTGGTGACCAGATGTAACCCCAGCACTCCTCTCCGGCTTTCATAGATGCTCTTCACTTTTCGCCATTTGTCCCAGTAGCCTTTTGCATTCTAGAGTACGTGAACTCTTTTTTGCTCCGTTCTCCGGCAGCCCTTCTAGAATGGCCTCAGTTGTGTACGAACCAAAAATGTGGGCAAGTGGAGGAGCCTGGAATTCGTGCAGGCAGATGGCCCTTTTCTTACCTGTACTTATTAATGAAAACTTGGGAGTGTAAGCCAGGAGTAAGTGTTGACATTTGTCGGGGTAGAGGGGGGTGAGGGTGGAATGCCTCCAAGGCATGTCCTTGCACTAAGGCCAGACAGCCCTGTGATGAACTCTACCCAGTCTGGCATAGCTGAGAAAAGCAATTTAATTTAATATTCCATATTAGAAGCAGTAATATGCTTTCCTGTACCTCAAGGTGCATAATTACTTGTGTGTGTTTTGAATTATTACCCAGAAATGCATTTACCTAACACACTCCTAGCAACATTGGGCTGGAATATCTGAGACATTTTCCACTATAAGCCCCTAATTTTCAGAATTTGCAACTGAACTGTAAATGTTTCTTCCAAGCTAACAAGCCCTTTAGGATTTTGAGAGCTTTTTGTTGGAATATGGTTTACTCTGCTCTTTGAGTGGCAGTTGCCTTGTATTTCATAACATGGTCAGCGTTTTCATAAGTAATTTGATCAGACACATGCAGTAAACGTGTTTTCTGTGTAGAAGACAGGCTTGCTTTGGTAAAGGCTACTAAGAAAGGTTTTGTTCAAATGTCATTATAGGTTAATTATTGGTTTCTGATATTCCAGCTCTGATAAAATATTGAATAGACGAGTCCTTTTAATACAGTTTCAGGAACCATTTGTAACCTTTCCCTGAGATTTTATCTGCTCCACTATGGATTAACCCTCTCCTGTCAGTCCCTGCTGGGTTGGGCTCAAATGCTGTTCACAGTGGAGCTGGAGATGCGGGGCAGGCATCATGCTGATCTTTCTGATTGTCCCTCCAAAGCATTTAATGGTCATGTAACAATCTGCCCTGTGGTTCTGCCTACCTGGCACTGCTCCTGCCTTTACCAGGTGACAGTCTAACCATCTGTGTTTGATTCACCAACTTAGTCTGTGCTGTCATTCCTAGAATAGTTAGCTTAGCAGAAAGTTCCTCCATGGAAGGAGGATGAACTCCACCAAATACCTTCATTTATGGAAATGTTTCTAGAAATCTCCACTCCTCTTTGAACCCCTTCATCACAGCATCCACCTTGTATATTGCTGTCAGCCAGCACAGAAATATTGTGTGTGCTGGGCTGCATGGCACAAACATGCCCGGTAACTTATCCTAAGGAAAACAGAAATTCTGTTTCTACTGAAATTTTAAATTAAGAACCCTGGGTTCTCACTCTGGGCAGCTGGCAGCAAGAGCTGCTGTTTACTGAGAAAAGTCAGAAATGCTCAGAACAGCAGTTAATTCTCTTGTGCTGCTTACTCCCGTGACACCCCACTTTGGATTTTGTAGAGGTCTGTCTGTAATTCTGCTTTGTTTGACTTTATTAGAGCACCGGGGCCCCCCTTCAGGAACAAACTCTGCCAGACAAAGTCCAGCCCCACAGCACAGACCCATAGGAACATCAGCAGCAGACAGGTAGGAGGCCTTTGTTTTCAGACAGATGGGAACCAAAGCTGAACAAAGAGTGCACCTGGCTGGCATGACAGCCCCAGCCTAAGTCATCCTTGGGCCAATCCATGTGCAGAAGTGAAGGGGAGGGAGGAAACAACTGTGTGTCACATTCCCTGTGTCCTGCAGCAAGCGCTCAGCTCCGTGCATGGGAGTACCATCCAGGGCACCGCCTCTGCCTGCATCTAAGAAAGGCACAAATGCACCATCATTCCGAGCATCTAACAAGCGTGTTACATTGTGTGGCCTCAGGAACACCGTTATCAGCCTGGCCTTTCTAGTCTTGTGTAACCATTAGTGTTCATGTATGCACCGTCTTCGGCACATGTGCTGGTGACCAGTAATAGATGCACAGCCAATGCTCACTCCTAGTAAAGACTCCTTGTTCTGTTACAGAAGAGGGTTGAGGAGGAATTGGAAATGTCATTCCTGTATGGCTAGGCGGGAGGCAGAGATCTAAGACCAGCTCTGATCAGAGAGGAGCCTCCATCCCTTCAGCACTGAGTGGAAATGACCCAAAAAACTCCCACTCAATCAATGGTTCATGGGGCCCTGGGGAGCACTGAGATGCACTGGCTGTGACACATGGGAAGCAGTTATGGAGGACAACGAATAGATGTACATGCTGGTTCCACTGATTTTTTTCCCATATCAGTAGTATCCCGTTTGTTTCTTAGCTTTACCCTGGGCACTACTACTACTCTTCTTACCAGCTTCAGTCAAAATGAACCTATGCAGTTATAAAGTCTTGATGGGGTCATTGCACCATTCTTTGCAGTGCTGTGTCTTTTTCTGGAGGGTACTCACTGCTTTTTTTCTAATCATTGTGATGGTGGGAGGAGGTCTGGGACTAAATCCTCATAAGTGATTTGTTTCCTGGATTTTGCATATTTGATACGTTACTCAGAAGTACCCGGTCATGTTCCATCTGTGTATGAACTGGGGACACTTGAACTAGACATAATAGACTATTGAGACTTCCCATACCTCCCTCTCAAATGAGAGATGGATTCCAACAAGGACAGAGTATGGAATACAGAGAGTAAGACTAAATTCCTACTTTTTGTACTCGTTATAGCCTTTTGGTTTACACAAGACCTCTAGCATCAGATGTTCCTAACTTGGGAATGAAATAGCTGATGCAACTCCTTGTGCCCACCAACAGTCAGATATAACTGACGATCGGCTGTTGAGGTGCTGCAGTGGGGTAAGGCTATAAATTACAGCTGATGAAGAAACAAACTACTATTAAATATGGTTTGAAATGTATCAACTTTGCATAAGAAAATCATATTGTTGTACAACTGATGTTTCTTGCTGGTCCATCCAATAGTTACTGATAGCAAGTCATTGCTGCAGATTGACTCAGTTTCCATGTAAACGTGATCAGAGTAATGTAACCTTTTCTTCCATCAATTTGCAGGGGAGTCTCAGAAGATGAAGCTGGAAGAGAACTTTCCAACAGTTACAGGCTTCCCTGGCCTGAGCATAAGTACTTGTCCCAGCCCGATGGCAGCGTTCTCTCAGTTGTAGGCAGCCGTCATTCTCAGGTAGACACTTATCCCGAGCAGCCAAGAGTCTGCAAGATGCTGGTGGTACTGAAGTCCTAAAATTCAACTGCCACTTACATTTGTATGCTAATAGGATAGGCTAAGTTATAAACTTTAGTCTAGCTTAATATTGCTGATCGTTATAGTTCTGAAACAAACAAACCACCTGTGAAATTGAACTACTGTAAAATCTTAGGAACATTCTGTATGGGGAAAAAAAACAGTTCATACATATTTAAGAATCTTAGAATGAAACTGCTCTGCAGATTTTGGCTGGGTATGATTTTTCCTCCTACCGAATCATGGGTGTTTGTGATGAGTCAGATTAAATTGCATGTTACACTTAATTAAAACCATATCCCTTTCTAGCTCTGTATTAATACCTGGCCTGCATATGAAACTGAAGTGATTTCTCTGGTTTTATTAAATTTCCTTTTCTGAAAATGCAGGAAATAAGTTAAAATTCCTCAGATCACAATTTTTTGCCTTGCTTATCTCTTTCTTATGCAGAGTCTTGGCTGTTATCCAGTGGAACTGGAAAGAGGCCCTCGAGGTTTTGGATTCAGTCTTCGCGGCGGAAAGGAGTACAACATGGGTTTATTCATCCTTCGACTAGCTGAGGATGGGCCTGCCATTAAGGATGGAAGAATTCATGTGAGTGTTCACTGATGAATTCAAAGAGGTTATATGGTCAAATAATTTGTTTCCTTGCAAGTATCTCTTTGCACACACGGAATTGATGTGTCCAACAATGAATTCTTCTCGATAGACACTAGTTTACCAGAATGAGTGACTTAGTTGGAGGCTGACTAGAAATAGCACAATGAGATGCAAGTCTGTTGGAAAGTTCCCAGAGTGCAGGTCAATGTTGGTTTGTGAGAGCTCCTAACCCTTCTGCGTCTATGCTCATCTTAGAATTGTAACATTTCCAAGCCAAGCTCCTGCCCTACCAAGGTGTTTAATTCTTTTGTGTTGTGTCTAAGGATCAGTGGGTTTAAATATTGTCCCTAAACAAACCAAATACATGCAAAGGGCAATGGCAGCAGCATGGCAACAGTTGGAGACCAAACAGAGTTATGTTATGGACAAAATTACAGGACGTTTTACCGACTAGAGCATAGAACTGAGAATCAGGCCCTCTGAGTTCTGATTCCCTTCCTACTAGGAACTTGTGCTAGGATCCTTTACACAAGTCACTTCATCTTGTTCTGTGTCAGTTTTGTAGCCTGCAAAATGAAGGTGGCAACGGGCCAATGACTATTCACAGCAGTTAACTAGTTTTACAAGTCTCTGAACTCTCGTGTCAGCTTTATAAACTCCCTGTCTATTGAGGATGCTGTTTGAGTTCCGTCCTCAAAAATGACCTCGGCATGCTTCCCTGCTTTGTCCTATCAATCCTTTGTGCCAAAGAATGGTTGAGCAGTGGGGTAAACTTGACAGAGTTATTCAGAGTGAAACAAATCTCAAATATTCACCCTGACACTGAAACTCATCTTTCTTTGGTTATACTTAGGTGATATTCTTATTTGTCAGTGGAGCCAGGAGGCCAGATATTGTGTAATAAGATCTTTTCTTTCTCTACACAGAGAGAAAAACAAAACTCTGGTGTCCTCCCTGTTCTTCCTCTCAAGACATTTTAATTGGCTGCTTGCACCCAGCTTTTTCCTGGTCAGCTAAACTTAGGGGATGCATTTTATTCATGGTTATTGGGTTTAGCAGGGTTCCTTCTGTTGTAGCAGTTTATGGAGCAGCCCAATCCTAGAGGCAGATATTGTTCCATGTCAGACCTCCATGCTCGCTCATTAACAGAGGGTGCAATTAGCTAGACTGTTTCCCAGGGGGCACCAGTGGATTAGCTGGGTACCCACCCTGTGTGGGAGAGGCATATTCAGCTGCTTAGTCAGTGTCACACCTGAACTTACAGCATCCTGAAACATGAGTTCATAATGGGACAGCCTCATCCCTGTGGCCGGGCAGCAGGTATGTGCCCCCACTAGACTTTGAAGTGAAAAAGTTGGTGAATTTGCTTTCCATGTCTACTGGGCTCTGGTCATGCATATACATGGATAAAATTAGGTTCTATTTATCATCACTGTACAGCTTCAGCAGTGGTAGCCACAATGGCAGCACTAATGTAGCATAAACACCCAAGTCCGTACCAGTGTTTCCACTGTTGTTGGCACTACTGGAGCCAAACCCCACTGGGAATCGTTAGCCTGAGGATCAGTAAGGCCGTGGTGGTGGTATACTCCATCTGCTGGAAAGTATTTGCAACCATCCCCCTCATGGTACCTGACTCTATTGCAAGGGCCACTTTTCATAGCTTCTGCTGCAGAGCTCAGAGGGATGACGGGAATTAATGCTGGTGGCAAATATAAGGAGTGACATTAAATGGGAGGCAGGAGGTACCATATTCTCCTGGGCCAGGGCAGAATGGCTGTGTGCCTAGATAGCTTGTTCCCTATTCTGTGCTTTCCTGTTTTTTACCAGTTCAGCCCCTGAAATGGCCCTTGGCTGTCCCCAGCCCCAATTTCATACTTTGAGAGGAGCTTTTCAGAGACTGACACACAGTTTGTAAGCTGGTCTGAACATTAGATGGTAAAACAGCACCTTTGTCCCAAATGTTTTTTATTCTTCTAATTCACTTATTATTGTATTAGCTCACCATGATCTCAGGGTTCTCTGTGGGATTGTGTAAAACTTTAATTCCTGTAATAGTAACTAATCACCTTCAAGAACATTTTTATTTTATTTAACAACTGACCTCAGATGCATGAGTTTTAAACCACAATTTTTGTGCAGTAGTGACATCTAGTGGCAAATCAATTGAACTGCAAGATGGACCTCATGAACCCAATGCTTTGATATTCTGACATCCATTATCTGATGTGTTTGTTAATTTGCATGTTAGTCCTTAAAGATGATATCTCACTACTCAGGAATGAGCTAGTATTGTCATGCAGTGATCTCTCTCTCACAGAATAATAAATCCTTTCTTTTATGGGAAATCTAGGGGCACCCCACTCAGCTATATTAATATACGGATGTTTGGCTGTTTACCTTAGAATAATTATCACATCCCTTACAACAGTTTATTTAAGCACATCCCCAACATGATTTTAAGTTGCTTCATTTGCAAGTCTTGACATCAGAGCATCAACAAATTACTTTTATAGATAAAGATTTATTCAAGACCAGAGATGTATCTATTAAACATTTATCAAATGGAAAATTAATTTCAAGGACCTGAGATCTTTCCATGAAGCCCACTCAGCAGAATATCTACACAAAGAACTCACTGAACATCTAGCTAGTTAAATTACATTAATATGTTAATGGCTATAGGACAGAGCATATAAAGGAAAGGACTAGGAAAAAGAAAAGCTTGATTCTGGCTTCCCCTATACTGAAAATCCACTTACAGCAGCAGCGTTTCATGAAATTTAATGTGGTTGGTATTGTCTCTGCAGGTTGGTGACCAGATTGTTGAAATCAATGGCGAACCCACACAAGGTATCACTCACACACGAGCTATTGAGCTGATTCAAGCAGGTGGAAATAAAGTTCTTCTTCTTCTAAGACCAGGGACTGGCTTGATACCAGACCACGGTAAGTTACAAGTTATGCCAGTTTGTTTGAGGGGATGGAGAAAGGTGATTAAAAGAAATGTGAACTAATGTCTAAAGAGGTTGGATGCTATAGTGCTGGTGCACTAAAACCATTTAGCACTATCCTTCCATTTCTGCTGACTTTCAGGCTACCTGTTTCCATACAAGCACAAAGAATGTGCCTCCAAAAAATCCAAATGTTTTCAGTGAAATAACTATTATGTAGCAACACCTGGGAAGACAAACACAAAATGTAATGTTATTGCAAGTATTCTTTAGGCCATGATTTTCTTCTGATGAGGCCTACCATCAACAGTTTTTGAGTTCTGTTCTCTACAGGTGTGATAATTAAAAACACAGTTGGCTTTGACATTTGACTGAAAATTTCTTGTATAGGGCTGTTGTCAAATTCACAGCAAAGATTTCTGTGGTCCTTTACTTCCTTATGAACTTTATAAAATGTTAATTTTTTCAAAAACAGCTTCTGAAAGAGTGAAGGGCTTGCTCTTGAAATAGAAAACTCCTAATTGTGACTGCTGTCTGACATGCAAAAATCAAGCCCAAATCTATAAGCAAATTGCTTGGACAGAAATGCATGCAAGGCAGTGTAAATAGAACTGCTAATATGGGAGTGACTTTAGGGCGTGCTCCAAAATCACAAATCAAAACTATTTGTGGCTACTGCAGTCTTTCAAAGCAGGGCACTTTGAGGACAAAAGAATTTATTCCTCCCAATTCCAGTTCTGTCTTTTTAGCCCTCTGCAGCTGCAGTCAGGCTTTCACCAGAAACATATTTAAACCATGTAGGTATTTAAGCTTTCCACAAGAAACCTTAGAGCTGTTTTGCTTTTTCATGAAGTTATAAATGTAGTGGCAGCCATCAGTAATATTCCACATCTCCCTTACCCACTGCCTGGCCTAAGTGCAGCCATGTAAGGGGGAGAGGGTGGCATTTTTATACTATCACTATATTAGCTACTGTGTTCTGCATTTGGATTGTATGCTTTCCGTGAGATCTTTTCCTTTCAGTGATTTTGGTATATAGTCCTGGGCTTTTTCTCTTCCTTATTCAGGTCTGGCTCCTTCCAGTTTGTGCTCCTACATGAAACCTGAGCAACATTAAGACTTTCAGTGCTTTTCTTGGTCTTTCCTTAAAGACTTGGTAAATCTGCATGTCTTGTGATTCATTTTTTTTCTTTTTAAGAACAATGCTATAACCCTCACCTTCTCCCTATTTTATTTTTTTTTTCTTTTGGCATTCATTGCTACGCTGTAGGTTAGGTATTTTTAATTTGTGATTCTGCTGCGTGAGGCCTAAAGCTATGATGAACCTCCGTGTTCAGTTAATGCAAATCTAACAAGCCCTTACCAGCCTCAAAGATCTTATGAACATTCCAACTTTGTATTTTTCCAAAAACGATGTTCCATTAGCCATTAACTTAAAATTTCAGCTCCTCAAAATTGTTTTGTTTAGTGTATTGTGTGTTTTGTTGTTAAAAAAACCTGACATGTTAGCTTTAAAAAGCTAGAGTGTTTAGATCACATTTTGGATGTTCATTACTATTAAACAATTTAGATAAGTGTGAATATTGGTTAAATATTTGTGACAAATTATTCTGCTCCATTTCCAGGTGATCGAGAGAGTTTTAATCTATCATCTGCAAATATAATATATGATGAACAGTCACCATTACCCACCTCTGAAGCATGTGATTTACCAGTATTGGAAGACATTTTAATGAATGTTCATGTATCTGAGAAACTGGAAGAAGTAAAAAACACTGTGCCTGAAAAGAAAAGCACTTTAATGGAAAACCACTCTGAGCTGAAGGATATGAAGAGATGGGACCTGCCTATCAGTTCAGGGAATAAGCCGACACAAAATCATTTAGAATTAATAACTGATGACATTAGGAGAGGCAGATCTGAGAGTCCAAAAAAACTGGGCATACCTGGAGAATCTCAGCAGGCAGGGCTCCATGTTCCAAAAAAAGGTGAGAGAAACAAAACATCTAGCAATCTCATGGACCACTCTGAGAGCCCCAGGAGACATGAGAATATACACTCAGAAATCAATGTGAAAGAAACTTCCAGAGGAAGCCAAGACAAATCTGTCAGTCCCCACAAGCATCCCAAAAAAGGAGAAAGCAGGGACAAATTAGAAAAGTTACCAGATCATCGAGATAAAATAGCTGCTGATACTGTGACTACTGAGCAGTTCGAAGATGGAAATGAAAAATCAGTCAAACAAGACACAAATCAGAAAATTTCTGCAAGAAATGAGAAGTTCTGTCAAGAGAGAAAAAACCTAAGAACAGATGAAAAGATTCTTCCATTAAATAAGACCAATGAGCCTAAGAAAACAGTCAATGAAGATGAAACGGTAATGCAAGTCAGTGCTGGAGAGCCAAGCTGTAGAAACATCAAAACTACCAGTCTTTCTGGTAGTTCACAGCTTTCTCAAGAGAAACAAAATAGGCTTGAAACACAAGATCCAGTTACTCTGATTAAAGACCGTCCAGAAAAAGACTTGGAGCCAATTGATGAAACCAAAGATGGTGGAATTTCAAAACCTGAAAGCAGCTCTCCAATCAAGAAAACACCAATAACTCCTGGACCTTGGAAGGTACCAAGTGCAAGTAAAGTCACACAAGCAACAGGTGTCACTGAAAAACGGGTTTAACTGACAAACTTTTTTAGAACACGTTTTAATCAGGTTTCTAATCTAGTCAAAAGTATCTTTTCCACAAAGTTTGTCATTTTTCAGAAACTGTACCTATCGAGGATGGAAAATACATTTAAGTACAAATGAAATAAGCTGCATGAAGGACCTTTTGGATTGCTTACAAGCAAGTCTCTTCTATAAGCTGCTGTCCCTTCATCCTTTTGAAGGCAGTGTCCTGCTGCTCTCAACATTGCACTGCTAAGGCTTTCTCAGATAGTATTGTGAGTGTCTGAACAAAATTTCTTAATGCCTGTATTGCCAATGTGATCATGACTCACTTCTTGTGCCAAGTTATCTACTGTAGCCAATTTAATCTGTCTCATGTTTCCCCAGACACAGCCCAGACTGTTTGACAATAGCTATTTTCTCAAAGGCATGCTGCATGTTTGTATAGAGAAATACTTCAAGTTTTCATGACTTCAGTAAGAAGTTGTGTACTGGTTCTGTCAACTTCAGGGCAGCAAATGAGCCACTGATGCTACCCCACAGGATTCTTTTCTTAAAGTTTCTAATACCTAATGAGAAATTTTAAAAGAGAATTGCATTTTGGTGTGACCAATGAGGTATTGCAGTTATGCTTCCTATTAGCAAAAAAATATTTTAATTCATGTGAGGGACTTATTGTAATTATCTACAGAACACCACAACATCACTTTGATGAAATTCTGCCTGTTAAGTTGGTGGCAAAACACACATTAGCTTCAGTGGGGCCAGGATTTCACCTTGTCTGTTCTATGGACATAAGGATTGGATTCATTGCTATGCTTTCCACCTCTGTCTGGTACTTTGTCAGAATGCCACATAGGATTTGTTTTAATAACCCTTGCAAATGTCCTGTCCTCACCTGTAAAACTAAACCGATATGTAAAAACAGTATTTGAAACAACAAATTCTGTTGTTGCAAAGGAAGAACAAACAGCTTCTCTAGAAAGTCCCTCTTACCTGTGCCTACTATTAGAAGTTTCCTCTGTTATTTGGGTCTTTTTTTTTTGAGTGAGAAATAGATGACATACAGGGTACATGAGATTTAATATCTATGGTTTGGGCTTTAAAATATGTATTTAAGTAAAACTGAGGAATGTTAAACAAGATATTTGTATATCAGTCATGTAATTACCTATAGGAATAGCAATCAGCAGAAGTTTCAGGAAATAATTTACTCAATAGCATTCGATTTCCTGATATGTGCTAGATTCTCAATGATTGCAAATCAGGCAGTTAAAGGAGCCAGGCAAGTTCACAAAAGCAGGGCCAAAAAGGTAAGGCAAGTCCAGATCAGTTGCCTGGACCCTCATGTTAGACTAACAACTTATAACATTTCTTTTTCTATTTTTAATGGTTAAGTCTCAATTAGCCTCACTCAATTTGAAAAAATCAATTTGAATTTAAGTTAGAGACTTTAGAAATAGACAACTACTCAGCAGCAGGCTTAAATGAACAGTTCTAAAATAGATTTTCAAGCACCTCTGTCCTTTGCTGCGTCACATTTTATGAATCCATCAGTTTGCTGTAGCATAAAATGTACAAAATCCTCAATATTGTAAAGTATGACTGTGATATACTTGAGTTAGCCTATGTAGATATTAATCCTGTATTCTTGACTGAAACCTGTGGGATCCTCTCTTCAGTAAGAGTTGTATGCACCTGTTCTAACCATTGAGTATAGTACCAAATTCAGAGAAAGTAATACTATGATGAATTAGCACCATTGAAATGGTTAAGTACCCATCCATCCAAATGCTGTTTTCTAATTGTTAACATTGTGACCAGATTTGGTGTCCTCTGTTTGTGAGTCTCTTTTCCAGAAAACTTGTATCTGTACTTACTGTATAAGATGACTTAGCAATGTGGCCTTGGAATGCTAGGCAACAGATGGATGTACTGGATGTAAATGTTTATATATTGTACAGCACCTTTATATATACTTCTGAGATTGACTAGAGACCTGTAAATTGCTCATTATTTTTTATATAGATATATTAAAAAGAAACTCCCATTCAGAGCCTGCTCATTCTTGTACTGTAAAATGTTAGTGGTCTATCATTTTACAATGACACCAGACTGCCTTAGCTAAACAGCCCAGTTTACCTATAAACATCCATATTTTCCACTGAAATTGCATTTGTCATCTGCAAATTACCTTGCCTCCTTTGAGTAACGCATGCTCAACCACAGTTCTGAGAAACACAGTAACAACTGTTTGATGTAGTTTGCTGCCATGGGTTTATTTGTATTTTAAAATGTCACTTTTTACATTTTTACTACTTTTCATTGTACAGAAAATAGCTTTGCATAAACCATTTACTACAAAAAGTGACCTATGTCATTGTCCCTTTATGGTGTGAGATGGAACACTGGAGTTTAAGGTATCCTTTTCTTTGACAATATTAATCTAATGAGTTACTTACTATTTCCTAATTTATTAGAAACCAGTGTAAGGAAAACACAAGCTGCACTTACAGCGCAATTTCTCCTCAGGAGACTTCTTTCCTTGTGCCATTTGTGAAGATTGTTACAGCTCTCATACTGAAAAGGAGGTTCACATTCCTCCTTCTCCCTGGTTTTCAGTCAGTCCTTACCATAGAGCCCCATTTACTCCTTTGTCCAAGGCGCAGTATCAGTAGTGTTGCATAAAAAGCAGCTATACTTTCAGGAGGCTGTGCGTTAGAACAGCGGATTCTTCTGTTCTTCCACATCTCTGAATACTTACCTGTATTAGAAAGGTAAGGCACTATAGAAGTAGAAAGCATTAATATTTTCCAGAATGCTTTCGCTACTGTATTAATCCACCTCAAAGCTCTATAATCAAGTAATTACCAAAGATTTAAGTGTTACATAGAGCTGTTACTTATTGTTTTCTAGCTGCCAGCAGCCTGGTAAAAAGGTGTTTATATGTTAATACTTTATAGATTGACCAGTCCTAGCAAACAAGTGTTACCATATTCCCTCCTGGAGCATGCTTTGCTCGTTCTATTAGGTCTTATCATTCAAGAGTAATGAGTTTTGAAGAACAATTATATGAAAACTATCATCTCTTCCAGCATGTGCACCTGAGTGGCTTTAATGTTGTGAAACTGAAAGCCTTAATGGTTAAGTGCCATAGGAGGTAATAGTTATCTTGGGTGGACTTACTTTCATAAAAGGTTGCAGTAGCTCAGGATAAAGGGGCAAAGTCCAAAGCAGACTTTGCCTCTGCAGCCTAGAGGCATTTAATGAACATGTATGTACTTCAAGTCACTACATACATGCACCTGTCTATCAAACAGGGCCCTGGAGGAAGCTGTAACTGAAAGAGGAACAGGGATGAGCTCTAATATGTAAACTAAAAAGGCATCAATTGAGAAGAATTTTGAAATCTACCCCTAAGTACTTGGAATGTTCTGCTCAGCTGTAATGCATTTAGCCTGCACAGTTATTAGCAAAGTGAGTCCTCATGTCCAGGCCTTAAAACCATATTTTAACAAATGAAAAGCTTGCTTACAACAAAGCAGTAATTGGGAGTTACATTACTGACTCACTGCAGTGAAATGAAGGTCTCATGTTAGCAGAGGAAATGGAGATCTGCCTCCGCACCTTCACTGTGTAACAGAACCAGTCTGCTGCATTAACTGGTCAATCCATATACAAATGGGCTTTAACAAGGCCAGGGATGTGCAAGCTGTTTTATACAGATTCCCACACTATTTTCCTACTGTTTTGATGCCCTTACTTAATAGGGATATGGCCTTACAAGAGTGTGGCTCTGCTGACAGAGTAATCAAGTTTTGTTTACTTAGTTTACAAGTCCTGGGCCACCCATACAAATTAAACTAGTTTATTCTATAGGCTCTGAAACTCAACGTGAGAAAACCTCTTTAAGACACAAATGTGTAAGAAATGTGCCCAATTTAGGACCACCTCTGCCTCAAGCCAATGTCTTGCTCTATCCAGTGTGCCCTTCTGATGGTCTGATAATCCATCCACCATTGAGAGGGCTGAGCCTTGATAGCTGGCCAGTTCAGGATTTGATTTTCCATAACTGAAAATACACATTAGGAATTAGTACTGAGCTGAGAGTTTAAATAAAAAACAAATCAAGAAATCTTTTGAATGAATTAATGCCATTGTGTAAAAGGAGCAGCTGCTTGTCTTTCAGACAGCAAGAACACATACCAATACATAAATAATGGGTTAGATACCCAATAAAGGAACGGTCTTTGAAGCTCTGCTTCTGAGGCAGCCAAAAGCTTATAATAGGACTGTCTACTACAGCACAAAAACCTGTGTGTGCGCTCATCTGAATTTATTCACTCACTATTCCTGCTGTCCTAACATTGAGTGGGTTTGCCCAAAACAGAGAAGAGGGGGAAACAAGTGAAGAGACAACCACAATGGCAAAATCAGAATTAAACCCATAAGTTAATTAGGTATCCTGTCTATTAGAACATGCTCCTTGCCATCACAAGTGGCAGTTGCACTTACTCTGATATTGAAGCCAAGAAGATCACTTATAACACCTGAGACGGCAGACAGGATCACAACTCGTGTGATGTTATAGATTAAAGGGTTCATAGTCAGGCCGTAGAGTCTAAATGGTGTGTCTAACTCCTGGAATGAAAACATGGAAATTAAACCTAGATCCAGTTATCACCAATATTTTCAACTACTCTAATAGACTGGATACATGAGGCATCTCAGGCTTCAGCCCTGAGGTGGCATTTGCTGACCCCATCATAAAGATGGAGAATCTTCTCTAGCGCAACAATTGTACTATGCACTGTGCAAAGACAGTAGCCCAGAAAACTTACAGGCTACGACACAGAGGCAGACATAGAAGCAATGAGATGATATTGGTCAGCATGACAGGCACTGTTCTCAGCACATGAGTGAACTAAACTTCTCTTTTTGGGGCATCATAAGACTTAAGGACAGGAACTCACCTTTAGTAGCTTTGTGGACAGTTTTAAAACATTGTTCACGAGAGAAAGCTGTTCCTTCTTGTTTGGCTTCTTTTCCATTTTTAGGTATAAGTTGATCTGTGACAAACAGGTATTTTGGAGCACATTTTACATCCAAGCACTTCACCCAAGACACAGCTGTTACAGCATAGGGACCTGAGTCAGTTGTGCAGGTCTATGCAAAAGTCACTACAGTAGACTTCTGATAATCCAGCACGTTTGGGACCCAGTGGGTGCCGGATTATCGGATATGCCGGAGTATCAGAAGGTACTCTAGCGGGGGGCTGCGACGGATCTGCCGGGACCCACACTGTGACCGGGTGGGTCGGCGGGGAATGGCACGGCAAGCGGTGAACCCTCCGCCGTTTTGCAAGGAGGCAGGGGAAGCCCCGCGCAGCCGCCGGCGACAGGCCAGCTGGGGCTGCAAGCGGCAGACTTGGGAAAGTGGCGGAGCGGAGCAGCTGGGGTGCTGCCGGGTTGGTCCCGCAGCGCCACCCCTCGCCTCCACTGCTGCTTGCAGCCCCAGCTGGCCTGTAGCAGGCGGCTGCACGGGGCTTCCCCTGCCTCCCTGCAAAATGGTAGAGTATTTGCCCCTTGCTGCGCTGTTCCCCACCACCGCCCCCCCATCCACTCTGGCCCCCCAGCCAGACGCAGTGCGGGTCCTGGCAGACCTGTCACAGGGATATAATCCTCTTCCCCTCTTCTCCACTTCCCTTTCCCGGCCCGTGAGCGTGCGTGGGGCTCACAGGAGCTCCAATTGTCCGGCTGGCTGGCTGGAGCACTTCCAGCTTCCAGTTGGTGCCGGACTATCAGGAGTGCTGGACCACTGAATGCCGGACAATTGGACTTTTACTGTACCACCCTGTCCATTAAATGCTATTAATTTTGTCTTTACATGCAGCATTAATACATTAACAGAATCATCCAATTTTTCCCCAGAGTGCCAGGGTTCTTCTCACCCCTAGCAGTCAATCAAAAATGGAAACACTCGGAATTTGGGCCTGGCTAACAACTGGCTTTCTTCCTTTAAGGCCTGCTGTAATTGTACTCTATTATGCACAAATACAATTAACAGATGACTAAGGCAGCCCTAAGTTGACATGAAGAGTTCATTTGAACTGCAAAGACATTTTTATATTAGACAACAGTAAGCCTAAGGGTAGGTGAACTGCAGCTGACGTACCTGTTCAGTGAGCAGGATTGAAATATTACTATATTTTTTGTTGGTTTCCGAGCCCAGTGATGCCAGGCGCAGCAGAAAAAGCAGCAGAGCTGTTTCCCAGATCAGGAACTCCCAGTTGTAAGCTGCACTCAGGAATGTTTTGTGGCCTTTTAAAACCTGTCAAACAAATTGGCAAGGACTGAAAATATTCCTATTCACCTACCCTAAACTTGTATATATGAGAGTGTGTATCACTCTGAGTGAGTCTGTTCGAGAACTCCCTCCTCCTAAACCATAAAAGCTAGAACCATCAAATTGGGAATGCAGCTTCCTCTTATCTTAACTTAAGGCTGTCCTGGGCCATCCCTGGGGAGCAACCACCTGCCAGCCTGGGGGGCCCCTGCTGGCCCAGGGAGAAGCCACAGGCTGTTGCCACCCCCCGCAACCCTATGCTGAGCCCCCTGCATCCTGAATCCCCTGCTCTGAGGGACCTGAGCAGCATCAGGTAAATCTTCTAGTACATGAATAAAAGTAGGACAGTCATTAAACTGTGGTGAGACCAGTCTATACCACCTATCAGCCTGATTAATACATGTCATCCTCTATTATTACCATGGCAGCTCTGTTCCACAATTACTGTGCGCAGTCAGATGTAACTGCCAAATTGTGCTATATCCGTAATCATGAAGTTACACAACAGCAGCTGGCTTATCTAGGCACCACCACTGCAAAATAGTGTAAAGGAAAGCAGAAAGTGTTCATGCCCTTTATCCCCTACAGCCTGCTACCTAGATACGCAGGAGTGCTGCCCAATGTAAATATATTCTGATTGTTAGAGGAACTAGTTTGATGAGTCTTTCCCTCAGCACACATGAAACTCAATCCCAGCACTGCAAAGCCAAAGTTGTGATGGGCAGCTACTTAGCAAGCATGAGCCTTCATCTGCAGCACAATGAAACCATTCTGCCAACTGTTGCTAACAACTATACTACTGAAAAAAGCGGGTGGGGGGGAGGAAGGGAGAGCCTTTCCTCTGCTTAAGGACTAAAATCCACCTACAAACCAGTTACCAATTATATTGAATGGAAGAATTCTTTCACTGGCTTTTTATTGCTCTCGGAACATAAATGTGGAAATCTCACCTGTGCACAGCATATGAAAGCAATTGATAGAGCCAATAAAAAGACTGAAGATACAACTACATCCACAGATCGTTGGGGGCCTCTCCTCTGTGGAAACAAACATTTAGTAAAATCTGGGAAGCCTTTTGAACTTCCGTAAAAGACAGCAGAAACACCAATAGTATTTAGCTACCTAGCCACCTTCAACTAACTTTGTTTACACCATTTGCTTTAGTCTAACATTTTAAACTCTCACTTGCACTCTTTGGATCAGAACATACCTTTAGATAAGAACGCAGCGATAACCAAATCTTAATATTCTCCACCTTCTTGAGTCTGAAGTGGGGGATTTCATACTTCCTGGCTTTCCGAGCAGATGTTATGTGACTAAAAAGCTTGGCAAACAAGAACCGCTGCAAAAGAAAAATGTGTTACTAATGAAAATCCACATATTGGTCTCTTCTAAATGTTAGCATCCATATGGTACTTAACTTATTATGTACCTCACATAATATATAATATAGCTGCTCAACAAGTTCTGTGGTTACCACTGGTAGCAAAGACATTCCTGTACAAGAGGAAGCCATGACAGCTTTAGTATTGATCTCACTTAAAGGATACCAATCATGCCTATGCCACATCTGTATCAATAGTAGCAAACTCTCAAAACTGCTGGCCCCCTTTCCTTGTGGATGAATACTCATAACTATCGGCTTCACAGTACATATAGCGCTAGTAACTTTTCCAGATTGCTCCAATTTGCCTTACTTGTAACATAGCAAGTACTTAAAGGTTAATTTCCTTTCAGCAATACAAAGAAAAAACAGCAAGTTCCAAGACTAATTCCTGGTGGAAGTTAATGTCATTTCAGCTGTCTTAGCAGAAGCCACAGAGCACCAAAATATCCCAGCATTCCCCAAATCTGCACAGCATCTTACTGCTCCCAAACACAAGTCTCAGCAGTCACTTTAAGATGGAAATCAATGACAGCAGCTTGAACCTTGCAACAGAAATGTGTATGTTCATGAAAGATAACTGCACATTTAGACAAACCTGTTTGTATGTTCTCTCAGCAACACACATCATAAAGAAAAACATCCAAGTCAGGCAGAGACGCTCAAAGAAGTTAATCACAGCCAAGATGATGACAGGGGTGATAGTAGGAGCACCACAAAAAATATTCAAAAGCTCCAACACTGAAATGGATCGCAGCTGTTCAAGATTCTTTGTATGGAAGAGCCGGTAGAGGAAAGGAAGAAATGCTAACCCAACGGTGACAAGGTTGCCCAGCATCTGATAGCCTACTCCCTGCTGATAGGCATTTACCTGGAGAATAGGGAAAGAGCATTAGCAGTATGTAGGCTAAAACTATTTTTTAAAATGACTGTAAGATGTTAAAAACCAATGGAGAAAACCTCCACTAGCAATCCTGTGTGTAACTATATACGTATCCTCCCGCTTCAACAGACATTTAAAAAGAGACCGTGTTTTGGAGTGGCTGTAAGATAACGGTCATGTTCAGCCATTGCACACGTCATCTCTCCAGTCACTCACCACTGGAAGGATTCTTCCATGGAGTGTAACAGCACACAGCAAATGAGCAAGGCTGAACCAGAAAAATCAAGAAAAACCAAAAAGTGAAAGTGTGGCATAAAATGATTCCATATTATGACCACTTCTTCCTCCTTGTAACGATCTGTCCATCTCCCTCCTCGCCAGGGCCATCTCTCACCTACCTTGAGTAAAAAAAATCTCACTTCTGAGAAAGGTACAAGACTGACCAAAACAGAGCAGCAACCATGAGTCACTAATTTTAATTACACTCAAACCTTCTAACTCCCGGTCACTCAGGACAGGGAGTGTTGCTTGCTTCATGCGGACATCTACTGATGAAAGGCGCTATATAAGAGCTAGATATTTTGTTTCTCAGATCTGAAATCATATCCTCCACTTCAAATTAATGTACTTTTTTATGCTCTCTAGAATGACTAGTTAAGAGTGTTTAGGGCCATCTTTAATAAAAGGTGCTTGGACCTGTAAAGTTTGCAGATGCATCACAATTTAGAGCATAGCTATACTATGTAGTTGTTGCCATAAAGCAGCTTGACAACCAAATTATGTAAGTGTTATGCACTACTGTGTTTTTCCTTCCACAGTAATTTGCCCACTACGCCAACCTAGTAAGTCCACCTCACTGACATGTGCAAGGCTTAGGTTACTTGTATCACCTGTTGTCAGGGCACCTGACAGCTGGAGCCATGAAATTACCATTAATTGATCTGCAGGGGAGTTCACAGAGAAATCAGATGGAACCCCACCCCCCCACACACACATACCCCACCGGCTCTCAGATCCCCCACTTTGCAGGGAGCTTGCTTCATGGGGAGTTCAGAGCTGAGAACCTGGGCTTTTAGTGCCCCCTCTCCTCCTTAGGTAAGTGTTCCTGGTGAGGACACACACCACTGACATGAGGTAGAGTGGACATGAACAACTGCAGTAATTACTACCTTCAGGGCCCCCCCTTATCCTTCCTATGTCCCAAGGGTGCCAGGTCAACCCATCGAAAGCTGGTGTTGGGTGACCCCCTGGTGGGAGGCCGGGGCTAGAAGTCAAACTAACTGTGTAGTTCATGGTTATACCCTTAGAAAGCAGGGGAGGGGAATCAGTCCTTACTCTGCTCATGATGATCCCGCTGATCTCCAACACAGACATGTCCACCTTCTTGCACTCATTTCCTTCCCAGATCAGGGCACTTACTTTTGCAGATGCAGGGCTTGTATTCTGAAGCCAGAACAAATGGTTCTGGAGAAGAAAATGCAACAGTACTACAACATACTAAAAACATTTCTCAACTAGATACAGGAAATGGTTTCAAAATAGGCAGCATCTTTACTGAAAATGTCTGAATATAGTTTTAAATTATTTCAACATTGTCTGCTTTGATAAGTGTAGTTTCAATCTGCTTTCATTTCTAGCTGATTTCTCACAAGGCCCTGATCCTGGCTCTGAAAAGAAGAATGACCAGGCTGGGTCAGACCAAAGGTCCATCTAGCCCAGTGTCCTGTTTTCTGATAGAAGCACCTGGGACTGACCTCTGAGGGAATGAACAGCACAAGTAATCAAGTGATCCATGACCCTCCCCTCCCCCCCCCCCACACACACACTTTGTCCATTCCCAGCTTCTAGCAAACAAATGAGAGACTCCAATCCTGCCCAACAGCCATTGATGGACCTATTCTCCATGATTTTATCTAGTTCTTTTTTAACCCTGTTATCATCTTAACCTTCACAACGTCCTCTGGCACAGAGATCCATAGGACTGTGCATAGTGTGAACAAATTCTTGCTTTTTTTTAAATCTGCTGCCTATTAATTTCATTTTGGAGACTTTTTTTCTTTTATGAGAAGGAATAAATAGCACTTCCTTATCTACTTTCTCCACACCAGTCTCGATTTTTATTAACCCTCTAATATCCCCCCGCCCTTGTCATCTTTTCCAAACAGAAAAGTCCCAGTGTTACTAATCTCTCCTCATATGGAAGCTGTTCCACACTCCCTTGCCATTTTTTGCCCTTTTCTGAACACTTTTCCAATCCCAATATATCTTTGAGATGGGGTGACAAGTTTTGCATGCAGTATTCAAGGTCTGGGAGTAACATGCACTGATATGGGGCAATATAATATTTTCTATCTTATCCATAACCGTTTCTGAATGATTCCCAACACCGCTAGCTTTTTTCAATGCTGCTGCATATAGAATCATAGAACACTAGGGCTGTGTCTACACTGGCAAGATTTTGCGCAAAAGCAGCTGCTTTTGCACAAAATTTTGCCGCCTGTCTACACTGGCCGCGAGCATTTGCACAAGAACACTGACGTTCTAATGTAGGAAATCAGTGCTTCCTGCGCAAATACTCTGACGCTCCCGCTCAGGGATAAGCCCTCTTGTGCAAGTATACTTGCGCAAGAGGCCAGTGTAGACAGGCAACGTTAATATCTTGCGCATGAAAGCCCGATGGCTAAAATGGCCATCGGAGCTTTCTTGCGCAAGAGAGCATCTACACTGGCACGGATGCTTTTGCGCAAAAGCACATCTCTTGCGCAAAGGCACATGCCAGTGTAGACGCTCTCTTGCACAAATACTTTAATGCTAAAACTTGTGTTAAAAGTATTTGCACAAAATCATGCCAAGGTAGACGTAGCCTAGAACTGGAAAGGACCATCTATCTAGTACTGTCTAGACCAACCCTGATAATGTCTATCCAACCTGCTTTTAAATATCTCCAGAGATGGAGATTCTACAACCTCCCTAGGAAACTTATTCCAGTGTTTAACCACCCTGACAGGAAGTTTTTTCTAACGTCCAGCCTAAATCTCCCTTGCTGCAGTTTAAGCCCATTGCTTCTTGTCCTATCCTCAGAGGCCAAGGAGAATAATCTTTCTGCCTCCTCCTTGTGCACCCTTTTAGATATCTGAAAAACACTATCATGTCCCCTCTCAGTCTTCTCCTTTCCATGCTAAACAAGCCCAATTCTTTCAGTCTTCCTTCATAGGTCATGTTCTCTTAAACCTTTAATCATTCTTGTTGCTCTTCTCTGGACCTTCTCTAATTTCTCCACATCTTTTTTGAAATGAGGTGCCCAGAACAGGACACAATGGAATGGATGTTTTCAGAGATCTCTGCATAATGACTCTAAGATCTTTCTTGAGTGAATTTTGACCCTAGGACTGTATATTTATAGTTGGGATTGTTTTCCCATGTGTTTCACTTTGCATTTATCAACACTGAATTTCATCTGCCATTTTGTTACCCAGTCTCACAGTTTTATGAGATCCCATTAACTCTCAATCTGCTTTGGGCTTAACTTTGTAAGCTTCAGGGAGAGCTGAGTTAGTCTGTACAGGATAAACTTAAAAACCAACAAATGGTCTGGTAGCACTTTATAGACTAACAAAACATGTAGATGGTATTGTGAGCTTTCATGGGCATACCCCACTTCTTCAGATGACTGGAGTTTTGAGTTTAGGATGTGCAGACCCAAAATAAATAGGGGAGAAAGAAGAGAGGGGGAAGGAAACAAGAAGCAGAGGGTATGAAAAATATCAAAGGGAAAAACACGGCAGAACTGGTAACCTATAAGCACCTAAAGATTGGATAGTTAAAAGAAGCAGATAAGGATCATAGGATAGTAATTAGATAGGAAGGGTTCTAACACAATCTATACACACAAAGAGCTGTTGGCACCTTCATTGAATGTTAGGTTGATAATGTTCCAGCCATCCGTTAACTCGACTGAGGAGGTAATCAGTGTGAGAATTGAATTTGCAGATGAACTGTGATTCCAACACCTCTCTATGTATTTGGCTTGTAGAATTAGTTTGTGACAAGACAGCCACCTGGAGATCTTTTAAAGAGTGATTAGATAGATTGAAGTGTTCACCAACAGGTTTCTGTATGTTCCCTTTACGTATATCTGATTTGTGTCCATTGATTCTTTCCCATAGGGACTGTCTCATTTGTCCAATATATATATAGCAGTGGGGCATTGCTGCCATTTGATGACATAGATCAAATTACTGGATGAACAGTTAAATGAGCCTTTGATTTGGTAGCTTATGTTGTTGGCTCCAGTGATGAATTTACGTGTATATATATGTGGGCAGAGTTGGCACCACGGCTGATTGCAGGGCTGGGTTCCTGGATGCTTATGATGTGGTTGTGTAGCATGGTGACAGGAAAGAATTCATTTCAGGTTGGGGGGGTTGTCTGTAAGCAAGAATAGGCTTTTCCCCCCCAAGGCCTCAGAGTAAGGGATCATGTTCCAAGATGTGTTGCAGATTGTGTATAATGCGTTGGAGGGGTTTGAGTTGTAGACTGTAAGTAATGACAAGTGGAATTCTGTTTTCTCTTTTGGGTCTGTCTTGAAGTAGTTCATGTCTGGGTACTTTTTTGGCTCTGTCAATCTGTTTTTTCACTTCTCCAGGTGGGTATTTCAGTTTTAGGAATGCTCTATAAAGATCCTGTAGGTGTTTGTCTCTTCTGTGGGATCAGAGCAAATCCAGTTGTATCTTAGGGCTTGGCTGTAACCAACAGATTGAGAAATGTGTCTGGGATGGAAGCTGGAGGCATGAAGGTAAGTGTAGCGGTTGGAGGGTTTCCGGTATAGAGTGGTGGAAATTTGTCCATTATTTATAGGTTTGTATCAGCCAGTTAGCCACCTCACTGTTTACCCCTCTTTCCAGATCATTCAGGAATATGTTGAAAAGTGCTGGACTCAGTACAGATTCCTGGGGGAACTATTTCTCTGTTTCATTTATCATTCTAAAACCTCCCCTAACAGAACCTCAATCTGAGAGAGTTCCTCAGATTTATAACCTAAAAAGAATGGCTCATATTTGGGAATTTCCTTCTCCTCTGCCATGAAGACCAATGCAAAAAAGTCATTTAGTCCTCAAGTGCTCCTTTATCAGCTCAAGCAGCCAGTTGCCCCACTGGGTGTTTAGCAGGCTTCCTGCCTATTTTCCACAGTAGGATTTCACTTCCACTTTTTAAAGAATGCCTTGTATTTATCTCTCATTGCTTCTTGTAGTTTACCCAGGGTAGCCTTTTTGGTCTTTTTTTTAATTTGGGGTATACATTTAAATTGAGCTTCTATTACAGGAGTGGACAAAATATGGCCTGGGAGCTAGATCGAGCTTGCCAAGAGGTGCATCCAGCCCATGGGTGCAGTGGGAGTTTCCTGCCTGCCCTGCCCCCACATGATGCTCACATCAGCTCTCTGAACCCTGTGAGCTGGGCAGGAGCTGAGAGGGAAGGAGAGGTTTTGTGTGCTGCCCCCACCCCCAGCATAATCTTGCAGCTCCCACTGGCCAGTTTCCAGCCAATGGGAGCTGTCTATTTGCAGGACAGGCAGCACATGAAGTACACCTCCCACTGGGCTCACAGCATTTAAGGCAGCACAGAGAGCCCACACCTGCCTGAGGAACCTGCTGGGCAGGGCTGCTGGCTGGGAACAGCCCAGGTAAGTGCCTCCTGGCTAGAGGCTGCCTCTGGCACCCCAACTTCCTCCCCAACCTTCTGTCCCCCCACTCCACATAACCCAAACTCTGCTCCCTTGTTCTTGCACCCATACGTCTTCCCAGACCCTGCACCCCCTCCTTGAGGTCACAACCCCTGCCGAGGTCTTGCCCCCCATCCCCTATTCCCAGTTGTCACAACCCCTCCTGCGCTCCTGCCCTGTGTCACAACTCCCTCACATACCCTGCTCCCCTCCCACACCTGTTCCCCAGGTCAGAATGCCCTTCTGCACCCATTATCTTCTCCTAGACCCTGCACCCCAGTCTTCTGACCCACATCACAACCCCCTCTTTCTCCCAAACTCCCTCCCAGATCCCGACCCCCTCCATGAAGCTTGCAAGGATTTCACTTTGGACACTATCTTTTAATTTAACTTCCTAATTTCTGTGTCGTTCCCCTTTCTTAAATTAAATACTACTGTGGTGTTCCCTGCTGGATGTTAAGTTTATGTTGTTGTCACTATTACCAAGCATCCCAGGTATAGTCTCATCTTGGACCAGATCCTGTGTTTCACTTACGACTGAGTCAATAATTGCCTCTGATCTTGTGGATTCCAAGACCAGCTGCTCCAAGAAGCAGTCATATAAGGTGACAAGAAGCTTTCTCTGCATCTCATCCTGAGGTAACATACCCAGTCAATATTATTATTATTACTGAGGGTTTTTTATGGATTCTATCTACTTGCACATTTCACATTCACTCTATTGGGTGCAGTAACAGCACCCAAAGCAATAGTACAGGAATACTAAAGATGGAAAAACTAGATTCAACAAGTGAGAAGCTAGGATTCATATACATTCCCTTAAACTAGGAGGATATAAATAATAAAACAACATAGCATCTTCCCATCTAAGTCTTACAGGCTACATTGCTGTAGCTGGGGTCCTGAACTTCCACACTATTTCCCTCAGGGTACTTTTGCTAAATAAAATCCCAAAGGTCAAGTCTATGCACCAGATCATTCCTGCATCCTCTCCAACACTTCCCTCATTTGTTTTTACATTCTTATTTAACTTTTACCTAGATCAGCATCTAGGTATTGATAGTAACTACTTGTTTTATAAATCCAAAGGAAGATAGTTAAGTATAGATAATTAACATAGCAGAAAGACTGGATTTTACAGACATGCCCATCTCCTCCACTGTGTCTATCCTTATAGAGGAAGCAGTCACTAAGCCATCGCTTTTGCGTTCCTTTTGGTCTGGAAAATTCAATTTCTAGCAATGTGTTTGCACAAGTTACAGCTACAGAGTTTACCTTAGACGGGTACAAGTTATAATCGAAATAAAAATATTTCACGGGTGTCTCATTTATTACAAGTAGTTGAACAGACCTGTTGGAAAACATCCTCTTTCAAGTCCCGTTTACTTCCTTTTACGTTCCCTTCCTCGCTGTCACTGGTGTAGGAAGAACGGCACTCTGGCCCATGCAGAAGGTCATCCCAGAGCATATCCTCTGTCTCAGAGTCATGGCGGGTGCTTTCAGAGTCTCTCCGAGATACGCTGCAGCTCCGGGACCCACTGCTAAAACAAGATCTTGATTCCTTTAAAGAAAAAGGAAGTTTTACACAAGTAACTTCTCCATACTGATATGATATAATATATATAGAATACTGAGCCTTCAATCACAAAAATCAGCTTTCAGTCTTCAAGTTCAGATCACAACCACACGGTCAAGCCAAGCCAACCTCAAGCCATGCTGACAAGCTTAGAGCAGAAAGGACCATTGCTACAAAGGGCTGTGAGTTTGTTGCAAAAACATCAACAAGCTATTGATGTTCTCACCTTCAATTTCATGAAAACTCTGAAGACCAAGAAAATGGAACCAGAATTTATAATACATTAGTTGTTTTGCCTTCATTGTGGGACAGAGTTTAGTGAGCATTTATACAGCTAGAGTGGAGATTTCTTTCCTGATCTGTATAAAAAATAGAATTAATTTTTAGAGTGCCTGATGTTTAGTCCAGTGCAATCTTATCCTCCCAACAGCCAAGTCTCTAATGAATAGTGACCAGAGGCCTCTGAGCATATGCTCATATGCTGATGCCAGTAGAATTTCGTAAATTGAATAAAAAGTTCAAAATTCAGAGCACTGAAAAGATATAGAAGTTAGAGTTTTTGTTAATGGTGTGTCAGGTACAATGCTCTAAAAACTCTTAGCTATTAGCTGGAGGACACAATTTTCATCTAAGTTTTTCCAACCTGGAAAGACTACATAGTTGACAATCGTGGCCTCTCCTGCCTGCAGGTAATGCTGAATTATTATTAGCCAGTTGTCAGAAACACATGTAGCCTTCCTGTCTTGCAGCAACCACTATGCCTTCTAGACTTCGTAAGCAATAGACAACGGCGTCAAATATAAGTGCTTAGCACTGGGAACAAATCTCATACACATCTATTATGATCCACAAGCATGGAGAAGCTCTTAGAATTCAGGTTTTTTGTATCTGTGACCATAACACAGGACTGTATAAGAGTATTAACAGGGCAATGGATCAGTAGAAAACCAAGGCAGCATTGACTGACAGTCCAGGATTCCTAGCAGGCTGCTTAAAGCTTTAGAATGAAGACTGATCAACAAATTTGCTCCTCTGGAAGTGTGAAATGCATTTGTGGAACACAGAACCTACTCAAACTGGTCTGAGACTATGAAACTAACTCCAAGGAGCTAAGGACCATCAAAAAATTCATCACTATCTGCTCCAACACACAACAGTGGGTATATTTAACCAAAAAAGTACCAAAACAAGACACTGCACATATTTATCCCCATGAGGAAAGGATAAAAGAACTAGTGAACTATATATACACAGATTGAACATCCAGATGGCCAGGGCTGGGAGCAGAGCCCAGAGGCTGGGACTGGCACATCAGAGGGACTGACGGCCGTGAGGGGAGTCTTGACCTCTCCTTGTCTGGCAAATTCCCTGGTTCGGGACCACTCAGGTCCCAAGGGTGCTGGACCAGGAAGGTCAAACCTGTAGTCCCATGCTCAATACACTCCTGGAAGGCACTGAGTACTATGGTGATGAGCACCATATAAAAACCCGAAAAGAATAGACATACCACTCTGCCCCCTTAAATGATGATGCAAAGGTCTCTGGTGTTTTAGAACACTTACCTGACTAAAGGCTGTTGAGTCTAATTCAGATTCTGCCACACTATCAGACTCTCTGGTACCTTTAATGGCTTGACTGACCTTCCATAAATAAAAAAGAAAAAGTAAATTGAATGCCAGTAACAGTACGTTTTGTGGAATTTTACAGTGACCCAACAGGACTACCTGCAAAACTGACTGGTTTGAAGAAATAAGAGGTCTCCTATTCTTGCCTTCATAGCTATTGTCGCTGGAAGCCCCTTCTACACTTCTGCGTAACAAAATCCTCTGTGCCATGGCTTCCGTGTCCTCCTCACTTGACAGCTCATCAGAAATGGTGCCCATCTGTGTGCAACCATCCTGAAAGAAAAGCAGCCAATTAAACAAACTAGAAAGTGGGGCTAATAAAACTAAGCAGATCTGTATCAAGCAGGAGTACTGTGGTTAGCAACAGTGTGTATCCTAGATACTAATTACAATACAACTACATGCACAAGTATAACAAAGAGTCAAAGAATCACAAGTTCTGCAACTTATGGGCCAGCTGTGGAAAGCAGTGGAGAAACCATCCAATCTCTCCAGCAGCTAAAGGAGATGATTCCTGATCCCCCAAAGCTTGGTGCCTCAAAGGCCAGCAACATCCACACGTCTTTGGTAGCCTGGGCACACAAGATGTGACTAGTTTGTTATGAAAGCTGTGCACCCATTAGCCCTCCTGAATACCTCCTTCAGGAATTAGACACTTTGGGAACAATGCTGTCTGCATCACATGTTCTTGTCTAAGCCACTCACACCAATCCCAAAGCCTTCATTTTAATACTTGCACAAATGAAAGACGACGATTTTTTTTAAGTTTACGTCCAAAAATTCCATCAGGTGAATCTGAATTATCTTCCAACAGAATAAAAATGAACTGAATTGTTTGCAAGGTAGATTTTTACATGGGAGAATTTTGAATTTCGATAATCAACCAACCTTTGAATTGAAGATCAGCCAAATATGCATTTCAGTATAGAGGCCTGCTTTATTCTTCCCATGGGTTTCTGTGTTAATCATGTTTGTGTTCTATTGTAAATTAAAATGGAGTTTATATTTACATCTGACATTAAGGTACTAGCACCAAGTCAGTCATATGACTGAAGAATAAATGCAGAGAGATATTTTGTAATAACCACTCAAAATCTTACCTGATGACTTTTTGGCCCATCTGAAAGTGTCTCTCTCTCTTTGAAATGCAGCAGCCTATATTCAGATCTGGGAAGTCCATGCTTGGTGTCACTATACAGAGAGCTCACACCACCTTCAGTTTCAGTCCCTTTATCTGCTACCAATTTCACCCTCCTTAACCTGGGGAATCAAAATGCAACAGAATGGTTCTGACTTCAGAGCAAAGCTCTTAACAGGAAAATGTCAACTTACTGTCACTTGCCTGCCTGGTGCATCATTAAATGATAGCTGAAAAGCTACAGAATTCTTTCTATTTCAGGCACTTCACAACCCTGCTTTATAGGAAACATAAATCTCTCCCATTTTCAAATGCCAGCTCTTTTGTTATCCAGCCCAGTGTCCTAAAGATTCTAAACCTAGGGGGAAGGCAGGATTCAGGAGTAATTCATTTAAAAAGTAGTTAAAGGAGAAAGTTTTAGATACATTTCAAATAGTGACAAAAATCATAGAATGAGAATGGGAAGGGAACTCGAGAGGTCACCAAGGCCAGCCCCCTGCACTCATGGCAGGGCCAAGCACCCATCTAGATCATCCCTGACAGGTCTCCCTGACGGAGATTCCACAACCTCCCTAGGCAATTTATTCCAGTGCTTAACTACTCAGATATTTAGCAAGTTTTTCCTAATGTACAAACTAAGCCTCTGTTACTGCAATTTAAGTCCACTGCTTCTTGTCCTATCATCAGATGTTAAGGAGAATAGTTTGCCTCCCTCCTCCTCTTTGTAACAACTGTTCAGGTACTTAAACTTATGTCCCCTCTTAGTCTTCTTTTCCAGACAAAAGTATCCCTATTCTTTCAATTTTCCCTCATAGGTCACGTTTTCTAGACCTTTAATAATTTTTGTTGCTTTTCTCTAAACTTTTTCCAGTTAGTCCACATCTTTCCTGAAATGTGGCACCCAGAACAGGCCACAATACTCCAAGTAAGGCCTAATTAAATAGCATGGAGTAAACTAGAATTACTTCTTACTTACAATCCTCTTGCAATATGTCCCAAAATGAGATGTGCTTTTTTTTTTTTTTTTTTTTGCAACAGTGTTACACTGCTGACTTATATTTTGCTTGTGGTCCATTATGACCCCCAGATGCCTTTCCACTGTACTCCTTCCTAAGTAATCCACTTCTCATTTTATATATGTGCAATTAATTGTTCCTTACAAAGTGGACTTTTTTGCATTTGTTTTTATTGAATTTCCTCCTACCTTAGATGATGAGGTCAACAATCAGCCAAGTTTAAGTATATGGCTAAACGAGCCGTTCAGTGGGAAGAGGAAATAGAAGGTACTAACATAAATAGTGCATCCTCCTTTTCCCTGTTTTTTATTATGTCTTAAATTCTTTTAAGTGTTGATGAGGTTAACAAAAAGGGTAAATGAACTCTGAACTGATCAAAGCAATGGAGTTGGGTACATATGCTTAGGAGGATCACTCTCAGACTAGAGAATCCCTAACACTGTCTGCAATTGTGTGCCTAAAATAAGGTACCAAACATTTGGACTCCTGATAAGAAAGACTTCCTCCAATAGCAGTACTACTTGGATTTTGCTGAAGAACAGCTGTAACTTACGCAGTTTGGGGATGTGTGACTGGTACTTAAATATTCTGGTTAAATTTTCTGAATGCTCAGCTGCTCATACACTACCATTACAAACAAACACTCACACCCTCCAGGTGCAGCATACACACCTCCTGCGGAAGAACATGCCAAAGAAACTGTTGATAAAGGATGTAGGTTCCAAACTCTTGTCTCCTTTATTGGCTTTGTCAGAGGAAGACCAGCTGCCACCATCTCTGCTCCCATCACTACCCACAGGTTTGCGTAACTTTCTATTTAAAAATTGTGTGGGGAGAGAATTAAGTTGCAACACATCATCTTTAACACCCTAAAAACAAATCCAAACATTACTCAGATACTGGGATCAATCCCACTCAATATGCACAGGTAACTTTTACTAGTATCAGCAGGAATCATGTATGTGTCCGCGCAAGGGAGGATACACACTGGAACCACCATGTGGGAAACACAGTCTTCTGTGTGGAAATATACTAAAGGTGGTAGTTACCACCTCTCTGCAGGAAAGATGCATTGAGATAGACATTGGGCAGTTTTAAATTTAAAAAAAGCTGCAATGTCTCCTATGCAGCAAAAAAAAAAAAAAAAAAAAAAAAAAAAAAAGGAAGAAACAAACAAGAATCTCATTTCTCAGAATCATGTCACCCTTTGCCCCCGCTGAAGAAACTTCTCAGTTAATGCAAACTTAAGACAAAGGTCAAACTCCCAAGGCCATAAATGTGGTCAGCTTTGGAGGAGCGCACACCAATGACCACAAAAAAGAAACGGGACTATCGAGGTTCCATTAGAAGAACAGTCTAATGAAGAGGATGCATCATGGCCAGACTTCCTGAGTGTCAACAGCTCGAGAAAACTGTGAAAGAAGGTGTGTTATTCACTACCAACCATATGGTATACATCATATCCCTGCATTTTACAGTCACACAATATATTTACTTAAAACAGCAGCAAACAGGACCTTTATCAGGTGACATAATGCAGTATCATATTACTGTACTCCAATTCCTACAAATGCATACAGCTACCACTCCACTCTTACATCTCACCTCCTTCTCCTGCTGCTTCCATTGGGTCCTGGGGGTTTGTTGATCTGAGTGGACACGATCTGACAGTGAACAGTTCCCATCAGTAGCATAAGGCACATTGGTCCAATGATTTCACTTACACTCACAACAGGTATCATGAAATACAACACAAGTGCTGTAACTGAAAAGGAAAAATAGTATCAAGTGCAAAGGTTACACTGAGAAACCCCTATGTAAGGGCAGAAAAAGGCATGTCTCAGTTTTTGTCGCAATGATTCATTTTGTTCACTTTAAATTATTTTGCAGATACTATTTCCTCCCTTATCTTATGTGGTCCTGGTACTGCTTCTCTGAAATTCCTTCTTGCTTCACAATGGGATTTGTAAGTACATTAAAACAAAGAACAGGACCATGAAAGGGATAAAAAAATGTGTGCAAAAACTATTTTGCTCTGCCAGAATGTTCTCTGAGAACCATTCACAATCTTCAGAGGATACAATTTCAGACCACTTCAAGAAATGACCATTACAGAAGGTGGACCAATACAAAGCGAAGGGAGGATATACATCACCTTCACTAACCATTTCTGCCAAAGCAGAGTCAGATAAGCAACTCACCCACAGAACATATCCAGCATGAGACATGGTAAAGTAAATTTCTTTCACCTTGTGCCCTCCTTTCTAGCCTAGAAAACCACCTCAAAAGGTGGTGAGGGGAATCCCAATCCCAGCATGAAGAACCAGATATCAAATATTCCTGGAACTTCATGGAAAAATCCATAGGAACCCAGACAACAGTAAAGAGACTACATAAATTTTTAGACTTCAAGGCCAAAAGGGACCATTATGACCATCTGATCTAGTGATTTTCAAAGTATGGGTTGCAACCCAGTCTCCTTGCTGTAAATCAGTGGTCTCCAACCTTTTTACGCCCAAGATCACTTTTTAAATGTCAGAACGAGTCAAGATCTACCCCATCCTTTCCCCAAAACCCCACCCCTTCCTTGAAGCCCCACCCTCTCTGTTCTCCTTCTCGCCATCACTTGCAATCCCCAGCCCCTATACACTCTCAGGTTATGGCTACACTGCCGCTTTTTTTTTTTTAAATCCTTCTGTCAGAAGAGGTTTTTCCAACATTTGGCCCATCTGGACTGGGCCAAGTGTTGGAAAAACCCCTTCCTTCAGAAGCCCCCTTATTCCTACTGGAACGAGGAATACAGGGGTTGCCGAAAGAGCGTGTTTGCTCTTCCACTAAAGAAAGCATAAGAACAAACACGTCCCTGGACACGGAAGAGTTTTTCCGGGATACCTCTGGTACCCTCACGGGGCTGAGACAGGAGGTGCAGGCTCTGGGGTGGGAATGAGGGATTTGGGTGTGGGAACGGGTGAGAGCTGCAAACTCTGGGAGGGAATTTGGATGAAGGAGGATGTGGAGAAGGGGATGCTGGCTCGTGGAGAGTTGGGGTGCTGAGCAAGCCACAGGCATGTGGATGTGAGGGTACAGGAGTTTGGGTTGGGGTGTGTGAGAGACTCAGAGCAGGGAGGTTAGGAGTATGATGGGCTCAGGATACAGATTTGCGGTGTGTGGATGGTGCAGGAGTGTTGTGGCAGAAGACTGAGGATGTGGGGGTGCAGGAGTTTGGGGATGAGGCTCAGGACAGGGGGGTTCCAGTGTATGATGGGCTCAGATTTGGGTCGGAGAGGGAGAGGGGGTGTACAGGAGTGTTATGATGCTGCGACCAGATGGGGGCTTGGCGGCCAGGCTTCATTTTTAAATAAAATATGTCAAATACAAAAAGTTTCAGCATTGTCTTTATTTATGAGAGGGTGGGGAACCTGTTTTGAGTCAGGGGTCACTGACCCACAGAATAGTCAGTTGGGGCCACACAAGTGAGATGCAAAAAAAAAAACAACCCCTCTAAAACCCCACAAGCCTCATTAATGTGGGCCCAACTGTGCTGGTGAGGGCAGGGTAATGGTGGGTGCTGGGGCAGGAAATAGGGTGCTGGGCAGGGTGCCAGTGGGTGCTGGGTCAGGGTGCAGGGAGTCCCCTGGCGCCCGGAACTTCTACATCTTCCCTCCTCCCACTCCACCACACAGGAAGGCAGCAGGAGAAGGGAGTCCCTGATGCACGCCTACTGCCTGGACTCCTACCCCCTCCTGCATGCAGAAAGGCAGCAGGAGAAGGGAGTCCCCAGCACGTGCCTCCTCCCATGCTGCTTAGGGGTGGGGAGGAATGGGGGGGCCCCCCGAATGCCTCGCGATCAACCAGTTGATCACAATTGATGGGTTGTTGACCATGGCTGTAGAGTGACCAGCGGGGTGCTAAGGCCAGCTTCCTGCCTCTCCTGGCACTGCAGACCATGCTGTGCTCTGGAAGTAGTCAGCAGCAGGTCCATCTCCTAGGTGGAAGCGAATACCCAACTCATGAGAGAAAGCAAAACACACCAGAAAATGAAGCCAATCCCATTTTAAAACAAGCTCCATCCATGTTTGCTCGACAACGCTTAGCGACAAACCAGGAACCAGCAAATGGGAGTGTGGAGCCAGAGCTTGGCATGGGGGCAGCCTGTGGAGTTGGACTTGCTCCTGGCCACTTCCAGGGTGCAGTGAGATCCACTGAGCCAGGACAGGCAGAAAGCCAGCCTTATCCCACAGCATCACTGGCCAGGAGCTGCCAGAGGTGAGGTAAGCCTGTGCCCCAACAATCCCCTGTCCCAGCTCTGAGGAACCCCCCCTCCCAGCCTAGAAACCCCTTCTGCACCCTCAACACCTCATCCCTGATCCTATCCCATACTCTGCAGCCCCTGTTCCCCACCCCAGGCCTTAGCCCAGAGTCCCCACTACATACTGAACCCCTCTGCCCCACACCCCCAGCCTGCACTCTAGTCAGATGATATAATTATGATAGGTCACAGGTATCAATTTTCTTCAACTGGGTCACAAGAAAAAAGTTTGAAAACAACTGATCTATTCTGACCTGGTTAACACGGGCCAGAGAATTTCATGCAGTAATTCCTGCATCAGACCTACACCTTCTGTTGAGCTAGAACATATCTTGCCTGAACTATAGTGCCTATAGTGCGTCAACAGAATACATGTTAATCCTTTCTCACCTAGAGTCTTATATGGAAATGTAAGTACAATATTTATACGCCAATTGATTTATTTTATGATATGGTAAAAATGAAAAAGTAAGTAGCGTATGTATTGGTTTAACTTTTTTAAGCTAATTGTTTGAGGTGAAATATAGGATACAAAAGACAAACCAACCTCCTGAAAGGGGCATAATGGTAACGGAACAGTTGAGAGTCACTGGATTAAATGACCTGGCCAGTTACTCAAGAAGCACTAGATAAGAATTTAGCCCAGATCTCTGTCAATTATATAAGTCCTAATCCACTGCTTCAACCACAAGACCATCCTTCCTCCCTTTTGCTGAATCAAATGTAGCACAGGAAATCGTTTAAATATCCTTATGGTCAGGGCTCAACAAACTATACAATCTACTTGCCCATGGCGAGTAGATTTCAGCCGTGCGCCCCATTCATTTGCGGCTCTTGCGCATGCGCAATGCGGCTCTTGCGCATGCGCAGTACGGGGCTGGCGAGCGGTTTTCGCTGCCGTTTGTAAAGCCCTGCTTATGGTAGATAAGAAGGTGGCACCCGAAGAGCATAAAAAGCTATCCAGTATCTGCAGATAATACTCAAATACTTCAGAGTTGCCACTTGCAATGGTAAGGACGCTATCACAGAACTCCAAACAAACGATTTTGGAACAACACACTCCAATACTTACCTTGCATGAAGTAAAGCACCAGAAGCCACATAAAAATACGCTGGGATGTCACCTGTATCCACCAATGGCTGAATAATGGAAAAAACACGACCCGCACAATTCCCTTCCTCGTTAGTGATGTCCATGGGATTTCAGGCTTGGCTTTGGCAAACGTGGAGCCTTGAAAATGCACAAAAATATATAGGCAGTTAAACGCGAGTTTTACTTAATGCTTTACTTGTAACCAAGGCTAAAATTTTGTCACAGAATCCATGACCTCCAGAGACCTTAACGACATTTTCACTTCAGATCTGAAGCAGTGGGGTTCAAACTGTCAGCTGGCATGGGCTCCCCTGCTACTACTGCAGAAGATTTAGTTGCGACTGAGTTGTGGGGTCCCCACACCATCCAAAGTTACTGCCAGGAATAGGGGGACCCTGCACTCCCAACCATCATCCATAGGGGAAACCCTGGGGCTCCAGCAGCAGTTGGTGCTGAATCCTCCTTGTAGTAAGATGAGGGCCTGAAACATACGCCCTTGCAAGCCTGGTGTGAGGACTGAATCCTAGGCACAATGGCCAAGACTTTGCTAATATAAAGCAAAACTGAGCTCTGAGCAAGAGGCAGGCCTCTGCTCCCAGTACTTGGCATGAAAAGGGCAGATCTTGTAAAACACTAATTGGGTGTAGGCACAGGTTGAAATCACATTCCAGAAGGATGGTAACAGCTGGTTAAGCACCTTGGTACCCACACATTCTCCACAAATGACAGGGCCATACCAACACAGCTTCAGGGCAGGGTCTAATATGACAGCATGATGGACAGAGATGTTTTGATTGAACCATCAGGAGCAAGATTATGGATGGTATATAGCTAACGTTGGAGGGTGGCAACCTGATGTATCAGAAATTGTGTATAATTTGTCTGTACCTGTGTATAAAGCTTTGTCTTGGAGGGGGCTGTCTCTGTCTAACCTGGGGGGAAGTGGGACCTCCCACTTACTGAGCTAGTCCATTGTCAGGAGATGCATATGCATAGTGGTTCGACACAGTGAATCGCAGTAAGTCAACACAACACACAGGAGGAGCACACATATGTACCTGAACAGTTATCATTGGACAGAGCAAGAGACCTGCCAGTGACTTCTGACAACTACACTCCTCCCTCTCCATTTTATACATTTTTAATATAAATTAGGGACAGGCTACAGGCTTCCATGAATTTGTGGTTATTGCCTGTGACTTTAAATAGACACTAAATAGAACTGTGAATCTTTGCCTTACTTGTAATTTCTTCCTTAGCTAATGCAAAATTCCTCTAAAATGCAGTACAATTTGAAATTGGAAAACATCAACATTTCAGTCTCACCAGAAGTGTCAAGTTCACGAGTTTGGGTCGAAGGAACCCTTTCCCCTCCTCTTAGTCATTTTCAAATACCTCTATCTTAAGTGGAATATCAACCCAAAATACAAGCCTGAAATAACCACCCTTTACTCCTCCCTTCAAAGGCATTCTCTACAACTTCAGCCCTTAGCTGACCATGCAATGGTGCCAGCAGGCCTGCAGTCCCTCTGCCAGGTAACACACTGGGCTGTGTGTCCTCCAATCTAAATTGTAGCGCTGCTGACCTGTAATCTAAACAGTCCTTTCAGAAACCAGACAGTGGTATTAAATTATGTCAGACATGGGAAAAAGGTAAAATATTCCTTGTACACTTTCTTTCTTATGCAGTACTGGGATGTCACATTTAACCTTGGGACATTTGATAGAACTTCTTTATTCAAAGGATACCCACCTCTGATTAAGTCAACATCTATCAGGTCAGGCTGTATGTGGCCCTTTTTTTGGGGGTTGTTTTTGAAGCCCTGCACATTTTGAAAAACAAAAGATTATTAGTTTTTGTTGTGAACAGAAAAGACTGCCTGCATTTCCTTTACTCTGTTTTCTCCAGAAACCATGATACTCTCTAGCTCTAAGATCAGGAACATCATTCAGTATTGCTAATACTCTTCTGGAGACAAATTTATTAGTCAGAGCCTATTTATTTAATTGAGCTTTTACTTAATAATTATTTTTAAAACAAGAACTGCACCCTGTAGGAACCACAGTTAGAGCCACTACTTCAATTTCCTGTGGATAATGAGGAAAGAGACCAGTGTTCCTGATTGGTCAGATGACTCCCAGCTCATCTTAAAAGAGGACACCTGGGCCCTGGAAAGGGGAGAGATGACAAATCAGTACAGGAAGCAAGGCTAAGAGCTGCCTGAGACTCAGGGAGCTTCATGAGACCAAGTGGAGAGACCTGAACTCAGATGATATCTGCAACAGGACTACTGGTAAGGAATAACCAAAGTGGGGAATCCCTAACAAGTGGAAGTCTTGGGCAAAGGGGAAGATACAAACTCAGGGTTGTAGTAGAAGGATCAATTGGTAGTAATTTGCAGTGACCTCACTTTTTGTTAAAGGGTATAAAAATAAACTCTAAACTATTGCTAATACCTGTCTGACCAAGTTGGAGTTGACCAATATGGATCTAAACAGCCCTGGGTTTAGCCAGTTGTATCTTGATCAAATACCTATAAAAGTTTTGTTACTGTTCATAAGTAGTAAATTGCTCATTTTAGGCATATTTAGAGAAATAGTATAAAAAGTAACAAAATGTCTCATCTGTGGAAGTGGGTTTTGCCCACAAAAGTTCATGATACTATCTATATATTTGTTAGTCTCTAAGGTACTACAGGACTACTCATTTTTTTAAAAAAGTTACAGACTAACACAGCTACCCTTCTGAGAACTACATAAACAAAGAGAAGTCCTGTGGCACCTTATAGACTAACAGATTTATTGGAGCATAAGCTTTTGTGGGCAGAGACCCATGATGCATGTAGTTTACATGCAGATTCAGACTAACAGGGCTACCCCTCTGATACTTGTCATGATGCAAGAATAAATACTAGTTACCTTTTGAACTTAATAAAGAAACTTATGGTTAAATTCGAATTGTAGTACCACATGTAAACATCACCACCAGTCACCACTAGTTGTTTAGTAATATCTGAAAAGAAATGACCAGTTCTCCAGGGCACGGACTAAGTCTTTGCACTTGTTCTGTACAATATCTACCAAATAGTAAAAGTTCAGATTGAGAGAAAAATCAAAGACAAATTGTACTGTCCAGTGAATATCTATGGTATGTAATGCTTTTCACTGTGTAGGCTCCCAGGCTCTGCATTAAGCAGAATTGGTGCACCACATCACAGGGAATCAATAAATGGAATGGGACAAACAGCAAATTAAAATAAAATATAAATAAAAATATTACCTTCATCTCAGTCTGTTCTATAGACTTTTCCCATATCTGTTGGTCATAGGCTCCAATCTGAGAAAACAAATTTTCTTTGTGACAAAATTCTTTAATTTACTACAAATCAAAACAGGGTGGATAAAATATGATTTAACAAAAGTGATTTATTTAGGACAGCCCATGTTAAGACCTAAAGTTACCATACTATTATTAAAATCAGCTGAATTTTAAAAATGTTAATCAGTGCATATTTCCTACCTTTTTTTTTTTTAAAAAGGCAAACCACTGATCTGCTGAAAGTCACTGGCTAACTTGTCAAAGTGCTAAACCAGCTTTTGACAGCAGGAGACTCTTCTGCAGCCAGAAATCAAGGAAATAATGTATTTATTTAGTTCAGTTTAATGACTTGATTAATTCATTCAAAGTAAAAAAAACAAAAACAAACCACCACCAACAAAAAAAACAGCTGGGAGTTGAAAACCAGTAAGGCTTATATTCCTCTTCCAATCTATTAATGAATGTTGGTATGGGAAGATGATATACCAGTTATGAAATCCTGAACTACATGGTGACTAGAAACAATCAGTTCAAACACTAACTCAAGTTACAAATTCAAAATGTTTTAACTTTTTAAAAAAAAATATCAAATAAACTTGCTGTGGGTAAGGTAGTTTTAGTTAAACAATTTAAATGTTTGTATATTTTAAATGAATTAATCTCTGCTCAAACAGAGCTTGACACTAATCACAATTAAAACAAATCTGATAAACATAGGTAAATGTAAGCTATATAACAGCCTAAATCAACATGTATAAATATAGCCAATCCTCCTGGTTTGCAGAAAGAAGCACCAAATATAGTATATATTATTTAGAATTTAGTAAAGAAAGGTCGATTCTAAATTAACTAAAATTAATTGTTTTTCAATTGCTGCTGAAATCAGGGTTTCCTGCTTAAAGGAAATGGTGATTAAACTAATTTGCTGGCTTACATTAAAGCAATATCAATTAAGCAGGTCAAAATAAACCAAGACTGTAGACAAATATCCCCAGAACGCAACAAAATAAATATTTTTAAAATCCTGTGGACTGAACATTTTGAGAGTGGGGGAGGAGAGCTGAAATATTTAAAATATAAACAAAAACACCTTGATAGCAATGCTCTGTGTTGCTAAGCACAGAGCATGGTCGCAGCCACCACAGGGCTGAGGTATCGTGCCCCAGTGAAGCCTGGCATGGGGGGGTGGGTGTAAGTGAGTGGGGCCAGCCTCAGGTAACACAGGGCAAAGCAGTGGTTTGCGAGCTGCAGGGTAGCCCCCGCACTGACCTTCTTCTGGTACCAGGCGATGGCATCCCTGCCCCGCACGGCCATCGGGCTCCTCAGCCCCCACCCGGCCAGCGACCTGCAAGGAAGGGAATGAGGCTCAGACCACTGCTAGCTCCCAAAGGGGCCTCCCACAGCTAAGAGCCAGGTCCACTGGGGCGAACAGCCTCCCCAACCCCCCACAAACCCCTCCCCGGAAGCCCAGCAAGCCCCCAATCTCCTACCCCCAACCAACCCCTCCTCCCAGCCCAGCCAGCCTGCAATTGCCTGCTCCTACCCCACCTGTGCCAGCCCCACCCCACGAACCCGTCCAACCAACCCCTCTCCCCAGCCCAGCCCCCAACCAATCCCCGCCCCCCAAGCCCAGCCAGCCCCTAATCCCAACCACTCCCCTCCCCTGAGCCGACAGCCCCAATCCCCCACCCAACCGCTCCCCCTTCCCCGCCCCAATCCCCGCCCCGCCCCTGCCCGCTCGAGTCAGGGCCCCCAAACCCCCACAGCCGCGTCCCCCATTAACCGCCCCCGCCAGGCCCAACTCGGCCCGGCCTTACCCCGCGGGCCGCTCCGGCCTCCCCCCCACGCGCTGCCGGCCGCGCTCCCGCTGTCCCCGCCGGCCCTACTGTCACCATGGCAACAGCAGCCGGCGGAGCCAGGCGCGCACGAGCCGAATCGCGGAAATGGCGCTCGACTGCCTCTGCCTGGCTCCGCTCGGTCCCCTCCGCCGAGGGCGCGCTCAGTCCCCGCGCCGGAGGGGGCGCGCGCAGACCCCAGCAGCCGAACGCCGCGCGCGGCTCGCCTCCCCAGAACGTTGCCCCCCTTCCCTGCGGGCCGTGGCGCCTGCCCCACTCACCTGAGGGGCGGGCGGGTGCCCCGGGCGGGGCGGCCACAGCGCCCAGCACCATCGCCCCGGGCCGCGGCGCCGCAGTGGGTTGGCCCCGCCCCGGGCGTGGGCCACGCCCCCATGACGGGCTCTCGGGGCCGCAGAGAGCGGGGCTGCGCGCGCTCCTCGGCGGGGGGGCGGGGCGGGGCGCGGTTGCCCAGCTGCAGCGCTGGTTATGCCGCAGCCTGCGCCGCGCCTGCGCGCCTGCTCCCAGGCCACGTGGCGGGTGCGCCCGCGCTCGGGGTGTGCACAGCGGACGAGCCGGCTCGCGGGGCGCCGCCGCCCTCTTGCGTCATTAGCACGGGGGGGGCGGGGCTCGCGCTGTGCCCAGCACGTTGGGCGCTCGCGGAGCCCGGGGCGGGCTGAGCAGCAGCATTTCCCGGCCTGGCAGCTGAGCGGCCCCACGCCGGGGCTAGGGGGTGTTCTTCAGTGGGGCTCCCTGTCTCGCTGGTGGAAGCGGCTCCGCTGTCATTCACTAGTCACTGGGCCAAAGGAAAGCTAACGGGAGGAAGGGCTGCTGGGGGCTGTGCGCTGCCTGTCAGCGGCGCCCCGCGGGGACCTGGCTCCGATGCCGCCCGCTGCAGGGGGCTATGTCAGTTCTGCCATGTAGCCGTCCAGCGGGTCTGCTCTTTGACACAGGGACCCTGCCAGGCCCGGCCACCGCCTGCTCGTCGACACTGCCCGGCCGTGGCGGGGCGATGCAGAGACACCGCGCACAAGGGCTCGTCCAGCAGCTCGGACCCCGGGAGCAGCAAATCAAAGGCGCTGAGGAGAAAACCTGTCGTCTTGCCTCCTGTGCGGCCTCTGCCGAGCTCTGCGACACTGAAGCAGAGACCCCCCGGTCAGCCCTGCGAGACCGTCAGAGCTGACAGCGGATGGGCTATTCAGGTAGGGTGTGGGCCAGGCGGGGCCAAGCCCCCTTCTGCCATTGCCTGTGTCTCAAGTGGACGCCCTAACTCTGGCCACACGAGAGCCGAGCCTGTGCGGCCTAGCGCGCAAGTCGTTCCCTGGAGCGCTGGGGTTGAGGCTTTGCTGGGTCAGCGGAGGCCATTGGGCTTTCCTGTTGAAGTAGGGCCCCTTTCGTTAACTAGGGATAGGGCCCAAGCAAGCGCTCAGCCTGTGAAGCCCTCCATAGCCCAGGGGTGTGGGTGCTGGCTTGGAAGGCCAAGCCTGTGAGTTCTATTCCCCCTGAGCCTGGTAAGACAAAGGGTTTTGAAAAATTCTTGGCCACCTCTTGGCCCTTCTAGCAAAATGCAGATCACTCTTTTGCCCCCTGTGGTCCCTGGCCTGCCCAGGAGGTGGGAGATCCCAGTTCCAGTCCTGCCTCTGCCAAGGGACTGGAGCAGGGATCTCCTGCCTCCCAGGGACTGCCCCACCACCCCTCTAACCCAACCCCACCCCACCCCACCCTCCTCCCTCCAACCCCCTCCCACCTAACCCCACCCCTGAGAGGTGAGAGCTGCCAGTCCAAGTCCCTGTCTTTTCTCCTAAGACAAATGGCTCCTCCTGGAGCAGGGACCTAAACAGGAATCTGCCACCTCCCCAGTCACCTGGGAGAGAGGATTTCCCCAGTCAAACCCCTTCTAAAGGGGCAGAGGTAGGATTTGAACTAGGAAATCCAAGGATCTCCCACCTCCTAGGCAAGCACACAACCACCGGGCTACAGCATGATCCTAAGTCTGGGGTTGCCCCAGGCCACTCTTAAGTAAAGGGGAACAGCGCCAACAGGTAAGAGTAATGGCACTAGTTCTTCAAATGAAACACTTTCACCCACAGCAGGGATTTGAACCCCATGTGCCACTAGGCCAGGCAAGTGCTGTGACCACTGCCCTATGGAGAGCTTTACAGAGTTAGCCCTCTCTTTGGCCCAGTTAATAGTTTATTAAAGTGGAACAGTGTCAACAGAAAAGCCAGACTATCTCTTTGTTCAAATCCACTTACCCCACTGGGGACTTGAACCAGTAGAGCTCACACCACAAGCACACACCTTAACCGCTGCCCTATAGAGAGCTTTATAAAGCTGTTCCTTTCTTTGGCCCAATTAATAGTTTATTAAAGTGGAACAAGTGTCAAGAGACAAGTCAAGCATTTTATCGCTCCCATCCACTTGGTCCACAGGGGAATTGAACCAGTAGTGCTCACACCACAAGCCAGCACACTAAGCCTTGCCCGATACAGAGCTTCTTTTTGGCTCTATTAATAGTTTATTGAAGTGGAACAAGTGTCAACAGAAAAGCCAGCACATTTCATTGCTCAAAACTATTTGCCTGGCAGGGGAATCAATCCAGTAGCAGTTATAATACCACTCAACACATTAACCACTGCTCTACGGACGACTTATTACAGTCAGTTTCTGCTCTGACCCAGTTAATAGTTAATCAAAGTGGAAGGAACTTCAAGAAAGGTTCCAGTTTTTAAACAGAAGACTCAAACCAGGATCACACATGGTGTACGTGCACCCTCACACCTCAGAAGACTTTTGCTCTGACCCAATTAATAGTTGATTAAAGTGGAACACTCTCAAGAGAAAAACCAGGCCATTTCATCTTTCAAATCCATTTTCAGTACATGGCAGATAGGAGACCTGAACCACTACAGCAGGCAACACTAGTCAACACATTAACCACTGCCCCACAGAAGCCTTTTCACCTATGTCTGTCTTTGGGCCCATTAATAGTAAACCAAAGCAAAATCACTTCAACTAGAAGGCAGGATTGTTCAAAGCCCTGTTTGCCCCATGACCTCCACAGCTCTGGGTGGGGTGGCCCTAATCTCAGGGCTGCAGAGGGTTTCTCTGTCTGGGGCTTTGCTTTGGCTGTTACTAATTAATGAACATGGGACAGTGGCATAAGGAAGGCTGAGGTTCCTCCCTGCTCAACTCCCAGCCCCTCAGCCCACAAAGGGAGCAAGTGAACCTAAGTCTGCAACAGCCCAGGAGACTTTCTAAACCACTGCCCAAATGCAGCACTCAACAGGCAGCATTTTGCCCAATGACGGTAGAACAGCTTCAAGGGGGAAAGACTCGGGGCACCCCACGCTATGCTGTCATTTATAAGCTAGTAATTGAAATTATTGAACAGATTAAGCGCTTTAACGCTCTCATGTTAGTTACCAAACTTCATTTTAAATAAAGTAAAATATTAATTTATGTCCAGCACAAAAGGTTTCAACATTGTCTTCATTTATGGCAGGGGCAGGGAATCTTTCTTGGGGGCAGGGGGGGGGCCAATGACCCACAGAAAAATCAGTTGGGGAACCACATAAGTGAGAAGCAAAAAAAAAAATCCTCCAA
This sequence comes from Rafetus swinhoei, assembly GCA_019425775.1. Lineage (NCBI taxonomy): Eukaryota > Metazoa > Chordata > Testudines > Trionychidae > Rafetus > Rafetus swinhoei. Next base: position 1,419,296 of record JAFJHL010000175.1, on the reverse strand, counting down.
AAACCCCCAACCTTCACTGATATGGCCCCCCAATTGAGACACCCAATATTAACTCACCATCACTTCACATTTTTGCAATACTGTTTTACTAACTTTAAGTAAAATAACCAAGGATGAACAGGACCTCCTCTGCTGAGAAAAGTATTATCATACAGTGTTCAAACTGAAGTAGACTGCAGAGGAATTGAATTAAATCCATCGTAGGGCTCTTAGGCCTGGTCTACACTAGGGGCTTCGTCTACACTACCAGTTTTGCCAGCAGCGATTATGCAAATGAGGCACGGGTTAGCATATTGCCGTGCCTCATTTGCATAATTTATGCACACTGTTTTTGCAGAAAAAAGTAGTGTAGACGGGGTTTTGCGCAAAAAAACCCCAAATCCATCCACACTACTTTTTCCGCAAAATTGGTGTGCATAAATTATGCAAATGAGGTGCAGTGATATGCTAATCCACATCTCATTTGCATACTCATTTGCATACAGCAGTAGTCAAAAAAAGCAAATAGAATTTTAGGAGTCATTTAAAAATGGATAGCGAATAAGACAGAAAATATCTTACTGCCTCTATATAAAACCACGGTATGCCCACATCTTGAATACTGCGTACAGATGTGGTCGCCTCATCTCAAAAAAGATACATTGGCATTGGAAAAGGTTCCGAAAAGGGCAGCAAAAATTATGAGGGGTTTGGAACGGGTCCCATATGAAGAGAGATTAAAAAGACTTGGACTTTTCAGTTTAGAAAAGAGGAGACTAAGGGGGGATGTGATAGAGGTTTATAAAATCATGACTGGTGTGGAAAAAGTGAATAAGGAAAAGTAATTTACTATTCCCACAATATAAGAACTATGTTCATAAGAATGACCATACTGGGTCAGACCAAAGGTCCATCTAGCCCAGTATCCTATCTGCTGACAGTGGCCAATTCCAGGTGCCTCACAGGGAGGGAACACAACAGGTAATCCTTATGTGATCCCTCCCGTCATCCACCTCCAGAGAAACAGAGGCTAGGGATACCATTCCTACCCATCCTGGCTAATAGCCATTGATGGACCTAACCTTCATGAATCTATCTAGCTCTTTTTTGAACCCTGTTAAAGTTCTAGCCTTCACCACATCCTCTGGCAAGGAGTTCCACAGGTTGACTGTGCGCTGAGTGAAGAAAAACTTCCTTTTGTTTGTTTTAAACCTGCTGCCTATTAATTACATTTGGTGACCCCTAGTTTTTATATTGTGGGAATAAGTAAATAACTTTTCCTTATGGCACCTCACACGTGCCACTTCTACAACCATCTGGATACCATTTTGGGGGATGGCCTAGCCAGCATCCCCAGTGTGGTTGTCAAGTCCGGCCAAAACATGCCTAGTGTCAGCCTGGAGGATACGGTGGTGGCAAAGGGGAAGGAGCTGATCCCCAAGATCCAGGAGCTGGTCATGTTGCTGGAGCCTCACTGTCTGAATCAACAGTAGGTTTCCTACTGGGGTCATGCTACTTTGGGGTACATTCGATTCTTTCCTGCAGTGAGGACATGGACCTTTGACTTTGCAAAATCAGGTGGTAGGAAATCAACTGTATTAGATTGGACCTTATCTTGTAGTGCAGACGTGCCCTTAAGGTTTAATAAATTTTTTAAAATGCCATTTTGTGCAGTTTGGTGCATTCTAAAGCTAGACCTTGTCTCCAAAATACTTTGAAAAAGCAGGAAATCATCAACATCATCTTCATGCCTGGCAGGGATGGTCTGCAGTATTGGGTACAGAAAAGGGAATTGTAGCAGAAGCCCTGTAACTTAAAAATCAAACCTGGCAGAGGTTTTAGTTCCATTAGAGTTGTTGGCCACCTTTCCCACATTGCCATTATATGCAACACACAGCAACAGTAGTTTCTCTTTCGCCTCCCCTAGCTAAAAGATCCAATGACTGCAGGCTTTAGTTTTCTAATCTTTTCATTAGGATATGGAATTAAGCATTTTATAATAGTCACTAATTTTGTAAGCTTTGAATTGGCTTACATTTTGGTTTTCTGGACTACTGATGAGGCCATTTCTCTACCACATTCTCGATCAATTCTCAGTGTTCTTCCTTTACTTATAGAATCATAGAATACTAGGACTGGAAGGGATCTCGAGAGGTCATCGAGTCCAGTCCCCTGCCCTCATGGCAAGACCCAGGACTGTCTAGACCATCCCTGATATACATTTATCTAACCAACTCTTAAATATCTCCAGAGATGGAGATTCCACAACCTCCCTAGCCAATTTATTCCAGTGTTTAATCACCCTGACAGTTAGGAACCTTTTCCTAATGTCCAACCTAAACCTCCCTTGCTGCAGTTTAAGCCCATTGCTTCTTGTTCTATCCTCAGAGGCCAGAAAGAACACGTTTTCTCCCTCCTCCTTGTGACACCCTTTTAGTTACCTGAAAACCACTATCATGTCTCTCTCAATCTTCTCTTTTCCAAACTAAACAAGCCCAATTCTTTCAGTCTTCCTTCATAGGTCATGTTCTCTAGACCTTTAATCATTCTTGTTGCTCTTCTCTGGACCTTCTCCAATTTCTCCACATCTTTCTTGAAATGCGGTGCCCAGAACTGGACACAATACTCCAACTGAGGCCTAATCAGCGCAGAATAGAGCGGAAGAATGACTTCTCGTGTCTTGCTCACAACACACCTGTTAATGCATCCCAGAATCATGTTTGCTTTTTTTGCAACAGCATCACACTGCTGACTCATATTTAGCTTGTGGTCCACTATAACCCCTAGATCCCTTTCTGCTGTACTCCTTCCTAGACAGTCGCTTCCCATTCTGTATGTGTGAAACTGATTGTTCCTTCCTAAGTGGAGCACTTTGCATTTGTCCTTATTAAACTTCATCCTGTTTACCTCAGACCATTTCTCCAATTTGTCCAGATCATTTTGAATTATGACCCTATCCTCCAGAGCAGTTGCAACCCCTCCTAGCTTGGCATCATCTGCAAACTTCATATGTGTATTCTCTATGCCAATATCTAAATCGTTGATGAAGATATTGAACAGAGCCGGTCCCAAAACAGACTCCTGCGGAACCCCACTTGTGATACCTTTCCAGCAGGATTGTGAACCGTTAATAACTACTCTCGGAATGGTTATCCAGCCAGTTATGCAGTGACCAAAGTGATCCCAGTGCAACATTAGTTAACCTCAGGAATGGTGCACCTACACAGCAGGGCTTAACTCGAAATAAGCTATGCAAATTCAGCCATGTTAATTGTGTAGCTTATTTTGAAATAGCTTATTTTGAAATTGGGAGCGTCTTCAAAATAGAGCACTCTTCCTCCGACTTCCCTTACTCCTCATACAATGAGGGCTACAGGTGTGGCAGTAAGAAGTCCTCCAGCTTGACAGTATTTTGAAATAACTGCCTGCTGTGTAGACAAGGACTAAGTTATTTCGAAATAATGTTGCTGTACCCGAAATGAAGAAAGGTGAGAAGAGGCATCGGGGACAAAAATCAACCTCTGATACTGCCTGTCTGACTGATCTTTCAGGAGAGCATTGAGAAGAGAGGAGAAGTTTATATTCTAAACATTTGCAATTGCTCAGCAGACATGAGTTACTGCTATTACATTTAAATAAGTTTAAATAATGAGAGCAACTGAAGTAAAGGACGAAATCAGGTTTATTAAAAAAATACTTTACAGGAAAAATCTATGCATTCCATTGTACTATTTTACAAAGAAATAGCTTAACAATTTGACACGCTTGTACAATCAGCTACTGAAAGAAATACACTGGTTAGAGGATTATTCACATAGAGGTTCTGTTTACACTATGCTTTATAAAAACCTCTTTAAAACTTTTCTGTTAAATGTCAATAAATATAGTAGGGTCGCACAAAGCAAACAATCTTCCAGGCAATTGATCGTGTCCCCTATATGCAAAGAACTTAGATAAATTAAAAACCTACAGAAAATATATTAGCTGCCAATTAAATTAAAATCACAAAATCAAATAAGAAATCTCTTTACATGTTGTACAAAGGAATTAGAAGTATAAGTATTTCTTTAAACAGTTGATGAGTGCTATAACAATATTAGCCCCTCAGCTACATGTGCTATTTGATCATAACAATTATGTATATTAATGGAAGGCCATAAAATTTGGAAATGTTCTTTTAGATCAACATAAGTTAATTTACAGAACCAGCCATCAGGTGAAAAAAGGTTCCTTTTCAGGGGTTGAAGATAATGTCCCTCCCCCACTTATTATGCCCTTTAAAACAACCAATATGGCTACACACACACTTAGCATTTTTAATAATAAATGTAAAGTGCTTATCACCCATTAAAATTCAAGCATGTGAATGGCAGAATAAGCAAAATGAAGGACTTGAACTCACATCCCTCCTGTAGCTCTGATAAAATAAAATTATGTCAAGAGACTGGAACTAAGTACTCACGTAGGAAAACAGTTGACAGATTAACAGTTTCTCTATATTAAAAAGGTACACATGAATAACTACTTTATTACATATCCCTGGAGAACAATTCAGTGTGTATTCCATCTTCTCTGTTAACAAAACATGTTAACAGAGAAGTGAGCCATTGGCTTCACAAGGTACTTTTAAAACAGGTTAAGTTTCTGCACAGACAGTATGAGGACATTCAAGGGAGAGGAAAATGATACTATAATTTCTGACAAGTTTCATATTTAGAGTCTTTATTTGGCCAGGGGCCCCTTTACTCTGACACAATGTGGCCTTTCACCTTTATCCCAGTTTACCATTTTCCTAGGCGCCTAAAAAAAGAATTGTAAACTGTGGTTAAATGAGAAGCCACGCCCAGTATTCCATCTTAGAACTAGTTATACCCTTTAGTACCATGTCCCTGGACTATGCTGTTAAAAATCTAAGTTGGTTTCAAGGCAAGAGAGTATTCCATATCTCAGTTCCAGACTTCAACCAAGCCCGTAAGTTTCTAAACAACAGGACAAACCTTCAGTGGCGCTATAATGATTTACCTCCAGTGAACTCAATGGAATTACTGTAAATTACACCAGCTGACCTGATGTAGCAATGAATTCTAAAGGAGTATGATCAAAATGTGACAAGGACTATTCTGAGATGTATTCCATCTTTATGTATAGCTTTATTTCATCATATCCGTAAGTACTCAGTCTACTAACAGCTGTTGATACAATGAGATAATCTTGCCAATTGAATTTGAGATATGCTTGCATAAAGTGCATAGGCCAAAGGTGGGGAAACTTTTTTGGGTCAGGGGCCACTGACCCACAGAAATATCAGGAGCCTCAAAAAAGCGAGACGCAAAAAAACAACAAACAAGAAAAACCCCACAACCTCACTGATGTCACTCACACACACACACACCCCCAACTGAGGAGAAAGACACTCCTCATATTCCCATCACACACCAGAGTCTAAGGGGACCCAGGCTAGTAGAATCTGTGGACTCTCCTAAGCTCTGGGGTGAGGCCAAAATGAGGGGTTCAGTGTGTGGGAGGGAGGGGGTTGCTGGGAAGCATGTTTGGGGTGTGGGGTCTGGGTGAGAGGAAGAGTGCAGGAGTGGGCTGGGAGGGGAGACCCAAGCATCAGGGGCCAGATCCAGGAAAGCTGGGGGCTAGATTTGGCCCCCAAGCCTTAGGTTCCCCACCCCTGGCATAGACATTATCACTGAATTTAATGAGCTATCTTCTGAAATCTTTGAGTGATAACAGTCAATCAGAAGTTGCCTTTCTCCACCAATTATTTGCAAATATTTTACTCTTAAGACTAGACAAAGATTTGACGTGGCCAGTATTATACTGGAAAGATTAACTTGTCCATCTGTCACTCAGTTTCTCAAAGAGCACACTGTATTAGGGATGTTAAAAGCCGGTTAAATCGGTAACCATGTAACCAATGAAGCTCTCAGCGGTTACACGCTGCAGGCTCTGCAGTGTAAAGCTTATGTATAAAAACTTATTTAGGCAAAGCCTCCCTGGGACTGGGGCCACCAAGCCCCTGCCAGTTCTGCTCCCAAGGAGGCGGATTCCTTTCCCTGCCCAGCTCCCAGGGAGGAGGCTGCACAGTGAAGCCTCCTCTCTGTGAGTGAAGTGAGCAGCCCTTGCCCACCTGACTCTCGGGAGGAGGCTTTCCTGCTCTGCCACAGCGAAGCCATATTCCTGGGAGCCTGCTGAATGCAACAGACACCACTAACCAATAAGTATCAGTTTATCAGTTAAATGGTTAGTCAGGTACACTGTAACATTCCTACACTGTACGGCGTTTGAATTCTTCATATTCATTATTAAGTAAGCCACTTTTTAGTGCCAACCATTTTAGAGTACTGCATATCTGAAGGTATTATTCCAACTGTAATGCATTGATTTCAGTCTACTGGGCAACAGATTTAATTATCCATTTCAGGAGCAATACTTTCTATACCTATATTTAGAGATTATCTGGGTTTGGAAGAAGAGTGGTAATTTTGGATTTTACAAATGTCTCAAAAGTTGCATTAGTATTTCATTAAACAATAAATTTTGTACAAGCAAAATTAAGACAAAATCCATAATAAAATTGAAAGCTTCATAACATTTTATCTGAAACAAAAATCTGCTCATCTTTACCTCAGTCCTACAAATAATAACAACAACAAAACAACATTATCTAAATCATTCTATGACTAATTTGTAATGAAGAGGAGGGCATCACTTTAGGTTTTGAACTAGTGAGTAAAAGAAAAGTATGGTACAATGGATAAAGTCATTCAATCCACAGAAGTAAAAGAGAAACATTTTCTTGATATTTTAGAAAGAATAGATTATTTCACACAAGCAGGAAACAGTTTTGAGAGCAGTGTGAAGCATTCAGCTGGTCTACTGTTCGCATTAGTTTAAAAGCATGCTATTTAATATAGTTTACAGACACTTCCAATGCACATTTAAAAAATTACATGTCTCTTCATTCTATTTCAAGCTCTAGAGGAATACAAATAAAAATTAATGGTACATGGTTTCATCTTAAATTGTGACCCTTTTTAGCCTAAGTATGTTTAATTTTTGCTTTTTAAGATATAGGGGGAGAACTGGTTTTATAAAGGAATGAATAGCTTTTCCTTCAAATGTAAGTTCTTTGAAGATATATCAGTTCCTGAGTGATTTATACACAGTGCTGACCATCCAAGGACAATCACCTTATTAGTTAGCAATGACTTAGAGATCATGATACCATCTTTGACATGGCCAATGAATAGCACATGAGAGAAGAGAAACAAGCACTTGGAAGACAAGCAGAGCGAGTTAAAAAAGAAAGGGAAAACAACACTAATATAATATTATTCAATGTGAAAATGAAAGAGGCACTGAAATCAATATCGCCTGTGAAGAATTTTACTTTGCACAACCCCATTAAAGCTCTATAAAATTCTTCTCAACAAAAAAGTGGGAAAAATGCCAGAGAACAGAGAGCCTGTTTCTGAACCACTTTTGATAATCTATAATTTTTGCTAAAATTAAATTATACCCCTGCATGAATCATATTACTTTTCATAAAAGCTTTCCATTCTAACACCTTATTTACACAGATTACTAAACAAGTCACCACCACTTCAATCTGTAAATTAGTCTGAAATATTTTCTAACGTGCCTTCATTTTTGTACTGAAGACAATACGTACATATACATATATAAGGAGTAATACAAATTCTAACTAATCATTGCAGTATTTTCTGATGATTATTTTGCTATCAATTGTGACCTCTATATTGAGGTGCTAAAATGCATATAAGTCTACACAAAACAATATTGCACAAAGTAATATTTATAATAACAGATTAACATATTTCAGAACCTTTTAAAGAGAAGATTTATAATTGATATTTAAAAGATGCACCCAGAACTAATACCACAGCATCTTTTCTTTTCCTTATCCTAATATAGTGTTAGAAATCTCTTTCCTACCCCAGTGAGGATTAGAACAATGAAGTTGTCCTGGGACAACTTCAGTGGCACCAAAATCAAGTTTGTATCCTGGGTGTGTGTGGGGGACTCTTCTTTCTGATGACTAGAAAAGACAGTTGTTATATAAATTGGTGAGTGAAAGTCAAATACAGATCACACAAACATTCAGAAATATCATAAGACTATAAAAATAACTATGTCAGCAGATGACACTTAACATATTAGCTTGTGTCACTGATTTTTCAAACACAGCACCAGGGCACCCAAGAGCTACAAGTGGAAACAGCCAGCCAATGCCATAATATTTTATTCTGAAATAGTAATACAGAACTTCAGAGAATAAGGACAACCAATAGAACTGGGTTATCACCAACCCAACTCTATTAGATTAAGTGCATCAGTACCAGGGAGATGATATTTTCCATCAGATGCTTATTGTGAATTTTTCAAAACAAGCTGCCAAGATTGTTAGTAATTTAATGCTTTAAAGTGCTGACAAGAATGCAGTTACCTCCATGAGACTGCGTTTGTTTGTTTTTTTAAAATTAACTCTAGCATTCGTCATATATTCAGAAAAGATGTATTTAGGAAGTAAAATCCTCACACCAAACATTATAAGCAGTACTGTGGAAAGTGTTGTAAGTGATTACATTTCAACAGGATAAGATGTTATACTTCACCTTTTTATGAACTGTTTAACATTTTAAAAATCTATACATCTAGTAATTTGAGTATCCACCAGGAATTTAAGAACAAACAGACCATAACATCACTGGTCATCAAAAGTGCTGTGCTTTCTCTTTGATTTTAGCAGTTAAAATCAGATGGGAGAGTCTTATACAGAAGCCATCCTTTCATGGTGAAGGCTAAAGAAGAAAATTAAGTAAGGGGATTAGATAGTTCAATGATTTTGAGCTTGTGGAGGAATTCCATTCTGATTTTGAGGAGGAGATACTGAATTATTACCTCATTAAACAGAAAGAAGTGGTAGACCACTATTACATGCTGTACTATGGGAGTAAAATACAACTTGAACTTTGCATAATCTGTGTAAAAAAGATATGCTTGACATTTTGGAATGTCACCTTTCTTTATAGAATTATAGGCAAGATTTCTCCAATAAAACATAAGCAAGTTATAAAACTATAACTTCACATCAAAATTTTAAAAAGTTGTTTAAAAAATGTGTTTGACTATGTACATATCACACAACAGAGTCTGTGTGATCCTGCGGATTATGTTGCTGATCGGATTCTAGTTTAAAAACTGGAAGAGGCTGGGCCACCTGATCTGATTTCAGAACAAGTCCCGATATTGATGAAATTAAGGAGGATGAGGAGGATGGTGCCCCTGTTTTATGCTGCATTTCTACATCTGGTTCCTCAGACTCTGTTTTTACACTCACACATTGGGGTTCACCTTCTGACTCTGTCTTTTCAGGAATACTACTGTTCATGTTTGAATTGCTTTCTGAATTTTGAGAAGACTCCCCCACAGGATGGTACTGTTTGAGCCTTATATGCCAGGCTAAGCTGCAGACCGCTGACACTGTTTTGAACTGATGAATTACATTTCTAGGGATGAAGTAGATGTCATTGTCACACAGCTGGATTCTAGCATAGCGAATGCCTTCCCGTCTCATTTGGTTTAGCTTGGCTTCATCCACCCATTGAACACACTGAGAGGAAGAAAGGGGAAAGTTACTGCTAATCTGTATGCAAGGTCCAAAACTGGGTATCCAGTTAGATTGAAGAGTACACTTTCAGTCCAGCAACCCATTTAATTGTAATTACACTTTATAGAATATAACTTTAGCTATGAAGCTACCTAGGGCAAGAACAAATCTTTAATGTCTCATTATGAAGTGCTGTAGTGACAGATAATGACCCCGTTGCTACAGCATTATGGGATCACAGGCAGATTTGAAAATAAGAACTAGAGCTTCAGAAAGAAGCTTTTGACCTGGCATTACCAGACAAAGCTGGGTGTGGTTGGTCTGACACTACAGGTACGTCTACACTGCAACACTGTTTTGAAATAACTATGGCTCTTTTGAAATAACTTAGTCTGCATCTACACAGCAGGCAGTTATTTTGAAATAGTGTCAAAATACTGTCAAACTGGAGGACTTCTAACTCCAACTCCTGTAACCCTCATTGTACAAGGAATAAGGGAAATCGGAGGAAGAGTGCTCTATTTCGAAATAAGTGCTGTGTAGATGCTCCCTATTTCGAAATAAGCTATTTTGATATAAGAGACGCAATTTGCACAGTTTATTACGAGTTAAGCCCTGCAGTGTAGATGCATCCTACGAGACTAAAAATCCAACTCACTAGCATCATATTGGGAGAGGGGGGAAAAGTAGAGGCATGTTTGCACAGTAAATCCCTACCCAGTTTAGAATGATTTCTGTAGTGCACAGCATATCCTAAATATTTCACAGTATTATTGTCTTGCAGGAGACCAGCTACTCAAGAGGCTCCAATGTTTTGGGGTGCCAGACGGACATGGCTGATGCCAGAAGGAGTGTGAAGCAAGTAGGGGAAATGGAAACCCAAATTATGTGAAATTCCAATAAACCCATACTCAAGATTTCTAGTTCCTTATCTTATGAAGAAAGGAGCTTTGTGATGCTTGGTCATGCTAAGATCAAAATACATGATCTTCATGTTGTCAGTCTACCACCACTACAACAAGAGATACAGATAAACAGCTCTAACAACAAGCCTAGAACCACATATGAGACACCCACTGTTTCTACTTTTATTTTAAACATTTGACTAACACTAGTTTTTTAAAAATAAATATGCTGCTTTTAAAGCTATTTCCAAAGTACTGGAAATAATTTGCAACTAGGGAATACTCAGTACCTGTGACACTGGAGGTTCATGCAAGTCTAACTGAAGTCTTTGTACCACATCAGTGAAGTCTTCAGCATGGAAACAAATCACATCTTTGGTTATTCGAGGTTGGACACTCCTAGAGATGAAGATTGTCAAGACTGAGTTTTAAAGAATTTGTGAACAGTTCTGGAAAACAAGTTACTGTAAAGAAAATATCTATTCCCTAATAAGGCTCTCAGCATCACAACTAGTACAATTCTCCTATTTTATAATTGGGCTAATACTTATATTTTTAAAGGAATATTGGAAAGAAAAATGTGTAGGTCACTTAGGGTATGTCTACACAGCAGGGCTAAAGTCTAATTAAGCTATGCAACTTGAGCTACATCAACTGCGTAGCTGAAGTTGAAATAGCTTAATTTGGCTTTTGGCGCTGTCTACACAGCAGGAAGTCAAAGGAAAAACATTCTTCCTTTGACTTCCCTTACCCATTGTGAAATGCGGGTTGCCATGAGTCAGAGTAAGAAGTCCTCCAGCTCCACATTATTTCAAAATATAGGCTCGTAGTGTAGATGCGCACTGATGTTATTCCAAAATAACGTTGCTATGTAGACGTACCCTCAGGTACTATGGCGATGGGGACAATATAAGTAGATACTGCTTGTTCAATGGATCTGAAACATAGGGCAAGGAAAGTACTGGCACTGCTCATTTATCTTAATCTTGAATAATCTGTTGATGACACTGTTCCTGCTGTCCAATTTCTAATGTAATTGCTATAGACAACATTGTCAATTCAAAGGTTATGATTTTTTCCCAGGACTAAGTTACCAGCAAGGCCCTGGATCTGGGAGGTGGAAAAATATTGTAGGCACCATCACAAATGAACAATTAATCTGATAATATTCTGTTTATGGAACTGAATTTATAATCACTTATGAGACTATGGAAAAAACATGCAGTATGCCCCAGGTACAACGATTTACAATGTATCACACAACCTCTCAGCAAACTAGTTCATGGTAATACAGTTTTTGCACAGGCCTCAGAAGGGAGAAGAAAGTCAGGGTAAAAGTTCCCAGAGATATGTATTTACTAGATTATGTTTTACAGACTCTGCATAGCATTTGAATAGGCACAAATAATTTGGTCTTAATTTATATAACTAGGCTGCTATTCAACAGACACTTTGCATTTTCTCCTTTTTATAAAGGGAAGTCAGTCTCAAATCCAAATGAAGTAGTTATAAAATTCAGTTACACTCACCATTCACCAAACTGTACAGCTTTCAGCACTCCTACAGCGGCTGTACTCTGCCAGTCAAACCCCTGACCTACATGATCAGCATGGGCTCTTGTTCGGTCTTCAAAGAGAACTTCACGGGGCTCACTGGTTCGAGGTAGGTACTGAAGATTTTTTATTTCGTTCATTGATCTATGAAATGAGGTGAAGAGAGGAGGAAAAAGGATATACATTAATGGGATGTTTCATTATCCTTTGAACTACGCAACTTGCATCATACTTAAATATTCAATTTCAAATACAGACTATTAAAAATTGCGTTGTTGTGTAGAGAGAACATATTTGATTTTCTGCCCAAAGCTATAAAGAAAACATGAATTCAATTATTTCTCTCTCCAAGACCAGTGCATGATCTACTCTCCAGGAAAATCGAAGGGAAATTTGCCTCTTGGATTTCAAGCAGATGGTGGGGAGTAGATTTTAATTATTTCACTCAGAACTTCAAAGATTATAAATTTGGAGATTAAAATAAAAAAGCATTTTAAACAAAATTAACACTGCTAACAATTCCTTTACAACCACAGAGTTAGATTGTCCATTTGGAGTTTCTTGGCCACTAGTTGATGGAAGGCTGTGTCAGAACAATTTATGTACAGCTGTGCATTTTACCAAAGTGTTAAACAAAATAACTATTATTATTTTGGGGCTACTATAAGGTGGGTGCATAACTGGCTGGGCAACCGTACTCAGAGAGTAGTTATTAATGGTTCACAATCCTGCTGGAAAGGTATCACAAGTGGGGTTCCGCAGGGGTCTGTTTTGGGACCGGCTCTCTTCAATATCTTCATCAACGATTTAGATATTGGCATAGAAAGTACGCTTATTAAGTTTGCAGATGATACCAAGCTGGGAGGGGTTGCGACTGCTCTGGAGGATAGGGTCATAATTCAAAATGATCTGGACAAATTGGAGAAATGGTCTGAGGTAAACAGGATGAAGTTTAATAAAGACAAATGCAAAGTGCTCCACTTAGGAAGGAACAATCAGTTTCACACATACAGAATGGGAAGCGACTGTCTAGGAAGGAGTACAGCAGAAAGGGATCTAGGGGTTATAGTGGACCACAAGCTAAATATGAGTCAACAGTGTGATGCTGTTGCAAAAAAAAAGCAAACATGATTCTAGGATGCATTAACAGGTGTGTTGTGAGCAAGACATGAGAAGTCATTCTTCCACTCTACCCTGCGCTGGTTAGGCCTCAGTTGGAGTAGTGTGTCCAGTTCTGGGCACCACATTTCAAGAAAGATGTGAAGAAATTGGAGAGGGTCCAGAGAAGAGCAACAAGAATGATTAAAGGTCTAGAGAACATGACCTATGAAGGAAGACTGAAAGAATTGGGCTTGTTTAGTTTGGAAAAGAGATGATTGAGAGGGGACATGATAGCGGTTTTCAGATATTTAAAAGGGTGTCACAAGGAGAATGGAGAAAAATGGTTCTTTCTGGCCTCTGAGGATAGAACAAGAAGCAATGGGCTTAAACTGCAGCAAGGGAGGTTTAGGTTGGACATTAGGAAAAAGTTCCTAACTGTCAAGGTGGTCAAACACTGGAATAAATTGCCTAGGGAGGTTTTGGAATCTCCACCTCTGGAGATATTTAAGAGTAGGTTAGATAAATGTCTAGACAGTCCTGGGTCCTGCCATGAGGGCAGGGGACCCGACTCGATGACCTCTTGAGGTCCCTTCCAGTCCTAGGATTCTATGATTATAGGCAAGAGCACTTTTAAAAATTCACAATCAAAGTTTTTTTACTTTTATATTTTTAAGAGGATAAGAACTTTTCTCTAACAAAGCTTCTTTGATAGAAAATTATACCTTTTTGTTTTCCCACCCAGTTATAAAATAATGGCATAATTTTGTGCTTGCTGGATGAAGTCATGATTTATCCTGATAAGGTGCCGTGAAATAGTAACTCTTTTAAAAATTTGGAATAATGGATTTAAGTGTTGTGTTTTAGATATAGTGGAATACAAATCCAGAAAACAGACCTTACCAATGCAACATTTCAATGAAAAGGCAGCTGAGGAGACTTAAGTAGTTAAGAGAACATTCCTCTGAAATACAGTATTTCTTGAAAAGACAACCAGTACCAAGACTGCTTAAATAATTAGCATTAGGACCAGCTTTTAATATAATCTAGAGACCTCGGCACTGTGATGGAAAATTGCACGAAATATTAGCTTTTTCACAGACTGAAGTAGGAAGTGGATCACTTAATGATTTCCTATTCTGTTCATTCCCTCTAAAGCACTGGGCATTGGCCATTACTGGAAGACAGAATATTGGGCTACATGGACCATTGGTCTGACCCAATATGGCCATTCTTATGTGGAGAAACGCAAGAGATCTATCTAAGAGGCACTACAAATGCTGTCTATTTTGAGAAAACTTTGAACTCAAATGCATTTATCTGGAACACGGGCAAGAAAAAGTGATTCACCTTGTGAAGTAACAATGGTTCTTTGACATATGTGACGTATCCCTGCAGGTGCTCCACTATAGCGTCATCTTCACTGCGAGTACTTCCGGCAGAAAATATGCTAATGAGGGGCTCATTAGCATAAGTTGCAATCTCATTAGCATATTTTCTGCTGTTTCTTTTTGCGCAAAGGGTTTTTGTGCAAAAAGAAGCAGTGTGGACGGGGGTGGGAGGGAGAGGTTGCGCAAAATGAAGTTTTTGCACACACAAAGAGTCCACACTGCTTCTTTTTGTGCAAAAACCTTGCGCAAAAAGAAACAGCAGAAAATATGGTAATGAGATCACGACTTATGCTAATGAGTCCCTCATCAGCATATTTTCTGCTGCAAAACCTCGCCGTGTAGACGTAGTCTAGGTGTCAGTGCGGCCTTGTGCCGCCAATTGGAGATTTTTTGTTAGCAGTGCCTGGTCACGCTGCGCCTGTGCAGTAGCCACCTCATAGTGCTGTCTGTGTTCATTGACTGCACGTGTGGTGCAGCCCTCCCTCCATTCTTTCTCTACCATGGAATCATGGGTACAGACTCCAAAGCAGAGGGGTGGAATGAACCTGGGGTAACTGCCCTGTGATGTACAGCATCCACTGCCAAAAAATTCAGTGGAGGGTGAGAAAATAGAAAGTCTACATCTTTAGCAGGAACAACATATTTTCTATTGACTCATTTATTAGTGGGAGGAGCTCATGACAGTGTTTGCCATATCGTATCCAGGGTTTCCAGATGGCCTGAGCCACTGAGAGGGCTAACTTTGTAGCAGCCAAAGGGCTACATCCTCTTCCTCAGAAGGTTTCTCATCTGGCACTTTGGAGATAGTATGGGTGTGAGGTGGAAGAGAGCTGATTGCTGCCCTGGCAGGAATAGATGGCATTGTGTGGTGATGTCTATATGGGGACCAGGCATCCCAGAGTGACCAATGAATGGGGTATGAAGGTGGTGGATATGGCCATAGCAGTCTGTACCAATGAGGAGGTGGCGGTTCATATTAGGGTTTGGATGATCTATGTTCCCAAAGAGGTCTTCTCTGGGTGGGTGAGAAGTGTTGAGAAGAGAAGCAATTATACTGACCATCTGCGTCGCCTTCATTATATGTTATGGAGGCAGTAGGAGAAAAAGATGGCTGGTCTATAGTGCCAATAGGGGATTAATCAATGCTAAGAAGCAAGGACTATGGCACCAATTGGACCTCTATGTCTCTGTGGTGGATGAACTGAGTCAGTGCAGAGGTGTGCTTTGACATTGTGTTTTTCAGTGTTGGCCTGGTGGTAAGGTTGGTGCCAGTTCTCCCCTGCTCATTGATGCCGATGAGTGCGCCAAGCCTGGTGCTGGTGGTATCTCCACAAGGATTGGCTTCGGTGCTGTTTCCCGAGCCAGAGATCTTGCATCTCAGCTCTAAATCTGCCCTCTTAGGTGCTGTCAAAATGCGTGCCGCTGGGGTGATGGGCTTGTCAGCGGGACTTACTCTAGAAGAGCTTGGCACTGCAGGCAGAGATCTTGCCAGGGAAATCCTTGATTTAGAAGAGTTCTGAGTTGAGGAAGATGAGGCGCACTTTCTACGAGCAGTGGAAGTCTCAGCAGTGTCCTTAGACCCAGCTTTTGATGGGTCAGTGGGAGGTTCCTCCTGTGCTGGTTGAAGGAATTTTTTCAGGAGAATCATCTTCAGGGTAGTTTACTATATCACCTGGTCCTGGCTTTCATGTTGCTGCAATGAGGGCTCTTCCAAAGGATGTGGCTCACTCCGAGACAGTGAACACAGGAAGAGTGCCCATCAGAGCCTGGCATGGCATCTCTGCAGGTGTCGTATTTCTTGAAGCCGGGGGAACTGGGCATGTCAACAGTTGGGGTTTTTCATCATCTTGTTTCTTGTGGACACAAAGGAGTTGGGGTTGTTTTTTCTGTTTGAGGAGTTTGGGTTGACTCCATAGAACAAAAAAGAGGTTGAAGGAAGGAGCTGAATGGAGGATGGGGAAGGGGACAAAAAGCTTAATGCCTCTTCTCTCCAAAAGAAAAAAGATTGTGTTTGTTTTGAAGAAAAAAAAAAGGAAAAAGAAGAACTGGGAAAGGAACAAAGGTAAAGGAGTGGAGACTGCTAAGAGCTCCATTTGCTGCTGAGAACGGTAGAGAAGGAACTGAGGGGGGCAGTGCTGCACGCACAGTCAACAGACAACAAAGGGCACCACGAGGCAGCTACCGTGCAGGCACGGCGTGACCAGGCACTGCTAAGAAAAATCTTGATCGCTGGCGTGAGAACACGCTGACATCTACAGTGGAGCACCCATAGGGACAGCACTTGAAGACCTGTTAGTTTGTCTTAAATAACTAGACTGCTTGGTTCTAAAGCAAAAGGAACGGAAAACATATGGGAAATTTAAGACAGCCCTGGTTTACCTTTGAGAGATTAATTTCATACACAATAATGACCAACATTAAAACCTGAGAATAATGCTTTGTCTAACTGTGTTTTTATTTTCTATTAAGGAAAATAATGTTACCGGCGTCGTTTGAATGGTGATTTTGGCATATCTGCTGTCGGGATCATCTGTTCTCCTGGTCTCACCCACATTATGGGGCCATCATCACTCTGTGACCTGCACTGAAGCTGGAGGCTAGAAAGCGTGCCCCAGGGCAAAGTCATCTAAATTTGGGAATACAAAATGCTATGTCAAATGGACAACAGTTAAAATTGTTTAATAGATAGAAAGTTTAAAATAAACAAAAGGAAGTACTACTTCACACAACACATAGTCAACCTATGGAACTCCTTGCCAGAGGATGTTGTGAAGGCCAGGACTTTAACAAGGTTCAATAAAGAGCTAGATAAATTCATGAAGGATAGGTCCATTAATGACTATTAGCCAGGATGGGTGGGAATGGTAACCCTAGCCTCTGTTTGTCAGAAGCTAGGAATGGGCAACAGGGGTGGGATTACTTGATCACTTGTTCTGTTCATTCCCTCTGGGGCCACGTAGCATTGGCCACTGTCGGAAGATGGGATACTGGGCTAGACTGACCTCTGGTCTGACTCAGTATGGCCGTTCTTATGTAAAATTTTGATAAGCACTGGCTCAAGTTTATTACTAAAGGAACTATACAGAAACTAAATATTATTCTTAAAGATGAAACATATTCCGGCAGTAATATAGTTAACTTACCCAGCTTTTAAAAAGCATGCCATTCTAAAACTGACATGCAACTGTAAAACTGACATGCCCAATAATTTCTCCAGTTAAATAACTGATGGCTGTGGCTTTTAAATTCTTCCCCTTTCAGTATCTAGTTCTTTGAATAGAGGATACATTTTTATCACCATCCTCAGTAAGGAAGTTTGAAAGTTCACCTGAATGGAGAAGCTGTTGCTAAATAATTAGAGAATTTAGGCACATGAAGTTGTTAATTAGACGTGTTAAGATAGTCATGCTTGATAATAAACAATTTAAACAAAATTACTGCAATGGTACAATGCTCACTCTCAGAAATGGGGATTCCTCCAACATATCAAGAAATTCTGGGAAGTAGTCACCAACTTCTTCATCTACTGCTCCAACAAGACTTATCTGCCGCATCGGACCTGCTCTGTAGGTTCCGCAACAGTATGTTCTATTGACCTGAAAGTGGTTAGAAATAGAAGACAAAATGAGATACATTTGTTGAATGCCAGGAAATTAAAGTTTATTAAATCAGTGTTTCAGACTGCAATGTAGTTTACATTCAAATCCAGGTCTCCTCTATGTGCTTGAGAGCAGCCAGTATATTTAGAATATATGAAGAAGCTGTTCAATGCCAATACACACCCGGCATGGGGCACCACAAGAGGTCAGGGGAAAAAAGAATGTGACTCCAAAAGGAAGAGTGTTATGTAGCATACTAATAAACAGTATGTTGTTTTCTTAGCAAATCAGCAGCAAGTTATTGAGTCCGGTCATCTGAAGAAGTGAGTTGTGCCCACAAAAGCTCATGATACCATCTGCATGTTTTGTTAGTCTTTAAAGTGCTACCAGACTATTCATTGTTTTTTAGTTTTTCTTGTTACAGACTAACTCGGCTACCCCCTGAAGCTTTTGACTAATTTAAGACATTCAAAAAGCCACTGTAGCAAGCACAATAATGCTGTGCTGGCTACAGTGCATAAAAATTCCTTCTCATCTTTTCTCTCAGTGAAAGTTAATCACAGACATAAATAATTGCTTTGACACTAGGTTATTTACAGCCTTCAACTGTGTGTGCGTACACCAGAATACATCTTTGAAGTTTTTAAATAAAGTTTAGAGGGTTTAAGAGCAGTATACTGGACACTGCTAGTAACAATTTGGTTTCTTTCTCCATGACTAATACATGACTAAAATATAATGTCATTAAAAAGCCCCATTCTGCAGTACCAGAATTCAAAGCAGATAACAAGAAAGTAGATTCACGTATGTTTGCATGTTGCTCATGAAAAACAAACAGTAAACAGGAGACTAAAGGGGAGCATGGACTGAGAGGTTGCACTGATGTGCCCAATATATTGCTCTGTACTTGAGGTAGATGAATTCAAAATCAAAACGTGTGGGCCAAAAGAAGAGATGCGTACCCAGTCATAGAGTGGCTATAGAGCTGGGAATGGACAAGTGTTTTATGCTGCCAGACATTCATGCTGTCCATAGCTGTCACTCCAGCTTCCAGTGGCATGGGAAAAAACTGGCTGAACACAGCAGCTGAGAACCCAGAGAAGTGGGTAGAGAAGCTATTTAGAGCTTTTCTTTTCACACACACACACCACTGGGGAGAGACAGGTACTTAAGAATGGGATCCACAAAAGCCAGCATGCTAGGCATGAGCTCCCTAAAAATACATCTACACAGCAGCATTATTTCGGAATAACTGACATTTTTTCAAAATAGCAAAACGTGCATCTACACAGCAAGCCATTATTTCAAAATAATGTCAAGATGGAGGACTTCTTACTCCGACTCCTGTAGTCCTCATTTCATGAAAAGTAAGGGAAGTCGAAGGAAGAGTGTTCTTCTTTTGATTTCCTGCTGTGTAGACAGCACCAAAGCCAAAAGCCGAGTTAAGCTATTTCAACTTCAGCTACGCATTTGATGTAGATGAAGCTGCGTAGGTTAATTCAAGTTTTGCCCTGCTGTGTAGATGTGCCCTAAGACAGCCACTGGGAGCTGCTGCCAAAACGTAAAGAGGGATGTTAAACTCAGCCTTTCACAGAGTTTGGTCCCTCTCTCTGCTTGAGATGCACAACCAAGAACTAGCACCAGTTTCTTGGAGTCAAGTGCCTAACACCTGTCTTATGAGATCATAAAGTTCCTGCCCAACACCAGAGAGGAGAGAGGAAAGAATCTGGGAGACCCTGTTTCATGTTGCCCTTCTGCTTAATGAGCTGAAAGCATTTGTAAAGGGGTCTGCTCTCTCTCAAGTGCGTTCTATTCTTAATTGCAGAGCTAAAGAATAGTCAGATGTGGGCTGCTCTTATTGAAGCTGTTCTATTTTAACTATATGAATTGTGTAAAGCAAGAGAAAAATACAAGAAACTCTCTGTAGTACGGTGGGTTAGATGCTGCTGAGGGTGGAGTTGACCACCCTGGTTTAATTGCCCGCCTGCCTGCTTAAGAGATGGGCTTTAGACAGGGAGCACCAGCCCACTAAAAAGCTCAGAATTGCTCTATAGGCTGCTGACCTCAAAAGTGCAAGAGCCTGCTTCAAGTTGTCCCTTAGCCTGTTAAGAAGAAGGTGCCTCTTGAAGCGGCTCCACTTTGTTTAGGCCAAAGCAGTGTTGCTCTGTAAGAACTCTGAGCCCCCCCGGATTAGTGCATTCACATGGGGTGCTACAGATGCTGGTTTACTTCCCCTCTTGCTTGTTGGGAAGGATCTGAGCTCTGAGTGCCTTTCTTTGTCAAGCTGTTCCATTTTAAATGACTGGTAATTGAGCCAAAGCAAGGCTGTTTCAGAGGGTTCCCTGCCTAGACTTGTGGACAGAGCCTTCATCTGGGTGCTGGCAAAGTCAGTTCAACTCCTGCTTCAGCTTGAGAAGGAAGTGGTGCAGTTGTTGCTTTGCCTTGCCTCTTGAAGCTTTTTAATGAACCATTAAAAGGGCCATGTCAAAGCTGATCTGTAAGAAGCCTTGGGTAACCTGTTGGTCAGGCTATTGACCCCAGTCGCTGGTTGCGATAGTTCAACTCCTCCTGTGTGTTTGATGAGAAGCAAGGATTAGAGCAGCAGCTGGCTTTCCTCTTGAAATGGGTCCACTTTAACTAACTATTATTTGAACTCTTGTTCACAGCTCTGCCTGCACAGCCTGGTGGTGACTAGGGGGCTGGAGCTACTGGCTCAATGCTCCCCTGGGCTTGAGATGGGCAACAAGTGCCTCAACTCTTGAAGTTTGTTCACTTTCATTAATTATTAAATGGTCAAATTAAAGCTCACTAGTAGAAAGTGCTGAATAGCCTGGTGGACTGGCCCATAGCTGAGGTGTTGGAGAGCTTGGTTCAAGTCACAGTCCTGTCCCCTGAAGGGAAGGGACTTTGGCGCTTGCCTCTTGAAGCTCTTCCACTTAAATTAACTACAAGCCACACCACTGCTGGGTCTAGGTTCACTCTGTAGTCCAGTGGTTAGGCTGCTTGCCTTAGTGTGGTTGATTTGGGTTCAACTCCTTCTCTAGCTGTTTGAAAAAGGATTTGGAGAGGGCTGTCCTACTCCCCAAGCGGAAGTAGGAGGTTCCTGTTTAGGTCCCTTTTGCAGGAGGCCCTTGTTACAGTTAACAGTTTCAAGAGAAAAATCTGTTAATTCTCATCCCAGTGCAGGAGAAATTGAACCGCAGCTTCCAAAATCCCATGTAAATATCCTTGAAGGCTTCTGCCTGACTTCTGCTTTGGGTGCGAACAGTTAAAGTACAACAGCTTCAAGAGGCAAAACCAAGGCAGCTGCCCAAACTAGCTCATAGCCCAGTAGTTAGGATTTGAGCAGTGATTGCCTACCTCTCAAGTGGATATCCTTTCTTATCAAACAGAAGAGGGGATTGAACCAGCCTGGCCCACAACTACCTGAGTACCCTGACCACTGCACTGGAGAGCGATGGACTGGGAAGCCCAATTCACAGTTGTTTATTTTAAATCAAAGAGCTTTAATAGGAGATGAACAAAAGGAAGACTTGATTCACTACATAGTCCCAAAATGATACCTCAGATGCTATTCTGACATTTAACTTGCTAACTGTTTAAACAGGATTTTACATCTGTAGTCAACAGCTTTATAAATTAGTACCAGTACTTTGAATTCATAGGCCGTGGCTAAATTGAGTAGTCCTTACTCTCTAAGGCTAGCAACATTTGAACTGCAGCTTTTTCAGTCAGCAGCCTGGGGCTCAGTGGTATCTTTACTGTACTGTGTGATAAGAAGCAAGCAGCTCTGGCTAATGTGCACTGAGAGTTATTTACTACAGTCCACTAAACAAGCGAGAAACAGCCACCAACATGGGCCTCCTTCAGCCAGCACCTGAAACATGGACATTTTATCTCTAATAGGGAATCATAGCACAGTTCAGTATCTACAAGAGTCCCTGCCAACAGCAGATGGGCCAGTGATAGCACAGGGCATCTTGTTCTCAGCATCATGGTTCTGCTCCAGCCACACAGGGTGTGTGCAACACAGAGGCAAATACTGCAGGGAAGACTTTGGGTGCTCCAGGGCATGCAGCTGTGGTGATGAAGAGCATAGTAAGAGTAGTGAACAGATCAGATAGTTCAGACATTTCTGCTCCCCCTCACAGTCTATCTGCAAATTACAGTGTCTATTTTTTTGAGTCAACAAATCTCAGAGGAATTGCCTAAGATCTTCAATAGCTCATAGTTATGGGCAAGGGAACCCAGAAGAGTCCTTGCTTATAATTATTTATTCATATGATCTATTCATAGCAGACACTCACAGCCCTTCCCAAAGACTCATTACTACTGTTACATGTGTAGTTTACATGTGTTGCCCTTATACTCAGCTATAGTAAGATGATAATTACAGTTGAGCCATGTGTGGTTTAGATTTATGTCTTTGGCTGAGCAGAGAACATCAAATATGTATTTATTATTCAGGGCTAGAGGCTTTATCTGCATAACTTCAAAAACACAGAGAGAATCTTCTTAACTCCACCCTTTCTAATAATTATTATTTTGTTGTATTGTAGCAGGGGTGGGCAATAATTTTTGACAGGGGGGCACTCCAAGATTTTGGAAAGTGGTGAAGGGCCACACTCTTCCATGGTATTAATGGAGGAGGTGCCAAGTCTGGGATGCAGGTTGGGCACAGAAGGGTGCTTGGGGTAAGGGGCTGGGGTGCAGGAGGGGACATAGGGTCTGGAAGAGAGTTTAAGTGAAGGAGGTAATAGTGACCTAGGGCAGGGGATCAGGGTGCAGGGGTTTGGGTTGTGACCTAGGGAATGCAGGGTCTGGAAGGGGGTTTGGGTTCATGAGGGGACAGAAGGTTTCTCTTAGGTGGGTGGTAGGGAGGGGATGGGGTGCCAGAGGCAGACTCTGGCCAGGAGACTTCTCTGAGTCACTCCCAGCCAGCAGCCCAGCAGGTTTCTCAGGCAGGCAGGAAGCTAGCCAGCCAGCCCCGTCCCCACACAGGCTGCAGGGGCCATGTGCATTAGTGAATAAGATCCTGAGGGGAGGGAGCAATGGTGCTTCATGCACTGCCTGTTTTTCAAACAAGCAGTTCCCATTTGCCAGAGATCACAATGGGATTGTGCTGGGGGCAGAGCAGCACTTGAAGTCTCCCCACCCCAAGCTCACAGCTGAGAAAGAAAAATGGCTGCGGCAGCCTTTTCCGAGTGGTAGAGGGGGAGGGCACAGGGCAAGCAAGTAGTATGCCTCAGGCTCCCCGCTGTGTCAGCAGACTGGATCCAGTAGCTTGGCGGGCCAGATCTGGCCCCTGGGCCATATTTTGCCCAGGCCTGTATTATACGGTGCAAACAAGCTCATACCTCATGTGAGTATGGACTTGCTTTAAATTTAACCAAAGTCAAATAAAGCACAGAAAAAACATGCATAAAATAGATAGGGATGTAAGTGACTAGTCGAGTCATTACTCAACTACTTGCTTCCCCCCTTCCTTGCTGCCTCTGATAGAGGCAGCAAGGGGGAGGGGGAGCAGGAGCCAGTACTGGGGGTCTGCCCGTTTAAAAGCCGGTTCCCCCCCAGCACTGTGGTGCAGGGGAGAGGGGGAAGAGAGGGCAGAGGCACACCACTCCGGAACCGGGCAGGAGTTGGGACTGCTTTGTCCTGGCTCATGCCAGTCCCAAATCTATCTCCACTGGTGCCCTGCAGTTTAGATGTAGTAGGAGCCGGGCTGCATACGCACTCGGCTCCTACTACATTTAAAATGCAGAGTTACAGCAGAGCCCCTTATCGACTAATTGTGCAGTCCATACAAATTGTATTAACTACTCAATTAGTTAGCCGCTTTTTTACATCCTTAAAAATAGATGACTTGGGGCTAAATCTTTCCCAAGCTGCCAAAGCAGTATTATTTTGAGTAAACAGTTGCATTATCACTTGTATTTAGAAGCCCTCTTCCAATTTTGGTCCCAAGTAAACTACATTTCTGTGAGTTGGACCTTTCTGTGATTGGGTAGAACAGGAGCTGCTTGACAATTATAATATAGTCCCACCTGCCACTATTTACACCAACATGGGCCTCCTTCAGCCAGCACCTGAAACAGGGTGCAGAGGTGCTCCTTGCCCACTGTTGGAAATATGCTATAGCTCTATCATTCTCCTGCCATTATTATCTCTTCGTCCTAGCTGGGGTTTTCTGCCATGGTGCCTGATCCCAGGGCAGCCAATCAGCAGAGAGACTCCACTTCTGAAAAGCACTTGTTCCAGCACTTGTTCCCTACAAATGTTTATGCACTTCCTGAATTGGGGAAGGTCAGCAGGATCCAGACCTGCCAGTCTCAAGGAGCTAATGTTACTAAGCATGCCCTGACAGCCCATGCTCACGTAGAGATCCCGCACCCAACTCAGTCTCCATGCCTTTTGATTGCTGGCGTTTTCTCCTGTTGAGCCCACTCCATATGCCAGAGTTAGAAGGTTGGGTTTCCAAATATGGTTTCTCAAGGTACATGATTACTTTAAGGCAGAACTTCATCTATATTTCCCCTTTACTGCCATGGTCCCCCCCTTACTGTCCACCCTCCCACTTGACAATCCAAGTACAGATGGGCACTTGTAAAAAGTGTCACTTTGAGTTAATTCTTTCAGTTCAAATTTTCTTTTCTAATTTTAATATCCCTCTGAAAGCAAAATACTAGTCTTTCCTCTATATCCACTACAGCTGCAAATGTTTGTTGCATTACTGCATTTCATAGACTAAGCACTAAGCCATCTGGCAAGCCTCTCTGACAAAAAAAAATATATTTGATCATCCTGTAATATAAAAGCAATTGAAAAGGAAAATATTGATGCAAAATCATATTTACTTCTGTGAATGCATATCTGACACATGAGGTGATTGGATGTTTAAAAACAGCCACTGGTTTTGTTTAGTAAAATCAGATTTCATAGAGTCACATCTAATTGGAAGTTACTTGTATTAGTTAGTTTAGCCTCAGTACTTATGTGATAAAAGTAACCCTTTGCCCTTAGATAGCTGCCTTTGTCAGCAGATCCTAAAAGGTTCACACAGGGGCTTAGAATGTTTAGGTAGTAGACTGGGAATTTGTGATAGAAGTGGGACACTCGATTACCTGTTCATTGCCTCTGGGGCACCTTGCATTGGCCACCAGCAGGCTACTGGGCAAGATGGGACTTTTGGTCTGACCTAGTATGACCATTCTTATGTAATGTTTGTAAAGTCACAATGATGCCCTATATACAGATGGGAAAACTGAAGTTCCATGCTGTATTTCCTATGCTGAAATGCAAGAGGCTGGGGGAGGGTATGACAATTCACTCTGTCATTTATCCAATATTTCAAATCCAGTTTGCACTAAAAATTACAACCTTAATTCTCCACAGAAGGACACAATGGTGGGAGCTGGAATATAGACATACATCGATATTTCCCCCCCACTGTTACCTTACTCTAGTCTGAGCAAATCAAGGCTTAGAGTGGCTTTGGCTGTAGGGGATTGCTCTTGAGCAGCTGCAGTAGTTGCTGGCCCCCAATAGCTTGTAACTAGGGCAAACCTCAAGGCCCCTCAATGACAGATTAGGTGCTGGATAAAGTTTGCCTTAGTTGGAACACTTCAGATGTTTATAGTACTGCTAGCAATGCTACTAGAGAGCAGGAGGGGAATTCCCCTCCAGAGCAAGAGGTTGCTTACCATCACCCACCCCTATCCCCCATTAACAGCCACTCCACGTACCCTAGCCCAGGGGTCACCAACCAGTAGATCGAGATCTACTGGTAGATCTTCGAACCTTTGACAGGTGATCCTGGCAGGTTTGGCCAGGAGGCTATCAAGTGCTGGCACTTAATCAGCCTCTTTCAGCACTGCCAGTGCTGCTCCTGTCCTCTGCCTTTGAGGTGCCCCCCACCCTCAGGACTGTTGCTGTGCAAGGCACAGTAAGAAAGGGGGGGTGCTGATGCCAGAGTGCCCCCCCCCACCCTGTACCCCATCTCCACAGATCGGGAGGGGGAAGCAGGGATTGAAAGTTTGGTGTCTGCTTTCGGGAGTGGTGCGGGGCCAGGATGGGGTGAGCCTGCCTTAGCCCTCTGCAGCACCACCCAAAGCCACCTGTGGTAAGCAGTGCCCAGCTGGAGCCCACATTCTAAACCCCAACCCCAGTCCTGAACCCCTCTTACACCCCAAACCCCTGCCCTAGCCCTGAGTCCCCCTGCACCCAAACTCCCTCCCAGAGCCTGCACCCCCCCATCCTACACCTCAGCTCCCTGCCTCAGGCTCAGCTCAGAACCCCAGCTACACTCCAAATCCTTTAGCCCAAGATCAGTGTCTGCATCCCCCTCTCCCACACCACAACCCTCTACCCCAAATCTGAGAAAAGTGAGGACAGCGAGGGAGGATAGAGTAGGCAGGGCACGGCCAGACCTCAGCGAAGGTGCAGGAAGAAAGCAGGACAAGGGTGTTTGGGTTTCAGATATACCCTGGATTACACTTAAATTCAAGAAGTGATCTTATGCTTAAAAAGGTTGGAGACCACTGCCCTAGCCTACCCCCCTACACAGATGTGAAACCAGTTCCAGCAGTGGGCATTAGCCCCGAGTGTTCACAGCCCTCAAGTCTTGTACAATGAGCAATTGCAGGGGAAAAAAATAAAGCCATGCAGCCCCACAGAATACAAATTCTGATCCTATTAAATGTGTCTGCAGCACAGCCCACACAACCCTTAGCTGGAGGAAACAAAGCCAGGGAAGTTCCCAGCAGCAGAGAAAGGTGGTGGTGTTGGTCCAGGTCAGTGCTTGGGCGACCATCTTCCTCATAATGCAACAATTACATTATAACAATGTTACCCATGTTTATTCCAAGAGAGTCGATATTAGCGTTTACTTTTTTCCTAGAGAAGTAGTAATTCCTTTTTTTTGGTCAATAGGCCAGGCTACATATATAAGATAACATAGTTCTACTAGTGTTAAATCGAACCTCCACAGCAGGGGTTCCCAAACTTTTTGACACAGGGACCAGTAAATCCATTCACAAGCTTTTGGACGACTGGCAACATTCATTTGCATATTCATTCAAATAAGTTGTTTCTGGTCCTCCCAAAGCCCCCAGTGCCAGCTTTAGCAAAGCTTTTGATACAGTCACCCACAATATTTGTGCCAGCAAGCTAAGGGAGTATGGATTGGATAAATGGACTGTAAAACGGACAGAAAGCTGACTAGACCAGGGTTTCCCAAACTTTTTACTTTAGCTGGAACCCATTTTTTTTTTCAGTACTGTTTTTGCAGCCCAAAAATATAAACATATAAAAAAAGAATGAAAAATGAATAAATTTCACTTTCACCCGGCTGCATCCTCCACCCAGCCCAGGGCTAGGGCTTGGGAGACCCGGTGCCACATATGCACTAGGGGAGGCGGGAGCAGGAGCAGATTGGGGGTAGGGTACCTGGCTAGGAGGGAGGGTGCAAGGAGGGGTAGGGTTGCTAGGTGTCCGGTTTTGTACCGGACAGTCTGGTATTTGAGGCTTCTGTCCTGGAAACAAATTGAGAAAATACCAAACATATAAAATGTCTGGTATTTTCTCATTAGGTAAGTTATTATTATTAGGTGTATCAGTTTGTAGTTGCGAACTGCCTGGCTGGTAGATGTGCTCAGGCTGCGTGAGTGCGTCTACCAGCCAGACAGTTCGCAACTACTCGAGTGGAGGTGCGGGTGGAGAGGAGACAACAATATGGAGTCCCCAGGGCTGGATTCACTCATGCTTTGCTGGGACCGTGCGCAGGACAGGCAGCGCCCCACGATCTGCGTGCACCCAGGTCAGTCTCACTCCCCGCCAGCCAATTCGCTCCCCCCTGCTGCACCTCCAGCCAGCCCCACTTCCAGTTCTCCCCCACTTCCCCCTCCCAATCTCCCCCGGCCAGCCCCACTGCTCGCGTGCAACCCTGCTTCCGGCGGCCGGTTCTCTCCCCCACCATCTTCCCCGGCCAGCCCCACTACCCCCAATCTCGTGCCCGCCGACAGCCCTGCTTCCGCGGGTCCCCCGATCTCCCCCGGCCAGCGCCACTGTCCCAGTCCAGCCCTGCTTCCGGCGGTTGGTTCTCCCCCTTCCCCTCCCAATCTACCCCAGCCAGCCCCTACCCCAGCCCCGGTCCAGCCCTCCTTCCACCAGCCGGTTTCCTCCTCCTCCTCCCAACCTTCCCAGCTGCCCCCAACCTCCTCCCTCCTCCGAGATCAAGCATGTCCTGCATTTTTTTTTTTTTTTTTTTTAAACTCAGCTGGTAACCCTAGCTACGCCTCTGCCAGGAGCCCAGAACATCCGGCTGCAGACTCCGCCCAGCCCTCCTGAGGGCTTGGGAGACCCGGCGCCACACAGGCAATCCAGGAGCCCAGAACATCCCAGCAGCCACACTGAGGCCCGGTATTTTTTTTCCCCATGGCCTGGTACCAGCCCATAGTTTGGGAAACACTGCTCCACAGGCACTGATGGGAGGTTACACAAAGAAAAGAAAATAGGGCCTTCGTAAAATAACTCTTGCGCAAAAAGCCCTGATGAGCTACTGTACTTTTTCCTTGCACAAAAAAACGCTTGTGTGAATGTGCCACGTTTTTGGCAAAAACGGCCATTTTTGCGCAAAAACTCTGCTGCGTAGCCATAGCCAAAGAGTGCAGTTTTCCCTCGATTAAAACAATGGACTTTTCGAAGAACACTAGTATACTGAACTATTTAAAATTTGACTAATTTTCCGGGGGGGGGGGGGAAATCAAAGGAAACAGTTGATTTTAAAATGTTTCTTCTTCTGTAAGTGGGTGTTGTGTTTTAAGACTTCTGGAACATGAAGTAATTATCACTTACCATGCACCAGCTAGTAACATCAAAAGACTATCTACTAGCTAGGGATTGCCAGATGGCACCACGCTCTAGGTGTTCTTACTCAGCTCTTCTGGGATTTGCAAAGAGGAAGATGAAAGTGACCTGCTAAGAGCACCCCAATGCCAGTCTGCACTCTTGTCTGATGTATACCCAGAAGATGGCATATAATACATATAACACTGGAAAACCAGAGGCGGCAGCGTGGGGTGCCAACAGCTGGACCATAGGCCAAATCTGGACCACCAGACCCTAATGTCCTTCTATTTACTTATTATTGGGGGATTATTTTCAGTGAGTCTGGACCTTGATAAAAATTTGACTACCCTGGTGTAAGCCATATGTTCTCCAAAGGAACTTGTCTCCAATGTAAATTAAGCAAGGTGTGACCAAACAGCCACACAAGGGAAATAAAGCCACCAGGAGAAAAAGCAGGGAAAGATGACCAGTTTCTCTCAACCAGAGACAGACCACACCTTCAGGAAGTCTTCCTGTCACTTGAAGCAGGGTCAGTGAACTTTGGGAAGATAAGTGGGGAGGTGGGACCCATACTTCGGCATCTTCCAGTTAAAAAAACCATCAAGCTTTTGCAAAGCTAGAAGTGTCAGCCAGAAAGTCTAGTCAGCCATGCTGGGGAGAGGAGAAGGGAGATAGAGATCAGAAGACTCTAGTTTGTTAAATCAGGTTTTAATCTTAGAAATGTGTTACATTTGTTTGCAACCCTCTTATTCTTTATACTTGGTATCACTTAAGCCCATCTTTTACTCTCAGTAAACTTTTACTATAAGCCAATTCAGTGCTTTAAGAAAATACACTGTTAATTTGGGTTAAAGAAAACTGCTAGATGTTGTCTCTTTATGAGAACAGCACATTTAACTTTTATAATTTGAGTAGGGATGTAAAATTCCATTTAATTAGTTAATCAGGAGGAGAGCCCCTGCCTGCAGCAACCCCACAATGCTGGAGCAGTCCTCACCAGTTAACTGTAACTAGTAAGCCTCATCCTTAATGAGTGAGGCTTACCAGTTAACCATTAAGGCTGCTAGAGTAAAGCCCTGCAGAGACCAGTGTTCCCTCTAATCTTTTCCATCCATGTGTGGATTTTTTCCATCCACGTGCAGAATAAGTTTTTTTCTATGCATCAAGGCATGCGTGACCAGTAGAAACAAAATATAGCTGTGGGTGCTCTACTGATCAGCTGGGCAGCATTGGAATTTCTTGTAAGCTGTACGCTTGTGCAGCTGCTCAAAGGGAACACTGGAGAGGATACAAATTTTATATCTGCAAAAAGTGAGCCACAGGTATCTGTACTGACATCTGCAAATGTGGATACCCTCAGAAGAAAAGTGGATATCCATGGATTTGCAGGGATCTGTCTAAGTGTTCAGCAAGAGGGCTGAAGAATACAGGGTACATTGTTGGGGGGAGGGGGGAAGAGAAGAGGAATTCATGACTGGGAGGCTGTTGGGATCACCAAGCAAAGACTAACCAAGGGTGGTGGAACCAAGGGTGAGGCTATTGTGCTGTGAGCACATTGCTGATATCTGGGCTCTGAACCAAGTCTGCACAGCACAGACAACAACCAGTACTACAGGGCAGGTGGTGGAACAGTCCATTACTTGTCTCTGTTGAATTTCAAACCTGTCAAAATGTACATGTCAAAAAGGAGAATCCTCCCACAATGAAAGAATCCCTAAGCAGGTAAACTTACATTCTCTGATCCTTTTGTGGCACATGTGCCACAAAGTGGCAGAATCTGGCTAATATCCCCCAGACAAATGGCATGTCACTTAATTGTGGGAAGTTTTATTTATGCACTTAACATATAAACAGGAGGTCTGGGTGGCCACCACTGTTTAGCGGAGCATCTGTTCAAGGAAATGTTAGTTTAGATGGGCACTTGGCCAAACTCCAGCAATAATATCCGTCTCAGCTTTTGACCACTAGTTTATTTCTCAAAAAGTCTTCACTTGTTGGTTACTTTGCACGCGCCTTCTTGTGAATCCTTAGCTATGTGCTTTTTCTTCCCACCCCCAAAAAAGTCACTCATTTTCACTTTACAATGTCTCACCCCACGTCTTTCAGAGGCAGGTAGGTGAGACTATCCTCTACCCACCCAGGCAGCAGCTGGGCAGCCAACACTACTTGCCTCAGAGACGCACGTCTCCTGCATTAGGAAAGCAGGATAAATGATCCTCTGAAGGTAGGGAAGCGCAGTGGATTCTTGAGTGGCCTTGGGAATAGGGCATCTGCCTGGCGGAAGGCAAGGTTGTGGCATGGTCATTTGCCTGTGCATACTAACAAGGAGAAGCTCAACCATGAGAGCATCCTGTCCAGAAGGAGCGTCTCATTTAAACTTAAGCAATTGCTTCTCAACAAATATTTGTGGCCACCTCACTCTAGACAACTAGATCTCACTGGTTGTGGGTTAATTATTAAGTCACCAAGATGGCAGTTTCTTCATTCCACTAAGTGCTTGGGCTAGAGTTTTAGGCACCTTTTTAAATAGGACAGAAGATACCAATAATCTCACACTTACTGTTATGGAGTGAATAAATTTGGTGTGTTAAAAGTAACAAATGTTTAAAGTGCAGCAGTAACATGTTGAGTAAACCGTTTTTACCTCGGATCATCGACTTATTTGGTTTATTCTTAACCAACTTTGAAGGGAGAGTGACAGTATGACGATGACGTTCATACCACACAGAACTAGTTAAACACTGATAGTTCTGTATATTTGTCTTACAGAAGAGACAAAAGAGTACCTTACTTATGCTTACTCACTCCTATAACCCATGCTTTTCCCATGCTAGACACATTTAGATATTCTCTGGTTAATAGAAATTAGGTCTTCACTTATTTCTGTAATACATTTCAGGGTTACTCAAGAATGATACATCTAAGTTTCAATTAGCTGGAAAACTGGCAAGTAAGCCGACCTGTAAAATAGGGGAAGCTCAAGGCATTAGGGTTTGTAAAACCTTAAACCATTTGAAAGGAAGCCACAATAGAAGTGACAAAATACGCATGTTTTAGGAATAATCATCATTTTAGATTATAGTGGGGTAAGAGTTCAGCTCTCTCTACCCCATGGGACAGATATAATCAGCAATATTAAGGAATTATGTATACACTCCAACATCTAGAGCCAGAAATTACGCCTCTTGAAGTTAACAGTTCACTGACCAAAGTACTTAAACATACTGGCTGCGTCTAGACTGACATGATTTTCCGCAAATGCTTTTAACAGAAACGTTTTTCTGTTAAAAGCATTTGCGGAAAAGAGCGTCTAGATTGGCATGGACGCTTTTGCGCAAAAGCACTTTGCGGAAAAGCGTCCATGCCAGTCTAGATGCAGTTTTGCGCAAGAAAGCCCCGATCGCCATTTTCGCCATCGGGGCTTTTTTGCGCAAAACAGTCCTGAGCTGTCTACACTGGCCCTCTTGCGCAAATACATTTGCGCAAGAGGGCTTTTTCCCCCGAACGGGAGCAGCATAGTATTTGTGCAAGAACACTGACAATATACATTAGATCGTCAGTGTTCTTGCGCAAATTCAAGCGGCCAGTGTAGACAGCTGGCAAGTTTTTCCGCAAAAGCAGCTGCTTTTTCGGAAAAACTTGCCAGTCTAGACGCAGCCACTCAGGATACACAATTCAGCTCATCTGACATTTTGTAAGCCAGCCATTCAAATACTTGGGCAGAAATCTGGAAGTAAGAACACAAGCAAGCTTACTACTCAAAAGCAAAGCTGAAAACAAGTACAAGAAAGAAAGATGGTTAAGACACTGCAGGAGATGTTTTGTTTCACTAAGTATGTATTGCTAGCTTTTAAAAGTGATAAGCTTCTGTATGAAACTTAAGTAGGCTTAACACCATATATTTTCGGTAAGAGGTTTCAATTGCTCAGTAGACATAATCAGTACATCACGTATATAGAATAAGCCTTTGTCCAGGAAAGTAAGAGCACAGATAGCCGTGAACATTTCAGGAGGCAGTTAAATCAGGTACAAAAATACTTTTATACCACTTGTAAAAATATCAGCACATCAGATGTTTAAAGAGAAGAGGCAGGCAGGTAAGATGAAAATTGCAGTCTCCCTATATTGTTTGTGTTGCAAGAATGGGTAGGACTGTCTTATTCCTCTATACTCCATAGCGGTAACTGATTGAACTCTTAGGACAAAAAAACCCCACTGAAAGCTATTATCACTTCACTCAGAGGTGAGGATACCCAGCAGCTTCAGGAGTTCATAGAAATATTGTTATATCTGATCCGCACCCACTGACAAGTGGTGAAAAGACGCAAAAAGAGGAACATTCGCATTTTCACACAAAAACTATTTTGTTTTTAGATACGTCTTATACCACAAGCAAAATAACCAACACCTTCGCCAAAAGGAGAAGCTAAACAAACTTACCTCCCTATCCTTTCAGAGAAAAAGAGATATAAGCTTCCAAAGTTCCTTACAAAGCAGGCACATTTAACCATTGCTAGCACAAGTTCTCTCATGTCAAAATAAATTTGGTTTCAAATTTGTATTAGAGAACATTTGGTAAGATAGACATTAGAGACAGACAAGTTAAAAACCAATGTGATTTAACCCCTGTTAAAATACCTTGTTCCATTTCCTTGAAGTGAGGCAGGCAAGAAGCATTTGCTGTTGGTGAGCGCTGCTTGTTTTCGGTCCCCAATTTAAGCCTAGTTCCCATTCCATGGGTCAAGCTGGCTTTGAGACTCTGATGCTCACTTACTAATGTTAATCTCAGCCAGAATCAAATACAACTCTGGAAGAACATGCTAGAGTTGATGGGAGAGCCAGAACAAACAGAATTGCTTACTAAATTCAGATTACAAAACCTCTGTTGATCAGCATGCCAGAAGTAACAGTAAGATTCTCAAATTCTAGGTCAAGACTTCAGTACTGAAAGTGTGTTAATTCCAATTCCTTTCATTCCATTCCCTCTACTCCACAAAATGATGCTTGCATGAAGACCTGATTCAGGCTGACCTTTTTTAGAGGAGTACAAGCCTCTTTATAAAGGCCCAGTATATGGAGTTTAGGTTAGGGATAGTATCATAGAATACTAGAACTGGAAGGGACCTCGAGAGGTCATCGAGTCCAGTCCCCTGCCCTCATGGCAGGACCCAGGACTGTCTAGACCATCCCTGATAGACATTTATCTAACCTACTCTGAAATATCTCCAGAGATGGAGATTCCACAACCTCCCCAGGCAATTTATTCCAGTGTTTAACCACCCTGACAGAAACTTTTTCCTAATGTCCATGTCCAACCTAAACCTCCCTTGCTGCAATTTAAGCCCATAGCTTCTTGTTCTATCCTCAGAGGCCAAGAACAACATTTTTTTCTCCCTCCTCCTTGTGACATCCTTTTAGATACCTGAAAACCGCTATCATATCCCCTCTCAAACTAAATAAACCCAATTCTTTCAGTCTTCCTTCATAGGTCATGTTCTCTAGACCTTTAATCCTTCTTGTTGCTCTTCTCTGGACCCTCTCCAATTTCTCCACATCTTTCTTGAAATGTGATGCCCAGAACTGGATGTAATAGTATAGTCGATTAGCCGATAAACAAAAGCTTAGAGGTTAATGCTATAGACTACATGCCTCTGATCCCCACCCCCCTTGCCAGTACATTTTTTTTTTTTTTTTTTTTTTTTTAAAAAAACAGGTTGGCCAGCAGCCCAGCTCAGTCCTGGCTTGCACTGAGCCCAGGAGCTCAGACCCCCCACCCCTGGACAGGCTGCTGCCACCCTGTGCTGCTGCCTCTGTAGGCTGCAGCATGGTGTGGCAGACAGCCTGTCTGCAGGGGGAGCTGGTTTTTAAACAGACTTCCCTCGTGAACCAACTCCTGCCTGGCACCCTGTACTAGTGCCTCAGAGAGATGAAGCAATGTAGGATGGCAGGGGATTCCCCAGGAGTGGGGCCTGAGCGCACTGGCTGCCAGCCCCACCCCTTGGGACTATAGAATAGTCAATTAAAAGATAAGAATTCATGAGGTTCATCAGCTATTCAATTAACCAATATTTAACATCCCTAGTTTAGATAAAGTGGATTTTTGCAGTTGAAACTCCAAAAACTGCACTGCCAAGATATTCAACTAAGCTGATTTCATAGGACCATAGTACCATAAGCTTAAATTCTCCAGAGACATGGATTTTACAAAGATCCT
Organism: Rafetus swinhoei; assembly: GCA_019425775.1. NCBI lineage: Eukaryota > Metazoa > Chordata > Testudines > Trionychidae > Rafetus > Rafetus swinhoei. The sequence continues at coordinate 1,384,072 of JAFJHL010000175.1, read as the reverse complement.
GTAAATCAAGTAAATTCTGTCCAGCGCCTCATCCTACTAGAACAGTGGCCACAGCATACACTGCAGTTTACACTAGCTTGTATTTGCATACTGTGTTGTAATTCATCCTTGTGGACCTGCCCAAAAGGCACAAACTAAAAGTGGCTCCTAGTTTGCCCTCATGGATCCCGGTTTAAAGAGGACTTTTAGTTCACACCAACAGTATCAACATGGGGAAGTTACAGTGTAGCACACTAGTGTATACTTCAACTTACTGTAGCTCTAACCGCTGGGCTATGCCAACACAGCCTTTTAGTCAAACATGTGCAACTCTAAATTCTCATGACAGCTTGATCTATGTGACAAAGGCAGGTGCATATTTTAGGAATTTACAGGCTGTACGTTATGCTGCAGGCAATGAGTACCAGATGTTCAGAACTGAATCTGTATTTATCCATGGCTTTCAGTAAGTTGAACTGAATTAGATTAATGTTCTTTGGTCAGAGATGGCAGCCCCAGATCACATTAGAGCTGTGATGTCCAACACACTAGCCACATGTGGTTATTTGGCCAGTTGAGCGTAGCCAGATTGCTACAGCAATAGCAACTACAGTAGCTACCGCTTCATAACTGGTTGGACACCACACAGCATTAGACCCTACTTTGGCAAGGAGTTCTGGCCCAATCAAGAGACGGAGGGCAGATCTACATGTTAAACATTACATCAGCGCAGCTATGCCACTGTAGTGCTTAAATGAGGATACCCCTATGCTAACAGGAGAACACTCTTATGGGCATAGTTAATCTACTTTCCCAAGAAGCAGTAACAATGTCAATGGGAGAAGTTTTCCTACTGAAACAGAACCATCTACATGGTGAGGTTATCGTTTTACTGATACAGACCTGTAGAGTAGACAAGACAAGTATGGTAGAACAAGATTCAGCTACAAAACAAGTAAAGTGCTATCCAAACAGTGATGTTAAAATCCCAGAATAGATAGCGTCTAACCCAGTGAAGTATTCATATGTTTACTTGTTGCAACAAACTCCATGTATACATGTTAGCTAACATACTTTCATGATTGCCATAATGCCAAATTGTTTTGAGTCAGCCCAACAGTTCTCATGACTCTAGAAACTCCAAGAGTAATTTGCAAAGGGCTCCTTGCTATGTAAAAGAAAAGACTCAGATGGCACGACCAGCTTAAACACTTCACACACATTTTAAAAGTATCATGTAATTATAATTGGAATAATTTACTAATCTTTAATAGCTTGCATGATATGTACTGTTAATCTACAAAGATTATATATATGCTGGAAATGTGTAACTAAAATGTTTTTAAACCAAGTAGGTCAGTCAATAAGTAGTTTCCAGACAAAGGAAAGAGGCCAACATCCTAAGCCAGGTGTGACCAAGGACAGTGGGCTATTCATTTGTATCAAAGACTGCAGAAGATTAATTGCATTATAATACCACCATAAATGTGAGAGAAGCCAGCCTCTACAGAGAGCATAGTACCACCACAGAACAAGGAAAGGAACTTTATCTGGAAATAGGGATGTTAAATAACGGTTAATTGAATAGTTGAGTAACCTCACGAATTCTTATTGGTTAGTCAACTATTCTATAGTCCCCTGGGGCAGGGCCATCAGCCAGCATCCCCTGCCACTCTGCACTACTGCCTCTGTATCAGAAGCAGCAGTGTGAGGTGCCAGGCGGGAGCTGGTCGCAAAGGGAGCCAGTTTAAAAGCCAGCTCCCCTCATGGGACCTGGCACAAGCTGGAACTGAGCCGGGCTGCCTGCCTGGCTCGCTCCTAATACAATTTAAATGCAAAGCTGCAGCAGGAGTAGGTCCCAGACCCAGCATGAGCCAGGCTGCTAAAAAGAGTTTACTGGCAAGGGGGAGGAAATGCATGCAGTCTATAGCATTAACCTATAAGCTTTTACTTATCGGTTAATCAACTACACTCCTACATCCCTATTTGGGAATAGAGATATATTGTTAATAGACTAGCTGATTAACTTTGTGAATTCTTATTGGTTATTCAATTATTCTATAGTCCCTGGGGGTGGGGCTGGCAGCAAGTGCACTCTGGCTCCACCCGAGGAGCTCCCTGCTACTCTGCACCACTGCCTCTGTATCAGAGGCAGCAGTATGGCATGTCAAGTGGGAGCCAGTCCACAAGGAGAGGCAGTTTAAAGCACCAGTTCCCGGCTCAGACTAGCAGTCTGCCACCCCACACTGCTGCCTCCAATACAGAGGCACCAGCACAAGGTGGCAGCAGAGAGGGAGTTAGTCCAGCGAGGGCGTTTGAGCTCCCAGACCCAGCATGAGCTGGAACTGAGCCAGGCTGCCTGACCACCTGGCTCCTAATACACTTTAAACGCAGAACTGCAGCCCGGATAGTTCCAGGACCTGGCACAAGCTGGGACTGAACTGGGCTGCTGGCCAGCCTGCTAAAAAATTTACTCATATGAGCAGCCCCCTCTAGTATAACCAACAACTGCTTTACAACCGGGTGGGGACCCTAAGACACAGGGGCCAGATGCAGCCCCAATCTTGCCTGGATCAAGCCCGAGGCTCAGGGCTCCCCCAGCACTGGGGAGCCCAAACTGGTGAGGGGTGGTGTTTGTTTTGTTTCTCATGTGTGCAGCCCCCCCCACAACTGATTTCTCTGTGGGCCAGTGGCCTTGACCCAAAAAAGCTTCCCTACACTTCCTTTAAAATGTATATTGTAAGTGGTTTCCAGTTGGTTTTAAGTGTCAACTTTATCCTACAACTAACAGTTGTTTGCAGGCATCTCTTACAGGAAAGAGAAATTTGCAGAAGTAAGTATCACAAGTAGAATATTGATGTTAGTCTATCAGTAAATAAGTGCTTGGAATAGCAAACTGACTTCACGACTGAAGCAGATTCTCTTGGGACAACCCAAGTTAAAAGTCACTGTATAAACAATCACTACGTTATATATGGAACTAGCAGATTTACCCAGCATTGCTCAGGTAATTAAGTTTTCTTTATTTTATAAAATAAAAAGGGCATGTGCTTTATTTAAAGGACTGTATTTTTCAGAAAGTGTTTATAAAGTGTTTTATTTTAGATTTCTTAAAGAAACGGTTAATTTCTCCATTTAGTTGTTTTAGTGCATTTTTTTTTAAACAGGAATTCCATCAAGTGTCTTTCTTCATCCCTATCAACTCTTATTTGCTATGTTTTAACAAAAAAGCTAGTGTCAATATAGTTCGCAATAAGTTTTTCTTCTAGAACCTGAAGCATTGATTTAGCTGTGCCAAAACAAAGAAATTTAGAGTAGGGCTCTGTTTTGTCTCTTATCTAAGGCTTGACAAGCAATCCCATTCCAGGTTCTTTTTTGGCTTGGTCCTTCAACATTTGCTCAGTCATGTCAATTTTGAGGACAGTACTTGATCTGGTGATTGTCTGTTTGGTTTTATGAGAAGCAGTCCCATTCCAGGCACAGCCTGTTTTGCTGGCACAACTGAACCCTTATGTTGCTTTTAAGTTATGCTAAGAGGAAGCTGTATACCAAATATGGTGGTCCTAGCTCTTACCATTGAATTATTGAACAAACGGACAAACTAAAACAGAGTAGATTTATCTTAGCTTGAATGTGTCTACATACAGGTGATTAGAGAGTTCTTAGGGCTTTTTCTTGCCAGCAAAATATTTCTAGAGAAACTCTGCATCACAAGCAGCAGCTCAAAGCTGACAAGACTAGCTGATTTTACTGCTACTATATGTTCGGCAGAAGATCTTCTGAAGTCTAATTTTTTGTTGTTGTTGCTTGTGGGAACTAGGAGCAATAGATGAGGCAGGCACTGGATCTATTCAAAGGGAGAGGGATCTAGCAAACGGCCAGCTGGGGACGGAATAGCTTAGTACAGAGGTCTCTGTTTTAGTGAGTTGGCTCTAGAACGGGGATTCAGATTTTAAAACTTCCTCATCACATGAATTCAAAAGATGGAGCTCTCCCAAGTATGGGATAGGGATGATAATCTGGTACAAATACTATCATCTGTCTCAGTAGGTGGGGAGAAGAGGCTTCAAGACACAAAGGTCATGAATTTTATCATCATTCCTCATCCCTTGCCCATCCATCAGTGTAAATCCAGAAACTAAATCTTAGAATCTTCATACATTTAAGAAAGTTTACATTACCTGAGTGTGAAAATTTGAAATAGTTGTTGTTTCTATGTCCTTTTTGCCCAGAATTTCCATTTTCACTGGAGTGTTTGGGAAATTAAAAGCAAAATAATCCAGGAAGTCTGGCAAATATGCAGCTGCCCCATGTACTATGGCTAAAGCATAGTAGGCTGCATTTTTCTCATTTTCACTAAATGACAGTGCAAGAAATTCTTCTGCAAATCTCTCCATCTCCACTGGAGTCAAAAATGAGAGTTCATCCATGTAAGCATGAAGGACCAAAGCACCACCATTAGACTGATGTTCTTCATGAATAAAGTTACTAAATTTAGTGCCAGTTTTCAAGAAGCTGCTACGAACAGAGTGCTCTTGGTGAGTCATAAATGGTGTCTGTACTCCCTGGGGCACCCGATATTCCTGCATTCCCAAATTTAATCGGCACAGCTGCTCATCCTTCAGATACCTAAAGGATTCCTTGTTCACTTGTGTGTTATCACTCTGTCCTTGAGTCAGAAACTCTTTGTTGATACGAGTAAGTCCAGCACAAACTGTTTGTACTTCTTTGTTATACATTTTAAGGCGTTTTCCCCTCATATCTTCCCGGTGTTTCTTTTTCTTTTTTTTCTTTATCTTCTTCATAATAAGACTGTCAACTCGCTGGGTTTTGCCATTTTCATCTGGAGTTTCTGGTAACAAAAAGATTAGAATTTAAAGTTAGAGCAGATTTATCCAAAAGACAATTAAGAAAAATGCCACATTTCCTAAAGCCATCTTTTTCTGATAATTAGCAGGTTTCACATTGGTTGGGTTAAATTAGCAGGTCTGCTTTTGGATTGGCATGTATCTAACAAACACTAAGTAGTAACATCGAGTTACAAAACAAAATAATTTTGAATTAAGGAATTTTGGCAGAATCAGGAACTGGAACACTTTTTATAAAAGATACCTGTAATTCATCTTTGATTCTTTAATTTAAATACTTTACATTTTAAGTGCATTTAAGAATAGGAGCCATCTTAAGTGCCTAACAACAAATCACAAACCACGAAAGACTAGTGGCTCCACAACATACATACATTTTTAATATGTATATATAAAATGGAAGCAGCAACTGCGGGGTAGGAGTTAAACATTTAGATCCTAATCTTGTAAGTTTTGTTTTGCATAGTAGGCTTGCTTGTGCACCTTGCCGCTTTGGGGGCAGGACAGAAGGCTGAAGAAAATGCCTATTACCACTCTAACATGGTTAAAAAGAATTAATATAGCAGTTCACAATAATATTTAGAAGCACAAATGCTTAAGGAAGAAAGTTCTGACCAAGTCTAGTCAGTTCAGTAATTTTCTCTTTTAAATCAAAGTCTTCAAAGCCAAAAAAGCTTGTGGGAACACCTGGCAGCAATGTGGAGAAACTGCAAATGAGCCCAAATTACACAAGGAAAATCTTTTCTTTTTAAAGAAGCTTTACACACTTCAGTACTCTTTCAATATAAGAAAATGCTCATCTGAAATGCAATAGCTGGAGTCCAAAATACAGACCGTTCTCTAAAGGTAATATTTTGCCAGCACGTTACTATGTTTTGATGTTAATATTCCCATTGTACAAAAATTCCACATTGTATGTAGGGGCTAGAGGGGAACTGAATGACTTATTGCACAGTCACTTCAGGTCTTGATCTCACTGCTGAATGCCAGTTAGTTCAAAGCTGGGTGGTAAGGGATATAGGACTGAAATTCAGATCCAAACTAATTTCATACAGATGTCAAAGCCCATTAGATAGGAATATTTTTTAATTCCTACTAAGCTTGCTGGACTCCAACTGGTGGAAGGCTATGCAGCTCACCAGCAACGGCCTGGCATCCAAGATACCAGTAAATATCTGATCCATTAAGGGCATGAGCCAGAGCCTATTGAAATTAAGTGCTAACCTGGAAGTGGCTCCTATAGAGGCTTACATTTATTTTATCACAACCATTATTAAGATAGGAGCTTGGGGGACCCACTGTCTCAGGTAATGTGAGTACTGCCAGCTCCCTGACGTACATTAAGATGTTGGTTGTGATGTTAACACCAACTAAGTAGGGAAGGCAAGAATTAGTGCTATTTTGTACAACTTCAATTCACCCCTCATTTGTGCATAAACAATATAGTCTTTTGTTACATGACCACATATTGTTTCCCACATGGGCTATTAGTATCTAACCATATGATCTTCACATATGCCCCTCACACTTGAGCTAAAAGCAACTGGTAGTGGAGCGTGCATGCCCGCTACCACCCAAGGCTGCTATGATAGGCAGACCATAGTAACGTGGAACTCAGGATGTGGGGAACTGCAGAAGCAGCCACCCTCTCCCTGCTCCCATCCCTTCTCAGTCACATACTACTTATCCCTCTTCAGAACCTATCACTTTATCTAGTCTCAATCCCATCCCTGGCCCCACCCACTTACCACCATTTTCTCCTCCAGATGTGGCATAGCTGCCTCTTGTGACTAGCAAGAGGAACTGCAGCTGTTGTCCAGTTACACTGGATGCCTGAGAATCCTGCAGAGCTACAGTTGTGCAATAAGGCTGTGAAAATGCATGGGTGTCACAAGGGGCATGATATTTGGCAAGATTTTTGAATTCTTATATTTGCCAGATTCAGTTCTGAGGGTTGAGTCAGAAGTTCCCAGGTAAATTTTTCCTGTTGATTACAGTTAATACAGCTAGTTCAGGGCTAATCTTTTCCATCCATGTGCAGATTTTTTCCATGTGCAGGATTAATTTTTACATGCACCAGGGTGTGAGAGAATGTGCATTAATAGTAGAAAAAAAAAATCTAGCTGCGCTGCTCTGCTAATAAGCTGTGCATCATTGAATCGCTCCCGCGTGGCTGCCCAACCACACAGCTTGCAGGGGACACTTATGAATAAGGCTACCATTTTGTCAGTGGAATCTGACTGCTCACCACTTCTGACTTCAGCCCCAGCAGCTGGAAGATGCAGGGTCCCACAGCTTCCTAAAGGAGCAGTGAGTTAAAGGTACCCCCACCACCTCAGGCAGCGAGCCCCCAAAGCTCCCAGCCACCATGGATAGTGGAAAGTAGCCCACCAGGGAAGGGACAGGAAGACTCCTGCAGTTCTAAGCTCCCTCAGGTGTTGGGACACCCAGTGCTCCCAGTCATTCTATTTTAGCATAGCTATTTTTTACTAAAAAAAGTCAGGGACAGGTCACTGGCCTCTGAACATCTTTATTATCTGTGACTAATAAATATTAGACTAACTTATGATCTATTAATGGGACTGCTTGTAAATAGCTGCTTTTGCCTGCCCATTTTATTATCTGCATGGGGGGGGGAGGGAGGGAGAGGTTGGGGGGCAGGGTGCACAAGTTAGCAAGCAAATCAGCCAAGTCCTATATTATTGTACCAAAGTAGTTCAAACATCAAGATGGAGCAAATAGCAATGGTGACGTGTATATAATTTGTGTAATGGAGGGGAGTGATCAGAACACGTAGTTATCTGACTTATAAAAGTCAAGGAATTCCCCAAAACAGATCATATTTTATACTGCCTGAAGTCAGAGTGACTTGTCATTCCACATCAACAATGCACATAACACAGCAATTACACTTAAGCAAACGTCCTGCTTAAGTGGTACGGTAAGCTCAGTCTGCTGCTGAAAGTGTTCTGACAGGAAGATAACATGGAAAATATGTTAGCTATGGTAACAGCACAGGGCTTTCACAGCAAGACTTTCATTGACTTCACAAACTCATTTGTATTCCCAGTCGATTCGCTTGCAGTACTGAAAGTTAAACAATACAATTAGTGCCCCAAATAAAAAGAAAACTGCTATAAATATGATTGGCAAGCAGGAAAAACATGGTTATAAATTCACATCACTAAATTTAAAGCAGTCCTGCCTTGGCAAATTTAGAAAACAAGTTCTAACACAAAATAGTTAACAGTTACTGTAGAACCTTCTGAAGCCTACACACTAGCATTTTAGTGCTGTTCTTAGGTAGACTAAGAAACTGATGTTTGAAATTTGCATTACAGTCCTTTAAACCAAGGGAATTCAGTACTAGTTTAACGAGTAAAACCAGTAAAAGCAAAAAATTAATCTATGCTTAATATTAAGTTTATATAACTATCTTTGAATCCCTGAAATATCAGTCTTGTGACATTGCTAGTTATGCTTACCTGTTACATAGTACCTTACTAACAAGTAAAGTTGTTCCAACATTATAGATGGAGAACAGATTGTCATTTGCAGTGTTCCTCACATCAGTCAAACCTATCAGAACCAAGTTGCTGGTTTTTTTAAACTCTCAAGCCACTACTATAAATAAAGCTATGATTTAGTCACAGGTATTTTAGTAAAAGTCACGGACAGGCCATGGACAGTAAATGCAAACGTATGGCCCATGATCTCTCCATGACTTATACGATAAATACACCTGAGCAAATCTGTGGAGAGGAGCACCACAGAGGGTATGCTGCTGTGTGTGTGTGTGTGTGTGGGAAGAGACAGGGACGGGACGACAATCTAATATGGCTTCCCCCAGAGCCTAATCAAGCTGGCTGTGCAACCACTCCAGCATGAGCTAGGGATGCTAAATTTCAATTAATCAGCTAATCCAGTAGGCGACAGAAGTTCTATCAACTACCCGATTAGTCAGGGGGGGAAGGCATATCGACTGCTGGAGTCTTACTACATTTAAAAGGCAAAGGTGCAGCAGCAGTCCCCACTTGTGCCAGGTTCCCTGCTGCGCCTCTGCCTCTCCTGGTCCCCCTCACCCCGCACTGCAGAGATGGTGTTTGGAGGGGAGAAGAGAACTGGCTTTTAAGCCAGCTCCTGCTCCCTCCCCCCCTTGCTGCCTGAGGTGATTACTCTTTTACATCCCTAGCATGAGCCAGTCAGGCTGTCCCCAGAACCAGCTGCTTGAGCAGCCCTGGGGTCAGCCACAGAAATCACGCAAAGTTAGAGAATCCATGACTTCCGTGACCTCCGTAACAAACAAGGAGCCATAATACAACCACCAGATAAGTGGTCATCCATTCTATAGGCCTTCCAGAATATAATTCAATAAAGATTTGTTCTGATCATTCAGCTTTATTGTAGTAACAGCTACCATGGACAGTGAGGTTTTTGTAAATGTGTGTTTTACAATAAATGTGTTTACTCAGTTAGGGCACAACTACACAGCAGGACTAAACTCGAGCTACACAAATTGCGTAGCTTAAGTCAAAATAGCCTATTTCAACTTTTGGCACTATCAACACAGAAGTTATTTCAAGAGAGAGCACTCTTCCTCTGACTTCCATTACTCCTCATACGAGTGTTACAGGAGTCAAGTAAGCAGCCCTCCAGCTCAACATTATTTTGACATTATGTCAAAATAACTGCTTGTGTTTAGACGCAGACTATGTTATTTCGGAATGCCATCAATTATTCTGAAATAACGCTGCTGTTTAGACATAGCCTTACTGAGCTATGAAGTATAGATTACATAATGCAATTCACTATTCAGGATTTAGAGCAGTCTCTCGTATACAAAGCACAGGACCTCAGTCAGGAGACAGAGTTCTCTTTCTGCATCTACTACACATACTTTTGTGAACGTTGTGTTTCAGTGTGCCCATTAATGAACTGGCAATGCTACCTGTGAGAGGTCATGAAGATTAGATAGATCTGGATAGGAGGTGTTGAGTAATATACTTTGCATTTCTCTAATTTCAGAGAAATAAAACCCCTTTGTGATGAAATGGGGAACTCATTTATGTACAATGTATGAATTCCAGTTTGTAGCTTGGTTAGAATATAAACATGGAGTTCATAATTTCAAACTCAGAGAAGGCAGACAAGACTCATGTATTTTTCGATCCATGCTGGATTGAGATTCCAAGGGGTAGGGGCACAGGATTGACAATGGAGTATCATTAAATCCCTTGGACAAAAAGCTGGCTACCTTTCTTAAGGATCAATCTGCCCAGGTGATCTGTTGCTTTGTTACAATGCCACCTGAAAACAGTGACAGGAGACTACAAAAAAATTGGTCTCTGCTTGGCCATTTTAGAAACAGGGAGAAGACCTTGGACTCCTTTAAAAAGACAGACATAAGCTCAAAGAATGCTCCACAATTCAGAGTACTTTTACAAAGCCTGTGTGTTATGTGCTTCAACACACATCCTTGGAGAGAAACAGTAAACCAGAGTGTTCACAAGACAGGAGCTCATTACAACTGGGACTCCTTGGGAGCCAGCACTGGCCCTGGGTGCCTAGGGCAACTGGACCACAAGGCTCTGCTTCTATGAAGAGATAGAGAGAGGGTCCTGAAGCATACCCAATTAAAGGAAAGCTTAAAAGCAAATGGGTCCAGAATGTCATATGCAAAGTCTGGATACATCCAGCAGGGGAACTTTCCCAGGCCTCCCTTGTCTTCCAAGACCAAAAAGTAAGACTCTTTCCCTTAAAAAGGACCAGATACTTGCCAGTTTAAGGTGAGCCAACATAAGTTGTAAGAGATTTCAAGCCAACAAAAACTGAGGAATGAGGAAAATAAAGTCTACTTATTAGTCACTTAAAAGTAAACACTGAAATACTCCTGAAGTTGCATTTTAACAGTTAAACTTTAACACACGCTTTATTGAATATGTAGGTGTTTTATTATAGCATTAGGATGCTCTCCTAAGAACACCTAAGCAAAGGTTTGTATTTTACATTTAAGAATTTCCATTGACTACCGCATCAACTAATTTTCAATCTTTATCTTATTAACTGCTGCACTTTCTTGCACTTAACCTTTGCTCAGTATGGTATAGAATCTCACTATTATAGTGACAGTAGTGATCTAAATATCCATTAGAAGAGTTAACCAGTTAAATAATTAAAATTATACCATTTAACTATTGGCCAGCACACCCCCACTCACCATGTCCCCTGTCCCTCAATGTCAGAGCCTCAGACCCATGGTACTACCAGCCCAGCTGTGGTGGCCTGGACTACCCTGGGCCAATTAACCAGTTACTAGGTAGGCCTAATGTTACCAGTTAGCCTTTTAAATACCTAGTTAACAGTGCATTTGGTAGTAGACAAAAACAGCCTTGCGGCTTTGTGGTGATACTTAATCGAGTCATGTAGACCTTTTAGTCTGAAGTGGGGAGTTTAGTGAAGACTGCCCATTTACCTATTAGTGCAAAAAATTCTCCTCACACCTCAGTGAATTTAGGAGCATTTAAAAATTAGATTATGGTTTTGGTGCTATGCTCCTAATGTCAAGAGGAAATATAGCACCATCGGTGATTAACAAGTTCAAAATACTGCAATATTTCTAATGTAGCAACTTGAAGTTTGGTACACTAATGTAGCCTAACATCAGTTCAAGGTAAGTGTCTTCAAGGAGATGTGTTACTGATAAGCCAAGATAGTCTTCAGCTCAGCCTAAAGTAAAGGGAATTTTCAGAACAGCTGAAAGGAGGAAAAACTATGTTGAACCAAACACATAACAGGTTCATGATTAGGTCCCTACCAGTTTCACAGCCATGGGGAAAACACAAAAAAAACAAAACAAAAACCATGCATGTCAGTGTTGACATTGCAGTACTGGTGACACATTGGACTAGCTTCCAAAATCCACGCTTACCAGTCACTGGCCACCCAACATCCACTCTTTTTAGCATATTAGCTCAACCTGCATTAACAGGAATGTTGTGAGCAAGACACAAAAAGTCATTCTTCCACTCTATTCTGCACTGATTAGGTCTCAGAGTATTGTGCCCAGTTCTGAGCACCACATTTCAAGAAAGAGGTGGAAAAGACCTAGAGAAGAGCAAAAAGAATGATTAAAGGTCTAGAGAACATGACCTATGAAGGAAGACTGAAAGAATTGGGCTTGTTTAGTTTGGAAAGGAGAAGACAGAGGGGACATGATATCCGTTTTCGGGTATCTAAAAGGGTATCACAAAGGGGAAGGAGAAAAGTTGTTGTCCTATCCTCAGAGGTCAAAGAGAAGAAGCAATGGTCTTAAACTGCAGCAAGGGAGGTTTAGGTTGGACATTAGGAAAAACTTCCTGTCAGGGGGTGGTTAAACACTGGAATAAGTTGCCTGGGGAGGTTGCGGAATCTCCATCTCTGGAGATATTTAAGAGCAGGTTAAACAGACATCTAACTGGAGTGGTGATTTTCTTCTCATCAAAAACATCTCTTTCAGAACTGAATAAATATACCATTATTTTAGTCAAGTTTGGCTTTAGTGTTTGTATCAAGTACTATGAAAATAAGACATGGAGTGGTAAAGTTGTAATTAGAGCCCCATTTTCTCTCAGAGTGAAGCCTTCCCTACTGCCTAAATATTGTGATTTTTTTTACAAGGAAGCCAGAAGCAATAGAGCCTAACTCTAGAAGAGGCATAACACCACCATGGCCCCCATGTTCCCGAACATGCTAGTACTAAAACTTTACAGATGGATAGCAGAAAAATCCACTCTTGCTGTGGTAACTGGGTTTCAGTTTCACAATATTGACGTGAGGCTGCGACAAGTAATTATGCCAGTACAGTCCTTTATTTTAAGTTTCTTTAAATAAGATCCCTCATCTTGTTTGAAACTACTACTTCTCCCTCGCTTATACACCAGTTAGAGGGACTGCAATATTAGGAGAGAGCAGCCCCTTTAGGCGTACACTCTAGTCTAGTCCACTTCCACCACGCCAGGCAATAGGCTAGCTAGGCACTACGCAGCCGAGGTACAACTCGGGCTTGCTCCACAGCTGCCTGTTCGTCCCCTATGAGGAGGCTTGCAGAGCTGCCGGCGGAGAGAGACTTCGACCCGGCACCTCTGGTCTGTGAGGCACTGGGGGTGAGGCAAGGGCCAAACGCTGCTCCCACCCCCAGGAGCAGCTGAGCCCGCGGCCCGCAGAGCCCTGCCGGGGGCAGGAAGCGGCGTGTCCCGCACGCTCACGCAGCCACGCGAAGGCGTTGCTCGGGGTGACAGCCCCAGGGGCGCCTCAAGCCCCACACACACCCACCCCACACACACACCCACCCCGCCGGGCCCTCGCCGCCACCTCACCTCGCTTGCTGGGCCGCCCCGCTGCCCCGTCCCCGGGACTCCCCCGCTTCCCCTTGTGCGGCTTGGCCCCGCCAGGGTGGCCGGGCTCGGAGTCCGCAGCCGGGCGGTGGCGGTGGCGATGGTGCCGCTCCTGGTGCGGAGGCCCCTGCGGCAGGCTGAGGGGAGAGAAGGTGAAGAGCCCCGCGGCTGCGGCCGGGGGCAGGCCGGGCAGGGCGGCCGGAGGCATTGGCTCCGCCGGGCTGGGCCCCACCAGGAGGGGCTGGCTCAGCTTGACCCGCTTGCCGCCGACAGGCTCTCCAGCGGGTGCCCGCCGCCTCCTGCCGCTCCCCCGGGGCCGGCCAGGCCGCTCCCCCGAGGACAGCGGGGGCGACTCCTCTGGGCCCCGGGATACGGCGCGAACCGCAGCGACCTGCGCAGCCATTTCACAGTCTCCCTCACACACATTTAAATGGCCCGAGCGCCAGGCACTAACACGCAGGCGCCGCGGGATGCCTCATGGGAAATGTAGTTCCATCTGGTACAGCGGGCCCCCTCGTCCTAATCTCCAAGCGCATGCGTCAGCGCAGAGCCTGCTGGGAAAAAGAGTTTCTCTTGAGGGTTACCCGCTAGGTCCTGGGGAGAAAAGCGTGCCGGGAGTCACGCAGGCCGGCACAGTCACGTGGTCCCCAACGGTCATAACGGCCCAAACCCCCCGATAGAGGTGAGGCGCGTGTCCCGCCCACACAGCCGTGGCTTCGCTCCCCGTCAGCAGCGGCCTCCTCCTCGCCCTAGTCCCTCCCCGCCTGGCCTAGGCCACCTCCTCCTCAGGCCGAGCCTGCCCGCAGCCGCTCCCTGTCCCGCCCCGTCACAGCCAGCCGGGCTGCCCGCTCGCCCCGCCTGTGGGTGCAGGGGAAGCGGGGCGGGGGCGCTGGGTGCAGCGAGCTCTGCACGAGGCTGTCCAGGGGCGGCTTTACCGCTCGCCTGACGGAGCGCTTCCTTCCCCGGGGATGCCCCCTCCCCGCTCTGCCAGGCCGCTGTACAGGCCGCGGCGGCGCTTTCGTTTTCCAGGGCTGGCAGACTCGGCCGCCGCCGGGTGCTCGCCAGAGGGGGCTCGAGAGTCTCCGCGCTGGCAAAGGCTGGACGTGCGGAGGGGTGAAGCCCCACGCTGTTCCCTGACCTCGTGCGACCAGCGCCGCCTCAGAGAAAACGAGTCTGTTCGAGGGGCCCTTTTCTCTGCTGCTCTGAGCCGGCCATTCTCCTTGCACCCCACAGCGCTGACTAGCCCGCACCTGCACTTACTGAACGGTGTCTGGCCTGAACCGGCCGAGTTGGGCAGGTGTAATGTGACTTCCCCGCTGTGCTCTCACACGGGGGTAGCATGCTAGGGGCCCTGTATGTTGAGCAGAGGCAGTAGGTTGTAGAAAGTTTGGTGGTGCCCAGAGCCCACACTCTTCCCCCACGTGACCGAGAGGGTCTGCAGTGTGGCTATGGGACAAAGTTTGGGTGCTATGCACAGGTTTGGGCTGAGGCAGGGAATTGGGGTGCAGAGTCTGGGAGAGAGATTGGGTGTGGGAAGGGGTACAGGGATGCAGGCTCTAGAAGGGAGCTTGGGAGGGGTGGAGGGTGCAGCACTTACCTGGGGCACCCCCCTGTGGCAGCAGCTATTAAGCAGAGGGTGTGGTGGGGGCAGGGGTCTCCATGTGCTGCTGCCTGTAGCCACCATGCCATAGCTGCCATTGACCGCAGGGGTACTTGGGGTAAGGGCAGCTCACAGAGATACCACCCCTGCCCAAGGCTGTAGGGACATGCCAACAGCCACACAGAGTAAGTGGGCAGGAGGCTGCTGCAGCCCTACTGTGCTGCCAGTGGTAGCAGCGGGGGGCCTGCACACCCTTTTAAATTGCCAGGTGGGACGGGGAGCATGCTGGGGGGAGCACATGGCAACAGCAGGTATGACCAAGGGAGAGTCCCAGCCCCAAACTTTCCTGGAGCAGGGCCTTGAAGAGCATGGAGATTGAGAACAAAGTCAGAAGAGAACAGGCATCAGTCTCCTGCCCTGTCTGTCTCCTGCCCTGTCAGTCAAGTTGAAACAAGAAAAATAAATGTTTTGGCCATGTCACCCTACTCTACATCCCTCCACTAGTTCCCACCCTTATCACAGAAAAGCTACTTATATGCACTTTCAAGACGCTTCATAGTCTATCCCCACCCACTAGGGATGTGAAGAACTACTTGACATGGTAGTCGACTAGTCACTTACACACCCCCCCTTGCTGTCTCTATCAGAAAGAGGCAGCAAAGGAGGGGGGAGAGAAGGAGGTATGTCAAAGCGGCAGCGCGGCTTGAAGCCTGAGGCCAGACCCCAGGCTCCACGCGGCACTACCGCTTTGAAATACTGCATGCAGCCCAGAGCCAGCTGTGGTGTCTCTAGGTTGCACGCAGCATTTCAAAGCAGCAGCATTGTGTGGAACCCGGGATCAGCTGAGGACTCCCCAGCTGACCCCAGGCTGCATACGGCACTGCTGCTTCGAAACACCATGGGGAGCCTGGTATCAGGCTTCTCCTCGTGTTTCAAAGCGGCAGGGCCACGTGGAGCCCAGGATCAGCTGGGGGCTCCATGTGGCACTGCCGCTTTGAAATGCCGCAGGCGTCAGGCTCATGGTGTTTCAAAGCGGTAGCGCTGCAGGGAGCCCACAATCAGCTGCAGTCCCCAGCTGATCCCAGGCTCCACACAGAGCTTTTTGTCTTTGAAGTGTAACAACAGCCCTACAGCTGTTGCTATACTTCAAAGGCAGAATCACCCTACTGACAAATAGTCGACTGTTCAATTAGTCAATTAGTCTTTATTTAATATCCTTACACCTGACCTATCATTTCATGAGATGTCAGTTCCTGTCTCCAATAATGCCAGCTTCCGTTGCCCACTTCTTTAAAATTTAAAGCAAGCTGCTTTGTGCTTGCTTGTCTGTTGCCCTTGATATTTGGGAGGAGCTATCTAAACTAGCTATCTCATAACGCTTCTTTAAATTCCTACATAAAACTCTCCTTTACAGTCATGTCTATTCAAGACTTGGCAGCTGTTAGGCCACTTGTGCGCTGGGGCAACATTACACTGACCAGCAGTTGCCTCTTGTATTAGATTAGCACTTCTTTCATCTTTGGGGCATGAACCATATCATTGTTTTGTGTTTATACAGTGTCTAGCACCTCCCTTGTATTTCTACAGGGATCCTAAGCACTGCAATTATAAAAATAACTTCTGTGGGAATGTGAGGAATGGTTCTGTCCTTCGAATACAAATGAAAATGGAGATTTTATTTTCTGTGAGGTTTGGTCTAAATTACACCAAAAATGAAGGGTTACAATTACAAAGCATTACATATTTATAATATGGATGGGACTTAATTTGGTTGTATAAGCAGGTTGAAGCTTTGCAATGTCCGTGACCTTGTGTAACTAATTTAATTGACTCATTTGTGTTTGTGGTACATATAAGCCCTATATTGTGACAATATATACCTCCAAACCAGTGGCACCCACATGGCCCCACAATATGCCAACATTTTTATGGCTGACCTGGAACAACGCTTCCACAGCTCGCGTCCACTAGTGCCCCTTCTCTACTTACGCTACATTGATGACATTTTCATCATCTGGACCCATGGGAAGGAGACTGTGGAAGAATTCCACCACGATTTCAACAATTTCCACCCCACCATCAACCTCAGCCTGGACCAGTCTACACAAGAGATCCACTTCCTGGACACTACGGTGCAACTTAGTGATGGTCACATAAACACCACCCTATACCAAAAACCTACAGACCGCTATGCCTACCTTCATGCCTCCAGCTTCCATCGCGGACACACCACACAATCCATTGTCTACAGCCAAGCACTAAGATACAACCGCATTTGCTCCAACCCCTCAGACAGAGACAAACACCTACAAGATCTTCACCAAGCATTCTTGAAACTACGATACCCGCCCGAGGAAGTGAGGAAACAGATTAACAGAGCCAGATGTGTACCCAGAAGCCTCCTACTACAAGACAAGCCCAACAAAGAAACCAACAGAACACCACTGGCCATCACCTACAGTCCTCGGCTAAAACCTCTCCCACGCATCATCAGTGATCTACAACCCATCCTGGACAATGATCCCTCACTTTCACAGGCCTTGGGAGGCAGGCCAGTCCTCGCCCACAGACAACCTGCCAACCTGAAGCAAATTCTCACCAGTAACTATATACCTCACCACAGTAACTCTAACTCTGGAACCAATCCATGCAACAAACCTCAGTGCCAACTCTGCCCACATATCTACACCAGCGACACCATCACAGGACTTAACCAGATCAGCCACACCATCACTGGTTCATTCACCTGCACATCTACCAATGTAATATACGCCATCATGTGCCAGCAGTGCCCCTCTGCTATATACATCGGCCAAACAGGACAGTCCCTACGTAAAAGAATAAACGAACACAAATCAGATATCAGGAATGGTAATATACAAAAACCTATAGGAGAACACTTCAGTTTCCCTCGACACACAGTAGCAGATTTAAAGGTAGCCATCTTGCAACAAAAAAAACTTCAAGAACAGACTTCAAAGAGAAACTGCTGAGATATAGTTCATCTGCAAATTTGACACCATGAGTTTAGGATTAAACAGACTGTGAATGGCTATCCAAATACAAAAGCAGTTTCTCCTCTCTTGGTGTTCACACCTCCACGTCAGCTGCTAGAAGTGGGCCTCATCCTCCCTGACTGAATTGACCTTGTTATCTCCAGCCTTACTCTTGATTGGTACTCTTTTCTTATGCCTGTATATTTATACCTGCCCCTGGAATTTCCACTACATGCATCTGACGAAGTGGGTCTTTGCCCACGAAAGCTTATGCTCCAATAAATCTGTTAGTCTGTAAGGTGCCACAGGACTCCTCGTCGCTTTTCCCATAAGCCCTTAATGTATTTGGTTACTCACATTTTTGCTTTTATGTAGATGGTACTCCCTATCTGTTTGACTTTAATACTAGTAATGGGAACCTAGCTATTGACACTTCAATGAACATGAAATTATACTTTATTTTTACTTGACATTTGTGAAAAATTGGGCAAGATATTCTAAAGATAAGCATATATTATATTCAAGTGCTCTTTGAACTTATAAAAAAATCTAGAAAAACTGGCATGCTAGATAAATAAACTTTATTTTGTATAGCATCTTTCATACACATAAAATATTTCACATTCATTATTCCATTCACTGAGATTTCATGTCTGACTTCTAGTTATTACTTTGTCAATATTTTAAAAATTAAAAGGCTAGCTTTCAATGTAATTTGCCTGATTTGATACCAGATAATTTTTAACATTGTCTTACAAGGCTGCTCTACTTTACATGGGAGTTGAGCAGGTCCCAGCTGTCCCAAAAGAAGAAGAGCACAAAAAGATCTTGCAGTCTTTTTTGCTCCCCTCCCCTCCATGTTTGCCCAAAACATAAGATAATCTTAAATGGCAATCAAGTCACAGTACTTGGGAGTTCCCTTGTATGAAACCATTTACATCTAAACTGCCTATGGATGTAGCATACCTTTTGAGCTGATAAAAGGCAAGCTCAACCCTATGACAAGTGCAAAGGTACAGAACAAAGGGATACAATTTGCTTCTGAGGCATTCACACTTTGGAGATAACTATTTTAATTATGACTAGCTGTATAAGACTATGAGTAAAGTTATGCATGTGCTTAAGTGATGGGAGAATCCAGACCATCATTTTGTAGTGGTGCCACTTGATTAACTTAATTGGGACTTACTACCATAATAGGAGAATCAGGTCTGTTGTCATATAGTAAATTGTAATTCTCCAAAAAATTATTCTATTTTCAGAAACAGTAAACAAAATTGCCCCAATATGTTTTTAATTACATTAACTGGAAGGGTCAAGCAGCTGATGTGCATTTGTACATCCCTTGTTATACTAAAACCACATGGAGGAGTTTGTATGCTATGCTCTATGACTTTATATAACAAAGATAAAATTTTATTGCTAATGTTCTGACAGTAATTATGTTGTGAAGAGCATGTGCAGCATGTCAGAGGGATATGGCAAATCTGCAGTATTTGGAACCATATGCATCTGTGAAACTGAATTAAATATTCCAAGTTGGTGGAGGATTTCTTGGTCCTTTAGGCTTCAAAAATCGATTCGTAAAGCCTGGGAGCAAAAGCAAAATATTACAAGAATACAGTAAATACACTATATATTTTATACGTTGCTCATACAATTCCATGAGATTTGTTTCTGAAGAGATTGGAGCTCTATACACAATGGGTACGTCTAAACTACATGGCTCCGTCGACGGAGCTATGTAAATTAGTTTACTCGAAAAAGGGAAATGAAGTGGCAATTTAAATAATCACTGCTTCATTTAAATCAAAATGGCCGCCGCTCTGTGACGACAAACAGCTGATCGCCATAGCGCGGCAGCCATTTTGATTTAAATGAAGTGGCGATTATTTAAATCGCCGTTTCATTTCCCTTTGTCGTCCTGTCTCATCTACATGGCTCCGTCGACGGAGCCATGTAGTCTAGACACACCCAATATGTGGTACATTACTCTAGTCATGTTAAGTGAATGTAATGGTATCAAACAAAATGATAGTGTTTATGTAAGAAGACTCCATCTGTACACATGCTGTTATATTAAGGTACCTCATAAGCAAGAAATTAGGTTGTGCTTTGACTTCCTGCTGGAAGGGCATAACAAGTAGGGTTCTGCAGGGGTCTATTTTGGGACCGGTTCTGTTCAATATCTTTATCAACAATTTAGATGATGGCATAGAGAGTATGATTATTAAGTTTGCAGATGATACCAAGCTGGGAGGGGTTGCAAGTGCTTTGGAGGATATGGTCAAAATTCAAAATGATCTGCACAAACTAGAGAAATGGTCTGCGGTAAATAGGATGAAGTTTAATTAAGGATGTTAAAATGCGGTTAATTGACTAGTCAACGGAATTTCCATTGACTAATGGATAGGCACTTCCTCATTCCTCCTTTGAAATGTACAAGAGCTCCTGCTGGGGCTCTTGTACATTTCAAAGGAGGAATGCAGAACTCGGTGTATAGCCCAGGGCCAGCAGGAAGTCCTGCTGACTCCGGGCTGCACGCGGGTGCCTACTTTGAAATGCACAAGAGTCCCCAATGGGGGCTCTTGTGCATTTCAAAGCCATGAAGCCTGGGGTCAGCGGGGGAGTCACAGTCCCCCGCTGACCCCGGGCTCCATACTACACTGCATGCCGCTAGAAGCCCGGGATCAGCTGGACGGGAGCAGCGGGGCTGACCAGGGACATGGGGGGGGAACCGGCCGGCGGAAGCAGGGCTGGCCGGAGCGGCCAGGGTTGGGGGTAGGGGCCTGGCTGGGGGAGATCGGGAGGAGGAGGATGAGGGGAGAACCGGAAGCAGGGCTGGACTGGGGCAGCGGGGCTGGCTGGGGAAGATTGGGAGCCCGGGGGGTGCGAGGTCAGGGGTAGCAGGGCTGGACAGGGAAGCAGGGCTGGACGGGGAGAACTGGCCACCAGAAGCAGGGCCGGACAGGGGCAGCGGGGCTGGCCAGAGGAGATCGGGAGGGGAAGTGGGGGAGAACCGGCCAGCCAGGAGGGGGTTGGGAGAAGTGGGGCTGGCTGGGGGGGAGTGAAGCACGAATGAGTCCGGCCCCAGGGATTCCATTTTGCCCCACACACACACCCCCTCGAGTAGTTGCGAACTGTCTGGCTGGTAGACACACTCACCAGCCTGAGCACATCTACCAGCCAGGCAGTTCGCAACTGCAAACTGATACACCTAATAATAATAAAACTTACCTAATGAGAAAATACCAGACATTTTGTATGTCCGGTATTTTCTCAATTTGTTTCCCGGACAGAAGCCTCAAATACCGGACTGTCCGGTATAAAACCGGACACCTGGCAACCCTACCCCTCCTTGCACCCTCCCTCCTAGCCAGATACCCTACCCCCAATCTGCTCCTGCTCCCGCCTCCCAGAGTGCCTGTGCAGCGCCAGATCCCCCAAGCCCTGGCCCGGGCTGGGTGGAGGATGCAGCCGGGTGAAACAGTGAAAATTTAATTCATTTTTCATTCTTTTTTTAATATGTGTTTATATTTTTGGGCTGCAAAAAACAGTACTGAAAAAAAACGGGTTCCAACTAAAGTAAAAAGTTTGGGAAACCCTGGTCTAGCCAGTTTGCTGTCCGTCTTACAGTCCATTTATCCAATCCATACTCCCTTAACTTGCTGGCAAGAATATTGTGGGTGACCGTATCAAAAGCTTTGCTAAAGCTGGCACTGGGGGCTTTGGGAGGACCAGAAACAACTTATTTGAATATTCATCATTTGCTTAATGAATATGCAAATGACTATTACCGGTCCTCCAAAAAGCTCATGAATGGATTTACTGGTCTCCATGTCAAAAAGTTTGGGAACCCCTGATATAAGGCATATGTAGTTCATGTGTAAAATTATATATAAACTTTTAAAATTATTAAGTTATAAGGTCACTCAGCTTTAAACAAATCAATCGTCTTAATTTTTATGTATGTGCCATAAAATTACACAGACCACCAGGCAATTGTTGTAGCACCTGGCAAAAAGTGTTTGCAGTTATAATTAAGGCACATATTAAAATTACTTTGGCATCATATACTTAACGCACCCATTTGGTGATTTATGTCACTTTTCTTGCCCTAGGTAGTAGCTGGGCTCCATATCTTTATTTAGTTTTTTTAAAAGTCTTTATAGTTATCAAAAAGTCCAAATAGAAAGAACATACCGAAGCTCAGGAAAGAGCTGGAGGGGTTCGACTGGACAGATTCTGGTGGTTTTGCAAGTGAAGATGGGCTACAGATACCTAGAAAAACACAAGAAAGCTTTAGTGACAAATAAACACCTCCTCACGTCCTGGGAGGGGAGGCTATGAGCAAATTTTTACTTCAATATGAGAGGTAATCTCTCTAACATATGAGCTCTATAGACATTAATAATGTTCTATATGCATTCATAATGAAGATGTCATAGTAAAATGCACTGGGCATCTTGTGTGCTCAGAGTCAGTTTGGAATTCTCAGCAAACCAAGTTTTAAAACAAGTCGTTTTAGTTTCAGACACTCACCATGAAGTTAAAGTGACCATACAGTCTTAGTGAGAAATTCGTTATTAATGCAAGAAACACAGGAGGGAGTTGCATTCCATGCAAGATCCAAGACAGAGGCAAGGCAAATGGGACTGTATGCCATTTTTGCTTTTCCTTATTGCCACCCAATCATGGGGCCAGATTAGCTTATGATACAAGCTACAACAGACTTGAGTTTGCACTAACTTGCATCCACTGGAATAGCCTTCCAGGCTGGTATGCCATCTCATAATTGCCAAATTACCTCAGCATTCAGACCACCACCCCAATATACCTCTTAGTCTGGAGCTAGAAAGGGGGGATGGCATATAGCCCTGGATACTCTGGTTGTATGCCACTTGGGAATATCCCTGTGCTGGGGAAATGCACAACCAGTTTGTAAATGCAGTTTTCCACCTCCTTTGGGCTACGAGAGCGGTAGAAAACAAATGGAACATGGACCAGGATCTGGCCTAGGAGTTCCCATCACAGATTGTGAATGACAGACGGTCTTGGCAGCTGCTGTTTCAGAGCTGTCCATCATTAACTGGTGCCAAATAAGATAATGTCCTTGTGGATATGGAACCTGATCTCACAGACCTTTACCATACCCGTTTTGATAGGATTACTTTTTGAGTTCTAGTGTAGGGTCAGACCCCAAGCTTTTAATAAATAAAGCTGAAGTGACAATATAAGTATTAATAATACTCTTAATTCTGCTACAAGTAAATGTTTTGTTAATGCACCAAATCAACATATATGTTTCACAGTGTTTTTGACTGTGACTAATTTAAAAGTAGACAGATCAGATGTTAGGATACCTGCAGTTTTAGGTAACACTTTTTATATAACAGCACCTCAAAATGTATGGGAAAGGCTGGGCAAAACAAGCTGAAAGATTGATTAGTTTGATTAGAACTGGGATGACAGGCCAAGGCAGATTTCATATACACTAGCAACCTTGAGTGAACCCATTAGCAATAATAGCGACACTGAGACATATAGGTCTTTAATGAATTCTGTCTGCAATGCTAAGTGATTTGAGATGTCTAAAAGAAAGATATTAGAGAAGAGCAACAGATTATTCATCCAATCAGGTGGTGAGTACCCTGGACTCCAAACAAGAGTGGTAGAAATGAAGGACTCTTAGCATCTTGCTGGTTCAGATCCTAAAAGAAAAACAGATGCTACGTATATATATCCCACCAGACAGAGAGAGACTTGTTAATGATCAAAAGACTTACTTTTTTTCACGTTTCGTAAAATTTTCAAGCTCTGTAAAAAAAAGTTTTTAAATTAAAGATTTTGCTGTTGAGACAACTATTTGCATCAAGCTGGAGATCAGTGCCTACAGGCAAAAAAAAATTCACTGCTGCACAACCATGCAAAACAGCATGCATTTATCACGTCACACGTGCAGAGTCCTATAGTTTCCTTGGTCACTGGCTTTTTTCAGCCAAAATGAAAACTTCCCGGAGTGTACACAGCAGGGTACCGCAGGTATCCTGAAATAGTTACCCCGCGTCTTTTAAAAGCACCCTTCATTTCAAAATATTTTCCAAAATAGCATGCACGCTATTCTGGCATCCCTGTAACCCTCGTTCTATGACGGTTAAGGGATGTCTCAAAATAGCATGTTATTTTGAAATTTGGCACTGTGTAGACTTGCCAAATTTCAAAATAAGCTATTTTGAAATACAATCGAAATCGTATCTTATTTCGAATGTAGGGTGCTGTGTAGATGTCCCCTTAGTATTGTTCAAATTATATTTTTCTCAATAACTCTTTCCTTTAGCAGACACATTCAAAAACTAAATGAGGACATTCCCTAGACTAGCACCTGAGCTCAGGATTGTTGAATAGTGAAGTCTGCCCCTCAGTTGGAATTTGAGGCCCTATATATGACCAGCTTTTCTGAGAAGAGTTGGCACAATTCATGGAAAACTGATGATAGTTAGGCAGCCAGTCACATAATTTGACAGAGATTGCTTTTGTCCCTATTGTGCAACTGTGAATCTTTTCTTCTTTCCTGCAGCTCCATCTGCAGTGTCACCACAAATCATGCTGCCTAAATGTGTACTCTTGCCATCAATATGAGAAGTCCTAAACGCATGCCTTTGTTCTCCTATCATCTATATGAGGTAAGTAATAAGAAAATAAAAGCTGCTGCAGTTAGAAAGCCGGAGCTCTCTTTCCTCCCTTTTCCCTCTGATATTTTACTTTACTCCTCCTGAAGCATTTCACAGGCTCTTTTGATGACTCTTCAGAAGCTTTATTTTCTGAGTTCCCAGAGTTCCTAGGGGAATTCCTCACAATAGGCTGCAGACCTAGGAAAACAACATACAGCAAAATATTTCCAGAGGATTACATGCACATGCTCATGCTTCATTTCTAAACATTGTGTGTGTTGTCTTTGTACTTTCTTTATAAAGTAATTTTTGAAATTGGTATAGGTATTTATATTTGCCATTTTGTTGCTAATCTGCCCAGCAAATTTCCCAGTTGCAATTTTGGTTTTTTACATACATATTATCCTAAGGGAAATAGGGAAAGCACCATCACTTGGGATATTTAAAGGTACTACTCTGCCCTGGTTAGGCCTCAGCTGGAGTACTGTGTCCAATTCTGGGCACCACATTTCAGGGAAGATGTGGACAAATTGGAGAAGGTCCAGAGAAGAGCAACAAAAATGATTAAAAGTCTAGAAAATAAGACCTATGAGGGAAGATTGAAAGAATTGGGTTTGTTTAGTCTGTAAAAAAGAAGACAGGGAACATGATAACAGCTTTCAAGTACCTACAAGGTTGTTACAAGGAGGAGGGAGAAAAATTATTCTCCTTAACTTCTAATGATAGAACAAGAAGCACTTGGCTCAAACTTCAGTAAGGGAGGTTTAGGTTGGACATTAGGAAAGATTTCCTAACTGTCAGGGTATTTGAGAACTGGTATAAATTGCCTAAGGAGGTTGTGGAATATTGGTTGTTGGAGATTTTTTAAGAGCAGGTTAGACAAACACCTGTCAGGAATGGTTCAGAGGGTGCTTGGTCCTGCCATGGATGCAGGGAACTGGATTTGATGATCTCTCATGGTTCTTTCCATTTCTGTGATTCTATAAGAATACACTGTGAAGTACAATTAGCAAGGAGCAGGGGACAGAGTATGATTAGAGAAGAACTCAATGTCTCTACTATCTCTGCTTTCTGGAATTTGTTTTATTCAGTGAGCTACAGGTTTTTCAGATAGGATATTTTATTTGTTTGGATACCTGATCTTGTTTCCTTCAGTTAATCTTTTATTGTGCTAAATTTCTATTACAGGTGAAGAAAACATTTACCACTTACTTTCCTCATCAGCAAGAAAGAATGACTCAGGGGTTCTTTCAGGAAGTGGAGGAGGGGATGAAGAGCGATCCCGGTGTTTCTCTGAGATAGCAAGAGTGACACAAGTAAGGAAAACAAAACAATATTTTTTATTAGCTTTTTAAAGTCCTTTGTGATACTGACAGCTACATCAACTTGGGTGTGATCCATTAGGGATGTTAGCTGTCGGGTAATAGAATAGTCAAGTAACCGCACGATTTCTTAGTGGTTAGTCGACTATTCTATAGTCCCCAGGTTAGGGCCAGCAGCCAGTGCAATCCAGCCCCACTCCTGGGGAGCCCCCTGCTACCCCACGCTGCTGCCTCTGTCAGAGGCAGCAGTGCGGGGTGCCAGGCGGAAGCTGGTCCGCAAGAGGAGCCAGTTTAAAAACCAGCTCCCTTTACAGACTGCCTGCCTGCCTGCTGATACAAAAGCAGCAATGCTGGGTGGCAGCAGCCCCTGTCCGCAGGAGGGTCCGAGCTCCCCATGGACAGAAGCTGCTGCGGAGGCAGGGGGCGATGGAGGCTGCCATGAAGAAGCCTCTGTCTGCAGCGGGCCCAGGCTCACCGCAGACAGAGGCTGCTCTGGCAGCAGCTCCTGTCCGCGAGTGAGGAAGAGGAGTCTGAGGCTGCTCCAGCCTCTGTCTGTGGAGAGGGTGGACACCCGCAGACAGGGGCTGTTCCTGAGGACGAGCCTCTGTCTGCAGTGGGCCCTGGCTCATTGTGGATAGAGGCTGCTCCAGCAGCAGCCCCTGTCTTCAGGGAGCTCGGACCCCTCCATGGACAGTGGCTACTGCTGGAGCAGCTTCTGTCCACAGCCAGAGGAGCAGCCTCTGCTGTGAAGTAGCTTCCTCTGTCCCCCACCCCGCTAACTTTTAAGCTGGCTCCCCCCAGCACTTGCTCCTGCTTCCCCTCTCCCCTTCCTGTCTCTGATACAGAGATAGCTGGGGAGGAAGGAATGTGAATAAGCCTAGTTTTATTAATCGACTAGTTGACTACTTGTTCACATCCCTATGACCTATAGCAACTTAAGAGGGATTGAAATGTAATCAAGACAATCAACTTGTATATGAATTTCAAAGAGATGTACTATAACTATACCATCAGTCATAAACCCATTTATTTGTAGTAATGGAAATCAAGAGTAGATGCTAAGTGTATTTGGCTGAGCTTATCTGTATCTGATTAGAAGTTTAACAGTGTATCTCCAAATTACTTTGTATATGCTAATCCCCTTTCATGTCTTAATTGCATTATATTCTGCATGCAGATGGTTAGGTTAATCTTAATATCAAAGATGTAAGATAATACAGGAAACTAGGGATGTGAAATGTTAACCAGTAAACATGACCCTTAATGGGTGATGCTTACTGGTTCTGGTTAACTGGTGGGGACTAGTTTAAGCCATAAAACTGAGGTTTCCAGCATAGGTGTTGGGTGAGGTTGCACGAGGGGCCACATGTACCCCCCAAGGTGTACACACACTGAGGATGTTAATGACTAGTCGACATGTGGGCGCTTCTGCTTTGAAATGCACAAGAGCCCCCTCTGGGGACTCTTGTACATTTCAAAGCTGGCACGCCCGTGCAGCCCGGGGCCAACGGGAAGTCCTGCTGACTCCGGGCTCCACGTAGGTGCTTCCGCTTTGAAATGCACAAGAGTCCCCAGGCATGTGGGGGCTCTTGCACATTTCAAAGGAGAAATGCGGATGTGCCTATTGACTAGTTGAGTAGTCAATGGAAATTCCACCGACTACTTGACTAGTAAATTAATCGTTATTTAAAATCCTTAACACACACCCCAAGGCCTGAGGGCTGGCACGGCAGCAGGAGGCTGTGCCTACTCCTCCCACACTCACCAGCAGCATCAGCGGGGAAAGTGCAAACCAGGTAGCTCCAGCCCATGCAGTGCCACTCCCTGGGTACATCGCTTCAGGGGTGGGGTGGAACTGCCCCAGCACTCCCTGGAAGTGGAAGCGGAGCCTGTTCTGGGGAACGCCAGGGTAGTCCTTCCCTTTCCCGGAACGGCATGGCTGGGGAGCAGTGCCATGCAAGCTGGAGCCACCCAGCCTACACTTTCCCCACTGCCACCAATATGTGCAGGGGGATGCAGTGCAGAGGGATGGAGTAAGGGTAGGGCGGAGCCAGAGCAAGGGCCAGGGGAGGTGGGACCTGGGGCAGAAAGGGGTTGATTTCCAGGTTTACCTTAGAATTCTGGACTGCCTGCCTATTTGATTATATAACCTTTTAAAGTGATTCCAGAAAGATTATCATATCAGAAAAGGTGAGGCTGTTTATTTGTAACTAAGGGTGTATCTACACTGCCAGGCTTAACTCTAAATAAGCTACGCAAATTGAGCTACGTCAATTGCGTATCTTATTTCTAAATAGCTTATTTTGAAATAAACTTCCTCAACCATGGGATGCTATTCCAGGAAGGACTGCTAGGCAGAGATGGCGTTCACCTTTCAAGCAGGGGGAAGACCCTATTTGGCCACAGACTGGCTAACGTAGGGTGATGTCATGCTAGGAGTCTACTACGGGCCACCTACCCAGGTGGAAGAGGTGGATGAGGCTTTTTTTAAACAACTAACAAAATCATCCAAAGCCCAAGATTTGGTGGTGATGGGGGACTCCAACTATCCAGATATATGCTGGGAAAATAACACAGTGGGGCACAGACTATCCAATAAGTTCTAGGACTGCATTCAACTTTTTATTTCAGAAGGTTGAAAAAGCTACCAGGGAGGAAGCTGTTCTAGATTTGATTTTAACAAATAGGGAGGAACTTGTTGAGAATTTGAAAGTGGAAAGCAGCATGGGTGAAAGTGATCATGAAATCATAGGCTGTGTCTACATTGGCACCCCTTTCCGGAAAAGGGATGCTAATGAGACACTTCGGAATTGCAAATCCTACTTTCAAGTAGGAATAAGAGATCTTCCGGAAAAGGGTTTATTTTCCGCAAGATCGCGTTTAGACTGGCGCTTTTCTCCGGCAAAACCCCGAGCCGGAAAAAAGCGGCAGCCATGTAAATGCAAATGCCGCGGGGGATATTTAAATCCCCCGCGGATTTGCAATTCCGAAGTGTCTCATTAGCATCCCTTTTCCGGAAAGGGGTGCCAATGTAGACACAGCCATAGAGTTCACAATTCTAAGGAAGGGTAGAAGGGAGAACAGCAAAATAGAGACAATGGATTTCAGGAAGGCGGATTTTGCTAAGCTCAGAGAGCTGGTAGGTAAGGTCCCATGGGAATCAAGACTGAGGGGAAAAACAAGTGAGGAGAGTTGGCAGTTTTTCAAAGGGACATTATTAAGGGCCCAAAAGCAAGCTATTCCACTGCGTCGGAAAGATAGAAAATATGGCAAAAGACCGCCTTGGCTTAACCACGAGATCTTGCGTGATCTAAAAATAAAAAAGAAATCATATAAAAAATGGAAATTCGGACAAATTACAAAGGATGAATATAGGCAAACAACACAGGAATGCAGGGGCAAGATTAGAAAGGCAAAGGCACAAAATGAGCTCAAACTAGCTACGGGAATAAAGGGAAACAAGAAGACTTTTCATAAATACATTAGAAGCAAGAGGAAGACCAAGGAGAGGGTAGGCCCACTGGTCAGTGAGGAGGAGAAACAGTAACAGGAAACTTGGAAATGGCAGAGATGCTTAATGACTTCTTTGTTTCGGTCTTCACCGAGAAGTCTGTAGGAATGCCTAACATAGTGAATGCTAGTGGGAAAGGGGTAGGTTTAGAAGATAAAATAAAAAAAGAACAAGTTAAAAATCACCTAGAAAATTTAGATGCCTGCAAGTCACCAGGGCCTGATGAAATGCATCCTAGAATACTCAAGGAGCTGATAGAGGAGGTATCTGAGCTTCTAGCTATCATCTTTGGAAAATCATGGAAGACAGGAGAGATTCCAGAAGACTGGAAAAGGGCAAATATAGTGCCCATCTATAAAAAGGGAAACAAGAACAACCCAGGAAACTACAGACCAGTTAGTTTAACTTCTGTGCCGGGGAAGATAATGGAGCAAGTAATTAAGGAAATCATCTGTAAATGCTTGGAAGGTGGCAAGGTGTTAGGGGAACAGCCAGCATGGATTTGTAAAGAACAAATCATGTCAAACCAATCTGATAGCTTTCTTTGATAGGATAACGAGTGTTGTGGATAAGGGAGAAGCGGTGGATGTGGTACAGCTGGCCCCCGAGTTGCAAACGGTCGACTTAAGACTGTTCGCAGTTATAACCAAAGCTGTCGTAAATGGCGGACCCCGAGTTACGAACACGATCCGCGCTTACGAACAGCGCGGTCGCGTGTAACTCAGTGGGGTCCGACTTACGAACGAACCGAGTTACGACCAATTGCTTGGTCCGTAACCGGTTCATAAGTCGGAGAGAGGCTGTATACCTAGACTTTAGTAAGGCATTTGATACAGTCTCGCATGATATTCTTATCAATAAACTAGGCAAATACAACTTAGATGGGGCTACTATAAGGTGGGTGCATAACTGGCTGGATAACCGTACTTAGAGAGTAATTATTAATGGTTCTCAATCCTGCTGGAAAGGTATAACAAGTGGGGTTCCACAGGGGTCTGTTTTGGGACCAGCTCTCTTCAATATCTTCATCAGCGATTTAGATATTGGCATAGAAAGTACGCTTATTAAGTTTGCAGATGATACCAAGCTGGGAGGGGTTGCGACTGCTTTGGAGGATAGGGTCATAATTCAAAATGATCTGGACAAATTGGAGAAATGGTCTGAGGTAAACAGGATGAAGTTTAATAAAGACAAATGCAAAGTGCTCCACTTAGGAAGGAACAATCAGTTTCACACATACAGAATGGGAAGCGACTGTCTAGGAAGGAGTACTGCAGAAAGGGATCTAGGGGTTATTGTGGACCACAAGCTAAATATGAGTCAACAGTGTGATGCTGTTGCCAAAAAAGCAAACATGATTGTGAGATGCATTAACAGGTGTGTTGTGAGCAAGACACGAGAAGTCATTCTTCCGCTCTACTCTGCGCTGGTTAGGCCTCAGTTGGAGTATTGTGTCCAGTTCTGGGCACCACATTTCAAGAAAGATGTGGAGAAATTGGAGAGGGTCCAGAGAAGAGCAACAAAAATGATTAAAGGTCTAGAGAACATTGCCTATGAAGGAAGACTGAAAGAATTGGGCTTGTTTAGTTTGGAAAAGAGAAGATTGAGGGGGGACATGATAGCAGTTTTCAGGTATCTAAAAGGGTGTCATGAGGAGGAGGGAGAAAACTTGTTCATCTTGGCCTCTGAGGATAGAACAAGAAGCAATGGGCTTAAACTGCAGCAAGGGAGGTTTAGGTTGGACATTAGGAAAAAGTTCCTAACTGTCAGTGTAGTTAAACACTGGAATAAATTGCCCAGGGAGGTTGTGGAATCCCCATCTCTGGAGATATTTAAGAGTAGGTTAGATAAATGTCTATCAGGGATGGTCTAGTCAGTACTTGGTCCTGCCATAAGGGCAGGGGACTGGACTCGATGACCTCTCGAGGTCCCTTCCAGTCCTAGTATTCTATGATTCTATGAAATAGGGAATGTCTACACTGCACTTACTTTGAAACAGCGCACTCTTCCTCCGACTTTCCTTATTCGTCATACAATGAGGGTTACAGGAGTCGGAGTAAGAAGTCCTCCAGCTTGACAGTATTTTGACACTATTTCGAGATAACTGCCTGCTGTGTAGACGCCGACTAAGTAATTTCATTATAGTGCTAGTTATTTCAAAATAGTGTTGCAGTTTAGACGTACTCTAACTGAGGACTTTGTACATATTGGTATGTATACTGATCTTTAAATCTTTTTCACCTCTTTTTATTATAAAACCTTCACTTTTATTTACAAAAGGGAATGAATGTTCTTTGTTCTTTGGAACTCACAAACCTCACATGGTGAAACAGGTTTTCAGTAACCACTCACTGTATTAGACTTATCTGTCTGTCTGGAAGTCAAGGGTCAGAATGCTTAAAGGTTCTGTATTTGGCTTCTTGGTGACCAGTATGGTGTTATAGAAACTGTTACTGGCTTGGTTAATCTAATTATAGAATAAGCCACCTGTTTTGGTGATTGTGTGCCCTATTACTTTCAGTCTGCCTTGAGGGTATCATTCTCAATGTGACCCATCCAATCCAGTTCTCATATCAGCTTATATTGTATTGGGCTGACATCTCCTATGGTGACACCACTAATGCAGTCATTATAAATCTACAATCCTTCTCAAGAGAACATGCAAGAGTTGTTAGGGATGTAAAATCCCATTTAATTGGTTAACCGGTTAAATGTAATGTTTAACTGGTTAGCCAATTAAAGGGGGAGCTGATGGGGAGCCCATTCTAAGTTGGCTGGGCTGCAGTGGCCCTCCTGCCACAGACAAGGGCTGCTCCAGACAGCCCAAGTAGCCCCTGCCTGCAATAGGCTCTGCAGGGCTTTAAGGGTGATGCTTCACATCCCTAAGGTGCTACAAATGCCCATTCAGAAAAGAATGGCAGAGAATGTTCCCAAGGCAAACACAGACTGAGAAGAAAATAATAACTCATTTGCCTGATGAATCATAGAACCATAGAGCTGGAAGAGACCTCAGAAGGTCATCAAGTCCAACCCCCTGCTCTGTGCAGGACCAATCCCAACTAAATCAACCCAGCCAGGGCTTGGTCAAGCCAAGACTTAAACACTTCCAGGGATGGAGATTCCACTACTTCCCTAGGTAACCAATTCCAGTGCTTCACTACCCTCCTAGTGAAATAGTTTTTCCTAATATCCAACCTGGACCTCTCCCACCACAACTTGAGACCATTGCTCCTTGTTCTGCCATCTGTCACTACTGAGAACAGCCTCTCTCCATCCTCTTTGGAACCTCCCTTCAGGAAGTTGAAGGCTGCTATCAAATCCCCCCTCACTCTTCGCTTCTGCAGACTAAACAGACCCAACTCCCTCAGCCTCTCCTCATAAGTCATATGCTCCAGCCCCCTAATCATTTTGGTTGCTCTCTGCTGGACCCTCTCCAATGCGTCCACATCCTTTTTGTAGTGGAGGGCCCAGAACTGGACACAGTACTCCAGATGTGGCCTCACCAGAGCCGAATAAAGGGGAATAATGACATCTCTGGATCTGCTGGCAATGCTCCTCTTAATGCAACCTAATATGCCATTAGCCTTCTTGCCTACAAGGGCACACTGTTGACTCATATCCAGCTTCTCATCCACTGTAACCCCCAGGTCCTTTTCTGCAGAACTACTACTTAACTGGTCGGTCCCCAGCTTGTAAATGTGCTTGGGATTCTTCCGTCCCAAGTGCAGGACTCTGCACTTGTCCTTGTTGAACTTCATCAGATTTCTTTTGGCCCAATCCTCCAATTTGTCTAAGTCACTCTGGACCCTATCTCTGCCCTCAAGCGTATCTACCTCTCCCCTGAGACTGAAATTAACAGCAGCACAAAAGGATACCAGCTGATTCAGGCATTGATTAGGAGATTGAAAAACTGCCACTGGCTTGGCTGAGCCACTACCCAGTTATATGTACCACAAAGCTGTTCCTCTGGGCCTGGAGCCTAGTGGCTTTTACAAAGTGCAATTTGGTACAGTACACTACTGAGTTGAGTATCAAACAGACAGATAAGTATTTCAGTGGACTCAGTGACAGTAAGATAAAATACATTTTACCTGATTTGGTGCTCCGGACCTTCATACTCTGGAAACAAAGGGAAAACACTTGAAATTCCAAAAGCCAACTAAGAATCTTTGTATTTTGAACAGGTAGGCAATGAACAGGAAATTATGTTGCAAGCAGTCAAACACACACATACACACACCTCTCATGTGATAGAAGATGATGAGTACTATATTTATTACACTCTTATTATTAATTGACTTAAGGATGGTAAGCATCAGATAATTGACTAATCGAATAGTCGATGCATTTTTGCATTGACTATTCAGTTAGTCAATAGGGCGTCTCAAAGGCAAAAGCACCGAAGCCCGGGGTCAGCTGGGGACTCCCCCACTGACCCTGGGCTCTGTGCAGCACTGCCACTTTGAAATGCTGGCTCCCCACAGCATTTCAAAGCGGCAGCGTGGCATGGTGCCCAGGGTCAGCTGGGGACTCCCCAGCTGATCCTGGGCTCCAAGCAGCACTGCCACTTTGAAATGCTGTGGGGAGCCTAATGCCAGGCTCCCCGTGGCATTCAAAGCGGCAACACTGCACGGAGCTGCTGACCTTGAAGTACTCCCCTCTTCTCCCCCCACCCTTGCTGCCTCTATCTGATAGAGGCAGCGGGGGGGAGGGTGGGGAGTGGAAGTGACTAGTTGACTATGCTGTCGACTATCCTATAAGTATTTGCTTATAGGATAGTCGACTAGTCCTTCACATCCTTAAATTGAATCTATGTTTCAAAGGAAGGATGGTCTTGTGATTAAGACACTGGCTGGGGAGTTCAATTCATGTTTCTTCTGCAGTCTCCATTTGACCTTAGGCAAGTTACTAACTCTGTAGCTCTCTGTTACTCATCTCTAAAATGGGGACAGCAGTGTTTTCCCATATCATAAAAGAGCTGAGGGTAAATTCATTCATGTTCAGGAGACACTCAAGCCTGGTCTACACTTCAAACTTAGGTTGACACTTGGGTGTAAAAAATCCACATGCCCAAGCGTCATAGCTGTGCAGACCTAACCCCTGATGTAGCTTCAGCTAGGTTGATGGAAGAATGCTTCCATTGATGTAGCTTCCATTGCATGGAGAGCTGGAATTCTTACAGTGATGGGAAAACGTCTTCTACCACAGTAGCAAACATGCCTCAGATGCTACTGGAAGGGGACCCCATAAATACAAAGACAAGTGTAAAACTTGAAGCTTGGGTTAAATGTGGTCATTAAACTCCCTCCTCATTGCAGGAGGAGTAACGGTAGTCCGAATTAGGGGCTTTAGTTCGAACTACCTAGCCCGTGCCGCGTGTAGCCGTGGGCAGGGAGTTCGAAGTACTGGGCATTTAAAAATGGCGGCGCCCGGGAACATGCAAATAAAGCCCGGGATATTTTAATCCCGGGCTTCATTTGCAAGTTCGAATGACTACATTAGCCACCCTAGTTCGAACTAGGGTGTCTAGTTTAGACATACCCTTCCATCCCCAGTGAAACTCTGGAATGTAATTTGTCCCTTACAATTGCAGACATTAGTGTGGAGGTTGGTGGCACTTCTGCTTTCTCTTAAACTGCTTTGGCACTTGTACCCTAATAGTCTAGTATGACAGCCTCAATTGAGACCACTTCTGAAGACTGAATTCCAAATCTGATATCTTCAGTAGTTTAGGAAAAGTGCATGCCATCCAGACTGATGTGTTGAAGAAGCAGGGAGCATTACATGGGGATCTGTATAGCAGTATTGCTGGAGAAGAGATTAAAAACATCACTTTAATTACCTTACTTGGCCTCAGTCTTACTGAGTCATCAAAAATCTTTGGCTGAGACACCCCACTCCATTCTAAAGAGGTTCCAATGTTTACATTTCTCGGTTCAGGTTGGTGGGTTGAAGTTGCCAGTGAACATTGACCTGGAAAGATTGAACACAAGAGGAATTTTTTTCCACTTCCTGCATAGCCAAAGTAATTCATTATTGAATGCTGTGACTCACACATTGATCAAGTCATCACAACTGTCACCTCACCACTTCTTAAATTAGCATCAGAATATTTGCACTTACCAGTTTCATTGGCCACAATAAAGGACTCTGGGGTTCGCTCAGGCAGAGGAGGAGGAACATCATCATCTGGGCCTGGAGAAGCTGCTAATCAAAGACATGGACAGTTATTTGGATTTCTCTGGGCAGCCCTACCCTTACCACAATACACAGCTAAAAAGGGTACCTACAGAACCCTGCTGCCTTGAGAAATGACTCAGCCACATCATTTTGTCCACACTTAACAGTACATATACACTTACTGTTGACAGTCCATCTGCTGCCAAGGAAAAATCATCTCCTTTTCCCCAGGCTGTAAGGGATACCCCTATAACAATCCACAGAGTTTGAAAACCAATCCACCTTGAGCCCTGACTGCTAATATCCAACAAGGCACCACAGATTGTGGTCAAAATCTTCTAAAACTCTGATTTTAAAAATCTGAGTATATTCTAATAAGATTGTCACTTGCTCTAGGTAAATATAAAATTGTGTTCCTGCTTCCACCAATGTGGGCAGCAGAACTCCCATTATGTAGCAGGATCAGTTCCTATGCATATTAACATGCATAAACTTAAAAGTAACATTGTTACTACTAGTTGGAAGTTGTGTGAGTAGCTTCTGCAACTCTGGTGTAACACCTCTCATCAGGCATGGATCTAAAATGTCACAGAAAGCTGGAGAATTTCTAGTAATGGAGGGATTTCAGAGCACTTTTGACATTTGGGTCATAAAGAGTATGAACAGGGCAAAGATGGTTTTAGTTTTATTTATTTTTTGCTCTCTCTAGCAAATCCAAAGTAACTGATAAATATTGCACTGGACATGAAGAGAACAATCCTGTACACAATGAAAATTATGGAGTAAATTTTATGTGGATAGAATGTAACTTTTCACACTTAAGTTCAGCAGCCAGGACACCTAAGGTGAAATCCTGGTCCTATTTAACTCAGACCATGTCTGTACTAAACAGAGGATCGAAACTCTAGAGGTTGATCTTCCGGCGTTCGATTTAACAGGTCTGGCAATAACCCACTAAATAGAACACTAAGAGTGCCCCTGTTGGCTTTGGAACTCCTTGCAGTTCCAGAAAATCAATACAAAGTACATCGTCTCCAGCTACACAATTCACATAGCTGGAGTCGCATATCTTCCATGAATTTTCTCCACCAATATAGACTTGACCTC
Organism: Rafetus swinhoei; assembly: GCA_019425775.1. Lineage (NCBI taxonomy): Eukaryota > Metazoa > Chordata > Testudines > Trionychidae > Rafetus > Rafetus swinhoei. The sequence goes on along the minus strand of JAFJHL010000175.1, from coordinate 1,347,466 downwards.
AGTGGGAATTTTGTCACTAACTACAATAAAGACAGTATTTCCCCCAGGGTTTCCATTTAGGACTCTTTCAGAAGGAATTACTGAATCATTAAATGACTGAGAACAGGGATCTTTAGTAGAGTCACTAAAACCACTTCCTACAGCTCCCTTGAAGTTTTCCATGAAGTAAGCAGAGCCGATCCAAGTACTAACCAAACCCAGCCTTAGTTATCTTATTATATCTACCAAGGTCACAGCAACCTGAGGTGACATGGTATTATAGAATCATAGAATTGGAAAGAACCTTGAGAGGTCATCAAGTCCAATCCCTTGCCCTTATGGCAGGACTAAGCACCATCTAGATCATTCCTGACAGATGTTTCTCTAACTTGCTCTTAAATATCTCCAGAGATGGAGATTCCACAACCCCCCGAGGCAATTTATTCCAGTGTTTGACCACCCTGACAGCAAGTTTTTCCTGATGTCCAACCTAAACCTCCCTTGCTGCAATTTAGCCCGTTGTTTCTTGTCTTGTCATCAGAGGTTAAGGAGAATAATTTTTCTCCCTCCTCCTTGTAACATCCTTTCAGGTATTGAAAGCTGTTATACCCCCTCTTAGTCTTCTCTTTTCTAGACTAAATATACCCAGTTCTTTCAGTCTTCCCTTATAGGTCGTGTTTTCTAGATCTTTAATCCTTTTGGTTGCTCTTCTGAAGACCTTCTCTAATTTGTCCGCATAGTGCAGAATACCAGAGGGATTTTGATGGTCATGCGACCTCAGAGAATGATGGTAATTTCTATAGAAAACTGAGGCATAATGAATAGTTTGATGCCCAGTTCTGCCCTCCACAAATGTTAGAAGGAACATTTTAATCCCTTATATAGCTGAGTGGGAAAGCTGGATTCTAAAACAGAACAGGCTATTGGAAATCTGTGTGAATTTAAAAAAGGCATCACACACCGAATGGTAAAACCTCAGAATAAGTGAACTCAGCTGGCAACACTTGCCACACAGCTTACTCTGTGGGGATGTCTGCTTGCCATCCAGTGAGTGAATATGCTGTGACAGAGGAGTTGACACTGGAGGGGAAACTGTTTCATGCAACTCCGAAAAACAGTCAGTAAACATCGGGGACCCCGGATCATCTGAAGAGAGTGAAGAAAAGTAAGGGTCTTCTGCCGAGAAACAATATGAGGAAGGATGTGGGCTACTGCTCAGGTGCCGCAGGGGAACATCTATTAGTCTGCTTGAATGGTTCAGTTCAACAGAAGAAAAGCCTGTCTGTTTCTTAACCTCAGAGCCCACAGAATAGCAGGAGTTTGATAGTTGGGGTCCCAAAGAGGTTACTGCATCCTCTCCGTCCAGTTCCGGGGCATCTCTCTGCTGCATTAACTCCAAGGGACTTGATTTGGTTTGTATTAATGGGGCCTTGACACTAGATGCAGCTGTAGATTTCAAGCTCACAGGAAACTCGTCGGAAAAAATTCTGTTCAAGTCTAAGCTGTGATGTTTTTGGAGTGGTTCCCCTGCCAGCAGTGTGTCCCATTTCACAGCAGCAGCTACGTTTTTGCTGCTACTGAAGTTCAGGGCCCCAGAAGACAGGGCTTGTCTAACGTGAGGAACACTATGCCAATAGTTGCCATGCATTGCTGAAGTCCTGTAGTCTGATGCATCAGCCAGTGGTGACATTTCCCCTTGTACCATGCAATCAGAATGTGGGTGAAGTTCGTGTTCCTCTTGTGCTGAGCTGCAATAAAGTACAATTATATGAGAGCAGAACTATGTACTGCTCAGAAATCACTATATAAACAGAGCCCCACAGCATTCCAGTCTCCATGTGCATATAAGAGCAAGTCGCCAAAAGCTCCTGCCATGTATTTAGAGGGAAGATGACCCTGTGCAGTAAACCTACAGTATACATATCAACCAGTGAAGTCTTGATTGCAGCCTACTTTGAGAGCTTAAACAGTGAATAAGCCTGTGCTGACTCATCTGCATGGGTGAATTTTACCAGATAGAAAAATAAAAGTTTTCCTAATCAATACAGAAGACACAAATCAAAATCAGTCTTCCTTCTAAAAATATCAAAAAAGAGACCCATATGAAATGGTCATTTGTACCTGAATCTTTGTAGGCAATTAGCATGACTGTTTCTCCCTAAAAAACGGTCTGTTTTTGTTTCAGTGTTTAGTATGCACTCATTACAGACACAGAATCCAAGTGCTAGAACAACCACATCTCCCGCTGATTACATAATGTTATTTCATAGCACTTGCATTATCTGTGTCTAGATTAGACCTCCTCTTACCAGCTTGGTAGACTCAAAGAGTAAGTTTCTTCCAGTGAGGTCAGAAGTGGCTGGAGCATTGGATGGTTTGTTCGAATCTATTGAAAGAGAAGATTAGCACTCATATTGCAGCAAGACTGTTGGGGAAGCATGCAGACTATACATGAGGTTTCATTTCACTTTGTTATTCCTGGAGATTGGCTCTGCCAACTACCTCTAGCTACCACTGATTGTTTGGAAATGAAAATTCAGGATCAGCAGAGACAGACACTGTTTTATTTGAAGATGCGTTATATGTTTTTGAAAGAATCAAACTTTTCCCCAGAAAGTTTGCAGAGTCTGTGCAGCTGGCTTTGCTTCTAGGATCCACAGGCTATCTGATTAGTGGAAGTTGGTTTTGCTTTTGACACTGTTGTGCACCCAAACCCTTCTTTTTTAGTTAATTATTTTCAAAGGACAGCAAGGTCTTTGCAGCCTAGGAGGTTTGGCCAAGAGCTGTAAAAACCACATCCGGACTCAAGTGTTTCTCTGCTTTCTTTCTCAACCTGGCCTCATATCTGCACCTAACCATGTGACTGTCCACAGCTCAAGAAAAGGAAGCTGACTCCCACAATTTGCTCAAAGAAGCCTGGCTGAGAAGCCTCTGCAAATACCAACTTATTACAGCAAACTCAGGTGCATATTTTAAAGGGCTCAATTTGGAAGTTGGGCTTTTTTGTGGAGACCGTTTTAGGTCCTTTGCTGAATCTGCCAGATGTTTTCCTTTGTAAACCCTATTGCCACCCCCTTGTTGCTGAAGTTTCTCAGTCTGTATTTAGAAATGAATTTATTTCAGGATGTTTACAGACAGCCAAATATGCCATATTTGAGTTATAACAAAAGAAAGATCAAAATTAAAAAGTGTTTAACTCAAATGAGATGTGACCACACAAATTCAGACTCAGGCTCTTCATCCTCTATAACTAGTGCGTTGGGCTTGAAAAGATTTGGATGAGGAATTTACATGAACATTTTCACTGTACATTTTAGCCTCTCTTCTTCCAGAAGTTAGTTTTAATGGGCATTACCTAGTGCAACTACTCTCCACTTTGTTGGAAGCAGAACCTTGTGTAGCGATCTCTTTGATTTGTGTTTTGTTCTCTTACAGTAGATTCTTCTCAGGGAAATTTGGGGCTTCTTTTATATCATTGGATTCTAATCAAAGCTAATGGAGATGAGAGATACAAGCCCAATCCTGGTTTGACAACTGCTTCTGCCTGTCTGGAATCTCTCAAGAGAATGTTAATACTAGCTTTTGCCTCTATCACATTTGGCCAATGATGCCAACTTGACTGCCAATCTCTCCAGTTAATATTCTGAAACTTTCATCCATGATGCTCTGTACACATGGACAGCCTTCCTGAACTAATTCATAAGGAAACTACACTCTGCTCTATCTGATCCCTCCTCAAGACCCAATACTACTGGAATGCCTACAAGAAATCAACCCATCGAGGTTGACTGTTTGGGGAAGCCAATACTTTATTCATTCATTATAACAAACAATTACACAAAAAGCAAATGGAGCCCTCCTCTGCATCTTGCTATAGTAATAGGAATTTCATAATCAAAGGGAAGGCTGAGCTTGTGCTCAAAGCACTTCATTGGAATTCTAGAGATTTGGGTTCAGTCTTTGCCATAGACTCCTGTTTGGCTGTAATCTGTCTGCCCTTGTGGATGGTTAATGAGTATGAATACAATAATGTGTGTGTGATGTTCTCATACTACAGTTCTGGGGGCCATGCAAGCAACTACACAGACTGGAGCCTGTTCGTGCAACCATAATATAACAATTAAATATACAAGAGCAGCAACAGTGTTCCTTTATTGAAAATCATTTTCCAGTTCAGCCGGGCTTGGAGGAGTTTGAATCTGAGCTAATGTATCTCAGACATAAGAGGACAGCTAAAGGAAATATGAATTGATGGCCAATCTTACCTCTGTGGTAGTAGAGTCTACCTGGTCAGTGAGCACTTCAATCTGTCTTTTAAAGAGTTCAATCACAGCATCATAGACCAACTCGTACTGTTCCTAATAGGAAACAGAACAAACATCCCCAGTTACAGCATCCCCAGTTACACGCATCCACTTCTCCACTTCAGAAAGCATTCAGTTCATCTGAACCACGCAACATGTTAGCTCTTACACTGCTGGAAATTCCAGTCTTTATGTTAGGTGAATTCTCAGAAGGGGTTGTAGCTGCTGTTTTCAAATGGTCAAGGTGTGAGTGTGTGTTAATATCAACTGAACAAGCATGACTGTGTTGTGTGCTGAGCTTCCTCTTCAGTATATCCCAGTTGAAATCTGTTTCACTTTCTGGACAGTAATTTGTTTCAGCAAAGACAGCCACAAGTACTAAGCTACATCATCATGTACTCATTTGATTTTTCCTAATAAGCTTCCCTTGAGAAAGGGGTCTTATAAAATACTAAGCCACATGCCTTCTCCATAGAGGGACTTACCCCATAGTGTAATAATACAAGTTTAGTTCTTGCAAACCTCAAAGAGAGGTTATGGGTCTGGTTTTATAGCAAGCATTTAGTAGCAGTGGACTGGAAGTATCTTGTAGCTTTCTGAACATACCTTGGTTTGCACTGTTGATGGCCTTTGTGTGCGCATTTCCTGGATCAGACTAAAAATACTGAAGTTCTCTGGAACAATCTTATGAAAGAGAGATCATGAGAATTAGAGATGGGTCTGAACCTAAACTACCCCCAAATGGTGGAGCAGTTCAGACCTGGATACAAACTTCAAGCCCATCACTACAAGGAACCTTTACTGCTTGTGATTATTTCCTTGTGAAAAATCATTTCCCTTCTCACATATTCCCTCCCAGCTTCCACTCATTAGGAGGCATTCCCTTCTCTGACAACAGCATGAGACACAAATACAAGTTCCATGGGTGCAAAGAGAAGCTGCATTTGTGGCAATCTGCTTTGAATTGTGATCTACATGGATTGATTTAGTGTAACTGTGATGAAGAAAATAGTCACATTGAGGATCCTGCATTGAGATAGATAATCATCCAGAAATTACTTCACTTTGAAAGCAATGAAGTTTTAGAAGCCTAAATTTCTTACACTAAAAGGACAAAGGATCAGGATTGCAGCCAGGCACAGTATTGTAGGCAAAAAGCCAGTTTAACAACTAAAGTCAGAGCAGTGGCAAAACTCTGTGTCCTGCAGTCCAGGTAAAAGGGCAGGAAAGGGAAAAGGCCCTTCATTGGCTCTGTGGCTTAGGTTGTTTTAAAGCAGGAGTCTCAAACTCATGGCTAATAGGCCATTGGTCCTGAGCAGTTCCACAATCCAGCCTGCCTGCTACTGCCGGCATGTGAGTCCCTGTGGCCCCCCAGGAGTGTCTATACCCTTTCCCCAAGCCAAGCCCCTCCTCTGCCCCCATCCTGCTTCTTTCTGCCCCTGCTTCGCCCTCTCACCCCCATGGCATCACTTTTCTCAAGCCTCCTTCCCCGAGAGACGTGACCTCAGGGGTTATTGGGAGGTCTTGCACAAGGCAGCAGGGATCAGCGTCCCTGCACTCATGGTGGTGGTGGGAGGAGACACAGGGGAAGCAGAACAATGCCTCTGCTCTGCTCTGCTGCCATCTCTCGGGCCAGCCTGGTGGCTTTGCTTCACCATTTTGTACACAACTCCACTGGGCCACAGGGGCAGCCAGAAGCTACTCTAGCCCTGCTGTGCTGCTTGGTGCTGGAGGGATTTCAGATTACCTGGAGAGCATGTGGGGTGGGGGAGCATGCAGGCCAGCAGGCAGGGCTGGGAGACATATAGGAGGGAACCCGCAGAGACCCCCACCTCTTTCTGAGCCCTGCTAGGCAGGGGTGCCTACTAGTAGGAATTGAGAACTGTCACTGGCCCTAAGGTAAATGGAGTTTGAGACCCCTGCTGTAAGGCCTCAGGAGCTGTTCATTTCAGCATGTGCCAAGAACACAAGTCTGGGAGGAACAGTCAACAGCATGGAGGAGGAAGAAGCAAAGTAAAATTAGGACAACATATAACCGGGCATGGAGTTTAATAAACTGCCTTTGAAGAGTTGGACTAGCATAGGCTGGAACTAGGGGTACTGCTGCATGCCCTGCCTTGAAGTTGTAATAACAACCCAAAGACATGCTTTCTGCCTTTAGTACCCTCCACTGTAAAAATTGCTCCAGCACCACTGTGAAACAGAGGGAGTTTATGAGAGAATTAGCATGTGAAATACACCCAAAGGCAGCAAGAGAGTCTGCTGTCATTGGGAATATGGTTCAAAAAAGACTGAGCATGACCCAGACACAGGCACTTTGAGGAGTAAAAGAGCCTAGGGTAAAAAGCAAGCACTAGAGGGCATGCAGAAGAAGGCAGATCCCAGGCACTTCTGAGACACTTACCCCATCCTTCAGTAGCTTCCAGGTATAGTCAATGGCACAAATAACGCCTGTTCTCCCACAGCCAGCACTGAAATGAAAACTAGAGCCCTGCAGGATTACTGAGATTTGAGGAGGGGCTTTGCTTTCACTTATTCTCGGACATTCCGTTCCCACTTCTGTGTTTTTATTCATAGATCAATAGTATTGTTCTGCATCTGATGCAAGTCCACATTACCTAAGCCTAGCACTTGTATTTTCCAACCACAATCATGTCATATTATATCAGTTCTTATCCCTGAGCCAGCCTGAAATGATACCTTAATAATGCTAGATGCTGACACCAGTACACGGCCCTGTTCATTTCAGCCATGTTACTCTAAATGCAGAACTCTATCACCTTACTCACTCTCCGAGCACTATGCAGAGCATCACTTCCACACAGGATTGCACTCTCTGCAAACAAATGTGGCAGCTAGTCTGCCCTTGGCAATAGGCACGTAGATTTGCCAGATCATGTGAGACCATTTGTACATTAAAACCAGTACCCTCTCTGAGTCCACCACACAATGTTGAGTGATTAGCTGCAGAAGGGTGAAAAATCCCATATTGCAATTGAACAAATTCCTTCCATAACCCCTGTGTGATCAGCTGATGCATGGGGACTGATAGTATTTTTCTTGGGTTGTAAATGCAAATATATATTCAAAAGTACAGGCAAATTAGCCAGCTTTTTTCTACATCTAGCCATCCAATCTGCTCAGATACAGCCTCTGGTTTTAGAATTTGCTCTCCTCAGAGAGGGGATTTGACCAGAGACTTTAAAAAGTGCCAGAGGCCCTTTAATACCTGCCTAAATAGAATCTCAAAAAGCAGTGAGAAAGAAGCTGTTCCATTCACTTGGGGCCAAATAACAGCATTTACCTTGCTAGTAAAACCCACTTACCTGCAGTGAATACATATGGGGATGTTGTCATCTGCCTGATAGCAGCGCATATCCCAGATAAGCTCAAGGATAGGATTGATGGAGGAAGGTACATCATGATCTGGCCAGTTTTTATAATGGAAATGATAAATAGTGCGAATTATCTGTAAAAGACAAGAAAGAGGAGGAGCTAAGGCCAGCAGTTCTGTTTTACAAGCCCCTTATCTCAGATTGCATGTGGGAACAGAGTCTACAAACTGGTGACCATTCCAAGATCAAAAAGGCATGAAAGTCAGTATGTTCTACACCCTCACAAGTACCAATTTACACTATATTTCTGGCACATAAGCCTGTGTGTCACTCTAACTATTCTCTTAGGCCTTCCATTTTATATGGCACTCTATATTGCCTGCTACAGAGTGAACAGTGAGGCAAAGCTCTGGTCTATGTTAGGAAATGAGACTGGTATAGCAACTGGTATGAAAAGCCCACACCCCTTTGTGATCTAGCATAGATAGCATTAGGTTAATAGTAGAATTCTCTCTTTGATTCAGCTGCTGGTTCTCAGGGGACTACCTATGCTGACGGGTGAGCCCCTCTGTGTAAGTACAGTAGAACCTCAGAGTTACAAACACTTTGGGAATGGAGGATGTGATCAAATGAATGAACTCTGATCAAAACATTATTCTTTAAAAAATTTACAAGTGAACAGTGATCTAATGTAGCTTTGAAACTTTACTGAGCAGAAGAAAAAGGCTGCTTTCCCTCTAAAAAAAAAACACACTATTGTACTGTATTTGCTATTTTTTCTTTGTTTTGACTGCTGCCTGACTGCATACTTCTGGTTCCAAATGAGACGTGAGGTTGACTGGTCATTTTGTAACTCTGGTATCCCTAACTCTGAGCTTCTACTGTAGTGTCATCACTGAAGTAGCATAGCTGCTCTGTGCAGCTTTTTAAAGTATAGGCAAGTCCTATGTTTTTTTCCTTATCCAGAGAATAATCCACTTGTCTCTCAGCTAAAACAGCTGAAGAAATTAGTATTTGCTCACTTGGCTATTTTTACTGTCTTGTAATCACTATGGAATAAAAAAATAACACCTGTGGAATATTGGGAGCTCTTTCAAAGCTTACTATTGAAACCCTGTATCTCCTGCAATCAACAGTGATACCATTTGATTAGAATAAAGCTCTTTCTGCAGGGCCATTTCCCTACTTACGTTGTTCAGTGTCACCTTTAGAGTCCGAATCACATACTCATTTTTCTTTTCCTCCAATTCCTGCAGAAACAATACATTAGTCACTTTCTGCAGATATATGACAGTGGTTGCCATAAAGAGTATGAGAGATTGTGGACCATTTTTAAGCAAGATGGAAAAGGCTGATGTACTTACACAAGCGATGGTGAAAGGACCACATTGTAGTGGGGAGTCACCCACCTCAACCCAGTACCGCTCACACTTTTTCTATTGTAAAAAGCAGGAAGAGTCAATGGTTACTTGTCTGTACACCTGCGAACCATGTCGCCTGCCTTGTCTTCCCCAATGGACAGTTATTTGTTTCCAAAATCATGGTTTTTGCTGCTGAGCTGACTCTGGTCTCCGTCTTCCTTACTCCCAATACATAATTTCTCCAGAGAGACTGCACCATTTTCTGAAATCCAAGCACCTGCTTGGCTGCTGGAGTGAGCCAAGATCATCAGTGTATGGACTACAGAGACCTCTCTCTTTCAGAGACTAATTTCACTGTAATCTCACCAGTTTGGAGATGATTGAACAAAACTATGTGCAGTCTCCAGATATTAACTATTCACTGATTTCTAAATCTGCACAAATTCTTAGTGAAATCCAGTGGAAATGCACATTCTTCCTCCCCCTGGTGATACCAAGACACAGACTCTGACACATTACTCACCTTCCCCATTTCAAACTCCATACACGCCATAACCACAATCTGTAAAAATAAAGTATAGAAAAGCCTTAATGTCTCTTAACCAGGGGAGAGATTCAGATTTTAGATGTGATAGTTAAGTAGCATTTGGGGACATTTATCAGTTTTGAGAAAAAAAATTGGGCCACATAAGGCCTTTTCTCTCTTATGTTTCTTGACTAGCCAAAATTTGGAAACTGTTACAGCATGGGTGCCAGAGACCTTTCAGCTCCAAAGTTCTCCCATGAAAGACTGTCATGAGACAATACTTGTCCATCATACTGTTTAGGATAAAGACCCTCATGAAAGATACAGTGACCACAGAGCACAAGTCATGAGCCTGGAACAACAAGAACACATGCCCATTGTCCAGCCAGTAACACAAACACATATGGAGTGTATTGCAAAGCTGTAAAAATATATAACAGAAAGCACTGATCTGCACCTTACCAGGACTTCATATTCCCAAATCATCCTCCAGAAGTCAAGAACAGTGGTGGAGAGAGGACCCTGGGTTGCTATATAAGCCCTCGGCCCATATACCCCCTAAAATGAAATTCAAATTGCATATGAATATGTCATTTGTATGAGCACTAAGCAGCAAAAGAATTAATGTAGAGCTGTACTGCATTTATACGGAAGTACTATTGTACTTTAATGATGAGGACAAGTGTAGTTCCTTTAGCTTTTTGTCTGGTTCTCTGAAAAGCTATGTATTTTAGCCCCTATGGTACCACCAGTTGGACTGACTACAGTCCAGTCAATAGCTAACAAGTAGAATCTACTCTTCTCCACTGATATTGAGAGATGGGTTTGGAACAAACACCCCTCCTCACTTCCAAAGAGCATCTATTTTAGGGGGGAACTTGGTGATAAATGTTCAAAATACTGATCTGGGTCCATGTTTTACAGTTGAGCATCTCTCTACTTGTTAATATCCTGACCTGGCATCATTTGACATGGTCTGTGCTCTGTACAGAACGGTTAGGCAACATTGCTTGGCACGGATGGAAAGAAACATCTTTGTTTCAACCACAGCAAGGGGAGAGGAGTTTACAAATTGAACAAAGCTGTAGGGATGGAGGAATGAGGTACTGACTTGCCCCCATCTCTTGCTGGCCACAGATACCTTGAGTTCTACTGATGTAACTGGGTCTCAGCACTGATGTGGTCGCAGAGCTTCCTGCCTGAACAGTGGTGTCAGAGACCTTTGCTCATAGCAGGCAGTGTAAAGTCTCTTTCCATTGAATATATACATACAAATGTAATGGGGACACAGGGCTCTGAGCTTGGTGCTGTAATCTGAAATTGCTCCCTTCCCCAAGATCATGCACTTCTCATATACCAAAGCCTGGCTTCCTGACCATTTTAGGGGCTATTGCTGTGGAGCCTTCTCAAAGGCCTTCTTAATTTCCCCCAATTTTATTATCACCTCCACCATTGTAAGCCACTCCGTAGTCAATGTAGAGGGGACAGAGCTCTCCCCGGACTGGTACTTATTTTATATCAGCCTATCACTCTCCGCCCATTCCGTGTGCAGCACTGCCATGTGAGCTGCCTTTTCACAGCTCAATGTGATGCACGTGAAAGTATGTTCCACAAACCAGGCAATACCTTGATGAAGTTGGCATTTATGTAATGAGAATCTTTATCTGATGTGATGAGAGAGAGCTCCACTCTGCTGTGATCAACTGCGAGGGAGAGAGAAAGGAGTAATTACTATTATTATTATTATTGTATCTTGTTAGTGCTTAGAGGCTTCACATTTTGTAGATTTAAGGCCAGAAGGGACCATTATGATCATCTAATCTGACCTTCTACCCAGTTTAGATAATATAATTTCTTATTGTGATTCCTTCATCAAGTCCTCAGGGCTATTGTAGTAGATGGTGTACAAGTACACAGTATGACAGTCTCTGCCCCAAAGAACTTGCATGGAATTTACATGCCCCAAAGAGATCTCTGTCCAAGCCTTGCTTTATATAGTTTCTCTGAAGTTGGGCAGCATTCACCTTACACAGCAGACTTTCATGTAACAATTAACTAATAAATAAGAAAAAAATATTTCCCCCCACTGAATAGCCTATAAATTCCCACAACTGTGTATATACATTAAAATATTAAAAAGTGACATCTGAAATATTAGTCATGGCATTCAAAGCATATTAGGAATTGGTCTGTGAAGGGTCACATGGATATATGCACAGGTATGTCTATCTGACGAGCATAGGAAAGCATATGCCTCTACGTATGCATATCTTGATGTGTGCTGCATAATTTACATTGGTGTATGCATGCCCATTTCTGCTAGGCTTCCATACTGATGTCTGTATACATGCATGTACTGGGTAGGGGAGAAGGGAGAAGCTAGTATTACAGTAACCAGTAAGAAAGGCTAAATGACAAATTTGCTGTTTCCACTTACATGGTAAAATGTCCTTGTAGCGATTTTTCTTGATGTTTTCTGGTCGCTCAGACTCTGCAGTTGGGTATATTCTGTCTGATCTGTATTTTGTCGACTGCTTTTTCAGCTTCTGTGGTAAAACCATGGAACAAATTAAAGTGAATGTGTTTTAGACAGCACAGTGCTAGAGAGCATGTTTGATGGTCCCTAGGGGCCCAGGCTCACCACCACAAACCAAGGTGTGTATTGTTCTTTCTTTCCTCATTAGCCTCTCTCTTGAGGCATTCAGCACAAGCAAAGCAACAGTAGCCACTCAAGAACCATTTTGCAGCCAGGACTTCAGAAGACCAGACAATCTGAGTGCTGAGCTACGGATGTTAGAGGCTCTGACACAGGCTTCTGAAGTGCCTCGCTATAAAATTATACATTTATATGAAACACAAAACATCTGCCCTGTAAGCAGGTGTAAAACACACAAACCATTTTCAGCATAGATGCCAAATAGACAACAGGCAATAGTGACGTTAAGTGATCTCCAACAGATGACAAGCAATTTACTTTTCTCTACACTGCAGCATCTTTGTCAAATACTCTCTGCTTTGCGGTACTGCTTATATTAGAGTATGCTGTGCAACAAGAGGAACTGAAGAAAAGCCAGTTGCATGTACTGCTGAATGGGATTCCAGAAAGTCAACACATGGTTCCAAGAGACTTCTAATCAGTTCTCTCCAATAGGATAAGGCTGCTGCATCAGTTGTGGATTGGTTTCCCTGCTGCCAGAGAGGTTCTGTGGAATATTGCTAAAATGATTTGTGATTCCACTGAGCTGAGCCATTAGAAACATATTCTTTGCTTCACTACACACTGACCTTTGAGTACTGAACATTTTATTATTACTGCCCACATTTCTTAGTTATAAGTCTGGGCCACTGTGCATGGTGGGATGACAAGCAAGGAATTAATGCTGCTGAATCTCAAACCTCATAATTGGGGATGGTCCCAACACATTTTTGCTTTGTAATCCTGAAGTCTAGTACTTATTTTTCTATTGCTCCTGGAGTTGCGTTATTATGCAGATCTTCTGTTACTGTGGAATGATTCTAGGAACTGAAGGCTGGTTCCCTGCTGGCCTTAGCTCTGGCATTCCTGCCTCTGGCAGACCCTAGGGTATATCTCTGGGAAGCCTAGTGCATGGGAGTCTGCCAGAGGATTTGATTGAGGAGCTTCCATTCAGTCTGACAGAGCTGATGCTTTCTCATGCCCTTATAGCCCATTTCATGACAGCTCTGTGTTTATCTCTGGATTTGGAGATGCAGAAAAGCAAACAAGAAGTTTTGGGCCAAAAGTATGAGATCACTTGGGCAAATGTTCCCCATTAGAAGGAAGGTTTCAGAAAAGTCCTGCTCCACTTAGTGGGGTACACAGGCTGGGGAAGGGGAGGCTGCTTTTCTTTGCATCTAATATGCATTGACTTACCAGCTGAGGCTGCTCTCCAACAGGATGTGGAAAGGGTGGCTAAACCAATCAGGCATTAGAGGAAAAACAAAACACATTGGTCTCATGACACTTGGACAAAAATAGATCTGTGGTCGGATGGGTGAGCATTGAAAAACTGGCATCCCGAGGGGAAAGACACACTTGGAAGGTAGTTTTCTCCATAAAAACTAATATATTTGATTCATCAGTTTATAGGAAAGGACTCCACATTTTCCCTTTAGTTGAGGGATCACTCAGCAGTTTTCCAGAAACTCAGAAGAGGCAACCAGTTTGCATCAAACAAATGGATAGCAGCACACTTCCTGTTTAACAAAGGAGGTGCAGCCTATGAGGGCTACAGTCCCAGAAAGCAGTGCTTCCATGATCCCCCTTTCTCTCCCGTGTGTTGTGCAAGGGAGATAGTCAAGGTCAGAACCAGTGTCAGCTCACAATTCTGTTTACATTTACACTGAATTTCTGTCATCATTGCACATAGGCCACTGTGAACTTGGAGGAAGTTAGTCCCCCTCCCCCAATTTAGCACACATTTAGGGAATGCATTAATAAAATGAAACTAAGTTTGAAACACTGGGAAATCTGCCAAAAAAGAGACTAGAGAAAGTGTTATTTACTCTTTCATATAATCAGGGTGGGTTGATTTAAATCAAGTTGATTTAAATTATTTATTTAAAATCACCACAAAAATCATTGGTTTAAATCAAGTTACCAAAAAAGCTAAGACTGACTATGCTTATAGTGCAGTTAATTTTGCAGTCAGCCCCATTGAACTCACTAGCACTTCTGTTTTTTTGTGTGGTTTTTTTGAGAAAACAAGCCTACAATGGGGTTCCCTTGGAAAAGCTGAGTTATGCTTAAATAAGAAAATGACACTCAATGGCAATTGGCAACTCTAGATTTCTCTTACTGCAGCTTTCTGTATTGTATACTTGGGTGAAAGATTCTAAACCTAATTAATTAATTAAAGAAGCCATAAAGATTAGCTAAGCTAAACTTTTTTTTCTAGCAACATCCAACACAGCAAACAGCTTGCAGATTTACTTGTCAAATCACATTTATACTAAAAGGCATATAGCAGGAGTCTTGAAGAATGATGCAGTGCAAAGTGAATTACTTAAGTTACTAGCCAGTTGATCCACTCAGCCATATCCACATCTTCATCTACATAATTTTCTCCCAATAAGCAATTTTCCTTGTGAGGTTTCATTCTTGCATCTAGGCCCTGCATTTTCTTTTGGCCCTACTTATACTTAACAAGTTTTCCTTTTTTTACTCAAAGAACGAAATCCTTCAAAATATTCCCAGATAGGGCCTCTCATGCCCTGAAGCCAGGACAGTGTTTCTGAGGCAAAAATGTGGGGGAAGATAGGAAGCTGTGTGCCGCTGTTCCTTTCTATGCTGCGTCCGTCCTTTCCTACATGTTTAAACAATGTCTTAACTTCTCTGCTGTGCTTGGCCAAGGTCCACCACCACATAAGCATGAACAAAAAGAGTCCTCTCCAGCCTGTGTTTTTCTTTGCACGTTACTTTTTTCAGCTGCTGAGAAACAGAAATTGGAAGCCCAGAACTTTCAAGAAGCAAGAGCTGGTAGTTAGGCTGGACCGTCTAGGGCCATTAATCATGTTTCTGAGTGTGTAGGTGTATCATGTTTGTGATGAGATTTAATTGTAACTGTTATTTTTAATGAAAAATGTATTTTATTGATGGTTTTTTAAAATAAAAAAATCCATTTTTTTTAAGTCATCAATTTGTATCCATCCTGCATGTAAACACAAGGCCAGGGATCATACAATGAAATTAATACAAACAGGAAGTACTTTTTCACACAATGCAATGCACAACTAATGTGTGAAACTCACTGCCATGGGAAGTTGTGGTGACCAGAACTGGATTTTAAAAAGAACTAGATACATTCATGGAGCTAGAGCCATCAATGGGTATTGGCCAAGATGGGCAGACACAACCCAATGCTTGCGAAGTCCCTGCACCTCTGACTGCCAGAAGAAGGGAATGGAAGATGGAAGGATCACTCTGTACTAGCCCTATTCTGTACACTCTCCCTAAAACTCTAATAAGGGCAACTGCTGGAGATAGGACACTGGGAAAATATAACATGGTCTGAGCCAGTAGGACAGCTCTTCCGTAAGCCCTACATTAACTTTAGAAGCTTCAGAGGGGTAGCCAAGTTAGTGTGTAACTGGAAAAACTTAAAAAACAATGAACAGTCTTAGCAGCACCTTAAAGACTAACAAAACATATAGATGGTATCATGAGCTTTCGTGGGTACAAAGTGGGTTGATACCATCTATATGTTTTGTTAGTCTTTAAGGTACTTCTAGACTATTTGTTGGTTTTTAAGTTTTTCCATTAACTTTAGAATCAACATTAATTTTAAAACATCTTTTGAGTTAAGGAAATAGCTGTCACTTGTCATGTTTGTTCTACAGTCAGAGGGAGACAGGAGCATTGTCATGTATTTGGGTAGAATGAGTCAGTAACTGGGCTGCAGAAGTCACAGGAGAATGTTGTGCATCAGGCTACGTCTAGACTATGGGAATTTTTCAGGATACCAGAGGTATCCCGAAAAAAACCCACCGTGTCCAGGGAATGCATTTGCACTTCCACTTTTTTTTGCGGAAGTGCAAACGCACTCTTTCGGAAGCCCCTGTATTCCTCCTTCCACAAGGAAGAAGGGGGCTTCCAAAAGAGGGTTTTTTTCCGGCATTTAGCCCAGTCTAGATGGGCCAAATGTCGGAAAAGCCTCTTCTGACAAAAGAATCGGGAAAAGCGACACAAAATGTGGAGTGCATTTTGCGTTGCTTTTTCGACAAAACCTTGTAGTCTAGACCTAACCTCAGTCCCACATTAACAAGAATATAGGGGCTAGCCCTAAGGCAGTGGAACAGCAGGATAGCCTCTCTGGATTTCAGATCTGTAATGTCAAGATGTGTGGTAGATTGCACCAAAGGTAGAATCTTCTGAGTTACCCCCGTTAGTGCTGGCCCCCCTTCCAAGTAATATTTTAATGAAGGGGACCAGGAGCCACTTGGCATTCAGGGGCCAACACTTTCAAGCGTGACTGCAAGCAAAAGTTATTTTCTAATCTTCATCTTCTGTCACCACGGATTTTGACATGAAGCAATTTGGTAGACTGATACCTGTGACATTGCAAATAGCAACGTGAGTCTACCCAAATGGAAAATCTGGATACAATCAAGTTCTGCCATTGGCATCAGCAATTACACAATGTGAATGCACAAACATGTGTTTATACACAGTGGGTGTTTATAGGGATAAAGGCTACAAGCTTATTTTTGTGGCTTATGCATGACAAGCAGCTTTGGAAATCTTGCCCTTACCAGTTTTCTTTTTAATACAGAGAAAAGATGTCTGGACCATATTTGGCTTTTGGAACATCCACTCCCAGCACCAATGAAAACACTTTCTACCTACTATTTTTGGCAGATTGCAGGCAGTGCACAAGCTACATACTCACTTTCCCCAGAGACCAGCACATTCATCCTGGTCTGACACCCCCGCTACCTCAGCCTCCCTCACACAATACTGCATGTGCTTTAGAGACTGTGTGGAGAAAGTCAGCCACCGGTGACATTGCTTTTTTCCATGGAACAATTGGACTGTTACTACAAGGTACACAGCGCTCAGATTAATCACTGCTCTCCAACAGAGGCACCTGAGAGCTGGTGATAGGAAAGTGTCATTTGCTCACTAAGGGTACATCCACACAGCAGCGTTCTTGCGGAATAACTGATGTTCCAAAATAACATAGTGCACATCTACACTGCAAGCCTTTATTTTGAAATAATGTTGTGCTGGAGGACTTCTTATTCCAACTTATGGTAACCCTCATTTCACGAGGAGTAAGGGAAGTCGAAGGAAGAGTGTTCTTCCTTCGACTTCCTGCTGTGTAGACAGCGCAAAATGCCGAATTAAGTTATTTTGACTTAAGCTACGCAATTGACGTGGCTGAAATTGCATAGCTTAATTCAACTTTAGCCCTGCTGTTTAGGTGTACCCTAAGTTTTTAGAGTGACTCAGCTCTAGCAGGACATAGTGGAGGCTGGCTCACGTGGGAGCCATCTGAGCAGACTCCAGATTCTTGCCAGCAGCTTTGGCCATTCACAATCCCCTTCTGTCCTCCTGGGAAGGGGAATCAGATTACTAGTTCTACAAATGCCTCAGGGGTACTGAAAGCTGGTGGTAGCAATGGCTTTACCACCCTTCTGAAGTTTCTAAGTCTTGCTGAGCAATAAGAATGGGTACTGTTTATCCTAGAGCATCAGGGACTAACCCAAATTATGGGGCTAGTGTAGAGCCTACTATGAAGGCAAATCTCCAGCAGTCCAAAACCAATTAACTTGGTAAATCCTCAAATACAATTCCAGCAAATTCCCAGGATTGTGTCAGCATTAAACAAGCGATTCTGGATTTACATGACAATCCCTCCTCACTCCTAAGATCACACTGAAGAGCCCATGCCCAGCTGGTAAAGATTGGGGCCTTGAAAACTGGTGCATTAAACAGAACTATGAAATTATGACTGGTGTTGAGAAAGTAAATAAGGAAGTGTTATTTGTTTTTTCTGATAAACATAAGAACAAGGTGTAACTAAATGAAACTAAATAGGCAGCCTGTTTAAAACAAAATAAGTATTTCTTCATACAACACACAATCAACCGATGGAACTCTTTGCCAGAGGATGTTGTGAAGCTCAAGACTATAATAAGATTCCAAAAAGAACTAAACAAGGATAGGTCCAACTATGGCTATAAGCCAGAATGGGCATGGAAGCACAACTATGCTCTGAAGTGTCCCTAGCCTGTTTGCCAGAAGCTGGGAGTGGACAGTAGGGAATGGATCACCTTATGATGGCATGTTCTGTTTATTCCGTCTGAAGAACCTGTCATCGGTCACTGTCAGAAGACAGGATACTGGGCTAGAGGGATCGCTGACCTGACCCAATAGGGCTGTTCTTATGTAACTGCAGGGAAGCGTTCAGCTCAGCCCTCTGGCCAAATGTATCTTAAAATGGGGTCCTGAAATGTAGATTAGGACAAAGATGGTCTATTGCGGCTTTTGCTCCTGGTGACCTGAAGCAACAGAAAACTTTTGTTCAAGCTGGGGAGAGCAAAATGCCAACAATATTGCTTGCAGTGTTATTCTAGCTATTGGTCCCGGGACACGAGAGATAAGGTGAGTGAGGTAATACCTTTATTGAACTAACTTCTGTTGGTGAATGAAACAAACTTTTGTGCCCTATGGAACTGGAGAATTCTGTGAAGCTCAAAGCTTGTTTTGGTCACCAACAGAAGTTGGTCCATTAAAAGATTAACAAACATTACAGCCTATGCATTCATGTTGGATAAAATGCGCATTTCCGTGCAAACTGGTGCAGCCCATCACACCTTAGAAGTTTCCAATATGGACTCTAGTGATGCAGACAGGGGATAGCATTCTTTAACACCTCCAGTTTCTGATTTTTTTCTTCTTTCCTGCTCTAATCATGGTGCCAAATGTCAGTTTGAAATAATGACTGGACCAATCCCTGCAGGAATTTATCAGGGATTTTCTCTGCAATCAGCTCCCTGGGTTGGATTTTCTTTGTGGCAAGATGGGCTACTGGTCTGAAACATATCCAGGTGATCACCTGACATACCCAATTGGGTGGGTAATTTAGTGTTGACCCACTTCAGTTCATACTTTCCTCTGAGATAGATGGTTGAGGGGAAAAGGCTTTTACAAAATTTAGAGACATGACAGTGGTAGGGTTGAAGCAGCTAATCCCTTTGCCTTGCAGGAAAAGTAAACTATATTCCTACAAATACATTTGCAAATTAGGAAACAGGAAGCATCAATCGGGTAATTGTTAAACACAGCCTCATTTAGGAAGGAAACTATTAAACTATTTTTTTCTCTTTAACACTGTTCTTAAATTCATTTTTGTTCTAGAATTAGTAAAAAAACAAAGTGTTACACATAATAATTACATTCCAGTTCAGAATTATCTTCAGCAATTGTGTCTTCCCGTAAAATCAGACTCAGAAATGTACTGGTAGGTGACTTACCAAAAACTCATTTGCAAACTCCTCTCTGTTCAGTTTCCTGCTTTGGGCCCTGTGAAGGTTCTGCAGCAGAATCTCTTTTTGGTCCATGTTGTGAGATAGGGAAAAACTGGTCCGGCCAAGCGGAGGATGGACATGTCAAGTGCATGTCATAGCGGAAAGCACCAGCATGGAGAGCGCCTGCCGAAGGCTGTGGTTTACTGACTTCATTGCAGGTCTTAAAGGAAATTAGTGCGTAACAACCCGTGTGGCCAAAAACAAAACAACAAAAAAAATAGAGAGAGAGGGAGAGAGACTCAGGGCCCTAGTGCCTCCTTTTTAGAGTGTGAACAACTGCTCATTTCTTTATAGATAAGGGAGGCTGGGTGGTCTCACTAAGCTTATCTATGCAATCAGACTTCACCATATCCCTCTCTGATCAGAGTGGAGTTGACTTCAAAGAGCCATATAACACAGATGGGGAAAAAAGGCATTCCATCAGCTGTACAAACCAGGGCAAGACTGGCCACATTCACCAGCATTATATATAGTTCTGAGTCTCACCAGAAATGTTCCTATGCTGACAGATAGCCATCTGAGTGGAAGACTTTGACAAGCCTCTTTCCAAGAAGATAGGTTCTGAAACACATTAGTCGTGCCTCAGGCCCAGAGTCCTCCAGGAAACCCTGAAACCCTCAGAAGTCCCTGAGTTTTCACATGGCCTGGGATGAACTTTGGAAAGCAACTGTCCACAGAAGCCACTCACTATGAAATTGTGCAGGTCCTGGAATACAGGTTAGTTATGTGACAGTTCTCAGAGCTTTCATCCCAGAAAATGGATGTTTAATCCACCATTTCAATACGGACAGTTTGGCTGAAAACAGAAGTGTAAAGTATTTCCTGTATTTGTAGCAAACTACTTATTAAAAGGGTTGGAAAGTTAGTACTTCCGTTCTTCTTTGCAGTAGGAGAATGCTGCCCCCAGCTGTTTCTTGGCTGGGACACGTAAATGTCAGGCCCAATAAATGCTGTATCACGCACATTGTGCAACTGATCTGATTAGACCATGGACAAGCAAAGCCAGTTTCTTCAAAGCTGGCTTCTTGGGCTGATCGGGGCTCCTTGGCACAAGAAAACATTTGGCAGCATGACACCTTTGATTAGAGAGATGCCCAAACCACACACAATCTGGATATCCAAGATCCATTATTCAGCAGTGTTCAAGGGCTGCTCAGGCCCCAGCCCCAGTTCAAATGCCCAAGCAAACAAACCAACCATCTAGGTATTTATGAGGCTCTCATCACTGTAGTATCAGAACTTTGCTGCCCTTTACAGAGTTACTCATGTTCTCAAAGAGCAAATCTGAAGCTGTTTAATAAGGTAATGTTTTACTCTTTGCTAGGGGTACGTCTACACTACGAGTTTTCTCAGCAAAAATATGCTAATGAGGGACTCATTTGCATGAGTCGCAATCTCATTTGCATATTTTCTGCCGATCCATTTTTGCCCTGGGGTTTTTGTGGAAAAACAAGCAATGTGGACGTTTTCTTTTTGCGCAAAAACCCTTTTTCCCACATGATCAGTATGCCTTCTTTTCGGGGGCATAAGGATCTTGCAGGAAAAGGGGTGTTTGCACAAAAATAAAATGTCTACACTGCTTGTTTTTGTGCAAAAACAGATCGGCAGAAAATATGCAAATGAGATTGCGACTCATGCAAATGAGTCCCTCATCAGCATATTTTTTGCTGAGAAAACTCGTAGTGTAGCCATAGCCCAGCAGTTTTCAGCTGAGGAACTCAAAGCACTTTACAAATAGAACTATCACCTCTCAACTCTCGCCCACTGTAGATTTACTGTGAAGGACCCTGAATTTCTGAGGGGCTCACAGAGATGATTTGGTATGTGTTATCTTTGCCTAATTCTGTTGGCAACTGAAGAGCTTTACAGCAGTTGGTTTAGTGAGGTTTTTGTGAATGAAACCACTGTTAAGTTATTGGATTCAATTTTTGACACAGATAATTTATATCTTTAAAATGTGTTTTAATATTGCCTCAGATAAAGTAGAATGAGCAAATCTCCAACCCTTTGAAAAAATGTCTAAACAAGATGAAAGAAGTCTGTGGGTCAAGTGAATGACTCCCCAGATACATGAGCAAAATCTAGTAGTGATTGGTCATTGGCATATCTTGGCTATACTTTTTGTCCCTAACTTCAGGTTTTTTTAAAACAATCAAAGAAAGAAGTCTGCGTTTTGTTGGCCCATAAAGATATCCCTTCTGTAAGCCTGGATTGAGACTCTGCAGGATACGATCAAGTGGCAGAGAGGTCACATGGAGTGAAGAGCAGAGGTCAACCCAGAGTTGGATTAAAAATATCAAAAACATTACTTCAGATCCAGCATATTTTACCAATCCAAGAATCCAGCCTTTTGGATGAAAAAATACCTGCCAAAATCAGCCCTTCGATTCTGCTGTCTCCAATGAAAGGCCACACTGACAACAATCAGATTAAACAAAATACAGGACTATGTAGCACTTTAAAGACTAACAAGATGGTTTATTAGATGATGAGCTTTCGTGGGCCAGACCCACTTCCTCAGATCAAATAGTGGAAGAAAATAGTCACAACCATATATACCAAAGGATACAATTAAAAAATGAACACATATGAAAAGGACAAATCACATTTCAGAACAGAAGGGGATGCGGTGGGGAAGGTAAATGTCTGTGAGCTAATGGTATTAGAGGTGGGGAAAGGTAAATGTCTGTGAGCTAATGGTATTAGAGGTGCTAATTGGGAAGCTATCTTTGTAATGGGTAAGATAGTTAGCGTCTTTGTTGAGACCGGCGCGTAGAGTGTTGAATTTTAGCATGAATGACAGTTCAGGATTCCCTTTCAAGTGCAGATTTAAAGGCTTCTGAAGCAGGATGCAGGTAATTAAGTCGTTGAGACAGTGTCCTTTCTGGTTGAAATGGCAAGAAACTGTTTTTCTTTGTGATCCTGTCTAATATCTGTTTTGTGGGCATTGATCCTTTGGCGAAGTGTCTGAGACATTTGTCCAATGTACAAAGCAGACGGACACTTTCGCACATGATAGCATAAATTATATTTCTGGATGCGCAGGAATATGTATTCTTGATCTTATAACTCACTTGGTTAGGTCCAATAATGGTATCAGCAGAGTGGATATGTGGACAAAGCTGGCAACGGGGTTTGTTGCAAGGAAGGTACCAGGGTTGGTATTAGTGTGGTATGTCCTGTGGTTGTTGGTAAGAATCATCTTGAGGTTAGGTGGTTGTCTATAGGAGACTATGGGTCTGTCTCCCAGAGCCTCTTGGAGTTTAGTATCCTGTTCCAGTATAGGCTGTAGTTTATTGATAATGTGTTGGACAGGTTTAAGTTGGGGGCTGTAGGTGATGACAAGTGGTGTTCTATTGTTGGTTTTCCACCCGGAGAAATAAAAAAGCAAATTGAAAGAGCCAGACGAATACCTAGAAACCATCTACTTCAAGACAGACCCAAGAAAACCAACAATTTATGGTGGCATTGTTCCTGAAGGAGTCATACAGTTTTCAGCTGTTAGTATTTCTTAAAGCCACATCACAAGTATGACCTAATAATGCAGTGGCCTCTAGTAGATGGGCGGTAACAAGAACAGGAGCTAGGCATTTCCTGCACAGAATAATTTGAAACTGGCCTCAACTCAAGATGAGAACCTGCTTTGTACTTTGGATTTCTTTATGCACAGGTAATACAAATATTACAGCACAGTTATCTAAAATGATTTGATTCACAGGTGTGTGTTGGTCAGACTCAAAATTTTTCTTCTCTGTTTTGTGTGTGTGTGTGTTTTCACTGAAGTAGCTTCATAGCAAAAAGACTTTCAAACTGGGGTAAATTTCCCTGGTGCCAGTCACTTTTTACACAAGTCCAGGTAAATGAGCTTGAAATGGGGCCCAATTCAGGTTTTGCTCACAGGTTTGCCATATAATGTGAAATTTCACATAGGTTAAGTTTTAGGCCCTTTGAATTTTCTAGATAGTTCATTTTGGGGTTTTTTTTTCATATATTTTTAATAGCACATTCCTGAAATTTGTCTATGACAATTACCAGAAACTTTGCAAAAAAGTGAATCTTCGAGTACATGGGGTAGTTTTATTCAAAGAAATGTTTAGGATTAGGAGTAATTATTTTCCTTTATTCATCAGCTTAAAATGTATGTAAATTGACATGCAAAAGCTCTGTGAGGAAACACTTGTAGAGCCATGCAGGTACTTGTAGAGCCATGCGGGTGGAACCATGGATTTATTCTTGAGATGGGTGGAGGGTAGCGTGTGGAGGTTATGAGGGCTATTAATTGATGAGATGAATTTGAAAGAGGAACCTAAAATTTTATGTAGCAGCTGATAGATAACATGTTGCATTTTGTTGAGGATTCTCAACAAAGCAACTGCTGTTTGAAGAACAGAATCTTCATGAATGTTCTTCCGTAGCTAAAATGTGCAATAAATGTTAACTCAGAGTGTGCGGGCATGGCTCTCTAGTGACACTCCTTGCCCTTCTCCCCAGCCACTGGCCCCCCAAAACATACGATGAAGAAATTTGGTGAGAAACAAAGCCCCTTGGGCAGTGTTTACCAAATGTCAGCAATTAAAAGAAATTCAAAGTTGACGCTGTCTGAATACTTTCATGAAGACTCTTGTACTGAGTCATTAAATACCTGAGTGGCCCTCATTAGAATTATAAACAGATCCATACTTCATATACAAAAATGATACATGCACAAAAATAGGATTTACAGATTCAGCAGATTGTACCTATAAAATTGATATGTTACATGATGCATTTTGCATAAAGCATCTTCAGTTATGCATATTCATATTTATAAGCCAGTTTTCATAAAGCAGGGGAGAGCTGACACAGAATTTCCGTTTGCAGTGATGAGAAATTGTTGCATAGGATGCCAGCACGGTTGGCAGAGCTAAGATTCCAGGTGTTGTGGTGCATGCTGGTTGTGTTAGAGGTGATGTACAGATCTCTGGCTAGAGAAGCAGAGAGTATGTGATGTTACATGACAAGTTTTAATTTTTGTTTTTGAGGTTCATGAGTTAGGGATGTTATATGTGTGGCTACCTTAACTAATACCTAATGTAAGTCTCAGAGGGGTAGGAGTGTTAGTCTGTAATTTAAAAAAAAAAACGAATAATCCAGTAACACTCTGGGGTACGTCTACACAGCAACATTATTTCACTAGCGTTATTTTGAAATAATTTAGTCCGCGTCTACACGTCATGGAGGATAGGCCCATCAATGGCTATTAGGCAGGATGGGCAGGAATGGTGTCTCTAGCCTTTGTTTGCCAGAAGCTGGGAGTGGACTGCAGGGAATGGAGCTATTGTTGGTTCCCTGTTCTGTTCATTCCCTCTGAAGAACCTGGCATTGGCCACTGTCGGCACACAGGATACCCGGCTAGATGCACCTTTGGTCTGCCCATTATGGCTATTTTTATTATCTTACAACTTGAGCACACCACATAGACAAACAGTAACCATGATGTTTAAAAGTCTCAGAGGGGTAGTAGTGTTTGTCTGTAACTAAAACAAAAAGGCCAACAACTGCACCTTTGAGACTAAGAAAAATTTAACTGTTTATATTTTTGTTAGTCTCTAAGGTGCTACAGGACCATTATTGTTTAAGTTTTTTTTTTAAACAGTAACCGTGTCCATTTCCTGCTATTTGACCATTTCCTATGCAAACAAGTGTCAAAGCAAGAACTTGCCTCCTTAGCACTCCTGAATCACAAGAACCCTGTGGGGGCTAGAGTGGGGTGTCTCAGTTGGGGGCCACATCAGTGAGGGTTGAGGGTTTTGGGAGGAGTTTTTTTGCTTCTCACTTGTGTGACCCCCAACTGATTTTTGTGTGGGTCAGTGACCCCCCCAAACCAAAAAAGGTTCCCCACCCCTGCCATAAAGAAAACATTGACATCTTTTGTGTTGGACATAAATTAATATTTTACTTTATTTAAAATGAAGTTTGATAAACTAATATGAGAAAGTTAAAGTGCTTAATCTGTTTAATAATTTAAAGTAAACCGTTCTCCCCAGCTGCATCACTAGCAAAATGGCTCAGGTGTAATTATGTAATTAATGGTGAGTTTCCACTAGCAACAGGTAGTCCGGAGAAAGGTTGGAGAGGGCGGGACCTCAAGAAAGGGCTGGAAGTATCAGGGAAAGGATGGTGTGGAGCCTGGCTTGCCCTGACGTTTAAAAAGTGATCTTGGGTGTAAACAGGTTGGAGACCATGTTCTAGACCTTTAATCATTTTTGTTGCTCTTCTCTGGACCTTCTCCATATCTTTCGTGAAATGTGGTGCCCAGAACTGGACACAAACTTCCAACTGAGGCCTAATCAATGCAGAGTAGAGCAGAAGAATGACTTCTCGTATCTTGCTCACAACACACCTGTTAATGCATCCCAGAATCATGTTTGCTTTTTTTGCAACAGTGCCACACTGTTGACTCATGTTTAGCTTGTGGTCCACTACAACCTCTAGATCCCTTTCTGCAGGACTCCTTCCTAGACAGTCGCTTCACATTCTGTGTGTGTGCAACGGATTGTTCCTTCCTAAGTGGAGCACTTTGCATTTCTCCTTATTGAACTTCATCCTATTGACCTATTTCACATAATGTAATAAGTTACCTTACAAAATATATTGTAAATTAAATTTTAAAAAGTTACATCCATTATTATGTCCAAGGTACACAGAAAAGCACTAAGTAAGGAAATGCCAAGGATAGGGTTGCCTATGGAACATTGATACTTCCCATACCTATTTTTTCTGCCACAGGTCCCCTGCTTCATTCAGTGCACAGGTTGCATGAAGCTCAGTGAATTAGGCAGGAGAGCTGGGTTTTTCTACTGAGCTACCCCGTTAGCTGGTGTTAGATACCTGCCTGAAGCTGTCAATTACTGTTGATTTGTTATTGTAGGAGTGATTTCTCAACTCTGCCTCAAACAAACAGGCGGCAAATCTAGCTCTTTAGTATGATCCCAATCAGCAAATCTTACTTTGTGAATACAACCAAACCATAGGGAGAGAAGTGTGTCACACTCCATACATTGTGTTTACTCTTTTCAGAGCAGCATGCAAATGTTGTCTGCTCCCATAGCTGTAAATAAATTCTATAGGAGTCCCCATCTACATAGCTTCATGGGCACCAGTATGCTAGGCTTCTTCGTCGAGTAGTGTCCCCAAGGGTGCTCCACTCGAGGTGCTGGGCTCGTCCCAGCGCCACAAACGGGAAGATTTTTGCTAGCAGTAGCCCTACCAGACCGCGCATGCGCAGCTGCTGCCTCATGCCATTCAGCTGAGCGCGGTCCGGTCTTGTCAGTTTCCTTCCAACCGTCCGCGGCTGCAGACGGAGTTAGGATGCGCTCCCCCTCCTGTCTGAGGAGAACGGGAGATTAGTTTTAGAAATAGAGTTTTCTCAGTTAATAGTTTATTAGTTGTTTCTTAATAGTTACAGTTCTATTCCAAAAAAAATTTTTTTTTCTCATTATAGTTCAAGTTTTAAGTTTTAAGTAAACAGGTAGAGATTATGCCAGGATCACCTGGCTTTAAGAAATGCACACAGTGCCAGGATGCCATGCCAGCATCGGATGGGCACTCGTAGTGTATCAAATGCCTTGGAGATGGACATGTCCCGCTGAAGTGCACTCACTGTACTAAATTAACCGCGCATGCCAGGCGCGACTGGGAGTTGAGGCTGAGGGTGCTTTTATTTAACAAAGCCCTTCAGACCTCCAAAATGACTGAGCGTCTTCCACTGCCTCAGGGATGCATGAGGCTCACCCACCGGCTTGAGAGTCTCCTCACAGGACCTCTAACCCCTCTGCGAGGGTGAGTGTCGGAGACAGACCGGGCACCTCTGGCGTCCTGCCGAGGCATCCCGTTGACAGGACGGGCAGGGGCCGCAGCTCATCAGCCCCAAGCTGTGCCCGCACCAAGGACCCGATATCGGCACCTGGAAAAGGGCCGCAGGCTGACTCGGCACCGGCAACGGCTCCAACAGACGGTTTGAAGCCGACAATGGCCACCCCAGCACCGGCTTACCCAGCGCATGCACAGATGAGCGCAATTGTGCCGACACCCACAGCAGCGGTGTCAGCAACTTCATCTCCACTTTCCTCGGTTCCGGATGCATCGGCACCAACATCGGCGCCGCAGGCAGGCACCGTCACTCCACAGCCCTTGGCACCAACATCGCCTCCTCTGGTCCCGCAACTCACTACTCCAGCAGCACCGGTGATCCAGCTGGGTTACAGCCAGTCTATGGAGACTGCTTCTTTACCAGCCAGCTCATTGCAGACGGTACCATCTTCCCCTCTCAACTGCTCCGTGCCGACCAAGGCACAGCGCAAGTCAGGACAAGTCCCAACACCATCTCTCATCCCAGACCATGCTGTTTTTTCTCCTGGACCCTTGACACTGACCTCGTCATACACTGGCAGCCATCACCACGCTCATCATTATACATCAACCAGAGACCATTACTACAGGTCACCTCATCACTCACCATTGCGACGATATTATCGAGCACATTACTCTCGATCTCCCTCCCACTACTCCATGAGATCTATTTCACCAAGGTCTTCAAGACCCTCAGGATATTCACGTCGGTATGGAACACTAAGAGGGTATTCTCCGAGATGCTCACCGGGTTCATACCATCACAGATGGTATTATGACCGTTACTATGATGACCGCCATTCCTCATTTGGTGGGAGGTACCTGCGTTCGCGATCCCTGCATTCCAGTAGACCGGTGTGTCCATGTAGTGCACCATTAGAATCCCACCCTTCCGCGGCTCCACCAACTCCTGCGAAGGACACTGCCTCGATCCATACCCATGAGGAACAGCAAGACAACCACACTCCAAGCCGAGAACCTCAGAGCCCTGATTCCCCTGCCGACCACTCATCTTCGTCGCCAGACGACACAGTCTTCCCTAGGGAATTATCTCCAACAGACGACCATAAGCAATTTCAGGAGCTCTTTAAGAGGGTTGCTCAATCTCAGGACATTCAAACTACGGATGTTCAACAAAAACAGCATCCTTTACTGAAGAACTTGCAACCTTCCCAGAAATCAAAGTTGGCGCTTCCCTTTGATGACGCCATTTTGGAAATTGCCAACGACATCTGGCAGACTCCAGCTACTTCCTTACCAACCAATAAACGGTCGGATAAGAAATATTTTATAAACCAGAAGGGTATGGAGTTCTTGTTTACTCACCCCCAGAACAATTCCCTTGTCATGGACGCTGCACAACAGAGGTCCAAGACAGCACAGACTAAAAATACCACAAATGACAAGGAGGCTAAACGTCTAGACATCTTAGGCAGAAAAGTGTACTCTTCCGCCACTTCAGCTCTGAGAATGTGCAATTACGTGGCTCCCCTTGCAAATCATGATTTTGACAATTATTCAAAATTAGTTCCTCTTTTAGAGCATTTACCGGACTCGAAGCGTCAAATCTAAAGGCGGTAATACAGGAGGGCTACACAACAGCCTGAACAGCGTTGCAGATCGCACTTGACACTGCCGACGCAGCGGCTTGTGCCACAGCTACTGCTGTAGTCATGCGTCGTGCGTCCTGGTTACATCAAGCTGATGCCCCGAAAGATCTACTAAACAAGGTAGAAGACTTACCCTTTGATCGCCAGTCACTCTTCGCTCAATCCACCGATCAGGTATTTTACTCGGGTAAAGACTCGCGCACGACATTGCGAACGCTAGGGATGTACACGCCTCCCTATAGACGCAAGAGATACATGCCCTATAACAGACAGAGGCCTTTCTCTTATGCAACACCTCATGCTAGACCATACGAACAGCAGAGGCCAAGACAATGTCCGCAAAAGTGACGGCAACAACCTAACAAAGCACCCATTCACAAGCAGGGTCGGCAGCAGGTTTGACGGGTTGATTGAGGGACTGTGTACCACCCCTCTGACGGAGGCTCCAGACAACAGCATTGGCCTTATCAACAGCATTGGTCTCTTATAACCACCGACCATTGGGTCCACGACATAGTTACTTCAGGATACGTCATCCCTTTCAATTCTATCCCTCTCCTCTCCCCCGTCCCTTTTCAGGAACCCCTCTCATGAGACTCTGCTACAGCAAAAGGTCTCTCATCTGCTTACCATAGAAGCAGTGGAGAGGGTGCCAACTCAATTTCGGGGGAAAGGTTTTTACTCTCGTTACTTCCTCACCAGAAGAAATCGGGGTTGGAGGCCTATCCTGGACCTATGTCGGCTCAACCGTCACCTGCGGAAACAAAAATTCAAGATGGTCACGTTAGCCTCTATCATCCCAGCTCTTGACAAAGGGGATTGGTTCGTGTCCCTCGATCTACAGGATGCCTATTTTCATATAACAATACATCCGGCCCACAGGCGGTTCCTTCAGTTCGTAGTGGGAGCCAACCATTACCAGTACCGAGTGTTACCTTTCGAACTTTCAGCAGCGCCACGAGTTTTTTTCCAAGACCCTGGCGGTGGTGGTGGCTTACCTTTGTCGCCTCGACATCATGATCTTTCCGTATTTGGACGATTGCCTATTAAAGGCCCCACGCTCGACGAAGCTACATGGGCAGTTACCACTACTGTGACGGTGTTCGAGATTCTTGGGCTCATAATCAACTTCAAGAAGTCCTCCCTGACACCGAGTCACGAACTAGAGTTCATCGGTGCAAGACTCGATTCTCTGACCGCAAGGGTGTACTTACCCATGAAGAGGTTCCAAACTAATCTGGGATTTGGTACAGACTGCATCAATTTCTCCCAAATCCCGCATACTTACCTGTCTACAGCTGCTCGGCCATATCGCGGCCACCACATATGTGGTACTGCATGCGAGACTCCACCTGCACAGCCTTCAACATTGGCTATTCATTGTTTACACGCCCAGTGCACATGGCACAAACAGGACAGTTTCTATTCCCAAACACGTCAGGACCTCGCTGGTATGGTGGGACAACCCCAGGAATATGTTAATAGGGGTCCCCTTTCACGGCCAGAAGCCTTCACTGCAGATCTCAACGGATGCTTCCCTGCTCGGCTGGGGCGCCCATTTGCAGGAACATCGAGCTCAGGGTCTCTGGATGCCCCAAGAATCCCTGCAACACAAACTTCCTCCAATTACGAGCAGTGTTCAATGCTTGCAAGCATTTTCTCCACATCATCCGAGGCCTTACGATCCAGATTCTCACCGACAACATATGCACGGTGTATTATATCAACCGACAAGGAGGCGCATGTTCACGCCCCCTCTGTGCAGAAGCCATACGTTTGTGGAACTGGGCGAATCGGTAGGGTATTACCTTGACCACATCATACCTTCCCGGCAAGGACAATGTTATCGCCGATACCCTCAGCAGGCACTTCCTTCCCCAATACGAATGAGAGTTACACAACGAAGTTGTTCGCAGCCTTTTCCAACTCTGGGGGTTCCCCAATATAGACGTCTTCGCCACCCGTTGCAACAGAAAGTGCCATCAGTATTGCCCATGGGTGGGCGTCAGCACAGATTCCTTGGGAGATGCCTTCCTGCTTGACTGGAGTCGCCACCAACTGCTCTACGCCTTTCCTCCTCTCCCGCTCCTCCCAAGGGTGCTGGAGAAAATAACATTGGAGGGTGCAACAGTAATTTTGATAGCGCCCTTCTGGCCCTGACAAACGTGGCTAACACAATTATCGAGAATGTCGGTGGCCCAGCTACGACGACTACCGAGGCTGTTCAATTTACTGTCTCAACAACGCGGTACAATGATCCACTCACACATCGCACGCATGCACCTGATGGTGTGGCTCCTAGTTGGCTCCAAGGGCATGAGTTGATCTATTCTCAGGAGGTGAAGCACGTGCTGATTAACAGCAGGTGACACACTACTCACAAGACTTACCTTCAGAAATGGTACCGGTTCCAGTCTTGGTGTTCAGCAAGAGATCTCGACTCTCTCTCCTTACCTATCCAACAGGTGCTAGATTATATTCTGCACCTAAAGGCGGCGGGGCTGGTGATTCCTTCCCTCAGAGTGCATTTGGCAGCAATTTCGGCCTTCCATCTTCCTATCAACGGTTATTTGGTGTTCGCACATCCTCTCACCAAAAGGTTTTTAAAGGGGCTCAACCACCTATATCCGGCTCACAGGATCCCACCAGAACCATGGGACTTGCCTTTAGTCTTGGACACTCTGACTTGCCCCCCCCTTTGAACCACTTGTGACGTGCGACCTACGGATGCTCACAATGAAGGTGGCGTTCCTACTTGCCATGACGTCGGCGTGCCGAGTGAGTGAATTAGCGGCTCTCTCTGCTGATCCGCCATACACACTGTTCTCCGACCATGGTGTGGTTCTTCGCGTACACCACACCTTTCTACCAAAGGTGAATTCTGCCTTCCATATAAACGAACCCATAAGCCTACTGACATTCTACCCCAAACCTCACTCCTCGCAGGAAGAGTCACGACTGCACACGCTAGATGTCAGATGAGCGCTGGCCTTTTACCTCGACAGGACACATGCCTTTAGGAAGTCTCAGAGCCTGTTCCTGTCTACAGCCGAGCGTTCCCAAGGCAAACAGCTCTCCGTGCAACACATCTCCAGCTTGATTGTCGCGTGCATCACATGATGTTACACTCTACGTAACAAATCGCTTCCGAGGCGACCTCATGCCCACTCTACCAGAGGCATGGCTGCATCCACTGCCTACCTTAGGGGTGTGCCATTGCAGGATATATGCCGTGCAACAACCTGGTCATCTGCTCTTACCTTCGCTAGACACTATGCCCTGGCGAGCATACTGAAGACCGATTCAGTGGTGGCCCAAGCTTTCTTGTCCACAGCGCAGAGGCAATAAGTCCGAAGCACACATGTAGCAGTGGACCACTGCTGTGTACTCACCTCGAGTGGAGCACCCTCGGGGACACTACTCGATGATGAAAAGAGAATTACTCACCTTGTGCAGTAACGTCTGTTCTTCGAGATGTGTCCCCCGTGGGTGCTCCACGTCCCACCCTCTTCCCTGCTTCGGAGCTTCTGTTTTCTCTTTTTCAGACGCTTCTGGTTGGGAGGAAACTGACAAGACTGGACCGTGCTCAGATGAACGGTGCGAGGCAGCAGTTGCGCATGCGCGGTCTGGTAGGGCTACTGCTAGTAAAAATCCTCCGGTTTGCGACGCCGGGACTAGCCCAGCACCTCGAGTGGAGCACCCATGGGGACACATCTCAAAGAACAGATGTTACTGCACAAGGTGAGTAACACTCTCTTCCCAAACCGCCAGCCTGGCCCCGCCCGCACTCTGTCCCCAGAATGACTACTGCAGGCATTCTGGGGGTGGAGTGTTGTTGCCCCAGGGAGGCCGGGGCAGTGTGTCCTCCTCCCTCCCCCATGCTCCAGCCCAGGATGCTGGAGCCACGCACCACCCACCCTCCCTGTGCTCCGGGGCCAGGGAGGCTCAGGCCATGCGTCACCCAACTTCCCAATACTGCAGTTGGGGAAGCTGGAGCCACATGCCCTTCTCCCTCCCCGTGCTCCAGGGCTGGGGAAGCTGAGACCGTGCACCCGCCTCTTCCCGCCCCAACCCCCCGCTCCTGGTAGGGAGGGGGCACATGCGCAGCATGGCACCTTGTAGGGGCAGGGCCCCAGCAGAAGGGGTGGGGCTCGTCCAGCCCTACTTTCACTGCCACCCACGCATAGCTTTTATAGAAGATTCCTACAGAATGAGATCCTTTTGCTATATTCTTGTTTTAAGCAAAAACACTTTATAGATTTGTATAGCAATACACGGATTTAATCCTGTTAAATCCTATAGGATGAACAAAATTGTATCCCTGCTATATAAAGCTGTGAAAATTGATCTCATGCCATTGGTCTTTTCTGTAATGGGCCACTGCAGCTGATGGTAGAATTTAGGCTCAATGATATCAAAAGAAGGTGCACAAGTATGAATGAGGGCCACGTCTAGAACATAAGAACATAAGAACGGCCGTACTGGGTCAGACCAAAGGTCCATCTAGCCCAGTATCCTGTCTGCCAACAGTGGCCAGCACCAGGTGCCCCAGAGGGGGTGGACCGAAGACAATGATCAAGCGATTTGTCTCCTGCCATCCCTCTCCAGCCTCTGACAAACAGAGGCCAAGGACACCATTTTATCCCCTGGCTAATAGCCTTTTATGGACCTAACCTCCATGAAATTATCTAGCTTCTCTTTAAACTCTGTTATATTCCTAGCCTTCACAGCCTCCTCTGGCAAGGAGTTCCACAGGTTGACTACACGCTGTGTGAAGAAGAACTTTCTTTTATTAGTTTTAAACCTGCTACCCATTAATTTCATTTGGTGTCCTCTAGTTCTTCTATTTAGGAACTAATAAATAACTTTTCTTTATCAGCCCTCTCCACACCACTCATGATTTTATATACCTCTATCATATCCCCTCAGTCTCCTCTTTTCTAAACTGAAAAGTCCCAGTCGCTTTAACCTCTCCTCATATGGGACCCGTTCCAAACCCCTAATCATTTTAGTTGCCCTTTTCTGAACCCTTTCCAAGGCCAAAATATCTTTTTTGAGGTGAGGAGACCACATCTGTACACAGTATTCAAGATGTGGGCGTACCATAGTTTTATACAGGGGCAGTAAGATATTCTGGGTCTTATTTTCTATCCCTTTCTGACCCAAAGTTTTGTAAAACACAACCAGAAGCAAGATTGAATGAGAGAGAGAGGGAGCGCATGTCTGCTTGAAATGGAATGAGCTCACTTTCTGAAACTGTGGAGACATTGTGAGGAAAACAAACAGCTTCTCTTACAGATTGGTGTGCACTATCCCTCTGGTCAGATGGGGACAAGACCGCTATGGAGGGAACCAGCACTACAATAACCTGCTCCTATGACAGAGGGAGGTACATGTATTACAGAAAATACTGGTGCCATGGAGGATCCAGATCATCTTGTGATATTTTAGGAGACACAGAGAATTTTGTTAAGAGTGGATATAAAGGAAGATTGTTACTCTTGGATAACAAAAGAGGAGACTTTTTTGTCACAATGAAGCAGCTGGTGGAAGAAGATTCAGGAATGTATTGGTGTGGAATACAAAGACCATATGCAGATATAATGACTGCTGTGAAACTCACTGTAACTGAAGGTAAAGATGCTTTAAACATTGTAATGTCTCTGAGATGTTCATTAGTTTCATAACTAGAGTGAAGAAAGTATATTGTCTGCAGTGATTTAGTTACTCTTATTTGATGTAAAATGGGAATGAACAATACTGCAATTGCAAAACCAGAAAAGTGAGAACTAATGAAAGCACAGCCAGAATGTCACTGAAACAAGAACAGAGCTGCTCTATGTGGCTGAACACCTCAATAGCAAGAGGTGCCCTGCAGTTATATAGAAACACTAGCACCATGGTCACCAACCCATTGATCACAGTCAATTGGGAGGGCCTGACCACTCGATCGTGAGGCCTTTGGGGCCCCCTCCATTTCCCCCCACCCCCAAGAAGCCCCACTACCTACCTCCAGTGACAATGGAGGTAGCGCCAGCTTCCCATGGGGTGCATGGAAGTCCCACAGCTGCGCGCGCCACTTCTGGGGTTTCAGGAAGTGCACTGGCTACTCCCCCTCCCCCAAACAGCTGGCACAGTACCTGAAAGGCCAGGTATGTGGCGTGCTGAGGACTTCCTGCGGGGGGAAGGGGGAGAAGAAAGGGGTAGGAGTCCCCGGAGGAGGCGCGCGCAGACTTCCCTCCTCTGCAGGGAGGGGTGGGGGTAGGAGTCCCCGGAGGAGGTGTGCACCGGGATGTCCTTCCCCTGCGGAGGGGGGGGGAGGGCGAGATAGAGGGGGTAGGCGTCCTGGGAGGAGGCGCATGCCAGGGACTCCGTTCCCTGCCCCCCACCAACACCCTGTTCCCTGCCCCAGCACCCACTGGCAGCCTACTACCTGCCCTATCAGCCTGTCCCCTACCCGAATCAACACTCTGTCCCCTGCCTCAGCACCCACCGGCACCCTGTCCCCTGCTTCAGCACCCACTGGCACCCTGTGCCCACCGGCACCTGGCACCCTGCCCCCACCAACATCCTGTCGCCACCCCAGTACTCACTAGCACCCTTCCCCAGTACCATGTCCCCTGCTCCCACCAGCACAGTTGGGGCCACATTAATGAGGCTTGGGGGTTTTTGGAGGAGTTTTTTTTTTTTTTTGCATCTCATTTGTGTGGCCCCAACTGACTTTTCTGTGGGTCAGTGACCCCTGACACAAAACAGGTTCCCCGCCCCTCTCATAAATAAAGACAACGCTGAAACTTTTTGTGTTTAACATAATATTTTATTTAAAAATGAAGCCTGGCCAACAAGCCCCCAATTGGGGCCAAGTGCCCATCTGGCTGCAGCGTCATAACACTCCTGTACTGCCCCCCGACCCCAAATCTGAGCCTATCATACACTGGAACCCCGTCCTGAGCCTCTCACATCCCCAAACTCCTGCACCCCCACATCCTCAGTCTTCTGCCACAGCACTCCTGCACCATCCACACACTGCAAATCTGTGTCCTGAGCCCCTCATACTCCCAGCCTCCCTGTCCTGAGCCCCTCACACACCCAGCACAAACGCCTGCACCCTCACAGCCACAAGCCTGTGGTTTGCTCAGCACCCCAACTCTCCACCTGACCCCAACACTTCCCAGCCTGGAGCCCCCTCCCTGAGCCAGCATCCCCTTCTCCACATCCTCCTGCATCCAAATTCCCTCCCAGAGCTTGCACCTCTCACCCCTTCCTACCCCCAAATCCCTCATTCCCACCCCCAAGCCCGCACCTCCCATCTCAACTCAGTGAGGGTACCGCTAGACTACAAGAGTTTTTCCATGATACCAGAGGTATCTTCCACGTCCAGGGACACATTTGTTCTTCCGCTCTTTCGGCAACCCCATGTATTCCCCGTTCCATGAGGAATAAGGGGGCTTCGGAAAGAAGGAGTTTTCCGACATTTGGCACAGTCTAGACAGGCCAAACGTTGGAAAAACCTCTTCCTACAGAAGAATCGGGAAAAAAAAGCAGCAGTGTAGCCATACCCTGAGAGTGTATAAGGGCTGCGGATAGCAAGTGTTGGAGAAGTGGAGAACAGAGAGGGCGGGGCTTCAACGAAGGGGTGGAGTCTTGGGGAAAGGATGGGGTAGATCTTGGCTTGTTCTGACATTTAAAAAGTGATCTTGGGCATAAAAAGGTTGAAGACCACTGCACTAGCAGATAAGAACATAAGAACATAAGAACGGCTGTACTAGGTCAGACCAAAGGTCCATCTAGCCCAGTATCCTGTCTGCCGACAGTGGCCAGCACCAGGTGCCCCAGAGAGAGTGGACCAAAGACAATGATCAAGTGATTTGTCTCCTGCCATCCTTCTCCAGCCTCTGACAAACAGAGGCCAAGGACACCATTCCTATCCCCTGGCTAATAGCCTTTTATGGACCTAACCTCCATGAAATTATCTAGATGTACATGGCATTGCTCGGGAAGAGAGGGGGAAGAGTCCTCAGACCCCATGAGGAGGGGTGAAGCGAATCCCCACGCTCTGGGTGAAGGAGGGCAGGGGGAAATCACTATGCCCTGTAGGAGCCTCACAGTGGGAGGTGGGGAATCTCCACATGCCCATGAGGAGTGGCAGGAAAGGGGGAGTGTGTGGGCCACCGTCGGGAGGTGGGGAATCACAGGCCCTGTAGCTGCAGGTGGGGAGGAGAAGGGAAACCTCACCCGTGGAAGGTGGCCTGGCTGGCAACATGTAGAGCCTCTTCCCCAGCCCGTCAGTCTCGTGCTGTGGCTGTCCCCAAAGCTCACTCTGCAATATCATGTCCCTGCTCGCTGCCCCCAATGATGAGTGGGAGGAGGACCATGTTCCTCCTTTCTTTGCCCCCTCCCTTTCCATGTTGTGAAAAACAGCCCCATTCCTGCCACTTCCTGTGTTCTTGGCACAACCAAACCCTGACCTTGCTTTAAGTTAGGGTAAGGGGAGGCCGCCTACCAAATTTGGTGGCCCTTACTGTTACTGATTCAGAGGAGTTCTAGCACAGAGAGACATTTCATTTCTAAAGTATATATATAGATTATTGTTTGCATTTCAGTTGTATCTAGGGTATCCAATTGAGATCAGAGCACCGTTGTGGTAGGCATTCTGAAAAACACAGGATGAGACAATCCCTGCCCCAAAGAGCTTACAATCTAAATAGACAACACAGAGTGAAAGGGGATACTGTTATTCCTCCCCACCGCTGTACAGCCTGAGAACCCAAACACAGAGTACCGGCTTGTACAGCCATATGCACTAGAGAGGTGTGAATTATAATGCTCCTTAATGTGCACTCATGTAGTTAGTACTGGTACTACATGAACATGCACTAGGGAAATTTACTCAGGCCCGTTAGTGCCCTTTAGAATTCAAACCTCTGTAGTGTGTTTTGCCACACTGTATAGACAAGACCTATGTGACTTGCTGCAGGTCCCATGGAGTCTAGGGTGAAGCCAAGAACTAGCAGATGTCCTCCTGAGTCCATGTCCAGGCCTTACCCACTCAGCTAACCAACCTCTTAAGTGATGAGAGGAAAAGCTGAGATTTAAGAATACATGGTATCCCTGTCAACCACAGAATTCATGATGTAGTAGCAGCATCACCTTATCCTAGCAGGTGATTCCTGATTCAGAAGGATATCATGCAATAGGTCTTGAGGATAAATTCCTTGCCATATTGATCATTTCAACATTACCCATATCACAATCCTCATTTTGAGGATTGTTGTTGTAGCCATGTTGGTCCCAGGATATTAGTTAGGCAAGGTGGTTGAAGTAGTATCTTTTACTGGACCAACTTCTGCTGGTGAGACACAAGCTTTCAAAGTACAACCTCCTGAAGAGGAGCTCCAGGGGCTTCAAAAGTTTGTTTCTCTCTCAAACAGAAGTTGGTTCAATAAAAGATATGATCTCAGCCACCTTGCCTCACTAATCCTCATTGTATTCAGTTTTAGATAAATACACGTGTCAAAGCTGGCACACACTTGCCCAGAGAGATTCAACTCAGCCTTTGGTGTGGTGAGGAAGGCACTCTTAAGCCTATAGATAGGGCATCGGCTTATGTACTGTGTGAACTCACTGATCAAGGATCAATGGTATGTAAATGCCTGTCTTCCCCACTCTTTCTAAACTCAGCAGCAAAGCCAGGCAGTCTCTTGAGACTAATCCTTTGAAAGAGCATAGAACTTGATACGGATTATCTACAGCCAACTCTGATTGGCTAATCCAAACAATGCTTCTGACCCTTTTGTGTGCTGCCTCTCACCAGAACTGTTTGGTTCCATTTCAGAACCTCTCTCCATACCACTTATTACTTTCACCAGCCATCCCAGTGACTCCTGCCTAGGGAGATCAGTGACTGTCAGATGTCACTCAGCCAGAGGCTCTAATGTTCACTACACATGGTACAGAAAGAGCTTTTCGACCACCGCTGCCGTTGTGCACAGCAGTGATCTGGTGCTTCGCTGTGGAGACCTCCTGGAGAGTCAGAGCTATTACTGCCAAGCTATGACTCGCAGAACAAACAAATCCACCCACCTGGTGAGAGCAGAGGTGCTGAACCCAGCAAAGGAGAACTGCACATACCGCTTACAATTAGCAGGTAATGTTTTCAATTCACTGTTTGCTTGACGGACTGATCAATAATTCACTGGAAAAATATTCTAATACACAAGTTAACTCCTTTCACACTAAGTTATGCTAGCCCAATATGGACCTCCTAACGCAGAAAGGAATCCAGCTACAAATACAGCAGTATCTTGTATTGCCTAGTATATGTGCAAATACCAGCACACCTGCAGCATGGGGAACAAAATGTCAGACATGTTGTTACCAAAAATACCACCTCTTTATCCCTTGAGTTAAAGGAGAATGCTTCTTAGCTAAAAGGGTTAGGAAGATTTAATTTTCCTATGTAAATAGAGAACTGTTTAATGTAAATACAGTGTTTTCTTTACTCCTCTTGTTTAAGGGGAGAGTACAAAATGCCTAATGCCAAGGAGATATGCATTGGTTTCTATAAAAGGGATTGTATATTTTTATTACAGATGGCGAATCATACAACTGTATAAGAACTACCCCAGAGTTTACAGTTGAGATGCCTACAATACCCTTCTCAGGCTCTTCAGCACCTTGCTCCAACTCATCTAGCCATCCTGGCACAGAAGAGTAGGTACTGGCCATCACAGCTATGTGCTAGTAGAAATTCTGTCTAAAGACATTTAAAGCTAGATGCTAGGAGATCAGATTCAGGGACAGCCTATCAAATGTCCTGATACTCTTCACATCAGTAGAAAAAAAAAATCAGGTGAAACTAACATAGTGGGAATAGTTGTGCTTAGGTACCATGGCAATTGGCATACCGGGAATATTGGAAAGAGATATGCTAGAGAGAAAAATCAGTACAGAAGAGATTTTATAGGGAATGAAATTGCCAACTCGATCCAAAGGACAGAGCACTGCACCAAAGTGTCACAGAGGACAAGAATTTGGAAGACT
Organism: Rafetus swinhoei; assembly: GCA_019425775.1. Taxonomy (NCBI): domain Eukaryota; kingdom Metazoa; phylum Chordata; order Testudines; family Trionychidae; genus Rafetus; species Rafetus swinhoei. The sequence continues at coordinate 1,307,368 of JAFJHL010000175.1, read as the reverse complement.
TTAAAGAGGATCCAGTGCTTATATGGACATTGAGAACTTTCAGTTATGCAAGGAAGGACCGTAATAAATTATAAAGAGAATCATGCTTCAGGGCACAGGCTGATTACTAAACTACTCAGGGTTAAGGAAAGGCCTCCAGGTGGGGATGGTGTTCCATAATTGTCTCATTTCATTTCCTGAACTTTCCTCTAAGGTACTAGGTCAGGGTACTGGATTAGATAGACCATTGTTCTGATCCATCATAGAAATTCCGATGTTTCTATTTAGAAATAAGGGCAACAAATGGGACAACAGAATCCAGCACCGCTGTTTGGAAAACAAATGGTAACAGTAGGACTTGTGCTCCTAAATCCTGTGGGCACTTTTGAAAAATCTCCCCCCGTGGAACATGCTTTTAGGAATAGTAATAGAGATGTAGCCATGTTAGTCTGGTGGAGCTGAAACAAAAAACAGGATGATGTAGCACTTTAAAGACTAACAAGATGGTTTATTAGGTGATGAGCTTTCGTGGGCCAGACCCACTTCCTCAGATCAAATAGTGGAAAAAAATTGGCATGACCATATATACCAAAGGATACAATCAAAATGAACACATATGAAAAGGACAAATCAAATTTCAGAACAGAAGGGGATGGGGGGGGAGGTAAATGTCTGTGAGCTAATGATATTAGAGGTGATAATTGGGGAAGCTATCTTTGTAATGGGTAAGATAAGTAGCGTCCTTGTTAAGACCTAGGTGTAAAGTGACAAATGTAAGCATGAATGACAGTTCAGAGGATTCTCTTTCAAGTCTAGTGTTAAAATGTCTTTGAAGCAGGATGCAGCTAGTTAAGTCCTTGAGACAATGCCCTTTCTGGTTGAAATGGCAATAAACTGTTGGGCATTGTCTCAAGGACTTAACTAGCTGCATCCTGCTTCAAAGACATTTTAACACTAGACTTGAAAGAGAATCCTCTGAACTGTCATTCATGCTTACATTTGTCACTTTACACCTAGGTCTTAACAAGGACGCTACTTATCTTACCCATTACAAAGATAGCTTCCCCAATTATCACCTCTAATATCATTAGCTCACAGACATTTACCTCCCCCCCCCCTCATCCCCCTTCCGTTCTGAAATTTGATTTGTCCTTTTCATATGTGTTCATTTTTTTGATTGTATCTTTTGGTATATATGGTCATGCCAATTTTTTTCCACTATTTGATCTGAGGAAGTGGGTCTGGCCCCACGAAAGCTCATCATCTAATAAACCATCTTGTTAGTCTTTAAAGTGCTACATAGTCCTGTTTTTTGTTTCATGCTTTTAAGAAACATTTAAAACAAGCACATCTTTTAACTGACGATCCAGTATTTCCACAGTGGCCAGTCAAATCTATTTTCCTTTTTGCTTTTAGAAGTTGGATCCCAGTTCCATGGGCTATTCTGCGCTGGCTATTCCTGGTTATTCTAGTGACAGCTTTACTTATCATTCAGAGCAACAGCCCATAGAAAAGTGGTGAGTTTCTTTTAACTGTAAAGACAATTTTCATAATACTCTTATCTGTATTATGGAGCTAAACGATTCTCTTCAAAACTGATAAGCAAAGGAGGCTTCTGTGTATAGGTCTATATTGAAGCTAGCTAGCTATTAAAGTATTCTTAATGTACATTTTACTAATATATGCTCAAATGTGATTTGAGAGACTGGACAGTTTTTTATTTTATTTGCTGTAAATATCAATATTTATAAAGACAATTTCCATTCTGACTGAAGATTTTTAAACCTGTAATCAAGGACAAAAGTTTATTTACAAACAAAAGCAGTTTGCTGTTTCTGCCCTCTTGGAAGATCACAGCTCTCAATAGAGCACTGCTTCTATATATAGCCAGTAGTGTGCGCTCTGATATACTTACTCCCAGGCTGTAAATCTTTGACCCACCAGGTCTTAATATATAGTATACTTATTCAGTGAAGATTTTTTAAGTCTAAGATTTTAATTGCTTTACATTTCTGTTCATATCAATGGAAATGTATTCTCATGTGGTTTTGGTGTGAGGTTTAAAAAACTCAAATACCAACATTTACCAACAGAAGTTGAGTCCTAAGGTTACTATAGTGAGTTGCAGCTCTTACTGAGTAAAAACCTAATATGCATGCTCTTGTGATACATTGTGGTCACAACACCTTAGCAATTATTTCCTTTCTTTATAGACCATAAGCCTAGAAATATTTTATTAAAATATGGATACTTTGAATTATAAAAAAGCTACTAGTAAAACTATATTAACAAAATTGAAGGTACCCAAGGATTATAGAGGTGTCCCAAATCCGTGATAAATGAGAATGTCATGCTTCTTTAAGTGGGACCTGCCTGCATGTAGCTTGACCCACGCTCTTATTCACCAATAAAGGAATTTTAAGAGGCCCAAATTATTCATGGGTGATGAGCATAAATCAAATCTGGAGCCTACATGGGAATCTAAAAAATTATTCCATAATACAAGATTCAACTCCTAATGTGCCAGGTTGATGCCTCTATAAATTACCCTGCTGATGTTCTATAATTAAGGGCAGGTGGCCATGTAACATCTCAACTACATGACCACCTGCTGGATTCCATATAGGGCTGCTCTCAGTGGTTGTGAGTGCAGGGTCCACATATGGCCAGAAAACACTTTGCAATACAAATATTCTTTGGTTTTAGATAATAAACTGAAAAACTATGTTTTTAAGATTTCATTTTCAGAATTGTCAGAGTGCCCCCATCCCATGAAGAGAGAGTCAGACAGACTTGCGTGCTTTTTGGTTAAGTACAATTTCCTGGCCATCACCAACAGTGTGATATTGCCTACCTCTTAGCATAGAACGATGCATTCAGCTGAAGCTGTTATCATTAAAACATCTGGACAAACTCCCACACACTGGTCACCCAAGAGACAACACTTCTCGGTACACCATTTAGCATACAGGAAGCAATGTTTTGTGAACCCTGAATAGACTGTTGCTGGAACAGTCTAAGACAGTATGCAAAATTCACAGTTTCCAGTCACATTTATAACTGTCTCTTGTGTGTGAACTGCATTCTATGTTCTGAAAATGCTTTCAACAGATGCTGTGCACCCAAAACAGGTTCAGTTAGCTTATGCATTCATCACATTAATCTGAAACATACATAAAGTTCTTAGACACAGAGATAAATGCCTGTGTGTATATTGGGTCAACCCTGCCCAGCCACACTTCCCCAGGTCAGAGTACCTAGTCCTGCTCCACCAGACATCACTGCTAGGAGACGGGGAAAAGCTCCAAGCCCATTAGCCTTTAAAAAAAAATCTGCTGTGCCAAACTACTCCACATTCTATAACTTCCTAGTGAAACTTCTCTAGCTGACAAGAGCCAAACACCCATAGTGACTCTGCAGTGGCAGAAAAGAGATTTTCAAACTGAGAGACTCAGATACGAGAGGAGCAAAACCTCAACTTTCTAGACACTAAAAAAGATTCTGCACCAACAGTGAAAATCCCAGATTGAGTGTCCCTGGACAGAGAGCCAGACGAGCCTTAGAAGGATGTCAGGGTTAGATACAGATTAGCAAAGAAAATAAAGCAGAATTATTGGATTTTTGTGAAAATCCAGTTCAGTGTACCTCTATAGAACTCTTGCCTGGTTTTCTGAGTGGCAACAGACCTTTCTACCCCTAAAAGAGGCATTGCTGTCAAATTTAAATTTTGTAATAGAAATTCTGCATTGTAGAGCAACAGAAACGTGTGTAAAATTGTAAGGAAAACAGCCATTTTAAAACCTAAATAAGGCCACATACCCCTGACCTGGAAACTAACTGTATACCAGTGAAATTGACACCATTGTTCAAGTTGAGGGAAATACAGGTAACTAATGAAGTGCATAAGAGTGACACTGTGAATTTTTATATTCTTTCCAGTGATTTAGGATGTGTCAGTGAAAGAGGGAGAAGCTTGTTTACCAGCTGATTTTTAAATTGACATCTTCCCTTTGGGAGGCTATAAGGGCAACTGCCCTAATTAAATCAACTAGCAGTACAGCTACTTTCCCTTAAGCCACCTTGCACCCTGCCCATCCATCTGGCTGGATTTCCACAGAGGTGCCCACAAGATGCAGATCCAATTTGAAATTGAGTATTTAACAATTACCCTATTGCCCAGACACTACAAAAGAGGATTGGAACCTCCTTGTATTGGGCACTGTACAAACACAACAGAAAAAGTGGTCAGTGACCTGAAGAGTTTATGGTACAACTTAATCTACTTTTAATAAAAATAAGTACATGGATCTGTATCTTTACAAACTATGAATCCGCATCCCTTTCCTCATGCTTTGTCACTTGGCGGAACAAGTGTCGCTATCAGTTCTCACACTTAGAAGTTGCATTTACAGCCTATACTGGAAAACAACAACAAAAAGTCACTCCCACAAATGATTTGTAAATAAGCTAATAAGTTCAGGAACAGGAGAGCTGCATCTAGCTACATGCTGAGATGTCCCATTACTGACTTGATCAATCTTCAGGGCAGGGAGACGAAAAAAAAAATCTGGGAAAACAATTTTCAGAAAACAGTCTGTTTAAATCAAGTCGCTGAAAGCTGCCATTTCACTCCCAGGAAGGTAGTGTAGCCTTTTGCATCAATTTTCAAAGTTTTCCTAAAAATGTAAAAGAAAATTAAAAACTACAGTTAAAGGAAATGGCAGTAAGACAAGTGGCCCAAGTGCAGGATGGGGAACCAGTCCTTCCTGCTTGTATGCCAAATTTCCCTCTGGCCCAGGCCAAGTTGCTTTATCTTTCCATGCCTCAGTTTCTCCATCTGTAAAATAGGGAGCCCCATCCCACAAGGGGAATGAAAGTGTCTGTAAAGTCCAAAGGAGCTAGAAAGTGCTAAATAGGATTAACTTTTATTCCTTAGGAACTTAGGGCAGAAATGTTAGACTCCGGGGTGCTGAGACAGGGGTGAAATCCCATTGGAATCAATGGGAAGCATACTGTTGATGCCAGGATTTCACCAAGACATTTAACAAAGCAGTGCTTCACATACAGAGAACACCTGAAACATAGGACAACAAGAGGGAGCAAGCTGGCATGTTTGGGGTCAGTGGCCAACAATGCCAGGGCATGCCGCTGAATGGCATGTTGCAGAGCTAGGCAGTTAGGATACCTCCTTGGGAGTGCCACTGAATGGTGCCCCTAGAACACTGGATCAGTCTACAGACTAGCAAAGGAACAGAGCCACATGTGCCAACAGGGAATGTCAGTGACCCATGAGCACTCACCCAGCCCCCATGAGCTTGGATGTATCCTCTCACTTCACGGTTCCCATTAATCAACTCCTCGAGACGGAGTTGAGTGGCCACAGTTGGAACTTTCCGGGCAATGTACGCTAACAATTTCACAGATACTGCCAGAAATGCTCTCTCATAGCCCAGCTCTGGATTCCGGCTGCTCCAAACCTTGCTGAGAGAATCCACCATGGCTCCAAATTCCTGCACCTGGAAACACCAAGAAGAGACTTTATAAAATGCCACCATTAAAGTACGTCATGATTCAAACCCCCACAGGATTACCAGGCCTTGCTTGCTCTGCCTATGATTGATTAAGGACAGTGACCCCTAAGATACCAAGCAACATACTGCTCAAGTCAGACTGTAAGGTCTTCGGGCAGGTATGTACTGCGCAGTACATACAGTCCCTGCCTGAAGACCTTACGGTCTGAATTTGTTCAGTGCTACTGTAGTTCACACAACAGTGCTGGGGGAGAAGGAGGCACAGTTTCCAATTTAACTAGAGCTGCAAAGAGCTTAGAACTAGAGATGCATGGGGGTATTCATACTGCAGCTGGGCTGGGATGAGTTCCAACTTCAGACCAGGCTCATGTTGGGTCAGCTAACAGGCTGGGGCTGTTCAGACAGCTCCCCTGACATTCAAGAGCAGCCCTCCTCCATCAAGAGGAAGGATCCTCACATAATAGCACCTCAGTTAAGCAAAGAGGTGCTGGAGCTCTACAGTATATTGCAGGAGAGAGAGAAACGCTGGCCTAAGCAAAGAGCGCTTGTGCATTACCTTTCCCTTAGTCACCCCAGCAATGACACGCTGGGCAGGCTGCTCCAGGTCCTCGTTATATTGGTCTCCCAGTCTCCGCAGACGACTGGCAATAATAGTCGGATCAAAGGCACTTGAAGCTTCTGATTCTGCATAGAGTTGATATTCTAAGATGACAGAGGGCAGGGAAAAGGGTACAGCCTATAGGGCAAGTGGCTGAGGAGAAAAATGCCTGGTTCATGTCTAAACTGCTTCTTTAAAAAGAAAATGATATTACATAAAAAATTGTGTTAAAAGAATGTGAAGTCAAGCACTCAGAAGTTAGGTAATGCCAGAGTTAAGATTCCCCATGCAACCTTAATTTGGAACCCTTGTGCGTATGCATTATGTGATAATGGAAAGATAATATTTCCTAAGAGTTCCTAATTAAAAAACCCCAAAAGACTAAAAAACAACTTCTATCGTCTGGAACCATTCTGACACTGGACTTAGAATTCAGATCCACAGCACAGACCTGCATTACTTGAATTAACAGAGTAACTGGTAACAGAACTAGGCTGAGTATGAAGATCAGACAACAGATGGGACACAGGGTTTGCCAAGGAAGTTACGCATTTGCTGACGGAGCAACATAGACAACTGGATTCATTTAGAGGGAAGTGAGGCTAATAGTGAGACCCTTTTGTCCTTGCCCCCAACCTCTCACATGCCTGACACTTTCTGTTCCCTCCAGTCTCTGTCTCAGTCCCTCCATCTGACATGGCCCATGTTAGCTTCATGTTCCAGTTCACTACCTTTTGCAGACCCTTCTGCCATCTTCCCCAATGCCCAGCTCATTATTTCTTCCTCCTCCATGCTGTCTGGCAGCCAGCAGGGGGAGCAAGGAGACTAAAGGAGAGATTCTCTGTTTTGGTGCCCAGTACCCCAGCAGACCCTGTCAGGTGGGAGAAGGATTTGCCAAGATAGTTCTGCTTATCCCCTGCATTTCCAGGTTAGAATATGCTCAGGATGGGCAAAATCTTCAGCAAATTCACCTGTCAAACTACTGAGTTTCTAATAAATGTGTGCAAATGAGAATTTTTCAAAGATTTAGTAATTTGGCCAGTTTGAGCTTTTTCCCACAGAGATTGTATAATCCCAACACAAATATCACTCTGCCTAAGTTTCAAGTTCCCGCTCCATTGTGAGGAAGTGCTAAAGCTTCTCAGCAGAACCATTTTTAAAATTTAAGCTGGGCAAAACACATTTTTTCTTAAACATGTTCTAAGAAATAACTATTATTGCTCCTTGAAATTTTCCAAAACAGAGTTCACTTGAGGCAAACACCCAGCACTGAAAATTTCAATCCAAATTGTTAGTTTGCCCCAACTGTAAGCCACGGAAGACAAGAAGCATTGGGACAACTATCTCCCAGTTGTTAGTTGCTCCACCCATTTCTGGTAAGTCCTAGTTGCCCTTTCTTATTACTTTGCTAAACTGCTCTCTTATTGGTGCAAATATATGGGTATTTCAGTGCTTAGCAGCCCTTACTCCCTGTGGAATTCTGATCCCTCCCCCCCCCCCCCCCCCCCCCCACCCCAAAACATATACACACTAGATTCCACAGGTTCAGGAAAACTTCATTTGAGTTACAGCCATTCACCTGGCTGTTTTCACAACACTAGTCAGTGAAGAGAGATTTGCATGTGACCCATTAGCCCAATGGGAACACAGCACAGGGGAACAGGCAGATGGGAGACATTCCAGGCCAAACTTTCCTCCTTCAGGCGCTTACAACACCTCCCACTTTCACCCACTTCCGGGAACTGGGTAGGATCTGTCTTTTGGCTCGTCTGAACTAGACTGTACTCACCCCAAGACAGAGACCATTCTCTCATTTGTTAAGCACCAAGGACAGTGTTGGCATTTGGTAAATGAATGATAATTAGACCAGGACAAGTTACACTTTCCCCATCACTGTTAAGACAAGTTACTTTTCATACTCACAGATACCTGACATGTTATGGAGATTTGGAAACTTTAATCCAAAAATCCCAAGTGCTCTACAGACTGTTATATATTTAATCCACACACTTGTGATATGGCCTGGGGTTTTCAATGACAAGCTCTCATGATCCCCATTTTGCATTTCACTAAAAAGACAGTCCTTTCCAGTAGCCTAATTCTCCCTACCCCACATTGGGGAAATGGTTCATCAAGGACAGAGGGAAAGGCAACAGTGCTCCTTGCATTTCCCTGGAGACTCAAGGAAATACTGACCAATGTCAGCCCATATTGTAGCCCTCATCTCTATCCATTCCAGAATACCATGACAGGACGTTTGCCTAGAATTTTCAGCCAAGAAAGCCGCCTGCCTCCCTTCAGAGATTTGGTCCCAGGCAACCTTACCTGTACATGACTTAGTAACAGAGTCGGTCTCCAGACTGCGGAAAGCAACCTTTTCATCTTCCCCTAAGAGATCAGAGAGCAGTGCCTCCACAATGTACTCAGTTTGCTCCTCAAAAGTCCTAGGGCTCTTCATTTTAATATGTCTCTTCCTTGAATTGTCTGAAGTTCAGACAGAAGCCAAGCTGCCCCTGCAGTTATTCTTCCGGGTAAGGTTTGTGTCTAGAAGTTTTCGTCCTTCCTGGTCAGCTCAGTATGAGTCACTCCCTCCCCAGGGCAAGTTCCTTACAGACTCCTCCTCCCTAGGGCAGGGTAAAGTGCTGACAGGATATTTCAGCCCTCAGTCTTGCTCCTCTGCACATGGGTGTGGCAAAGTTCTACAATAACCATTTACTGTAACTTCAGAGGGGTAGCCAAGTTAATCGGTAACTGGAAAAACTTAAAAAAGAATGGTCTAGTAGCACTTTAAAGACTAACAAAACATGTAGATGGGATCATGAGCTAAGTGGGTTGTTAGTCTTTAAGGTGCTACACCATTTGTTGGGTTTTAAGTTTTTCCAGTTACTGTAAAACAGTTTTCCAACATGAATTGTCTCAAGTCCATCATTCACCAAAGGAAACCCTGCCTAAGAGTCTCTCCAAGATCATATCAACACAGGGATTGGGTTACTGACAACTGTGTAAACATGAGGGGTTAATGACAGGGTACAAAGGTGTTTTTGCTACGCAATGCAAATACACTCCCATCACCCAGAACAGCCCGGTTGTGGCTAAATGAGCTCAAGGTACACATAAAAGGTCCCACAAATTGGTAATAAGAGACATGCTCTTATCAGTCTATGCTTAATCCCAACTGTAAAGCAGGCAGCTTTACCTGAGGTTTTACTAGTGACTCCCTGCTAGCTGCTTGCTTACTACAGAGAACAGATCCACAACGATCGTCAGTGGTGTTCCATAGCAAATTGTGCGCTGCTTCTTCCAAGGTCCTAGTGTAGCAAGAGCAGCCACTCACCAGCACAAGACAGGGCTTATGACTATGGGGGAAGAAGCTATTTCCTAAGTACGAGAGCTACAGGATGGACACTGAGGGTACATTTACACTGCACACAAAAACAAAAGGCCGTGGCAGTGAGTCTGAGCCCAGGCCAGCTGACAGACTCCGAACTAAAAATAGTTGTGTAAACATTCCCAGTTCTGCCTGATGCCTGAGGTCTGAAATCCAAAGGGAGGGCTCTAGCCTGCAGGCCCACTACTCTAGCCCTGTAGCATAAGAAAGAGGAAACTGGCAAACAGCGTAAGTGCAGCAGTAAATAAGGGTAAGTCTGCACAGCAGTGTTATTTCTGAATAACTAACATTATTCCGAAATAACATAGTCCGCGTCTACAAAAGCAGCCATTATTTTGATATGTCGTCTGACTCCTGTAACCCTCATTTTACAAGGAGTAAAGGGAAGTTGGAGGAAGAGTGCTGTTTCTCGAACTTCCTGTGGGGTAGACAGTGCCAAAAGCCAAAGTAAGCTATTTCAACTTAAGCTACGCAACTGATGTAGCTTAAGTTGCATAGCTTATTTTGGCTTTAGCCTTGCTGTGAAGACGTGCCCTTAAGAGTCTCTTGGTGCAGATAGAATAAACGGGAAAAGAAAACACAGAAAGAGGAAGGGTTAGGAGTGGTCTGTTAAAAGCAGCCAGTTGATTTGAACTTGTAGACTGTGTTTTGGGACCTCCCCCTACTATACTCCCATTTTTACCAATATAGTGTCCTGTTGCCAAAGCCTTTCCACACCCCACTGACAGGCTCTGGAAGTGGGGAAAGGCTAGCTGCCAGAGCTTTTCATTGAATCGATAGCTGAGCACCACAGCACAGACAGCCTGTTTTTTACTCTGGCACATAGCTACATGTACACTACCTGTGCCACCAGCAGTGTGCAGTGTAGACAGCCTAAAGGGCTTGTCTTTCCTACCTGACGGATCAACAGGCAGCGACTGATCCAGCAGAGAGGGGGAAATCAATTTATCACATCTAGTACAGACGCAATAAATCAACTGCTGAGTCTCCCGTCAATTCCAGTACTCCACCAGATGGAGTCGAGGGGACAGTGTCAGCTGTTGACCTACCACAGTGAAGATACCACAGTAAATAGATCTAAGTATGTGGACTTCACCTACATTATTCACATAGCTGAAGTTGCTACCTTAGATTGATGGCCCAGGGTAGTGTAAACTAGGTCTAAGGTGGGCAACTACAGAGCCACTGAAGGCCACAAGGGGTTGCTTGGGAGACAAATGACTTTAAGGAGCCATGGAGCCAAGACTCCTTAAGTCATGCAGAGTCTCTGGAAACTGTTTGGAGAGTCTTTTGGACACCAGCACAAATGCTGGTAAGAACTGCCTGACAAGGAGTCAGTGTTACTTTCACACTTAAAACATGTACGTTCTAAATAAACTGAACAAGTGAGCAATAACAGTCACTGGACAAGGAAGGCATGATTGAAACTCTGTGCTTTACTCAAATAGATCAGACAAAAAAACCCCAACACACAAAAAACAAGTGAAGGATGAAGTGAAACAAAGCTTGATTATTAGGTAGCCAAGGACCATTATAACAAATGCACTCAGATAAATATCTAAAATATTGTGTGTCAAAAATGCCAACCCTAGGTAGAAACATTAAGAGTGAAAAGGGGAAGCCAGACAAAGGGGAAAACACAAAGCTATGTAGGACAGAAATATCCAGAAGTGACAAGCTGCCCCACATGGATCTAGTGAGGAAATTAATAACTGAGCAAAAGCAGGGTGGGTGTAAAGAATAATGTGACTGAAAGCATCAGCAATAAGACCAGGAGCATGATACATCACACCATTGGACAGAGCACTGGCGGGATTTTATGAGCAAGGGGCTGAGTGTTGCTCAGCATAGGAAGCTTTACATAACCGGCCTACTTAAACAGCAACAAGTTTGGGTAAAGTTGGTTAAAACAAAGTAAATCTTCCTCTTGTAAAGGCATGTTAGCCGTGTCCACTGATGGAATGTTAAATCCCGTGAGAAGGGAACTAAAGCAAGCACTTGCAGATTCTCCCATAAATAGACTGAGGAGTTATTCTGCCCTCCCTGCACTCTACACCTCTTAACACAAGAGGAGCCACTCCAGGCTCAAATTCTCAGTAATGCTCTTAACTGGTTCTATCTGAGCCTGGGCTGTGCCCTCCTCAACTAGCTTGTTTGTTTCTGGTCCCAAGGAAATATTACTCAGCCAAATAGGAATTGTGAACCTAACAGCTCACTCCCTTCCTCCTACTCTCTAGAGAGATCTGACTCCAATGTTTAAGCTCTGTCATTCTCGGGTAACTAAGGACTGCAGTTGCTCCTGTTTCAGTAACCACATCAGAAGCACCAGACAGATGATCCACCCCCCAGCCTCTGTGGTTGCAAGTCCTTGATGGATTTTTCGTCCTTCCCATGCTTGTATAACACGGTTACATTCCCACTATACGCTGCCCTTGGACCATACTCTGTTCCCACTGGAACTAACAGCAGCTTGAAGGCAGATGAGACACTGTTCAAGGCTCTTACAAATAATGTGGAAGGGCAATTGAACTTCAGCACCACCCCACTGAGTCTTCGACAAGATTGTCCCTGCATCCAAGTGAGCCTATTCTGAGTAGGGCTTACAACAGTGTTTCTTAAAACTTTTTAAGACCGAGGAACACCAAACAATTTTTTTTTTTAAATGAAGAATACCAAGAGTTTTTGGTTGAGGAAGGAAAAAAAACAAACAAACCCACCCACCCACACACACACCACTTTGCCCCTTGAACACCAGAGGACACTTTTATTGATGACAATATTCGCTCACTGCCCAATGATAATTTAAGTATCTTTTGAAACGTGGAACATCTTTTTTAATCTAAGTATCCCAAACATAACCTGTCAATCGCTAGCCATTAAATAAAAAAAAAGTTGTCCAACAAAGAAGGAACATTGTATCTGGCCCCCCTCAGCTGTCCTGGGTAACAAGTGAGGGCTAAAGGCAGCGGTACAAAGACCCGGTTGGGGTGGCGGCTGTAGGGCAGTTCTCTCCCCTGGCAGGCAGGATCCCTAGACCAGCAGCAGAGACAGCCAATCAGAGCTGGCCCTGCAACGCTACTCCCCTCTGCAAGGGGCGCAAGCAACCGAGGTGCGGCGCTTTCCCAGGCGATTGCAAGCCAGGCGCAGAAGCACGTGAGGAAGAACGCAGGTAGCCCTGCCTCATTTCCTGCAGCGTCATCACTCGCGCATCTCTTCCACCCTTCACTTCACTTGCTGCGTCTCAGAGGCTCTAGCGGCTGTTATTTTTCCTCAAACGGTCGCGGCACACCTGAGTTCTCCGCACAACACAGTTTAAGAAACAAGGCCTTAGAGGAATCAGGATTTCAGCCCTAGGATGGTCCCCATTACAGTTCTTAACACTGAGATAAAGAGTTGCAGTGCTTCAGTCCTCTCCTTGCTCTGCTTCACTGAAACCTGCATCTCTGAGCTCTCGGCCTCGAGCAGCAGTTCTGCGAGGAAGAGACAGCCGGACTCGTCCTGGGCACTGAGATAGGCTTTCCATGGCTGGGCACCTGCTTTGCTCAGAGCAATAGTCTGGATGTGGACAACCTGAAGTGCAGCCTGTATGGTGTCTGGCTGAGCAACTCCATGCCAGGGCAGAGCCTGCTGGCAGCTCACATCTAGACTCAGCCAGGTCTTCTCAAATTGCTCTGCTGTCAAGTTCGCCCTGGGGATTAAAGTCAAGCCACCCACGTCCGAATGAACCTGGAGAACTTCCTTATTCTCGTCCGAAATCAGTGACTCTGAAATCAAATATGGAACAGCGTGAGAAATGGCACTGGGCAGTGCTGCCCACAGGAGCCCCAAGAGGGTATGAGGGCCCTCTCAGCAACACAAACTGGGGAAGTGAATGCCTCCAATATTCCACCAGGGGAGCAGACTGTGGACAGCCACTGTTAAGTGAAAGGCTCAGACCCAGCAACAGCCTTTTGTATGCCAGACTTCAGTGCAGAAACCTGGGATTCTCCCAGAGAGTCAAACCAAGGAAGATTTATCAATGGGGGAAGGTAGTTTTCTAGCTGAGTATGTGACTACCTGTTCCTGCAGTCATGGGAGGAGCACAGGGAAAGCCTCTGCAGTGAGGTTCCGTTGCCCAGTTAGCAGTGACAACAGCCCAACATGCTTTCCCATATACAGGCACCAACGTGTTAAACTCAGAAGCCCATTTGTTCACAGGTCGCTCAGTCTGATCTGCCAGGAGCCCCAGGGAGGGCTCAGACTTGGGGCTGCACAGCACCCGCTTTGCTTCTTCTATACCAGCTTGTAAGAGACGATAGTAGAATAGCCCCCGATCTCGTACCACCATTTCAGTCTCTTCCTCTGGAAATACAAACACACACATGTTCACTCTCAGCATGCTAGCACTCACAGATGAGACCTAAATGGATAACCTTTACGTGGTACATACTAATAGGCTCATACCTGTTGTGACGTAGTGGGTGTGCTGTACACTCTTGTGGCCCTGGATCCACTCTGGTTGGGCATTCCCTGGTTGCTGTTGTGCTGTGTGAGACCCCTACTGGCCTATGCTAGTCTGCAGAGACCTTGTCTGTGTGGAGAGTGAGAGACCCAGCGGGGGATGGTCCCTGAGGGAAGGCACGTAGACATGGCCCAGCCGCCTGACACCTGGGCTAGGTTCTGGCTGCAGACGGGGGAGTGCAGGGTTGGGGGCTCCCCGACATGCCGTCACACCTGTATTCTGGGAGTTGTCCATTTCCTCTACCACTTCGCCGAGCTGGGGCCAAACAGCAGCAGCAGCAAGGTGGTAAATGTAGTAAGATGAGGGCCCACCTATCACAGGCCTGGTGTGAGGCCTGAGGCCTAGACAACAATGGTCGAGGCTTTGCTAATATTAAGTGAAGTTAAGCAGTAAGCAAGAGGCAGGCCCTGCTCACAGAACTTGGCAAGACCAGGGCTGATATTGCAGAAACACTCAGACCTAAGAGGTACCAGGCACATGCCATAAACACCTCCAGAGGGATGGCAACAGAACCCCTCGTTAGGAAACATCTTGGTACCAATACACTCGCCACAAATAATGGGACATTCGGGACATGGTCTAAAATGACAACCTGATGGATAGCAATGTTTTGAATGAATCGCCACGTACAAGGTAGTGGGTATACCTAGGTAGGTAAGAGGGTGGCACCCTGATATGTCAGGAATGGTGTGTAACAACTTGTTTCTATCTGTGTATGAAAATGCATCCTAGGGAAGTTGTCCTTGTCGGACTGAGCTGATCCACTGTAACAAGCATACATGCGTTAGTGGTCTGGTAGAGTCTGCTCGATACTAGGATCATGCTTCCTTGACAATGAACATGGCCCTGGTGCTTTCGTCCATTAGCTGATTTTGTGGTCTTTGGGTGCTGTGCTGGCTCCCAGCACAGAGCCAGTGCGACATACAGGGGAGCACAAGCATGCAGCTGAACGGTTATCTTTGGACGGAGCAAGATGCCTATTGTCAGGACACTACACCCAGTGACTTCTGACCACAATAAACAGGAGCAAGGACAAAGAGGCTGACAGGAAGAGGGTTAGATTCTGCATTTACCCCCACATAGGAGGATGTCAAAAACTTATTTTAAAAAACTAGTCGAATCTCTGAGCTTAGGAGTTTCTGCCATAAAATTCTCCATCTGTCACTGCAGTGTGCACGAGAGTCCCCAACAGAGACACATCCACCTATGCAGTAATACAACAGGTGTAGGGATGAAAGCGACTAGTTGACTATCCGATAAGCATAAGCTTATCGGATAGTCCAGTGGTGACTTGACTAGTCGCTTCCCCTTCCAGAAGCAAGAGCTTAAAAGCCAGTTCCCCACAGAACTGTCTCTGTGGGGGGCAGGGGACTGGGCGTGAGCCAGGAATCAGCTGTCCCAACTTGTGCCTGATCCCCCTACTACACTCCAGCCTTTTAAATATACTAAGAGCCTGCCAGCTCTCAATACATTTAGGAGGCAGAGCAGCAGCGCCGGGAGCTAACCCCGCGGCAGCTCTGCAGTTTCCCCTGCTTATTGACTAGTCGATGGAAATTCCATCAACTAGTTGATTAAACTGAATTTAACATCCCTAAGCAGGTGCCCAGACAAATTCAACACAGGGCTGAGTTATGAGTCTCAGCAAGATGTACCCACCTATGCAGTAATAGAGCAGTCGCCCAAGAATGTCCTGACATTCTGCAGGACGAAACAGGAAGAGTCGGACCAGAGCTGTCAGCAACTCCATCTTTACCGCTGGGAACATCTCTGATTTCACATTCTCGACAAAGTCCTCCAAAACATAGGGGGCATTGGGAACTCTCTCCCCATGCACTCCCAGGAGCCAGATCAGCGCTTGCTTGCCCTGGGAAGACAAACACCATTATTGTATGCTCAGAGCCAAACCACTCCATGCTACGCTTCTGTGTGACCCAAGGACCTCTTGATGCCAACAGAGATTACAGGGGTACCTAGGAGTACAGGGAACCCTTGGCAGGTCAATCAAAGGTACTATGTCTTGAGCCAAACTTCTCCAGACAGGAGACATTTATTTCCCTGGCAGACCATTGTGTACTGTGGGCCTTACAACAGAAATTTAAGGTATTGAATCAAATGCTAAAGAAGAGGATTTGGAGACTTCAAAAGGAAATTAACAGCTGAAAGAAGGAGAGAAACCTATTTTCAGGTTAAAATCAAAGGTCTTGTCTGGAATATCTGGGGCTCTACAGAAACATCCAGGCATCCTGCACAGTCTCTGAAGACAAATGGTCAGTAAGCTTGATGTTACGAAAGGGGGAACTCAGTCATCCTGGCTAAAAACACAGAGAAAGGGACTTGTAGGAAGCTATCCTGTAGGAGATGGGGGAATGTCTTACAAGTTAATATGATGAACCTTTTAGAGCCAAAACTTATGTTTTTCCTTTACACGACACCATCTGTTTCTAATACTTTTATTTACTATCATTTGAATCTCTGCTCTTGGATAGAAAGTTAGTTTTCACTATAAATCTACTAGAAGATTTACCTGGTATTGCTCAGGGTCTTAATTCAAGTCCTCTCCCCCCCCCCCCCAATCACTTAAATCATTGTCCTGGGGTAGGGCTGGAGATGGGGGGGGGCGGGGTTCAGGATGTGGGCTGCTCGGGGGAGAGAGAACTATCCCAGCCCTCTCTCACCACTGCAGCTCAGGGCTAGGTGAGAAGCATCTATCCATGGCAGCTGCAGTGGGCACAGCCAAAAGAGGGGTGCACGTCCCCCAGCTGGAGGACAGACACACAAACAGACAAACTCTCTGAAATATATAGTGGATAGCTGTCCCTTTCTTGACCACAGATCCCTGCTGGCACAAAGGGACCAGGACAGCTATAACCCCAATCTCTGTCCCCTTCTGGTTATTCTACAATATAACTGTCCCTCCTACCACTACCTGAGAAACCGTCCCTCTTTTCCATTTTATGAGAAAATTGAATTCCATGCACATTCATTTGTCCTGGCACAACCAAACCCGTACCTTGCTTTAAGTTAGGGTAAGAGGAAGCGGCATAGCAAATTTGGTGGTCCTAGCTCTTACTGTTTAGGAGGAGTTCTTGAACAAATGGAGTCACGGATGGATGGATGGACACAGACAAACTATACAGTAGATTTATTAAGTGTTGTATGTTAAAGGAGCAGGGATCCTGAGTTGAATCTTGTAAGCTGATGTGTACTGTTCCTGTGGGAGTAGCGAAGCTGAGTTCTGTGAACGCTCAGTGGAACAAGAGCTGGGCAGTCCAGAAGGATACTTGGAGGACTTAGCAGTTGGTACATGCCTTTTGCTAACCTATACACAGAGTGCAATGCCTGTGGACATCTGGATGGCAGACGCTACTGCGGGAGGCTGGTGCAGCAGACACTAACAAAGCAGCTATGCAGCGCTGCTCTAAACTGCCAAGCAGCAGGTGCTCACAGCTTCTACGGACAGAATTTCCCAGCACCCCCATGGAGAGGCTCTTTTACAGCCTAGGAGCTCTCACCATGCAGATGCTCTTGATATTCAGCTGAATTTGACTGCGAGGGATGGGACTTAACCGAACAAAGGCATACTCCCTCATCCCACCCCAAATGATTCCTCTCCCTCCTTGGTGCTCCAATATCAGAGTTCTACATGAAAGGAGAGTTCATGTGAACTTCCTCCCATTCAACAGTAGAGCCAGGAGTGTAATGAGAGCTCGGCCCAGCTAGCGTATCCCACCCCTATCCCATGCCAGTCAGTGAACTGCAAGCAGCCTCCCTACCTCACTGTCCTGCATGGTCTCCTCACAGCTGGGCAGAGCCTGGCACACAGCTTCAGTGCACTGAGGACACAGCCACACCAGGTCTCGGAAAGCCTGCACCACAGCTGCAGTGGAACAGTATTTTCAGCATCTCAACAGCTTCTCCAATCACCACCCCAAGAGAATAATTTGCCACCTCACAGGTTTGACCAGTTCAGAGTGAGCCAGTCAGTGCAGCTCTCGTTCATGCTACCTGGAGCACTTTTCTTCAAAGCCTCCTGGCACGGGGGTTTGTCAGAGTAAAAGTGAACCCCCCACCCCAAAGGATTTAAATGGCCAAAATTGCATCTTTGGCTGCAGCGAAGCCATCTCCCCCCGTGATTCCCTGTTCTTGGGATGGCACAGCGTGTCTCGCAGCAATTGACAACTAGCAGCGAGTCACGGCAGGTCCCATCTCTAGGGAGGTAAAAAGTCTGTTAAAAAAGGAACCATGTGACCACCGAACAATCGAGTGGTTTCACAGTTACACACACTGCAGGCTCTGCCATAGCTTCAATCAGCTTTATACTGCAGAGCCCACAGCGAAGCCTCCTCGGGCTGCCCTCTCTGCTCCCAGGGAGGAGGCTTTCCCGCCACAGCAAAGTCCCTTCCCCAGGAACAGAGCCAGCAAGAGCTGCCGGCCCCACTCCTGTGGAGGAGGTTTCACTACCAGCCCTGCTCCCAGGGTAGGGGGAGGATAGGGGTTACTCTGGCCAGCCTGAGCAGCCCTGGCCTGTGGTGGGCCCATGGGACTGGAGCAGCCCCCTGCCCAGGGCAGGCAGGGAGCTGCTTTGGCCCCTATAGTTAACTGGAACTGATAAGCATTACCCGTTCAGAGTGATGCTTACTGGTTAGCTGCTTAATCTTTCACCTCCCTACTCATCAGCACTCTACAACAACTGCTGCCAACTTGAACATGCAAATATATTCTGAAAGTTAATTCATTTGGTGATGGGGAAAAACTAAGATTTTGAAAGCCCATAAAAAGTGGAGCAAAATTATTCAAAGGAAAAGAGAGAAACAGTGAATGCTGTTAGGTCAGAGAGGGAAACCAGAGAGAGCAGAGTCTACAGGAAGCTGAGTCAGTTACATCAATGGCTGAAATTACAAAAGGGGCAGAGACCAAAGTGGCCAGCGGGGAACAATTACCAGGTCAGAGCTTTCAATCAACTTGACTTTTATAAAAGAGCCATTAAGAAGGTATTGGTACACTCACTCCCTGAGCCAGGGCTGGCCCACAACATTTTGGCACCTGAGGCGGGGAGCTGAAATGACGCCCCCTCGCTTGGGCCCAAACTTTGAAAGGTCTCAATTCTGCCTCCTTCCTGTTCTACTCCTCTCATGGGACTGCTCTGCTACCTGCCCCAATAAAGGAGAACGAACAACTTAAAATGCCTTGTTCAAAAAGTGTGAACTAGTGGCACACCCCCCCCCCCCCCCCAGTCTGGCACCTGAGGCAGCCACCTCAGTGCACCTCATGGTAAGGCCAGCCCTGCCCTGAGCTAGCGGAATCAGTCGGCATTTCACCGTGGAAGGAGCCGTGGCCAGTCCCCGCTTAAGCACAAGGATGGTAGTTAAGATGGGAGAAGTTACGAAGTCCACAGAAGGAAGCCTTTAGCTGAAGATACTAACCAGGTTACAAGCCCCACTGAATGATTATCTTGTAGTCACCTGGACAGGGCTTTCCCAAATCCCAACCCAGAGCCACCTGCCTGTTCCAGAGCTGGACGTTCTGGCTAGTTCCTGAAAGCGTGAAGCAAGCAAACCCAGCCAGCAACAAATCCTTACCTGAAGTGAGATGTTCCTGCTTAAGCCCTAGGAGCTCTGTTAGAATCCTCACACACTGCTCTGTGTACGTCCTGGCGATGCTGCCTGAGGAGGCACCAAGGGACACAAGTGAAGCTCTCGTCAGAGAAACAGACAGTGCACCTACACGATCTACCACAAAGTCTTATTAGTAACATTCTCACTTGTCTGGAAACACCTGTTAGCCTGCTAGTATGGCAGGAGAACAATCTACCACTCACTACAGCCACCAGATTTTCAATACAATTTTAGGGACCCTTAACCACCTTAACTGCCCCCATAGCACTACTGAGAAATGTAGAGCCCACCCACCCATTCCACAGGTTCATTATGAACCCATGTTCTCACGCTCACAAGATGAGCCTATTGAGTGGGTGGCTAAAAGCACCTCTTGTGCATATCAGCTTTTATTGCGAGCCCAGCCAAGCCTGCTGGAAGCCTATGGCTTGCAAGCAACTTAGCGCTTCTGGGGCACCAACCCAGGCAGAGCAATTCTGAAATGCTCATGTAGATCTCTCTGGGGATCTGGCGCAGCATGGGGTGTGGCACACCAGCATGGCTCTCATCACTGGCCGGGGCTTGTTTCAGTGGAAAAAGCCTGTTTGAGAGATTTCCAAGATGTGCCCCCTCCCTGGCTGTTTCTGAAGCAAAAGCAGAGCTCTTACCTATGGAGAAGATGGCTGCCTGGGCAAGCTCAGCCGACACGTCAGTGCAGTAACTCTTCAGCTCCTCCAGCACCTGCTGCACATTCTCATCGTTCACCAGCTCACACAGCACTTCCATCTTCTGGCATTTGATGTAGTGGGGCTCAGAGTAGGAACAGAAAAACTTCTTGTAATGGCTGCTGAAGTGGCCAGGCAGGCTGCCCAGGATCTGGCGCACATGACACAGGGCAGTGAAGCAGAGCTCCCGGCTCTCAGAGGTGCAGGCAGCCAGCAGTGGCCCCTTCACTCTAATCAGCACATCTGTCTGTACCTGTGGGAAGTCCTTGGCCAGCACCAGGAAGAGTTTGGTAGCTGCCATCACAACACTGGGGCTGCTGCTCTTGAGGTATTCATCTAGTAAGCTGAGGATGTCAAAAAGTTCTTCCTCACTGCGGGGTTTGTAGCGCAGCAGGAAGGCCAGCACCTCACTCTGTCCCCACTGGTCTAAGTCTGACATTCTGCCAAAAAAGTAGCATCTACAGTCAGCAGTTTACAAGAGATGTAGAATTACACAGGGATCACTCCAGGACAGAACCTGCAGCTGTTGCAGGTTGTATGGTTTCAGTACACCCACCCAATAGTGTCTCTCAAGGGAACCAATCAGTTCACATGCACACTGATACTGAACTCTTCTCAGGCACTCAGACCTGCCCTCAAGCTCTAAACCAGAGAAACACTAAGGTGGTGGATGGCTAGAAGCAAAAGGAAAAGGGTGCCACTCCCTAAGGATGTTACATTTAGTTTAATCAACTAATCGAATAGTCGATGCCAGCTCTTGCTACATTACAAAGTGCTGGGGGGAGTATGACTAGCAAGGGACTCAAGCAGTCCTCCTCCCCGGCTAGCCCTGGGCTCCCTGCTTTTGAAATGTACAAGAGCCAAGAGTAAAGCACTGGGCGCAGGGGCAACAGGAGACTCCTTGCTGGCCCCATGCTTTGCTTTTGAAACGTACAAAAGCCCCCACCAGCTCTTGTACATTTCAAAAGCTGGGAGCGCAGGGGTTAGCAGGAGACTGCCTGAGTCAACAGCTCACCCCAGGTTTCCCACAGCGCTTCTGCTTTCGAAACGGAGCTAGGGCAAGGCTCTTGCTACATTTCAAAGGTGGAAGTGCTGCCAGTTCCCCTGCTGCGCCCCTGCCCCTTCTCCCCACGGAGACTGTGCTGGGGGAACTAGCTTTTAAGCTGCCTCCCTCCAGCACCAGTTCTTGCCCCCCCCCCTTGCTGCCTCTCTCTGACAGAGGTAGTGGGGGGGTGGTGGGGGAAGCGACTAGTCAAGTCACTAGTCAACTATCCGATAAGCAAGTGCATTTGCTTATCAGATAGTCGACTAGTCACTTACATCCCTACCACTCCCTTGAGCAAACCAACCCATATCTGCCTGAAGAGAAGCGGATTCCTTCAGACACCATCCCTGCTGCATTACATATATTGGGATGTAGTGGGACAGACAGGCTAGAACAGCTGGTCCTACACTGATGTGCCCAAGCTTTGTCAGAGAAGAAAGAAGCCTTACATAAGCTATGATACAACTTGCCATTCTAAATGAACCAACAGGTGGTTCCAAACTTCTCCAGGACTCTTGGAAACTCTGACTGGTTCAGTGTGTCACTGGGAAGGCCTCAGATTTCACATGCAACAGCGAGATTTATCTGGCACTCTCCTGTAATTGGGGTGGGGGACACACCTTACACTACTGGAGTTTGTTTCCAAAGCCTCCTCTCAGCTCTGCCAGTAGCTGAGACATCTGCTCTGCTGACACACAGAATACATGGGGAGCTCACTAGAACGAAGCTTTCTGCTCCACACACACAGAACAGACCTTTTGAGAAGGTGGTGGGCGATGGGCTTGTTGATGACAACTCCTCCTTCCTGCCTCAGAATCTCTTCTAGAGCCCTCAGACAATTTACCACTACAATGGGATCCTGGTCACGAAGCAAACTGTATAACTCGTTCACCAGCACGCCATCTGCAGAAACACAAAGGCACTTAGATCATTAGAAACCGCAAAGGCACTGCATCCATTCAGGCAAGAGAGCCACTGTCCATGAACAGCCTCAGGCATACGGAACCTTGACACATGACACGGGAGGGAAGAATTGTTACAAGCAAACGACAAACATCCTCAACTTTCCAGTAAGAGAGTGTGACAGTCTAGACAGTATCACTGCAGGTCTTGCAGTCAGGTGCTGGAGGAAAAGGCTCCCAAATGGCACAGAAAAAAGAAGCAGGAAAGGAAGCTCCAGCCCAGCAGGGAAGCAGATATGAAAGGAGTAAATCTCATCCTGCTACAACTCAAAGGCCTAAGGCAGACCCCATTGGGATTCTGCCTTATGTTCACAAGCTGGCTGCCTCCCACCCTGGGAGAGCCAAAAGCCAGCACGCAGCTCAATGAATCCAGGGCAGACAGGGTGCCTTGTCTCTAACTAGCTAGATCTAAATGAGCTGTATGTACCTCATCTAGTTCAGAAGCATAACCCTCCTCTCCACCAGCGCAAGCAGTAGAATAAAGGATGGCCATGCTGTGTGACTAAGTACTTACCCACTTCAGCATCACCTTGGAGCTTCTGCATCTTCGCAGCGCCAAGCACAGCTACTCTCCTCACATAGGAGGCTTTGTCTCGCAGGCCATTGAGAATAGGCTGCTGGATGTACTCTTGTATGCCAGGCATCCTATGAGTAAGTATGTATCATGATGTATTCACCCAAAATCCACCAAGATACAGTAGGAGCTCCCCCATCTAGAGCAGCCACTTCTACAAACCAAAGGCTTTCCTTACTATTCTCTTTTGAGAATTTCCCTACAAAAGGTAGCCATTGCCCATTCTGTGCACATCTCTTTTGTAAATATTATGCAGCATAAAGAAAACATTCAAGACTTCAGGTATCTAAAAGGGTGTCACAGGGAGGACGGGGAGATTGTTCTCCTTGGCCTCTGAGGAGAGGACAAGAAGCAATGGGCTTAAACTGCAGCAAGGGAGGTTTAGACTGGACATTAGGAAAAACTTCCTAACTGTCAGGGTGGTTAAACACTGGAATAAATTGCCTGGGGAGGTTGTGGAATCTCCATCACTGGAGATATTTAAGAGCAGGTTAGACAGACACCTGTCAGGGATGATATAGACCGTGTTTGGTCCTGCCACAAGGGCAGGGGACTGGACTTGATGATCTCTTGAGGTCCCTTCCAGTTCTAGTACTCTATGATTCAAAAATGATAGAAATGTCTTAGAAGTCCTGAGTCCCCTATCCTCTCTCTATTTAGAAATACCAGGCATTGTTATTCACAGGGCTTGACAAATCCGTTTAGCTACTTGCCCGTGGCAAGTAGATTTCAGCCGATCGCCCCGCGTTCACCGGCGGTGCGCGCATGCGCGCTGCGGGGCTGGCGAGTGGATTTCGGGGCTGGCGGTTTGTCAAGCCCTGGTTATTCAGATAAATGCATTATAAACCCAGAAGGGATCATTAGAGCCCTGCATGGACATAAAATTTTGTATTCACTGCCTCATCTATATCTGCAAAAATGAGCTGCAAATATCCATATCCACAGATGTGGATACCCACGGATAAAAAGTGGATAACCACAAATTTGCATGGTTCTAGACACAACATTTTTATCTGCAGGTGCAAAAATGAGTAATGGGTATCCGTATCCATATCCACAGATGTGGATACAAGCACCTATAAAGCTGATATCCGTGGATTTGCAGAGCTCTTGGGATCATCACCATGATCATCTGGTCTGACACTGCATACCACAGGCCATAGAACTGGGGTGGGATCACACTCAAGTGAAAAGCAGAAAAAAAACACCCCTCACTTTGGCCCCTGACTGAGGAGAAAGACATTCCCCTTGCATACCAGAGCCAAGGAGAGCCCAGCCTAGTAGATTTTGTGTTCCAGCCCCCAGGGGAGCAGAAGCAGGGCTAGAGCACCAGCATGGGCTTCCAAATGCTGGGGGATGAGGGCCCTGAGCCTCAGGGGCCAGATCCAGGCAAACTGAGGGCCACATCCAGCCCCTGGGCCTGAGGTTCCCAACCCCGTCAAAGAAGGACCCTACATTAATTTCTATGTGGTCCAGAGAATATCTAGGAACACATCCAATTCTGATTTAAAATTTGCTAGTGCAGAATCCATCACAACCTATGGCAAATTGTCTCAATTGTTAACTGCCCTCAATGTTAAGAACGTGCTCCTTATTTCTAGTCTGAACTAGTCAAGCTTTCTTTAGCTTCCAAATACTAGGTCTTCTTACATCCCTTTGGGCACTAAACTGAAGATCCTATCACCAAATATTGGTTTCCAGGGTAGGTATTTAAAGTTTGTGATCAAGTCACCCCATTTATTTAAATAAATTCAAGGCGCTCAATGTAACATGAGAGTGATTTTCAACCTATTTACCATTATGGGTCACATCAAACAGCTGTCAGAATATCCCATGGGTCACAACTGGGTGCTGGCTGAGCCATAAGCGGCCCATGGGCTGCACGCTTGAGAACTGCTGCTCTCAGACAGGTTTCCCAAACCGCGAGTCACTTTTGTGACTTTTCCATGAACCCTCCGCTATCGCTCAGCACCCTGCTAGAGCGACCAGTGCCACGGGCGGGCACAGCCTCCCAGCAGCAGTTGGCCCGATACCAAGCAGACTGCAGCCTCCCTTCTCCAGACTCAACGTTTGCATTGGCAGAACCCGCAGCATGCGAGTCACCGCGTCGCCTCGCGCCGGGGTCCCGCGGCCATACCGGAGGTTGCACATGCTGCGGAGCGCGAGGCCGCGCACCATGGGGCTGGGGTCGGCGCAGTCCTTGCGCAGGGTGTTGATGGCCAGCAGCGCGAGCTCGGGCTGGCGCGGGGCGCATGCGCACATGTACAGGCAGACCAGCTTCTTCTGCACCAGGTCCGCCGTGGCGCTGGCCTTCGCCATCTCGCCGAACAGCCCGGACACGTCCACGCCGCGGGCCATGCACCTGCGGGCAGAGCGCGGCGCGTGAGCCTCGGCCCCGCCCCCAGCCCCGCGCGCGCCGGGCGGGGGACCCGGCCGCGCTGCCCCTCCCCCCGCGGCCGGCCCTACCGGATGACGCGCAGCAGGACGCCGCGGTAGCGCAGCCGGTCGGCCTGCGCGTGGCGGTTGGCGAGGGCCCGGCGCAGCTCCGCCACCGCCTCGTCCGCGCCCCAGTACGGCATCGCCGCGGCCGCTGACTGACCGGCACCGGCACGGCGTCCCGCCCCAGCCCTTGCGCCACGCACGCGCATTGCGTCGTAACAGGACGCATGCGTCCGGCCCCGCCCACCGGAGCGACAGGAGGGGTGTGTAGGGGTGTGATGGGGTGGCGGGGGTAGGCTCGTAGGGGTGATGGGGTGGCGTGATATGTGTATGCCCGGGTGTAGGTGATGGGTATGTGATATGTGTAGGGTGTAGGGTGCATGTATGTTATGTACAGGTGTAGGGGTGTATGGGGTGGCATGTGATATGTGTAGTGGGGTGTAGGTGATGGGGTATGTGATATGTAGTGGGGTGTAGGTGATGGGGTGGCGGTGATATGTGTAGGTGGTGTAGGTGATGGATGATATGTGTAGGTGGTGTGTGTAGGGGTGTGATGGGTATGAGTGATATGTGTAGGGGTGGGGGTGTAGGTGTGATGGGGTATGAAGGTGATATGTAGGGTGGGGGGTGTAGGGGTGTGATGGGGTATATGTATGGGGTGTGTAGGGTGGGGGTGTAGGGGTGTGATGGGTATGATGATATGTTAGTGTGTAGGTGGGGTGTGATGGTAGGCAGGTGATGTGTAGATGGGGTGGCGGTGATATGTGTGGGGGTGGGGTGTAGGGGTGTGATGGGGTGGCGGTGATATGTAGGGGTGGGGTGTGTAGGGGTGTGATGGGGTGGCAGTGATATGTGTAGGGGTGGTGTGTAGGTGTGATGGGGTGGCAGTGATATGTGTAGGGGGTGTAGGTGTGATGGGGTATGTGATATGTGTAGGTGGGGTGTGTAGGGGTGTGATGGGGTGGCATGTGATATGTGTAGGGGTGGGGTGTGTAGGTGTGATGGGGTATGTGATATGTAGGGTGGGGGTGTAGGGGTGTGATGGGGTGGCGTGATATGTGTAGGTGGGGGTGTAGGGGTGTGATGGGGTGGCGGTGATATGTAGGGGTGGGGGTGTGTAGGGGTGTGATGGGGTGGCGTGATATGTGTAGGGGTGGGGGTGTAGGTGTGATGGGGTATGTGATATGTGTAGGGTGGGGTGTAGGGGTGTGATGGGGTGTGATATGTGTAGGGTGGGGTGTGTAGGGGTGTGATGGGGTATGTGATATGTGTAGGGGTGGGGTGTGTAGGGGTGTGATGGGGTGGCGGTGATATGTGTAGGGGTGGGGTGTGTAGGGGTGTGATGGGGTGGGTGATATGTGTAGGGGTGGGGGTGTGTAGGGGTGTGATGGGGTGGCGGTGATATGTGTAGGGGTGGGGTGTAGGGGTGTGATGGGGTGGCGGTGATATGTAGGGGTGGGGGTGTGTAGGGGTGTGATGGGGTGGCGGTGATATGTGTAGGGGTGGGGGTGTAGGTGTGATGGGGTATGTGATATGTGTAGGGGTGGGGTGTAGGGGTGTGATGGGGTGATATGTGTAGGGGTGGGGTGTGTAGGGGTGTGATGGGGTGGCGGGGGTGGGTGGTGGGTGGGGTGGTGTGGGGGTGTAGGTGTGATGGGGTGATATGTGTAGGGGTGGGGGTGTAGGGGTGTGATGGGGTGGTGGTGTGATATGTGTAGGGGTGGGGGTGTGTAGGGGTGTGATGGGGTGGCAGTGATATGTGTAGGGTGGGGTGTAGGTGTGATGGGGTGGCAGTGATATGTGTAGGGGTGGGGGTGTAGGGGTGTGATGGGGTGGCGGTGATATGTGTAGGGGTGGGGGTGTAGGTGTGATGGGGTGGCGGTGATATGTAGGGTGGGGGTGTGTAGGGGTGTGATGGGGTGGCGGTGATATGTGTGTAGGGGTGATGGGTGTGTGTAGGGGTGTGATGATGGGGTGATATGTAGGGTGGGGTGTGTAGGGGTGTGATGGGGTGGCGGTGATATGTAGTGGGGTAGGGGTGTGTATGTGATGGGGTGGCGGTGATATGTGTATGTAGTGGGGGTGTAGGGGTGTGATGGGGTATGTGATATGTGTAGGGGTGGGGGTGTAGGGGTGTGATGGGGTGGTATGTGATATGTGTAGGGTGGGGGTGTAGGGGTGTGATGGGGTGGCGGTGATATGTGTAGGGTGGGGGTGTAGGGGTGTGATGGGGTATGTGATATGTAGGGTGGGGTGTGTAGGTGTGATGGGGTGGCGGTGATATGTAGGGGTGGGGGTGTAGGTGTGATGATAGGTGGGGTGTGTGTAGGTGTGATGGGGTGGCGGTGATATGTGTAGGGGTGGTGGTGTGTAGGGGTGTGATGGGGTATGTGATATGTGTAGGGGTGGGGGTGTAGTGTGATGGGGTGGCGTGATATGTGTAGGTGGGGTGTAGGGGTGTGATGGGGTGGCGGTGATATGTGTAGGGGTGGCGGTGATATGTGTGGGGGTGTGTAGGGGTGTGATGGGGTGGCGGTGATATGTGTGGGGTGGGGTGTAGGGGTGTGATGGGGTGGCGGTGATATGTGTAGGGGTGGGGGGTGTGTGTAGGGGTGTGATGGGGTGGCGGTGATATGTGTAGGGGCAGGGGGTGTTTGAAGAAATCATTCACAACTGGGGCAGCCAAGGAGCTGACAGCACAAGCCCCTGCCAGGCCCTGGATATGTTGGTGGCATTGGAGCCCTGTGGCTGTGCTGGTGGGGGGCTTTCCCCAGCAACTTACAATTACCTGCCTGTCAAACCCCAGGGGCTTGAACTGAACCAGAAGGAAGTGAAACCCTAAAACGTCCTCATGTGAGCAGACCCAGAGGTGCTGACGCCATGGAGCTGAGTGTTGTCATTGGCCACCGCAGAGACAGCCGTGGCTAGCTCACTCCACGCACTGCTGTTCGCCTAGGTCCCTGGCACTGGTCTGTGAGGCTGATCCCAGCAATCTTGCTGCTGTCCCAACCTTGCAGCATCTTGTGAGCTGACTGGTTCGTTCCGTTCTGTCACAGGCCAAGGAAGTGGATTAATTCCAACACGCTCCTGGTGCACAGCTCTGCCCTAGTCCTGAGTCACAGCCCCGCTGCTCTCGTTCAATCCCCATGGATAGCTGGGCTGAGGCACTGTAATGCCTGACCTGCAGCTCTTCCTGTTTCAGCCCTTTGCTCCTTCCCCACCCCCGATAGACATCAGCAGAATTAGAACACCAGCCTTGTGGGCTTTCATGGTGGAAATGTGACTCTGTTTTGCAGTGCAGTGCCCTCTGCCAACCGGGCGCCCAGGCCATGAATGGCACTCTCATCCCAGGCACGCCCATCGCAGTGGATTTTTGGAGCATCAGGAAAGCCAGCCATGCTCGCTTGTTCTTTCTCTCTCACATGCACTCTGACCACACGGTGGGGTTATCCAGCACCTGGAACCGGCCCATCTACTGCTCCCCCGTGACGGGTCGCATCCTGCACCACAGGCTCAAGGTAGGGGCCAGCCCACAGGGTCAGACAGCAATTCAGAAGGGCCAAACACAGGGTCATGGTTGAATAAAGCTGAGCGTTGGAAGGGTAAGAACATAGTTCCTGTAGTCACTGCTCAGAAGTCTATCATGAGGAAGGGACCTCTTGAGACCAAGGTGTTGAAGGGGGTTAGGAATTACTGTTTATCACAATGAATGAAGAGTGAGTCAGATTAAGAGGGAACATTGGACTTGCTTCTCCAGCCTAAGAAGTCTGTTGTGAGGCTTGCTGAGGAGATGAGAGTGGAGCCTGTCTCTGGGGAGACACTCTATTCAGATTGCTGTACCTGACTCCTGGAGGAGGACATTTTCTCCCATGGGACCAGCCACAGGGGCCTCCTGCCCAGAGGAAGATAGTCCAGGGCAGGAAAGCGCATGGGTGAAGCACGAAGTACAGGGAATGGCTAAGGTTCTAAGACCTCAGGGCAGCAGATCTGCTAAATGAATGAGAAAGGAAGCCTCATCTCCATGTTGGGAGGGAGTGGGTCTGAGGCTGTCTCCACCTGACCAGCCCTATGCTTCCTTCCAGGTAGCAGAGCGCTGGATCTGGCCCATGGAAGTGGGGCAGAGCCACATGGTGGCCCTTGACGAGGTTGGTAAAAAGACCATGACGGTGACCCTGATAGATGCCAACCATTGCCCTGGCTCAGTCATGTTCCTCTTTGAGGGCCCCTTTGGTGTCATCCTCTACACAGGTACGAGCCCCCAGCCCAGGACTCAGAGACTCCCTCTCCCCCCCCTTTGCCTTCCTGCCTTGCTCCGAGCATGCTTTGTTCTAGGTTCCTACTAGAGCCCTGCGCTTCCACCGCAGGTCGCCCCCTGCCCATTCCTGCACACCCCAGGCCCTGTCTTGTGCTGGGATTTATTGGCTCGGAAGGGAAGTCCTGCAAGCACCACCCCTTGGGGAGAAATAGACCAGGGATTAAATCTGCATCATTCAGATGGCCCCTGGGCTAGACGCAGCAGGCTGTGGGGCCCTGCTCTGTTCCCAGTCTGGCAGGCAGAGGCTCTAAGCCAGGTCTCTGCCATGGCCATATAGCAAGTGAACCACCAGGCTGGGCTCCCACATTTCTGTGTAGTCTGGATTTTGTCTCGTGCCAGGTGATTTTCGTTACACTCCCACCATGCGGCAGGAACCAGCCTTAAGGAACCAGAAACAAATGGATGTTCTCTACTTGGACAACACAAACTGTGACCCTCTGGTCAAGCTGCCTTCTCGACGGCAGGCCACCGAACAGATCAAAGAGCTGATCAGGGCCCACCCAAATCACCAGGTCAAGATTGGTGAGTAGGTGCTTGTGCGGGGCTGGTTCCCAGAGCCTGGTAACTGACTGCACTTCTGGGGCACTCCGTGCCTGATGGGAGGGAATCACACTGGAGGGGACACGAGGTGGGAGAGGCAGCTCGCTGAGCCTGGGCTGACTGGCACAGAGGAGATATAATGAGCATGTTTGCCAGTCAGACAGCAGCTTTGTACTCCTCTGAATAAACTTATGTCCCACTTGGTGACTGTGCAGGGACATTTTCATGACTTTGAGGTGTGCTGTGCAGGCAGGCGGTGGTTGTCCTTCCCCCCTCCAGCGGGGATTGTCAGGGCACGGCTCTCCTGTAGTCCCCATGCCCCTCATCCCTAGTTTGGTAACGGGCCCCAGGCACTCTTCTTGCTGCCTTTGCAAAATGCTGTTTAGGTCTGAATTCCTGAGCCCCTTGTTTGCTCCTTCCCAGGGACCTACAGCCTGGGCAAAGAGTCGCTCTTGGTGGACTTGGCCTTAGAATTTCACACCTGGATTGTGGTGAGTCCCAAGAGGCTCGAGGAGATGAAAGTGCTGGGCCTGGTGGACGTATTCACCACTGAGGAAGGGGCTGGCTGGATCCATGGTGTGGACCTCTCGGAAATCTCCTGGAAATCCATGGTCAAATGGAACCAGCAATGCCCCACCATTGCCATTCTCCCCACCAGCCGCCCGATGAAGATCGCCCACCCCAGGGTTCACCTCGTGCGCTACTCAGACCACTCCTCCTTCCTGGAGCTGCTGGAGTTTGTAGAGTGGCTGAATCCCTGCTCCATAGTCCCAATTGTCAAGAGAAACGTGTGCCTCCAGTACTTTGAGAAATACCTGAGCTCCGACCACAAGCCGTCTCCTGAGCCCCAGATTCCAGAGTCTGGGCAAAAGTTCACACAGCTCAGAGAGAGCAGGGAGCAGCAGGGAGCTGCAGAGTCTCTGGGAACAGCTGCCCTGCAGCCTGTGCCTAAGAACTCCTTTGCGCACCCAGAGAAATGTACTGAATGGCTGGAGCGTTTCGGGGGGGTGAAGACCAGCCAGCATTGCTCCTCGGAGCAGCCTAGACAGCCTGCCACCCATTCAGAAGGTGGCCCTGGATGTTGCCGAGGGGAGAGGACGGGAACGAAAGTGGAGTTATGCCAGGTGCATGATTCCCAGAGGCAGATGTTGTCAGCACAGTCCAATACACGGACACCTGCCAGAACGCAGCTGCCGCCGCCAAAGGACACTGATGCCTGCAGGTCCCAAAGCAGTGCAGAGGGCCAAGCACGGCCCCACGCAAATCCTTTATCTTGGCATGCAAGGAAGAAACAAGCGGCCCACACCACCCCATGCCAGCCTCCCCCAGGGGACTGGACACCCTTAGTGCTGGCCTCCGCACAGACGAAGGCAGCTCTCCCCTCGCACAGACAGAGTTTAACCTTCCTGCAGACTGAGGAATTTCTTCCCCCAGGAGCAGCTGGTGATTGCGGCAGCCTGGCCAGCTGGCCCCCTGATGCCAGCAGTCACGTTGCCCGTGGGCTTGCGGAAGAGTATTTGCTCGCTCCATTGAACACCCTAAAGCAGTGCTCTGCGGAGAGCTTTGACCAGCAGATTGAGAACTATTTCAGGCGAGGGCAGGGGCCCTAACAGCCAGCAGTGCTAGCAGCAAAGCTCTCCCCAGTGTTGTGTCGGTGTGCGCCATCTGCCAGGCCTGCCCTGAGCCAGCCGACAGGAGATGGCCCAGCGAGGGGCTTCCCTTCCGTTGCCTGAGAGGAGAGGGCAGAGTTCGCAGCAGCAGCTCCTACAGTCTCCTTTTATTTGTTTGTGGGCCATTCTAAAATTGCTAGTTTGTTGTGTAATTCCTGGCCAGTGTTGGCGGATGACCCCCAAGGACTATCTGTGCCCTGTCTGCCCCTTGGGGCGCAAATGCAGACCCTAGGAGAGCACTGTGTTCGCTGCGCCTTCTGGCAAAGGGCGTTGGAACAGATCCTGGCTCCTGGGAGGTGAGCCGCAGGCAGCATGAGCTGCCAGGCCTGACTGCACATTCGTGGTCCTCAGAGATGAGGGAACCGTCTCCTGATTGACAGTAAAACAAGAGGGAAGTTTGAGAGCCGCACCCTCTCCCCCTGCTGTTTGCATTCCTAGCTGCTGACACTGACTGGGAGGGAGCTGGTGCGTGTGCTGGCTATCTTAGGGGCTTGGGAAGAGACAAGTGAAGTGCTTTCGGGCCTCTCCGTGAATCGCTGTTGGGCTGCATTTAGCGACACTGGCCTCACCGGCATGGGGGAGGCAGCTACCATCCCACACTGATTGGGCCAGCTTTTGGTAGTAGCTGTAAATGCTCTCTCATGTCACACACTGGGGCAGGAGGAATTCTGTGAATTCCCGGGACTTGGGACCCTGGGGCATTTTGCTCTATTGTTTGGAGCCTGTATGTTCAGTTGTGAACTGTTGTTTCTTCTCCATCCAACTGAAAAAAACCCACCGGTCCTTGACCCTTGTGCCCCGTATCACTGAGTCTGCGCCGGTCCACGGCAATGTGCAAACTCCAGGCGCCTTTGCTGTGTTAAGTCACCCTGTATGGGGCTCTTTTGGGGTTGCCAGGCGAGGCACTGGCCTCTGCCAAGCCCCGGGTCAGAACGTGTCAGAGATTCTGAAGGAAGCGATTTGCCTTCTTTCAGTTCTGATGAGCTGGACATAATGAGCCTCACTCTCTTTGGCCTGGGAGTGAGGGACTGCTTGGCTCAGCTGACCTCAAGGTGACTCCCGGAGTATTCACTTTACTTGTACCTGCCTGAGCAGGTAGCTCCTTTGTGGCTTTCCCAGATGAGTGTTTGGTCTGCTGCTTTGCCCCCATGCTGGCAGTGGGTGAGGTGCAAGGGACATGGCAGCCTTCAGGTCAGGGGTGGGCAAAGGGCCCTCCACAAGCCAGATCCGGCCTGCCAAAGCTGTGGATCTGGCCCGCAGCCTCCCTGCCGCTCCCCTACCCCCAGGCCAATCAGGCACGGGGAGCGCATGAAGTCTCCTCGCAAAAGCGCAGGGCGGCTAGAGAGACACGCCAGCTGTTTTAAAACAGCCATGTTTATCTCTAGCTGCTGCGTGCCTTGGAGGGCGGGGGGGGAAGCTTTGCGCATGCCACTCAGGGCCTGGGGGCGGAGAATGCGCAAAGTCTCTCGCATCCTGTCCCCGCCCTGCCAGGGGCACGCAGCAGCTAGAGAAACACACCAGCTGTTTTAAAACAGCCGTGTCTCTCTAGCCGCCGCGCACTCCCCTGCCCCCAGGCCCAAATTGGCCTAGAGGCAGGGGAGTGGCAGGGCGGCCGTGGGCTGGATCCACCGGCTTGACAGGCCAAATCCAGCCTGCAGAGGGCCCTTTGCCCGCCCCTGGGCTAGAGAGACAAAACAGCTGGCCTGTGTCTCTAGCGCTCTTGCGGGGGTGAGGAGACTTCACACGCTCCCCCACCCCCAGGCTCTGATTGGCCTGGGGTCAAGGCGAGTGCATGAGGTCTCCACCCACTAGGCGCCTGGAGGGAACCACCAGCTGTTTTAAAACAGCTGGCATTTCGGGGAGAAGGAGGAAGACTTCTCACTCTCTCCCATCCCAGGCCAATGCGGGGGGGGGGGACACAAAAAAAGTCTGGCCCCGCTCCTTCTGCCTGAGGCCCTGTCCCTTCCAGGGTGGCCCCGTTTTAAAAATTATTGCCCACCCCTGCTTCAGGTTCTTAGGCTACCTCTAAACTACACTCCAAAACGAGGCATTTCTGTCAAAAATGCCCCATCTAAACTGCTGGGTTTTTTGAAAGGCCCTGTTTAGGAAAAAAGTGGCGGCTGCCATTATGCAAATCAAGTGTGGGATGTTTAAATCTCGGCTCCATTTGCACTTTCGATGCATCTAATTTAAATCCCTCTGCCTATGGGTGTAGTTTAGACGTAGCCTTAGTGAGTTACTCCTAGCCCAGAAGGGTTGTGGCTGTCCCCTGGCAAAAGGGCTTTGCTGCCCCCTGCGCACTGAGCCTGTGAGTGGGCTGGAAGCCAACAGGGAATCCCTTGTGACCCTTCATGAGACACTCCCGCTCGAGGGAGGAAAGCCAGGGCAGCAAGGAGAAGCCAGACAACGAAATCAGAGGGCCGGGGCCTGGGAGGGCTCTCAGTGGCTGGGAAGGACAGCACCGTTCTCTGGTGGCTGCCAGCCTGGTCCCGTGTCTCGCATTGGGGTTTGAATGCAGTCAATCACAGGGCACTGAGGTGCATTTGGAAACGATGGGGCCCGATCTGCCATTCCTGACTTGCTGGGGCCCAAGGCTCTGCTGCCCGTCGGCTGGTGCTGTGCAGCAGCAGGTCTTTGGAATCGGGCTGCACCGTGCCAGCCGTTTGGTTTGGAATCTCTCGGTTTCCTCCCCCGTGTGTTGGAAGGACTCCCACTAGAATGCTCATGAGAAGCCGCTTTGGAAAGCTCCAGGCAGTAGGGAAACAATCGGAAGCCTGTCCGTGCCTCTTTCTGCTCTTACAGGAGTGCCGGGAGGGGCTTTCTTTAGGGTGTGCAGCCCGGCCGCCGCAGGTGAGCGGAGCATATGGTGCTGACTGGCGTGCCTGCCGAGGGCCATGGTTCAGTCTGGTATCGCCAAAAGCAAAGCAGGATGTTCTGACTTGGAACGTGACTGGCCTGTGCTTGGCTCTGGGATGTACACGGGCACTGTGTGCTTTGAAAAGACTAGACTGAGAAGGGAAGTGAATGAAACCTGCTCCTAAGCAAATCGCTCCTCTTGGGGGGCAGGGCAGCCACCAGGGAACAGGGCATCCCTTGATCCATCTGCTAGTCTTTCTCCTCCGCCTCTGGAAAGGCAGAGGGCAAACCAGGAATTCTGGCAGAAGGTGTCCTTGGTGGAAAAGCACCTGCTGCTCCCAGCAAAGAGCCCATCTACGCCCCCACAGTGCACTGGGTTTTACACAGTGTCGTACTAAACCAAGCAAGCTCGTAGTCCAGCGTGACTGTGTGCAGACATGGCCTAAGTCATGGGGGGCGGGGCGGTGTTGAAACTCAGGCCAAGAACATACCCCAGCCTTGGGGGTATTTCCCACGGTTTGTCCCCTGGAGACACTGGACCAAGGGCCCAGTTTGTGCTTCTGAGCCAACCCTGCCCAGCTCCGCGGGGCTTGCTCTGTACTCTCCCCTCCCGCCAGAAAGCTGCTTGTCTGATGTTTGCGGAGCAGCCCGAGGAGGGGCCAGGCTGGTGCTGTAAGATAGCCTGTGCGGCTGGAGGCACCTGGGCCGCATGCCGCAGCATGCAGACCTGCTTCACTCGCCAGCTGCATGCCTGGGCCCGTGCTCTGCCCCACACGCCTCACAGGCAGCTTCACTTATGAAAGCGGAACAGTTATTCCAGCCTCACTCAGCTATTTGCTGGGGGCGGCTGCTTCCAAAGAACCTTGTCCAGCCCATGTGGGCCCAGTGTAAATGCATCAATGTGGGATTTCATGAGCACTTGGGGGTCTCAGCCCCTCTGGATTTTTGGTGCACACAGTGCCAGTCACTGCGTGCTTCCCCGGCCTTTCCTCCCTGCTCCAGCGGGGCTAGAGCCAGCAGCATCGGAGCTTGCTTTGTTTCTCAGATTTCACTGCCGATAAAGCCAGGAAGCTGCACTGGCACCGAAAGGGGAGGCAGAAGGGTGAGGCTTTCCCGAGGTCTGTGGGCTGGTCAGGGAAGGTGCAGGACGGGACAGCTGGAACTTCCCCAACTATCTGTGGCGAAATGCCACCGCGAGCTGGGGGATCCAGGTCCTCTTACTCTCCTGGCTCAGGGAGCTGTCCACCCTCCACTTTGACAGCACCCAGGAAACATCCAGCTATGAGCTCCAGGGCTGGCCCTTGGGGGGGTGTGAGGCCCAGGACAACCCTCCACCCCCATCCTACCTCTTCCCGTCCCTGCTCTGCCCTTCCCCCAGTCCTCACCCTCGATCTGCTCCTGCTCCCATTGCACTCCCTTCCCAAGCAGTGTGACTTAGGATAGACCTGTGCTGGGTGCAGGGGTTGGGCCCCCACACTCACTACAGCAGCCCCAGCCTGCTCTGTTTCCCTGAGCCCAGCTCCCAGGATTCCCAGTTTCCACTTGAGGCAGTGGAGCAGGCTGGAGCCAGCTCGCTGCTTCCTGCCACCACCCACAGTGAAGTGGAGCACCCCAGCCGGGAGATTGCCCAACGGAGCAGGCTGGGCTGGATCGCTCTGCTCCCCATGGTTCCTGCCGCTGCTGATGAGTGTGGGGGCTGGCCAGCAGCAGGCCTCCCCAGTAATTCCCCAGCCCTGCCAAAGTGCCTCTGCATGGGACAGCTCTGCCTAGCTCAACAGGTGCAGCACGACAGCGGAAGGCGCGCTGGATAGGCTGCAGGGACGCTGGCAGTGCTGACTCAGGAGGATGTTTCGAGCTATTGGCCGTGTCCTGTCTCGGATCTGGGAAGCAGGGTGGAGGAGCAGCTGCCCACTGAGTTTAACAGCCAGACAAGGGCTGTGAGCTGAACTCACAGGGCTCTATGGCCCACAAGCTTTGATCAGCAGAGGAACTGTTCCATGCTCTGCTCTGCCCTGCCAGGCCCTGCTGTTAGGCCTTGTGCTGTCTGCTGCACATCTGTGGCAAAGCCCCTGTTCATTCAGTGGTGCTGGTGGTCCCTTTATTGGCACATGGGTTTGTCACCGATCCCTGAAGTCACTGCACAGTAGCAAGTGGGTGCTCTCCTCCCTGCTGGACATCCTGCAGCGGGTGCTGGGAGCTAGGGAGGCTGCGGTATTTCCCACAGCAAACAATGGAATTTGATTAATGAAAACACTGCACGCAAAGTCAGTGCAAGGTAAAGGTAAAAGCAAATGTATTAACATTTGGCACTTGTAGGGAGCGGAGCTAGGGAAGGGGAAAGAACGGTCAAGTCCACGTTAGCTCTGCACCCTGTGGCCGTGGCTCTTCCTGGCCAGTGTATGTGACGCGCTGGGTGTCACTGTCCTGTGGGAGGGGTGGGGATGCCATGTGGAATTTTGGGGGGAGGGTGTAGAGAGGAGTCCCATCTTCTAGCTCCTGCTTTAACCAGTAGGCAGCTCCCTTCCTCAAGAAGAGCCCTACTTTTCTGAGCAGCTCTCCTCTGACAGGTGCTGTAAGTGATCAGTGCAGTGTGAGCATTCTTGGTTTCCCAGCCCTAGCTGTCAGTCCCTTGCAGTGATAAATAAACTATCCCTCCCCCTTGGTGAATAGCTCAGTGGAGATATACCACCCCGTAGAGCTGGACAGGACCTTGAGAGGTCGAGTCCAGTGCCCTGCCCTCGCAGCAGCACCAAGTACCATCCCTGACAGGTTTGCCCCAGATCCCTAAATGGCCCCTCAGGGATTGAGCTCACAAGCCTGGGTTTAGCAGGCCAATGCTCAAACCACTGAGCTATCCCTCCCCTGGGGCCTCTGGCTCTGTTTACTCCTTAGAGAGTTAATCTACTTCTTTCCACCACACCCCGCAGTGAATGTCCTGCAGGCAGAGGGTCTGCTCCCAGCGCCTGAATGCAGAGATGCTGCAGCAGAAATGCCAAGTGCTGCCATGGAACATGAAAGGTATCTCCTGCCGTGTCAATGGATGTGACTTACCTGCTGAGGAAGCTAAAGCCTCTCCAACAGGGTTAAATGGTGAGTCAGCTTTGCAGGAGAGTCTGAAATAATGACCCAAGTGAGGGACAGCCCACAGGTGCCTGTGCATGAGACACATCCCCCCCCCACCCAGGGGCACCAGATGGGAGCCTGCTGTTGGACCCCAAGCTTTCCTGTGTGAAGGCCACTGTTCTCTGGGGAGCTTGTTCAGAGGCAGCCGCACGTTATGGATGGAGCTGGAATAAGCTGCCCTGCCACTGGCAGCTTCTAGGATACTTTTGATCCCGTCCCATGGAGTTTCCCAGTTTAAGGAAGGGCTTGCATGCTTCCCCCTGCAATTCCCCTGGGTTCCTAACACTGAGGGGGGGAGCAAGTACAGGCAGTGTGCTGCTACGTCATCTCAATCTGCCCTGAGCATGGTTAGACAACATGGGCCTTAAACCCAGAGCCCCGCTACACTTATTGCTCCCATTGGGACACATCTAGCAGAGGGGACATGCCACATGTTGGCACAGCCATGCGGGGAGGGTCCTGCATCCTGCCAGGTGTCCACACTTGTCATGGCATTTGCTGGGTGTACATTGGCACTGACAGAAGTGCTAGCTGAGCTGGGCTGAACGCAGCATAGCTTCAGGTAATCTATATTCCAGTAATACCTTGTGGTCTTCACAGACCACCTCTACTCCAGAGCTTCCAATGGAAACGGCCAGAGGGTGTTAGAAAAGAGGTCTCACTAGCTCCATGTCCTTCCTAGTGAGAGCAGGACAAGCTGTTGAACTTGTGTAGCCCAATCCTGCAGTGCTAGGAGGTGAGGACTGTGAAATACAAACCCCCAGTACCCCCCAGAAAATGAATCCGGGATGAGCCTTGATCAGCGGCTGGTCAGGCCAGGGATGGAAGGAACTGGCCTGGGTTAGGTTAGCAGCACTTGGGTTCTAGGACAGATCTCAAATAGCACATTCTAAACATTCCGCTGCAGCCAGAGCTTTTTAATATAAACTCGTCTTTCTTGTCCCGCCCCATCTGGGTCCTGATCCATTTTCTGAAGAGGTTTTAAATGTGGCTCAGAACTTCATCAAGCCAAAATGGCTTAGCCAGCCAGTGAGAACAGGGCTAGAGGGTGTTTAGAAGCATGCCATGGCATGTGTTTGGTGGTGTCTACCTTAGGCATGGTTTTGTAACCATACAGCTGTGTGCACACCCTATATGCTATTGCAATCATCTTTGTACAAAGATTTGTATCCTTTGAAAACTTATAATTTGCTTGTTGTTGCTGTCCTGATAAAGTGTGTGTGGCAACACTGTCAATGTGAAGTTGCAAGATTCCACTGTATGGTGTTATTAACACTTGTTCCAAATGGCGGCTGGTAAACAGGTCTGCCTCAAACAAAGAAACATGAGCACTGCTTAATTTGCAGGCGAGCTGTAAAGATTCATCAAGCAGGAAGCACAACCAAAGGCGCTCCACTGGCCTGGAAAAGTGTCCTGACCTAAAAAGTTTAGTCAGAAAGAACTGCTCAGAGCACGTGGTGAGAAAGCTTTGCTTTGAATGTAACACTGTGTTAAGTTAGGCACCAGCTGTGTTTTAACTTGTTTTTCTTCTGATGTTTAATGGCTCCTTAATTTGTACTCAAAATCTCTTTGTGGTTAATAAACTTGTTTTACTGTTTGATCTAATTCAGTGTGTTTAAATCAAATGTCTGGAAAACTCCTGTGGGGGTAACAAGATGTGTGCACATTCTTTCTATTGATGAAATGACAGACTTTCTATCATAGAACACTGGAACTGGAAGGGACCTCGAAAGTTCATCAAGTCTAGTTCCCTGCCCTCATGGCAGGAAGAAGCACGGTCTATACCACTGAACCGTACCCCCCTAAAAGAATGACATTCCACCACCCCATAACCATTAACTGACCTTGGTGTTGTTAGCACCATACTCTGCCTGTTACCCACACAAATTTCTCTATTCCTGCCACACTGTAAGGACACACACCTTTACCCAGTTCCTAGGGCTCAAGGTGCAACCCTGTTAATTTACACACCCACCCTTACCCAATTCCTCGGGCTCAGGGCGCATCTTCCTGTGGGTTTTGCAGGATCTTTAGCCACTGAAAGAGCCTCACACAGTAACGTCCTTATCCTCTATTTATTGACAATTCCCAAACTAGCAGAATGCACATGCTAAGCACACAGTGTCATGCTCACCAATCCGGGTGCAGGCAGGCAGACTTCCCCTGTTGGCCAGGCAATATCAGTCTCTCTGGTCTTAGGCTGTGTCTCGCAGGTGAGTTCTTCTTTCCAGGTCTTCCCCCTCCTCCTGGTCCTCTTCCAGCCTTTTCTTCCTTCTGTTACTTCTGATCTTCTTCTTCTTCGCCTTCTTGGACCCCAGTTTATATAATGAAACCTGAGTCTTGCTTAGCTAGACCTTAACCAATTATTTTAGTATAATTTTACTAACCAATCATAACAAAATTACCTAACCAATCATACCCCACCACCACAATTGATTTGCACCTAGCAAAATTTATACAGCAGACAGAACCAGTTACACACCAGCCAGAGATCACACAAACAATAGGAAAGTGTCATAGAATGAGGATTCCACAACATTTGCTACTGATAAGCAGTTTCTTGCCAGACAGAGTGGTGTGACTTAAGTTTTCTTTACCCATCTTGAGATCTGTCTCTTTACCTGGTGACAGTGGGGAGCTATCAGGGCAACGTCCCCTCCTCACAGCCTGGTGTGACACTTTGTAATACAATTTAGCTGGAACTGTGAGGATGTGACTCCAGGCCTTACAGTAATGGCTGCGGCTCTTCAGTCTGGCTGCAGAAGGAGGCTTTGGTTCAGGCCTAGCACAGCCCTTCCAACATGGCTACAGAAAAGCCAGATTGTTACATGCCCAGCAGAGCTAGCCAGCCCACACTGAGCTTTGAGCCAGGTTTTCCAACACTCCCAGTGAGGCCCAAACCACTAGGGGCTCTTCCCCTCCAGGTCAGTGGGCAGCCACTCTGCCTGGCTACACCCTGATTCAGGGAGTTTACATTGTCATAGGTTCGCAATCAAGTTGAGCTACCTCCAAAGCAGAAACTCTCCCCTTTATGTCATTCCTTGCATCCGAGCCTCCGTTTTCAAAGCTGCACCGAGCAAATAGTAGTTAGGACACAAAGTTAAAGGCATTTTGAGTCACCTTCATAGTTACCACTAAAGAGGAGCACGTAGAGCCTCCTATTAAAAACACAGGCTGTGTAGGGTTCGCTGGTTGATAAAGTGGTGTGGGCATCTATGGCTGGCTCAGTCAGGCCTGGGGATTTCTCTGGAGAAGTTCCCACTGTGTGTAAAACCTGATTCCTATCTAGTTTTGCTTTTACAATAAGCCAGGTGCCAACCATCGTATGGACAGTCTCACAGTGACAAGTGATGACTGGCCCTTAACTAGAAAGTCCAGACCTCTGCTGACAGCTGGCAAGCCAGTAAGGAGAATATGTTCTTCTCACAAATGGCTTCTGCTGGTGACAGACACGGTGCACAAGGTGCCCTTTGACCCAGGCTGAGGCGTCCTGTCATTGCCAGTGGAAAACACTCTGCAGGAGATGAAGTGAAATGCTTCCTTTTCACGCCACCTCCTTGCTCATGTGAGGCTGAGGCACTGTCCCTCACTACAGACGGGCAGGAGCTTCAAACTGCCTGGCAGCAGAGCAGGAAGGTGGGTTCCATGGGGCCATCTTGCCAAGAAGGCTGAACTCACCTTGCTAAGCCAGAGCACATTGAAATCAATGGTGAGACGCCTGTGGACTTCAGCAGGCGTTGGCTCAGGTCCTAGATGTAGAGCGCATCATAGGTCTTACTCTGGTCTTGGTTGCACAAGTGTAGAAACGTAGATTATAGAAACGTTCTCAACATCCCTCCCCCTGCAAGGGACAGCTTGCGGCAGGGCATCTCAGTGTGATTCTGTCAGGGAACACCTGGACTGTGGCGGTATGGAGGCATAGATACAGAGGTATCCCGAAACAGCGATTCCACATCTGGTGAACCAGCCCGTTATTTCGAAATAGATTTTGAAATAACAGGCCTGCTAGTCCGATGGCCCTGTCTCTGTCTGCGTTCCATGAGGGTCTATTTCGAAACTGGGCACTGTGTAGAACTAAGCTATTCTGAATTAGATCGAAATTAGATCCACAATTTGCAGAGCTCATATTGCGTAGCTTATTTTGACCTATGAGGGTACGTCTAGACTACATGCCTCCGTCGACGGAGGCATGTAGATTAGACAGATCGGCATAGGGAAATGAAGCCGCGATTTAAATAATCGCGGCTTCATTTAAATTTAAATGGCTGCCCCGCTCTGCCGATCAGCTGTTTGTCGGCAGATCGGGGCAGTCTGCGCGCTGATGCGACAAGAAGTCTTTGTCGACCGCGCAGGTATGCCTCATGAAATCAGTTGCCTCGCGCCGATCGACAAAGGCTTCCTTGTCGCATCGGCCCAGACTGCCCCGATCTGCCGACAAACAGCTGATCGGCAGAGCGGGCAGCTATTTAATTAAATGAAGCCGCGATTATTTAAATCGCGCTTCATTTCCCTAGGCCGATCTGTCTAATCTACATGCCTCCGTCGACGGAGGCATGTAGTCTAGACGTACCCTGAGTGCAGCGGAGGTGCCCCCTTCGTGACAAAACAAGAGGCCAATGGGGATCTCAAAGCCTCCTAACTGAAAGGCCCTGCTGTGCCACAGGTGCTGGCATTGCCACGGCTCACACCTGACTGTTAGCAACTGCCCCAGGCTTCACTAAGGCAGACTTATGGGTGCCCAGGACAGCTCTGTGCCCTTCCCCAATGTGGAGAGCTGCTGGACCCAAGCCTCTGTAAAGAAGGGACCAGAGAGTCAAGGGACACGCAAAGCAGCCTTAGCTCTGCCCCACAAGCTCTCTGCTAGGCTACTGCAGCCCATGGATTTCAGGACGCTTTGACACTGGTAAGAAGCTGATTCTGGGGCAGGCTGAATCCTGGAGCCCTGGAACCAAACACCTCGGAAGCTGCATCACAAGGGGCCGGGGCTGCACTGCACACCGTAAAGGGGAGAGCAGGGCTCTGCTCCGCACGCGCTTTGTCGTCTTCCCTGGATTGGCTAGCGGGGCTATTTATGACCCACTTCTTCCCTTCACCAGTAGCCTGAGCCCTTCCCTCACACAGAACCATCGCAGATGGGAGCTGGGTTCCAGGCCTGCTTGCTTTCCCGCGAGCCCACTACCCCCCTGCTCCCAGGAGCCTCCCTCAGCAACTGAGAGCAGGGAAGCCCCATAGCTCCCTAGAAACAGGAGCCCTTGACTCCCCCCGTCATCTCCACACCCCAAGGAGCCTCCCCAGTCCCAGTCCTTATCTTCCCTGCGCCTGAGCCTGGGGCATGGCCTGCCTGCTGCCAAGGCCCCACACCCAGAGAAGTGGGAACCCTCAGCTGATGCCATTTCACACCTTGAGGGTCCAGCATTAAAGTGGGCACCAGGTGTCATGCAGCCTGGGCTCCTGCAGGGAGGGAGCCA
Source organism: Rafetus swinhoei (assembly GCA_019425775.1). NCBI lineage: Eukaryota > Metazoa > Chordata > Testudines > Trionychidae > Rafetus > Rafetus swinhoei. Next base: position 1,264,060 of record JAFJHL010000175.1, on the reverse strand, counting down.
GGGCAGGGAGATGGCTGCACGACTCCCCAGTGCTGCCGGGCCACCCCCAGCTTGCAGCTGCAGTGTGCCAATTGTAATAAGGGGTATATTGCAATCAGCACGGCAGTAGAAAAACCAGCCCAGCCAAATACCGCCTCTAGCATCCATGGCTGGGCCTAGGTAGATCCTTCCCCCTGCCCCGCTCCAGCGCCTCTAGCATCCATGGCTGGGCCTAGGTAGATCCCTCCCTCCCCCCGCTCCAGCACCTCTAGCATCCATGGCTGGGCCTAGGTAGATCCCTCCCTCCCCCCGCTCCAGCGCCTCTAGCATCCATGGCTGGGCCTAGGTAGATCCCTCCCTCCCCCCGCTCCAGCACCTCTAGCATCCATGGCTGGGCCTAGGTAGATCCCTCCCTCCCCCCGCTCCAGCGCCTCTAGCATCCATGGCTGGGCCTAGGTAGATCCCCCCCCAGCTCCAGCGCCTCTAGCATCTATGGATGGGCCTGGGTAGACACCCCCCAGCTCCAGGGCCTCTAGTATCTAGCCTAGTGGTTTTCAAACTGGGGTCTGCAGACCATAAGTGGTCCCCGGATGCCTTGCAGGTGGTCTACAGCTCGAGCTCAGCTCCCTCCCTACCCCAGCCATATGGTTGAAGCAAGTGAGTGGGGGGGGGAAGGGGAGTGTGGATTTTTGGAGGGGTTTTTTTGCTTCTCACTTATGTGGTCCCCAACTGATTTTTCTGTAGGTCACTGGCCCCCCCCGCCCCAAGAAAGATTCCCTGCCCCTGCCATAAATGAAGACAATGTTGAAACCTTTTGTGTTGGACATAAATTAATATTTTACTTTATTTAAAATGAAGTTTGGTAACTAACATGAGACCGTTAAAGCGCTTAAGCTGTTCAATAATTTCAATTACTATTTCCTTTCTTACTGGTTAAATCAAACTGTTCTCCCTTGCTGCAGCACTAGCAAAATGGCTTGGGCATATTATATAATTAAGGGCAAGTTTTCATTAGCAACTGGTGGTCCACGGAAAGGTTTGCATTGGGCCAAGGGCCAAAAAGCTTGAGCACCACTGTCCTAGACTAGCAGTTCATCTTTGATGTGTGACCATGGCTGAGAGTTCCCGAGTCTTTCCCTTGAAGCTGTTCTACCATCGTTGGGCAAAGTGCTGCCTGTTGAGTGCTGCATTGGGCAGTGGTTTAGAAAGTCTCCTGGGCTGTTGCAGACTTAGGTTCACTTGCTCCCTTTGTGGGCTGAGGGGCCGGGAGGAACCTCAGCCTTCCTTATGCCACTGTCCCCCGCTCATTAACCATTAGGGTAGTCTACAGTGCGTTCCTCCTTCGAGTGAGGAAAGCAAATGCAGACAAACGAGATTGCAAATGAAGCATGGATTTGCATTTCCCGTGCTTCATTTGCATAATGGCGGCTGGCTGCTTTTCTGAAATAGCGTATTTCAAGAAAAAAAATAAGGTTATTTTGAAAAGAAACCCTTCCTTCAAAATAATCCTTACTCCTTAAAAATGAGGTTTAAGGGTTATTTCGAAGGAAGGGTTTATTTTTGAAATAACCCCGTGTGGACCATGTTTTTTTTCTCGAAATAAGGTATTTCGGAAAAGCGGCTGGACGCGATTATGCAAATGAAGCGCGGGAAATTCAAATCCGCGCTTCATGTGCAATTTCGTTTGTCTGCATTTGCAGTCCTCTCTCGAAGGAGGAACGCACTGTAGACATACCCTTAATGGCTAAAGCAAGGCCCCAGAAAGAGACGCCCGCTGCAGCCCTGTGACTAGGGCCCTCACCTGGTAGCGGTCATGGGGCAAACAGGGCTTTGACCAATCCTACCTTCTAGGTGAAGTGATTGCACTTTGGTTAACTATTAATGGACCCAAAAGCAAGCTTACGTGGAAAGGCTTCTGTGGGGCAGTGGCTAATGTGTTGGCTGTGCCCTGTAGTGGTTTGGTTCGGTTCTCTTATGTGTCATGTGCTGCAAATGGATTTGAAAGATGAAGTGGCCTGGCTTCTCTCTTGAGAGTGTCCCACTTTAATTAACTGAGGCAGAGCAAAAGTCTATTGTTGAGGTGTGAGGGTGCACATACACCATGTGTGAGCCTGGTTTGTCTCTCCTGTTTAAAAACTGGAACTTTTGTTGATGTGCCTTCCACTTCGATTAACTATTAATTGGGTCAGAGCAAAAACTGATTGCAATAAGCCTTCTGTGGACTAGGGGTTAATGGGTTGACTGGTACTGTGAGTGCTACTGGATCAATTCCCTTGCTAGGCAAATGGTTTTGAGTAATGAAATGTCCTGGCTTTTCTGCTGACACTTATTCCACTTTACTAAACTATTAATTGGGCCAAAGAGCAGCACATCTCCATGAAGCTCTCTATAGGGCAGTGGTCTGTGTGTTGCCTTGGGGTGTGAACACTACTAGTTCAATTCCCCTGTGGGCCCAATGACTTTAACCAAGAAAATGTTCTGGCTCACTTGCTCCACTTTAATAAACTATTAATTTGCCCAAGGAGAATCTTACCCCTATAAAAGCTCTGTGGGGGAGTGACCTCTGCTGTTTAGTTCCTCTATCTGCCTTGTGGGGCAAAATGGTTAGAATGAAGAAATGTCCTGGCTTTGCTGTTGACATTCGTTCCACTTTAATAAACTATTAATTAGGCCAAAGAGAGAGCTCACTTCAGACAACTCTCCATAGGGCAGTGGTTAGTGTGTTGATTTGTGGTGTGAACGCCAGTGGTTCAAGCCCTTGGTGGGGCAAGTGGATTTAAGCAAGGAAATGTTATGGCTTTTTGGTTGAAACTTTTTCCACTTTAACAAACTATTAATTGGGCCAAAGAGAAGAGTAGCTCTGTAAAGGTCTCCATAGGGCAGTGGTTAACGTGTTTGCTTGTGGTGTGCCTGCTACTGGTTCGAGTCCCTGGTGGGGCAAGTGGATTTGAATAAGGAGATGGTCTGGCTTTTCTCTTGAGACGTGTTCCACTTTAATTAACTGGGCCAAAGAGAGGGCTAACTCTATAAAGCTCTCCATAGGGCAGTGGTCACAGCACTTACCTGGCCTGTTGGCACAGGGGGTTCAAGTCCCTGCTGTGGGTGAAAGTGTTTCATTTGAAGAACTAGTGCCATTACTCTTACCTGTTGGCGCTGTTCCCCTTTACTTAAGAGTGGCCTGGGGCAACCCCAGACTTAGGATCACGCTGTAGCCCGGTGGTTGTGTGCTTGCCTAGGAGGTGGGAGATCCTTGGATTGCCTAGTTCAAATCCTACCTCTGCCCCTTTAGAAGGGGTTTGACTGGGGAAATCCTCTCTCCCAGGTGACTGGGGAGGTGGCAGATTCCTGTTTAGGTCCCTGCTCCAGGAGGAGCCATTTGTCTTAGGAGAAAAGACAGGGACTTGGACTGGCAGCTCTCACCTCTCAGGGGTGGGGTTAGGTGGGGTTGGAGGAGGAGGGAGGGAGGGAGGGGTAGGGGGTTAGAGGGGTGGTGGGGGCAGGGGTGGGGTTAGGTGGGGTTGGAGGAGGAGGAGGGAGGAGGAGGGGGTAGGGGTTAGAGGGGTGGTGGGGGCAGTCCTGGGAGGCAGGAGATCCCTGCTCCAGTCCCTTGGCAGAGGCAGGACTGGAACTGGGATCTCCCACCTCCTGGGCAGGCCAGGGGCCAAAAGAGTGATCTGCATTTTGCTAGAAGGGCCAAGAGGTGGCCAAGAATTTTTCAAAACCCTTTGTCTTACCAGGCACAGGGGGAATAGAACTCACAGGCTTGGCCTTCCAAGCCAGCACCCACACCCCTGGGCTATGGAGGGCTTCACAGGCTGTGCACTTGCTTGGGCCCTATCCATAGTTAACGAAAGGGGCCCTACTTCAACAGGAAAGCCCAATGGCCTCCGCTGACCCAGCAAAGCCTCAACCCCAGCGCTCCAGGGAACGACTTGCGCGCTAGGCCGCTGAGCTCGGCTCTCGCGTGGCCAGAGTTAGGCGTCCACTTGAGACACAGGCAATGGCAGAAGGGGGCTTGGCCCCGCCTGGCCCACACCCTACCTGAATAGCCCATCCGCTGCTGTCAGCTCTGATCGGTCTCGCAGGGCTGACCGGGGGTCTCTGCTTCAGTGTCGCAGAGCTCGGCAGAGGCCGCACAGGAGGCAAGGCGACAGGTTTCTCCTCAGCGCCTTTGATTTGCTGCTCCGGGGTCCGAGCTGCTAGGCGAGCCCTTGTGCGCGGTGTCTCTGCATCGCCCGCGCGGCCGGGCAGTGTCGGCGAGCAGGCGGTGGCCGGGCCTGGCAGGGTCCCTGTGTCAAAGAGCAGACCCGCTGGACGGCTACATGGCAGAACTGACATAGCCCCCTGCAGCGGGCGGCATCGGAGCCAGGTCCCCGCGGGGCGCCGCTGACAGGCAGAAAGTCCCCACCTGCGGGCCGGGCCTTGTCAGCCCGACGGGGTGGCCTGGCAAGGGGAAGGGTCACCGCGCTATTGCCCTGACACCAGCTGCCGCTGGCTGTGCCTAGGCCATGGCCCCGATCCCCACAGCCTGGGGCCCGACTCTGCCCCCGCTGCTAGGGTTACCAGATGATTTCAAAAAACCACTGGACGCACTTGATCTCAGATGGGGGTGGGGCGGCCAGGAGGGGAGCGGGGCTAGGGTTGCCAGGTGTCCGGTATTGACCCGGACAGTCCGGTATTTTCGCCTCCTGTCCGGTAGAAAAATTCAGAAAATACTGGACACCTGGCAACCCTACGACACTCAGGAACCGAGCCCAGCCACCAGGGCCCCTCCCGGAATCCTCCCCCCCCCCGGCTTACGGCTTACCTGGTTCCGCAGGGGAGCTCTCTTCCTGCACGGAGTAAGAAAACAAGATGGCTGCCAGGAAAAATAAAAAGCCACAAAGACCTTAAAGGGGCCATGCTGGGTTTGTTTGTTTTTTTTTTTTTCCAATAACTAACTGTCGGGGTCCTTTTTTTTTTCCCTCAACAAGTTTGGTCTCCGCCTTTTTTTTTCTTAAGTGTGTTTTTTTTGGGGGGTGGGTCCAGTATTTTTGGTTAAACCATCTGGCAGCCCTAAGCGGGGCTTGTTGGGAGGAGATCAGGGGGAGCAGCCGGCGGGGTGCGGGGCTGGTTGGGAAGGGATCGGAGGGAGTGGGGCTGGCCAGGGGAGATCATGGGGCAGGGGGCAATGGCTGGCAGGAAACACAGCTGGCCAGGAGGGGATTGGGAGGAGTGGGGCTGGCCGGGGAACCTGCTGGTGGGGAGTGGGGCTGGCCGGGAGGAGATCGGCAGGGAACCGGATCGCGAGGGGAGCAGGGCAGGCCAAGAGGGGATCGGGGGAGCGGGTCGGGGCCGGCCTGGGAGGAGCGGGGGGACCGGCTGAGGGGAGCGGGGTGCGGCCGAGAGAGGAGCGGGGTGCGGCCGAGAGGAGCGGGGAGCGGGTCGGGGGCCGGCCGAGAGGAGCGGGGTGCGGCCGAGAGGAGCGGGGAGCGGGTCAGGGGGCCGGCCGAGAGGGAGCAGGGGGTGCGGCCGAGAGGGGAGCGGGGGAGCGGGTCGGGGGCCGGCCGAGAGGAGCGGGGTGCGGCCGAGAGGAGCGGGGAGCGGGTCGGGGGCCGGCCGAGAGGGGAGCGGGGGTGCGGCCGAGAGGGGAGCGGGGAGCGGGTCAGGGAGCGGGGACCGGCGAGCGCTGGCCCAGCCCGGCCGGACGCGGCCCCGCCCCGTTAGTACCAAACGCGCTTCCTGAGCGAACACCCGGCAGCCCCGCGCGCCAGACCCGGGCCGGGGCCCTCCGAGACGGGCCAAGCCAGGGAGCCGCCGCTGGGCCCTGCCGGGGCGGGAGAGCAGGGCCCGTTCCCAGGGGACAGGAGAGCGGCCACAGTGGGTCAGACCGAAGGCCTGTCTGCCCACAGCGGCCCCGGAGGGAGCGGACACCACAGGGAACCCTCGCGGGACCCCTCCCCTGTCGCCCACCGTCCCTGCCCCTCCTGGCTCACAGCCATTGATGGGCCTACCCGGCATGTCGTGTTCCCATGGCAACGCGGCCCGGCCCAACGGCGGGCGGAAGGGACGCAAGCCCGCGAGGGTCCGTTGGGGTCAGGCGCGGCGCGGCAGGCGGAAGGGACGGAAGCCCGCGAGGGTCCTTCCGTAGCGTTCTCGCTGCCGCCTCAGTGGCGCCACCGGGCGGCGCCTCGGTGACTGCAATGGCGCCGGGCGGACCACCCCCCCTCCCGTCACGTGACGCTGGCTCCACGCCTCGGCGCTCGGCTGTTCCGGGGCCGGGCCGCGCTCGGCGCTCGGCTGGCTCAGTCTGGCGGTGGCAGCCGAAGGCCCGGAGCGCCGCAGGAGCCGGAGCGGGCCGCAGCGGAGCGGGGCGGCGGCGCGAGGCGGCGGGGGGAGCCGGGCCAGGCCGGGCCGTGGGGCGCTGGGGCGGGGCGGGGCCTGGCGGCGGCGGAGCGGCCTGGAGGCTCCCCCCGGGCGGGGCGGGCCGGGACCGGCGGCCGCTCCGGGGCTATGATGCGCCCGCTCCGGGGCTCCGCACCCCCGCGTGTCCCCCCGGCAGCTCCAGCCCGCGGCTGAGACCCCCCCACCAGCGGTGAGTGCGGCGGGCCCAGCGCGCTCCTCGGGCGGAACAGCGGCCTCCCGGCGCGGGCCCAGCGCCCCGCAGTGCCGGGCCCGGCTGGCCTCGCGGGCGGCGCTGCCCTGCCTGGGAACCGCCGCTCGGGGCTCGGCCCGTCTGGAGGGGTCTGCTTTCTGGGGGGCGGTTTGCCTCTCGCGGTGGGACCGGGCTGGGGCTGGAAGCGCGTCAGGGCGCAGACTAGGGGTGCTAAGCGCGCTCGTCCTAACATACACTTCTTCAAACCCCGCTCATCTGTTTGCGGAAATAGCCCACTGTACGTTCCTGCTGGCAGCCAGGGAAGGGTGGCTCCGGACTGACAGCGGTGCTACCTAGTGTAGATGTGTCTAGGGGTCTGCTTCCTTTGTTCGTGCATTTACCGGTACAAAGCCCAACTTTGCCCACCTACTATACCAGCAACGAACTCCCAGGGAGGATGCAACCATGATTTCCGATTGTGAAAGTCCCCCTCCACTTACACTGGACATGTAAACAGCTATTCTCTGCCAAGTGTAATGCAGAAGTCAGTATGCCTAATGCAGTTTCTGTCATGCAGGAGCTTCTGGCTTGGTTCCCCCCTTTTCCTGATCATTGTACTGGGGCTATGTTGATAGGGGTGGAGAGGAAGATCAGTGAAGCAGTTTCACTTCAATTAAATCTTGCTTTTGGCCAGCAAAAGCATTAGACTCACTCTCTGGGCCCTCCCTGTTCAGGCTGGAGCTGGAAGGCCAAGGGCTTGAACCAGTATCTATTAGTTTCCAGATGGGTCCTTTGACCACTGCACTAGAGGGGTTTTTGTGTTTGTGCCTTGCATTGGCCCAATTAATGTTTGATTAAAGTGGAACAACTTCAAGAAGAAAAAAAGCCCAGTATTTTGATAATGCACTTAGCAAGGTAGCAGCTGACTGTTCAACTGCCTTCCTACCAGGGACTTGAACCAGAATCACCTATATGCTAGGTGAACAGCTAAACCACTGGGCTAGAGAGTGTACCTTACCTTTGCTCACTTAATATTTAATGGAAGTGGAACAGAGCTCTCAGCGAGCACCTCAAATGAAATTCAGGAGAGATGTGTTTTTGAACAGACTTAACTGTGCCCATCACTAGAAACCATTGCTTTAGAGTGAGTCTTCCAGCTGAGTCTCAGGGTCTAGGTCAGTAATAATTGGAAGGCATTGCCAGCTGGAATGAGTTGCTGACCCCAGTCCAGATGCTAGAAGATAGGAACTGGTCATAAGACAGGTTGTTCACTTTAATGCAAGTGATTGTTCCACTGTAGTGGGCAAACCTAGCTAACAGTTTGCATACCTGCTAGATTGTTTCTGTTCAACAGATTGCACCAGTACCTGAAAAGCAAGTGTAGAGAAAATACCTTCCCCATAATGGTTACATTATTAACAATTCAAGTTGTCTCTCTAGGTCTTCATACTGACCTTATACCTTTCAGATTGCTGGGGAATCTATCAAACATGGTATTGTGTCAGTCTCAAGTGAGTCAGATTCAGTGATGACTTTGTATCTATTTCTTCCTCTCCCCCCTACCCCCCCCCCCCACACACACACTTTAATTGTGCATTATACTGGGAATTTGAGTTTAGGTTCTGACAGTAGACAGACAAGGTGGATGAGGGTCTGACTTGTGGGTGACAAAAAGGAGTGGCTTATTGGTCTGCTCTGCAGGACCAAACTTAGTATTTTCCTTTGAACGCAAGGACGGAAATTTAGTTTGTCTCTGCACACTGCCTAATAGCAGCAGATTTGAGAAACAAACTTATTATCTGTTTTCAGCTGCCAGTCCTCCACTAATGGAGGGCAGAGGGGAATTAGCCTTTTAGGTGATGTGACATACAGGATTTCCCATTTGCCAAGGACTAACTCTTCAGTTTGTAAGCTGGGTAGAGAATGAGATTTAAACTGAGAGACTGTTTAAGGGTGAGTGGGTATGTTCTTACGTAAGCAGCTGCTGGATTGTCACCCTTCCTTATTTCCCTGGTCATCTTGTGCTGTGATTCTCCTGCTGTGTGCTAAGTGCCCCATTTCCCAGTGGGGATTGTTGGTGCATCTCTTGAAGGATGGGATCCTTTGAGTTCTCTAGGGCTCTTATCTATGTTTGATTAAATGCTCTTTAAACCTTCTGAGCAAATAAATCAAACTGACATTTTGAAGGCCCTCATTCCTGCCAGCCTTGTTCGGTTATGTTGTGGCACGTCAGGGTGCGGAGATACAGATAAGCCTAAAGCTCCAAACCCACAGGGCACATGCCCTTTGGTCCCGCCACCTCTGTGCAGGGCAGAAGGCCCGAGCCGGTCCCTCAGTCTGGCAGGCAGAGAAGGGGGGTGAGGCTCCGCAAGTGGCACTTGAACTGCAAAAGAGGCTGGAGCATTCCAGTCTGGCCACCCTTGCCATGTGACTAACCTGATCTTGGCTTGCTGAGCACACAGGGATTTCCTTGCATCTTGACCTGCGGTTATGGGACCATTGCTGATCAGCTCTCTCTCCTTGTTTCAGGTATGGCCTCACAGCTGCAGGTGTTCTCCCCTCCGTCAGTGTCGTCGAGTGCCTTCTGCAGTGCCAAGAAACTGAAAGTGGAGCCTGCTGGCTGGGATGCTTCAGGCCAGAGTAGTAGTGACAAGTATTACACCCACAGCAAAAACCTCCCAGCAGCTCCAGGGCAAGCAAGCTCCTCTCGCCAGGTAGCAAATTTTAGCATCCCTACTTACGATCAGAACCTCCTTCTCCCTGCTCCTTCGGTTGAGCATATTGTGGTCACAGCCGCAGACAGTACAGGCAGCGGAGCAACAACGTCCTTCCAGAACAGCCAGACCTTTGCACACAGGAGCAACGTTTCTTTACTGGAGCCGTACCAGAAATGTGGGCTGAAAAGGAAAAGTGAAGAGGTTGACAGCAACGGCAGTGTGCAGATAGTTGAGGAACATCCACCTCTCATGCTGCAAAACAGACCTGCGGTGGGTGCTGCGGCGGCCACTACCACCACTGTCACCACGAAAAGCAGCAGTTCCAGTGGTGAAGGGGATTATCAGCTGGTCCAGCATGAGATCCTGTGCTCCATGACAAACAGCTACGAGGTCTTGGAGTTTCTGGGCCGAGGGACGTTTGGACAGGTGGCAAAATGCTGGAAACGCAGCACAAAGGAGATTGTAGCTATCAAAATCCTGAAGAACCATCCCTCCTATGCTAGACAAGGCCAGATCGAAGTGAGCATCCTCTCTCGCTTGAGCAGCGAGAATGCGGACGAGTACAACTTCGTTCGCTCTTACGAGTGCTTTCAACACAAGAACCACACTTGCCTTGTGTTTGAGATGCTAGAACAGAACTTATACGACTTCTTAAAACAAAACAAGTTCAGCCCACTGCCCCTAAAGTACATCCGGCCAATTCTGCAGCAGGTGGCCACAGCCTTGATGAAACTGAAGAGCCTGGGTCTGATACATGCTGATTTGAAACCAGAAAACATCATGTTGGTGGATCCCATCCGCCAGCCCTACAGAGTGAAGGTCATAGACTTTGGCTCAGCCAGCCACGTATCTAAAGCTGTGTGCTCCACTTACTTGCAGTCGCGCTATTACAGGTAAGTACTGATACCTGAAGCTATTTCTGTACCCTGGCATCTGCACAGGGGAACAAGCATTGGAGGATGTCACTTACAGGGAGCCCCATTTCCTCAGTCAATGTGTAAGAACCAGACAAGGGGTGACAAACCTCTTCTCTTAGAAGGGCTGAATTATTGTCCAGAGGGCAAGGTGTAAATGTAGGGCCCCACTCAGTCCATCTGCTGATAGTGGCGCGAAACTTACACAAAGATAAGGGTCAGAACGACCTTCATGCAGTACAAAAACTTGTAACCACTATGATTTCTGCCCAGTATCTTAGTCACAGTTGGCATTACTCCGTAGGAAAACAAGCTCCATTTTATGCCTGCTGTTACCATTGCCTTCTATTCCTTTTCCTTCCCCTCTATTCCTCCTTTCTCTACCTCTGTTCTCTGTCACCCTCCAAGCTGAGCTCCCACCTCTTTCTTGCCTCATCCTCTGGAACGATTATGGAGAGGGTAATGCTGGCACATAGCGTTGTCAGGCTTTAGTGCTGACACACAGATAAATGGGCAGGATGGGGGGGGGGGGGGGGGCCGTCATACAGCTCAGCTGTCGTGGCAGCGTGTCTGCAGACCCAGGAAGACGGTATTGCATCACTTAACCTTCCACGAGAGAAATAAGCTTTTCTTTGCGGCTGTGAAGTCCAGGACATTTGAAACGAACACTGAGGGTTCTCTGATCAGCCCACGTTAGGAACCTCTGCAGCACAACATTCAGAATTTGACTAAATAGTGGTTTTTAACTGGCATCTTGGAGAGCTAGTCCTTTAATAAAATGACCATAAACGGGGAGTGCGGGAGACTGTATGCTTCTTGCATCATTAGCAAGGGATGATGAGTTGGCCTGTGAGGTGGATCTTGATTCAAAGGGTCTATGAGCACCAGAGTTGAACAATTTACCTGGCTCCTCTGCTAGCCTGAGGGCTAATTCGGCTAGTCATAATGAAAATTACTCCCCTACCTGCCAAGCCACATGTTTCCTGAAGAAAGTAGCTGTGAGAGGAGATTAGGACATAGATGAACAGAGCTCCTACCTTGGCAATGTGACCCCTCTTAAGGGTGCGTCTGCACTGCACCCATAGCTCAAAATAGCTTATTTTGAAATAGTGCACTATTCCGAAATGTCCCTTATGCCTTGTGGAACGAGGTTTACAGGGATGTTGGAATAGTGAGCCCGTTATTTCTAAAGTTATTTCAAAATAACGGACTTGTTTAAAAGACGCAGAATAGCTATTTCGGGGTACCAGAAGTATCCCGGAATAGCGCTGCTGACTAGACGCACCCAAAATGGGCAGTCCTCTTCTTCCTCACGCCACGTGCCTGCAGTAAATTGCAACTAGCATATTTTGCCTTGTTAAACAGAGTATCTGCTGTTGCACTACACTGCCGAAAGATGTAGCAAAAGACTTGAGTTGTCTCCCCATTCTGTAAAATGTCTCTTGACCAATTAAAATGAATTCACCAACTTTAATTAGCCTTACCAATGTAAATGTCAGCAGTTCCTGACTTGTCCAAAGCTTGTCAGTGCAGTTATTCAAGGAGGCGGTTGGGATATACTGCCGAGGTGTCCTCACAGGTCTCTGGCTCTGTTGATGATGAGAACCAGAAGGCTGCTTGCGTGTGCGCTCAGTGATGTGTGCTGTGTAGATTTGTGCACTTAGTCTCCACAGTAGACCCCGAAAGGGCCCCCCAAGACCACACACCGGATAAGGATCAAAGGAGCCAGGCCAGGCTTATTGCTAAGCGAAGTACAGTAATAGCTGCCAATAGACTCTACTGAACCACATGTACTTGCCACAATGGAATGACTCAGTGGAAACTCCCACTGCCCCCTAGATCATTCATAGAATCCTAGGGCTGGAAGAGACCTCAGGAGGTCATCCAGTCCAGCCCCCTGCCCAAGGCAGGACCAATCCCAACTAAATCAACCCAGCCAGGGCTTTGTCAAGCCGAGACTTCAAAGACTGTCCCCCCAAGACACCACGTTATATACAGGAAAAAACAAGTCACACCTCACTGCTGACGTATCGGGTTGCCACCCTCTGATGCTACTTAAATACCACCCATCGCCCTGTACCTCATGGTTTGATTAGATCATCTCTATCCATCATGCTGTCATTTTAGACCCTTTCCTGAACCTGGGTCTGTATCTGTGAGGAGTGGGTACCAAGGTCTTTTTTAATGAGCTAGTGATATCATGTGCTTTCCACTTCTGACCAGTACCAATTCTTGTTCTGCAGTCAGTACCTAGCAAGTGTTTTGCACTCTCAGCCCTGTTCGTGCCAAGTTCTCTTGGCAGGGGCCTGCCTTTTGCTCACAGCTTAGCTTTGCTTTGTTAGCCATGTTTTCTCCATTGGTATCTAGGCCTCAGACCAGGCCTGTGCTCCATGGTCTTACATTTTAGACCTTCATCTTACTACAGCCAGTTACCTGTTGTCCTTTTTCTCACTCACTCCCTGCATCTAGCTTCGCAAGTGAGCACCTCTGCACTGAAATAAGCCCTGACATGTTTAATAATCCTTTGAAGGAAAGTGGGCTTGCAGAGAGACGAGGTCAGTAAAGAGAGTGCACCACAGCGAGCCATCTCTCTGCTCCTCACTTCGTCCCCTTTGGGGAAGGCAGAAGTAGTTCCAGCCCATATCGCTGGGCCCTGCTCACTTATCCAGAATTACTGTGACTCCTAGGGATGGGGGCAAATGGGTTATTGAGCCCCAGCAGATATCTCTGTCTGTGTAGATAGAGCAGGCTGTGACTTCCCTTCCAGTTCTTCCTACAGGAAGGCCTTGTGCTCAGCTCTGACCGCTTTCACAGTTCAGTGTAAGCTGCAATACATTGTAGTGTGACCTGGTACGTCAGGAACCTTTCGTTGGCCCATTATTAAAGTAACTTTCACAAAGCTCTTTCTGTTCCTACATGTCTAGGGTTATGCTTAATGGAGCACTGCTTTTTCTCATGGTCATACAGCTGGCTTGGAACGTGATCCTTCCAGCCTGGGAGAACTGAATATTGAGACAGTGTCCCCTGACTTGGCAGGAGCATGGGGAGAGAGTCTCCCAAGGGGCCTCTGGCAAGAAAGCTGCTTTCTCTGCTGTGCCTATCTTACTAATCTAAAAGCACGCCCATCTTCCCCATGTGCTAATGAGTGACTTTGCTGGAGAGGAGAGTATTCAAATGCTGGCTGAGACAGCCTGCTTGGCTGGAGCCGGGAAGAATCCAGCAGCGTGGAATCTAGTTAGTGTGGTGTGAAATGTACATCAGTGTTGAGGTCAACCACAAGCTGCTTTCTAAGCATAGAAACTAGTTTATCTTGGGAGAGAGTTGTGTTGCTTCTGGCTTATTTTCACACTGAGAAGAGCGCTCAAGATGAGGCCAGAGGCTCCAGCCCTGTGTTTGTGATAAGACTGAAACAAATTCCTGTTTTACTTCAGTGGCAGTTTTACGACAGACTCACATGTTTCCTGTCCCCTTATTGGCCTTGGGCCAGTGTCTTGGCCGCGCCCTCAGGAATGGCTTTTTGAGCCTAAAACTTTCAAACCTAGGAGAGGCTGCTGCATTTATATATGGGGACTTGAAGCAGTGGCTTTCTCCAGGAGTGGCAAGCTGTCCTACATTCCCTAGCTTAGTGGGGTGTATGGGAGCATGGCCCTTCTGAGAGAAGCAGCTTTGAAAGGCCGCGTGTCTGAATTTAGGAGCCAGCGCTTTGGCCCTGGCCAGCTGCGGTAGTGAGTGTACGTGGGCTGTCACCGTCCAGAGCAGAATGGACGGGAGGGTGCTGTGCCTGATTCCCTCACTCCCTCGCTTCTCAACTGCGGCGAGCACGATGGGCTGAACTGGCCCTCTGGGGCATGTGGCTGTGAGCGGCCAGGAATGTCCCGCAACAGGAGAACCACATTGTGTGATTGCAGTAGTGGGGAAGAGGGCAGCTTCCGTGGGTGCACAGGGGTGATCTGTGCACTGTCCACTGTGGTATCGAGCACTGGCAGCAGTTGGAGAGGCGGGCACCCTTGGTAGTCGCTGTCCCAGAACAGGCTACAGCCACGGGAGGTGTGTGAGCAAGGGAAACAGCTTCTGGATCCTGCGTTGCCTCATCGCATTCCTGGCTGTCGGGCAGCTAGCCTAGTTGGATGGTGCTGCCAGAGCCGTGGTTCCAGCCAAGGCTTGACGTGGCTTTGTCAGGCCAAGATTTACAACACACAGTGTGCAACTGCTGTCCCAACCCTGACTGAGAGGTGCCCTAGGGGCGGGGTGCTTGGGCCGGTTCCCTCTCAGCTGTTGTGCTACGGGCAGTGCTGATCAGGCAGAGGCAAGTCCTGATGGGAAGGGGCATCTGAGTGCAAGGGGCCAAGCAGAGGTTCTCAGATGCCAGCGACGCCTAGGAGGGGAGTCACATCTCGCGAGGCACTTTCACAGTGACCATCTCCTGCTCTGTGCCTCCCCTTGCCTGCGACCACTAGTGTGGGTGCGTCGGGGCCGTTGCGGGCGGGCGGGGGCGGGCACCTGTACACTACCCTCTTGGGGGAAGAAAGGCACAAGCCGACTCTCCTGGCTGAGTCAGGCTCTTGGTGGAAACACCGAGTAAGGGCGCCAAGGAGGCAGATCCCACTGGGCAGCTACCACTGCTGTTCTGTGTGTCGCTCAGCGGAGCCTCCGTTGTGCAGCCCCACCAGCTCCAGAGCTCTGGGCTGAGCTTTGCGCCCTGGCCGGGGGAGCTGCTGTGCCAAAAGCCCGGCTTTCTCCGTCTCTGAGACCGGCTTTGATCCTACCTGCAGGCAGCAAGGGGAGGTGCCCTCTCCACAGGCCCCATGTGCTTGGGAACGTTGCGGGGGGAGGGGAGCGGAAATCTGAGTTTGGTGTCAGTAGCCTGGCTGGGCACTGGCGGGCCTGGAGATCAGAATGTAACAATCCAGTACTCGGGGGACTTTGTCAGTTCTCATTCTCTGGCTTGGAATGAGCCTCAGATTAGTAATTTAATGCTGGAGGGATCAAGTGGGTGGGATCTTGTATTGGACCCACTTCTATTGGTGAACGCAACAAGCTTTTGAGCTACATGGACTCCTCTTCAGGCCTGAAGAAATGAGTCCTATAAAAGACATTACTTCGCCCCCCCTTGTCTTGAATATTCTGGGAGGAATGTGGCCACAACGCTTCAAAATTAATCCTAGACAGTCCAGCTGCAAAGGTGGCATCTAGCTCCTGTCCTGCTTCAACAACCCTTGCGGTGGTCACTAATTATAGCACTGCTAACTGCTGCCATTAGCAGCCCCAGCCTAAAAGCAGATGTGAAGGAGGCTGACTGCTGTTGGTACCAGCTGTGTCCTGAGCCAGTATGAAAACTGAGGCCTGGTGAGACGTTGATCTATTTAGACTCTAGTGTAAATGCCTCAGAGCTAGGGAGCATCTTGGGCTGTCCCCTGAATGCAGACACAGGACAAAGCAATAATCTCACCTCCACCATCCATCACCTTCTACATCCCTCGCGTTTGAGTCGGGTCATGCAGGTTTGAACAGGATTGCACTGGGGTCTGCACCACCACAAGCCACCTCCCTTTCATCCAGGAGCTGGATGAACTCCCATGGGCTTGCCTGGGAGCTCCACACAGGTAAAGGCAGCAGCCTTACCTCCTGCCTGCTAGTTGAACACCTGCTGAGTAAGGCTACTCAGCTGGGAATCGGTGGCTGCCTTGAGAGGATGGGGAACTGGCACTTGGAATTGAGACTCCTGATTAATGGCTAAGCAGGGCTAGTTTCCATGTGGCGGGATCCCTTGGGGGGCTGCGCCAGGCAGCTCATCTCCGGGCCGCTCTGTAATAGTCGCGTATGATTCTTTGGCAAAATGGTGTCGCTCTGTTTTGGGCCTGTTTGGGTAATGTTCTAGACACTTGCAGGGAGCAGAGCACTAGGTGGGAGAGCGAACACCCCCACAGAGGTGCAGGGGACGGGAATGAAGCAGCATGGTAGCCTCGAATGGGAACGATTCCTGACCAGCCCCCTGGCCCAGCTGGTTACTCAGAGAGTCGGAGTAAAAGCCTCACTGCACAGCTCTGTCTCCAGTGGACTGGGCTGGCTAAAAGGGTTTTGGCGTAAGAGACCGGACGTATGAAATAGCAGCCTGCGGGATCGGTGTGACCGCCCCGCAGCTAGAGTGCAGCAGGAGGGCTGGGGGCCAGTTAACCAAGCTCGCCTGTCCAGGAGCAATTGCCTCATTCCCCACTGACCTGCGCGTCAGCTGAGGAAAAGCTGGCGGGATAGTGTGAGCAGCTGAACCAGACGTGGGCCCCCGCTCACCCGGCAGGACTGGCGACTGTTCCTTACCACAGTCAGGTGAATGCTCGGAGGAAGTGGGATGAAGCGGGGCTTTCTGTGTCCTGCTGCAGGATGCCACGTGACCGAGAGCGTATCCTGGAGACCAGTCCAGTAGGCAAGGCCAGAGTCCAAAGCTGTTAAGCGAGATAAGAGCTTCCTTAATGAGATGATTATGTAACACATTTCTTTCTTGATGTGTGCTTGCCCAAGATCTGCTGCCCAAGACTGGCCAGAAAGCAGCGCAGGCCAGTACTTGGGCCTTTTCTCTCCTCCCCCGCATTGGGGTTACAATGAAGTTGGTTATTTCTAAGAAGACCGAAGTTCTGGTGTTTCCTTTACTGTCCAGGGTCTATTCTGGTACGGGCTTTCATGAGCCCGTGGCCTCACCATATGTAAATTCAAGGCTAGATTTCAGCCCATGAGCAGGCAGAGCTGCAGGTGTTTGTTTTACAGCTGTGTGTGTGAGGCAAAGGGACGGCTGTGCTCAAATATCTCCTGCAACATTTCTGTCCAGCTGGGTTATGCAGAAAAAATCCTCTCTGGGGACGAGTTTTAAAAGCAGCACATTGTTTCGTTGGTAAGTTCCCTGAGAGGCTGGGCAGGGGCTTTACGCATGATGCGGTTCAGTTGCTCCAACCCCAGAAAAGAATGTGCCCAAACCCCTCACCATCACGGTGCCTGGCTGTGTGCTCTTCATTCACCTACCCACAGCCCGTGTACTCTCTAAGTAGGGTAAACTCTCGGCCGAGTGCCCTGGCTTGGCGCTGCACACCACTCTCTTCTCCAGGAGGCAGCCCAAGCCCTTGTAAACCTTCCAAGCCTCCCTAGACTCTTGCTGCTGATTAGCTACGCTGAGGGATCGCCACTGGGTAGGACTCAGGATGTAATAGTGGAGTCGATTAACCGATGAACCGAGGAGCAAACGCTTATGGGTTAATGCTATAGACTACACACATTCCCTCCGTCCCCCCACCAGTACATTTTGTAGCAGGCTGGCCAGCAGCCCGGCTCAGTCCTGGCTTGCATCAGGGTCCGGGACCTACCCCGCTGCGGCTCGGCATTTCAAGTGTATTAGAGGCCAGGCGGGCAGGCAGCCCAGCTCAGTCCCGGCTCGTGCTGGGTCTGGGAGCTCAGTCCCCCTTCCCCCATGACCGGGGCTGTTGCCACACCGCACTGCTGCCTCTGGTTTTTAAACTGGCTCCTCTTGTGGACCTACAGGAGCTCCTGCCTGGCACCCACTGCTGCCTCTGGCACAGAAACAGCCGTGCAGAGTGGCAGGTGGCTCCTCGGGAGTGGGGCAGAGTGCGCTGGCTGCCAGCCCCACCCCCGGGGACTACGGAGTAGTCGAGTAACCGATAAGAATTCATGAGGTTACTCGACTATTCAGTTAACGGATATTAAACATCCTTAGGTAGGACCTCCCCCCCCCCCATGGTGCTGTCTGACGTGCCAGTGGGACATGTGGGATGTGTTGTGCGATGGCTGACCCACACTCGGTACACCCTGTCATGGGACTAACTCAGCTGGCAACGTACCTGCCATTTACAGGGGGCTGTAGCATAGGTAATTTACATTGGTATGGGATGTCTCTGGGCTGCTGAGTCCTTCCTCTGGGGCTAGAAGACTGCACTGCTGGTTTACTGGAGCTGTAAAGCCAAAATCATTGGTGCTGCTAAATGAGGATGAGAGAGGCTCTGTTGGGCTAGTGAGAAATGTGGCACCGTTCTGGGGAGCCCCTGCTAGCGTTGCAGGGAAGTTCTCTTTGGGGAGCGCTGCTTTTCTGCACAGCGGGCTTGTGCCATGCGACCAGGCACCTTTTGCTTTCTGTGCCAGGCTGAACTTTTCAATCTTCGTTCACAGAGCCCCTGAAATCATCCTGGGTTTGCCGTTCTGTGAAGCAATTGACATGTGGTCCTTGGGCTGCGTGATAGCGGAGCTGTTCCTGGGTTGGCCTCTCTACCCAGGCGCGTCAGAATACGACCAGGTAAGAGCATGTCGTGCCTGCGGGGCGGTGCCTGAGCAGTCCGAGGGAGCCACTTTTCTATACACCCTGTGAAATGGAAGTGCGCTAATTCATGTTCTGCTCTGGCCTACGAAGGCCACATGTGGTCTCCAGCTCTTGCCCTGCTCCTTTCCTGCTTTGATCCACTTTTCTTTTACCTGTGGTAACAGAGGCTGCTTCCCACTGGCACCCTGCCTACCTCTGGTTTTGGCAGAGAACGCAGGGTCCTGTGTGTGGCTCACTTCCATTTAATATACGCATGCAGTGTGTGGGGCAGCCTGCAGCTCCCTTCCTGGCAAAACTGAAGTGGAGTGTCTCTCCGGGGCGTGCGCTACACTCAGTACAACGAGGACAGGTTAGCTGCATGAGCAGTTGTCCCGGGGAGAGAATTTGGAGTCCTGCCATGCAATTCCTGTCACCTTCCTTCCTACAGGAGCTCTGATCTCTTAACATAGACCATGTCCCAAGTGCAGTGTGTGTAGGCGTCTTATAGTGTACAAGTAGCGGTGTTATCTGGCTGTTAGCCTGCCCGTGAGAAAGGGCAGCAAACCTAAACAGAACAATACAAGTAGGACCCCGCCGACCACCCCACCTTCCCCGGAGGCTGGTGGTGGGTGTCCAGTGGTTCCCTGGGCTGGAGGAACTCTTACCCACCACCCCCAACTCCGAGGCTGGTGCCTTATCCTTATCTATATATGTATAGAATCATGAGCTTTTGTGGGCAAAACCCACTTCTTCAGATGAGTGGGTTTTACCCATGAAATCTCATGATATATATATAGTATCATGAAAAATTTCCTAACTGTCGGGGTGGTTAATCACTGGAATAAATTGCCTAGGGAGGTTGTGGAATCTCCATCACTGGAGATATTTAAGAGCAGGTTGGATAGACACTTGACAGGGATGATCTAGAGGATGCTTGGTCCTGCCGTGAGGGCAGGGGACTGGACTTGATGACCTCTCGAGGTCCCTTCCAGTTCTAGTGTTCTAGGATTTTATATATATTTTTGTTAGTTTCTAAGGTGTCACAAGATCACTTGTTTTTAAAGTTACAGGCTAACCCGACTACTCCTCTGAGACTTAGAACAATACAAGTGCAGCTTTTCCATCACGTGGTTTGTTTTGTGGTGTTGCCATTTCAGGGTCTGGTATATTTTTCTCTACACAAAAAGTCTATTTGAAATTAGCTTTTAGCATCTCTTCAGCACCCTAAATTTCCAGAGGAAATGCAGTGGTACATTACTGAGCAGGCTGAGTTAGAAATAGCTAAGGTATGGCATAGTGGTTTCCTTCTACGGTAAGGCTTGTGTACTTCTGTGAATCTTATCTCAGTGTGTAGGTGGGTGGAGGCAGAGGTCTGGTTTTCATGACTTAGTAGCGAGTTCTGTAACCCTTCAGAAGTGTGGGGTAGCCTGTGCTCTTACGTCATGTGGTTGAGTTTGACGTCTGCAGGGACAATGTTTGTTTTTACCTGAGCTGCAGTAGTAACTGCAGAGCAGTCAGGGTTTTGAAGAGACATCTCTGAGAATGAATACCAGGCTGGGCCTTGTCAAGCAGCCGTGGCCTTGCCTGAGATAATCTGCTCTACGGCAATGAGGACATTGTAGCTATTTTGGACCCCAGCACCTAATGGATGCTGGCTGTTGGAATTATTGCGTAGAAGGGTGACAAAGCTCTCCGTCGCACTGCTGAAAATGTTGTTGCTTAAGTATAAAAAATATGAACACCGGTCAGATTGAATTAGGGGTGTAAACTCTGTGAGTTGGTTAATCAGTTAAACGTGATGTCTAACTGGTTCACTGATTAAAGGGGGGAATGGGTGAAGGGGCTGGAGCGGCCCTCCGTCACAGGCAGGGGTTGCTTCAGCCCCCACCAGTTAACCAGAACCGGTAAGCATCCCCCATTGGTTAACCTTTCCCATTCCTAGCTTGAACCCAGATTGCTAGAGAGGAAAAGCGAGGCCACAGATTCCTGTTGGCCCCCAAGCAGCACACCTGTAGCAACGTGCCTTGTGCCCTGGAAAGTTCAGCTGCTCAGATGGAGGGGCATTGGCAGAATTACAGGCAGTGATTTGGGCTACGCACTACGGTAGCAGTAACTACAGAGCCTAGCTGCCTTCAGCCAGTATGTCCGGTCCTGCGCTGTCACAGATGGGCTGGGTTCACCGAGCTGTATTTTTATTTAAAAGATACTTTCAAAAAACTGACTTTTTTCTTGTCATAATGAATTGTCTCAGTTCTCGCTCTGAAACTCGAGGAGCAGATAGCGTTAGCCGTGTAGACCACGAAGCCTGGGGAAGATTTGAGAAAGGGTGCTGATATTTAAAAGTATTCCTCTGCTTTATAATGGTGTGTCTTTTCTTTTCCTTTTAAGGACAGCTTTGTACTTTCACTGTCGCGTGTTGCTGTATTTCTAATACCGTAGTCAGCATTCTTCAGACAGGTTTCGTACACATTTCTGGGGGGAGGTAATTTATTTGGCTGTTATTTTTACTCCAGGTGTTGATCCACTAAAAGCTACAGGGGATCTACATACTTTGAGTCCCAACTTGAACCCTGGAAGTCAGTGGGTGCTTTGACACTGGACCTGTTGCAAGCAGCGTGTTTAAGGGCGGATATGTCCAGACTCACCTGCATCATTACAATACCTAGATTTTTTTTCTGAGAATTGTATATTTAAACCATACAGATATTTGGTAACTTTTTGTAAACTCTTCCCTCACCTTTAAAAATGTTTAGTGATTATGTTGGGGAGTGCTGCATTTACCTTATACCTTCCCTTTTTATAATTAGCTTATTCTCAGTCTGTTAAAACCGCTTTGGGCCAAGAACATTTCTATAAAGAGGCAGAGAGGCCCATTAAAGTTTACCAGTACCCCAAATCTCTGCAGAAAATCAAATTGAACCAGTTAAATGTGCTTGTACATCCTTGAAAATTGCATCTTTACAGTAGTTTTGTATCATGACATTTCAGTTATTCAGACAGCCTACATATACAAAGTTAAACTTTAAAATTTGTATTTAGTCTTTCTCCTGTTCATTATTAACAGAGTTGGTAGAACCTCAGTATTTTGCTGTTCTGGACTTACCTATCCATCCAGTTTATTGGCATCTTTGCTCACTTTTTTTCTTTACAGATTCGGTATATTTCGCAAACCCAAGGCCTTCCAGCAGAGTATCTTCTGAGTGCAGGAACAAAAACAAGCAGGTTTTTTAACCGAGATCCAAACTTGGGATACCCACTATGGAGGCTAAAGGTTTGTGTCTCTCTGTGACTTCAAAATCTGTTTATCCATTATGGGCCTGATTCAGATTATCCAAATCTCATTGCTACTCCATTTGAATATGTTGTGAAAGTATCCTGGATAAAGATTAGCTTGTAAATATCATTCAGATGTAGTTGATTTGAACATTTCCTTTTAGAAACGGCACAAATCCCTAGCACATATTTCCCATACTTCAGCTTCGGAACAATGGGAGGGTGAAATGGAGTGCTTGTCCTGGTCGCCTGTTAGTCGGGATTTTTAAGGCTTTTAACAAAAACAAACCCCTGGTGAGCTCTTTGGAGAAAGGCGTTCTGTGAGAGAGCAGACATGCACTTTGAGAGAGTTTGGAAAATCCCACTCTAGCGCTAGGGCCCTCCAAGGAGTTCCCCAAGAGAAGTGAAGGAGAATACCTGAGATTATTGATAGTGCTACGTAAACAAGCAAAACCAAAAAGGGCAAAAACCCCTCATCCTGGGTCTGGCAAATAAACTCCTAGGCCTCCGTTAGCTCACGGAAGCCAAAGAGGTGAGGGGATCATCTCAGCCCCCTTAGAGTTCGCTTCGAAATGTCTGTTTAGCTTTTGCCCAGGTCCTAAAGACTCCTGTTTCCATGCTCTCAAATGCCCTCCTGCGAGCCCGCACGTCACTTTTGCAGTGAGTTGTTCCCGCAGAGTCATGGAGCAGGGATCTGGAGACTCTTTACTTCTGCCCTACTTGCTAGTGGCTTATTGGGTTTGCCCTTGACACAGGCAGAATGGTTACATGGCCCAACCTTTTCCTCACTGGCTTTTCTGTGTTTTCATTCCAACCCTATATTAGCACCAGGCTCCAGCTGATCCAAACCAATGTTTTATTTTACAGACTCCAGAAGAACATGAGTTGGAGACAGGCATAAAATCCAAAGAAGCTCGGAAATACATATTCAACTGTTTGGATGATATGGCGCAGGTGAGCAGAGGAGATGGTTGGAAAATGAATAATGACGAGAGGTGGGGAGGTGGTGCTAGACCATTGGGAGGTCCCCACTCCCCCATGCACTAAAAAAGCAAATGGGGACCCCCTCCAGCTCCTTGGGGCTCTGTGCCAGTGTTGGGTCTGCTCACGCCCAGCGCCGGCTCTGATCACGACACCACGTGAAACAGACTCGTCCAGTGTGCAGAGGGTTATAAGGAAGAAACAGCTGTGGCTCAGATGTCCTGACTCGGCTCTTTCCTTTTGCCCCCCACTGTGAAGGCTGGTGCCGCTCTGCCAGTAGGAGCAATGGGGACAGTGCAGTGCAGACAGAGCATCATTGGGGCTTTCACCTGTGCAAGCAGGCCCAGGAGTCGCGGTGGTTAAAATGCTGATGCCTTGTCTACACAGATGCAACAACCCTGTAGGCAGTGGTAGCAGAGCCTTCAGGTGAGGCTCGTGGAGACACACATGGGTGCAGTAGAGCAAAACTTTCTGCCAAACAAGTCCTCGAGTGCACCTTCAAAGCCACCTGAATCTTAGTTATGGAAATGGCTAGAGGCCACCATTAATGTTGTCCTTACAGGACCACACGTCTGCAAGGCTTTGGAGAATCCAGCCCTGTTCATTGCACCTCGGTGCTCCGACTAAATCTTGGATAAGAATTTTGTGCCTGCGTTTGGTTCAGGTTTCTGTTAGCGAATGCAGGCCGGGGAAGGAGAGACTCTGCGTACATTTACATTTTTGGAGACCCTCAGGTGAAGGCGTTCAAGGACCAGCCTTACTTATTGGCGCTCCTGTCAGCTAAGGGATGACTGGTTTGTGCAGCAGTGATGGATTTCCCATGGGCACTGATTTGGTTTTGTTTCTGTTTTCCAAGGTGAATATGTCCAATGACTTAGAAGGGACAGACATGTTGGCAGAGAAGGCTGACCGAAGGGAGTACATTGATTTGTTAAAGAAAATGTTGACAATTGATGCAGATAAGAGAATTACTCCGCTGAAGACTTTAAACCATTCATTTGTTACAATGACCCACCTGCTGGATTTCCCACACAGCAACCAGTGAGTCGATGGCCCTATGGTTTTTCCATTGTTTGAGATGGATTTCTCCACGCGACTCTATAGCCCGCTTTTATTTACAGTGTGCTGGCGTGTCAGTCTGACCAGCCAGTTGAAAAGTAATGTTACCAGGGGTGGCTTCTCTTGGGATTCCAGTTTAGCTAGTTAGTTCTGAATTTGTTCTTTCAATCCATGAAACTCAACAGGAAGCTTATCCAGGTGACTCTTTTGGGCTCACATAAATATTTTTCTCCGATAGTTAGGAGCTGTATTATTTAGTTTTGCCAAATCTCTGACATTTTGTTGCTGTAAAGCTAAAGGCATAGATATGCTCATGTGAAACAGTATTCTGAGAGCTATGTAAATCTCTTCCTTCTCTTTAATCCACTGGTTATGTACTGGCATTGTGTGTCTAATATTTCCATCATTCATTTATTTCAGTGTGAAGGCCTGTTTTCAGAATATGGAGATCTGCAAGCGAAGAGTTAATATGTATGATACGATTAATCAAATAAAGAGCCCATTCACAACACATGTAGCTCCTAATACAAGCACAAATCTAACAATGAGCTTCAACAACCAGCTCAACACAGTGCACAATCAGGTATGTGAGTCTTGAGGTTTTGGAAATGTTATTGATACTATAGGCCACATCCTGCTCTAAGTAACTCCAGTGAAGTCGGTTAGTTTGCATTTACACATAATGTAGCAGAACAGAACTTGCCCCTAAATTAATAAACTGTGTCGCTGCCATATGAGGACAAGTTCTGTGTTTTAGTAATGAGTTCAAGTGGTGGTGGTACGTAAGCATTTAGACACATTCTACACAGATGGTATTTTCAGTGATGTGTTAAAAATCCCTGGTAACGTCTTGATTCAGAATGCTTCCCCCTCCCACTCAGGAAGCTGTAGAAAGGAGAGATAGGGCCCATCTAATAGGCTGTAAACCCCCGCTGGGGGCTAGTTCAGACTAGTTCAGGGACAACTGACATCACTTCCCCACCTAGTGGAGTGAGTTATTTTTTAAGACATGCCCAGCAGAAGGCGACCAAAATGATTCGGGGGCTGGAGCACATGACCTATGAGGAGAGGCTGAGGGCACAGCACAAACATGCCCACTTGTAATGTTTTGTTTTCTAGGCCAGCGTCTTGGCTTCCAACTCTACGGCTGCTGCTGCTACCCTTTCTCTGGCAAACTCGGATGTCTCACTGCTGAACTATCAGTCTGCTCTGTACCCATCCTCTGCAGCGCCCGTGGCAGGCGTGGCACAGCAGAGTGTTTCCTTGCAGCCCGGAACCACGCAGATCTGCACGCAGACCGATCCATTCCAGCAAACGTTCATCGTTTGTCCCCCTGCTTTTCAGAGTAAGTAGAAAACCCTGTGGCATCCTCCTGGAGTTTCAGCCAATGACAATAAACCCTTGTGATCTGGGCCAAGTAGAGAAATTCCAGGAGATCACTCTGTGCTCTCTCATGAGTCTGAAATCAGGTCAGGTGTGCATGGATGTGTGGTTCTCCTCTCCCAGGACACGCTCGGACAGGTGAGGATCACATACCTGCCTACTAGGCAATCTTCCCTCGCTTTATTGCTCAGCCAGTTTTTTCCCCAGATGCAACCCAGCAGCATTCCTCAGGGCTGTGGGAGGAGCTTGACTCATTTGAGACTTAAGAGCCTCTGAAATGTTTCTCATTCTCTGAGTAACACCTCAGCGCTCAGAATGTTCTGTTTGACCTTCGCATGGTCACGCTTACACATGCGCACAATCTACTTCCCAGTAAGAGCCGGCATGAGAAACTTCTGGTGAAAAACGGATTTTTCTAGGGACTTAAGAGTAGGAAACTCAGGCCTAGCATAGAAATCCCCCTTCAATCTGGTTCGTGCATCTATTCTTGTGGGAGAGGCTATACCTGTTCGTTTTTATAGTGGAGCAGAAATGTATTTCTAGGCTTTGGTTTTTGGCACCGAGAGCTTTTGGAGAGACGCTCAAGGGTTAAAAAAGCTTGGTATGTGCACGGGTGCCATTGCAGTTAAAATTTTCATCCCTGATTCCCTTACATTTCTAGAGTGAACATGCACTCTTGGAATCTCAGTTCACAAACGTTAATACAGTTTGGGGGTGACAAGTCAAAGAAAGCCAATTGAAAAGAGATTGAGCGACAGTCAGAAATGCAGCTGTGTACAGTATCATGAACGCTTCTCTGTTTGTATCTGGCTCGTGCTGATAGGTTATGAAGGAAGCAAAAAATCGTAATGGAGTGAGTGCAGGGCACAGCGGCTATGGTATGTAGCTTTCACAAGGTTTTAGGTAGGGTTTACAAACATTCAGTGTTTGACTATTTTCCCCGCCAGATGTGATTGGAGGGGAGTGCATTTGGCTGACTGGCATGCAGATGACAAGTTTGGAGGCTTGAATCGACCTAAGCATTAGAGAATTCTCCAGCACTACCCTGAGACTTTCAGGGGCTTGCAGAGACCCTAATTGTTCAGTAGCCAGGGCTTTCTTGGTGGGTGTGTCTGATAACTCCAGCTACACGGCTGACCAGTCTGAAAGGTCCATTTAGTGTCAAATGCTCCAAAGGCTAGGAAGGCCACAGACAGTGAGGGCAAGCTGATGTCTTCCGAGGGAGAATGTAGCTGAAGCATTTCTCTTAAGTACTATGTGTAAAGTGAAGCCTGGGCTAGACTGTAAAGGAGGAGGAGCACTCGCGGGGCTCCATTCTTGCTAGAGTAGAAGACCCAAACTTAGGGACCCAAACTCAGTGTGGACAAGGTATTTTCATAGATCCTTGTGGCTAAGTTACTGTAAAAAGGAAAGAGAAGGGTTGTGAAGAGAAGAGCATCATGACCCAGTGGCATCCGATCAGTTCCCTGTGTGCTCACATAAGAATTTCTCTTCCCTTGGAGGGGACAGCACCTTGCAGACATTAATAGAGGCATTGTTTGTCTAAGGCCTTGTCTATACTTACTGGGAAGATGGAATGAAGATGCGCAGCTCCAGCTATGTTAATTGTGTAGCTGGAATCAGCGGATTTGACCTTTAGCGCCATCTCCACAGCGTGAGGTTGAGAGGCGCAAATGCTCCTGTTGACTTCCTTTACTCCTCGCGACCCTATGGAGTACTGGCGTCGATAGGGATGCCTCAGTGTTCAATTTAGCAGGTCTTTGCTAGACCTGCTAAATTGAACTCCAGAAGATTGATTTCTGGAGTGTTGATTTTCCTGGCAGTATAGACATGGCTTTAGCTGTGTCTTTAATTGTTTAGAAAGGGTGGGTTTTTTTAAATGTTTCCTGCCAGTTGGGAGTGACTTACAATCTTCTAATGGGTGGCTGGAGGTGGTGTGTTCCCAAGCACAGTATTTAAAGATCTCAGAACTCCAGAAACGATTCTTGTTTGTCAGTTTCCATTTAAATTGGGCCTTAAACTAGGTCAGGCGTGGCCAACCCGCAGCTCGCAAGCCGCATGTGGCTCTTTCCCCCTGTCAGTGCGGCTTGTGAAGCCGCCCCCGCACCCCCTGAATACGGCCCACGCCTCCTGGCTCCCCTGTGCTCACCAGGGCAGGGGAGCTGTCTGGATCACAATGGCAGATCTAATATGGCGGCCGCCGACAGGTGCCTGCTGATGCCAAAAAGCCTTCCTAAAGGGCCAGTCTTTTTTTTCTCTCTACAGCTTTTTGGGGGCTCCTTTTTTTTTAATTTAATTTGCTCTACAACTTTTTGTCCCGGCTCTTCGCGCTGGATCCTGCTGGATCTTGGCTCTTCGTCCGGAACAGATTGGCCACCCCTGAATTAGGTGGTACTTGAATTCAAGTTCTGCCCTGACCAGCAGCGTGTGCAAGCATTCCCACCTCATGGCTGTGCGGCGACCGCTGTTACTGGGTAGCAGTGTGCTCAGGCCAGTTCTCCCTGAACAGGTGGCCCTGTTGTAAAAGCCAAGACAGGACGTGCAGCATAGTGACCAGCGCTAATGCCCGGCTGGGCCTTGTAAAAGGAGCAAGTGGCCGCGTGTGTGTGCGAATACCCTAATCCTGTCATTCACAGTAGGGAACAGGTTGCTGCTGCTCCCCTCTCTCTGGGTCTGGGGGGGCACCATTACTGTACCCCTGCAGGAAGTGCCCCCCTTTCCCTTATGGCTGAGGCTGTGACTGTGTCTCCTGATCCTCCTGCTTTGTTTGGCAGGAATTAGCCTGAAAAAACATTTGACTGATCAAGAAAGCAGCTTCACTGTGGCTTGTTCTTGTTCCCTACAGCTGGACTTCAGGCCACCACAAAGCATTCTGGGTTCCCCCGTACGGATGGAGAATGCTGTTCCGATTGTACCACAAGCACCAGCAGCGCAGCCACTGCAGATCCAGTCGGGAGTTCTCACGCAGGTAAGCAGGGGGGTGGATGGAATTCCAGCCAGTGTAAAGCATAGCCCAGCTCTGTTCTCTTTTCTCGGAAAGGCAGCCATGTCTGGCGGGGGGCCTGCATGGAGAGGGGGGGGGGGGGTCATCTTT
Source organism: Rafetus swinhoei (assembly GCA_019425775.1). Taxonomy (NCBI): domain Eukaryota; kingdom Metazoa; phylum Chordata; order Testudines; family Trionychidae; genus Rafetus; species Rafetus swinhoei. The sequence goes on along the minus strand of JAFJHL010000175.1, from coordinate 1,235,793 downwards.
GTTATTAACAGAAATCTCAGAATGGATCAGGAGCTGGGGCCCTGGATCCCAGCGATATGCAGGTTCAGATCAAGCTGGAGCTCTGTTGGAATATTGTAAGTCTGAACCTTATTTGCTACTTTGACACTTCACAACTGTCCTGTGCCAGGCGCCAGGGACTCTGAGTGGAGTCCACAAGTTCCTTAGACTCTGATATTTGCAGAGAGATATTGACATGCCCTAGCAGTCTGCAGGCAGAAGGCAACTATAAATCCTCTATGTTCGTATTTCTTTATGGTCACTGCCTCTCCTGAGACTTCCCACTGCCTCTGGATGGGAACTGCTGGTCAAAACATTCAGTTCTTATCTGGACAGAGGTGCCTTCCCACATAAGGCAGGCTCTCTGCTCCAAAGCCAAGCAGCAAATTCCACAGGGATTGGTCTCCATGCATTGTTTACCATGCAACAAATGAGATTCCAGAAAACAAAAGTGACGGTTGAATTAAAGATGGGAATGTACAACATCAATAATTCAAATTACTTTCGTATCCTTTTTTTTTTCTTTGCATAGTTGCATCCTTGATATGCATGGATGTGTTTCACTGATTATATTTATTTTCAAATGTGTTACCAGAAGTAATAATTAACTTTGAAATTTGAAATATATCGTCTGTATTTTGCCAAAACTTTAAACTCTTGTCTTCTGCCATAAAAATACAACCATTTCTATTTCCAACAAGGCAACGTTTTATTTAGAGAGACAGTGGATATGCAGTGACAAGTACCTTTATTGTAGAACACTTTTATACACTTTTTATCATCTGTAAGGATAATGCTATAATTTTTCCTATTTGTATAGTTTCGGTTACTGCTGATTGTTACATAGGGAAATGATGTGCAAATTCGTAATTGTAATGGCCAAGAAGTCGGGGGGGAAGTATCTCACAGTGACTGGTCTAGTCATACAGGGATATCTTTAGGCAATAAGTTCCGCCCCTTAGGCAGAATGTGGGGAATCATGAAAAAAGGGCTAGAGAATAAGACAGAGAATAGCTTAATGCCAATATGTAAATCCATGGTACATCACCTATGCACACAGAATTCCAATGTGGGTCACCTCATCTCAAAGAAGATAGCTTGGCATTGGAAAAGGTTCAGAAAAGGAGCAACAAATGCTGAGGGAATGGGTCCCATATGAGGAGAGATGAATAAGACGGGGACTTTTCAGCTCGGAAAAGAGATGACTAAGGGGGGATATGAGAGAGGTCTATAAAACGATGACTGGTGTGGAGAAAGTGAATAAAGAAGAGTTATTTACTCCTCCCCAAAACACGAGAATTAGGGGTCACCAAATGAACTCCGTAGGTAGCATATTTAAAAAGTTTCTTCACACAACACACAGTCAACCTGTAGAACTCCTTGCCAGAGAATGTAGTGATTTGCAAGACTAGAGCGGGGTTCAAAAAAGAGCTAGCTAGATTCATGGAGGATCGGTCCTCGATGGCTATGAGCCAAGATGGGCAGGAATGGGGTCCTAGCCTCTGTTTGTCAGAAGCTGGGACTGGATCACCTGGTGATTCCCTGTTCTGTTCATTCCCTCTGGGCACCTGGCGCTGGCCACTGTCAGGAGACAGGACACTGGGCTAGTCTGCCCAACATGGCCATTCTTATGCTCTTACGTAATTGATTTGCTCAGTTCAAATAATGGAGGTGGCATGTGCTGATGAATGCACTTGGCCTAGTATAATTGCACAGGCCACAGGATTCAGTGACCAGAATAATCTTAAGGAAGCCATGGAGAAGCAGACCATTCCTGCTGCTCTTCATGAGAGAGGACCAAACGCCACTTCAAGAAACACTTCCTATCAGATGATTTTATCGTTCGGTTGGTTTCTTAGCAGTCTTGCCATGATTCATGTTAATTTCTAGTAATCTAAAGAGCCCAGTGATTTCAAGATTATTCATTTCCTTAGTTTATCCTTTCCTGAGAACACTGCACACGAAATAGCGTGTGTGTGACTACACAAGATGCACACATCAGTGGTGCAGCATGTACCGTTACGGGCCAATACAGTAGATAGTAGAGAGGGCCTGGAATACACACATCTAAGATCCACCATGGGTAAGGGAGTATAAAGTTGTCCCTCAATATCCCCTCAGGGGAAGTTTGCCAGTTGGTCACGAGCCCGTCTGGAGGGTCGGAAGGGACAGTGGTTTCGGTGCCTCCATTTGATTGCTGCAAGTCACTGCAGAGCGTTGTTAGTACCAATAGACTGAAGAGCCTTTCTGGCCCTATTGCTGAACCCCGTTAACCTGCCTCCGGACGTGTGTTTCACTCACTGCCTAATCTGCGTTTCAGGGAAGCTGTACACCACTAATGGTAGCAACTCTTCATCCTCAAGTAGCCACCATCACGCCGCAGTATGCGGTGCCCTTTACTCTGAACTGCGCAGCCGGCCGGCCAGCGCTAGTAGAACAGACGGCTGCAGTACTGGTAATTGCCTCCCTTGATTGTGTTCACTAACGGAGTTTTTGTTTTAACTTCGACTTGCAGAGGGCATGGAAGCATGTGCCATCTTGTGGCTGTGTTCTTGCTACATCTTAATGTCTTGGTGTTTTCCTCCCCAACATTGCTGAAGCACTGTCTGACTCTGATGTTTAGTGTGGCTCTAAAGACTCCAGATCCATAGACTGTTGCTCTTTACTAGTCTCTATGATAAAGCTCTTCTCCTAAGCTCAGAAGAGCTGGAACCCTGTGTGTCTGCTGCTTACTGTCCTATCTTTACCTTTTACGTGTTGAAAACTAAGGAAAAGGCCTTTAGGTTTACTCTGCTACAGGTACCTGGATGGCCAGAATTTGAACCGGTTATCAAGTTAGTTGCATTTTTTGTTTTGTTTTAAAGCTTCTTTGCATGTAGTATTGTTTCAAGTGCTTAAGCTCAGGCTAAATCCTCTAATAAATAGCAAGTGCTTTTTAGTTCATGGCTTTAGCAATCAAGAACCCTTAACCTTCATTGACTAGTGACAATAATTCTCCGACCTTTCATTATCTGTAATCTATCACTGGCAGCTTGCATCATCCAGAGAAAGATGTTGCTCCCCACAGATGCTTTTTGCTCTTACTACATTTTGTGGTTGAAATTAAAGGTGAGCTCTAGGTTTTTAGCTGGCAGTAGCTTCCTGGGCTAGTTCTGATGAAGCTAAATGTCCAACTGAATGGGGCTAGGGCCGGGGTGGCACCTGGTTTTAAAATCTGTGCTTTCAAAACGGTTGCCCTCTGAATTTGTCTGGTAGCTGATCAGAACTGACCCTGCAGATGTCACAGGCCAGTTGTTTTAAAACCCCAGAATCAGATCTGTGAAGCAAATGGAAACATTACGGAGCAATTTAAGTCCTTCTCTCCTCACCTGTATTTCAAAGCACACTCCATTTCTTACATAAACCATTTTGTCTCTTCTGGTTTTATAGCAATAAATAGTTCCCCTCCCCCGCCCTGCAAGCTGGAGATTGCTTTGGGAGTGCAATTTGCACAAGCCAGAGCTCTGGCTGACTGTGAAGGGTGGCTTAAGTTGGCCATTCAAGGGTCTGCTACTAGTCCCAACATGAAATGCTCCCTGGTTTGAGGCTGGAAAGGCAGGCAAGTGAGTTCTGATGGACCACAGCAGTTTGTACGGAAAGGATCTTAGCTCCAGTTCTGCTTGCTGCAGGGCTGCCATTGAAAACGGCAGGGGGCACGTGGCCGAGCACTGGCATCGTTCAGTGATTGGTGACTTTTTCAAAGTGCATTTGGGATTCTGAGCTCAAAGGTCAATTGGATCCACTTTTCTAAGTGTGTGCCAGGGACTTGGCCACGTCACTCCCCTCTACCTCAGGAGGAGACCAGAGCCATCTGCCTTCAAACCGTGAGCCCGGAGTCTAATTTGCTCCAGAGAATTTGATATTTCCATTTGGAGCCTTTGGCCCATATCGCTCACCTTTAGTGCTTCCGACACTTCTCTCTTTGCTGCTTAACTTACGTTTGCATTAGCCATTTGCTAAGCTTTGCCTATTTTTGTCCTTCCTCTGTCAAAACAGTTCGTCGCTTGGAAGGCCTGATTTCTGCCTCCCGTTGGGAAGTTAGATCTCGCTCTGTATTAAACTCTCTGCTTTGTCTTGTGCAGGTGTTGGCTTTTGGAAAGACGCATGGTGTGACTTTTAACATATTTCTCTTTTTTATTATTCGGCTTATGTCGGCAGAGGTGTTAGCAGTTCTCTGCTTCAAGGTTTCTTGTTTGGAACGGGTATTTGTGGATCTGTTACTTGCAGAAATATTTTGTTCAAAACAGCAAGCGGGTGGTTTTGCAGTTTAAACTGCAAGAAACAGAGCCATGTGTGTTCTGCATCACAGAGCTATTGTCCTGCAGACCAGCCTGCATGCTACCAATGCAGGCTGAACAGCCAGTATTCCTCTGAGCTGAAAGGGCATGGAGTTTGAGCATCTCACATGTGACAAACACAGCAAGAGATGCGTTTATTCTTTTTTAATATATTGACTGTTTTATTTCCTCCAGCAACTCCATCCAAACGGTCCAAAGTCCATATCTGTAACTAGATTTTTATGTCTGGGTCATGTGAGCGAGATGAATGCACTTGCACAAAACCCGCCTTGGACAACATTTGCCTAGACTCCCGACCCCTGCATTTGGCTCCATCTTGTCAGTCAGTTTTAACCTTTTTGTACAACGCGCCCCCGGCCCTTCAGTGCTGGTCTGTGCTTGACTCGGGGGGGGGGGGGGGAAGAGGGGAATGATATTGGCATTTCTGCTGGCTCCCCACTTCCTCTCTCCGCTACCGGAAAAGAGATGGGGGGAGCACAGAGGTTTCTGCTACCTTTGCTTCCCTCCCCCGTTTGAGCACTAGCACCCCGGGTTTGCAAAACAGCCGCTGGCTGGGCCTGGTGGCTGCCAAATGTAAGGACTTCGCTGAAGAGTCTTTCATTTTGTTGTGCTCAGCAGAAATGGCCCCTAGTGTTCCGGCGGCTGTAGCCCCCCCGCTCTCTGGCGCTCTTTCTGCAGCAGTCTGAACACCTTCCTCTCCCTCAGGTGCCCTTTGGGATAGGAAAGCTGGCCAGAGTGGCTGAGGAAGTTTGTTTTACTGGTTTTCTTGTTCTCTTCCTGTAGTGAGGCCCTGTGAGGAAGTGCAGGCACACACCTTTATCTCTGCAAGTTAACAGTCTGCACGCTGAGTCTCGTGTTCGGAGCAGTCTGTCTCCCTGCTCGTGCACGCGGAAGCTTAGCGCATCTGTCTGTCTTTGCTGTTTTGCAGCAGGCCTGGCCTGGAGGGACCCAGCAGATCCTGCTCCCGTCCACCTGGCAGCAGCTTCCAGGGGTTGCGCTGCACAATTCTGTTCAGCCCACAGCCGTGATCCCGGAGCCGATTGGAGGCAGCCAGCAGCTTGCCGACTGGAGGTGAGGGTCTGCCTTAGTGCCGAGGGGCTTCCGAGCCCAGTGGTGCGGCGGCAGAGTCCGTAGCAGGAAAGCATGCGCAGCGTTGCATGTCACCGTGCCAGGGCCGCCGTTCCTGGCAGTACGGTGCCCGCGGACACGTGCAGCCTGCGTCTGGAACGGCACCGCGCGAGCCGAGCTCGGAGGGAACGTGAGCCCGTGCAAACCCACAGACCAGCGCGAGAGCCCCGCTCCCTGCCCTGCCCTGTGCACTCATGGGTCTCTCCCCTCAGGAACGCACATTCCCACGGGAACCAGTACAGCGCCATCATGCAGCAGCCCTCCCTGCTGACCAACCACGTGGCTCTGGCGACTGCGCAGCCTCTGAACGTCGGCGTGGCTCACGTGGTGCGGCAGCAGCAGAGCAGCGGCCTCGCAGCCAAGAAGAGCAAACAGCCAGTGCAGAGCGCAGCAAAGTAAGGAGTCCCCCCGCCGCCGCCGCCTCACACAGGCACTTCCCACTGCCACGCTGCAGTGCGCTGGCTGGGGGTCTCCCCGTGCTACCAAGCACCGAGCTGGGCTCTGAGCAGTGGCAGGCCTGCGCCATGGGGAGACCCACCCCTTTCACCCTGTCGCTGCACGCTGGGCCTGGGAGGCTGCCTGGCTGTCTCCTCCCCGGTGGGTGTTGGGTTGAACCGGGATGGCAGCCCTGGGGCTCTTCTGCTGGTCCCGGGCGCTGGCGCAGTCTGTAGCACGCTTGGGCCTCCGAGCAGTCGTCTTGTCTTGCCCTGTTGCTTCCTGCAGGCCAAACCCGGCACTGGAGGCCGCGCCTTCCCAGACCTACTCGCTGATCGGGAGCAGCCCCCTTCATGCCACCTCCTCCAGCGCCCTCCTGGTGGTGCAGGAGCAGCACCAGCCCATTGTAATCCCAGACACGCCCAGCCCGCCCGTCAGCGTCATCACCATTCGCAGCGACACCGACGAAGAGGAGGACAACAAATACAAGCCTGCAAGGTAGAGTCTGGCTTGCGAGTGAATAGGCCCAGCCGGCGCGCTCCCCTATCCAGCCTCGCCCCCCAGAGGAAGCGCCAGCTTGTCAGGCTGGGCTAAGAAATGGGTGCAGTGAAATCTGCTGGGAGGTGCAGTGTCCCACCACGCGCTGTGTGGTTTGACTTCTGCACTCGCTCCAGTCCCCAGACCGCGAGCGCCGAGACGGGACCGACGGTGCTTCCTCTGGGCACCGCCGGGTCCATGAGTGCAGTGTGTGTTCTTCCCTAGCTTGGGCATGAAGCAGAGATCCAATGTCATTAGCTACGTGACTGTGAACGACTCCCCGGACTCGGACTCCTCCCTGAATAGCCCCTACACCAGCAATCCGCTCTCTGCTGTCAGGAGCACTGGGGGAGCGGCCAACAGCTCCAGCTCCCGCACCATCATTGTCCCGCCTCTGAAAACACAGCTGACCGACTGCATCATCGCCACGCAGGCCTCAGGTATCCCCTTTCCTTCCCTCCCCCTCACAGACAGGCCCTGCCAGCCCGCTCCTTGGCTATGTCTGCACAGCAGCGTTGTTGCATAGCGCGCGTCTACACAGCAAGCCCTTGTTTCGAAATAACGGGCCTCTCGCTCCGACTCCTGTAGCCCTCGTGGCACGAGGAGCCAGGGCAGCCGGGGGAAGGGCGCTCTCCCTCGGACTTCCTGCTGCCTACACAGCGCCAGAAGCCGAAATAAGCTATGTCGACTTCAGCCCCACCGTTAGCGTCGCTCAAGTTGTGTAGCTTATCTGAGGTTAGCCTGCTGTGTAGACGTGCCCCTTGTGTCTGACAGCTCTGTCTCCTTAGTTGCAATAGCCAGCACTAGCTGGTAGGCAGCTCCTGATCTGTGTTGGCTTGGAGCTGCTGCCCTCAGGTTCTGGAAATCTAGGTGTCCTTCGGGAGCCTCTGCATATAAAGATTTCCATGGGGTCATTGGCAGCCGTTCCCCCCACAGCCACTGGCGGATCTAGGAAATGCTGGCAGGTTAATGATTCATCCACGTGCGGCACTCGAGCCAGAGAGAGGCCCCTGCCCTGTGGAAGGCTCCCAAGCTGGCAGGAGAACCAACTAACCTTCTCGCGTCTTTCAGGCATTCTAAGTAGCGCTGGCAAAACCAAACCGGTGGCATCAGTGAGTGGGCAGTCGTCGGGCTGCTGCGTAACGCCAACGGGGTACCGGGCGCCCCGCACGGTGACCAGTGGCGCACAGCCACTCAACCTTAGCCAGGTATGCAAGGCTGCAGCTCTCGCTTGGTCTCCTGCTGGCTTCTGAACATCCTGGCATGCTCTGGGCAGGGGAAGAGGGCTGGATACAATCTCAGAGGGCTGCCTTGTTGATGGCATTAAGCAGCTGGTCCGTGGCAGCTCCGTACGGCACAAAACCTGCGCTGTCTCCCAGCTGCTTGTGTGCTGCTTGGCTCCCTTCCCTGCTCTGGCCATTCCAGGGAAGGGGGTACCAGGGCTCCAGGTGGACAGGCTCAGCCTCTGGAGGGAGGATGACTCTGCACCCTCTGCCCCGTCTCACCAGGTGTCAGCCCAGAGATGGCCCTGCTGAGCTGTCTGCACATTCCCTTCCGGGCACTGAGCCTGGCCCTGCTTCACTTCGTGCCCCTGGCTCGTGTGTGTGACTCAAGCCGAGTCAGGATTCTGGGCCTCCATCCCCTGGTGGCTGCTGAGCAGCGAGCCCTGCCTGCTGGATCCAGAACCAGCCCAGCCCCCTGCAGTGTGCTCAGCCCAGGCCCGGTTCCAGCTCTCCCCCAGTCAGTGAGAACAGCCCTTCCTAAGGCTGCCAAGGCTCCCAATGGGTCCTGCTCCACGCACGCTTGGACACCCCCAGCGCAGGGCCCGCCGGCAGCTGGCTCCCCTCGCCGCATCATGCGGGGGCCCGCGCGCTTTATGGCTTTTCTCCTCCACAGAACCAGGCCGCTCCAGTGCTGGCCTCGCAGGAGAGAAGCGGGAATCCGGCTCCACGCAGGCAGCAAGCGTACGTGGCTCCCCTCCCATCGGCCATTTCTCAGGCTCCCTACGCCTTCCAGCACGGCAGCCCAGCTCATCCCCACCTGGCAGCAGCTACTGCAAGCACGCATCTTCCCAGCCAGCCCCACATGTACACCTATGCACCCAGCACGGCTGCGACCCTGGGCTCCACGAATTCTCTCGCTCATCTCTTCTCCCCTCAGGGCTCTTCCAGGCACACCACGTACGCGGCCCACCCTAGTGCGCTCGTCCACCAGGTCCCAGTGAGCGTGGGGCCCAGCTTGCTGACTTCTGCAAATGTCCCACCCGCACAGTACCAACCTCAGTTTGCCACTCAGTCTTATATTGGTGCTTCCCGAGCATCCGCTATTTACGCCGGATACCCGCTGAGCCCAACAAAGATCAGCCAGTACTCATACTTGTAGCTCGGGGCTGCCTTCCTTAGTAGGGTTTGCAGTAGTTGTGACTAGCCACCCTCAGGAGCGCTGGGTTCTGCCACGGGCCTGGAGAATCAACGGAGGTTTTCAGGTGACCCTTTACCTGGTGTTGACTGTACTCGTGTAGTCTCCTCTAAGTCTGGATGCACCGTATTTGACAGTGTCTCTGCTCGGGGAATTCAGTCACTAACTGGGCAGCACCCTTTGGTACCAGTACAAGGGTCATTGATTAAGATTTTAAACTTTTACTTAATTTTTATAGCTACTTTTAAAAAGGTCACAGTCCAATTTATTTAAAGCTATTCTGATGTTGTGGTAATCAGAGGAGAAGAGGAAATCAAGGTCTTCGCAGACAAACATTGATTTTTTTTTTAACTCTTATAATTTAAACAGATTTGCAGATTATTTTTAGCAGCTGCACAAATCCATATTGCCACTAAAAATATAATGCGCATTTATCTCAGTAAGTTGCTAGAGCAGATTTCAAACTTCAGTTCAATATTTTGAAGTTTGTCCTATAATTAATTTTCTCACTAATTCATTGCTGTTTCTGCAAAAGCAATTACATCTCTGTTTGTCACTGTCAACGTTTTCTGTTTACTTTCCTGCTTTGTTTAAGGGTATGATAGAGGCAGCTATCTTGTACTAGCAACCTAATATTCACAAGTCTGTTTAAACCACAAAATCTTCATATTACTGTCTTGTAAAGTCTGAATTTCCATAATGCAGCTGGGTTTTTATCATTGCAGAAACTATTAAAACAAGTTTTTATCAGTGATATGCGGGACCTCACCGTATAATGCAACACGGCTGCTTTGCCAAAATGCTGTATTCTTCATTGAGAACTTATAGTGTTGTGATACTCTTTTGAGTTTGGTTCCTTTGGAGTAAGGGAGCTGGATTCCTTTCACAAAAGCACAGAGCTTTTGTTTGTTTTGTTTTCTTTATCTTTTTCCTTGCATGAGTCATTTAGGAGGGAGCGGAACAATTTGAAATACAGTGAAATAGCAACATGTACAGCTTTTTATACTCCGGTGAGCCTCTCCTCCTGGGTATGCTAGCAGCCAGCTTTAAAGAGCTCTTATTAAGACTTGCATACAGTAAGTGCATGTAAGAATTGAGGTGGGGGGGGAGAGAAAAATCCAGATTTTAAAGTTTATTACTGAATTTAAAACTATTTTAGAAGTTTTGTAATGGTGGTGTTTTAATATTTTACATCAAATGAAATATGTACATATTGATTAGAAAAAATATAACAAGCAAAACTTCCTGCTAACCCCAAATGTTCTGTCTTTGTAATCAAAATGTGTAGTGATTATACTTGAACTCTGTACCTAGTGTCTGTCTACATTTTAAGCGTTCCTGGGGATGAAATTGATGTGTCCTTTGTATTTAAACCAAAACGATACGTCCGAATGTATGTGAAATAATGCAATCGTTAGAGCTCATCACTGTAGCACAGAGAGAGAAAAAGTGGAGCCTCTGGAGAGAAAAGGTTACCTTCTGATTTGTTTTGCACAGGTATGTGTGATGAAGAGTTGTTTGATGTGTCCCCTTATTGTAGTGCCTTACATGATAACGTAGTGTGAATAGAGTTTACAGTGAGCTTGCCTTATGAGGGACCAGCAAGCCCCCATCAGATTGAAGCAATTCACTAAGCTTATCCCTGCAAGACTAGCAGGATGTTGCGTAGATGCATTGTGCTCAGTTTTAATGCTAACATAAAGGCTACATTTTGGTTGGGAGTGAAGCTATGTTTGCTCAAGCTTTCCTTGAAATGGCACATATACTGTTAGATGTCTGTCAGTGCATTTCAATTAGGGTAGTGCTGGGAATGCAGTGGAATATTTAGTCTGATGTTGCAGAAGTGATTAAGTATGTGCAATCACTTTATTAGAGTAGAGTGTGACGTTCCCTTCCCCTGTGTTACTAGCAGACGTTTCTTGTAAAATATTGCTAGCTTGGTGACAGAATGTTTATACCAAAGAGAGCCTGCTGTAAAGCACATAACAAAATCATTAACAAGTTTTATATGGCAACTGCTCGCGTGGAACTGTTGGCAAGGTTTATTAGCGATAGCACTAGCGTTCTGTGGAATACTCCGTTTGGGTAACCCATGTGGTTTTGAGACGACACTTGGTTTCCTCGGGTCTGTCAAACTAGGAATTATTTTGTAACCTTTAGTACGGAGATAAATATCTTGGTCAAACGGATTACGAACTGGCTTGAGCAGTGGTAATATTGCAGCAATAAGAGGTTTGTGCAGCCTTGAACCCCAGTTCCGTCCAAATTGAAAACAGGCTAGTTGTACAAATCGTCGACATGACGGTGTCCAGAAGGGCAGAAATTTAGTTCTGCGGTTCCACGTTACTGGTTAGGAAGGTCTTGGCTGGCCTGAAATTGTTCGGCTCTGAGAGGTTTGGTGTCTCTTTCGTAGTGAGGACTTTGGAACTGGATGCGAGTGATTAGCAACATTGCTAACCAGAAGTCATCGTCTAGTGTACTTTCTTCCGCACCACGCCTCAAAATGTGGGGATAACTGTGCAATCCCAACACTTCCCATCACTGGCGGTGCCAATGCTCTGTGTTGCTGGAACGTTATCCAAATGTTTCTCACTTCGTGCCAAGCACTTCCTTCTTTTGTCCGCGTTGTGGCTTGTGTTCAGTACTTCCCTCGAGATAGATACCTCTTGGATTCAGAGTTGTGCCTTTCCTTCCCAAGGCAAACAAATGCCAACATCTGCATTGCATGAAAACCTTTCACCCAGTTTCCCAAAGTGTTTCCTGAGAAGTTCTGAAGAAAAGAGCAGGAGCTAAGACCTGTAACAAAGTGAACAAATGAGCTGGGGAAAGGCCTTTCTTTATAAAAAGAAACTAACCAGATCTTGTCTTTAGGGCACCTCGCACACCGTTTAAAAAGAAAACCACCAAATATATCCAACTAAGCCCATTCTCATCTCCGCCACTGATTCAAACATTGCTCAGCATTAGGAAAAGGAGCTGTCACACGCTAACAGCTAGAGTACAACTGACTTAGGCTGTGTCTTCATTCCAGGGAAGATTGATGCTGCTGCGATCCATCTTCCAGAGTTTGGTTTAGTGAGTCTAGTAAAGACCTGCTATATTGAACTCAGAGAGCACCCCCAGCATCTGCTGATACTCCTCCTGCAAGGAGTAAGGGAAGCCAACAAGAGCATTTCCTGCCATTGGCCTCCCGCTGTGAGGATGGTGGGGAAACTTGAATCAAGGTACGCCGACTCCAGCTACATAATTGACATAGCTGGAGTTGCGTATCTTAATTCGACCTTTCCCTTTAGTGTAGCCCTGGCCTTAAAGTGTGATACACACCATTTAAGAACCCCACTGGGCCAAATTCTGATCTCCTCACTGGAGTTATAGTGGTGTAATATCAAAATGTGGCCTGCAGTGCAAGTTGCTTCATCAAGTGTAGGCTAAAGATTCAGTTTTGGGGAGGTGCAGCCTTTCTCCCAGTGCACTCCAGCTTGTGTCTGTGCGGCTCCAGTGAAGCTTTAACGACTGACTCAGCTGGTTTGCATAGTGTGTAACCAGACACACTATTTGAGAGGAGACATTTGTCCTTTCTTAAACTGTGAGCAATTAGCTGGAGCTTGGGATTCACCTTCAGAGGGATAGATAACTCCTCCCATATCGAGTCCTGTGAGTCTTAACTTGTGTTTACTTACTTGTTCCTGTTCACTGACTTGCATTTGCAGCTGTGATACCTGACTGCAGAAGAAACTTCTGAGCTTTTCTGCTTAGCACCTCGTTGACTGATGCAGTAATTTACCTCTGATTCAGCAATTTTTTTAATACATGAAACTAAATTGCTTTTAAATGACAGGATTGGCACAGCCCTGCTTTCTCTTTTATTTAAACTTATGAATGGTGCCGCATGTCTACATGGTTGTTTGTTGCTAAACTTTATTATAATGTGTGATTTCAGATTCAGCTTGAAATTTATCTATCTCACTACATGTAGCAGTACATTATATGTAATGTTAGTATTTCTGCTTGAATCCTTGATATTGCAATGGAATTCCTACTTTATTAAATGTATTTGATATGCTAGTTACTGTGTGAAAATTAACTTTCTTTTATTGTTGTGCTTTTCCTTTTTACAAGCCGCTAGATACAGGTAGTTTCTGACATTTACTGATCTATGTTTGTATTGCCAATGTACTTAGGGGGTATGTAAAAATCATTTTAACAAAAGAAATATAGCTATTTAAAAATTTAATACTAACTATATGGGGAAAGGGTCCATTGTGAAAACACAGTTTATCTTTGGATTCAGTGTTTGTCTTTGGTTTTACAAAGTAGCTTGTATTTTAAGTATTTTCTACATAATATGTTAAAAATGTAGAACAATTGCAATGCATCAATAAAAGGGTTAATTTTCTGTTCTCTATTCACGTGGCCAGTTCTGAGACCATCTAGGATCAGTGCAGAGCTCTGCCCCTTCTCAGCCAGCTGTAGCTTCCAGCTGCACCCTGTAACTAGCCACCGAGCAAGGCTTGGTTGAGATCCACAGGCCCAAGGGTGAGCAGCAAAGCACCCTCCATAACACGGCAGGGGCCTCTCCCAAGCTGCTCGCAGGGGGAGGCATTGAAAGCCGAGCTCTTGCCCACTCGGAGCTAACGGTTCAGGTCCAAACCCGGGGTGTTGTGCAACTGTGGGGAGGGGCTTTGGTATCCCTGGTGAGAATTTCCACAGCTGCACAGGGTGCCCGGAGCCAGCTGGGTGGCTGGCTGGCTGCAGCCTGATCATGCTGGGTATGGAAAGGCTGTGGGCTCCCTTGCCATGGAGGCACCTTGGGCCTGATTGCCAGAGCTCCTGAGTGTCTGCACTGCCAGCTGCAGGCACTTGGCATCTCTGCAGAATCTGGAGCTCCAGTGTGAGGGAACGGCCACACAGGACGGGAGAAGCCGGCGTTTCCCTGTACTGTGAGATTCGGGTTGCTGTTCCCATGGAACGTGCCAGCGATTAACCTAATACCCTGCAACATCACGCAAGGCAATGGTGCTGCTTTGGCAAGCCAGGCCATAGGACCTGGGCCCACAGAGTCAGTGGGAAAACCCTTCCTTTAACCCAGCAGAGGCCTTGTGTAACAAAGCCCTGGGACTAAACCCCGGGCCTCTTGACTCAGACCGCTGGGCGCTCCCTGGACAGCTGCCTGCATGGTGCAGCAAAAGAGGAGAGACTGAGGAGTAACTCAGCAGAGCACATGGCGAGCGTATGGGGCTTCTCGGGTGAGTATTTGTGGGTACACCCTGCTATTGCAGAACCGTGTTTTCATGTCCTTCCACGGAACAGTGGCGATTATGAAACTGAAACATCCCTCCTTCCTCACCACCAGCCTCTCCCTAGCCCTGGATCCTGGCTTTGCCCAGAGGAGCAAAGGGCCGTCCCTAATTTGCAGCCTGGTGGGGTGATGGCTGCCTGGTTTACAAAATGCCTCAGCTTCTCAGTCCATGGTTCACACTGGGTGACATTCTCAGATTGGGTTTGCCCCAAAGAATATTGCCAGTTAGGACCATAGAAACGTCAGGCTGGAAGGGCTCTTGGTCATCTCATTGTCCAGCCTGTGCTGGGGCAGGACCATGCGACCATAGACCCTCCCTGCCAGGTGTTTGTCCAGCCTGGTCGTACCCCCCTCTGCCCCGATGATGGGGATTCTACGGCCCCCACGGGAACCTATGCCTATGCTGACCCACTGGTGCAGCTAGAAGTGCTTCCTAATCTCTTACCTACAACTCCCTTGCTGCAGATTAAGCCCATTTTACTTGTCCCGCCTTCAGTGACATGGAGAACAATTGGTCACTGCCCGCTAAAACGGCCTTACTATATTTGAAGCCTTACCGGGTTCCCCCCTCGCTCTTCTGGAGACTAAATGTGCCCAGGGTTTTGCCTTTCCTCGTGGGTCAAGTTCTTAAACTTTCTCCTTTTGTTGCTCTCCTCTGGACTCTGGTTTGTCCCCATCTTTCTCTGAGCGTGGCAACCAGGCCTCCAGCTGAGGCCCCACAAGGCTGAGGAGAGCAGGGCAACTAACTCCTGGGTCTTGCCTGGGAAGAGGCCCCGCAATGACACTAGCCGCCTCTGCGACTGCATCGCCTTGTTGCCTCTCCTTTAACGTGTGACCAGCTCTGTGCCCCAGAGCCGCCTGGCCAGCGACTGCCCTGGGGGCGTGAGGCACGTGGCTTTTCCTCCCTCAGCCACAGGCTCTGCGCTTCTCTCTAGTGGAGCCAGGCCAGCTCTCTGATTGGTCAGGCTCCTTCTGAATTCTCCCCCTCTCCTCCAGATGCTTGTCACCCCCGGACGTGGGGCCAGCTGGCTCCAGTGCACCATTGCCATCGTAAGGGAAATATGGACCCAGGACTGGCCTCAGCTGGCCCTAGACAGCTGCTCTGGTCTTCACGCGTCCCAGCACTGCCCTTACGCCGCATTTCCCCAGCTTGCCTAGCAGGACGCATCTCCTCTGGCTTTCCCACCATGCACTAGGCCAGGAGCTGTCAAAGCAGGAAACTGGGTTGGGGGGCCTGATTGGTTCTTGACAGATCCCTGCTGGCTAGTCCTTATAACCCCATTGCCCCCAGGGGCTCCCAACCAGATTGTGTCCTCATTTGTTCCAGGAGCTCTCCAGGAATTCGCGTTCGGCTGCCTGGTCGAATGGCCTGGTCTCCTGGGTTCTGTGCGAACACAGCGCTGTGGGGGACCCAGCCCGTCCTCCAGGAGTGCGTGAAGGCACTTCCTAGGTAATCAGAGGCTCTGTGCGGCTCAGGTGCCTGGCCCTGGGTGTTGCAAGACGTGGCTGCCTGTTGGTCAGCACATGCGGGAGCCCGATTTGTGCAGTGGGTGAGGCGCTCGCTAGTGACGCTAGATGGTGCAATAGCCCTTTGGATAAAGAGCAAGCCAAGTGGCAGTGCTGCAGAGACTGGGGCTGCAGGGCTGAGACCCTGCCCAGGTCTGATTCCCACAGACGCAAAGCTGTGCTCAAGCAGGCAGGCCTCGTTGGGACTCCTGGCCCCCTTCACAGGCCATTAGGCACCGAGAGTGGGCAAACCCAGACAGCTTCAAGGCTCCACGGGCCGGGTAGCCTAGCCTGGGGGCTCTCACCATTTGCCTTTTCCCCTGGCTGTGCTGGTGCCCGGCGCGGCCCGTGGGGGCTGTTCCGCTGCGCCGGCACCAGGCTCAGGCAGGTCCTGCAGAGACGGGGCCGCTGACCCCGCGCTGCCCAGGAGCGTTGGGGCACAAGCCAGCTTTCCCACAAGCCCTGTCGCAGCAGGCCCGGCTCTTTCCTTTCCTCCCGCTGCTGCTGACACCTGGTTTTGTTTAACTCCCTGGGAGGTGCGGGAAGGGGCGGGAATTCCAGGGCTGGAGTTAACCTCTGAAAGGAGACTCCGCAGGCTGGCGGGAGCCTCTAGCTGTGCGGGGAGAGGCCGCTGGAGTCCCTGGCACGTCGCAGCTTCACACCGAGACCTGCCTGGCCCTGCGCTCAAGTCCAGTCGCGCCTCCCCCCTCGGACCAGCCCGACTAAGTTCTGGGCCCGGGGCTGCCTCGCACAATGTGCACGTGCAGCGGCCAGCCCCAAATCACCATCCCCTGCCTTCCCGGAGCGCTGGGCCGCCAGAGCTGCATTCGGGCACCCCAGCAGGGCAGGGCCCTCCTCGCAGACGGGCTGAGGGGTGTGCGGTGTGTCCCCGGGGGCCGGGCACGGAGAAGTTAGTGACTCAGACAAGGCCCTAGTATGGCTCAGTGGTAAGGATCACGCTCTGTCCTCAGGCTCACAGCTGTTGTGCCAGGCTACGCCCGTGCCGTGCCAAGGCAGCCCTGTCCTGGCGTAGCAAGGGGACGGCTGAACTCTGCAGCTAACCTGCGTGTTGCGTACACTGGGCAATGACTCAGCTTCTACATCTGCCTCTGGAGCCGACGCTCCCACCCCGGGCAGCCAGGCCGTGCCCGTGTGTGCAAGGACCCGGAGGCTGGCGGTGCCTCTTGCGGGGTCTGCTGCCGGCCCCAGAGCACGAAGGGGTTAAGGCGCACGCTTCCTTTGGCACCAACAGCCCTGCCTGGCGAGCCGTCTGGATTTCATAAAGGCAGCGAATGAGGCAGCGTCCCACCCCCAGGAACTGTCCAAACATTCCAAAGCCGTGAGCACAGCACCGAGCGCGCCTGCTTGCGCCCACCCTGCGAGGCAGAGCAGTGCTGCCGTCCCAGGCCAGCCATGGCCCCACGGCTCAGCCTCCTCCTCGCCCTGCTCCTGGCAGGGGCCAGCATGGCCCAGCAGCAGTTGATGGAATACATGGAGAGGAGACTTGCCGTCTTGGAGGTAGGCTCGCGTCTCCGCCTCTCCCCGCCCTTCTCCCGTACCCGCCGTGCTCAGCAGGGTTCCCGCTGCTCCGTGGACGGTATTACCAGCACCTAGAGCAAAGCTAATCCGCCCCGCCGCGCACATGCCGAGTGTGCGGGTGCCAAGGGCTGGGGGAGCGTAGGAGCAGGCGCTGGGTGCGTGGGGAGCAGGAGAGCTGAGGCCGGAGGGTGACTCCAAACTGCGGAGCAGAGGGGGGCGTTGTTCGAGGGAGTCACGCGAGCGGGTCATGGTTCAGTCACAGGCCAGATGGCCGGGGGAAAGAGAGGGCTGCCCCCTGCATGCTCCGCGCCAGCCCCCTCCAGCCAGCAGGGTCCCAGCACCTCGCCCTCTCGCCCCCAGGAGCGGATCTCCCAGTGGCACGACCAGAGCAGCCGCTACTCCACTGAGCTGCGGGAGTTCAAGAACCAGGTGCTCACGATGCTGGAGAACACGGAGAAGGAGCGGGAGAGGCTGCGCACGGAGGTGGAGAACGCAGCCGTGCGGGTGGACCGGCTGGAGCGGGAGGTGGACTACCTCGAGACGCAGAACCCGGCTCCGCCCTGCGTGGAGGTGGACGAGAAGCTGATGGAGAACCAGGGCTCGGCAGCCAAGAGGAGGAAGAATGAGAAGTATGACAAGCTGACAGGTGAGCCCGTGCGCCTCCCCCAGCCAGCACCGGTGTCTAGACCTGCCCACGGGGCCTGCTGGTGGGTTTGTGGCGGTGCAGAGAGAACCGCCCTGGCCCACCCCCAGGCAAAGATCTCCCTGGCCGGGTCTGTGGGCGGCGGGGCTGGGTCTTGCTGACTACACAGTGGGGTCACGAGGCAGCCAGCGTGTGGGGCAGGGGCTGTCTCCTAGGCCCCACAATGGCCCTCTGGGCTCAGCTGTTACTGCCTGCCAGGCTAACCTAAGCTCCTTCCAGGCCCTCCTAGTGCTCGCCTCTGACCCAGGCCACATGCCTGGAGGGCTGCTCAGCCCCGCAACCGCTCCCTCCGTCTCCTGAGACAATCGGGCGCCCTGATCAGGATCCCGGCGCTGCTGCATGCAGGGACGGAGGGGCCATGGAGAGTTACAGCCCGTCTGTCCCACGAGCACCCTGGGCATCAGAGCCCAGCAGGGAAGCCAGCCCCAGGGAGAACCGCGCAGCTGCACCCACGCGCCAGCGCTCCTCTCCCAGCAGCTCAGGGTGGAAGTTTGGCTCAGGCTCCGTCCAAGCAAAGCGGCTCAGGCCCCAGTTTTCAAAGCTGGCCTGTTGGGGCGCTTGGCGCAAGTCTCCTGCAGACGGCAGGCCCGGTGCTGAGTCCCGGGCAGAGCCGTGGGCTGAGTGCCTCAGCTGACTTGGCCGGGCTAGGGGCCTGCAAAGGGGCTGATGCTGCTTCGTGTCTCCAGCCAGGCTCCAAAATGGGAGGCAAGAAAAAGGGGCAGGATTGCCTCTGGAGTCAGGGCGAGGTCACCGCTCTCCCTGGGCTCGTGGGGAGCTGCCCCAGGCAGCCAGCGGGAGGGACACGTGCACTGAACACGACGCCCTAGCAGCCACGTTCCCAGGCTTGGTCGTCGGCCTGGCCTGGGGGGAGGGACGTAAGAGCACTTGAGAGCCGGGTTAAAACCTCCGCGCTCGGAAGCCAGCTTCCGGGGCAAATCCGGGTCTGGGAAAGGCAGGAAAACCTTCGGTTTGAGCAGCACCTTTCTCCTGCGGACCTGGGACCCCAAAAGCCAAGGGCCCTGAGCGGAGGGCTGCTCCAGGTAGGAAGGAGCCAGGGCTGTGGGAAGGCCACTGCCCAGCTGCTGGGAATATTCTGTGGGCTGGGGCAGAGGCACCAAACCCGGAGGCAGCAGGGGAGGGCAAGTAACTCGCTGCCAGGGGCTGACCTCACTGCCTCTGGGGGGGGCACTGGGAGGAATCCCATTTTCTTCTCCAAGACTCAGCCGTAAATACTCTGCTAGAGACCCCCCTTCTCCCAGATGCTTATTCCCCCACCCTGGGAGCCCAGCCCCGGTGCTGAGGTGCGTGGGGAGGGTGCAAAGACACCTGGGGCCTGCAGGGGGTGGGCTCTCACGGGCTCTCCTGCGCCCTCACAGATTGCAGCGACACCATCTCCCAGGTGAAAGCCATGAAGATCCTGAAGAAATTTGGCAGCAGCGCTGGGCTGTGGACCAAGGACCCGGTGGGGAGCTCGGAGAAGATCTACGTCTTTGACGGCACCAGCAATGACACCGTCTACGTGTTCCCCAGGATGAGGGAGTTCACGCTGTTCTCTGCCACGCGGAAGGCCGCCCGCATCAAGCTACCCTACCCCTGGGTGGGCACCGGCCACCTGGTGTACGGGGGGCACCTCTACTACATCCGGCAGCAGGGCACCTTCCAGGTCATCAAGTTCAGCTTGGCCAACAAGACCATCGTGGACAGCTCCGTGTTCCCCGCCGAGGAGCAGATCCCCGTCTTCGGCCTCTCCGCCTTCAACTACATCGACGTGGCGGCCGACGAGGAAGGGCTCTGGGCCATCTATGCCACCCGGGAGAACGAGAAGAACATCTGCCTGGCCAAGCTGGACCCGGCCTCCCTGGACATAGAGCAGATGTGGGACACGCCATGCCCCCGGGAGAACGCCGAGAGCGCCTTCGTCCTCTGCGGCGCCCTCTACGTGGTGTACAACACCCGGCTGCCCAGCCGCTCCCGCGTGCAGTGCGTCTTCGACGTCAGCGGCACCATGACGCCCGAGGACGCAGCCTTGGTCTACTTCCCCAAGCGCTACGGCTCGCACTCCAGCATGAAGTACAACCCCAAGGAGCGGCAGATCTACGCCTGGGACGACGGCTACCAGATCATCTACAGGATGGAGATGAAAAAGAAAGCGGAGATCTGAGCGGGGCAGGCCCGGCCTGTGTCCTGCCCCGCCACCCTGCCCCATGCTGAGCGGTGCCTGGCCCGCGCGGCCACACGTGCCCAGCCTGCCCCAGGGTGGCAAAGCCAGCTCAGGGCTCATGCCAGGGCCGCCCGCCTTTCCATGCCTGTGAATGGGGCTGCAGCCGCACCCCGGCCAGTCCTGCCTCTTGACTGATGCTCCCCCGGGCCCGTGGGCTGGCAGCGTGAGCCCAGGGGCACTGCGGGGCGTCGACTCGCAGCGTGAGGCAGTGGGGGGGCTTTTTAGCAGGATTTAAAATAAAAAGCCTGGAGGGGCCAGCGCGGGGAGGTGGGCTTGGCAGGAGCCCTCCGAGATGCAGGGCCCCCGCGGCTGGCAGGCTGCACTCCCAGCGCGGTGAGAGCCAGGCGGGCCGCTGTGCGAACAGCCAGCGCCTGGGCCTTCCACCTGAGATCAATGCAGCCTCCTTCCTCCTCCCTGTGCCCAGAGACTTTGCACTGAACCGGCTGTGGCTCAGTCCCTGCTAAGCTACTGCTGTGCCCTTCCCCCTGCTTCCGTCCCCCTTTGTACGCACTAGCCTGCCTCCCACTCGGACTAGACTAGCACCCCCGGCCCCGCAGGCCCAGGCTTGCGATGGGGAGGCGGCGCGGGGGATGCTGCTCGGGCCAGAGCACAAAGCCCAGCGCCTCAGGATTAAGGCAGCCAAGGAATCTGTGTAATAAAGGATTTTCCACTCGCCTCGTCTCCCTCCGTTGTTCCCTTCCCACTCCCTGCGCGGTGCCTGCCCTGGGGCCATGCCTAGCCGTGCCCCCTGGTCCAGGTTTCCCAGACAGGCCATGCTGGCAGTGGGCTTCCTTGTGTGGCTGCTCCGTGGGCCCCAAGCGGAGCATGAATGTATTTCTTCTGCAGCAGCCAGGCCGGGCGTCAAACGAGGGGCCTCCCAGGCACGGGGAGATTCTCCCATCACTTGGGTGCAAGCAAGCGCCGGCCCCAGCAGATGACAGCAAGAAGCCCGAGGGGTTTGGTGCCTGTCTTGCTTCCGTCCCCCCAAGGCCAGCTGTAAGCAGACACTTACCCATCGGTACCCCGGCCAGGGCCAGGGCGCGAGAGCGAGGGAGAGACCTGCTCAAAGAGCAGTTAGATGTGTGGCTTGTGCTCACCTTGGCAGGCAGGGCCATGTGGGGGGGGGGGGTGAGTCCCAGCTGACGGGTGGCAACACTGCCACTGGTGGGGCCCTGGCTCTGTTCCCAGCCTGAGTTCCTGCTGCGCTGCCAGGAGGCGGGGGCACGTCAGCTCCCGGTTGTCTGCAGTATCATGGGGCCCCCCAGCACCTGCAGAGTCGCACCTGGCTGCAAAGGGGGACCAGCCCAGGGCGTGGCAGGGCGCAGCCCACAGGGAGTGGGGCTGCCCTTGCGCTACAGCCACGCTCCCTGGCCACCCCGGTGCATCAGCACAGCCACCCTGGAAGTGACAACAAAGCCGCGGCCACAGGGGTGGGACCACAGGGCTTGGCTGCAGGGCCGTTCCCCTGCCCACCAGCCTCAAGAGGTCCCACACAGGCAAGCCAGCCCTCTGAAATGCCCTCTCAGCGTGGAGGGCAGCAGCAGCCAGCCCGGGGAAGGGGAATAGGCCCAAAGACCCCAGGCTGCTAGGAGAAGAGATGGGCCCTGCGATGTCCGTTGCTCCCTTTGCCCAGGGCTCATTCAGTCTGAGGACTGCGGCCCACAAGGCAGCCTGAGCATGTTCGGGGCTGCTGGGGTCCTGCCAGCCCCACGAGCCGCTACCAACCTGCAGTGTGGAAGCAGGCTCCCCATGGGGCCAGAGCAGAGACGCGGGGAGCGGTGTGTTCTAACCGGGGCGGGCCAGGGCAACAGCTTCAAAGCAGGGTGCCGACGCGGCCGCGCTGTGTGCGCAGCACTCGGGTGTTGGCCTAGGGAGGGTTGGGGGAAAGGACCCGGGGAGGGGACTAGCAGGCTTCCTTGGCTACTCTGGGGCGATCAGCTCGCCTCAAGGCCTATCTCCTGCAGCCTCCCGCACCAGGCAGGGTTGTCCCCACGGCGGGGCCATTTCCTGCCCATGCCCGCAGCTGGCCTTCAGGCACCCCACGTCTGTGGCCAGCCATCTCCTTGGCGGCCCAGAGCCCACCCGGCGGTGTGTGCTGCAGCCAACGGCTGGAGAACTGACTGCAGGAAGAGGCACAGGGCTGTGGGCCGCTGAGGGAGGCGGGAGGGCTCCTGGTCACTCTCCCAGCCAGGGACTCAGGGGTGTGATGGTGCAGGAGGGTGTGATCAGAGCGAGAATCACACCCATGTGTCTAAAGCTGTAACGGGCTGGAGCTAGGCACCTAAAGGGCAGGCCAGGAACATTTGAGTCCAGTATTGGCCAGCAAGCCCGAGAGGCCCCACTCGCATGCAGGCGCGCACACACCGGAGCGCGCGCACACACCGGAGCACGCGCACACGCGGGAGCGCACACGGGTCTCCTGCACTCGCTGGGGCAGCGTTGCCTGCAAGCCGGGCGCGTGTGCGGCTGCGCAGGAGAGATTCCGAGGCTGCCCAGCTGATTGGCAGCGTGCACTCCGCCGAGTGTGTGTTTCTCCTTGGTGCATGCAGAAAATGGATTCTGCACATGGACGGCGATTAGAGGGAGCATTGCCGGGGGTGGGACGTTTCTAGCTTTGGGGGTGTCATGAGCGAGGCTGGGGTTGGGGAGACCTCTGAAGTGTCTCTTCCTGCTCATGGCAAAACCAGCACGCGTGGCGTCCTCGTGCCGCAGGGGAGCTCTCCAGCACATCTCCTGCCAGGCTCGTAACATAACCCCGCCAGCCTCACCTAGATGCCTAACGTCTCAAGTCTGCAGCAGATCCAGCCCTTCTGCAGGGGCTGGAGACAGCAGGAGCAGATTTAACCCGCAGGTTTGTCTCTCTCCCCGTCAGCCCCTCTACCCACAGCCTGGCCTTTTGTAATTGCAGAAAATGGTTTGTGAACTGCAAAATTACTGACCTCAGATGCCAATTCCAACCCTTCCTTGCACAATTGACGTGTCAGGCAGCCAACCAGCCAGGAGCTACCAGATGTTCTCCTGTGATGCAACCCAGAGCTGCTGGGAAACACTGATAGGCTTTGCACAAATGTGCCACAACACATCCACGCCCCATCCCCCTTCCTTTTACTGGCTGTGACTAAGCGCAAGGCGGCTGGGCCGGCCCAGCCGTGCAGCGCTCTGGGGAACGGCCTGGTGTTGCACTTGGGGCAGTGGGGGATCTCGGATCAGGTGGGGAGGAGACCAGACTTTTCTGGGTGGGCGCTGGCTTCTGGTTTGGAGCTTCCCAGTGGCCAGACCACTCCTGTGGTGCAGCTCCCAAGTGGCAACGGAACCGTGGACGGAGCCCCACTCCCAGGAGACAAATCTCTGCAGCTGAGCTCCAAGAGCCCCGGCAGGGAGCCTGCCTGCAGCAGGCAGAGGGGCGGCCCAGAGCGCGTGGCCCCGAGGGCAGGCGGAGCCACTCTGCTTGGAGACGCTTCCCCTCCCCATTCGATCCAGGCCAGCCCAGGAGCAGCCGGTCCCAGACTGGCAGGGCTGGGTAGGGAGCCACATCCAACAGCTTAGCACGTGAGTGCGTCGGGCCAGGGGCGGGTCTCGCCCAGGCCCTGCGGGGGGTTGGGTGCAAAGGTGACGCGAAACCAGAGCGTGGAGTGGCCTGCGGGGAATCGCCCGGAGAGGCGCACAAGGGAAAGTGCAGCGCACGGCACCAAGGCCTCCGCCCGAAACAGCTGAGCCAGTCCTGCAGTCGCCTCAGTGCTGGGCCTCCTCCGCAGCTAGTGCCCAGCCGGGGGAGGAGGAAGTGGGGGGTTCGCTGCGCTGGCCGGCCCCGCGACCGTGGTACCAAGCAGCCACATGCCAGCCTGGCTTGCGTGTGGGGGCACGTAGGACTCTCTGGGTCTGTCCCTAGTGCGCAGCGGCCAGGGCTGAGCTGAGCAGCCTGCAAATAGAGGAGCTGCGGACGGGGGTTGCTGTGGGCTGGGCGGGAGCGTCCCACGTACAGGAGATGCTGTGTGTGGAGCTGACACATGACGCGGTGGGAAGAGCGGCACCGGGGGCCACTACAGGGCATAGGGGCGCTGTGCCTTGCAGCTGTTGGAGCAGGGGTCTGAGTCGAACCTGGCTTCTCTCTGGGCTCTGCCACCATCTTTGGCTACTCGGTCACGTTCCCTTTCTCCATCAGGTGTGTCTCTCCGCTCCAGCAGCGAGGGGCGCCCTCGCCAGGACGGCCCAGCTTCCAGCTGGTGCCCAATTGGTCCTGCACACTGGTTCCTCCAGCCAGTGATGAGAAGCAGACCCAGCCTGAGCGAATCCACTGGGCTGCGGTTCCACGGGCAGCGAACTGAACAAGGGTTTACACAAGAGTCAGGGATTTTGCGGCCTGAGCCAGTTACTTCCTGGGCTCTCAGCCAGGAGGTGTGACCCTCCCATTCTTCCTGGGTCCCGTGGCTGCTGCTTGTCCCATGGGGCCACGGTGTGGGAAAAGTGACCCCTTCTGCATTTAGCCCTTCAAATATCACCTGCCCCAGTTCCTTCAAGAGACCTCACCTGCAATTCAACAGCCACCTTCACACTTATCCATTTTATACAGAAAATATTGGTTGGGTGTGTAAAGCGGGGTTAAAATACACACTTTGACTGTAATTGGATGGTGTGAAAAGTTCAACTCATGTTGTGAGTCAAGCAGAGAAATTATCCGAGTGTGAAAGGCTGTGTGAACTGTCAAGTTAATTTCCAGATCAGTAGCTTTACAGTCACAAGAATGTAATTTTTAAGAATAGTTGTAAATAAGCAGGCTGACTGATTTCTCTAGCGGGAGCTAAAACAGGCGGATTTAGTTTAGCGCCGCAGCCACAACCACCATCTCACCCAATCTAGAAATGGCCAGAGCTCACCAGCTCCCGTTTTTATAAAGGGGAGGGGTTAAATGTCTCTCATCTGGGGCAGAATTCACCCTGCAGAGGCCCAAGTACCTGTTGGGTGGATGCTCTGTTTGAACAGATGTTGTGCAGGTAGAAGCCACGTTCTCCTCAGCAAACACAGCTGGCTTGAGGGGAAAGTCTGTGCACATTGCCACGGTGCAGGTAGCGTGGCTTCCCCCGGGGTGAACGGGACAGACGCATGCCGGTGCAGGGGTGCCCAGAACACCAGGCTGGACACCAGCAGGAAGTGACATGGGCAAAGGAAGGAGAGGCTGCGGGGGGAACCTGCCAGTCTGCATGTGCCTCTGTGCCCAGCAAGCGCCTACCGCTGCCTTTCCACAGGAAGCTTTGCCCAGACACCAATTACTCACAGGGCAAGTGGCTGAAACTGGCCGGTGCCGTAAGGGGGTGACTGTGATGGGTGCAGCCTGTGATCTAATGGCCCCTTCTGCCATTAAACTCTCTGACTCCACGGACTCTGGGTATGTCTATGCTGCAGTTTTTCCGAAAAAACCTCACTTACGTCCACACTGCAGTCGCGTTCTTTGGAAAGGAAGTCGAAAGAACAGAGGGGTTTGCCGGCGCTGGTAATCCTCGTCCTACGAGGAAGAAGCCTTTTTCCAAAGAGCTCTTTGGGAAAAAGGCATGTGGCCGGGGAAGAGGGAGTTCTTTCGGAAGAAGAGGGAAGAGGAAAAAGCACCAGTGCCCTAGTGGCCACTCCGCCCACAGCAATCACAGCTGACATGCGAGAGAGAGCCTCCATTCAGTGTGGACGCTCTCTGTCCAAAAAGCAGATGGCTGTTTCGATGCGCTTTGGCAGTGTGGACGCTCTCTGTCGGAAGAAGGTTTTTCAGAAGATCTCTTCCAGAAAAGCTTCTTCCGAAAGAAGCCTGCAGTCTAGACGTAGCCTCTGTCTCTTCACAGATGAGCTGGATGCCACTGTAGAAAGCTCCCCAGGCTGAGAAGCAGAGCGCTCATCACCTGCTGCTTGTCTCTTGGCCGGGGGACACAGAAAGCCAGAGGGGTTTCAGCCTGGCCTGGCCTTCGCCAGGGCTCTCAGACAGATCTCTTCACATTTCAGCTCTTAGCGAGGGGAGCTGCACTGCAGCAGCAGAATGCGCAAGGAAGAAAACCCTCACGAATACCTCCCCGAGCAGAGACCAGCCCAAGGCTCTGCCTCCCTCTGCCGCTGGGTGTGAGCCTCCCGGCCGAGGCAGGCAGCCTTGGGCTAGTGAGCGCTGGACACAGCAGGGAGGACCTGGCAAAGGCCCTGGCTCATCACCAGAATTCGGACCCTGGGGAGCTCCTGCCTCCACGGGGGCCCAATGGCACCCTGTGATTTGCAGCACATCTGCCCAGCTGCAGGGTGGCCTTAGCCCAGCTGGCCAGGGCTCTGCCAAGCCTGCCTCAGTTTGCCTGGAAGCCCCTCGCTGCTGCTGAGTGCTGGAGAAAGCCCTCAGGGCCGGATGGACCCTCACCGTCTCCGGTTTCTGTGCGAGTGTGGCTGTAGCCAGGGACATGCCCTCACGCTGCCCGTGTTCCCGTGGGGCTGCTGTGTGGACTCCAGACCTCCTCTCCTTCCCCATTCCCACCCCTCCAGAGGCAGCGAGCGAGCTCCCTGCCCCAGGGTGCCTGGCGGAAGGCGATGCCAGCGAGCTGCTGGCCGGGTTGGGTCTCTGGAAGTCCTGCTGGGGTTACGCTATGGCCGTGCACAGGGAGCCCAGAGGCCACAGGCGAGTGACGTTCTGCTGTCTTCCAGCAGCTGTCAGCGTGTGTGGTAGCCCCTTAAAAACCAGAGCGACGTTCTGGTCCCCAAGCCCCCGCGGCTGCAGTCAGAGCCATCTGCCCTCGCTGGTGGGGAGGCCGTGCACAACCCTGCGCGCAATTTTAAAACAGGCAGGAGGCACGAAGCCTAAAAGGCAGCTGCTCTCCAGGTGGACGCCCCAGAGCCGCTCTTTCAAATAACGGCTCCCTGGAGTCATTCCCAGTAACTCCCCCCAGGGCTTCCAGGGCTCCAAGTCAAGGGCGCGGACGCAGTTCAAGGCTCCCCTGCTATTTCAAAATGGTGATTTGGGGAGTTGTTTTGGAATGATACTTTCCTAGCGTAGACACGCCCAGGAGCAGCCTGCCGCCCAGCTAGTCCCAAAGGAGCCTGTGGTCCCGGCGAGATCACTCAGACACCCCGCAGAGCCCCAGGGGCGAGTGGGTTGTCTATCCTGCCGCAGCACCTACAGGCCGAGCCTGAGACAGGGCCCCTTGTGCTGCATGCGCAGAGACAAGGCAGACAAAGGGCAGGAGCAGGGCAGTATTGGCAGCATCTCCATTTCACAGCTGGAGACCTGAGGCCCTGAGAGGCCAAGTGACTAGCCCAGGGCGACGTAGGAAAAGTTTGGGGCTGAACTGGGGGGTGTGGATTCCATTCCTGGCTCTGTCACATTTACCTCCAGATCATCCTTCCTCCTGCCACAGGGCAGCCTCCGATGCAGAGGGGCTTATAGCAAAGTTCCCTCTAATCTTTTCCCCCCAGGTGCAGATTTTGTCCATGTGTGGAACAATTGTTATGTGCGCCACAGCATGTGCACATGCACCACCGGTAGAAGCAAAAGCCTAGCTATGGGGATTCTGCTAATTAGCTGGATGGCACTTGAATCTCTGCTGAGCAGCTGCTCCAGCATCCAGCTTACAGGGATATAGCCTTAAACACTAATTCATAGTGATGCTTCGTGTTCTCTGCACGGGTGAGTTCCACGCCTGCATTCCTTCCCCACACCAAATGCTGGCAGATGAGCTGAGCCAATTTCATATGTGACTTGTATTCTGTGTGAGCACCACTCCTGGCATCGTTTGAGAAAGGGGCCGTAATAATGGCTAATATGAGAGTAACGGGTCTTGGGAGAGGTCTGATTTTCTGGGAGACAGGGTTAAGAGCTGAAGGCTCAGCAGGCTGGGAACAGAAAGTCTGCACAAGCTAGAAGAGGGAACGCTTAGGGCACGTCTACACAGCAGGCTAACGCTGAGATAAGCTATGCAACGTGAGCGACGCTAATTGCGCGGCTGAAGTCGAAAGAGCTTATGTCGGCTTGTGGGGCTGTCTAGGCAGCAGGAAGTCCGGGGAAGAGCACTCCTCCTCTGATGCCCTCACTGCTGGTGCAATGAGGGTTACAGAGTCGGAGTAAGCAGTCCTCCAGCTCGACCGCATGTCGAAATAGCTGCTTGTGCGTAGACGTGGACTTTGTTATTTCGGAATAAGGTCAGTCACTGTGAAATAACGCTGCGCTGTAGGCCTAGCCTTACAGTGGGCAAGATAGCAACGGATAAAACAAGCCTAAAACACAAATGAAGTTGTGCACAAGCAGTGCGGACAGAGAGCATGCTAGGCAGAAATTGGTCCCTAGAAAGCAACCAGCCCCGTCCCAGATGTGCAGTGTGTAAATGTGCACAGAGTGAGGTGGCTGTGACACTGGAGTGATGCCCACTCTCTGCGGGAGTGTGATCAGCGCCACCCCCCGTCCAAAGCAAACACCTGAGCGACAAAGCCAAAGTCAAACCAAGAGAGGTCTCGGCTCCCTACCCCCAGCACAGCGGGGCCAGGTTGGGATTGGATCCACTCGTCCAGAGCAGAGGACGAACAGTGATGATCTGTGCAGCTGCACTGCCAAGAATGGCAAGCCAGCTGCTCAGCAATGAAACCAGGAGGGTTTATTGGAGGAACTTGCCAGGGCATGGGAGCAGTGGGGCAAACCCAAAGGGGCCTATGAACTCCGCAGAGCTATATAGGGAGAGACAGGGAAAACCTCCAGCAAATTGTGCTGGATAAAAAATGCAGAAGAAAGAAGCAAAACAATTTTTACTACAGGAACTACTCCTGAAAGGGGGCCGGACGCAGGCCCGGCCTTAGGGCAAGGCGAGCAAGGTGGTTGCCTGGGCCCCGCACCTTCGGGACCACGCGCTGCCCGGCGCCCACCAGCTGCTCGCTCGCTGCCCTGGCTGGGGCCGCACGGCCACGCGGTGCAGCCAACCACAACACGCTGCCGTGGGCCCCTCAAACGCTTTGGCTGGGCCTGCCCGGACGTACCAGAGCTAGACAATGTGTAGAAAAGCTGGGTTGGGGGAAAGGCTGAAAGAGCAAAGAGAAGTCTCTACGGTACATCCCAACAATTACCAGGGCAGCCATAAATCTGTCCATGACAGGCTTAGTATGAGGCACCAAGCCCCTCCCTGCATGTCACCCCCATGTCTCTTTACCTGATCATTAGAAGTGACGGCTCCCGGGGAATTGGGGGAAGAGACAGGTCCCGCGTTGGGTTATTGTGTAGAGCAGCCTCCATTCCTCCCAATACCTCCGGAGGGTTTACTTTGCACACACGCTTAGGAGCAGCAAAAGTAAAGTGGAAAACCAGCTGCAGCTGCTGATCAGCTTATGAGAAGTAGCACTCAGCCAGTACTTCACACCTCCCCGTGCTTTCCAAACACCCACTAATTCACCCTCACAGCATCCTCTTCCTCTGCTGAAAAGCCCGTCTGGCCGCGACTGCGTTTCCATTCCTGGCTCCGGGGCTCCACGGAACAAACCTGCCTGCCGTCGCTCCGACCTGGAGCAGTCGCTACTGCCTGAGAGTGGCAAGAGACCCCGCTCAAGGGATTACGGTAAACAGGCCCGATGGCGTCAGGTGGCACCACTTAGGCTGCCTGGGACTGGCACGTTGCGAAGGAAGGTGGCTGTGGATTTTGGAGCCTGGGGCAGCCTTGGGGTGAAAAAACTTTAAAAGGTAACGGAAGCAGCATTCTCCTTGGGTTGGCTGATTGCCCCGTGTGCTGCCCTGGGCTAAACCTCTGCCATATTCCCAAGCACTGGGTGGGCACCTTCCATCATGTGACAGGGGCCACAGGGCCAGGATACAGGGCCCTGCTGCCTCCCCACTGGATGTGGGAGAGAAGGGCGTGGGCTGAGCCTGAGCCCTACCGTAGGCAAGAGAAACATCCGGGGCCTTTGAAGCTGAGGGGAATGTTTCCCAGAGGCTGCCCTGAGACTTGTGCTCAGGAGCTGTACAATAGACTCATAGAATCAGACCTCAGGAGCCATCAAGTCCAGCCCCCTGCCCAAGGCAGGACCAAACCCAACTCAATCAGCCCAGCCAGGGCTTTGTCAAGCTGAGACTTAAACACCTCTAGGGATGGAGATTCCACCACCTCCCTCGGGAACCCATTCCAGTGCTTCACCAACCTCCTAGGGAAACTGTTGTTCCCAATATCCAACCTAGACCTCCCCCACTGTAACTTGAGCCCATTGCTCCTTGTTCTGCCATCTGTCACTACTGAGAACAGCCTCTCTCCATCCTCTTTGGAACCTCCCTTCAGGAAGTTGAAGGCTGCTCTCAAATCCCCCCTCACTCTTCTCTTCTGCAGACTAAACAGACCCAACTCCCTCAGCCTCTCCTCGTAGGTCATATGCTCCAGCCCCCTAATCATTTTGGTCAAACTCCGCTGGACCCTCTCCAATGCGTCCACATCCTTTCTGTAATGGGGGGCCCAGAACTGGATGCAATACTCCAGATGTGGCCTCACCAGAGCCAAATAAAGGGGAATAATCACGTCTCTAGATCTGCTGGCAATGCTCCTCCTAATGCAACCTAATATACCATTAGCCTTCTTGCCTACAAGGGCACACTGTTTTCTCATATCCAGCTTCTCAGCCACTGTAACCCCCAGGTCCTTTTCTGCAGAACTGCTACTTAGCCATTTGGTCCCCAGCCTGTACCAATGCTTGGGATTCTTCTGTCCCAAGTGCAGGACTCTGCACTTGTCCTTGTTGAACCTCATCAGATTTCTTTTGGCCCAGTCCTCTAATCTGTCCAGGTCACTCTGGACCCTATCCCTGCCCCCCAGCGTATCTACCTCTCCCCCTAGCTTAGTGTCATCTGTGAACGTGCTGGAGGTGCAACCCATCCCCTCATCCAGGTCATTAATAAAGGTGTTGAACAAAAGCCCCATGACTGATCCTTGGGGCACTCTGCTTGATACCAGCCGCACACGCAGATCCCCTCCCAGCAGCCTGGTTCTTAGTTCTCCTTGCCCCTCTGCCCAGGGATAGCATGCAGGCTGCAGCGAGAGCACGCCCAGCCCTTCAGTGTCCATCCTCCCCAGAGCTGGGGCCTGGGCAGGCCTGAATCACACAGCACACTGTGTAGACCCAGAGGTGAGGCAGTTCTTCCCCATCAGTGCACACCACCCCCTGAGGGCAAGGAGACCACCTCACAGAGCCCCTGTGCTGTCCAGGCCGACTGGCTCCATGGGCCACAGCGGACAGCTGGCCAGAGAAAAACCACTGCCACAATCAGGCGGGTGCGCCCCTTGGCCCTGGACGGGCAGGCAGGCCAAGAGCACAGCTCGGGGGGCTTTCCCTGCCTATCGTTGCGCGGGTGCCCTCAGGACGCGGCCCGGGCACAGCCAGGCACTGTGGAGACGCAGGATTGTCCCACCTCCAGTGGGAGGACCAGGGTGAAAGGGGCAGTGCTTGTGCAGAACTCACCCTGGTGACAGTGCACTTAGCGGGGCTGGTGGTTCTCTCTCAGCGCCCCTAGCAACATCTTGATTAACATGCTGGCTTCGGATCCTGAGCACCAGCAGAGAGTTACAAATCCCCTCGTGTTCAGAGCAGGGGGTCAGGCCTTAGGGCTTCTGTTCCTTCCAGAGTAGCCTTGGGCATGTCACAGCCCCTCCGTGCCTCAGTTTCCCAAGCTGAGAAGGGGTGAGGTGAGTCTGTGGCTGTCCAGGCTCTTGAAGTCCCCGGACTCCTCCGATGTTTTAGACTTGACCAGGCCGAGAGGAGGATGGCTATTCACGGGGGTCTGTGAGTTGCAAACTATTACTACCAACACCCTTGTGGCCCCAATAGTTAAAAGAGGCAAAAGGCCCCAACAGAGACTCTGCAAGCAGGAAACTCCAGGCTCGGACTGAAGCAGATGGCAACCCCAGCACGTCTGGTACCTTACACCTCCTCAGCTATTTCCTACTGATTTAGGGGGGGGGCGGTAGATTTGCTGACTCATATACCCCTGGCCTGTGACGTTTGGATCACGGTGCCTGAGCAGGGAGCTCTAACACCTCTCTCTGAAGCAGGCCTCCCAATGGCTCTTAGCTGGCCAAGTCTAATGTGCATTTCCCCTGTGGAGTTGGTGTTCTATGCAGCACTTCGCGCGTTTCTTTGCCACAGTAAATTATCCCTACTAACCGGCTGGGGCTGAGCAAACAAAGCATTTGTTCCACAACTCCTGCAAGCCAGACTCAACAGCCTTCATTTGGAGAAAAACACACAAAAATACAGCTGGGAGCATTAAAAAGGGGAGATTTTCTCCACTCTCACAATTACCCCTGTGTTGTTTCTCTGCAGCAAGGCAGAGCGGTGGTGCCGTTTTGTTTTTTGGTCACACACTTGGCTGCAGTAATTTTTTTATCCCACCAGAAAGAGTTTCTGCCATAATTCAATTTGACAGAAGACTATAAAGGACAGGAAATCTGAGAGAAAAATGCATTTGAATTGCCTGGAGAATACTCAAAACAAGAACAGAGTTGTTCATGAAAAAGAAAACCAACAAAGGTTCAAAGCACCTGGATGCTGATTCAGAATGAGCATGTTCTTATTTAATAAAGGATAAAAACACATGCCTGTTTCAAATATCAACCTGCAATTCTCCAGGAGCATTTCTACTGGGTTGATGATCTAATTTGCTCTCAGTCCATTTGATTCTCATTGGAAGTGACACAGTATGTCTTGTGCAAACAGCAGATCTCACGTCCAGTTGATAGTATTTATCAATTTAATTTTTCGGCTTTAAATATCTCTGTGCCACTGCTGTGAATTACTGGAATCTGGAACACATCTGTGAGGATGTGGGAAATCTGTCTGTAGAACTCTGAACTCTGGTTGATACTATGAGGTTATTAGGAAATCGCTGTATTATGGGCTGCCTAACTGTATGTAATCCGCCATTTGCCGCAAGAGCTGTGTCACGTCCCTCCCAGAACAGGCACGCCGACAGGTTCTTATAATGCAGTGGTCACCTGCTCAGGGCTCCTACCCTCTCTCCAAAGGGTTGGTATTTGGAGCGTGGACAGTCTCCAAGGGCAGAACAAAGACTGCAAGATGTTGATGCCTTTAAATAACACACCAGTTGGATGCCACAGGAAAAGAGCCGCAGATTTTGCTTAGGCAGGCGGGGGAAAGGACAGGTGAGCTTTTGAAGCTGGGGTCCAGTTTAGCTGCAGACCAGAAAAGGTCAGAGAAGCTTCCTGCTTTGGAAAGTAAGTCCTGGTAAGGAAATGAGGCAAGGAAAACGCAAACAGGCATTTATTGTTTTTCATCTAAATATGTCTCTTCTCCCATGCTGTTAAGAATAACAGTAGTTTAGAATCCTGTGCAAAATCTGTCTGATGGCTTTCACTCTCATGGTCCTGAAGGGATAAACAGAGAAGGTCCCACATTCCACAGAATTCTAAGGAACAAGCAAGAGCTGTTGCGGAGGCTTGCAGGAGATGGCCCTAGTTTCAAGAGCTATGCATTTGGACCAAAGCATCCCAAATGCCAAGAGTTGCCAGACACAAGATCTACACCTGGAGCACATGCCTAAAGGCCCAAAGCCAGAGGCAATACTAATCACCATGCCACCCTAAGGTGCTATGGGCACATAGGATACAGCATTTGCATCCCCTCACTGCAGTCTGGCACATGGCCAGCAGGGGGAGCGTCAGATGTTTGAGGACATCTTGCCCCAGGGCAGCTAAAATTGAGCAGGGCACATGAACCCCTCAAGCTCTCCCCAGGAGTTCCTGTCCCCCACACACAGACTTCAACAGGCAGGTAACATTAACCCACCTGTGCTGTCCGCCCTCACGGGATTCCCACAGGTGGCTGTGCAATGCCAGGGCGAGGGAGGCCCCCTGCCTTCTGCACAGGGGTGACTAGCACCGTACCCAGCACCGAATGACCATTGTCCAGCCACTGGGCGGGGCACTGGCCCAGAGAGGGATAAGGACTCAGGCCTCAGATGAAGTAACCAAGAGAACACTGCCCATTTATTAGGGCAGGGCTGGCGTCCCGTCTCCTGCTGATATGGCTGTGACCTATTGGTCCCCCTTCCTCCCACAGGCAGGTCATACCCAGACCAGGGCTCCTCCCGCAGGGACATGCCTGCCGTTCACCCAGCTGTCATGCCAACTCAGTCACTTTAGTAAGGGGCACTCGTGATACTGGGGCCGCTCTGACCCACTGGAGGACACAGGCCAGAGACCCTCAGCCTGTGCTTCCTGCACCAGCCCGTTGCTGTGCTCAGAGCTGGCGTGCACCTCCTAGCAAGACACCCAGGCTGACATAAGGATTGCAAATTGGGCACAGCCCCCCGAGATCCTTGGTGCATGTGGGGGGCGCATAGAGGGCAGCCGCCGTGCGCTCCCGGATGCGCTTTGCTGTTCACCCTGTCCCCCGGGCGCTAAGAGAGGGAGGGGAAAGTGCCTGCATCCCATGCACGACTCTCACACCCAGCTGGTGAGCTCCCTTCATTAGCGCCCAAGGAACTGGATGAAGAGCCAGCCACGTCCCAGAGCATGCGGCCGCTGCCCCCCTCACGTGCCCAAAATGGCGCCATTGGTATCTGCCCCACTGCTGAACACCAGGGGGTTGTTTCCCATCTGAGTTTGCCCAGCTCCAGCTTCCACACTGGAAGGCCCCAGAAACAAATCCACTTCTGAAGCCGTTGTCTGTCTTGAAGCAAATAGCTCCGCACCAGAGCATGCCCCCAGGTGGCCAGGGGAGAGGAAGTGTGGTAGCCAATGGGCCTGCCAGTGAGGGGCTAGAAAATGAGCTGGGTTCATAGGAAAACAAAGAACCTGAGGGCTCATTCGTGTGCACCCGCCCATCCCCACATGTGTCATCAGAGCAGGTCCCCTCGTTGCAAGGAAAGCATCTGCAGAGAGAAACTCGGTCTGACCCCACAGAGCATTGCTCGGATCCATTGCCCAAGGAAGGGACGGCTCAGCCAGGGCCGTGAATGCAGTTCGTCGGCACGTGAAGTCATTAAGTCCCTGGTTTTGCACAGCACTGCACTTTACTGTAATGTTATCACTTTCAATAATGAAAGATTAGTAGAAATACGTTATGTGGCTACCCCAGTTGAGTCTTTATTTTCCTTCTGGTGCGGCAGCTCCTGTTGCTTTAATTGCCAAATATTTTATCTCTAATAAAAGCCTTTGTAAGTAATAATCCCTTTCATCTCTGCTTCTCTGCAAATACTTTCCTTTGGAAAGCTCGCTGGCAACCCACATTGAGAAATTATTTATTTTAACAGTAGGGGAAGTGAGGGCAAGTTCTTCCAGGGTTATTTTTTTATCACTTTTGTCTAATTTCCAAGCACCTTGGCTTTTCTTTCCTTATTTCTTTGCAAAGCTCACAAGGACTCACTGATGAAGTGAAATGTCCTTGCACGCTGCATTAGAAGGAAGGGAAGCAAAATTAAAAGTAGGCAATTGAAACAAGTGTATTACAAAGATGCTATTGTAGTGAAACAAGAATGGGGGATAATTTCTGAGTTTAATTCTTTCTTAATGGCTGGTTGGCAAGTATAATCACAGGCTTTTAGCTTCAAATAGGTACTTCTGCCCACGTAACATCTGGCAGAGTTCTAACTCACCACACAGGAATTACAAAGCGACAATGCAGTCTATCACGGCTTTATAGAGCACAAGTGGGAGGACACTAG